>JAEBUN010000005.1:1223408-2446816 GCA_023014365.1 Lepiota brunneoincarnata
ACGCGAGAGGAAATAGCTTGCGCCCACATCGGGACAGTAACCGATTTTTGTTTCAGGCATGGCGAAGACGGTCTTTTCCGTTGCAATCCTAAACGGGGCATTCGCTGCCAGTCCTACGCCTCCACCCACTGTCCGAGTCGGAAGTCATTTCCAAGTCATAATCCAAATATACTCACTTGTTATTCCATCCATTACAACGACATACGGCTTTTTCAACGCCGCCAAGATATAATCCATTTCAAACCTCGGACCACGGTTAGTGAAACCGTGGAGAGGGAAGTGAGGATGGAACTCACTCGCGTTTGAAAAAATCGATAGCTTTTGCCCTGCTCTCTGGATTGGACGCATTTTGTACCACACCTAGGAGGAAAAAGATTTGTTAGACACAATGGCCGTTTGAGTAAGGTACCAAACTGACTTGCGACATCACCTCCACAACAGAAAGCTCGTCCTGCTCCAGTCCCAACTATCGTACCGCATAAGTCGGAAGCGCTCCATTCCTAGTGTTTCAAATCAGCACCGCGATGGAGGGAAATGACTAGCCTCGGGATACCTCAATCTTTGGCCGAAGCAGTGTAAGCATTGGTTCGTCGAGCGCATTGAGCTTGCTGGGACGGTTCAACTTGAATGTCCTGAGTCCCTGGTTTGACTCAAATACAATGGTGGGCTTCGCGGAGGAATAGCTGTGGGCATTAAAAAAGATCGCCGTGGGCCGTGTAAAACTCACTTCCGAAGCGGTGGTAGACATCATATGCTGGGCAATAACTTGTGTCCTCTGTGCCGCACGAAGACCACCTCGAGACATGCCCCTCAAGAATGTGGTCGTAAGCATGAGAAACAATCCGGAGTTCCTAGCACCTGGACAACCTCCACACGGGAATGACAGGACGGCACGGCAGCAGTTTCGAAGGCACCGAACATCGCTAGCACGTGACACCTCCCACTTAAGGTTAGGACTTGGTACTAATTCATTTCTTGTCGTGCGGCTTGAACCGTTCTACCTCCTTGACTGAACTCTTTCACGATGACGGAACCAGGCCTGCGCATATCCCATATGGGTCATATCGGTACCGTCAGGTTCGGTGGCCCTGTCGAGGGCACGCCTGGCACTTGGCTGGGTATTGAATGGGACGACTCAACCCGCGGCAAGCATGATGGTACAAAGGACGGAACACGATATTTCTCTTGTTTGTGAGACCTTGTCTGTACCTATTTTGGAAGTCTCCTGATGGCCTCAATCTAGGGTACCTGGTGCGGGCTCATTCCTTCGACCATCCGCGAATATTTACTATGGCAAATCATTCTTGGAGGCTCTGAAATCCAAATACGTTGAAGCGTATCACGGCCCCAAGTCACAGGAGCTTGTCGTTTTAGGATCCTCGCGAGGTGCGGTTCAGGTTGAAGCCGTGAACCTGGACAAAATTAGAGGGAAACTATCCGACCTCGCTTCGTTGCGCGAAGTCAGCCTAGATGGGGAACTGGTGGCAAGAGGTGACCCTCCAGGCACGATTAGAAGCACTTGTCCAAGTAAGTCGCGGCCGAATGCGTAATCGATACAGAAGTATATAAATCCGTGCGTCAGACATTCGGGGCTTAGATCTATCCAAAAGTCTTATCCCTTCCTGGAATACCGTTGCGGTTATCGCTAGAGAGCTTCCATCATTACAGAGATTGTATTTGAAGTAAGTGAATTCAGTGGGCTTGGAATCATTCTCGATCGACATCCGCGTTCCCAGTCGAAATCGGTTTCAGCGACCTGTCAAAGTTAACGATATGACGAGTTGTTTCGACTCACTAATTGAAACCAGGCTCAACAACACGTTAATGACTTGGCAGGATGTTAAGACGGTTATTGCAGCGATGCCCAAACTTGAAGATCTTGAAGTTGGATACAATGGTCTCACGGACATCTCCCTCAATCCCGATCGCTCCTTTAGGCTCGATGTGCCCGTTCGAACTGTCAACTTGGACGGTAACCAAATCCGCGACTGGCCAAACGTCTGCGCTGCCTTATTGGAATTTCCATTGTATGACATTCACCACCTCCCTTATGGGCTTGATGTCACTAACTTTATGACACATCGCAGTTTACAGCGGCTTGTACTTGCTAACAACCAGATCGAAATCATACCATTCCCAATGTCTCAACAAGGGCTGGCACAACTTAAACACCTCTCGTTGTCTTTTAATCACCTGAAATTGTGGAGCGACATATCCGCCCTTGCATCTTGGGTTCCGTCACTGGAGTCCCTGGCACTTGCTGGCAACCCAATCACGACCGGTGAGATAAACGCCTCATCGCAGTCAGTCTCTTTCCCTGAACCAAACTGGTTTGAGACCATCCGCAAAATGCTCGGCCCTTGGTCATAGCACGACTAGCGGCACTCAAGGTTCTTGATGGGACAGCCGTATGTGTTTAACTATTCACCCATTATATGTGGGTCCTCAAGGACCCAGATTTCGACCAAGGAACGTCGTGACGCTGAGCTGTACTACCTTTCCTATATTGCTAGTCATGGTCCTGTGTCAAAAGATGGGCAACGCCAGGAACACCCAAGATGGCAGGACCTATGTGCTAGTAAGTCGTTTATGCCCCTAATTCGGCCAAACTTCGACCCCGCGATTGACTGAGATTTGAATCAAATTAATAGAGCACGGTAAACCTGATCAAACTGTGTCAAGACCCGCACCAGACACTCTAAGGAGTCGCCTTTTGGGTTCGTAAGCAGCACAAAGTCCGACATGTTATTCGCTCACTTCGGGCTTCAATAGAACTCAAACTTTACCGGGTTTTGGAACCGATTAGTTTCGATATGCTCCCGGACTGTCTAAACAATGCGACAGCGACTACCATACGAGTGTTGCCGACAATGACACTCAAAAACCTACGAGCCAAGGTACGCAAAGCCCTGAGTTACAGCCCAGGAACAAACATTACCTTATCAATGGCGATGAATGACGGGACTTTCGTCCCTTTGGAACCTGAACGTGACAGTCATGATCTCTCTTGGACTGGGCTCGAGGGCGGCTCTAAACTTCTCTGCTATACATGACAACCAGAGGCATTCAAATCACCACTATTACCAACTACACCAAACCAAGCCAACATCAGTTGGATACAATTTGTTACACCTCTGAACTTGTCCTCTAACCATACCAATGATTTGTCCCAGTGGCCAGAGATCCCTAAGCTTCAAGAATCCGACTATGTGCCAGCGTTACCATTGGGATTGCTTGCGTTCCTCATGACTATCTCCGTGTCGTGGTGACCAATCAATCGGCCATGAAAGAAGTATACGGTCCGCGTAAACGACAACACCATAATCGAGAGACCAAGATCAAAAGCAAAACAATTCGTCGAATGCCGACCGTGTTTATAACCCGCATTGGCCCGGCCGTCCGTTCCAAAGAATCTTTAACGAGACCAACTACTATCACCATTCGCATGTCTCGTAGACCTTTCTTCATAGCGTTCGTCCTTCTCGTCACGTCTTCGGTCGTCCCTACGGCGGTCGTAGTCATCCCTGCGTCGGTCATAATAATAATCAGAGGCTCTGCGGTCATCATAACCTCCTCGCCGGTAATCATCGTACCCTACAGGCCTTCTATCATAATCCTCCCTCTTGGAAGGCGGAGACCTGGGTGGGCGACGATCGTCGTATTCGGCACGGCGAGGAGGAGATCTGGAGCGGTCCCTGCGGTGTCTATCATCCCTGAAGCGATCATCCCTGTAGCGCTCGTCGCGACGATCATCACGACGATAATTATCAGGACCACCGCCACGCTAGAGAACACAATCAATTGCGGATATAAACCAAATTAGAGGGTACACACAGAATCATCCAAGGCCACACGGACGGGCCTTCCACGGAGCTCCTTGCCATCGAGTTCTTTTACAGCGCGTTCAGCATCTTCTCGTGAAAGGTATTCGAGAACCCTGGAGCCGCTTTCATAAAAGCACAAGTCGGTTGAAGTCGGCAACTTACCCTTGTCCAGGATAGTCGCGGTCAATGTCAGCGAAGGATACGCTGCCAGCGTCGCGACCGAAATCTTTGAGGTCCTATGATGGTCAAATTTGTTAGGTTCGGTCCATTCGTAAGATTACTTTCGCGGTTCAGCCCGATCGAAGACCATGTCCAAAAATTTCTGAACGAATCCATGGGAGAAATTATCCAGCCGATTATCAATGCGGAATCCAAGGCCGTGGATGCATTCGGGAGAAGCCATTGAGCCAAGAAGCGATCATACCTGCCAGCTTGTATCACGGGAGACACCAGTAACGACAAGGCGAACACCGGGGGGGCGTCGAGCGCGGGGACTACAAAAATGGGAAAAGAAAAAAAAAAGTTAGACATTTCTTCTGGTGAGCCTTCTTCCATACCCATGGCCTCGGTCATTCTCGTAGGGTTCGCGGCGAGGGCGGCTCTCCTTCGCAAACTCAACCACGATGCTGTATATATCATGTCAGAGCCAATAGTACTTGGCTGCGCTTCACCTCACCTCGCGCCCATAAAGCTCTTGCCATTGAAGTTATGAACCGCATCCTCTGCGTCCTGGTCGATATTTCATTAGTAGTAAAGTAGAGCAAAAGGCATTGTGTTTACTTTAGCGTTTTCGAACTCGACAAAACCAAAACCTATCGACTTGCGTTGGCAGGAGACAGGTCCACTTTAAACAGACATACCGGTCATGACGCGACAGTCAACGATGCGCCCGAAACCATCAAAGAACTTCTGAACATCGTCAGCACGAGCGTCAGAAGGAAGCCCTAGTGGTTGACGGAGCTACTGAGAGGAGGTGTGGCGAGGAAAATAAGCGGAACATACTGCCAAGGTAAAGACGCCGGGACATGGTGGTATGTGAACAAGAGTCGTTGATTGAAATTGGACTCCGCCATGTGTGCAACTTTCACGCCCGGGTGGAGCACGGACCAGTTGCGTGATCCTGAGAAGTGTCTTGATTGACGCGTATGGACCACCCCACCCATTACCAACACGGCCATATACATAATCGAGAGCACGCATAGACGCACATCGTGCATTGCTATTGTCACCGTGTGACGTTTTCCATTAAACCAAGTAACCAGAGGTCTTTTACAGGTGCTGTTATAGGAGTAACTAGTCAAATTAGATATCGAATGCGAATGGCATGAAGGGAGGCATGAAAGTTAAGGGAAGCTCTAGTGTTGCGACCAATCAATAGTGTTAATATCAATACCCTCTTGCACCATCTCCCATAGTGGACTGAGCCCAATCACTGTCAGCGAATGGTCAACAAAGTTAGAGTAATCCGTACCTCATTTCACGAAGCCTGTCTACCGTCCTGATGATATGCTTGGTAACGAAATCAACTTCAGCCTCTGTCGTAAACCGCCCAATTCCGAATCGCAGTGACGAGTGGGCCATGTCCTCAGCAGCACCTGGGGAGCGGAGATATAGTCAATATCCGCAAGTTCCTACACATATTTGTACTTGCCGAGGGCACGTAGGACATACGAAGGCTCAAGAGAAGCCGATGTACAGGCACTTCCAGAGGAGAGAGCAATGTCCTGTTGATCGATTTTGAACCGTCAGAGCCTGTGATACGTCCCGAATTGCCACACGCACCTTGAGTGCCATAAGTAGACTTTCGCCCTCAACATACGAAAAGCTCAAGTTAACGCAACCAGGATAACCATTCCGATCCCCATTGCGCACGACATACTCGACCTTTTTATTGATGCCTTCGATCAAACGGTCTGATAGCGCTTTGATGCGGGCGTGGTCTCTCTACACCTTGTAGTCAGCATCCAGTCCTACGAATCAACAAGGACGAGAATGTGATGTCAGTACCCCTGCACGTGGGTCACCGTCGAGCTGATAAGCGACATAGAATGTCACAAATATCACTCAACTCGCTCTTGCGGAAAGTCCACAAGATTCATCACCATCAAGAACCGAGACTGAACACTCACAGCCATCTCTTTCTGAGCGATACGAGCTGCTTCTCCAAGACCTACGGTCAATGCGGTTGGTAAAGTCCCACTGCGCAATCCGCGCTCTTGGCCACCTCCACTGAAGATGGGCTCCAACCTAGCACGCGGTCGCCTTCTTACATAGGCCGCACCAACACCCTTGGGCCCGTAGAGCTTGTGTCCTGAAATACTCATCAAGTCGATATTCATCTCGTTCACGTCCACGGGAATCTTTCCTACCCCTTGGGCAGCATCTGTGTGGAAATATACGCCTCTATGTCGACGGACGATGGCACCAATTTCCTTGATCGGCTGGATAACCCCAGTCTCGTTGTTGACGGCCATGATAGTCACGAGGGAGGTATCGGGTCGAATGGCCGCCTCGAGCTCGTTGAGGTCGACCACACCATTTTTCTGGACCGGAAGGTAGGTTATATCAAATCCTTCTTCTCCAAGCTTTCGGCAAGAATCAAGCACACATTTGTGCTCCTGCGAGATTACGAATGAACAATTGTTCTGCTGCTCAGTGTGGGGGACGGACCGTCTGAGTTGTGATAACGTGGCGTTTTTTTTCTTTGTGGAAGCGTGCCACACCTTTTATTATCAGATTATTCGACTCGGTCGCGCCGGAGGTGAACACAATGTCCTTCGGCTCTGCACCAATTAAATCGGCAACATGCTGGGATATGGATGTTTGAGCGTCTCCTGACGAAAGGTATACAAGAGCAACACACCTTACGAGCCTCTTCAACAGCTTGCTCGGCCTCCCATCCGTAGGCATGGGTCCTACTGTGTGGGTTACCATACTGATCTGTGAGGTACGGGAGCATAGAATCCAGGACACGAGGGTCGACGGGTGTTGTAGCCTATAGCAATTCAATCGGTTGAGATGAAGACAAAACTCAAATAAAAAACCATTCATACTTGCATGTCCAGGTAGATCGGCCGCGTCTTGTCCGTCACCGAGCCCTCCCGGTGCGGTACTTCGAGTTTGAATCCTAACATATCTACGAAAGATATAAGGCACATACTTCGACTCCCACGAATGAAGAAGAAAACGCACCTGCTCTGGGAGCAAAGTGACTTTCATCCTTATACCTTGAGGGCACGTCCACCACGCTGGCTCTGTCAGCCCCAGAAGGCTGCACAAACGATCTCCGAGCTTGATACTCGGCGGCTACACATTGTGGTCCCGTTCGCTGGACAACAGCGCGAGTGAGCCTAGCCAACATTTCGAATACGGAAAAAGGCGGGTGGTTTATCAGATAACTGGGAAAGAGAATAAACCTACACCCCTTTGGACATGACGAAGAACATGATGCCGGAGTGTGAAACTGATGTCGGCGCACGTGACCTATGACGATGACAAATACACGCTGGTACGTCGAGCCACGCTCGCGCTTAAATAGAGATCCAGGGATGTATATTACTCAAAAGTATGTACAACAGAAATTTTATCTACGCAAGCCTTAGAGTGCGGGGTTGGCAAACTTCACCAAGTTCTCGAAGTAAGCTTGGAACCATGTACCAGCCTCAGGGGCGGGGACGTGGGCATCACTAAAGAATTCTAAGTCACAAGCATCACATTGTTCGAAGCATAGATACTCACGAGAGACTACAGTGTGAATCAAAGCGAGAGGCCGATGAGTCGGAGGTGCCGTCACATTCACCTCCAGGTTTAACCCAGACGATAGCGTCAATAAGGCTTGAGCCAGTGTTCGTAGTTGGGTGAGTCCCAAAACCAGCGTTCTTGACGTTACACCAATCGCCCCACTGTTGCCTGATGTTTTGGACGCCAGAACGACCTTGATCGACGATAAAGTGGGCAGGGAACCCGAGGTTGTTGAGCTGAGGGGCGAGCGCCTACCGTATCTTGCATATGAGTACCCGCCGCAAATAGGCGCACATGATTCTACTCACATTGATGTAGTGTATTTCATCGAAATTGGAGTTTCCTTGTGTGATGGGATCAGGAGAGCTTGCGACAAGGGCGTTATAGTTGGCAACGTTAGTGGCAAGGCCACGAAGGAAAGCGGGTTTGCCGGCATCCTGATACAATTGAGCAAAGAGCTGAGCAGCAGGTCCCAAGTTGGCGGGCCAGCCGAGCCATCCGGCATGACCGGCGTCGAGATACATGTAGACACCAAGGGCATTGAGCTGTTGTACTGCATAAATCACACCAGTCTTGTACGCGGTTTGAGCATTAGCACATTTTTGAACGTTTAGGTTGGTGACTAAGTTAGCCAGGGAGTCAGGCTCGATGACAGCCACGACACGAACATCCGGGAACTCTATGAGGTTCGTGAGTCCGATGAGTACGGAACAAGAAGGGGAGAATATTTACTCTTGATTTGTGCAGTGAGTTGGTCAATGTAATTCTTGTATTTGTTAAGGCCATCGTTGGCAATTGAAAATTCTCCATTAGAAGCAAAGGCAGCGCAGTCACGATCTGGCAAATCGTAGACAACAATCTGAACCAAGTATTTCTGTCCAGAAGCACGTTGCTTCGCTTGGGCATCAGCTAGATACGTGCCGAGTGTGGGAGCCTTGGCAACAACATCGAACCAGGTGAAGGTGGGAATATTGGCAACCTTCAGTGCCTTTGCCTTTAAAGCGGCATCGCTGATCTGAGCAGCAGCTGCCGCAACTTCATCGGCGTAGAAAGGAGTTAACCAGACCTGATGAACAGACTAAAAAAAAGCAGGATGAACCGATGGGACTGGCAGCTTACGACGTGATCGAGGTATGGGTTCCCGGAGTCTGGTGTTACGGTGGGCGTCGGTCCGGGGGTAGTTGGAGTAGAGCCAGGAGGGCGTGTGGTAGAAGAAGGGGGCACAGTCGAGGAGGGTGGCGTGGCACCGGGGCTGCATACAAAAACTCAATACTCAATGCATCAACAGCCAGTATTCTAAGCTTACATGCACTGGGAATACCAGTCACTCTGTTTGACGCAAGTGGTTCCAGAGACGCAGGTGGTTCCGCCGCCTGGACGGGTTTGAGCGTTAGAACGTCGTTCTGTATGATCCACGGCAAAGTCTTACTCCAGTCAATACCACCACACTGTGCCCACGCTGGTTGCTGAGCCTCAACAAACGCTGGAACAATCGAGGCCAAAGCCAGCAGAGCTGCAAATTCGAGCATATTCTGAGAGAGAAAGATGAATTCCTAAGGAACCCAGAGAACAGTCAACCATCTTATAGCTCTGGCAGGTGCAAGTCATAAGGATTGTTGGAGAAGTGAAAATTATCCGGCGATAACCCGACAGATGGGTCGGAAACACGTCGGTGGGGGAACTTCAGGCCTTCTGGTACATCGTCATCGTGATCACAAGACCTGCATTCGTCCGAGCGGGAGATCTAATATCCATTCATAAACTTATGTTTGCCGGAGCAAACAAGCATTTCGAGAAAACTCACAGTTCGGTCGATTATCGGATTGTGTCATGAATGACTAGTAGGGAGTTACCCGACGGCGTTGTGTGGCTGCGGAGATCAAGGTGTGATTTTCGGAAAAATAGAGTGAGATTTCCCAAACCCGCCAATAACTTCCGGGTTCAGTTTGAGCGTAGAGGTATGTAGCGTACGTATGACAACCACGAGCCGAGGATTCCAGATGGCTTCATTAAGTAAATCAGGTAGGCTCGTGATGTCAGGGCACTGGCTGCTGTGGACACGTGCTAATACCGCCATGGCTTCAATACAACTGAGGCTACCAAGTAAATCAAAACGTACCCATCCCTAACTGTGGAAATTGGATATTTCGGGCTTTCTGAGGGGACAACTACCGCAGGGGGTGACTCTATCCAGCGCAACTTCCCATCAAGATACCGAAGTCCACGTCCAGTGACGTTCTACGACGAAGCCTTAAAGGGTTTCCCTGTATTCCTATCTGTCGCTTAGGGCCGACCCCCAATCAGGATTTTTGGGGCTGCTGTTCACTACAAGAATCGCCACAATGGACCCAAGGGGAAGGTCGCTTAGAGACCATTGTCGTTCATAAAGCTGTATTATTGGTTAGAAATGAACAGCGACTCAATCAGTAACTTGCGCGGGTCACATACCTCTCCAAATTTATTAATGACCAAGCGATGATCAATCGCGAACCGGTGGGGATCCGAATTAACCACCACATTTCTAATAGTCGTAGTGGCTGAACTTGGCGTTTTGACCCCGTGCGAAGCAATGGGAAGAAGTATTTTGAAGGTGACTTCCTACCCGGCTTTGCCGAGTCTTTGTTGGCAATGAACAAAGGGTGTCTTGTTAACAACGATGGATCAATTCTGGACCAGGCTTCGATATCACCGAGCGTGTAAAAGGTGGTGACAGCGGTCTTCACATGATGTAAAAATATCGATTAGCAGAGTTCGTATTCATCGCCTCTTCGTGCCACTGGGCGGAGGAGGAAGAAGGGGTGTACTGGTACCACTAGAAGAACTTGGGACAGAGCTGTTACTACCCATACCCAGGGTGCTCGACTGCCCGCCACGTCCAGGAAGATTGATGGTAAACGTCTGACCCTCTTTTAAACTATAATCCTTCTTCGGGCCAGGGGGCATATGAGGAGAGGGCGTGTCGGGTTCGGCAGTTTCTGAATGCAGTTTCGCTTTGTAGCGTCTATTTTCGTGAATCATGGGCCAGCAAAGCGGAGCAACTCATTGCTCACTTGGTATAATCCTGAAGTGCTACATCTATTCGGGGTGTGCAGCACCAATTAAGTCATGTTTTGATAAGACGGGGATGCATTTGCCACTTACTGAAATCAAAGCTATCTGTGCGCTCTACGAACCCCATACCAATATACGCCTTGCGACCAGCATCTTCAACCCTCACTACGAAGTAACGTGAAGAATCAAGAACGGCCTCGACGGAGGGCCGCTCAGGGTCATAATCTGCTTTAGCAAATACTAACCACACCGTCAGATAGCTTGATTTCATTCATGTATGAAATCACCTACGTTCACCTAGGGAATCTTCAGCACTTGCGGCATGAAGACGGAAGGCGTTGACGAAGGAACGTACCAGTCTGCGAGTCCTCGAATTGTATTGCGACTTCACTCGATCGTTCGATAATCCGGAGACGGCCCTTCCACAAGGGCTGGGCCAAGTCACCCCATTCAGCTGCGCGATGGCCGACATTGGCTCTCAGGGGCGGGATCTTGTAAACTATTACCAGTCGAGTCAGGAAGTGAAAGAACCACCAGGTATAGATTCACCAGATATTTCCCGTGCGATATACAAGATTGATTCGATTTCACTTTCTAGGTCCATCCTGCGTCGGATTGGGAGTAGCAAGATGGAGGTGGTGATGGTTGATGTGTATGTATTTGGATCACTTTGCACGAGCCAGCTACACAACCCCCTCAGCCAACTCACTTGCCAAGGTCGTGCATAGGCACCATGGTAAACGCTCCCCCTACACCACCACCCACTACCGCTACAGAATTACAGGACCAGTCGCGGTCGCGAGCTCAACCTTCATCGTCTAATCCTCCACCATCCACCAGCATAGATAGCTTTCCTCCAAGCTTTCCGGTCATCGTCGACTTTGCTTCCAAAGCTCAATACCGTGAGCTCATTCGAATAGCAGAGGAAACGGATATCTTGGTAGGAAATACTCGGGCATATCCGGCAAAGTTTAATAGGCGTTATAGGCAAGTACGGGTCGACAGCCCTCCAGGCTTTTCGTCGTGAGCCCTCTGGTCCTCTCCTACTTGATCCTGGATAATATGTTTGTGCATCGGTATCTGAGTGGTTTCACCTCTCACCACCGGTGTTTCTGTAGGCCTCCCGCCCAGTATGCACTGGCACGCCTACCAGATACCGTCGCATCCTTGCCTTTGACCAAGGCACTATCAAATCTTGTCAATGCAACAGCAGAGAGACAGTATACTAGGATATACCCCCGCGCGGAATCCCTCTTCAATCTCGTATCTCAGCCCGATTTCATGGACAACAAGTTGGCGTCTTTGATTGCCAACTTGGTCACCAACTTTATCGGTGTGCCCCTATCCTCCAGGTTTTAGATTTTACTCATGATTTCGTTCCTCAGAGGCTTTTCGTCACCGTACCTTCCTTCTTCTATCTAAAGCATACAGTTCGCTGCCTCTGTCCCTGGCAGAAGTCTATCTGGGTCTGTCAGGTGATCAAATTATTAGGGGTGAGCCATAAGTCACGGAGCGTTTGAGGGCCTCCCTTGACATTCCACAGTTGCAGGGCAGCAGTCTTGGAGATACTCTTCCTCAACCCAGATTCTGGAACCGAGTGCGGCCACGAGTCCTTGCCCGCTGTCATCGATCTTGTCACGTCAGTCGGTTTCTGCATCATGCCCTGCCGCTCATGAACTTGAATCCTCCCTCTAGCCTCGTCTCTCTCTACATTCCAACTCATTGCCGATAGTGTTGGTGAACTCGAAACATGAATGTGCCATCCGAACCTTACAGTAAAATTCGCGAGCTGTACAGTTGTTATGACCCTTTGTCATTGTATTTTCGAGTCAAGCCTGTCTTTGCGTAGCGCACGTTCACAGTGCTTAAGACTCGCTTCCGGGTTATAGATCAATCATATAGTGTCAAGTCCGGAGCGCCGAATGATAGACCCATCAGCGGAATGCTGTCCATGATGGCGTCCCTTGACTCTCCTTGCACAGGAACGGGGATTTGGGACGTTGCGTGCGCTCATCGTTATTTTCGATTCTTCTCTTGTCTGCTCCAAGCATGACTTCCCCTTTGACACAACAACCGACTCCCACGGCTGACCCAAAGAATTCGACCCATGCAGTCGCTCTGGAGTCCGTGGTTCGTAAGACTTATGACCGTCTGTGGAGTTGACTAGTCTCATGTGAGCTTCACAGGCATCTACCGATAATATGGAACACTGGACTGAACTCAACTTCACATGGTCTGGTAAATCCTTCAAGCTCAGCGTTGCCGATACAGATAGGTCTATACCGTCCATTTCCTGTCACAAACACACGTTGGCCAATGCCGTTGTACAGGG
Source organism: Lepiota brunneoincarnata (assembly GCA_023014365.1). Taxonomy (NCBI): domain Eukaryota; kingdom Fungi; phylum Basidiomycota; class Agaricomycetes; order Agaricales; family Agaricaceae; genus Lepiota; species Lepiota brunneoincarnata. The sequence continues at coordinate 1,236,357 of JAEBUN010000005.1, forward strand.
TTTACGACCTTAAGACAGCACTTCGCGACTTGACAACAGTCCCGCTGGAGCGCCAGAAGATATTGGGTTTAGTGAAGGGAAAGTTGCCCGAGGATCAAGTGCTCATGTAAGTTCTGGCATGGGTCTCGTCGTACGCAGTTCTTTCCATAACATTCTCTGAACCAGCTCAGACCTGTGCCTGCCTCCTGGGAAGAAATTCACCCTCGTAGGAACCCCCGAGGGAGATGAGATCAAGGATCCTTCACGTTCGTCCACATTCTTGTCCCTGTGATGATTTTATTCCAACAGGTCGCGTAGAGCTTGAGAACCTCCCGGATATTGTCAATGACCTGGACATCGACTTCACAGAAGATCCGGCTGCTAGCTTGTCGTACCTCAATGACCAAAGGAACCGTAGGAAGGTCAGGGAAGCTTCTGAGAGGCTGAAGATTAATATGATACACCCGTTCCGTGAGGGAAAGAAACTCCTAGTCTTAGACATCGATTACAGTGAGTGTGTCTTTCCAGATTTTCCAACATCCATTAATGGACCGTACTTCTAGCGATACTCGACACTAAACCGTTGACTTCGGGAATATTACCACCCTCTGAGTGTGCAAGGCCGGGTCTTCACGAATTCCTAGAAGCTGTGTATCCTTATTACGATAGTGAGTGGATTATATGTCGGTGCTGGTCAAAAACCCATTCCTTGGCGTAGTTTGTATCTGGTTAGCAGTATATCTCTGGTTCATAAACGAACGTCCTGATTCTCTCTGAGGTCTCAAACCAGCTGGATATGGCTTGAGACCAAGCTCGTCGAATTGGGCATGGTCGGCTCAAGTCGTAATTACCAGGTTGGCGATTGGATTGACTACGGCTTGTTACTGACTAGATTTTGGAATTAGATATCCTTTGGTAGGTTTTAGCCAACATGCGAGGGCCTGCCGATTTTTATATTATCAATACTAGTGCTCGACAAGACCTGCATGTTCACAGTTTTCTCCCAACGCAACAATAAACCATGGAATCATTCAGTAAAGGCGTTGCAGATTATCTGGAACCACTTCCCTCAGTTGTAAGTTTTCCAAGTTCCTTATCAGATTATCGACTGGGACGACCTATAGTCATGCGGGCAACACCATTCACATCGATGACCTGGTAATTCGTGGACTGTATTTGGTCCACAGCTCACTCAATCGTTGCCTCGCAGAGCCGCAATTTCGCGCTGAACCCGAGAGAGGGCCTGAAGATTCCTGCGTTCAAGAATGCACATACACCAGAGGCCATGGCTGACCGAGAGCTCCATAAGCTTACCCGTTATCTCCTTCACATAGCTGATGTAAAAGATTTTCGCACTCTGAAACACAAGGTACAAATCCGCTTCACTCTCCTGGAACTACTTATAGACATATAACTAATGCAGAACTGGAAACATGTCGTGAAGGCGTTGTCACAATCCGAGCCATGATGACGACTAGAAAAGGATGATGCCGGTGTTGACGGGGTGTTTTGGTGTCCAGCAATTCTAGTAGCAGGGAAGACGATCGAGACGGAGAGAGAACCAATGAGGAGCAGTCAGATTTAGGGATTCACCACTGTTGTCTATATACGGGGATTTGTCGTGGCCGTGCGGAATCCCGTCTGGTGTTTCGCCGGAGGCCAGCCTTTTCCAATAAGAGTTAGAGCTCCTATGAATACGCATCCTGACTGTGTGGGGGGATCCTCGACATGGGAATCTCCGGCTGCGGCTTGACGACTCGGGTGCTAGCATTTAGGATCACGTTGGCACTGTCGACCGGCCTGCGGTATAAGATGAGAGTTGGCATATCTATATCCCACATCCGTTCCCTTTTACTGACCCTCGTACAACCCCAGCTATTCCTTCGCTCGCATCGTTGCAACCGCTCAGTAATGTCAACATCTCCTGCAGCTTCCCTGGCCAACCAGCCCTTGGTGGTGCCGCGCCCTTCTGCTAGCCTAGTTGTTGTGAATGAACGGAATGAGATTCTGCTAGTTCATCGAAACCCCAAGGCTCGCTCCTTCGGTGGAATGCACGTAAGTCGCCCTCTGTTGGAGGACTGGCCGTGGAGATTGTTGACCACATCCGATCGGGGGAGTCTAGGTCTTTCCTGGAGGAAATTATGACAAAAAGCAAGACAGCTCGCTGGCCGTAACCGCAATTCGAGAAACGTTCGAGGAGTCAGGCCTCCTACTTGCGTCCACGAACAAGTCTCCTTCAAACAGATACCTAAACGATGCACAGTTAGATGAAGCGCGACAGCGCATCCACCGGCAACAGCTACTCTTCCAGGATTTTCTCGAACACAACAGCCTCAAAGCAGATACTGACTCGTTACTTCCCTTCACTCAATGGATAACCCCTCCTGGGCCGCCCCGGTACGGGAATCACCGTCTCGGGCGACTCACAAATCTAACCACAGTTGGACAAGGCAGTCGGTTTCACACGCAATTTTTCGTCATATTTCTTCCCGCAGCACCCTCCACAGGTTTTAGCTTTGGCGCCAAGCAAGAACGCCTCCCAAAGCCCGGTTCGTGACTTTTTTTTATCTCCACTGACACTGATAGTTTATTTTGAAATTTATCTCGGGATGGCTCGTGGGACGCTCGTTTTGCACGCTCAGATGGAGGATTGGAAGTCATTTCGGCTCGTTTCGTCCACCCTACCGAAGCCCTCCGCGAATTTCATGAGGGTGGTTTGACCTTCATGCCGCCTCAATTCTATATCCTCACTACCCTGTCTGAAATACTTCAGGGATCAAGGGCTACGGTGGAGCAGAGAATGAAAGTGGAGAGGCTATCTCGGTCCGCCTTTGGCCAGATGGTGATGAATCCGCGGCCGCAGGGTAAGGACCTGGAGGAAGGCTATTCAATACTCACATATGAGGGTGACGAAACCAGAGGCGGTCCCAAAGGCCAGTTACACAGGGCTAAACTACGGGTGGTCGATGGGGTGGGCATCACATTTCTTTTCGTGCTATGGGTCATGTTTCTGAATGCAAATTACGCCAGACCATCAAAGATATCGTTCTCCAGCGCAACTTTGATATTTTCAACCAAGTTGAATTACATCTATTTCAGGAGCCTGCAAAGCTGTGACCAGCGATGCCCTATGATATATCATGGGCAACGCGCATCCCTCCTGCACTTAAAATATTCTTTTTCAGATAACATAAAGCTACACCGGGACGCGTTAACATAAGGATACATTTGCGATCAGAGGGTAGAGCATTAGGGAAATTGGGCAATAAGATTCCGAATAAAAAGAAACCTTAAAACGAGCACCCCAATTAGGGGGTGTAGAAGTGGGGAAAAGTCCGGAACGAATCGTCTAGGAATCAGCGTAGGACTGGTAGTCATACTGAACAGCCTGACCCCAGAAGCTGGGATCACAAGCCCCGACAGAGACTTGACCGGAACCTCCAAGTCGAAGGGGATTAACGTTGGAGGAGCCTGCTGCAGACCAAGTAGGCAAGTTGGGGACATTAGGATTTCCTGTACTGAGGAAAGCCCTATAACGCGTTTGGATTTGAGAGATCAAGGCGCTTTGAGTGGATGTGGGGCTCGCGACAGTGCCGAACTAGAAAATACGATTACTTGAAAGTCTGGTGGGGTAAGCGAGAAAGGCATACCACGATCTCAATATCATCTTGATGGCAAACTATGCCTGGTTGTGTGCAAAATGAAACCGCCTCATTGCCTGGATAGGTTGCACCTACAACATATTCTCCAACATAAGCAGTTCCACCGTGGGAGACCCAGTTACGAGCGAACGTCCAGCTGGAGCACTTCCACAAGTAATCCGTACCTATGGCCTGAAGCTGAACCCGTGCATCGGAAGCAGGGGGGTAGAATCCAGAGGAGAGGACAAAGCTGGTACGATCTGCACCAAGAGCCGCACTACAGGAAGTCGATAGATCGGTCTGAGAGAGTGGGTTGGGGTTCATAATGTAAATGGCGAAGCCAGCCTCCTGAGTAACGGTGGTCACCAGAACCGGTTTGGAGACAGAGGGGAAGGGTGTGGTTGAATCAAGCGAGGCAAAGATGAAAGAACCATCTCTAACGGGACGCATGGGTTGAGATTGGCCCGCGGAAGGCACTGTTAGCCATGCGGTCCCGAATAATGTCATCTGAGTGTTCAGAATCGTGCTCAACGACAACGAATTTTGACAGGCTGTGTCAGAGGCACTGCAGCCGATGAACCCATTATACAATGATTGCAATGATTGTTGAGCCGAAGTTGTGAGGAAGCCAAAGTTCTAGACAACGGTTAGCTCATCACGCTAGAAATCGGGCCAGACAAACAGAGCTAACCATGGGATCGGATTGGAGAATGGCATAACGGAAAAGCGATGTTGCAGAAGGAACAGCCAGGAGGGATCTGACTAAATTGGCGCCCGCACTCTGTCCTGCAATGGTGATCTTATCTGCGCTGCCTCCAAAGGCCGGGACAACCTTCTTCAAGAACTGCAGAGCATTGACGATATCCTTGACAGCAAGATTAGTTGTGCCGTCCGGTGCCATGAATCCGAGCTAGAAACGCTCGCTTTAGTAAGATCGATATGAGAAGTCCGTGGAACTTACAGCCCCGAGGCGGTATTGAATGACAGCGACAATGGATCCGGTTGCTATTGCAAGATTCGAACCATCCAAGCCAGCCGCACTCGCGGAACCTACGATGAACGAGCCGCCATGAATCCTATGAATGTTATAAGAAGGACGCGAAACTTTTCAGAGCCATGGTGCTGCGTACCACACGAGAGTCGGGGCGTAACTGGTGAGCGTGAGGGACGGGGGTACATAAAGCATCATCGAAAGACAGTCCTCGTTGTAAGCTGAAGGATCGACGATAGGCTGAGGGCATGCCAGAGGCATGGCAGTCACATTAGCGGATCCGGTCCTGGGTCGGCAATACCATTAACGGCATTCAAGACAATTCTGGGGGTGTGCATACGGGAGATTCCAACTAGAAACCAAGGTGGATGGCTTCCAGCGCTCTGAATTTGCATACTTGACTGCAAACCGGTATGCGCCATTGGACTCCTGGGCACCCTGTGCCATGCCCAGAACAGTTGGCCGGTTGAGGGCGGCATGCCCGCTGGGAGGGCAAAGGTATTGTTTGAGGATGGGCAGCTGACAGAGGATCTTTGTGGGATCGAGATGAGGGATGCGCAGAACGCTAGGACCCAACGGAGCGGCAAGACCTGGGGTGACGAGAAGAAGAGCGGCCAGCGATGGGAAGGAAACCATGGGTGGATGAAATGCCCACTGGTTGTGCCAATGGCTGCCAATCGAAAGAGCGTGTTAAATACGACGACGGCCCAGCCGTGCGTCGGTGAGAACTGAGTGACAGCCAGGCACTCCGGGAGGCCAAGGAAGGGGGAAAGAGCAGGAGTGCGGTGTGCATCAGATATTTTGTCCGACATGGGATAATGGAATACCATAAACAACGACGTGCCATTGTTCTCCATCGGGATATGTTCTCGGCCAGCCACACTCTTGTTCCTTCTCTGACCTATCATTCTCGTCTGTCGCTCACACGCACGCCTGCCGTGGCCCGCCATATGACTCCTGCCCTTGTTCCTCTCTCCAAAAACAGCCTCGTACCACGTCCTCGATACCGCTGGGACTCAGCTACGGAAATAGCGGCCACGTGACTAATAAACGAACTTGTTAGGCAAGCACTGATGTCCTTCATGTTGCCGGACAACGCAATGGACTCGGATTCGGTGAAGATGTGAGGTAGTCTTTTTGTCATTCGTAGATGCTCTCATTGAACCCACACACTAGACTCACAGTCGGGTCTGCGGTTGGTTCAATACGCGACCTTTTCGCCAAGGTCAAAACCATTGATGCAAAGCACGGCAAGTTCGATCTCGTGCTGTGCGTCGGCGATTTTTTTGGTGCTCCCGAAGGTTCTGTGGACAAAGATGACGGAGGAGAGGACGAAGTCTCTCAATTGCTCGACGGGAAACTGGAAGGTACATCGTTCCGATCCGCCCACACTCTCTCTGCTGAGAGCCTATTCTAGTGCCTGTCGAGTGCTATGTTATGCAGGGAAAGCATCCACTACCACAAAAGGTGGTTCAGAGATTTTCCAAGACTGGAGGGGAGCTTTGTAAGAATGTCTTCCTTTTAAGTAAGTCCCCCTTAGTTCTCCGTAGGTTGTGCTGTGTCCACGCGCTCTCTAGGCAAGTCGGGTATAGTAACGACGGCCAACGGCTTGCGTATTGCTTGTCTAGGTGGAGTCTACGATGCAGAGATATATACTTCGGCTGAGGCAGCCCTCGTGCGTCGAGGTCTCTGCAAGTTGGAAATTCTTCTGACGCCTTGGCCAGGGTTTCATGTCCCCCTACTTTTCGATCCACACAACAGATCGTTTACTCTCGAATACACTTTCTGTGTCCCCTACAAACAAAAATTATCAATCACTCGCGGCTATTCAGTCATCCTCGACCTCTTCCCAACTGATTGATGTTTTGCTGAGCAATGTATGGCCACCCCTCATCAACAATTTCTCGGTATGCCCAACCCCCACAACAAATCTATCATCTGTCTATGCTCCCCCTCTCGATGACATCATGCGACGCACACGGCCGCGATATCATTTCGTCATGGGCCCTGGTGACACGCCCAACTTCTGGGAACGGGAACCCTTTGCTTGGGAGGGTGATGAAGGTCGGGTAACACGATTCGTGAGTCTAGGGGCTTTTGGAGGTGAAACTCCTTCAGCGGGAAAGAAGCAGAGAGTATGTTTCAAAAAGCCATCTTACCGAGGATAGAATGCTAATCATATTCCAGTGGTTCTACGCGTTCAATATATCCTCGAAACCTCTTGTAAATCCTCCCCAACCGGCGAACGCCACCAAAAATCCGTTTCTAGAACCCGCGGGTCAAGGATATAAACGCTCGCTCGAAACACCCGAGGGAGAGAATTTCATTTTTGGCAACATCCGTCAACCAACAAAACGGAGTCGAACCGGTAAGATCAGGGTTTGTGAGTATGGTAAACCAAGCCATATTGATCATGATAGCACAAGAGGGATCTGGCGGACCACCTCCTGGTTACAAGTGCCGTCGTTGTGAATCAACTGAGGTGCTTATATCCTCCATTTTTTGATGTATTTGCACTCATGTTGGCGGTAGCATTTCATCAAGGATTGTCCCGAGCGAGCAAAGCCTCCCGAGAGTTACATTTGTAAACTCTGCAAGGAGGTCAACACTATTTTCAACAAGTCATTGGAAACATTTGCTCATCATTGGCACAGCCAGGTCATTTTGTTCGGGATTGTCCAACACGAGACGCTGTCGGAGATACAGGCGGACGAAAGCCAAAATCTGGGTACGTGTGTCGTGGATGCGGCAGTGAAGATCATTATCTCGAAGACTGCTTGGCTGTGCGTCAAACCCACGGTGAGAGACGATCTGAGCGTAGAGGTCCGCCCAAGGAGATTACCCGTGAGTCTCCCACCTTCATCAATCGGTGACCTCATCCAACTGGTCTCTGTGGTGCCTAGCTGATGAATGCTGGTTTTGTCTATCAAATCCCAATCTCGCGTGAGTGACGGGTGTTCTCGAAACACGTATCTGCCTTGTGCAGATCTGATACATTGCAATGGAGGTACTGAGTGATCCCCAGGAAACATCTCATTGTTTCGATTGGAAGTGAGGTCTATGTGTCCTTACCCAAAGGTCAAATCGTTCCTACACAGTCAACCGTTGATCGTATCAGTGTTCCCGGCGGAGGCCACGTTCTGATCATTCCCATTACGCACTACCCAACGTATACAACTATCCCCCCTGATCTAGCTCCCCCAATATTCGAGGAAACCGAAAAGTGGGTAATCAATCATACAATGATCATCTAATACCCGATCTAATGACTCATCACCGTCTTTGTATTCTGCTTTTGAAGATACAAATCGGCACTCCGTGCCCTATATGCCAAACATGGCTCTGGGGCTGTCATGTTTGAGGTCGGGCGGTTGAGTGCCAAAGGAGGCCATGCACATGTACAAGTCGTACCTGTTCCCCGACAGCTAGAGAGTAAAGTTGAAGATGCGTTCGTTCGGGAAGGTCGGACAATGGGGGTAGACTTTGAGGCAAATTCCGACGAGGCGATGAATCTCTGTATCGGGGGTAGGGGCGGCTATTTAAAGATTGAACTCCCTGACGGTCGGAAGATGGTTCACCTCATCAAGGACCATGTCCCCTTTAATCTACAGTTCGGACGGTGAGCTGTGTTTGTTCGGAGTTTCGAACTTGGGGCTTATTTTACTATTATTTGTGATTAGACAGGTGCTCGTCTCTCTGTTGGGTGTTCCGGAGAGAATGGATTGGAAGGCTTGCGTATTGTCCGAGGACAAAGATCGGGCCGATGCGCAGGCTTTCAAGGCTGCGTTCGCACCTTTTGATCCAAGTTTGTAGATTTTTGCATTGTACTTTTTGACTCACAAAAATACGATTCATTCTGTACCGAACACTTGATGTGAGTTTCACACGTATATGTACATACTGAACAAGGGGAAGGCGGTTATGGATATATGGCTATGAAGCCTCTAATGATAGCAAAGCATTCTCAAACATGAGCAGGTTCGATGGGCCCTTCAATGCTCGTCTTGTAACTGTGCCCGAAGGCTTGCATCCCACTCTTCCTCGCTTTTTTCAAGACCGCGCCAATGGCATCAAGACCTAACGAAGTAAAATAAAATAAAATGAGTTGCAATTGGTCACCGTTGGTGGGCAACGTACCCCTGTCAAGGACGTCGAGGGACGGTCCAAAGGAAAGGCGCACGAAGTGGTGGCAGGGAGAGTTGAAAAGGTTCCTGCGGTGAGAAGGATTGATGTCAAAGAAGATGCCTGGGATTACAATCGCCTGCTCTTTCAGTAATTCCTCGAAGAAGGTCTGGAATGTACGATTTTCGGATGCGGGTCCATAGATAGTTCCGAGAGATACATACAAGACCGTTGTTCAGAGGTGGCGGAAGCTTCTCGAGGTTGAGCCAAATGTAGAAGGTACTTGTCGGGGGGACTTCAACGTCAAGATGGAGTTCGTGGAGGCGAGCAAGGACGTGATCCCTCTTCTTCTTGAAGTGTTTCTGAAGGGCTATTTTTTCCATGGCTACGTGATCTAGGTCAAGGAGAGGGAGGGCAGCCAATTGCATCCTTCCCGAAGGGGTTGAATTCCTATGAATATTTTTCAAGGATGGAAATGGGCGGTGACGTACGGATGGTTAGCGCCTCCGTCAAGGAAAGACCCAGACTGAGAGAGGGCCGTTATCAAGTTTTTAGGTCCTACGACCCAACATACTCGCCAGCCCGGTAGCCTCCAGTTCTAAACCGGTTGCTTTCAATGAGCTGAGGCTCCCGAGGCGGGAGAAATAAGTACCTTGGTCAGCCCATCAATGATGACGACGGAGTCCTGGATATGATTTAAACAAGGCCTCAAGGGAACGGTGCAATGGCGTGTTACCTGGTCGACGTTCTCAACGTATTTCGCAGCTGAGATAGATTTACCGTAATCTTCACTCCGGTCGGGGTAGATGTACCACGAGTAAAACTAGTGTGTACGATGATTGGATGTTTGTGACAGTCTAAGAAAAACTAACCTCGTCAAGAATTATCGTCGTTCCTTCCTTTCCTAAGGAAACAAGCTCTTTCAAGTCGTGCCCCCTGCCGGAAATTCAATCGTATTTTTTGCATCCACAAGCATTTGTGCATACCTGATAACCTGCAACACAATTCAACGTGACTTTATACCCCTCGACGTTGTTCATCAAACGCACCTGGCCAGTTGGGTTGCGTGGGTTTGAGGCAAGGATGACTTGAAGGCCCTGGGTCCTGATATCTGTCTAATTGCGGGAATCAGAGGACTTGGACAGATCCGAAAACGGTCAAAGCCTTACCTTGGTTCGTTCAATATCCAGACGGTATTTGTTCTGGCGTGAATTGTATGAAAACGGTTCATGCGAGTACATACGAGCTACTGTACCTTTGGGTCGAGACTATGGCCTCAAATTTAGCTCCTCAGCAGCCGTTGAATGGCGGGCGGGACTTACGCTGTTGGAACTGGCACAAGACGACGAAAGGCGCTGAGAACTTGGTCGTATGCTGTATAATCAGGAATTTGGTAGCCCTTGGCGCGACATTAGGCACGGGTTCTCGTGTAGGTGAATAATGCTTACAGTATAAACATCACCGACTACTGCGGCGACCCGAGAAAGACCCGAGCGACCACCAGGTACGATGCAAACATTCTCATACGTATATTGACTAGGCTTTCCCTGTCGGTAGGTATGATTATAGAGCCTAGCGACAGCTTCACGAAGAGCTAACATAACTGTATGAACGACCGGACGACTCAAGCATGGATGAGATGGATATGCTCACCTTTGATACCCGTGGTTGGGGCGTATTCCAGAGATTCCAAAGGGATAGGAATGGTGTTGGGACGTTCTGGGGCACCAGGGATGGGACCTACTTCAGGGGCACCTTGGCCAAGGTTCGACCATTCATGGGAACTGGTGTAGCTGAATCCGTTGGCCATCGCTCGATCCGAGCAATAAATGACACCGGTGCTTCCAGGATGCTCTATCCCTGGTACAGTTTCTTCCTCCTAAAGTCTCATCAGGATCCGAGGTACATCACCACTTGCAAAGACTGACGGGGTCAACTAGTTGAGGTAAGCCTTTGGGCTTGTGACCAGGGGCTTGCCGGAAAATCTAGGGTTCGAGGATGAGTTTAATCGGAAAAACCAAGGCGGTCTATGTACCTGGTGAGCTTCGGAGTCCTTCTCATGCCTGTGATGCCTCATGACATCGCGGACCTGGTCCACAAGGTTAGAAAAGGATGCAACGCGGGGAAGATGGAAGTGCATTGTTGGCGTCAACTCACGATATCCGCAAACCTCTGGGAGGGGGTACTTATACCTGATCTCGTCTGGGGTGTCGTTAGCTGAGGTGTGTCGGTTCCGGTTCTTAGCGACATGGTAGGGGCTTAGGGCAGGCGGAAGCGAGGAAAGCTTGCAATATTAAACGTTTTGGACAGGAGGAATGAGCGTGTTGTCGATAGAAGAAAGAAATAGCGCAACCCTCACGGGTAAAGGGCATAAATAGATACATAGCACCCAAAGATAGCCGGTGACCAATCGTCCTAGCTTCTCGCGCTGGGACCATTTGTCACAGACTGGCACAGGGTGGTTCTGGTCGGGGTGGTTCTGATGGAGGGATGAGGGTGCAGAGGATGTAAGTATGTAATGAATTATGACTTGTTGCCAACCTTGTTCTCTCCATCTTGCCTGCTCTGTTGGCGGATGCCCAGCGGATGCTCATGTGCACCGCTGTTCGCCAAACATAGTAGTTGGGTTCCACCTCGAAATTCGGATCTTGCTCCATTTCCCTTTTAAAAAAGAATACGCTCTCTCACAAGCTTTAACCCACCTACCATGCCTAGCTTACACTTCCTTCCTCAACCCAACACAGTCGCCGTACGTTTCAGAGCCTCCTCTTGGATCGATTCTGACCCCTTATCCCTAGATTGTTGGCTGTCCGTTCAGGTCAGTACCTACCTGTGTTACCTGCAATTCCCCGACTCAAACATCCCTTGCCTTTTCGTAGCGGTGGCCAAGTGAGTCTGGATGTTCTCTTACCAATCCACATTTCCAGTGAACGTTCGTACAGTCCCAAGCCGGCGTCGATGATGGCCCTATTCGCTTGGTTGAGGCGGGCCTCATTGATCAACTGAAAGAACTCGGCTGGGAGGTCAAGTTCGACGGCCACCACCAGTTTGAGGAGAACAACAATTTGGACGACCCGCCGATCGGCAAACTGAAGAACCCTCGCACTGTTTCTCGGGTGAACAAGGCCGTAGCTGCCGTCGTGAGTGGACATGCAAAGAGTGGCGTGCTTCCGCTCACCTTGGGGGGGGACCACTCTTTGGTGCGTAAGCCTCGTTCGTGTCAAGAAGATAAAATGCTTAACCCCCCATTGCCAGGCAATCGGTACTATCTCTGGAACGTTGGAGTACGCCATTTTCTACCGCGAAACCTTCGTCATTTTGACCGGCGTCCTAGGGCTTATCCAGACGCCTGCGTTATTTGGGTAGACGCCCATGCGGATATCAACACCATCGAGATAACTAACTCAGGTAATTGGATCCCAGGGATTAATAGTATAGCTCATAGTCAAGCAGGACATATCCATGGCATGCCGCTTTCTTTCCTTCTTGGGCTTGGCAGCAAAGAGAACGAGTTTTCCTGGGTCAAACCAACTTTGAAACCTGAACGCCTGGTATACATTGGTCTCCGTGACGTTGAAGCAGGAGAGAAGAGGATCTTACGGGAGAATAAGATCAAGGCCTTCAGTATGCACGAAGTCGATAAATATGGCATTGGGGAGGTTGTGAGGATGGCTTTGGACCATGTCAATCCTAATCGAGACCTGCCGATCCATTTGAGCTTTGACGTAGACGCACTGGACCCCTCCGTAGCCCCGTCGACTGGTACTCCAGTGTGTGTTGATCTTGAGGCTATTGCATGTTGACTTATCTCTGCATTAGGTCCGAGGTGGCTTGACCTTCCGGGAGGGGCACTACGTTTGCGAAGCCATCCATGAGACTGGCTTGTTGGTCGCACTGGACCTAATGGCGAGTGGTTTTCGGAGGATAGCCAAAAGGTTCATTTACTGACAATGGTAGTAGGAGGTCAATCCTTCGCTCGCCGACGCCCTCGATGTCGAGCAAACCGTCGCAGTCGGCTGTTCACTTGTAAGGTGTGCTCTAGGTAGGCGAGAAGTTGTTCGGGAAAGAGCAGACTAGCTCACCTGTGTACCTAGGTGAAACTCTCCTCTGACAATTTTGTGCGTAGCCCGAATATTCCTCGACCACGACCTCGCCTCGCCATCGAGCCTGTAGTGTAATTAGTGCGTCTGCGCCAGTGCCAATAAATATCTGGGTTATGCCCACTCACATGAAAGTGCCGCAAACTATCGTGTGGCCGAAATTGTGTGGCCGAAGAGAGGTTGTTGTTGTGGAAAAGACAAGATCGTTGTTCCGCGCACATCCCTTTTTGCACAAACATTGACCGACTGGTTGACTGGACTTTGAAATCCTCTCGCCTGAGCACCAGAGCATTTCTGACAATCAAACATTGGAATTACGGGCCGCATTGTGCAGGCGATCAGGTGAGCGACAGCGTGTTTGTGCGGTGCCCGTTACCATCCGCCTTGTCTTCAACACTCTTTCTCAGCCGACTATACTCTCCGTCCTTGCCGAAGAATTTCTCCCTGTCCTCATGTATCTCTTCAGCCGCCCGAGCGATGATACAACAGGAGAATCCCATCCCGTCTCATTTACTAGCCTACAAGAACACTATGGCTCGATTTCGGAACTGGCCAAGGAGATCGAACATATGGAGTACTGGACGAAGCTAGCCCTCAATACTCCGATAGACGATATCCCTCTTCAAGCATGGATGGGTGACAGCTACCCCATTCTAGTATGGTTGACCCGGAAGCTGGAAAGGTTGAACGAGACTTTCGCGCCACATCTTGAACAATCCCGACGACAGACTATTGCTATTTGCCCTTTTTTCTCATATTGGCAACTAAAAGTGAGTGATAACTGGTTGATTTTATGCTCACTTCGGATTCTCATGGCCAGCCCCCTCCTCGCATGACCCCCGCCCGGGTCGCTAGCAACCTAAACCTAGTCTCAAATCAGGAAACGCCCTCTTCCTTTGCCTACCCTTTACCAAACGAATGCTTCCAGAAACATCAGGTTAGCAGCGATATCGCACCGGCGCCGATGGGAGGCGAGGTTCATTTGGACTACCCACGTCACCAAGAAACCGAGTCCCTCCCGGGGGTGAAGGCAGGATGGGATAGTACCCATTACCTAGTCGGTGTCGCAGAGAGCGGTCTGAGCAGCAATGCCGGCCTGCTCTACCCACCGGAACCCACCGCGTCGGGTGCTAATCACGCGGCATTCCCTACGATTCCTTTGGGTCCTACCACGCCGGACGCAACTACTCGACGTTACATCAAGTCCAATTCTGGGGATGTGTGGCCTGATGTCGGCAGTCCTCTTGTCTACTCTTCACTTTATACTTCACGACCGCCACAAACTCAAAGCCCTTGGTCAACTTCCACAAATGTTTATCAGATGCCCCTGGAGAATCAGATCTGCCCAAACCAGTATGACGTCTTTGCCACATACACAAGTCCCACGGGGGCAATCCCGACGTACCCACCGTTAAGCGAAGACCCCGCATCATTTTCCTGCCCTTGCGCTCAAGCTGGGGGGTCGCACGGTCCGTCGACCTGGTGGGGAAATCAGTACAGCTATGATGGCTACAGGGTAGGAGACGGTCTCCGTATCTCGGGGAATAATTATGAATTCCCCCATCACCTATGCCATCGCTCCCCGTCTGCCAATGACGTGGTCACTCCGGTGAAGATATCCAGCTATTCGAGTTTGGCGGGTGCGCTTGGTCCCGAAATGTGAACCGAAGCGGGGGGTGACTTGGCCTGGATTTTGTTGTCTTCTCCCGGATATTATCATCCTTCCGAATTTTTTTGATGCCTCAAACACTTCTCTTGCAGTAATCCTTGTAGAAATCTCATTATGCATTTGATCTCACGGCGCTTCGATTCTTGATAGATGTTTTTCGTGCTGTGCATACGCACTAGTCAATCAATCTATCAAGAAATCGGAAATGGGTTGAGGGCTGTGATCATAGGAGACTGGCAGCCTTCACGCACTATCCCAGTCTACAAATAACGACATCTGAAAGAAACCTACTGACGGTTGATGCTGACCAGAGAGAGAGTCAAGGGTCAACTCTGTGGAGTGTGAGTTTGAATATAAATGATGTCGGCAGTCGGTGGGAGTGTCGGGGTCCGTGTTGCCATGAGAAGTGATGATTGCGGACTCAGTCCTATGGGTTGATGCCGAACAGTCACATCTCCTGTTAGGTGATGCCTGGTGCGTTAACCTCGGGGAGGCGTGCCGCGGGTGCGCACTGTTGGCAAAACATAGCCAAGGCCTCATGCTACCCACCAGCACCGATGGGTGGCAAAGCCCAGGGGATGGGAGTTTCGAGAGTTCGTAATCAGCTGGGAAGTGTCAGATGACCCTGTCACCTGTGTGAAAATGCCAAACGGCAGTTCCCGTAGGGTCATTTGTTAGAACGTCTAATACATTTCGACGTTGAGAGTCGCAGCCATGCCCCCCACGAGCTCGTCGTCCGCAACGACGACCTCGGTTCAAGTTGGTCAGTCATCCATGTTCTAACATGCTATACACGCGTTCAACGAACCCTAGCACTACGAATCCGACCACCTACTGCCCAGGACTCTACCTCCATCCCCGTTCGCTTCCAACGCTCCGTTATTCAGGCCACCTCCTCCACCTCCGTTACCATCGAATCACCTTCAAATGCTCTCGCGGGTGCTGGCGCACCAGGAGGGCCTTCCTCGGGGGGCTCTGCCCCAAAGAAACAACCTTTTACTTTCGACCAAGTCCATCCCCCTCCAACCACACAATACGAACTTTTTGAGTCGACTGCCAAACCTTTGGTCTCTCGTTTCCTCGACGGGTTCAATTGCACTATCCTTGCGTATGGCCAGACGAGCAGTGGAAAAACATTCACCATGACTGGTGTCGATTTGGAGGCGGATCCTTCGGACCCTAATAACAGGATGGGCATCATTCCTAGGGCCGTATCAACAATCTTTTCCAGAGCAAAGCAACTCAAGAACGAGCGTGGGGGTGCATGGAACTACAGCATTAAGGGGTCGTTCGTTGAGCTTTACAACGAAGACCTCATTGACCTGCTCAGCCTAGACGACACAACTGGGGGAAGACGCGAGGTGCAGATCAGGGAGGACAAGGATGGACATATAATATGGGGCGGCCTACGCGAGGTCAATGTAAGAAATGCCCCTGAAGTTATGCAGTAAGTCTCTTGGTTGGTATTCCTCATCTACAGTCCCCTCACATCACAAATTTTAGTTTGATTCGCAAGGGGGCAGCGGTCCGGCGCACAAACGAAACCGATATGAACGCGCAATCCTCCCGCTCGCACGCCATATTCTCACTCACCCTGATTCAGAAGAAATTCACCGGTTCCCATATCCCACCTCGCTCGCCTTCCCCCCTCCCATCAGCAGGTCGATCTCCTTCAAGGTTGGCCCGTCCGGGCTCCATGTATGCCGGACCTTTGAGTAACCGTGTTGCCTCTCCGACATTAGGACGCCCCGCCACTCCTAGCATTACTACAGCAATGGGACGCGGCGGGGGGCTCCGTCCTGCAAGCGCCCTAGGCCACGCCGGGGAGCGTCCTCCACATGGTGACGAGGATTCTGGGGAATGGGTCACGATCACCTCCAAGTTTCACTTTGTGGATCTCGCTGGTTCCGAAAGAGTAAGAATGTTAATTTTTATGAGCCAAGTTCGTATCACTAATCCTCTACTCAGCTGAAGCGAACAGCCGCTGTGGGGGAGCGTATCAAGGAGGGTATTTCGATCAATAGCGGACTGCTCGCTCTTGGAAACGTCATTTCGGCTCTCGGAGATCCTTCTCGCGCCAAGTCGAATACCGCAACCCACGTACCATATCGAGACTCTAAACTTACCCGCCTACTCCAAGATTCCCTCGGTGGCAATGCGCACACCCTTATGATTGCATGCGTCAGTCCCGCCGAATGGAACGCAGGTGAGACTATCAATACTCTGAAGTATGCCAACCGTGCCAGGAATATCAAGAACCGTGCTGTCGTGAACGAGAAGGAAGATGGCTGGGATGATATTGAATGGCTGCAGAGTACGGTCACTCGCCTCCGCAAGGAACTGAAAGCCATCAAAGAAGGGAGGTTCGCCATCGAGTCCGATAAAGAACCAGAGGCCATAGAAGGGGCAGGAAAGCGAGTTTTGGGCCAGTTGACGGAACTGCAGAACAACTACGAGGATCTGCGGGAGAAGTTCGTGGAACGGACGGAGGAACTGACCCGGTTACGGAGAGAGCTTGGCGAGAAGCACAGGTCAAGTTCAAACGGCACAATCTCTGGCACGGCCAAGTATGAAGAAATCGTGGGTCCTGTCATCGAGGAATATGAGAAGGCAATTGCGACAATGGAGGCCGAACTAAATCTCAACAGGGCAGCGTTGCGACACACCAATGAGATGGTCGAGGAAAAGGAGGAAGAATTAGGTATTTTGACCAGCCGCCATGCCGCAACGGAGCTCTATGTCGAAGAGCTTCGAGCGAGAATCGCCAAGCTCACCGAACGGGAAGCCTCCACTGAGGTAGGCATTTTAACTATCCCACATAAACGATTTACCAATGGCTATAGGCATACGTGCATGACCTGGAGGAGAAGATCAAAGCCTACGATGAAAGCTCAATTTCGTCGAGCGAGTCCTTGACTGATCTCAAGCGCGAGCTCTCGCGTTTCAAAGAATCAGAGGCTTATTCGACCAAATACATCGCCGATCTCGAAGCGAGGCTCTCAAACTCCGACGAATCCATCCTTGCTCTCCAGCAGAATGTTGAGCGGTTGGAGCAGGAGTGTGAAAGGCGCCGCATCGAAGTTGATACCCTGCAATACAGAATGGACATATTACAAAGGGACGGTGATGGGTGGCGCGCGGACTTAGAAGAACGGGAAAGAAGGGTTCTCGAGTTGGAGCAGAAGATGGCAGAGTGGGAGTTAAAGAAGAAAGAAGCAGGAGAAGCCAGAGTGCGTCTCGGTAACGTGGTTGAGGAGGTGGTATCTGCCAAAAAGAGCCTTGAGCACTCCAGCAACTCAACATCCCCTCGAACCTCTCCGGGCGATCTTCCGGCAGCCACACAAGCTCAGGATAAGGACGCTGCGGAGGTTCGTCATGAAACTGGCGACACTGTCGAAGCTCAATACCTAGCTCTTCAACAAACTCACACCGCAACTCTCGCGGATCTTTCTACTGTTACTGCAAAATACAGGGATGCGCTGCGGGAAATTTCAGATTTGGCCTCACAGCTCCAAGAAGCCAAGTTGGGCAATCCAACGATTGCGGAGGATGGTCCGGTTGACTCGCCCGTGACGGAACCGCCCGATCTACCCCAGTTCAAGAGGAGGATGACGGGTGGCCGACACCGCGATGCTCACGGCGAGCCGCAGTATAATGCTGCAGGGCGGCGCCTTTTTTTCCGCCAGGCGGCCTCAGCGGAGTCTCTCCACTCGAGGTCAGTTCATGAACACTTCGAATATCCTTGTCTTTGATAATAACCTTTTTCTAGGTCGCAATCGCAATCTGTATCGCTCTCGCAGGAGCTTTCCTCGGTTCACTTGCGCAAGGCTTCGTTCTCAAGCCATGGGACAAGTAGCTCTCATTCTCCGTCCAGCTCACATTCTCAGCTGGTATTGCACACTTCCAACTCTCGTCCCAACCTTTCTATCCCACTGCCAACAAGTACTGTAAATGGCAACGAGAGAACTATACCGAGCCTGGAAAAGGAAATTATGCGTTTACAAGAGGTCCTCAGGGATCGGGAAACGGAGATATTGGCTCTTGAGGAATCCTTAAGGGAGAGTCAAGCTAAACATCAGACGGTCCAAGAAAAGGAGCTGGTCACACCGCCACCGGAGGCTCGAGATATGGCACCTCTTAATATCAACCTCTCGCCGAAGACGTTGAACCATTTCGATCAAATCAAACAAAGCATGGTTAATGGCAACGGTCATGCTATCACTTCGGAGAATGGATCCACTCATTCCGACTCAGATGAGTCTTTGGAGCGTTTGAACGAGCTAATGTTGTAAGTAAAGCTGAGTGCTATTGAAAATCGTTGTTTGACCTATCTCTCCAGGTCTATGGCGCAGAAAGAATCACAGCATCGCGAGGTCGTAGAAGACCTCAATGCACAACTGAATCAGACGAAACGACAACTCGATGAACTCACTGCCCTGTCGAGGGATCAGGTACGTATGGAACGGCAACAATATTATAGATGTGTTGTGACCAAGCCCTTCAGGCCTCGAATATGTCCAAGGAGTTAGAAGCACTGCAGAACAAATACGCTCATAATCTGGATGAACTCAAGGATCATCAGACGTTGATCAAAGAAGCCACAGAACGTATATCCGAATTGGAGGTTTTACTTCGACAGACAGAAGAAGTGCACATGGCCGAGAGGGAGCGGCTGCGCCAGCAACACGAGAGGAGTATCAAGGCGAAAGAAGCAGAGGTCGAGGAGTTGCTTTGCCGCATGAGGGAAGAATCTGGACCAGCACCGGAAGCCGTGAACTGTGAGCTCTTAGAGGCCAGGGCAGCCTTGCAACGGGCGCGTTCAGATCACGAAGATGCATTCGGAAAGCTCAAGGTTGAATACGACATCAAGTTTCAGCGTCAGACCGAAGAGGCGAGCGAAGCTATTGCTTCTTTGCACGAAGAGCACCAGAAGGCGACCAATAAACTCATTACCGAGCATGCAGAGGCCCTCCACCAAAAGGATATCACAGCCTCGGCTGCGTCGCAGACCACGGAGGAGGAGTATTACAATGCGCTCACCAAACTGCGGATCGATCATGCGGACACGATTACGAAATTGACGGCCGAATTCAATGCTACCACTGAACGCTTGCGTGAGGATCACGCTGGCGAGTTGCGGATGGTGGAAATTGCACGTCAGGGCTCCTTGTCGGAATCAGAATCATCTCGTAATCTCGCCATCAAAGAATTGCAAGACGAACATGCTGCTGCTCTCTCCCGCAAGGAAGCTTCCTTTACAGAAGAGATTGAGAGTCTCAAGGCTGCGTATGCCCGTATGTTGCAGGCACAAGTTGATGATCACGGGTTGCAGAAAGATCGTACTCGACTCGAGTTCGAATCCTCGTCTTTGAAGTTGAAGGAGGATTGGAGGAAGGAGGTCGACGCGCTGACATCAGCACTCGCGGAAGAGAAAGACAAGGCAGCAGTCTGCGCTCTCAAAGGCCGCTAAGGATTCAGATGCTGCTTTGCAGAGCATTCGAGAACAACATGCGGTAATCCTGCAGGAGCTTGAACGAGGATATTTGGAGGACACCACGCGTTTGGAAGCTACACATGCCTCAGCCCTGGAGGCGGCCAGAGCACAAGCCGAAAGCGAATTGCAAGTTCTTTTTAAGGAACATAAAGAGGCCTGGGCTCGCCTGACAACTGAACACGAGCAAAAACTCGCTGCCCGTCAGTGCCGAACTTGAAACGAGCCGGCGTCAGCATCAAGATGCAATCGAGAGTGCTCGCAGAGAAAGTCAACAAGCTCTCATCGAGCAAACGAAGATCATAGAAAATCTTAAGCTCACGCACCTCGAAGGAACAAGAGAAACTGCGGGACCTCCTGGATCGCGAACACGTCGAAGAACGCAATAAACAAATCGACGATCTCAAACACAAGCATCACGAGGATAAGCGGGCACTTCAAAAAGATTATGAACTCCTCGTTCAAGAGCTTGAAGCCCATAAAGCGGCTGCGGAAGAATTCACTATGCTCCGCGAGCAAACCCGAGTCAATCATGAAAGCGTGGTAGCTGAAAAGTTTGCCACCGCTCGAGACATGCAGGACCAACTCACATCCGTGACCACCGAACGGGATGGTCTGGCGGCCCAGATTGTCAAACTCCGGGATGAATTAGAAAGAACGCGTAGTGAACAAACCAAGTTAGTGCAAGAGGCTTCCAAACGCGAATCCCTCGTTGTCGAGCTCGAGCGTCACAGGTCGTTGATTGCGGAGCTGCAAGAGAACCTGCACAAGGTCAAGGACGAGAAGGATAATCTACAGTCTGAGAAGCACCGTCAAGACACTCTGGTCCGGGATTTGCAAGCACAAATAGCCCGCAGCGCCTCCCCTCCTAACATTCGAGCACCAGAAAGAACCCTTGGCTATCCCCGCGCTTCTGGCCTCCCACCCGCTAAACTACCTCCTCCTACTCCTCCACCGTCAGTACCACCTCCACCAGCCCCTCGTCTTGCCAATCACATCAACGGCGAATCTAGCCTCAGCACATCATCCCAAGGTTCATCTAGCTTTACTTTCTCTACCTCTAGGGAATCACAACCAGATTCGCCCTCTACCTCCTTTGGGCACCCACCATTGAACGGACAGCCCCCTGTCGATCCCAAGCTTGCTGCTAAGATCGAACAACAAGCGAAATTGATTGAAGAACAGGAGGCCATGATCAAAACCCTCAACAAACAACTGACGCATTGTGAAGGCGATCTTCAGGCCCATATGGATCTCGTTAACACTCTCGAGGCTTCGCTTGGTGACGCGGAGAAGAACCGTAAGTTTTTCTTTTTTCTTTTTGTCGAAACCAAATCAGACCCAATACCAAATGTCACCAGTCCGGAAGGCCCGTATGCAAGCGACAGAATTGGCTCGTGAGCGGGATAGCCTCAATTCCAGAACAGAAGCCCTTCGTAATGAACTCAACGAGGCCAAGCATGAAGTCGTCACGGTTCGACGATCAGTAGTTGAAGAAAAGCAGTCTTTAGAGCAGCGCCTGGATGAGGAGAGGAGAGCTAAGGAACGGGTTCGACAACAACTCGATCTACGGATGGAGGAACTTCAGAAACGGAAGTCCAAATTCGCATGCCTATGACCTTCGGTCATCTTCGTCACGGTACTTTTCTCAGAGCTACCCGAGGTCCTCCCAGCGGGTTTCTTCTCTTTCTCCTCTGTAGCTATGTCTTATATAATCCCGACAGGGTCCATTCGTTAGCGCCATTTCCCTCTCATTTGGTTCCGGGCACCTTAGGTTCTTTCTACTAGTGTTGATACCCTTCTATTATCCTCACATGGTTTATTATACCTGTGTTTTGTATGTTCCATTTTCGATTTATATGTAGAGTCGTGTCTGCTGCAGATTACACTTTAAACTGAGCTGGCACTTTGACATATTGACATTGGAAGTGGTGGCCCCCGTAGTTCTCGAATAAAACTATCATCCCTAGGTTCGAGATGTGCTGCTCTCCACCAGAACAAATGTCCTACAGAGTGGCACAACGACATTCCCATCCGCCCGGACAACTGGGATGCTTGTCAGAATTCAGATACTTGTGTCGGAAATCCTTCCTGACCATGCGCCCGAGCCAGTGTCGTCTCGGAGTATCGTCGGAGAACGTATACCTATTCTAGATAAAGGCTTGGGTAGCCGGATGAGAATCTCTGTTTCCTCGATGGCCAGACCGAGGACGCTGCCGTCTTTCTCCCTGGAAAATAAGGTCAGCGCTGTCTCCTGTGCCATCCTGGTTACCGATCCTTCGGTCTATGAAGGTTTGCCTCGTCACAGGTGCGGCTAGAGGATTGGGCCTAGAGTTCTGTCGCGCATTCATACAATCGTATGTACCATCTACGCTGCATGGGATTTGAATTATGGACACCTCCCAGTGGAAGCACATCGATTGTTATACTGGATCTCAAGGAATCCGATGCGAAAGCCGCAGCTGATGAACTAGCGGGTTATGCACTTGGTCCGTCCAAAGCCCACCTCTGTCCCCGGCCGACCAAGCTTGATACATTGCAAAGCGAGCGAGCTTGGAAAGCCCAGTATCCTTGGTATCGGGTGTGACGTCTCGTCCGAACCTTCAGTGCAGGATGCGTACAGGATCGCGATAGACACATTTGGCCGTGTGGATGTCGCCGTGGCCTGTGCAGGTAATGTGACGCCCGCTGTAGCTACCAGCCGAACGTCCTAGCCGACATTCTCATCACAGGGTTAACGGAGAACATTCCGGCCTTGGAGTACGTGTTCAGCACGACTCTTAACCTTGCGATTAACACCCTCCCGAGTTATCCAGCGGATCGGATAAGGCTGCTCTATGACATCAATGTGCATGGGGCTTTCTTTACGGCTCGAGAAGCTGCCCGGTATATGATACAACAAGGTGCAGGATCTATCATCCTTGTTGCAAGCATGAGTGCAAACGTTAGCTTTTCATCCAATTCACCAATGACTATTCCTGAGACCGTTTTGGTGCCGCAGATCGTCAATGTGCCTCAGGTATCGTCTTGAAGTTAACTCACTCATCGCGCGGCAAGCCCCAACATGATATCTTAGCCACAAACGCCATATAATACTTCCAAGGCTGGTACGTTGTCTTCTCTGAGCGGTCAGATACAGGGTAACCTCACGGCTACCGCGTCGAAGCCGTCAAGCATATGGCATCGAGCCTTGCAGTGGAATGGGCGAAAACAGGAGTCCGCGTCAACGCTTTGAGGTAAGAGTTGAATAGTCGACATCAAGAACTTTGGTTCGAAGAAGTTGCAGTCCAGGATATATGCTAACCAAACTAACTCGGACGATCTTGCAAGGGAAGGATGAACTCAAGGTCTGCTTCTGTGATGATCTTGTTGCTACTTCCGAGGTTCTCATAGGAGAGAACTTAGAAAAAATGGGAGGATCTCACACCGATGGGAAGGGTACGTCAGACCTATCGCGTTTACAGCTCTACTAATGGGCACTCGGTAGATGGGAGACCCTGAAGACTTGGCGGTGAGTGCCCACGAACCCCCACTCTTATCTTTGGAACTCTGAACTTTATAGCAGGGAGCCATTGTATTTCTAGCCAGTGATGCATCTAAATTCATGACAGGCTCAGAGCTACGCATCGATGGAGGGTATTGTTGTACTTGACGGTGTTGGTGTTGATAAAGTACATGAAGTCATGTGGCTTGGCGCTTTGAGCGCTGAATTTAGAACTTGCTTCCCTGTGAGTGACGGCCATGTCCATCGTAGGGTCCTCCCAGACACATCCGACTTCAAAACCACTATCTACATTCGAATTTACAAAAAGGAAACGATGGGCAGACATTCTCATAACTGGACTTACAGATGTTATTATATTCGTCCTCTCACCCCAAGGAAGAGTCTTCTATTGCGGAAACGCTGTTGGGGAACTCCTCGGTTGGAGTGAGACAGATATGCTTGACCTGCACCTGAACGATTACATTCACGGTACGCTGCCCTCGCAAAACCTACGGGATTGTCGTTCACCCGCAGTGGTACAGCTGAGGACAGGGTCAAATTCCAGCTTGGCTTTGAGGAATCGGTTCGGACCAATACCGAACTCGTAACCTATATTCGCTTCAAGTGCAACACCTTGCGCCCAAGTCACTCCCAGACCAGCGATATTCTCTTCGAAATGAAAGGTTACCCCCACTTTGTGACAGAACAAGATCCAGAGTGTAAATGCTTTTTTGCAATGGCAAAACCTTATCCCAGCAGGAGCATCGCAATGTATGTCCAAGTGTACTTCCGTGGAGAAAGTTTTCTTTCATCAGACATGACGCCTTCTGAGGATCCTACAGGTTGAACACGTTCTTGGAACAGAAAATGGAAAACGAAAGGTTACAACAACGTCTTGCTACTCTTAAAGCCCGCGTGAATTCCCAGGTCACTCCGGCAGACCAAACGCTACCAAGTGCGGACACAATGTATGCCACCACCTCTCTGCAACGGTCAGTTTTCCGCGTTTCAGAGGAACAACTCCTGATTCATCCATAGTAGCACCCGATATTCAAGCTTGTACGAGGATCCATCAGGGATTGCGTCTGGAGCCTGCTATGACAGTGGTCTCATCGGAGCCAACTATAACGGAGAGAGTTCTCAAGCCCAGGCAGCTCCAGAGGAGTCTGATGATGGGTCGAGGAAAAAGAAGGTGATCCATTTCGTAAACTCATCCGTAGTCATCATTGGCCTAACGATAATTGAAGTTCAAGAAGACACATGGCGTTGAGCAATATGTTTGCAGAAAGTGCGGACGGACTGATTCTCCAGAATGGCGCAAGGTTATCCTATGCACCTTGCAACAAGTTGGAGGAGGCTGACTGGGAAGGTATAGGGCCCCGACGGACCTAAGACTCTCTGCAACGCCTGTGGTCTTCGTTGGGCAAAACAAATGCGCAGATCCGACGACCCCACCGATGAGGTTGCGAACCACAATCAACCATTATTATCTTCGAGCGCTGGAGGCTGATGAGTCGATGATTTTGTTTTGTTTTGCACACTACCTGTTCGTTATTGTGTGACATTGGTTACATCATGTCACACCCTGTCCCTCAGACTTATCCATCACCGCAGTGGTAGACTGCTAGTCCTACTGCAGAGAATCAATCATGCCTCTGGAAGTTTACAGTCTCGCTCAAACACCTATCACAGCCCATGCCTATAGTGCTAACCGCAATGGTTGATTTAATTGCTAGGCGCATGAACACTACTAACGTTGTATACAGAACTTGCCGTTAGTTTGAGTAGCAACGATGTCCAGTTGTACGCAAAGAATGGCCAGGAATGGATCCCAAGGGAGACGCTCTCCGAGGTGTATTCATCTGTGTTTCAATTCAAAGGCGAAGAAGCTTATGCCAACTCTAGCACGATAAGATGATCACGTCCATAGACTGGGCTCCCGTGTCTAATCGCATTGTGACTGCTTCTCAAGATAGAAATGCATATGTTTGGACAGAAACCCCGGATCCGGCGACTGGAAAAACGGCTTGGAAACCGACTCTAGTATTATTGAGAATTAACCGTGCTGCCACTCATGTTCGCTGGAGTCCACGAGAGAATAAGTTTGCGGTTGCCAGTGGAGCACGGTACACTTATCCACCAAACAATATATGGTTCCTCTGTCGCTCACAAACCATTTAGTGCCATTGCTATTTGCTCGTTCGACGAGGAAAATAACTGGTGGGTTGCAAAGCATCTCAAGAAGCCCATTAGGTCCACCGTTCTCTCGGTCGATTGGCATCCCAACAATGTTCTCCTTGCAGCTGGATGTGCTGATATGAAGGCCCGCGTGTTCTCCGGATACATTAAAGAAGTGGATGAACGGTATGCCCCGCTCGGAGTGTTTTGCCCGTCCATTAATGTCGCTGTAGTCCAGCGCCTAGTGTCTGGGGATCCAAGTTGCCGTTCGGCACTGTCTGCGGAGAGTACTCTTCCCCCGCTGGCGGGTGGGTACATGCTGTCGGATTTTCCCCTTCCGGAGATGTTCTTGCCTTCACAAGTAGGCTGTCCCGTGTTTCTATCTCCTATCTTCTGATTCACCCGCAATAAGGTCACGACAGTTCCATC
This sequence comes from Lepiota brunneoincarnata, assembly GCA_023014365.1. Taxonomy (NCBI): domain Eukaryota; kingdom Fungi; phylum Basidiomycota; class Agaricomycetes; order Agaricales; family Agaricaceae; genus Lepiota; species Lepiota brunneoincarnata. The sequence goes on from JAEBUN010000005.1 coordinate 1,262,441, forward strand.
AGCATCGTCTATCCAGGTGGTCCAACCATCTACACGATCCGCCTACAATCTCTGCCCCTAGTTACGTTAACTTGGACCTCGGAGGGGTCCATCATCGCTGCAGGGCACGACTGCAAACCCTTAGTTTTTGCGGGATCCGAACAAGGGTGGCAAGAGGTAGGGAGCCTAGATGATGGATCCTCTTCTAGGACATCTCAGGGGCCCCGTCCTGGCTTTGGAGGTAGTGGGAGTGTTGGTCGCCTCAAGGCTGGAGCATTCGCTACCTTTCGTGATGCAGACACCCGTGGCCAATCAGCTCTGGGTGGAAGCGGTTCCATCTCATCGGATACCAAGCTAAATACCATCCATCAGAACACGATCACGAGCGTACGGCCTTATGAAATACAGAGCGGGTGGGTAACCAAGGTTAGCACCTCAGGAGTGGATGGTACATTAGTAATCTGGGATACGAATGAAGTGACGGCTTTGGCTGGGAAACTCAGTGGAGCCAGAATTTAGACACACGCACGTACCCTGTTTGTCTGATTCATAAAATGGCATCTCTGGTTTTACCCTTTCGCGCCAAGGAGGTGAACGCAGCTGCCAGATACCTCTTCATAATTTTTACGACTCGAATGGCAAGAACCTGAGGAATAATTAGGATTTTCCGGCAGAGCAACGTGAACAATGTTAGACACCATTGCAGGGCACTCAATGATACTCTGGCATATGACCTCGTACCTGAGCCCAGGGCGTTGAACCTGGCGACAGCATTTTCTGGTAGCAAAGCTTTGTCTATTGTCTTTCTTTTCTTTTTTTGTTTTTGTTTTTTTGGCATGGGCATAAATGGATACACGGGACATGGGGACGCAGCTTGCCATTCCATGGCTACCAGGGACGTTCCGTTCCCACCCCGATATGTTTTCTGATACTTACTAGAATCGCAGAGTCCAAAAACAATAGTCACAGACATTTGGGAGCTCGATCGGCATTAAGGGGAGCATCAAATTTGGTGTTCTGGATTGGTTAGGGTATGAGGCTAGCCTCCATCAGATCTACTGCTTGTGCTAGAAGCGAAACTTGACCTAATCAGACAGACCAGAATCCTGCAGCTATTGCTGCAATCGATTTCCCTCCTGTCAGTGGTAAAAATACAAAAGAAGATTTCCAGTTTACATAGAAACAACATAGTATGGTCTAGAAAGTCCAGTCCGTCCCTGAGGACTTGGAGAGGGTGAATGATCGAATGAAAAACATCCTTCTGCCTCCAGAATAAACAAGAGATGGGCTAAAAAAAAAAAGATGGAAAGGCGAGAAAGAAAAACGAGTGTGAAAAATTGGGTGAATGAAACAATAAAGATAAACTGTACAGGGCAGGATCCGGCGCAGCGTGATCAGGGCATGAGGAGTACAGAAACGAGGGAGGAACGAGAGAGAAAAAGAAAAAGAAAAGGGGCTAAGCAAAGTCACTGATCGTGAGGGACACGAGTTATGTACTGGGACTCCGAGACCCTGCTGACTGGCAAGGCAGCGGCCGGGTCGTCCGAGGGCGCCCACGCAGAGGCTCTTTTTCATCGTCAAGTTCAATACACTCGTCTACGTCTGCTGCAGTCGAGGTTGAGTCCTCCCCATCATCCGGATCGCTATACTCCGTTTCCGAGTCGCTGTCGTTGTCGTCGATCATCTCGACTGGGTCCAACCATGTGTGATACCATCTGGTCAAGAACAACTTGATGTCCGCACTGAGACCCAGGTACTCTACATTGCGGGCGATTCCTTCCCACTGGATGGAGCCGTCATGCAAAGCCTCGCTTATGATGCTGATGTGGTTAAAGTACATCCAATGAATGAGGAGATGAAACGACGTTGGATCGGGAACTGGGAGGTAAAGGACGGGATGCTCGTGCACGGAAGATAGGAGTTTCGGGAGACGGTCAGGTGGCACAGAATATCGAGGGATGTTGTCTGATGGTAGCGAGGTCCTGGAATTAATCAGGTCCATGGGGCATGCGCCACTAAACAGGGCGCGCAGATAGCTGGAGTGGGCGGATAGATAGTCCATATGTAGCTTGGGGCGTTGATTAGCCTCCAGAACTGGTGTGATGATTCAGGAGAGAGTCTCACCTTGAACGTTAGCCGTGGAGTGTTGTTCAGAGAGGATTCAGTGATCCTGCCTCCTGCTGCAGACGGATGGAAGTCGATTGAATGTCGGAATTTTGGAGGAGGAGATTGGGAGGCCGCGGACGTGGGCCGGCGTCGAACATGAGGGATAGGCACAACTAAAGGGAAGTCGTGAGTTGAGGTTCGACAAGGGAAGTAACTGGGGCGAACTTATGGTACAGTCGGCCGTTTCAGGCTTCTCCCAATAGTACGGCGCCAAATTACGGAGTTGTTCGATAATGTATTCAATAGGGATGTCAGCGAGTGTTGGAGGCGGGAAGGGCCTGGGGTTGAACGAAGAGGACATGGTACTAGAAGGGGGTGGAGTCAAAGGATTGAAAGCGGGGGAGGGTGGTCAAACGAGAGGTCGGAGCAGACCAGAGGGATAAATCGCTCACATACAATGGAACTTTTTGTAGAAGGAGAACGTGGAAACAAAAGCAAACTGGATTATTGTCCTAGGAGTAGGTGGCTCCGCAAACCCAAATAGGCGAAATAGACCCGGGAATTAGGAGAAGACGAAAATACTAGCGGGGAAGATGGAGAGAAGCCTGTGGTATTGTTGTGTTCGGGAAATGAGGGAGTGCTTGAGGCTGTCGGCTGGGTGCCTCCTGGCCTGGCAATTGTCCTGGTCTTATACAACTGAATGACATCTGATCTAGATCACCATTGACCAGGGTTCCTGGCGCGTTGCTGTTCAAGGCGAGCCCAATTGTTCTCCCGTTTCCAAAAGCATTCTTATTGTCTTTGAGGGGTCGTAATCGCCACATTTAGCAACAGGCTGGCCAAGACTACTCTACATGCAATCAACACATTGCTAGGGCAACTTGCGAATGTTGAATGTTGAATGTTGAATGTTGAACGTGGAACGTTGAACCCGCCGACCGACATCACTGATGCGACTGCCCGCGACTGTTCTGACTCCTTTGCATTCCAGCGGTCCCATTTCCCTATTGTCCGCAGGATGGAGATGCTCGCTTCACCGCCTTGAATCACTCTGCACATGACAGCGCGGCGGGCGTCTCTCGCATCTCCGAAATGAAACCAGTATATGCCGCCCGCCGGCTTCAATAGGCTTCAATGTCGGGCGATGCTTAGCCGAGCAACCTTTGGGGAGAACAATAACTTGCCATCTACGTTCAGACCGCTTATCTTCAAACTATGACCACTCCGGCGAATGCCCACGACATCTTTTCGGAAAACCCCTACGCCTCTCATCCCAGTTTGACGCCACTCGAGGCTGATGTCCTCTGGGAGTACGCTAAACTGACACAACATGTCAAGCTTGTATAGCTATTGTCATTTTTGTGTTGCCTCTCTCTCACAACGCAGGCAGATGACACAGAAAACGCGTCTGCTCCAGGAAGAGCCTGACAAAAAGATGTTGGCGCGACTACGAGTCTTGGAAAAGAAGATGGGTCTAGTTCTCACCCTGGTAAACCCATGCTTTCAACTACTCTTCCCCAAGCTCCTACTCAAGTCCTCGCGCAGTTCAAAGCATCTGTGTGGGGTGTCATTAATGAACAAGCTGTACCAGACGCTTCCAGCTCGTACGAGTTCGATAATACTGATAATACGATCAAGAGATGATGATAATAATACCCTCTTTTGTCTCTCTGTTTGAAACCCCAACTACTTTGCAAGATTACCAACTCATAGGGGGGAAGGCGTCATCCTCGCTTACAGTACCCGTTGATGTCACATCTCCTTAAACCACGGACACCCAATAGCCCCTCTGATAAGCGCCAACACTTGCGATTGATTCCCACCCCTTCTCCGCTGCATACATTCAATGACGGATATTACCCAAACGCTTCCGAGTCATTGGAAGTACGTCTCCGAGGGTGGTGCAACGATCGTCTTCTCCTACGTTGGGCCCGCTAACCCTATTTACGATGGCACGGTGCTGAGATTGCGAAAAGCTGCAAACATACCGGATCAGAGGGGAACAGCGAGCAATGAAGACGACCCGGACGACCCTATTATTGAATACCAGGCGAGGTGCATGGAGCGGCTGTTTCCTCGCGAGAACCTTCCTCGGCTCCAGTCCGTGCGTTTGGAAAGGGGGTGGCTTGAAGATTTGGCAGAGTTGCATGATAGCAAGAGGCCTGAAGCGAGAACAGGGAAAGATCACATTGACTTTTCGCGAAAGAAAGGAGTCTTGGCAACAGATTTGGTAGGAGGAGACTGGATATCGGTGGAAATCAAGGTGAGTTTACTCCCCCTGTTCCCTCTCCCCTCTTCACCCATGGTCATTATCACAGCCAAAATGGGGTTTTCTGCCTTCCGTCGCGCACCTTTCAGAGGAGACGAAGATGATCAAGGCACGCACTTGTCGATTTTGCATGCACAGCTATATGCGTCACTTGAAGGACCACAAATATGTTAACAACTACTGTCCTCTTGACCTATTTTCTGGCGATGCTACCCGCGTACATATGGCTGTTAATAGTCTATGGGATGCTTGGAAGCATAGTAAAGGCGGCGTGAACAATCTCAAGATTTTTGCGCGAGGCAAAGTGGTCAAACCGGATCATGTAGGCCTCGATACAATGTCCGTTCCTCATGTATTCTGTTGACGTGAGTGCTAGATTGAGTGTATGTTACACGACGAAGTCGCTGGTCAGATATCTCCAGAAGGAGTTCGGGACACCTTCAAAGATTTACTATCCAAAACCCTCCTGCACTCGCCCGTCCTCGCCATCGTGTCGAGATTGCAACGTACTTTGGACGTTTTGGATATTGAAGGATTGTCGAAACTCTGGCGTGAAGCTGAACTACGGTCTCCTCTATATCAATCGACCCACCCAACTTACTTCCAGCAGCCCCTATCTCATGAACGAACACCGCCAACGACACCGCTCGGTGTTCCATCCGCTTACCTTCCTGCCTCGGAGCCCAGTATTTCTGACTGGGTGGAATTCCTCGACACTTTCCAATCCCCTGAGATGGTGGAAATGGATCACAGTCGCCCGAGGATCGAAAATCTCCGGTACTACATGTTGGCGTATCTGCTTTCGGCGACTTTCAAGGATTGTTCTCTCATCATCAGGTTAGATTTCTTGAGGCCTGAAGACGGTTCCCAGGAGGTCTATCCAATAGCAGTGATAGACCTCGATCCGAAGAGTTTGGACAGGCTCCACCGATGGGAAGAGCTGGACCGGGAAATTGTGACCAACTATCGGCCGGAGGAGAGCAAAGTCTGTATTGATAGATCGTAATGTATCACGTGGATTAACCGGCAATGGTCCGGGTTCATTCACCCTCTTGCCTGCCTTCCTTCACCCTCTTGCCTACCTTTCATTCTTTCATGGCCTTCGCCCGTTGTATCCCAAATGTGGTCCGACCTCTGTGTCGTTTCAGCAGCAAGAGGCGTGCAGCGTTAAACATGCAGAAACGTTCCATCTCATTGTATAATTCAGATGTATCGGGACTGACGGAGGAGGAGCTGGAGGTGCGCTGCTTTGCGGACCCAATTCACCATTAAGTGAAATAATTCCCTGCCCAGTTTCGCACCGCAGTCGTTGACTTTGCGCAGAAAGAAGTTGCGCCCCGGGCAGCCGAGATTGACAAATCGAATACCTTTCCTGCTGTGAGCGTTCTCGTTCAAAACCTGAGTCAATGGTTCAAACGTGACATCGCTCTTTAAGGATTTGTGGGAAAAGCTGGGCTCTATGGGTCTCCTCGGTATAACGGTTGACCAAAAGTATGGTGGCCTTAATCTTGGATATCTACACCATACAATCGCGATGGAAGCTCTATCTGAAGCTTCAGGGTCTGTGGCACTCTCATACGGGGCGCACTCGAATCTATGCGTGAACCAGATCCACCGACTCGGAACAGATGCGCAAAAGGACAAGTACCTCGAGGACCTAGTGAAGGGGTCCAAGGTTGGGAGCTTGGCTATGAGCGAAACCGGAAGTGGAAGTGACGTGGTCAGCATGCGTTTAAAGGCGGAACAGGTTCAAGGCGGATGGAAGCTGAATGGGAATAAGTTTTGGTTAGTTAGTTACTTGTTTGATCTTCCGTTCACGGAGGGGTATGCTCATACGACCTTGGATGAAGGATTACGAATGGACCTGCTGCGTCTACCCTTGTCGTGTATGCCAAAACGGCTCCTGAAAATGGATCCAGAGGAATCACGGCCTTCATCATTGAACGTGACTTTGAAGGTTTCTCCGCTAGCCAGAAGCTTGACAAGTTTGGCATGAGAGGAAGTGACACCTGCGAGCTTGTTTTCGAGGATTGTATAGTTCCCGACGGTATGTTTCATCTTTGGTTACTTTCCTGAGATGGAATCTGTAATTTAATCTTGATGCAGAGAATGTCCTCGGCCAAGTTAACAAGGGCATTGGTGTCCTCATGTCCGGTTTGGATCTTGAGCGCCTAGTGTTGAGTGGTGGCCCATTAGGGTTTGTTTGTTTGTTTGTTTGTTGCACTTGGCGCTAGCGGCGGCTGATCATTGGGTTAGGCTGATGCAGGCGGCGTTTGACTACGCCGTAGAATACGTACACGACAGGAAACAATTTGGTCAACCCATTGGTACATTCCAGTTGATGCAAGGTAAGCCTTTGATTGATTCTGCAAGCTATTCATGCGGGTTTGATACTGGGGTTTTAATCAGCTAAAATTGCGGATATGTACACCAAACTAAACGCCAGTCGTTCCTATGTCTACTCGGTGGCACGCGCATGCGATCGGGGCAAAGTCAGCCGGCGGGTAAGTGGTTCAGGAAGTTTGTTTATTTCGTGGGAGGGGAGAGCTGTTCCGAACCCCGATAGTAATATTGACTGTGTAATTCGTTAGGATTGTGCGGGTGCGATCTTGTACTCAACGGAGAAGGCCGTCGAGGTAGCTCTAGAAGGTATGCAATGTCTTGGCGGGAACGGGTACATCAACGGTGAGTGAATGACGATCCTGTGGTAATCTGGAGTAAGACTAACATCTATTCAGATTATCCAATGGGTCGCATCCTTCGGGATTCTCGCCTATACACCGTCGGTGCCGGAACGCAGGAAATTCGCCGTATGCTGATTGGTAGAGAATTCAACGAGCAGTTTAGGGCCTGAGGCGGACATTAGGTTAACGAGGGGCTGGCAGAGTGAGAACACGGCTTCATATGCTATGTGGCAGCGAGGCGCACAGGCTAACTCCGTCGCAGTTGATGTATTTAAAGTGCTCATAATGAAAATATGGAAAGGGACAGCCGCAATGGACGGTCAGGGCTTTGTTGTGGCAACTCGCCGCGGAGAGGACTGACTGAGAGAGAAGTCGGCCATCGATCGATCGCATATATCCTCTTTTAAAACATGCCTCTTCCTATCTTCCCCCCTCTGGCCTGTTCAATATGGAAATCGGGCCATTCCCATGCTATCCAGACCAACTCTACTCCCTCTCTTCCGTCGACGCCTTTCCTTGCCATCCGTACCCTCACCCCGACCTCCCTACCATGCACTCCCCGTCAGCACTTCACCGCATTCCAAAGAGCACTTCGAAGGACCCCTGCTTCACTGCAGGTGTATCCCCCACTCCTGGACGCCAGAGGACTGCACAGGCATGCGACAAATGCCGAGAGCGCAAGACCAAGGTCTGTTCGTTTGGGCACATATTCCTTACCAGTGAACAATTTACTCCCACCAGTGTTCCGGCGAAAGACCCGTCTGCCAGCGGTGTACCAGCAGGGGCCTCATCTGTGAATATTCCTACCGAGAGCCCCGTGTACGCGGTCCCACTCGGCCGCGAATGTTGTGTGTCTCTGCCCCACCTTCCTACAGAGATTCCTCGACCAAGGCGTGTCTTTCCCGCCCTACTTCGTACCGGGAGCTTGACTACCCCTGGGTCCATGTGCCTCCTATGGACCGCGCTGACGAGTACTACGGGATGAACAACTATGTGGTCGGTTGTCTCCCGCCGGGACATCATCCTTTGCCTGTGGCATCTTTTGCTACCGAACAGAAAGTGAATTCCGAGCTACGCGGTACGCACCTCCCTCACTGGGTGGACGTCCGACACGCTCGTACCTTTGCTTCGAGTCCTGGCATGATGCATGACCCTATTTGTTTGGGCTATGACCCGTACCAACCACTTCAGCAATCACCGAAAAGGCATGGCCCGAGCCTGGGGAACGTCTCTGTCTCTTCTGGCTTTTTATTCGAGGTTCAGGAGACCTCGCAATACAATGGCGGACATTCCAAGTTAGTATGGAGCCCCTCTTATCTCCCTGTCGCGACGCTAATCCAGGCCAATCCGTAGTTATGAGTATGGCATCTGCGCAATAGCTTCGGAGCGCAAGCCATCCTCGCCCTCGGACAGCAGAACGAGCTGTCACCACTCAGGTGGTGCAACCCCGAATTCACCAGCGCCGACCCTATCCTGCTACCCTCCAGATCCCCCAGGCAACCCCTCCTTGAATAAGCATAACATAGTCATGGGCAGCAGTTATCACGGATACAAGAAGCCCGGTTTCGAGGAAGACAATCTTCTAGATGGGGACAGGGAGGTCACTATCAAGAGTGATTGGTGCATAGATCTGGATAACAAGGTTCTAGCGGGTGTAAGCAATGAGGTCGGTGAGGGTTCGAGTGAGCAACAGGTAGAGGGACTGTTTGGGACACTATGGCAGAACAGCGTTCAATCTGTGGGGTTGGAGGTGGATTTCCCTCACCAGATGCATACAGATAGCGTACCCTGCACTTGATATCATACCATCAATCAACATACCGCCTGATCCAAACCTGTAGTAACATTGCGCCATCGGGCACGGGCCTCAGATCGTCCAGAGCTCTACGGGTGATGGTAATTAATGCAGAATTCTCGTTTGTTCTATACTGGTGGTTAATACAGGTATAGGAGTTGAAGGAAGGGGGAGAAAGGGTGCATTCAGATTTCCGATAAGAGCTCAACGTTGTAAGAGACAGGATGCGAAATGGCAGACGCCGACTACAAGCTACGAAATGCATGACGAAAAGACAAGTGTGGTTCCAGCGCCGAGGGAGGACGTGTGTAGGCGCAAAAGGCAAGACATGCAACCAGGAATAAATCAAAACGGAATTAAAACGTTACCCAGTTTTAACACGGTACTACCTACCTCCAGCTACAGCTTCAATACAACGGCCAAGCGCACAGAGAGAGAGAGAGAAGCCATCACGGAAGCCAAATCTTGATTGTCTGATCTACACTTCCTGAAGCCACTACGTTCACCAGTTTCTCCGGCTCCGTAGGCGATTCCCCATTTGCCCCATTTGCCTTTGAATCGCCAGTGCCGCCGCCTGACGCTGATTGTCGACCCCAGACCAAGGTAGAGACAAAATGGTTGTGTGCTTCGACAGTTTTGATGCAGCGGCCCGTTGAGAGCTCCCAGACGCGGATAGTCTTGTCGTCGGCGGAGGAGAGGAGGTATTTGCCTGACGGGTGGAATGCCAGTGCCCGTACCCAGTTGTCATGACCGGGCTTCAAGGTGGAAAAGGGGATTCGGGAGTTTAGATGACTTTTTCTCGCGGTGAACAGAAATTGTATGTACCAGATTCCTTAGCAACTGTCCTGTTTGGGTATCCCAGAGCTTGATTGTCTTGTCGCGGGCACCTGAGGCGACATATAATCCGTGGCGCTTGTTGCGGTCGGTGTTCTATCAAGAAAACAGATTAGCTTGGGACAGGTGTTATGGGACAGATGGAGTTCATTTCGTACCGGAATTCCTGAGAGTTCGCGGATTGCGGCGTACGCCGCAACTGGAGCAAACACGACAACTTCGACATCGTTCTCATGTCCTCTCAATTCTGCTTTCTGTTCTCCTGTGAGCGGATCCCATATCCTGACAGTCTATGCGGATGTAAAAGTGAGTGTGACGAGCGGCCGTAAGGGGGCTTGGTGCATGTGTAGTGTTGTACCCACCTGGTCTTTGGAGCAACTTGCAATGATTTTACCGTCACCGGACGGTGCAATCCATCTGACCCACTCCGAGTGGCCTGAGATAGTCCGGACTTGGTGGCTACAGTTGGGTCAGTTGAGACAAGATAATCAAACAGCTCGTACATACGTAGATGCGACGTCAAATATTCGTATCGTCCTATCTCTACTGGCACTTATGATATATTGGTCGCCGGGCAAGAACCGAACTGAAGAAACAGAGTGCTCATGACCAGGGAACGTCTTCGTATTCTTCCACTCATTCTGCGAATCCCATATCTTGATGAACAAGTCGGACGAACATGTAGCTAGTCATATTTAATAACCGGGGAGGTGCGAGGGAGGGCTCGACAAGGTTAAGATACCGCTTACCGAGTAGATGTCCCTTGTGATCAAAATCAACGTCATTTACGGACTTGGTGTGCCCCTTCAAAGTCCTCTCGAATTCACCGGTCTCCCAGTCCCAGATCTTGACGGTCGCATCTTCGCTAGCAGAAGCCAATATTGAGTACTGTGGGTGAAAGGCAACCCGAGTGATAGGGGCTCGGTGTCCAGTAAGGACGTGGGCTGCTGGCGCACGGGGGACCCAATCGGACTGGGAGGCGCGTTTAGCAGGTGAAAGCGACAGCTCTTCCTGCAGCGCAGCGTTGCGATTCTCTAAATCCATGATCTGCCATCAAGGGTGCAGTGTTGGGTATGAGATTGGGATACGTGAAGCGCTCAACGGCAAACCTTCTTTTGTAATCGGATTACGCTCGTCCACTTCTTCTCGAGCAGGCCTGTGTATTTGGCTTTGGGATCGGGGGAGTACTCGGTGCTGGCGTCTGCTTTGAGGGCGTTGAACGCGGTCATATAGTTGTTGGCGTAGAAGTAGTCAAGCATTGACTTGTGCCTGTGGTCTCGGGTTACCAGTCGCGAAGGTGAGTGTCGAATGGGACGTACAGGTCCTCTCGCTGCCTGTCTGATAACAACGACATTGTTGCATGCGCGCGTGGCGGTAGATGATAGGATCTCTACGGTCTTGTTGGTGAGGGTTTGATAGGTGGCTCTCTTTGATTTAGCACCCCTGATGGCTCACCATATCTGGCCCAAACAATCGATATATATTTATGTACATGCATTTATCGTCCCATCTCCCAGCTACCAGCTTCACTCCCGAATCTCTCAATCGGCAGCAGGTCATGTCGGACCAACGGTGGTATATCTGAGGGAGCCAAGTCTAACCTTGTTCCAACTCTGCCCTCACTGGCTCAGTCCAAATGTATAATCCAGCGCCCCTGGAAAGCAATTCTAACGCGTATGCATCTTCATAGCTTGCGTTTGTCTTCACACACGTGCCCTCGACGGCGTTCGACAAATCGAGTCGACAGTCGTGAAGGTGGAAGCGAGTGAGGAGTAGGTGTAGGTGACATCGGACGTTGCCATGTCGCAGTACACCACATTCCAGAAGCCACCACTACTCCCGTGTCTGAACCAGCCTCTGTCCCACGAGGTAAGTGAGGACCTGTGTTACTGGGAGTAGCTATCAGAACATACCTATGGTTAGATTTCAGTCAGGTATCCATGTGACTACAGCTCCAACATGGCAGGGACTTGCAACGCGTGGAATTGGTGGCGGGGATGCCGGTGGACATACTTTGATTGCAATTGGTATCTTCAATTCACATTGCCATTGTAATCCGACACTGCCTCGGTAAAATTCCATGTCGCATCGAAGACGGTCGGCCCTTTGCACATCACATTGGGAAAAGCTTCGGGTCCAGTATCATTCAGGCTGATACATTCGTGTGTGATACCGGCGTCTTCCATTTAGCTTCCAACCCACCGAGTTGGAATGATTGCGTACCTGCGGCATTGCGCCTTTATACCGACACTTGAAGCAGTGTACGTAGTGTTTACGGGAAGATTCGCAGGGACCAGGACACTCACCTGGTCGTCTGAGCACACAATTTGGTTGAGGCGACTGGAGTTGGACGGCGTTCGAACTCCTTCCACTGCTAGTCATCCTGTTACTGACCTGAATCTGTCCGCAGGACGCTTTGGTAAAGTCAGGCCGCAACGGTTCAGCCCATATACTGTCGCATTTCGTTGAGCTGATTGTACGACCCCGGGGCCGGTCAGTGATGGGTTCAAGCCAATGAGGCATTTCACCATCTATGTGTGTTAAATAAATAAAAGGCTGACGCAAACGCTGCAACATTTGTGCTCCCGCGGACAAGAAGCGGATCTACCAACATGTTAATAATCTCCTGGGGCCAAGGAGGGTGACATACTGCAAGGGAGACGGTAAGTCGCGAGTCTGGGATTCCTCCGAGTTTCTCAACCATCCTGCGGCCAGGTAGTACGAGGTTATCTGCATCACGAAGGGTATTATTGCTGGGGCAAAGTGCGATGATATTTGAGATAGCGTCAGAACTCTGCGAGAGGAGCGGTGCTGAACACTGCTGATCAACAAGCGGCCGGACTTGGAACATTGGAAAGCGGCACAAAGATATGACAAGTGGGCCGAACAAGCATACAAACAATCAAGCTGTCCAACACTAAGACTTTGCATCGCTGGCCGTCGGTCAGAACGAATATTGTGGTAGGAGTGGAGTGAAAGTATTTCGACACGGTCCTTGCACTGGGTAACTGTAAGAGGACAACGGCCTGACCTCTCTGTAAAGTAGGGCAGGATGGGTGTGGATCATTCCTGGCACACATCCTTCGCGAGGAACGCGCTAATCTGCCTACATGGCCGTTAAAACAGCATCAGTCGATCCAGTGACCTGCGACAGTTGTTTGCCGGAAATTCTGTGCCAATAAGCATCCGGACCAAGGGCGTTGATTCCAGGTCCCTCTATTTATTAAGTGAGCTAGCCATGGGATAAGAAGAAACACAATGCTAATACAGCGCCTGCCAGTTGCTCGTGGTACACGTTTGCACTGAGGAGCACAAATTTTGTAGGGGACGAGTAAATAAGGTAGAGTTGTTGCGCACTGCACTCAATAGAGGACGCCGATACCGAGTGCAGCCAGGAACGGAGGAAGCCGGGAGTGTGTGAACTTTATTTCGACGTGTCGGGAATTTCAAAGCGGCTGCGCTGCTTTTCCTTTCCACCCAATACCTACCTCCTAGTCTTCCTCCTCACCATGCTCACCTCCCGTGGTGCTGTTGCTCGTCTCTCGAAGAGGGCTTTCAAGAACGCAAAGCAGACCAACGCGTTCTTCTCCTCTGCCGCTCTCCTTCCCCGGGTAGCCGTTCCTTCACAACCCCAGCAACGGTCTGGTCTTGCGCGCCCTTCGCGGGCTTCTGGTTCTACTCCTGGTTCGTGGTTTTTTTCTTCACCTGCGCCTCCACTCTCACCCTGTCGCGTTTTTCGCATTGTTTATTTGAACAGCCCGCACCTATGCAACTGAAGCTACGGGTGCTGTCGGGCAAGTAAAAACTGTCATCGGTGCCGTCGTCGATGTTCAATTTGACACCGACAACCTTCCTCCCATTCTCAACGCTCTTGAGGTCCAAAATTTCCATGGGGGTCGCCTTGTTTTGGAGGTCGCGTCTCACTTGGGTGAGAACTCGGTCCGTACCATTGCCATGGACGGTACCGAGGGTCTTGTTCGTGGAACCAAGGTCACCGACACCGGCGCTCCCATCCAGATTCCCGTCGGCAAGGCTACTTTGGGTCGCATCATGAACGTCATTGGTGAGCCCATTGACGAACGCGGTCCTATCAAAGGCGTCAAACTCTCCCCCATTCACGCCGAACCTCCGGCCTTTGTCGACCAAGCCACCACCGCCGAGGTATTGGAGACCGGTATCAAGGTAGTCGATCTCCTTGCCCCTTATGCTCGTGGTGGAAAGATCGGTCTCTTCGGTGGTGCTGGTGTCGGCAAGACTGTGTTGATTCAAGAGCTTATTAACAACGTTGCCAAAGCCCACGGTGGTTTCTCCATTTTCTGCGGTGTGTTTTTTCTGTATCTTTGGAACATCTACAGTGTTATTTAATTCTAACATCAGGTGTCGGTGAGCGTACCCGTGAGGGTAATGACTTGTACCATGAAATGATTGAGACTGGCGTTATCAACCTCGAGGGTGACTCCAAGGTCGCTCTCGTTTTCGGTCAGATGAACGAGCCTCCCGGTGCCCGTGCCCGTGTTGCTCTTACCGGTCTTACGATTGCCGAGTACTTCCGTGATGAAGAAGGTCAGGATGTGCTGCTCTTCATCGACAACATCTTCCGCTTCACTCAGGCCGGTTCCGAGGTGTCTGCCTTACTTGGTCGTATTCCTTCCGCCGTCGGCTACCAACCCACTCTCTCCACTGATATGGGTGGTATGCAAGAGCGTATCACCACTACCAAGAAGGGATCTATCACCTCTGTGCAAGCCGTTTACGTGCCCGCTGACGATTTGACCGACCCTGCCCCTGCCACCACTTTTGCCCACTTGGATGCCACCACTGTCTTGTCTCGTGGTATTGCTGAGCTTGGTATCTATCCCGCTGTCGATCCCCTGGATTCGAAGTCTCGTATGCTCGACCCCCGCATTGTAAGTTTGATGTACTCTTGTGTCAGACAGCCACTGACCCGCTCGTCCCCAGGTTGGCCGAGAGCACTACGAAGTCGCGACTGCTGTTCAGAAGATCCTCCAGGACTACAAGTCCCTTCAGGATATCATTGCTATTCTTGGTATGGATGAGTTGTCTGAGGAGGACAAACTTACTGTGAGTTGATTTTTACTTTTTGCGAATGGTAATGTTACTAACCCGGGTCCACAGGTTGAGCGTGCTCGTAAGATCCAGCGTTTCATGTCACAACCCTTCCAGGTTGCCCAAGTCTTCACTGGTTACGAGGGCAAACTCGTACCTCTCAAGGACACCGTCCGCTCGTTCAAAGAGATCCTCTCAGGGGTACATGATTCCCTTCCCGAGTCTGCATTCTACATGGTATGTATCCAGTTCAACCGGGCCCCCACGGCATACTAAATACCTTGTCAGGCTGGTACAATTGAGGATGTCAAGGCCAAGGCCGAGCAACTCGCAAAAGACATGGGCAACTAGATTCCTCGGCGACTCGGAGGTGGTCTTAGGCTAGAGTTGATACCGTCATAGAGCAAATAAAAATGCTTTCTATCTTTGAGCCCCAATAATGCCTCCGCCTACCACTTATATGATAGGTAGTTGTTTTACAATTAATCCACTGCACAGATCTCGTTTCCCATGCAAAGCTACTTATTACATCAACGAATCACTGATCTGTGGGCGCTATAGCCAAGTGGTTACGGCGACAGATTAGAAATCTGTTCCTCTTTGAGGGCGCAGGTTCGAATCCTGCTGGCGTCGTTATTTTTCTTCCAGTGATCTCTGCCATAGAGTGAAACCGAGACTCTATCAACATTCACCATGGACACCTTTGACAAGATAGAGGAGTACCTTGCATCTGTCGAGGAATACTTCTTTTCTTCCCTCTCTGCGGTCGGCCATGGCCTACCTGATGTCCACGAGGTTGCCAACCGTCTCTGGATTGACATATCGCGCTATGGTCCTCCATTTCCAGAGGTCCGCATTCCCAGCCTCGGAGACTTTCAGGTACCTCCGCCTCCACCTCCGCCTCCTTCGCCCCCGACAGCACATTGGCTCGGGAAATCGACAGACTGGGTCGCTGAGCACCCATGGAAGGCGATGGGAATTACTGCAAGTGCTATCGGTACAGGACTACTGGTTGGGTATGGTATTGCTCATACAAGACGGCGAGGATTACAGCGCCTGCGTACCCAACAAACCAAATCTGCAGAGCGTAGACAGGCGGTCGGTGAGTTGCCACGGTCAGTATACATCTCGATATCGGGCCTCATCTCTTGTAGTTGTTCTCGGTGCTGACTCGCCATTCGGACTGCCTTTGGTCCTGGAATTGGAAAAGAGGGGGTATATTGTGATTGCTAGTGTCGCTACTCCCGAGGCTGTTGAACCTTTGGAGCAGCAGACACAAGGATATGTCAGGGCATTAGTCCTGGACCCGCATGAGGTACGTACGACGGACACAGAATGCTTGCGTCACTATTCAACTCATAAATGCCCTATAGCCACTCTCGATTCCTGCCTTCTTGAGGTCTCTGACCGCCACCCTGTCTCGCAAGTTCCCTATCAACGCTCCGGGAGACCCTTACGCTTCCCTTTCCTCGCACTCATACATCCACTCCGTCATCTCCCTCCTGACCCTCCCTCGGAGCTCAACCAACTCCCTTGCACCACTTGAACATGTGTCTTTGTCGGAGACATATCTCCCGTACTTGACCGCGACGCACATAACGCCTTTACACGTCATCCAAGCACTCTTGCCACTCTTACGTTCTGGTCCGGCAGCCATCAGCCGTGATAAGGGAAAAAGAACGGTTGTGGTGTGTTTACCTGCGACGGATGCCCGGGTAGGTCTTCCGTTTGCGGGAGTGAGATCTATGAGTGCTGCGAGTATGTTGAGGGGTGTTGAGGTACTTCGAAGGGAGATTAGTGCTGCTGCGGCGATGGGCAAATCTGAATCAACGAAGAATGTGAAGATGGTGGTTGTCGATGTTGGCACCTTCAATGTTGGAGGTGCGGGCGCGGGCGCGAGCGAGGTACAGGTCGAGAGTGTGTATAAGGCAATGGAAGGGTGGACTGCATCGGAGAAGGTGACATATGGTCCGGCGTTTGTGAGTGCATTGCAGAGTACAGTGATCACTTCACCAGCTCCAAAATCGGCCTGGGAGACATTTGTTGCTGTATTCAAGGGCGCACACCGGTATGGTGTGCCGAGGAGACCTACGGATGTGTCGGTATTTGTGGACAATGTAGTGAATGTTGTGGGTGATGGGGGGGACGGGTACTGGATCTGTGGGGTTCGTTTGAGTGTTGGGAGGGTCAAAAATTGGTTGAGGGGAGAGAGGTTTTCTGTCGGTGCTGGTGGTATGGTTATACCACTCAAACAGAAGCGAAGCTGACCAGGGTTTGTAGCTCATACGTATCAATTCGCTTCATATTTGCCTGGTGTCCTACTGGATAGCCTTCTCAACGTCCCTCATTTCCTGGTTGGGCTAAGGAATCGACTCCTGATGACCCAGCCATACATTCGACCCTCAAACCTGCCATCTTCTGCACCTGCATCGGACGCAGCTCAAGCCAAGGCTGCTTCTGTGGCAGTTAGTCGGGTCCAGCCTCATGGTGAATCCCACACGGTACCGTCCGAGCACGGTGGCCAGGGAGATGCATCGTCCGATTGCGATGTGGAGAGTATCTCTGGAGATAGCGGGGTCGATAGCAGCTGGGTCAGTTTGAATGGGAGCCAGGTTGACATTCGACCAGGCGCGTAAATAATTGAGTGTTGGACATGGCCTCGTTTCCATATGAGACATGCTTATTGGTTACCTCAGTATCTAGCCTATGTAGCAGAATTCTTCACGTTGTATTATGTTGCGATCAGGCTGAAGCTGTGCTTCCTGACCTTGAACCGCACCATGGGTACGGGATTCCGGCTGACTATTGAGTATTCTAATGTTTGACTAGGTATCTCACTCTGGATCGTGCCTCCGTGCAATACAGCAGGGGAATTAAAAAAGATCATGACCATCCGCCGAGAGAAACCGCACCCACCAGCCAGTTACCCCCTATTCGAACCACACATTACATTGGCCTCAATCCCCTCCGAGCTCAATATTCCCCTAATCTCTCTTCGTGAATGTATACCTACTAACCAGCGTGCATTTCAAGTCGAGTTCGAATCCCTAAAAGTGGGCGACCACTATTTCCGCTCGGTGTACATCGCCATTCGATTGTCGACAGCGCTGGACTCGGATTTGATAGGCCTACATCGAGAGGTGCATGAGAGACTGGGTGTGCAGCCGCAGACGCCAAATTTCCCGCATTTATCACTTGTATATGTGAGTGATGAGGATGCGAAGGGTGGGGAGCGGGGGGCATATTTCGAGGAGCTGGAAGAGAGAGAACTGGTGTTAAACGTACCTCCGAACCCGGAGGGGGGTAGGGAGACAGGAAGTGTCTGGTTGCGCGCCGGGTTGGATGGAGAGTGGATTGGTGGGTTTAAAGCTGAAGAGGTGTGGATTGTGATGTGTGAGGGGCCTGTTGAGAATTGGGAGATCCTGAGTAAAGTGATCCTGGCGTAAGAATAGTTCTCGCTCGTATTGTACCACCCACAATGACGGACAGCACAACCACCATCGAGTCTACTTCCTCGTCTAGACCGCAAGCGACCAGTTTTTTCCAATTCTCAATGCGATAACTTCGTCCTCGCAGCGGGCGGTGTCCTCTTCAGACTTGCCCCTCCTTCTCCCCTGACCGTGTCATCAGAGACGGCAGAAACCCTCCAGTTCTGCATCCTATACCACCCTAAATCCAACCAATGGGTTCTCCCAAAAGGCCGCAAAGATGTCAATGAACCTCTCGAATCGGCTGCCCTCCGCGAGGTATTTGAAGAAACGGGCTACCCATGCGAGCCCCTCCCATGTCCTATGTTCACCCGAGCGCCAAATCCCGAGGTCTACACTGGCCTCAAGCCACATATCGAGCCTGCCTCCACCGAGCCTTTCACGATCACATTCAAGCAGCAGAGGGATGGCAGTATGAAGGTCATACATTGGTATCTCATGCGTGTGGTTAGCAACTCTGCACCAAGGATGCAGGGGACACAGATGCCGAATGAACACTACGAGCCTCACTTTGTCAGTGCGAGGGAAGGAGTTCAGCAGTTGACGAAGCAGGAGTTTCGGAACGTCGCTAGGCAGGCTGTGGACCTCGTCGAGAATGCTATGACTATGTCTGACCTTGGGCCCGTACTCAATCCATAAAACCCGAGAATACAACAAAACAACCAGACATACGAAGACCATACTACGAAAGTTGCTATGCATTATAGATGTTCCCGACTTTGTACATTTTAGTGTCCACCTCTGGGATGGCCTCCTCGCCGTATATCGACGTCACCTTTGTACATCGGCGTTGTTGGAGTAGTATCTGGGGCCCTAGCAGAGACAGACGTACTGGGCGTAGCCGTCACCTGGGGCGCAGCCTTGCTAGCAATTCCTGCGGCTCGTCCATCCGGAATCTTGAAAAACTCCTTCACACCATCTTTTTCGTTGTCGTAGATATAGTAGCCCTTCCGCTCAAACTGGATGATGTCACCCTTCTTCAGCCCTTGTATGTTGGCGTCGCCATATGCGACTTCCTTGAATTCTGTCACTGGAGTAACAAAGTCTGCAACATTGTCATCCTCCTCGAGTTTCTTCTTTGTGATAAGGTAGTCAAAGTCGGTCAATGTCACTGTAGGAAGAGGTTGTTTTGTCGTGGGTGCAGCAAGCCATGTGATCTTCTTTTTGGTCTTGCGGAAGTCACCTTCGAGGTGGAGGTCCATCACAATGGAGGTGACCTTTGCCGGAGGCATCAACTTGTTTTTGACGGACAATAGCATTGCCCCAGTCCATCAGTGTGACCTAGGGCTATCGTTGAACCGCTAATACAGTGAGTGTACACATTCGCGTACCTCCTCTTGATCCTCAAACGAAACAGCATCCTCCTGCTCGACAATGATCTTGTTCGAGTAAACAGTCTGCTTCTCGCCGACATCGGGATTCTTCTTATGCTTGGGTACTGTCCTCACCTCAGGTGCAATAGGACCGTTTTTCAGGGTAACGGCCACGCTACAGGGGGCGCCCCTCAGTATATGTACAATGGCGTTGTCGATGATCCTACCTGTCGGCTTTGTGCACAGCCCAGTGCCGGGGTGCGACAGGATCGATAATTTTCTTGTTTAGAGTCCAAATTGAATCCCACTCGAGTGAAACGACAGCTTGTGACGGGCCCTGAGACAACATGAACTGTGTCAAGGCTTCGATTGTCATCCCGCGACGGCGGATTCCTAGAGATGCACTGAGAACTTGTTTCGCCGCAGAGGAGGGGTGGCATACCTCGGACGGTTGGGAATCGTGGATCATCCCATCCTCCGACGAGGCCTTGGTCAACGAACCAGTGCAATTTTCGCTTAGACAAAAGCGTATAGATGAAGTTCAAGCGACTAAACACAAGTCAGTGTGGTTGCATCACAGGGAGAAATAGTGACCTGAAGTCCCAGATGTTGACCGTACGGAGGCCAAGTGCGTCGAGCATCCATTGGTATTGGGGATTCCGATCACGGTACTCGTTAGTTCTCAAGGCGTGAGTAACGCCTTCGATAGAATCGACGACCGGGCAGGCAAAGTCGTAAGTGGGGTACACCTTCCACTTGCCGCTGGCACTTATATCAGAAGGCGCGCACGAAGTTAACAAGGGAAGCTTACCCAGTGCGATGATGGGGAAGGATATTACACCTGTAGATGACGGGGTCACGAAGTGCTTTGTTGGGATTATCGACGCTGATCTTGGCACGCAAGCACCATCGCAAACCCTCCTCAGAACTACCCGCCATATCAGCAAAATGTTTTAGGTTATCCTCAACGCTATCGTCGCGGTGTTTGGAAGCAATACCCTTCCCGCGCTCCTCCCGCATCTAATGTCGAGATCAGATTGGGATATATCTAGAATCGATCTGCCCACCTGGGCTTGTTCAGTGTCGTCAGTATAAGCTTTTCCAGCTTTGATGAGCTGGATTGCATAATTGTAGAGCGTGTCAAAGTAATCGGATGTATGAGTGACTTGGTCGCCGTGAATGTCGAGCAGTTTGAGATCCTCTAGGATAGTTTCTTCAAACTCGGTCTGCGAAGTAGTGAGTCAATAAGTAAGTTGTAGACGATTTCTGGGCTACCTTCTCCTTTGAGGGGTTCGTGTCGTCGAATCGGATAATTAGCTTGCCCTTGTACATTTTTGCAAAATACTGGTTTAGAATCGCAGCTTTTGTGTGGCCAATATGGAGGTAACCACTCGGTTCAGGAGGGAAGCGTGTCACGACTTGGCCTTCTTTGGCATGCTGGAGTCCAAGGGCAAATCCCGCAGCAGCCTTATTAGAGCGGGCCTTGTTAGCTCGAGCATTTACGAGTTCTCCGAGGATTGCCTGCGTCGAATTTAACGACTCCAGATGTGCAATCCAGCGCAAGAGATGCTGGAACGTGTTGTTCTTGAGAAGACCTATGATCTTAACATTGCCTGATTGGGAAAACGATTAGATTAGGAATTAAGATATAAAAGTGGGATGATGTCAATCTGACCTTTGATAGCACCCCAAATAGCCCAATCGGATGCAGATATTTCGTGGCCTACGAGGAATGTATGGTATGCAAGGTAGTTATCAAGGAGATCGAGTGCAGTATTGATTTCTGGGAGCGCTGTTGCGGTTTTGAGTGTTTTAGCGAGGGTGAAATATGCCGGAGTCTGGGAGGGGTGATAAGAGTAATGATAAGGTAGAGGACGCAATGAAAACGGACACGGGAGCTATCATCTGCCAGATTTGCCTCCTTTGCGATAGCCTGTACGATGTCATGTTCGTCTGTATGGATAGATCCGTCGAGGTCGAGGGTGATGCCAGAGGCCGTCTCGTCGAATGTGACGCCTGCCTTTCCAGTGTAAGCTGCGATGGTAACGACTGAAAA
The DNA here is from genome assembly GCA_023014365.1 of Lepiota brunneoincarnata. Taxonomy (NCBI): domain Eukaryota; kingdom Fungi; phylum Basidiomycota; class Agaricomycetes; order Agaricales; family Agaricaceae; genus Lepiota; species Lepiota brunneoincarnata. The sequence goes on from JAEBUN010000005.1 coordinate 1,284,032, forward strand.
AGGGAAAGGAGCAAGTCTGGATGAGAGTTTTAGGGACATTTCCCGTAGTTCTGGGTGGAGGAGAGAGAATGGATTTCAGAGACCAGATGATTCGAGTCAGCACAGGTCACATGCAGTTTACTATTTTAACGCCTTCATTGAACATGCCGCCTTAATATTAGCCCTCGAAGTTTTCTAACCTCTACACACCATGCCTATGCTGTGCGTCGCAGCGTCTGTATCCATTCATCCTGGCAGCTGCTTATGCCCCTTCTCCTAGGACCGAGCCCTTCAAAAAGTACCGTCCGTACAAACCCATCAACCTCCCTAACCGACAATGGCCCTCGAAAACATTCACCAAAGTGCCCATCTGGCTTTCGACCGATCTGCGCGATGGAAACCAGGCCCTCGCCAATCCAATGTCCATCGAACAGAAGACGACCTTCTTCCGCCTGTTGGTCAAGTGTGGGATCAAGCAAATTGAGGTCTCCTACCCAGCTGCTAGTGATACAGACTTCAACTTTGTCCGCGGCCTCATTGCAAACAAGGAAATCCCTGACGATGTCTGGATTCAGGTCTGTCAGCGGTGTCCTTCATCTGCCACTGTTTTGCTGAAATATGGTAAATCAGGTTTTGACGCCGGCGCGGGAGGATTTGATCAGACGCACGATTGACGCCGTCGCAGGTGCCAAGGCATGCAATCTTGCATATGTATAACGCAACATCACCCACCTTCAGAAACGTCGTCTTCCGAAATTCGAGAGAACAGACTATTGAGCTTGCGGTTCGGCACACCAAACTTGTGAAGCAATTGACGGAAGAGTGCACGGCCAAACATGGCACCATTTTCAAGTATGAGTACAGTCCAGAGACGTTCACGCAGACAGAACCCGAGTTTGCTGTTGAGATTTGTGAAGCTGTTAAAGCTGCATGGGGCAAAGCCGGCACTGGTGAAAATCGCATTATCTTCAACTTGCCTTCCACTGTCGAAATTGCTCCACCCAATCATTACGCTGATCAGGCACGTAACAACACCCAATCTATGAATTTATGAGCTCATTAACGTGTAGATCGAGTATTTCTGCGACAACATTTCCGAGCGTGAAAAAGTCATTGTCAGTTTACATCCTCACAACGACAGAGGTGCGCCCGCTCAATTCTCCACCCGCGGTTGCAGCTAACTGTCTGGGATAGGTACTGGCATTGCCTCCGCTGAACTGGGTGTCCTGGCCGGTGGAGATCGTATTGAAGGCTGTCTATTTGGTAACGGAGAACGCACGGGAAACGTCGACCTCGTCAACCTTGCTCTGAATCTGTATACCCAGGGTATCCACCCTGGCCTAGATTTTAGCGACATCCAGAGCGCCATCGATATCGTTACGCAATGTAATGACCTTCCCGTACACCCTCGACACCCCTATGCGGGTGAGCTTGTATATACCGCTTTCTCCGGGTCACACCAAGATGCAATTAAAAAAGGCTTTGAAGCACAAAAAATCCTGCCATGCTGAGGCTGCAGCCAAGGGCGAACCTCAATACTGGGACATTCCTTATCTTCCCATCGATCCCGCCGACTTGGGCCAGACATACGAAGCCGTCATTCGTGTCAACTCACAATCCGGAAAGGGTGGGATTGCCTACCTCGTCAAGCAGCACTTGGGTTTGGACCTTCCTCGCAAGATGCAGATCGCGTTCTACCAGGTGGTTCAGGCGATCTCAGACCGCGAGGCACGCGAGATGACCATAGACGATATCACCACCGCATTCCGTTCGATATATCACTTCGGCGGACCAAAATACCAAGGCCGACTGGCCCTCCGAAGATTCGAAATTTCGGCGGAGCCAGTTTCTGATCTTCATGATGACGCAGGTGAGGGCCAGCCCGACGAACGACGTCATTTCGATGGTACTTTACTCGTCGACGGTGTTTACCGGGTTATTCGTGGGGATGGAAATGGTCCTCTATCTGCTCTCCTGGATGGACTCCGAACGTATCTGAATGTCGACTTGACAATTCGCGAGTACACAGAGCATGCTGTCGGCGAGGGGAAAGAAGCTAAAGCCGCGTCCTACGTTGAAGTTGTACCTGCCAATGATCGCAAGTCAACTAACTCATGGTGGGGTGTTGGGGTGGATTCCGACATCGCCGGTTCTGGTCTGCGCGCTCTCTTAAGTGCGGTTAACTCTGCCATCGGCGATCCGCACGTTACCGGAATTGAAGCTGAATATGGGCTTCAGTGCGACATCCGCACAGGCCGATATTGCGAATGCCATTGTCAATGCTTTGGGCCTCGAACTCCCGCGCAGGGTCCAAGCGTCATTCTTCGAGGTCGTGCAGCGTTATGCACACGACAAGGGATCCTCGATCTCATATGATAACCTCGTCGAGCTGTTCCAGAGGACTTACTGCTTTGGTATCATGTCCAAGTATGAGCTGTGCACCTTCAAACTGGACCGCATTGACGATGGTGCTCGCCTGCGGTTCAACGGAGAGATTTCGTTTTCTGGCGAGAAGCGTAGAGTGAGCGGAGAAGGAAACGGTCCTCTGTCCGCTGCTCTCGCTGCACTGCATTCGCAAATTAGTGGCACGATGGCCATCCGAGAGTATTCTGAACATTCAATTGGTGAAGGTACAGAGGTGGTGGCTGCATCGTATGTGGAACTGGTGCACGAGGTTCCTGGACAGAAAAAGAGGTCTGCTTGGGGTGTTGGGACGGATACGGATATTACTGTCTCAGGTATCAAGGCTGTTTTGAACGCGGCTAGTAATTTGGATGTTGTGGCGATCAGTATTGTGAGTGGTCGCTAGAGCGAGTAGGCAATGGAATACGAATATAATTTCAGTTAGTGTGGCTGGCGAGAGGAGGTGAGCTCGGGTCGGTCGCACCTACCTAGCTGTCGAGCTCGACCTTCTTAAGCCCATTAATCGATTTCAGCGTGCAGGCCTGGGAGGCCAAATGTTCTGAAAGCGCCGTGGCTGGCTTCAGGCGCTACAATTCCCATATGGGGAAGGTCGAGCTGGTCTGAATCTTGACCTGTTCGACAGCTCTCTGCAACCCACCACAACCTATGCCTACGTCTCCAGGTGGCCGCTCTTCGCGATATGTCCACGACGCGTCCAATATGTCCGGCTCACGCACTCTCGGAGCCTCGTTGTCTACCAGTTCTCGGCCCTTTCTCAACATGATCAACCCCATGACGTCGCGCAACCACCAAGGTTACACCCGTGCGGACCAGTCGCCTGTAGAAGAGGAGGATGACGAAGGCGATGAGGGCGTAGAGTCTGGGCGACGGAGTCGAGGAAGCAGCTATAACACTGGCAAAGCGAATACCAAGGACAAAGGAGGGGGGGCGAGACACTTCCTGGGATGCAGGTGCTTCAAAGATGAAGCTCCTACAGCAGAACGCTCAAAAAGATGTAGAGGAGGACTCGGATGATGAGGTGCCGCAGAGTTTTATCATCGAGACACCGACCTCGAGGACTGCCGTTGCCGCTGCGGCGTTTAGCAAAGCCACTTCTGCTGCTGCAACTATGGAGGGCAAGGGAAAGGGAAAAGCCAGGACCTCGGATGCCAAGGTGAATCTTGGCCGAGGTCAACCTTTGCATTCTGGTGCCGGGAGGAGAGTGCCCCCTTCAGGACCTATATTACCCGTATCGGTTCGGGACAAAGTTATGAATACTCCTCCAAGACCGTCTGAATTGGATGAGGGGGAACATCGGACGACTGGCTATGAGTCAGGTGCTTCGAATTCTGGGGAGAGTGGAGGCACCAGTGGCGGGGGACGGCGGACCAAGGGCACGATGGGGGGACTGGATGCGTATGAACGTGCTTTATGGAATTGGGTGAATGTATACAATCTGGATGCATTTCTGCAAGAAGTATACTACTACTATGAGGGAAAGGGGATCTACAGCATTGCGCTCGCGAGAGGGGCTAAATCTACTGTTGGTACTATTCTGCTGTCGATATTTTGAAGTCTCATGCTGACGAGGGCGTTTTGAACAGGACAGTGGGTTTCGTTATTGGATTCTCGACTTTTTTGTTGGGATGCATTGATTATTCACGACTTCGACATGGAAGCGCAACGCGGCTATCTGAAGTTGTCGTCGACAAATGTGTGTCCAAGTGCGTAAACTATTTGTCTACCTCAAGTTGTATCATAACCCCTCTGTTACAGATTCTCTGGACTGACATTTCTCTTCTTCCTTCTCTTCCTCGCATTTTACCTCTGGCAAATTATCTCCTTTGTCCTAGACATTCACCGACTCGTTGACATGTATGACTTTTATACCTACCTTCTCAAGATACCCGATGTGAGTCACCAGAGCCAACCACCCCCCCACCTTCGTTCAGACTGATCCATTGGCACAGGCCGACATCCAAACCATCTCCTGGCCAGAAGTCGTCCGGCGCATAGGTGCGATCCGAGAAGAAAATCCCATCACAGCCTTGTCGTCCAAAAGCAGAGGAGGCACAAACGATACCACCACTGCCAAGCTCGACGCACATGACATTGCCAACAGGATCATGCGCCAGGAGAATTATCTTATTGCGATGTTCAATAAAGAGTTATTGGATCTACGCGTTCCACTGCCCCATGCTGCTCCAAAGGTTTGTGCCCGAAGGAAAAGGGCAAGGGCAAGGTGCTGACGCAGGCATTGGAGTGGAATCTACGGTTTTGTTTGATGGATTATTTGTTCGATCATCATGGGAGGGTGAGGAAGGTGTTTTTAAAGTCGAAGAATAGAGCCGCGCTTATTGAAGGGTGAGTGCCACTTGTGATTTCGCCCTGTGAATGGGGGTTGTTTAGGCGCGTCGCCAGGTTGCGCAAGAGGTTTATTTTCATGGGGATTTTAAACGCCATTTTCGCGCCATTCATTGTGTTGTATTCAATCATGTATTCTTTTTTCCGATACTTCGAGGCGAGTGTTGGACTTTGTCCTGTTTGCGCGGACAGCTGACCTCTTGGATATAGGAGTATCACAAAGATCCGTCGTCCATTGGTAGCCGGAGATACACCTCATTTGCTAAGTGGAAATTTCGGGAATTCAATGAATTGCCCCATTTCTTCGTACGGAGACTGGATGAGAGCTATCCCCTTGCGACTATATACATTGGGCAGTTTCCCAACGAGAAGATGTCTCTCATCATGAGGTAGACTTGGAAACAGCATATCTCTTCACCCTCACTTACTCAACTCTGTCGAATAGGTTTGTGTCTTTTGTGGCAGGAGCTTTCGCCGCCGTGCTCGTCCTCGCGTCGGTGCTCGATCCAGACCTGGTGCTCAAGTTTGAAATCACGCCTCATAGGACCGTAGCGTTTTATGTGGCGATGTTTGGTGCTATCCTAGCTGTGGCTCGAGGGATGATCCCAGAGGAGAACAGGGTATTCGATCCCGAGTTGCTGATGACGGAAGTGATTACCTACACGCATTATATGCCAGAGGAGTGGAAAGGGGAGCTACATAGCAAAAAGGTAACTATATAGCTTTAGTTGATTTGCAATCGGCTAAACTGGTCTTTGTGTGCAGGTTCACGAAGGATTTGGGGAGCTATTTGCCCTGAAAGTGCTCATTTTTTTACGAGAGCTGGTGTCGGTCGTACTCACGCCGTTTGTGTTATGGTTCTCACTGCCGGACTGTGCGCCTGCAATTATTGATTTTTTCCGCGAGTTTTCGGTGCACGTGGATGGGAGGGGATATGTGTGTAGTTTTGCCGAGTTTAACTTTGAGAGGCATGGCAATGTCAAGGTGCGTGCTAAGGACCCCCTGGAGGGATCTTTGTTCACTGTGGGTGTTAGTTTGGTGCGCCGGGGGCAGCGAATAACAAGAAGATGATTTCGAATGAGGGCAAGATGGAAAAGAGTTTCTTGAACTTCAAGGTAAGGTGTGATGGACGGGTGTGAAACGCTCGACGATGCTCAAAAAGTACTTTGAACAGGCTGCTAATCCAGACTGGAACCCCAGTGATCCATCTGGTTCGCTCTACCTCAGCCGGATGGCAGATATCGCAGCTGTTGGGGGCGCATCCAGTGCATTGCCACTCCACCCACACAGTCTCACAAACCTCTATCGCCGACGACATTATCAGCAACAACAGTATCAGCATGAGCACGTACATTTTGCGCCAGCACCTCAACCGGTACTCTTGTCTTCGGCGTCGGGTCATTTGGGCGAGGAAGGTGCAGGGATGGGCAAGTCGTTGGCGGAGAAGGCACAAGAGTACGATTGGGCGTTGAAGCAGAGCCAGAGTGTGGCTGCTGCGCGGAGAAGGGGGGCAGGTGGGAGTGTATTGTTGGGTGCTTCGACTAGTGGTGGTGGAGCGGGATCGGTGTATAGTGCTGCGCGGGCAGCAGAGTTGGCCAAAACGGTTGTTCTAGAGGATTCGCAAGCTGCTCCGACGCCGAAAGCGGAGAAGAATGGGGAAGATAAAGGGGAGGAGACCGGAGGTGACGATGAAGTGCTTGGAGGGAGTGGGTTGGGCCTAGGAGAGTCATATGTAGATGGGGCGAAGAGGGAGAGGGTGGGATATGGCGACGGGCATAACGGAGGGCACGATGGAGATGGTGAAGAGATCTTGGAGGATGAGGGGGTGTTGGCATTGCTTGCGCAGATATATGGGAGGAGGGATGGTGCAGTCAGAGGTATATGACATGTATTGTTCGGAGCCTTCTGTTTACATTCTTATAATAAGCAATTATAAGGACTTGTCGTCTTCGGCGAGGATGTCTTGTACACGCTTGACTTTACCGTCGTTTCCAGTGCCAGGGGCGATTTCGCGGTCGACGCGGGTGCCGATGCGGATGTCGGTGGCAATACGAGGTGCACCTTTGGCGTGCACAGCGACGTGGCAGTCGTGAATGGCTTGAGAGACGTTAGACCAAGGGCCCTCTAGAAGCGATGATGATGTCAATGATAGAGTAGGGCAGGAAGACATACCAAGGTTGGTGCCGTAGCCACTTTTGGGGAAAGAGTGAGGTTGGGTTGGCGGACAAGAAGGGGCAGCTTACTGCATCTGAGGATAAAAGTCAGGAAATAACATTAAGAAAACAGATGATGGGACAACCTTGAAGGTGACATCGGATTTCTCAAGGACGCGTTGACATTCGGCGATGTATTCAGCGACCTGATAACAGGAGGGAAATGTCAGGCACTACAGGTGTGCACAAGGGGGTTTTGAACCGACAGAAGGCTCGCCGGTGCCGATGGGGATAATGCAAAAGTCTGGGTGGGTTTGTCAGAGGGTGGCGTTGGGGGAAGGGGAGGAGAGAGAACTTGCCAGCGACTGCGTAGAGGTCAGGCATATAACAAGGGCGCGGAGTTTGAAAAGGGGGAGGAGAGTAGATGGTCGATCTCCATGACTGGGTCCTCGACGACATGGCTCCCGTCCCCGACCCATCCACCAAAAACCACATCCAAAGGCAGAAACCGAAACCTAAACCAAAGCCTCTCGCCTTGCAGGCCAAGTCTACCAGGACCACCCCCCCGTTGCCCCCGCGCAAGAGCGCCTCGTTCCTTTACCCTCCTCTCGCCGGCATGGAGGCAGTCAACGGAGACCACGGTAGACACGTCTCCGCATCGTCTATATCCTCCTTTCACTCTGTCTCCCTCTCTTCCGACACAGACCCGGGCACACCAAACTCAGTTTCCAACATGATCGCCACCTATCCGATCGACAGAGCACCCAGCGATTCCACCTCCAGCCTCACAGAATCGTTTGAGCATATATCCATCCCCCCGCCCCTTCCCCAGCGTCCCCCCATCCCACCACGACCTGCTTTAACCCCTGTCCAGACGCCCCTCCCTTATGTTCCCCGCAAGCCTCCCCCTCCCCCACCCTCCCGTACCTCTGATCGCTCCTCTATCCAGAGCTCTGCCAGTTCCTCCCAATCACGGCGCAGCAGCAGTAGCGTCCAAACGCCCACCCTTGTCGCCACCCTCCCCCTTCCCCCACCCCCATCAGCCCTCTCTCCCGCCGCCGCCAAAACCAAGCGACCTACACCCGTCCCCTCTACAGCCCGCAAGCGTTACCACGCCATTTTCACTGCAAACGTCATCCAACGCCGTCGCGCAGAGGTCCTCACCAAGTCAAAGAAACCACCCCTCCTTTCTCATACGGAAGCCAAGCGTACACGACAAGCTGCTGGGTGGCGCGGGCTCTCGGTGGATCTCATCACTGCTCTCCCTGACGAGCCAAGTGATACTCAAAGCAGGAGCAATGGCCAGGCCCTTCCCCAGGTCGACGAGACTGTTGGCCCCGATGACCGTCTTGAGGGGAGTATTGTCAAGGCCATCTGGTCCCGCTCCAGGGTGGACAAGTCCAAGCTAGCCGATATCTGGTTGGTGTGGCTTTTTCGCATCCCATTATCTTTTCTGATCTTTTTTCGAAGGAACGAGTGTGATCCAAACGGGGCGGGTTCCCTCGACCTTGAGAGCTTCATCCGTGGCATGTGGCGTATCGATGAACACCTCCGCCGTATACAAAGTCAGACTTATGCCCTCCGCAACGCTAGTTCCACCAGCCTTTCCTCCCTTCGCAGTGGCCTCGGCTCACTGAGGATCAAACCCTGTCTTGGCGGCCTCCATCGGAGCACCAGTAGGTCTTCGCTCGGAACATCCATCAGCAGATCTTCCAGTGTTAGTAGCCGGCATCCTCCTCCTCCTGTTCCCAAGATTGTTCTACGATAGTCGACGTGTTTTGTCTTTATGGTTATTATTATTATTTGGGAGTTTCTTGGTCAAATTGGATACTTTAGATAATCACTCATTTAATCATTGCATCGCATTACTTTTTAACATGACATTGTTCACAAAATTGCACTCGCAGTCCTTTGTTTTTCCTCCCAAAGTTTTGTCAGTGCTACCCCCAACTCCTTTCCAAGGGCTAATGCCAACGGCACAGGCACTGCGTTTCCGATTTGTCGAATTTGCTGGCAAAAAGAAAGCCTTCCATTATCCGTGATATCCAAACTCCGAAGTTTACTCACGTCTTCATAAATACCTGAACCAGCTCTCGTCGACTCGAAGATGTAGTGATCAGGAAAGCCTTGGGCACGCGCACACTCACGGATCGTTACCATCCGTCGTTGCTATGGTATATACGTCAGTTAGAAAGGGAGGAGGAAATGAGGCCGACCAGAAGCCTACATTTGGATGTAGAGGCCTCGCGTTCTTCGTCGCAGGCGTGAGCTGTGTCATCGTACATGTAAAGTGACCGTCTGGGGACAGACGACCATAGAAGGCTAAAATGGACGTCAGTACCTGTAAGGCAAGAAAAAAGCTCAGGTACATACAAACGTGTTGCCGGTATTTAGTTTTGCTGTTCGGCTGAAGAATCCGGGGTAAATCTATCATCGTTCTGTAAGTGGTGCGTGCGCCAAAGGGAACAGCGGGAGGTAGTCGCACCGTGGTGATCTGCGCCCCCCTCTAGCGGCACCGTCGTCGTTCTAACCAACCGAGGCAGTCGGCTGGGCACGTAGGGAGCACACAAAACAGAGAGTACTTACGCCTCAACAACCCGAGTAGAGAATCGCCTCGTATAATGCCCCTGCACTTTCTCCTCATCCCCCATTTGCTGCCGTAACCACATCTGGTACCGATTTTGTGGTCTTACAGCGTAATTGACGCCCCGCGGGTAGCCAGGGTACAGGTGAAACTCATTCGAGCCGCTGTAGACAGCATCGAGTTGAGGTATCCCGAGCTTGCGTGATCGTTGTCTGTCGAGCTGTTCGTCGGCAGGTGTTCGATCTATAAGGGTGTATGGATTGATCCTGGGAGGAGTAGTTAGTGCAGGTACAACAGATTTCTGTGGATGTACAAACCAATCGAATCTAGGCTGGAACGGGAACAATGAGTGCAAAGTATTAGAGTCATAATCAGAAAGTGGCGTACCATGTCCCCGATCGCCGCTTCCACAGTGATGGGCTCCAGCGGCGCGAGTTGGTGCGTATCGCCAGGCACAAGGCTCCTCGTTGGTGGGGGTAGCTTGGTCCCAATAGGCAACGTTGGGCTCATCGCGCCTCTTTTCCACGCATATACAGGTATTGGATGTTTAGGCAAAGGTATTCCACGTTTCGCAGCCCAGAAAATTACGCGGTCGCGACTTTGTGGCGTCCCGTATTGGCCTGCTTGTAGGAGCTTCCAGTGGACTTGGTAACCCAGTGCTACAAGTGTCCGCATAATAAATTTCACGACGCCCGATTTAATACCGCCCGCGAGCACACGTCCAATTTGTTCACTGAGGAGAGGGTGGTTGAGTAGCCCACGCACATTTTCCAGTAGGAAGAAATCAGCAGCATAGTGCTCGAGATAGCTGAGCATGTTACAAGGCATTGTGGATCTGATATCATCCGCTTGCTGTCACAGAATAAGTCTATGCATTTTTCTGCGGATGCATAGGAATCACCTTGTTGTGGTTTGCGCCACTAAAGGATTGACATGGAGGGCCTACGGCGAGAGATCAACGACAAAAAGAGGGGAGATGATCCATGCCTAACGAACCACCAAAGATAAAGTCAACTTCATTCTTATCTGGCATAATTGGACACTTCGTCTTGCCACCATTCGATACCAATGGTGGGGGATTTTTGCCTTGTTGAGTCTCTATTGCATGTTGGAGGAGTAAACTACTGTCTTGACAGTAGACCTTTGTCTGTGGGTGATTACGACTACCGCAGGGATTCAGACTCGAAGTCCCAGATGTGGGTCAAAGAGAAGGTCAACTCACGCATAGGTTTTTGCAGCCGCAGGTGAATACTCAACAGCCCACTTTGTCTCAACATATCTAGATAAATCCATCCCTGTCCCGAGTCCGCCTGCACCTAGTTAATGGAAGTGAGGTATGAATGCAAGAGACCATTGACTTAGATCACTCAACTCACCACTAAATAGTTCCAGGCCACGCAGTGGCCTGTTCCGTCTGAATAAAGCTTTGGCCCTTGCAAGTTCGTCCTTTCGTGTGCAAAAGCACTCATGACACTGCTCCAGGTCACCCTGGTCAATGTGGAAAAGCCCTTGTTGCAGATCGCCTTTTTGGTTCAGGTAAAAGTGGTCATCCTGCTGAACCCAGTTGTTTATCTCTTCCTGGTCTGTCAGATGCTGCACAAAGCAGCGCCCACTGAACCGTTCTGGGTCAACCTCTCCAGTTCGAGATGTCAGATAAAGACGTCGCTGGAACTTGAGTAAATGGAGGTACAGTGGAATGTCCCAGCCTTACCTCATCAAAAGTCAGCTTTCCTGACCTGATAGTCTGTGGGTTATTATCCATCTTTCGGTGGAAGCGAGCATAGTCGTCATAGCGCCCCAGGTAGCGAACATGAATCTCAAAGTCGTTGGAATTGGTCCAGGAAGTGTCTGTGATCTGAGCAATTTCCAGCAGCTGGCTACCTTCACTGACTGGTCGGATGTAAACAAATTCATGCACATGATAGGAGATGTTGTGTAAGGAGAACCCATTCCGTATTCGACGAACCTCATGGCCCTCGGCATTTGCAGCCTCCAGACTGCAGTTATAGCAGGGGCGATGGGAAGGTAGAGTTTGGAAAGCAAAATGGTATTCCTCGTCAGTTGGGAGGTTGATGAAGGCTGCATGCTCCTCATCCCAAAAAAACCTGGGAAGTTCCGTTATCCTGGTATCCACGAAAGCGCCTGACACAGTGCCCAACATACCCACAATGATAATCTTCAGATCGGGGATCACGGTCATCAAACGGTTCTTTTTCTTCTGCTCCTAACATCCGAACATGGCATTTCTTGAAAATGCTGGCTACATTGTTTGTCGCACAAGAATTGATCAAATAAAGTGATTTGGAGTGAGCAGCCTCTTGTAGTATTGTCTTCGATCCATGAACAAGCCATTGCCCATGGAAGAGCTTGGCCTTCTTGTTCTCATAAAAATAAAATACCTGACAGAACCTGACATACTGTTGAATATTCAATGACCACGGAAAAACATACATAAACCATACCATAGTTGATTCCCATATTGATTTGGTGACTGTGCAGCGGCGGTCTTATCGTTCTCAGCGCGCAGTCTATTAGGGATCTTCTCCGGGGATGACCATCACAATGTCGCCAGCCTGAGGGCTGTCAGGCTGCAAATAAGGGGATGTTGTGAGAAAGAAAGGGTAGCTACCACATATTCAACCTCATCAATTAGGACACTGGTGTAGTAGTTGTCATTGTTAGCTGCAGGCTGCCCCCAGACTATTGAGGTCGGATTTTCGTTATGCTCTTTTACTTCAGCGATCTCTTCCGCAACTTGGTGTGCTTCTTGAGGCTCCCCTATAATCCGGAAGCCATGGTTGAATAACTGCTCCGCAATTTGTCCGACGACGGGAGTAATGACAGTTGCTTTGGCTTGCTTCGGTCGCGAATGTGAGCTCGGATCGAGGGTTGCGCTCGATGCTTGTGACGTGTCCGTGGAAAAACCATCGGATGCTGGTAGTGTGCCAGTGGAAAAGCAATAAGGGCCCGTCACATCAGTTGTCAAGTATTTAAGTAGTGGGGAACGCTTAAGACTCAAACCACAATCCTCGCATAGAGGGAGGATGGCCGAAGCCAGGAATGCCCTCTGCAGCATGGTATGAGTATTTCCAGCAGACGCAAATACCACAAGAAACCTACAACGTCATCGTTTTCCAGATCCTCTTCATCAAAATCACGCCCGAGAATCGCGTTGACTGAAGCAAAGCCAAAATTCATGTGTCGCGATAGCTCCGGAAGACGCAGTATAAATTCTTCGTAGGTGAGCCGAGGCTCTCGCATTGCCTCAGCTACGGCGAGGTGGAGGAGGCAAACTTGGCTCCAAAAAGGCACGAAGTGCTCCGAGTATGTTATTGACGGCTTTCCAAGGATGTACCAGGCTGCATCAGTACGGATATATATTTTCCTGTGATATCATAGTCTTATGAGCAATGGAAAGGAGAGGGGCGGGAAGGAGACATTCGCACTGGTCAACCTGGTCTTTGTCTTGGTCAAAAGAGTAGAAACTCATTTCCAGAATCTGCGAGGTCCGAATGCGTGTCAGACAAAGGGTGGTCGCAGGACCAGTGTAATCAGAGACGGATCTAGTGTCCTCTTCTTCTTCGTCTTCCTCTGCGTCTTCCAACCAGGGTCTTGCATCTCCTGTAGCAACGTAACTGTTGTGTTGACCCAACTGAAGCTCAAGAAGCCGAGCCAGTGAGACCGGGTCATTGGTCTCTTGGTCAAGAATTGAGACATTTTGAAGGAGGCGGATGGGTATATCGGAGCCTTCAGAATCAGAGATTGCCAACTCTCCTTCCAGTACAAGAGGCTCCTCATCCTCATATTCATCCGTTTGGGCTGGTTCAAAGCTCAGGCAAAATCGCAGGAGAAAGAGTAGGGGCACACCTGAAAACTCGTCCTCTGCCTCTCCCTTGTCCGATTCGAAATCATACGCCGATAATGTCGGTGAGAGGGGCAGAGTTGGTGGGGCCTGGGAGTGTGTGCAATAATGTTAAAATGCTGATAATGAGATAACCACGATGTTAATCAAGTGGTCAAGATGTTTGAACCTTGTTAGGGGATCTTGTGCTCCACTTCTGCTTCTTGGGAGGCGCCGCTCGACAGGGAGACACGGGCTCGAGATGTCGTTTGCTGTGTGGATTGAATGGAGCAACGTCGACAAAAACCGTATGGGCAGGAATGCCTTTCATTCAGGGCAAAACAACTGTATTGAGAGTGTTGTGAGGTAGTGTGGGAGGGAAAGCCAGGTTGACGTTGAATCACCGGCCCCACGCGGATTGTCGCGTGCCGTGTCCTTCTCACCCTCCCCACATTATGACCACCCTCCCCGTCATCGACCTCAAGGTTGACTACAAGGCCGATAAAGGTATACTTGCACCCTACTACGTTCACCAGACCCCGTTCTCATACCTCTTTAGATAAAATTCGGGACTTCTTGTCAAAATTCAAAAGATCATCGGAGAAAGACCTTGCTCAAAATTTTGCTGACATCGACATACACGACGATGGTAACATAGATTCGGATGGCTCTGGGCAATTGGAATACATATCTCAACTGGTGCGCGTGAATACACGCTTTTGACGCGTCCCGGCGCGCTCAACCCCACCATAGCAAAAGATCGCGAATCGGGAACAGCAGATGTTGGTGATAGACTTGGAAGACATTTATGCTGTAAGATTGTTGACTGCTCATCCAGACCTCTCTAAAATGTTAATCCTAGAATGAACCGACCGCAAGCGATCTTGTATCGCGTATACGCTCTAATACCCGTCGATATGTTCAGTTCTTCAGTGGGGTAGTCGATGAACTCATGCCTCCGCCTACGAAGGACATCTCAGAATACGACGAAGTAATTGATGTCATCCTGCACCAACGTCGGGAGCGGAATGAGCAGATCGAGGGGGGACAAGAAAGGTTTCCAGACCATCTACTGCGAAGATAGTGAGTTGCAGGAAACCCAGGCGTCAATCGAACCACTTATGAATTTATTCAGTAACCTTTATTTCAAACCACTTAAGAATGACACACCGCTCGCTGTCCGAGACGTCAAGAGTTCCTATCTTGGACGGCTCATCACTGTCCGTGGAATTGTGACTCGGGTGTCAGAAGTGAAGCCCCTCCTTCAGGTCAATGCCTACACATGCGACGTTTGTGGCTCCGAGACCTTCCAGGACATATCCAATAAAACATTCACTCCGTTAGTAGATTGCCAAAACCAGAACGAGTGTTTGAAAAATGGTATACATGGGTCTCTTCACATGCAGACAAGGGCCTGTAGATTTAGCCCTTTCCAAGAAGTCAAGATTCAGGAGATGGCAAGTTAAAGATACCTCGCCAACCAATATCAACTAACCCTCGATACCAGGCAGATCAAGTCCCAGTTGGCCACATCCCAAGGTCTATGACAATTCATGTACACGGAAATTTGACTCGCTCAATGAACCCTGGAGACGTCGTACACCTTGGAGGGATCTTTCTTCCCATCCCCTATACCGGATTCCAAGCCATTCGCGCTGGTCTCCTGACTGATACTTACCTCGAAGTACATCATATTCACCAATTGAAGAAGCAGTACAGTGATATGGAGATCACACCAAAGGTCATTCAAGACATCGAACGGCTCAAGCGCGACGGAAATATTTATAATAAGTTCGCCACGAGCATTGCACCCGAAATATACGGCCACCTTGATGTCAAGAAAGCCCTGCTTCTTCTACTTGTTGGAGGTGTTACAAAGTTGACTAGGGATGGGATGAAGATCAGAGGCGATATCAACATTTGTCTCATGGGCGATCCTGGCGTTGCAAAATCTCAATTACTCAAATATATCTCCAAGATTGCCCCCAGGGGCGTCTATACAACCGGTAAAGGTTCTTCGGGTGTCGGTCTAACAGCTGCTGTCATGCGGGATCCAGTCACTGACGAAATGGTTTTGGGTATGTTTCTTACAGTCTTTGGATTCTATCTTATCTGATATTGAACGGACAGAGGGTGGTGCTCTTGTACTTGCCGACAATGGCATCTGTTGCATTGACGAGTTTGACAAGATGGAGGAAACCGATCGCACTGCCATCCATGAAGTCATGGAACAGCAAACCATCTCGATCTCCAAAGCCGGCATTTCGACAACCCTCAACGCACGCACTTCTGTTCTTGCTGCCGCCAATCCATTGTATGGCAGGTACAATACAAAAGTCTCGCCTGTAGAGAACATCAACCTCCCGGCTGCCCTTCTATCCCGTTTTGATCTACTCTTCCTTATTCTTGACAAGCCCACCCGCGAAGACGATGAACGTCTTGCTCAACACGTTACCTACGTCCATATGAATAATCAACATCCAGAACTTGAATACGAGGTCATTGACCCGACGACTATGAGGTAATTTCCTATTATATAGTGCTGCATCCTAGTGACTTCAGCTCTTTGTTCTAACAGACATTACATCGCAATGGCTCGTCAAAGACGACCAGTTGTTCCTCCTGACGTCTCAAGTTATATCGTCGATTCTTACGTTCGCCTCCGCAAGATATCCAAGGAAGATGAAAAAGAGAACAAATCACATACATATACCTCAGCGCGTACCCTCCTCGGTGTCCTCCGCCTCGCCCAAGCCCTCGCTCGGCTGCGCTTCGCAGACGCCGTCGAACATAGTGACATCGATGAAGCCCTCCGCTTGATGGAGTGCAGCAAGGAAAGTCTGCAAGACGATGCAGAGAAGGAATTCGAGCCGGACAAGTCTGTCGTCAGCCAGATTTACCGTTTGATCAAGAATATGGGTGGATCTCATGGCAGGAGAAAGAGGCAGAAGATGGGACGTGGACCAGCGGGTGAGAGAAATATGGATGTTGATTCAGATGAGGATGAGGACGATGGGGCATTGTCGATGGTTGATATCCGTGCTCGCGTTCTCAATGCTGGATTTACGGAGGTTCAACTCGTCGAGACCATCCGCCAAGTAAGTGTTCTCCGCAAGTTACCACTACTCATACTTATGTTCTTGGTCACAGTACGAAGATCTGGACATCTGGTTCCTGGTCAACAACGGGACCAAGCTCCAATTCAACACTATTGGCTCCTGAGAGATTTCGACATGTCACAGCTATGCTTGTTAGCTTTTCTAGTGTAGTGTATGAGGTTGTAACATTAGCTTTCTATCTATCCCTGACTAATCCCTCATCCGGGATATTTTTGGCCGGCCATTGATTCCTCCCGTTCTCTCAAAGTCCGTCTTAGATGCAACAATGGTATCCACAGAATCAAGCCCTTTCGGGCCCAGGTTTAAAAGGTGGTTACATTCGCAATAAATATAACGAACAAACTACATAGATGACGAAAAATCCAACGTCCCCATGAAAGCAAGAACGGAGGATGAGAATTAGCGCGTGTAACTCCACGACTAGTGTCCTATGCTGTCGATGCATGCTCCCAACTTCCCTCCCCGCTCACACTCGCGCTCGAACTATGCTCCCCGGAAGGACTGATCAACTTCTCTTCCTGCTTCCCCTTGCCCTTTCCCCCGTCATCTCTCAGCCCAACCCCTTCATCATCTGATTCATCGCGATAGTGCTCCCGTCTAGGTGTTGTACCTTCAGTCACAGGATTTTCATCGTCTAAGAAACCGGAGTGGAATCCCAATCCCTCCGTCGACTGTGCTGGTGGCCCATGTCTCCTCAACCTCGTATTCTCATCCACATCGTCGTCATCATCATCCGACACATGCCCGAATGCATCATACAGCTCCCTCGTTCGTCTGTTTCGACCAGCCCCACTCTCAGCCAGTGCACTCATCGACATCTCATCACTACCCGCAAGGGTCACATACTCCGCTTGCCTCGTAGCCCGCCTACGTCGCCAGAAGAATATTCCTGCACCAACACCAAAGAGAATCACGAGTGATATGGCGCCGAAGAACCACTTCTGGTTCGAGATGAGATTGGACATGTCAGAGAACCAACCTTCGTCGGGAGTGGCATTGATGCCCGTGGCGCTAGCTTCAGTCGATGAGGCTGTTGATGTTGGCTTTCCGAAGGCGGACTTGGAGTTTTCGCCTTCTTTAGTGCCGTGATCGCCTGGGAGGTGACTTGTAGGCTTGGGGTGTTGTTTGGTGGCTGTTGGTGAGGGGAGGATAGGGCGCATTGGCACTTCCTTGGGTGGAAGAACATCTTCGATGAATGGTACTTCGTACTGTCTTGTCTTTGCGGGATCAATGGCGGAGCCCCAGAAGATCATATTCCAACCAAGAAACGATCCGTTGTTGTTTTTAGGATCGTTCTGATCTGAGACGTGGATCGTCCAGTCACCAATGGGACTTTCACCCCTGGCAAAGCATCAGGACACTTAGGTATGACATGAGAGATACAAACTTACCAGTGTTTCACGCTCATGAAAGTCCAACCAGGGAAACTAGTATTAGCGGAGTCATATTGACGTTTGCCGGCCAGCACACTCTTGATGCCGTTTGGGCTGACAATCTCCACCTCAACATCCCCCCGTCGGGTGTGCTGAATCCAAACTCTGACGTTGATATGCTCTAGGCTCTCAAAATTATTGTCCTCTAACATCTGCTTTGAGACGGTAATTGTGTTCCTTATGCCGCCAGGTCCAATGAACTGGCCACCGGTAAAGACGCCATTGATCTCCATCTGCCCATTATTAATTTGGATTGTTTCAGTGGCGATCCAGGTTTGTGGTTTGACAAGAGACCAAGCCTGTGCAGCCTTGACAAAGGCATACGCATCGAGGGCTCCATAACCATACTTGTAACTGTAGAGCCGACCCGTTGCGGTTTTTTCCCAGTCTTGGTCGTCTGGGTTGACAATGCGCGCAGTTTCGATGCAAAGGTACTGGATATCGCGCCACCCAAGATCCGGACTATTTTTATCTGGGTCAGCGCTGAATGGTCCTGAGGCAGGAAAAGACATACCGGGCCTCCAAAGCCAAAGCGAATACACCTACAGCATTTGGTGCCGCTGCGGATGTGCCACCATGAGTAGTAGCACAAGAATTTTTGCCTTTGTCAGTCGTGACCTAAGCACAACCGTGAGATTCGACAGTTGATGAAGCTGGGTATGTCACTGACAATATGTTGTCCACTGCCAGAACTATACGCCACGATCATGTTCGCGGCACAGGGTTCCGAGTAGTACGGATGCATGCCTTTATAGTCGATTGCAGCGACGGTAACAGAGTATATACTGTTGGTATAGCCGTCGAAATTGCATTGGTCGCCTTGAGCAGCTCCGTTACCACTAGCGAAGACGAAGATCGAACCCTTGCCGCCACGACCATTATTGATACCATTGACCACAGCTTTCTTGATCAGATACCCTGGACCCTCCATGGACTGACCATTGTCAGGTGGACCCCAACTGCAGCTGTAGATGGAAACATTGTGGAAACCATAGTTGAGGGCAGCCGCCTCATCGACGTCCGAAATGGGTCCAGATAGGATGCGTACACCAGCGACTTTTGAGTCGTAGGCAATGCCGACACCACATACATTATTTTTTTGTGCAGCCACTTGACCAGCACAGCGAGTTCCATGGTGATCATCGTAGTTCTTAGGTGTCGGAAGAGCTTGATGGTCGTTGAAATCATATGAATCATCGGCATCCTTTGCAAAGTTGAGGAACGGAGAAAGAAGTGAAAGCGAAATATAAGGGCGCACAAAATTTTGAGCAAGATCTTCGCTCGTATAGTCTAAACCGTCATCCACTAGCGACGAAATTACGCCCTTCCCAGTAAATCCCATCTCCCACACAGGCGTCGCATTCATCATATGCTCCCGAAACTCGTTGTTGACAAGATGCCATTGATCGGGGAAGAGGGGATCCTGAATGCCTAGTCTCGAAGCGATGGCACGAGAGGCGGATTCCGAGTCCGAGTCTCCAGGAGGACGCACCGAAGGTGGAGCACGTTTAACCCTTTGACGTAGCTCTTGCCTGGACAAATATTTGATAGAGGAAATAATTCTGCGCGCATGCTGCGCATCGTTGGAGCGTATCGCTAGAGGCAATGCCGCTCTAATACGCAGATCTTCCAGGGTGCTGAGTACTCGATCCGGACGTTCCTCTCTTACCGACAGGTGATTCAAGTGTTTTGGAATGCGGACAAACCAGTGATGTTCAAGCTCTCCAGCTCTTTCAACCAATTCCACATTGAGTGTTCTGAGGACGTCGTCCAGCGACGCATGGGATGCGTGAGGGCTATGCTCAAGAACATAGTAGTCGTGTGTGTCGTAGGAACGTTTGGCGGGGAAAGCAAGGGTGTGCTGCAGCAGTAGAGCTAATACGAATGACCAGGAGAGGCGCATGAGCGGGTATGATGGAAGGAACCAAGCCTAATCATTCCAACGGCTACGGGCGGCGGCCAGCTCAGTGGATTAGAGCACTGCCACTAAGTGACATGTCCCAATATGGGCTTGATGCCTAATGGACTTCTCCGACTATTTTTACCTGCCGCACCATATGGTCCCTCGCAGGCAAACAGCGCTTATGGACTTCTTCTAGAAGGCAATGGGGCCCAAAGGCACCTCGGCTCTTTGTCTCCCTTTCGTTGGACAACCATGACTTCCCCAGAGGACATGGCATTGCATAAAGTACACTGGTTCAGGAGCACTATCTTTCAGATACTGGTCGTAGGAGGCGTGTTCTTTTGCGTATGTCCTCACCCGCAAGCACTTTTCAGAGACTTACATATCTATCTCGCCTCAGGCCCCTGGAATGTACAATGCGCTGAGTTCTTTGGGTGCCGGTGGACTCGCAACTCCTTGGTATGCCAACGCTACTTCTGCAGCAGGGTATGGTGAGCTGCCTGTCCCTCGTTACAAAAGTCATCTCCTCACGATCAACGTAGTCTTTATGGCTGTTTTGTGTGTCATTGGTGGTGTCGTTGTTAGCAAGATTGGTGTTAGGCTTGCATTGCTTGTAAGTGCACACCCAACACCGCACTGTCACACGCCCAACTGACATCCGGAATAGATCGCAAGTACTGGAGACATCATGTAAGATAGGACTGTTCCACCTCAATCAAGCCTTCGCTCATCTTGTATACTATCAGCTATGCAGGCTAGTCTTTATCTGAATTCCAAAAATGGAACTCAGTGGTTCCTCCTCTTCGGGTCTATCATCTCTGGAATGACTGATGGTCTGATGTATGCTGTTGAAGGTCCGATTATCACAGGTGAGTTCCAAACCTAGGTCCTTTGTCTATGCAACCCATGAATCATCCACGTTAGCCTATCCTGAGCCACATCGCCGGGGACGCATGCTAGGTCTCTGGGTCTTCATGCGCAATGCCGCTCCTGTGATTGGCGGCGCTATCATCTTTGGTCTCAATGCCAAACTTGACTCAACTGGTGCCGTTTCCCTCCAGACCTATCTCGTCATCATCGGAATCATGTGTGCTGGACCCTTTATTGCGCTTCTGTTATCCCCGCCAGAAAAAGTTCAGAGAAAAGATGGCGTCAAGATTGTCTTCAGGACAATGAATTGGGGAAGGACCATGTATGAGTGGTACAAAGTCGTCAGCTCACGTAACGTGAGTATCCAATATTCCCCGCTACGAGCACCAAACTCACACTGCGCGGATGCTGGCCTCCACAGATCCTGTTACTCTGCCCGCTCTTTTTCACTTCGTGGTTCTATGGATCCTACATAGGTAATATTACCCTCCGCCTGACCTCACTACCACTCACTTGTCGTCAAGGTACTTTACAAACCCAATATTTCAACGTGCGAAGTCGTGCACTTTGTGCCCTTGCCGTACCTTGGGGCGACATTGCTGGTGGCTTCCTCATCGGGTGGTTCCTTGACCACCCGAGACTCTCGATTAAGCAGCGTGCTCGATGGAGTTTTTTCTTCCTCATGGTGTTGAATCTAGCACTGTGGGTATGGACAGCTATCGTCACAAAACAACTTGAAGATCAGCAACCTGTCATCGACTGGACTTCTGGTTCCATGTTCGGAAAGACGTTCTCACTGTTCTTCTTATTCGAGCTGGCGACGATGGCTACTCAAACAAGTTTGTACTGGATAATTAGCTACAGTAAGTGCCCTTGGATATTTTCGTGCAGCTGATTTTTGAGATGGGGTTGTACTAGTGTCGGATGACTTTATCATCTTATCCTATATGACTGTTGAAAGTGCTGGGCAGGCTGTAGCATACAGGTATTAAATCAAGCAACACCACCAACTGGATATCCATCGGTTTGAATATTGGCCTTAGTGGGTACCCACTAGCCCCATAAATCGATTTCTAATCCTCGTTACAGTTGTCCTTTCACTTCCCTTCGCTTGGGTGGTGATTCGAAAAATTGGAGTCGAAGGCTTCGAGAAGATTAATTTCGATAACGATGAGGCATCCTCCGGTGACCTGGAGAAGGTGAAAAGGAAGGAAGGCGATAGTACGCCAGACTTTAAGAGTTCACAATAACGAGCCGCAGCAGAGCCGCAATCAGCGAAGTAACAATAGAAAGTTTTTTCGTATGCTCTCCATTCGGGCGATTTCCTGCCACACCGAGAAAACCAAAAACGTTAGTCTGAGTCCCAAACTCTCTAGAGAAATGCAACTCATAGGTATTACGTCTTGAGCTGACTCGGAACAAATGAACTAAGCATGCATGTATAGCTCATTAGGTAATCTCAGGGTCCGCGAATGGTGCCGACGCTTACCATATAAAGAAACCCTCTACATTGTTTCTAGATGGCTTGTGGGTCCATGTCCAATGTACCACAATTGTAGAGTAATTTGTAGAAAGTCCTATGGACACGCGGAGTAGGTGAGTTTAGAGTGGGAAAATACAGGGACCCGCCGCAAATGCACGAGGGTTCATCTCTGTGATTCCAATAAAACACACACACTCGAGTTGAAGTATAAAGAGAGGTGCTTGTGTGCCGTCAAACCCAAAATTCGAATACCTTTTAGGGCTCGCCTAACCTCGCTCTTTCTGCAGTCTCCGCGCGTCCGCTAAACAACATGCCCAGCAACTCTGTTCGGCTTTATGAAGCGTTCAGTGTTTCAACCACCGGTTCGCCAATAATGGTCCGTTGGTCCCGCGTCGTGCTGATGGCGATGATGGCACTATCAGAGCCTTCAAGCCCGGGTAAGTATTCTGGATGCTGCGTGCGTCCCAGGTTGACCGACGTTGTATGTATACAGAATGAACCTCCACGAGGACCCTTAAGAAGGAACCTTGCCACAGCCCTCGTTCGAGCTGCCAGGGCCGAAGAAAGAAGACGTATGATTGAGTTGCAGAATAATAGCCGTCTATGAGAGTAAACTCTCTACCAGACTGTTTGCGAGAGGCGATTCGACAAGTTCTTGAGGATCCTGCAGCTCCCTGGGGGCACAAAGTGCATTTTTGTACCCACCAAAAGCCTTTGACAAGCATGTTCATATTCCGATGAGATCGAGGCACCTATGGAGGATGCAATTCTGACAGCTAGCCTTTCCAAACACCTCCCCCGAGCTTGCGCTCAAGAAGATTGCTCTTCTCTGAGCAAAGTTCGAGGTCATGCGGCGGCAGCGTGGGTTGAATTTAAGGTGTAGCCAATGTATGTATGCTGCAACACCTACAGTATTCCCCAATCGCATATTATAGGTTTTTCGCTCATAGCATAGCTAATATATGCATGCACCTGACGCAAATTAGGGAGTGGGTGAGCAAAGACAGGACTCGGATATATACGGCGTTGCATGGAACAAACCGTGATGTCATCCCCTCTGCGACTCTGAGCGACTCATCGGTGACGCTCTTGCCGGCCGCTTCTAGTCACTCTGTTCGTGAGAGACGTTTTGGCAAATTCTCCAGAACGCTGCGGCTGCCTCAGGGCGTCAAGGTCTGCAGCCCGTTTTGTGGTCCTTCACGTTCCGATTTAGGGATTATCTGATCATCGCAATGACTTTACTGAAGGTCCTCGACTCGTCAATATTGGGATTTGCATTATAATATCGTCATGTGGCATAGTCTGTTCAACAGCACTAAGATTAGACAACAGGGCTATACCTTCTTGGCTGAACTACTTAAACAGCCTGACAGGAGGCTCGACACCCCGTCGATCCCTCCCTCCTTTATACTTTATCTCTAGTACCATCAAGTCCCTTCTCTCCTCGCATTTATGTTTTCAGGAGGGTTCCCCAGCCCCAAAGCACAAGCGGGTCTGTACGATGCGGGTCGTCGTTTCACTAAAGTCGATGTAGACCCGCCCGCCAAAACACTCCCGCCATACCACTCGCACCCGCAACATAAGTACGGGGGTCCAGTCTATTTTCCGGGATACTTTTCTTACACATCCACCAATTCATCATCATCGGGGTATGGATATGAGGCCTCCGTAACCTGCGAGGCAGCGCATAAACCCCGAGTTAGCGCTGAACAAAGAAAACACGCCCTTTACTCACAACCCTCCACTGGTTCGCCTACTAGCCCCTTTGCAGCAAGCGGATCCCAGTATGGCAGCTCCCCGACTTCAATTTTCCATCCGCTAGGGCTATCAGCATTATCATGCGCCGGGTGTCCCTCTGCACAGTATCCGTCCGAACTCAAATTACATTCTCACCTAAGGTTCAGCTTGAAGAGCAGATGGACTACAACTGCCAGGCCAGGACTAGTTTGGGATATCATACTTCCACCCCAAGTATCAAGGGTGGTCACTGTGCGAAATATTGTCGTGGAGCCCGACTTGGGAGCTCCTGCAATGGAACCTGCACCCGAGCGGCTCGAGCTGTGGACCTGGTCATGCGATTTTGGCCTGCTATATGCGCAAGTGGGGGCCTGTGGTCGTCAAGCAGTCGGATCCAACGGTAGAGGCTGTTTTGGGGGCCATATATGACTACTTGCACACGACACTATCGCAGAATGACCTACAGCTGGTTCGCTCCAGCTCAGAAAACGCTGGACTTTTGGAAATGGCTCGTGAGGAGCGAGCTAGGGATGGTTTCGAATTATACGACGTCACGATCAAAGGTCCCTTCAGGAGATCTGATGTTGTTGGTGGCCACCGTCGGTTCCAGGGCATTCGGGCAGTCAAGCTGGAAGACGGGAGTCATCGGTTATTTTTCAACCTTGGCCCTGGGCCTGTCCCTCGTTATTGAGATGTCGAACGGCAGTATATCCAACACTTACAATCGCCATTTCAGCTCGGATTGGAGTTTACGCTCTCAAGGTCTTCTTATTTTCCTGGATTCCTTAGCAAACAGGTTCCTATTTGATGCGGAATTTCATTTTGTCCATACGCATTTTTCAAGATTTGCTCTGTACGATATCAAATTACATATCTATTCCTTTCTACCCGTGTCGGTTCGGTGGTGAAAGACCTGCGGGGCTGTTACGCAGAGGCACTACACTGTACAAGTCGTAGCCCTAGATGAATCTTATCTTTTATCTGATGGTTTTGTAACCACGTGCGGGCTTTTGTGGGTAAAAGAGATATGTATGTTATGTAATTACCTGATCGCTGGACCTCCACCGCGTCTTGGGATATGACGCCGGCAGGGGAATCAAAGGAGCTACCACTTACTTCTCAGCTTGCTCAGGAACACGAGGAGGAACAAACAGACTCCGAAAATGAAGTCACACGAATTGCTCCAAGCCCTGGCGCCTCGGGCAAGAAGAAAAAGAAGAAGTCCAAGGTATCCAAAGCTCTCAATGCGCTAAAGGGAAAATCAGAAATCCCGGATGAAATCGTGAATGAGGTTCTGGACGAAATCAAGGCTGAGGGCGGTGTACCCCCGGAGGACTTGACCACAGAGAATATCAGGGAGGCGCTGGAACAGCTCAAGATTATGGATGTTGTACAGGGGAAGGCCGGGATCGGGGGTTTGAACAAGAAGGACATGGGAGAGCATAAGGTTTATTCGTTGCTGTTGAGGGGTTGGTGTGCTAATGCGGTTTTTGTTTTAGTTTTGGGAAACGCAACCAGTGCCACAGCCAGGTCTGTACATCCCCCTGCTCCACAATACGAACTATATCTTGATTTATGAGCATTGGACCCACAGGAGAAGGACCTCCAATCGACGATGGTTACATAGAACCGTCAAAACCGAGTGAGGGGGTCCGGCGGGAACCCTACCCGCTTCACAAGGATTTTGAATGGTGTTTTGTGGATATCAGTGAAGCCAAGCAGGTGAGTTGCACTCTATCTCTAAGTGTTCTCGAGTCAACTGTTTTCCAGTGTAAAGAGATTTACGATCTGCTATCAGCGAACTATGTAGAGGATGACCAGGCAAGCTTTAGATTCCAATATAGCGCCGAATTCCTCAGATGGTGCGAAGATCTGTCACGCCGCCACGCTTTAGCCATTGAACAATGACTATGACACAGGGCTCTCATGCCTCCGGGCTACCACAAGGAATGGCATATCGGTGTCCGCGTAGTCGCAACCAAGAAACTCGTAGCGTTCATCTCTGGTGTCCCAATGTCCCTTCGGGTTCGTAAAAAGCACGTAATCCCAATTCCCTGATCCCCCTAAAATGCTCTGCTCACCTTTAAGTTCAGTGTGATCAGCGTCACGGAAATCAACTACCTCTGTGTGCATAAACGCTTGCGCTCGAAACGATTGGCGCCCGTGCTGATTAAAGAAGTTACTCGTCAATGTCACCTTAAGGGCATCTTTCAAGCCTATATACACTGCTGGAGTCGTCATCCCCACACCGGTATCTGTGTGCAGGTTCGCTAAGTCTCAGTATTCTTCTATCTCGTTTCTCATCACCTCCCACCATCTACAAAGGTATCACCACCGTTCGCTCAACATCCCAAAACTAGTCGACATTGGTTTCTGCTACGTTCCCCGCAATATGACCTTGGCTCGGATGATCCGCTTGAACCAAGTTCCCCCGTCAAAGGTGCTGGTAGGGCTGCGCGAAATGGAAGAAACAGATGTACTTCAAGTCGCCAGTCTCTTCACGAAGTATCTGAAACGATTCGACTTGACGCCGATTTACGACGTGGAGGAGGTCCGGCATCATTTCTTGAGCGGAAAGGGACGTGGGAACATTGGTACTGGTGGTGCAGGTCGGCGGGAGGGTCAGGTAACATGGACCTATGTGGTTGAGGTGGGCATTTCTCGCTTGGATATATTTTTTGTGTTATCAAACGCTTCCATTCGCGCAGGATCCCGAGTCACATCAACTCACCGACTTTTTCTCTTTCTATTCCCTCTCATCCACGGTGATAGGCAACAAAAAGCATCCAGCGCTAGAGGCAGCGTACCTCTATTATTATGCTACGAATGCCGCGTTTGAGCCGGGTGCGGAGGCGGATGGCAAACTGAAACGTCGGTTGCATGCATTGGTCAGCGATGCATTGGTCGTCGCTTATGATGCTAAATTCGATGTTTTTAATGCACTGACTTTGATGGATAATGTTTCGTTCCTCCAGGATCTCAAGGTATAGTTCGAATCGTGTGTTCTTCTGTCATGAAATTAAGGTTTTTACAGTTTGGGCCTGGTGATGGTTTCTTGAATTTTTACCTTTACAACTGGAGGACAGCACGATTGGCCGGCATGAACCAGGAGGGCGATGTACCAGCGGGAAAAGGCATCGGTATTGTTATGCTTTGAGTTTTGGTTATGGGGGTGCAGTTTCGGGTACATTCGTGGCAGAGATATAGTACATCTGTTGATAGCCGCCATCCAAGGAACGTCTAGACGAAACTCATACGAGGCTGATATCTACTCATCGTCACTGATCATGATTACATCGTCATCATCGTCAACGCCGAAATCGGGTGTGGGACTTCGTTTCTTCTCGGGCATCCTCTTGTTACGGTTTGGTGGCCTTGGCACACTTGCACCTCCCACACCGACTGCTGTGGATTTCGAACCTAAGGCTTGTCCACCATCACCCCACTGGTAAGTATTTATGGTTGCCTCTTGTTTGCCTTTCTCGGGCACTGAGGGCTGTTGAGAGCCAAGTGTGCGGCCGGTTACGGTTTGGCCTGTACCGCTGAATGTTTGGGGTGGAGACTAGAAAGGATGGATACTCAGTATTGTTCTCTCAATCAAGGAAGTGAAGACAAGCCTTTGAGCCTGTTTCTGGTGAGCTCGGAGGGGGAGACGGCGGCGTGTATGGCGTGACGTTAAACCCAAAGAATAGTTGACCAAAGGGTAGGTTCAACGCTGCAGGGACTTTTATTTCCGACTCTAGCATATCATTGTTAACGATACGTGGTTTGCTAAAGAAATGTGATCAATTCGGAGATATGATCATAGATAATGGGTGACATACTCGGTGCGAACGATTTTGCTCCCTTCCGGTACCTCTTCGGCTTTCCTGTGAGTGATACCCTTTCCTTTTGTCTTTCTGCCTGATAAAGTCTCGCCTTTCCCTTTGAAGCTCTCCCAATGGTCACCGCCCTTGCTCACGGTCGTCTGGCCTGCGCTCGTCCCGGTAAACCCGCCAGCCAGCGAGGAGCTGGGTCGTGATGAACCAGGTGAATGAGAATTGAGATCAATCTTGAGTTTTGAAGCCATAGTCGCCGGAGGCGCAGCTTTGGGACGCTCTGGCTCGACGTATCCAACAGGAGCAGCAAAGTCTACTTCAAGATCGGTGTCAAGGACAATGATCCCTTCTCCTCCCGGTTTGGTTTCCATCACCAAGAGTCCGAAGATAATTGAGTTGTAGGAAATTTCGATGATATCACCTTGTGTTAACGCCGAAAAGTTGCGCAGCGCTTGCTCAAGCCTTTCGAGTAATCGTGAGCCTAATGGAATTATGGAGTGCTCTGTGGGACTTACACCGCTTTAGGATCCGAGATCTCCAGAAAATGCACAGTCTGAGCTTGCAACTTGACGAACTTGCCCTTTGGCAGTTCTGCTCCGGTAATCCGGATGGGATCACCTTCGTTAAGTCGGAGGGTTTTCATCATCCAATATGGTAGATGGACGACGCCTTCCTCTGCGATAAACTCCAGCACACCGGCGTGCGTCGATGCGGCGGGATTGGCCGGGTTTCGGAGTTGAAAAGTCCATGGAGAATCGAGGTCAAGACTGGTCAAGCTTGCCAATGCTGACGGTGGCATAATAACTAGATTGTAGGATAAGTACTGGAGGAAGGAGAAAATGATTAGAGCATCATACTCTTTCCGCCGTAGGAAACGTTGTCTCGCTGTCGGCCTGGTAGCATGGCTACACTATATGCTTTGAGATAATCATCATATGATCTAGGATTTCTCCCAGTCCTTCCGGGGTCATACGCTGCCGGAAAACCGCTATGAGAGGGTGAGTGAGCGTTTCGGGAGAGCAGAGTAGGATAACCCACCCGGCAAGCTGGGCAAGGAGGCCGCCAGGACCGTTGGGACCACCAATCTGGATAGAGAGTGAGCAACCCTTGGGTGTGAACCATGGGCCCATCAACGCACAAAGTCCATATTCAAAGTGCTAGTTGGTCGTTGGGTCGAGCAGGGCGGCGGCAGAACAAGTGGGCAGTCACACCCTAATTACGGACGCGTAATCTAGTCACGGCTGTGACGTACAGCCGCAACCGACGCGTCGATTAACTTTCTTTCGTTCATGGCCACGAAACCACCAACAAAAGCCCAGCAGGGCATCACAAAGAGCCTGTCTGGTGCCAATGCTGCGTTCAAGGACAAGGTGAGATCTTCGTAGCAATCGGCGCACTTGATTAGCTTGATGCACCCTTTTCTCAGGGCAAACCTATGGAACTGCGATTGTCAAACATGGTCGCGGCAAAAGGTGTGATATAGCAGTACAGTGCTGGTTTTTAATATTTACTCTGTCAAGCCATCAGCGATGCCGTTCGGACGTCCTTGGGTCCTCGGGGAATGGACAAGATGGCATGTTTTGGCAACCTATGCGAAGTGATGATTAAAAACAAATGAGTATAGATCCAGACCTCGAAAGGGGAGACCATCATCACAAATGATGGTGCAACGATACTTAAAAGCATCCAAGCCCTGCATCCTGCAGCCAAGATGGTAGAACGTTCTTTCTTCTGTCGTTACTCCTATCTCAGTTGCTCCATCCACTTATTAGCTTGTGGATCTCTCTGCTGCCCAAGACGTTGAGGCTGGAGATGGAACTACATCGGTAGTCGTTCTCGCTGGAAGTTTCCTTGGTGCTGCAGAGAAGATGCTGCAGAAGGGCATTCACCCGACCATCATTGCTGAATCCTTCCTGAGAGCCTCTGCGAAAGCCGTTGAATATCTGACAGAGATATCGACACCGGTAGACCTGGATGATGATAAGGGCAGCCTGTTACGTGCTGCCAGCACATCTCTTAATTCCAAGGCACGCTGTCTGCACTCTCTCCCTCTTCAGATCAGTTAATATTATTTTAGATCGTGTCTCAATACTCGTCCACACTGGCGCCTATCGCTGTGGCTGCCGTTACTCGCATCAGGACCCCAGCCTCTTCCAACGTCGATCTTCGGGACATTAGAATTGTCAAAAAGGTCGGAGGAACGATTGAAGATACCGAGCTGATAGATGGTGTCGTCCTGAACCAAAATGTTGTTGTGTCTGCTGGAGGACCTACCAGAATGGAGAAGGCCAAGATTGCCATCGTCCAGTTTCAACTTAGCGCACCCAAGCCGGATGTAGGCCTTCAGACCCCGTTTTCTCCGTTGGTGGTATTGGTATTAACGCACGGGTCAGATGGACAACACCGTCGTGATTAATGACTACCGTCAAATGGACAAAGTTATCAAGGAAGGCCGACAATACATCCTCAACATTTGCAAGCGTATCAAAAAAGCCAATTGTAACGTCCTCCTGATTCAAAAATCAATCCTCCGCGATGCAGTAGACGATATCTCTCTCAATTTCCTCAAACGTCTCGGCATCCTCGTTGTCAAAGATGTCGAGCGTGACGAAATCGAGTTCCTGTCAAAAAGTTTGGGGTGCAAGCCCATTGCCGATATTGATACTTTCACAGAAGATAAACTCGGTTATGCGGATCTGGATAGACGAGATGAGCGAATCGGGCGTCAAAGTCGTCAAGATCACGGGTGTAAAGAACAGGGGGAGGACGGTCAGCATTCTTGCGATGGGTGCTAATAACCTCGTTGTTGAGGAATGTGAACGTAGTCTGCACGATGCGCTCTGCGTCGTTCGTTGTCTGGTGAAGAAGCGGTGAGTGTTCGTTGGTTTCCTCTGCGCTCTTCGGGATTGATTACCCTTAGAGCCCTGATTGGTGGTGGTGGTGCACCGGAGATCCACGTCTCCCGTCTCCTCTCTCAATACGCCCAGACGCTCAAGGGGATGGAGGCGTACTGCATCCAAGCTTATGCCGAGGCTCTGGAAGTCATTCCTACTACGCTAGCAGAAAATGCAGGTCTTAATCCCATTGCCATCGTGACTGAACTCCGAAATCGCCATGCTCTGGGCGAGCGTAATGCCGGTATTAACGTTCGCAAGGTCAGTGTTGTAGATCTACAGGTACTCTTTCTTGCAGAACTTATGGTTTTGCTTCAGGGCCTCATCTCCAATATCCTGGAAGAGGACGTTGTGCAACCATTGCTTGTCTCAACTAGCGCAATCGAGCTTGCAACAGAAACCGTGTGCCTGCTGCTCAAGATCGACGACTACGTGCAGGCGCGGTGAGCCATAGACGGAAGTATAGCGTATTTGTTTCTGGAACCATAATGAAAAAGTCGCATACTCTTACAATGAATTTATATTGATCGTATTCTTGATGAACTAGGCGAGATAAAGCATCAGGAATCGAGTAGTGGAAGCAATAATGGTACAAATGCTCAATATTAAATTCTAAGTTATCGTGCTATGAGATTGGACGTGTGGCGGTATGTATGCGGCCAACTGGGTGGGTGTAATGAGTAGTGGAGCATGGGACGAGAATGGGGAATGAAGTTGGGGGAGGGTTATATGTTAAGCTCTGGTGGCATTCACGTTTGTCAGACATCTGTGGCGGAGCGAGAATGACATGGAGAAGGCGGGAGGTTATCAATGTAGTGGGCGGTCATGTCGAAGAGCGTCCACAGTAGTCCGTGTGTTGTTATACTTCGGAGAGCACTGACACCGAGACCACGATATAGCCTTCCAATGCCTGCAAGTAGTGGTTTGGGGTTGTTAGGGTCGGGACCTGTTGTATTCAAGTTGAAAAAAAATGAGGAATGGAAAAAGAACAAAGAGGCCAACCGCGTATCAGTCTGTAGAGGGTTTCCCAAGGTCCGCGATGTTTTTCACCAGCCAATGCACGTTGTTGAACCTTTGTTTTTACCCTATAGAGATCATTAGTTACCTGAACGGGGCAAATTTATGTTGCACTTACACGTCCAGAGGATAAATTAAAGCCCACGAGGTAACCTGGGCAAGGGGATGAACCTGAATGATCGAGAGAGCAAGTCAAGCACAAGCCACCTACACCCGAAACAGAACCACAAATGAAGGGAACCAAGGAAGAATGGACAGGCAGCCAAGAAGGCGTTGGGCCTTGTTCACCAGAGCGCCTTCTACCCATCAAATGACGCATCCCGTCATACTCGAGGAAGTATAACGCTGTCCCAGATGTATCACGAACTAATGTCAGCACCATCAACCATCATTTTCAACCTATTCCAAAGAAATAAAACTTGCTGAAATGTAAGCGGAAGCCCGTGTATAACCCTCCCAGTCCATTCGTCCTAAATATTTCTTTGACGGCTTCCGCGGTCCCGGGAGGGCGAACCAATGAGATCCCTTTACTCGCAGCGATACTGTATTCCAACTGTCTCCGGACCTATAAGAGAGAGAGGAAAGATTCCAATGAGCTCTCGCTGAAGCGTATCGCGAGATTATCACCGGGGGGGGAGGGGGATAAAAATAACCTTCACGAGCTCAAAGGCTGCCGGGGAGTGTGCGCGAAAAAGAAGCCGAGAAGCAAGAGTGTTAGTGAGTGATAGGTGGCTTGTGGAGAGCAGCTAGGGCACTCAGCGGCAAAACTTACGCGCACTCCCGAACGAAATCAGTGAGCCTGACATAGCTCCACTTATACCACCAGTGAGGGCCGCGTCGAGGATGTTTGAGCGACAGAGTATGTTGTGCTCAGTGCAGTACTCTTTCGTTCGCGAATAGATCGTAAAACTAGCGGCTCCTGCAGGACCGATGTAAAAAGTCAGCAGCTAGACAAGGGCGAGTGGTAACGGGGGAGATAACGCACGGACAAATGAGATTGTCATAAGTGGGATCCACAGCCCGCGATAAAACCCCATGATACCCTCCTCCTTGTACACCAGTGCTGCGAGCCGCGGAATCGTTATCGGGCTTTTCGTGGTCTGCAGCCGCGACTTGATAGAGTCCAGCTATAAAACCACAAACGCGAATTGACATCGCGGTCAGCTGGGGAAGAGAGTCCATGAGGGGCGGCATACTGGGTACCCAGCGAACGTAGATATGTAACTAGCCGACAGGGCACAGACGACAGCCTTGTTGCCTGCGTAGGAACGAGGGCGACTGAGCATGCCAGGGTAACGGACAGTGAGAGGATCGGAACGCATACGTCGCAGGGCATCATTGAGCACGGCTGGGTCATACAGAGGGTGGTTGGGCGTCCTGTTGAGCAATATGACAAGACCCAAGGTACCGAACCGTCCGGGTCAGATTACATGTTTAGTAGAGTCGAAGTGAAGAAAGAACGGACCTTTTTCCATCCATAGAGCGTGCTTACAGGCTGGCCACCAAGGTCCAGCTTCGTGCACCCGCACGAGGTGTTCCGAGGAATGTGGCGAGCGAAGAGGAAGACCGCGAGGAAAGAGCAGGGCGGATATATGGGTTGGGGAGAGGAGGATTAGACGCTGGAAGCTTGTATGTCCGAGAGGCCAAGCCCAGCTCAGTTGTTGCCTTTTCCGGTAGTTCCGATTCTCCTACTTAGCATATATATACAAATATATAGATATCGACTCTCAAAACCCCCCCAACCGCTTTTTCACCGCCTTCTTCTTTGCTGCTGAAGGTCGGCCACCATGAGACCCTGGTAGCACCTGCGTACTCGCCATCAAGTGTTGCTGTGAATGCTCCTGCTGTGACTGTGATTGCGATGGCCCTGCCCCGAGCTGGCTGCCAAACACTCCGCCAGACCGACCAAGCACATCTAGAGACGATGTGCCCATGGGCAGCCGCCTCATACCACCAACGAGAGGCTGGGAGGAGCTCCAAATGCCCGTACTATCAGCAGTGGCTACCACTTGTGCGGGAAGTACCGCAGGAGGCCTTTGCGACAGGCTTTGCGTCGCGCTTGGCACCACCGCGGGATGAACATTCGGTCGGGTCGCGGATCCACTACTGGTATCATACGGGTCTTTGTAGACGTAGTCCCTCACCCTCGTGCCCACTTCCCAGTCCCTCATCAACAGACGCACGCCCATTGGGAGCGACACTGCCTCCTTCACCTCCCCGCCTTCCCGTTCTCCGTCCTCCTCGCCTGAATCTTCTTTCAAGCAATCCCTCGTTACCTTGGCCATAGGCATTAGATACCCAAACTCCACCTCGGGTGGTTCATCAACCGCTTCCCCACCAAGTGAAAGCGCTTCGGTCATCGTCTCCAGGTCGTTCCCCACTTCACGCGGCGCAGTAAATTTAGAATTGGAGTAAACATCCCTTGAGAGGACCAGATCAACGGCCAGCTGCTCCCGCGCAATACTTTCTCTGCGAATTGGCAACACTGGTCGTTCATCGTCCTTTGCTAGATCAAATTCGTGGAGCGAGTTTGCGAGGTCTGTTACGCCTGTGTTAAGATCCAAATCTGGATCGATGTTCTTGTAGATGTCAGAGATATTGAGGTGCCATGGTACTCCCTTGCGGAGATCGTCGATGGGGAATTTGTTTTGTGAGAGTGCCCGGAAGCCGCGGGTTGTGTTGATGAGGCTACCTGCGGTGAAGTCTGACCTCGACGATTTGCCGGGATTTTCGTGGGCACGAAGGGCGATATCATGACTAGAGAACACATGAACCCAACCTTCATGAGGACTAAACCAAGGTCTACCTCGTCAGCATATGCTCAACGGGAGCATCATTCGTCTGCCAGAATGTGGAAAGCCCCTCAATGACGTCATAGAACTCTTCGGCTTGCTCTTCTTCGACTCTTTCTTGCTCCTCGGCGTATAGTCGAAAGATATCTTCGGAAATCGTGAGTGTCATAAAAAACTTTTGAAAGTCGGCTGAACTCACGCTCATAGACAGGGAACAGATCTTTCTTGATCTTATCTTGGTCGCCAAGCCGCTCCAGACTTGTCTTCATACTCTCAGTCTTCTTTCGCAGCTCCCCGACAGCATCAGATTCTTCCACAACGGCAGAGCCTGTGACCTCCATCCTTTCTGCATCTATATTTTGGAGTTCAAGACAATGGACGCTCGCCCGCTGGTCAATTCTGAAAATGGTGATACCCTGAGCTCCGTGTTGCAAAAATGCCTGCCCATTGTGTCTGAGACAGCCTGTGTCCGGAGGTAAGATGCTATACGGCGAGTCATGGACACGTATTAGCGAGTCTTCGTGTCGGCAGACATTGTAGACAGTTAAAAGTCCGTTCCGCCGTGAGCTGAGGAAAGTAATGGCTGCTCGTAGCGATTGATAAGAATGGTGGCAACACAACGGCACGTATACGTACGAGAACCGTCAAAGAATAGCGTGTTTGTGTGCAATGTTCGATCGTATTGCCTGTGGTGCTTGTACCCCAGCAATGGTTTTCCAGGAAACCGCGGATCGAGCCAGATGATTTGGGAAGTTGAACACAACCGTATGATATTATCTTGGGCAAAGTTTTCGATTGATGTGAGTATATCTTTAGAAGGCTCGGTATACAGCGAGAAAGTTTGATTTGTCTTTGGTAACGTTAAAAGGACAGCAGATAGCATAAACCAGGGGGGGATCTCTTACCCTAAAGTCCAGCTGAGTAACGGCTCGCTCGGACAAAATTGTGCACTCCGTAAGCTTGCTGCCCAGACCAATCCTCCAAAATGGATTCAGAGATGAAGGTTCGGGACCAATGTAAAGCTTCACCCTGCCAAAGGCGTTCAGCGGAAGACTATGAGAAAAATACACGGCCGCTTACATGGTCTTCCTGTTGTTACTCAAACTACATCCATACACCCCACCTCGTTTATTGGCCAACAGAACCTCGAAAGGCGCCTGCGGCAAAGATATTTTGATATCCATGGCAGAGGCCCCACCAGAGTCGCTGCTCGTAAGGTGCATCACATCTGCAAGTCCTCCTATCGACCTCGAGTCTGGATCAAATCTGAGAAGGGACGTTGCACCGAAAGTTCGTATAGCGAACAATGATTCTTGGTGATGGTTACATGAGAGAATGAGATATGCAGACCAATATACTCACGTCTTCGACCGCCTCCTTCACTAGCTGCAGGCGGGGATGAAACAATCTGCTGGACAGGCGTGCTGAACGTCCGAACAGCCGTTGTGTTAGGTTTGATGACCAACCTTCCGTCGTCTTGAATCAGGATAAGACTCAGATCTAGCACTTGACGTATTAGATAGTGTTTACTGAACAATATATCCAAAGACACACTCAGTTCAGCATTGACCTCGCCCATGGGAAAAGCAAGGTGGATTTTTTTTGACGGTTCACTGTCGTTGACAACAACATCCAAGAAGCTTCCCTCGAAAGGATCGAAATTGGCAAATTCTCTGGCTTGGAGGGTATCCTCGGTGACCTGATCTCGGATTAACTCCCCTGTTACGTCGACATCTGGAAAGTGGGTCCGGAGAAAATGTGCCTGAAAGCAAGTGAGTCGAGAGCAGTGTGAGCACTGCCGGAGCACAAGCTTACCCCTGAATCGGCACGTTGGTTGATGGTGGTAGTGAATTCCGGTAGAGGTGGGGATTTCGTAGCGGGGAATACATTCAACAACCGGGCGATACGCAACCTGCTTTCTTCAGCTCATAATCTGAGTCGGGTATTCGGAAGGTGAGAGTAAATATCTACCTGAAGGTCGCGCACTGACTAATGAGTCCCACTCCAGCCTATCATTCTTGTTGACCAGAGTAGCAGCATCGATGATACCACAGCTCAGGACAGGATGGTTCCTAATAACACACTCTTTTTGCTTGTTCTTCCTCCTAGATTTTGCAAGAGGGCTGGGTAGTTGATGGTGGGACGGCCAGAGCATGAATTGTTGTGCAGTGCTTGACTTCCTTTTCGGGCACTGCCCAACTTTTTTTGTGTCTCACCCCAAACCATGCTCAGGCTCTGGGCGGGCGCTGCCCACGGACCATTCTCTTTCTCGACAAGACAAATCCTTACAACCGCTGCTGTCGCAGCACCAACCCCATCTGCCACTCCCGAGGCTGAGGTCCCCACCCCTACGCCGAAATGGACACCCGAGTCGATAAGAACAGGGCTTATTGCGCGAAAGCGGGGCATGACATCGCTTTGGAACGACCAGGGTGTTAAGGTCCCAGTGACCGTGCTACAGGTGCATGTTTACGCGCTGCGGATATTCATTGTATTTTCTCAACGCGTTTGAGTAGGTGGAGAACTGTCAGGTTATAGCTAACATCAAGACCACGCGACGCGACCACACTCTATATCATGCTGTTCAGGTTGCAGCTTCTGATAAACCGGAGCGGACGACGACACAGCAGATGCTTGGCCACTTTCGCAAGGCGGGTGTTCCACCAAAACGTATCGTCAGGGAGTTCCCCGTGACTCCGGATGCACTGGTGCCAATAGGTAAACTTTTTTACATCTCATGCTAACTTGGTGCTCATATAAGCAGGAGCAACATTATCTGCGATTCATTTCGTACCGGGTCAGTATGTCGATGTGATTGCCAACAGGTGATATATCACCAACTTCTACCCAAAGATCCTTTTCTAAATATTCCCGCAGCATTGGAAAGGGCTTCCAAGGTGGTATGAAGCGGTGGGGCTTCGGTGGTCTGGCAGCCAGTCACGGTGTCTCTATCTCACATCGGTCGTCGGGCTCAACCGGTCAACATCAAGTACGTCTCAAACCTGGGGCTCCCATCCCGCACTCCCTCACACATATACCTTCAGGACCCCGGACGCGTGTTTCCAGGGTAAGAAAATGGCCGGTCGCATGGGCGGGAAACGCATCACGACTCAAAACCTTCCCGTCGTCCGCATCGACTCTAGCCTCAACATTATATTTGTGAAAGGCGCAGTTCCAGGTGCCGACGACGCCTATGTTCTCATCCGCGATGCAAAGAAAATAGTAGCCAAGGCAAACACAACCAAGCCAAGGGTCTCTACGAGAAGGTGCTCCCAAAGGGTGTTGACGACTTACCGTTTCCTGCTGGTACCGCCGAGCTAGCCAAGACGCTGCCTCCCATTATCGAGGCTCCTGCGTATAGGAGAAGCCCCTTCATTCCGCAGGAATAGATGTGTACGGACTAATAACAATAATAGTAATAATATAAACGGGAGTCACATGTGGATTATCTCACGCGGTGTACAGTTCTGACTGCTCTTGACACTGGCCATGTCCACCCAGCGCAACGCTCGTTTCCTACCTTGATTTACCCCTCCGGAATCATGTCTTCGCAAAAGGGCGTACACAATCGTATCCACAACTTGAGGTAAGTACATCTCCCGCCTAACTCACCCTTAATCTCGGATACTCATGGTTGTTCAGAGGCGAACAATTCCGACATCTCCAGAATTTAAGGGGCTCTCGATCGCATTTGACCTCGATTAACCACCACACCATCCCCTCCCTTCCCCTCCGTCTCCTCTCCCTCTCAGATCCACCCCTATATCCCACCAACTACGACCAGACATCTTCCCCGCTCCAGATTAAATCCAGACTTGGCTCAGAGCCCCAATCCGACGGTACGTCTTTTAAGCCCCCCGCGGGTCCCACACCACCCAAAAGCTGGCGATTGAACGCAAGAAAAGATGTTAGGGAGAGTTCCACCTGGAGAGCGGAGGCGCTTTCATTAGTCCTTGGCCACCTGACTTTGACAGGACCGCGCCCCATCCCATCCACTACCACTACATCCCCGCCCACTCATAAATACAACTATGCTACTCCGCGCATCCCACCTCTCTCCTTCCTCTGCCTTCAACATTGCTTGTCGACTTGCACGACGGCGGAACTCAAGGACATTGTGCCTTATATCCCCCCTCACTTACAGAGAGATCTCGTTCGGTTCACGGCTATCCGCTCCCCGCTAAGCGGCACGAAACTCTACACCCTGTGGGAACTATATGGGCACGCTCATGGAGAGATTATTGTGGTTGGTCCTAGTGGTACGTTAAAGGACGGTCATTTTTTGCGCGGGCACATCAACTCCACAAACACTGGCACCGATACTGCCAGAAACACCAATTCTATCAGCTCAGGGAAACCAATCTCTCGATCAGAAGACTCCAGGCCTTGGGACTGGGACGCAGACGATATTGATCCTCCAACGCCCTTAACCACCCTTATACTCCTCACCACCACCCTTTCTTTTTCTGTTCTTTCCAGTCTCCCGCCTACACTCACCCATCTCGCACTCATTAATATCTCAACGCCCGTCTCGCTACATCGATTACCGAATGTGTGCCCGCTTCTCGTGTTACTGGACGTCTCTTACAACACGTGGCTGGGGACAATTTTTACCTCTGAAGCCAGTACTAGCACCGGCGTGCTAGGCGAACCACAGCAGCCGAGAGATCCTGTCATCAAAGTAGTTGTGGGTTTGGAGAGGGTGTATTGGAACCGGTGGGGCCATCTGAAAGTGCTTGGATTCCGCGGGAACTATGTCTCGAAGGACTTTGTTCAGAGGGTGAATGAGGGGAGGTGGGATGACATTGAAATTGTGTTCTAACTCGATACATTCCCGTATTAGTGGATTGTTAAATGGGTGGATTTCGAGAACTCGACTGCCATCCACTTTTCACCACACCAATTAATCCAGTCCAGACCCCAGAGCCATTGCAATGGTCCTGTATAATTTTGGGCTTCCGGGTCAACGCCGAGCTCAAACATGCTCCGACAATATTCTGCGCCTTTCCACTAGGTCGGGAACTAAGTGCCCCGACCATCTGTGCAAGTGCCATTGCTGAACCGCTTGCTGGTCCTTGCCACCTATACACCGCTCAGGGGTACAATCCAGAGGGGGTCTGGCCTCTTGTGCACGAGGTTTCCTTTCGAATGCATGCTACGACATTTTTAACACTCTTTGTAGGAGGGTTCTTGTTCGGGGGACGTTGCTCCCTGCCGTTGTTTGTACGTATTAACTGCAAAAGATAAGCATTGGTGCATAGTTTACAGATGTCTGTTTGAATCCAGATCCGGTCTATATAAGCCACGAGGTATGAGAATGAAGGGAGGCAACCAGGAAGAGAAACATGACAAGGGGAGAAGGCATACGGTTTACGGGGGAGGGAACGGGAACCATGCATGCAAGAACCAAATAATTTACGAGGATGAGTGGCGCTAAGGTGTTATCGCGGTTCGAGGAAAGTTTGAAAGTTAAAAGGCGGGACAACCTGCCGCGAAGTCAGCGAACTGCCTACTTGCGAAGCTAAAGCGTGGTGACAATTGTACCTGATCGCACTCAGACTGTTTTGTAGGTACCGGCACAGGGGGGGTCTGAACCTGATTCCTAGGTGGTACAACCGCCCCAGGACGTGCTTTGATTTTCATCTCATTCGCCAGAGCCCACAATACCGTCGTATACCTAGTTAACAGCTCAATCACCGATGTCGGTGACTCACCCATCCGAACTGCAATCACAACATTAGCCCCAATGTCCACCCGACGGGGAGATGAAACTAACCAAGAATGGCTTTGTTGATCTGTTCAGCAACAGCTTCTCGTCTCTCCATCGACAGGTACCTTGCTAAGGGACTGTTCTCCGGCTCGGGGTAAGCAAGCAATGCACCCACATTGACCAGCTCCTGCTCGTAAAGCTCCTTTTCCGCAGGACTGCCAATCTGGTCAAGCAGTGTGTAGAGTTTCTTGCCTTGCTGGACTAGTTCGATGACATGAGGATCATCACCAGCGTCTGCATCGGTATGGTCGGTGTTTGTGTCTGTGTCCATGTCCGAGTCCATATCCATGAGATCGACGTCGGATTCGCTCCCTGATGATGAGCCTTGCTTTCGCTCATTACTCAGCTTGTTCCCATCTGCATCCAACCTCGTGGGGTCTGACATTTCCATGTCGATTTCGTTGACCTTCAGTAAAGGGGACGAGTACGCTAGTGGTCTACTCCGACAGAGTTCTGTGAAGCTTTGAATGCGGAGGTTGAGGAGGAGGTGCCGGGGGTCGGTGGTAGTCGGTACAATATGTTTGCTTGCACCGGTGGCCTCTGTTGCCGAAGGGGAATTACCAGAGATTGGAGCGGAAAGGACGGATGGGAAGTGCTCGTGTAAGAGGTCGATGGCGTCATCAATGTGTCCAGAGAGTATCTTCACCCGGATTTCTACCACACCAGACGTTCAGCCCGGTCATCCCCAGTTAAACACAATCGAGGCATTTCACCATTTCTGCGCTCAGCCTGTAGCAGAGTTTCCTTGCTCAGCTCCAGCGCATCTCGTTCCGCCAGTATGCCCTTCTCCTTTGGCTGCACAATCTCGTCTCCGTCCGCATCCAGGTGTCGCACGGTGCTGTCTTTCGCAAACGCAACAGCCGTACGAGTGTGGCAGTGGTGACAGAGGTAATCCATCACCAAGGCACGCTGAGAATAAAGATATGTCAACCTCTTACGGAGCTTTTAAGGGAAAAAGAAGGTGAACTTGCGAGTTGGTACGGTGTGGGATTGGCGAAAGGACCATTGGGGAGTTTGTTGGTGGGATGGTTTGGATTTGTAGAACTCGAAGAGGACGTTGGGAGGGGCATTACGGTGATAGTGGTTGGGGGGAGAGGAGGGCGTGCGGGGATAAGTGCGTGGGGCACAGCTCAGCTCGGAGTAAGAAACTTGGTGTCCCACGTGAATATTTATAAGTAATATACATTTCATCGGTAGTCGCTAACAACAGACGCCGAGCTCTTTTTCACTCTCCGTGACTTGCGTTTCTTGTCTGCCGGCCATTTTCTTACCGACACCTACAGAAAAAACATCTATCAATGTTTCCAGTTACCGTGCAATCGAAACGTTACCTTGTCGCCTTCCTTCATTAACTGGATTCCAAGTGCCCTCAAGTGTCCAGCGTAGTGGTTATTCACGAGGTGCCCAAACGCCATCATAACATCCCTTTCCTGCAATCCGAGTCCAATTTCTCGATCTTAACAACTCTGCAAAGTCTTCGGGTATCTCTAGCAGCTCGTCTTCATCCGGGTTGAGTAAGTCAACTTTGTATTCGTGGCAACCAGGACACCGCCAGACATGTTGCGTGGGCTCAAGAACAGGTGGCACGCGACAATACCAAGGGATACAGCTTTCGAGGTACTGATCATGTCGTGAATCAGTTTCCGATTCCGAGTCCAACGCGGAAGCCGTTGAAGCCTCGCTGAAATCGCTGTCGTAGTGGTATTCCATTTGTATAATATGTCGCTTTGCGGGTCCTCCTTGGGGCGGTGGTGGCATCCGTGGAGATTGTCGTTTTGACAGTGGGAGCGACACCGAAGGCGTGGGGGTTGATATCTGTAGAATAAGCAGGCGCACAGCAGGGTTGGAATATACTCACAAAATTCTCGACTCTC
Organism: Lepiota brunneoincarnata; assembly: GCA_023014365.1. Classification (NCBI taxonomy): domain Eukaryota; kingdom Fungi; phylum Basidiomycota; class Agaricomycetes; order Agaricales; family Agaricaceae; genus Lepiota; species Lepiota brunneoincarnata. The sequence continues at coordinate 1,326,066 of JAEBUN010000005.1, forward strand.
TTTGGACGACTTTTTTTATTCGAAAGTGCATTCCGGAGCCGCTGGTTCCAATTTTCTTGAGTCCCGCCGAACTGGGATAGGTCGATATCCTCGACAGCCTCGCCTTCATGGTCTTGATTCCATGGCTCTCCCCATCTAATTCCCCGTGCCCTGGCAGCTCTTCTTGCAATCTTCACCTGTTTGATAAATTCGACCCATTGTCGAATGTCTAGATAACGTCCATTGGGAGATGACGAGGCTATCTGGTCCGCAAGTATCCATTCTGCATGAGCTGCGAACAACCCGCGGATTGCGGCTCTGTGTAATGGTCGTGAATATCGAGGTTCTTTTAAAATCACATCACCCCTTTTATTGAGCGGGAAGGACCGATCATCGGGATTGTAAATGATTCGGAAGTTTTTGTCCATAGGAGCGACTTGTGCAAGATACTGGCTAATCAGCCACTCGATGTTGCGGTCTTCGATCGCGGTGTTGGAGCCATCGATGAGCTCGTGGATGAGACGACGGATGCGATACCGCTCGATAAAATTACGGCTGAGATTGTAGGTCTTGACATCAAGGCTCCTGGCACAGAACGAGCGGTTGCTGTTGTGCCAGTATTAGTACTAAAACGAGTAGGGGAATCTTTCGTACTTACTGGTCCTCCGCGTATAGAATTAGAGAGGTAGGTTCATCATTAACTACAAGTCGTTTATCAGTCCCTACGTATGAGCCCACAGAGAGGACTACTCACGAGTCATATACGCTGCGTTCATACTCTTGTCAAACTGCAGCCACACCGAAAGCCGAGAGCCACTGTTCACACCGTCCCCGTAAATACCCTCAAGCCTCAGTCGACTAGGCTTTCCCCTAATCTTCTTTTCATTATCTCTCCTCTTTAAATCTTCCTCGAGCCATTCCCTCCCAGTCTCCGACAACCAGTCCAGCGTTTCAATCTCGAGAACACCAAAGACCTTGACAGGATGCTTGACGATTCGACTCGTTGGCAAAGCTTCCTTCAATAGTTCTGTTTCGTCAAGGCTAGGGGCCGTCAATTCGCAACGAAATCGACAGGCAGAAGTGAGATATGGAGAGTCCAGATCGAAGGGCAGTAGATTACCCGATATCGTCTCCCCCACATTTCATATGGACTGAACAGAGTACAGGCCTCGTGCTTGGGCCTCCCCGTCGTGGCCACTCAGGATTTAGAACGAGGTGGGCCGGATATGGGCCAAAAGGGTCCTCGAGCAATTCCAGAATCCCCGGAGGCATGGGTATGGGTCCAAGTTGTTGAATACTGTGGGCGCCTGTCCATCTCTCCACGTGCACGACTTGTCATGATACCTTCGTTCAGGAATGTACTCATTGCAGGCATCGTCCTGCGTGTGGCCTTGATTCTCTACAGCGAATGGCACGATGCCAGATCACTCGTCAAGTACACCGACGTTGATTACCGTGTCTTTACGGACGCTGCACGCTTCGTCCTACATCCACGCGGAAACAACAAAGCTCAAGGACCTTTGGCACAACGACTTGACTTATCCATAGGAGAGTAAGTCGATCCCAACATGTCTTCTCATCCGCAAGTCAATGAATGTCACCGGTAGTCCATACAGCCGAGATACATATCGCTACACCCCAATCCTTGCACTCCTCCTCACGCCCAATGTCTTCCTGCACCCGTCCTTCGGGAAATACATCTTCGCAGCGTGCGATATCATAAACGGCCGCATTATTTACAACCTCCTCGTCCGTCACATACTCCCTGCAGCGAAAAGCCAGCAACGCAAAGACATACAGAACAAAGCAACTCTCTATTCCGCAATCCACCTCCTTAACCCGATGGTCTTTTCCATCTCCACCCGTGGCTCTTCTGAATCTGTGCTCTCGCTCTTTGTGCTCCTCACGCTCCGTGCCGTCTTTGAACAACATTGGACAACCGCTGCGGTGTTCCTAGGCTTGAGCACGCACTGGAAGATATACCCGGTCATATACGGCATAAGTTGCCTAGGGGCCATCAGGGCTTCCAACGGCTACGGCTACGGTCGCGGTCAAAAGGGACTAAAAACCTGGTTGAGGACTCTCACAAATCCCCAAACAATCAAGTTCACTCTAACCAGCGCAGCCACGTTCTTCATACTGGGAATCATATGCTACGCAATGTACGTAGCCTCTCTTCTCCTCGTCCTATTCTGCCCATTGACTACTGATAAAGCTGGGGCCATCCCTTCCTTTTCGAGTCTTACCTCTACCACCTTCACCGCCTCGACCACCGACATAATTTCTCTCCTTATTTTTATCCAACTTACCTTATCTACCCGTTTCTCAATGCGACCGCCACCACTGCTGCCTCCAAGCCGTTCAACACCCTCCTCGGCTCCCCACTAACCAGCTTCCTTCCCCAAATGCTCCTCTCCCTCGGCACAGGCCTCCTCTTCAGCCACACAAAACATCAGCTCGTCCTCGCATGGTTCGTTCAAACCGTCGCCTTCGTCGTGTTCAATAAAGTCTGCACGTCCCAGGTCTGTCTTCTCCCTCTCCTTTTATCGCTGATGATTCAAATTGTGATGGCACAGTATTTTCTATGGTATCTCCTGCTCCTCCCCCTACTCCTTCCAAATCTCTACATGTCCCGCACCAAAGTTCTCCTATGTGTAAGCGCGTGGATTGGCACGCAGGCATTATGGCTAAACGAGGCGTACAAGCTTGAGTTCATGGGTCAAGACGTGTTCCTGAATCTATGGTTACGCGGATTAATCTATGTCGTTGGGAATTGTTGGGTCCTGATAGAAATCATGTGGTCGTACGAAGCATGATAGTATATTAAGTAGGTTTATGATGCAAATTGGAAAGCAGTGCTCCAATCTAAATCTCAGCGCAAACAGCGACGGACCAAACTAAAAAACGTCATTTCCCTCACAAAGATAGACTCACTCAGCCAACGACCTTGCAACCTGCGAAGTCCGTCCCCTTGGCACTGCATCTCCGCCCGTCACCACAGCCCTATCTGTACCACTCGAAAGAGGGTGCACATGATGCCTCGTCAAGGTATCTCCCGAAAGTAAACCTACTCGTTCCTCTTCAGCACCCCCGTCAGCAGCCGCAGTGTTGCTTCTGCTCCTCATATGCCGCTTCTTGGAGGTTGGTCGGTAAAGGAATGACTGTGATACAATTGTTACATCAAACATAAGTGTTCCCCCGCTTCCTAGGAGGTACCTCAAATCAAAAGAATCAGCACGCAGAGAAGGGACAGCTGGAGATCCAAGACTTACGGAAGAGACTCTTTCAAGAACTTAGTCGAAGCTGGTGGTGGGAGATAGCAATTGGGGGAGGAGAGAATGGAGGCGACATAGAATACGTTTCCTAAAAAAGCAAAAACGAAAAGATACATTGATAACCCCTTGTTACCAATACGGGGACAATCGTCAGCCAACATATCGGATTTCAGCATAATAAGCGGTCCTACCTCCACAGATTGTCGGACATACTATAGAGCAGAATTTCTATTAGATATGACACGAAAGACGAAGGCGGGGCGTACATTTTTCCAGATCTGGGGCAACCGAGATGTGAGATAAAGAGTGGTGCACAACCACGCAAAGATACGACCAAGGATGCGCTCTGCTAGGGGATCAGAGGCCTGAGATTCAGGCAGCCTAGGTGGCGGATCCTGATCCCCAAATATCAGAGGTATTCCTGCGACGACACCGGATGTGGACGAAGGTTCCAACATCGGCAGGGTTGTCGTCAATGTAATGACTGCGCCCTGATTTGGCGCTCCCCTCACCCCTTCTAAAGGCGAAAGCACTCTTGCGACACTCATCGAACTCCTCGTTAACATGCCACGCTTGCTTCCCGCAAGTGACCCAACACCAAACAGTGCCCAGGCACCCAGAAACACCATGGTCGCACTCTTCTTCCCCGCCCTTGAGTCCCGTCTATTCGCAATTGTTGAAGGAGAAGGCAACGCCGCTGTTGTCACTGCATCCTCCATATCTACGTCCGGCAGCCCGTCGGACTCCCGCTGCAACCGCCTCCCCCTCCTCATGCTCTCACCATTCATCACGGGTGGTGACACCAGCGACAGCGGGGCGACACTCGACAACCTCCCCACGCTCCCCGCCCGCGGGCGATGCCTCTCAATGCTCCAAGTAAGCCGCTTCTTGCCGATATCTCTCCCACCTTCCGAATGAAAACTATCCGCAAGCCCAGCCAGATCATCCCCCTCTGGGTCCCCGTGTGTATAGTCCTCGTGAGCCAATGGAATGTGTGAGGTGAGGTCCCTAGACCCATCCGGTTGATAGAGGAGATCCGCTTCGTGTCTGCTATGACGAGTCACTTCGTCATCTTGCTGCGCGGCAAGGGCAGCAGCAGCAGCTACGTTGGCAGCAACCGCAGAGAGAGTACGGTAGCGCGTTGCGCTTCTGTCAAAGGAGTGTCGACGGAGGGTATCTGGGGCAGAGGAGGCCGCGCGAGCTGTATAGGAGGGAGCTACAACGGGCGGTCTAGGCGGTTTGGAGGGGTAGTAGAAATACTGTATAACGAGGACAAGATCCACGCAGACAAAGTACGTCGCCAGCCATTTCTGGATGAGTGTGTCAGTGGAAGAATTACGCACAGGAGTGGAGAGAGCGGATGTGCCGAACTTGAAAGGGAAGCTGATGGGTAAGGATGCACCCTATCAAATTAGAAAAGTCGCCTGGAAAACGCGGCAAAATAGTGAATGAGGTTCAGAAGGAGAAAGGAGGCGAAAGCTACACACCAAGGAGCCAGTTGGCGAGGAATGGCAAGGAAACGCCTTCACAGGACTGTCTCTGGATGTTCTTGAGAACCTGGCTGATGTTGTGAAAATCAAGTGAGCGGCGAGGAGCTGATAGCTGGAAGGGCTGGGACGGACGGAAATTGTGCACCGAGCCAGCAGGCGATGGAGGTATAACCAAGAAGATTGCTGAGAGCGGCAGAGCCGGGCATGAGGGTGAGAGGCAAAAGATTTGGAGGTGATGGCTTATCCTCCCCTTCTAGGCTCAACGCCGACTGATTTATCCTGCTACTCCGCTACACTACAATAATACTCTCCTCACGCTCTGACCTGCTCTCCATCTATATCGCACCGGAGCTTGCTCAACAGACGAAAATAAGTGTTCACTTCAAAGTCACCGCTGCTTATCAACCAACGCAGCGGCTGCCTTCGCTGGCAACTCGACACCTCTCTGCCCCTTATATACCCGTCTGTACGAGGCTGACCGCCTTCCGGAAGCAACACCACGTTCGTCAAAACTAGCGACATTCATGACATAAGTAAACGAGCGGCTCCCCCCCCCCCCCCCCCCCCCAAATCTATGAAGAGGCTGGTAGCCAAGTATCGACTTCGTGCTTTCCTAGACCAATGGGTCGCTTATGGGATGGCCTAGGTGAGCAGCTGAGAAGCCATAGCAAACATATGGCCATTGACCATCGTACGGGATACAGGAAGTTGTTGAAATAACTCCAAGAAGGTGAACAACGATAGCGGCATATATTCGCGAGGAGAGACAACGACGAGGTGGGGAGTAAACGGACAAGGACTACCTACAATATGGATACCATGAGGTGACCAGGTACACCAAGCATCGGCATTCCGCCAGTTTGCCGGAATCACAAATTCCAACAGAAGTGAAGTTCGAAATGAACGAATAAATTACACACGCTTACAGGGCATGGGCGAGGTACGCAAAAATAGTTCCTGGGAGCTGTGAGTTAGGTGGAAGCAATATACAGCCAGCTGCTCTCCTAGGTGTTGAGGGCCAGTAATACAACTCTTATAGCTTGGGATCACCGCCTAAAATTATCGTTGGAACCTTTGGATGCCGTGAACTTGCTTCAACCATCGGCGCCTCACGAAAGTGAGCGTATCGACCAATCATCGACCCACTGTTCCCCTGCTCCCAGCACAGAATATATTTTTTCCCGCCCTAAGATATGTGGCTGATGTGCCGTTTGGTCCGCGCATTTCGGTTTGACGTGTAAAGCGTCCCGAAGGAAAATCCGGGGTTTAAGGGCGAATGATTTTTCTATGGTGGTCCTTGGGAACCTGTGAAGTGTGGCTCAGCGGAGGTAAGACCGAGACACGAGAGTGGAACACATTCTGCAGAAGCTTGTCCACACTTAGCTCATAATTATGGAACCTTGGGTTCTTCCATAGAATCGGGATTATCCCATAATCAAACCTGGAAAGGGCGGCGAGCATATTGATGTCCAATGGGATTGACTAACTGAAGTGAAAAAAACACCCCGACCGCGAATTGATAGATAAGCATTGGAGAGGCGCCAGGCCAGGTTATTGAGATATCAATAGCACCTGCTGGTCAGTGTCAGGTCGGTTGACCCGTGTAAATGGAGGATAATTACTCACAAGACTTGTCGTTGGCGTGTACCTTGTTCGGTTTCTCTAACAGTTCGTTCCACAGTGCCACCGCACAGTCTGTTTTGACGCAAGAAATTCTTGGACCTTGCTGGGTCGCGCAGAATTCCATGAAGGATGCATGGTAGAAGCGTATTACCTGGCCATCTAGTTGTGGGATAGAGTGAAGAGCACGGCAGGCATTTCGGAACTGTGGCTCGGATAGGCCCGGTAGGTTAGCATCGATGATAGCATTGGTTCCTTGGTGAAAAATCGTGACTAGCAGAACTGTCCGAGTGGTTGGGAGTATGCTCGATAGTATGCGTTGCACGATAAGTATGTACAAAGCATCCAGCTCGGACAAAGGGTGACTTGAAATACATTTGGCTGAATGTGTTGTAAGCGCGAGGATTGTGTGTAACTGATCTTTGGGACCAGATGAGTCAAGTTCACAGATAAAGCGAATGATGGAATTAGCACAGATGAATAATCCTGCGCAGAGATTAACGAGGGTCCTCATATCTCGTTCACATGGCCACAAAGCCGGCAGGCTGTGTTCCTTCCGGATCTTCTCCAGTTCGTCCATGAGGTATCGGGTATTCTCATTGTCAATTACCCGAGATACAGGCGGTTCTATGTGCGTCAGTGGTGAAGCAAAAGCGGTGGTAATATGAGGTTCAGGGCGGCTAAAGAAGACCCAAAGGAAGAGAGTGGACCGGCCCCGTACAGATCCTGCGATGATGTGAACGATGTCACGCTGAGCCTGGGCACTAGCACATTCGTCAAGGCCATCGATTATAATGACTAAATCACCAAGGTCCCCTCCTCGGGCCGTTGGCTTTCTGACGGGAGTAACGATAAGATCAAAGAATTGTTGCATGATCGATTTGGTGACTTATAGTCGGGTCATCATGGACGAGAGTGTTGACGATTATTCGATATGACTTGCATTTCATAGCGAGCTGATAAGAGGTCGAAGTGAAAAGGCGATTGGGGTCGTCTCTGGAATTTGGCTGAGAGAAGAATGCAGTGCCGAGTCTGTCTCCTATGGACTCAGCACAGGATTGCGCTACCGCTGACTTCCCAACGCCAGCGGGGCCCTTCACCCAGAGGATGCTGCCGACTCGTCGATTGCGATCCAGGCTCCAGCGAGTAATTCTATTGATGTAAGCTACCCGTGATCCGGGGTGGCATCGAGGAGAAGGGTAACAAGCAGACGAATCGTGTGAGGACTCTGGCATCGAAGCCCGAAGAAGAGTCTGAAGACCTGCGGCGGATTTATGTGTAAGCGGTAGCTTGTCGTCGAATTCGGCGTAAAGCTTTCCTGCTGTCCTACACTGGCGGTTGATGTTGATCCAAGAACCATTGATTTGTGTGTTGGTCGATTGTTGACAAACTGGGAGCTGTTAATCTTGAAATTCATGGTAAGGGTTGGGGAAAGGACCGTGCGCTGCTCAGTGATACAGCACCCTCATTTGACATTTTATAGCGTTATGGGTGACCAGAAATCAATGGTTGTAAAGCGACAGCACCGGTCTAAGGAGACGTGGCTCAATCACGTGAATCACACCATCTATGTAGCCAGTCTCTCTTATCTCAAAAGTCGTGCATTATGTCCGGCAAGAAACGTTCCGCAACCACAGATTCCCGCGAAGGGAGTTACCCCTCTAGTTCCAATAACAAGTCTTCCTCCAGACAGCCTGCGACCAAGAAAACCCGTTTCATCGACCCAGACGAGGACCCAGCCAACTTCGCTGAACAGGTCGACTCGGCACTAGAAGCCCCCACGCGCAAACGCGCGGTCAAGACAGAGGGGTATGATTCTGACTCAAGCGATGATGGCGAGGGTGTCGTATACAGCAGGCGGAAAGTCGATGGAGACGAAGGTGAGGATGAGGATGATATGTTTGCTGTTGCCGAGAAGGTTTCCACCAGTAAGTCTGGTGATGGGCTAGGTGATCTTGGCGAGGGGAAGAAGAAAGAAGAAAAATATATGAGGCTCGGGGATATCGAAGGCCAGGAGTTCGGTGGTGCGAAATCCGGGGGTGAAGACGAGGACGACGAGGACAAAGATGAACCGGAGGACGATGACGATGCGGAGAGGAGAAATAAGGCTGGTATGGGATACGAGATGTCCTCCTTTAATATGCGTGAGGAGATGGAGGAGGGAAAATTCACTGCAGATGGAACTTATGTCCGGGCGTATGATCCCCATGGCGTACATGATCGATGGATGGAAGGGCTGAGCGACAAAGAGATCAAGTTGGCACGGAAGAGGAAGAAACAGCAGGAGAAAATACAGAAACAGAGAATGGAGGAGGAGGAACGCGAGTTGAGAGACGGTGGTGGGAAGGAAGAGATGGAGAAGAAGTTACTTCCGTTGCTCAAGAAAGGTGAAACTGTACTGGAGGCACTACAACGACTAGGGTCACAGGCAAAAAGGAAGCAAGGCAAAGCCAAACAGTATGTGGCCGTCCATCTCCTCACGTTAGTCCTATACCAACACATTCTAGGAATCCAAAGCTTCCAGATGCAATGCGAATCGACGCTCCAAGCGACCCCGAACCGGCTTCCACCAATATCGGACTCATAACACATCTTGCATCCAACATTTTGTCCCTTGGTGACGTGGATGTATATTCTAGAACGTACGAAGAAATCGTGCGTGACGTCCGGCGTTCCGGGACTGTTGACGCCAACTGGGAACCCCCCTCTGCCGATGTCAAATATGAATACAGATGGGATATACCCGGTGCAGACCACTCGCAAGTCTTTGGTCCGTTTTCGGAGGATGAGATGCGCTCGTGGCTCAAGGCGTCTTACTTTGGGCCCCTAGGCGAAAACGTGAAAGTCAGGCCTGTCGGCGGAGAGTGGAGTGATTGGGATGATACGCTTGGATGACCAGCGTTTTGGTTTCTTTCTCCGGACATTTGAGTACGTATGGCTGTTACCTGGACATAATATTGGCATCAATACAGTGTATCTATAATGTATAGAGTGTGATAGGGGTCCGATCTGGATCCGGACGTGGAACAAAGCAATCCCGGGTTAGAACAACGAAAGCAATGGCGCAAAGGGAAGGGAGAGGTTTTATTAGTGGCTGACGTATTGGAAGACGAATGAAACTTCTGGTAGGCCAACTTCAGCGCGCAATAAATCATCATGGTTGTTCTTCAACTCAGCGTTCGTAAAATGATTCCACCTATATTGGGTCAGTCAATACTCGGTGGGGCCAAAACCAAAGCGACAACTTACGTGCTGGCATCACCGTAGAGCAAGGCGGGTGACTTGACTACTTGCTTCCCATCTTTACATCGTTTGCATTTGAAAGTCTCGTGGGTATCGCACAGCGTCATTTCACTGAATGTAAATAGCTGCCGGAGTGCGTCCAGAGAAAAGTGTCTCTCCATATCTTCCTTCTCATCTACCACGGCCGAGGATAATGCTTGCTTGTTCGCCTGGCGCTGAAATATCTTCTCCTCGATCGTACCAGTAGAGATGAACCGGTAGACAAAACCTACGGAGAGGTCCTATGAATTCGCTTGGAAACTTAACGGCCATCGTATGCTTACATTCTTTTTTCTGGCCGTCACGCCAGACACGAGCGAGGGCTTGCTGGTCCGCAGCGGGATTCCAGTCTACACAGGATGATTAGACAGTGAGGAATGACTGAGACAACTTGCGTACCAGGATCGAATAGGATAAGCCGATTAGCACCAATGAGGTTGATGCCGCATCCGCCTGCTTTACTACTCAACAAGAAGATGAACTCCTTGCCGTTAGGATCGTTGAACTGGTCCACCAACTTCTGGCGCTTGGGGATCGTCATCGTACCGTCAAGTCGGAAGAATCCGTACCTAGGAAGTCCATGGTGAGATCGGCGGGTATATGAAGAAAGGTGAGCTCTGAACTCACTTTTTGTTCCGGCAAAGTTTCTCAAAAAGGTCCAATGTCTGGGTATAGTTGCTGATGAGTACAATCTTGTCGTTGGTTTGTGTTCGTATATGGTGTAGGAACCTATTTGCGGTCAGCAATGTCTATGGGAAAAAAAACCTATAGGCACCTTTCCAAAACGACGAACTTCCCGCCCCATTCACACCTTACAGCCGAATTCCTACCACTTCCCCTCCCGCTTGGTTTAGCACTAGCATAGTCCGGAGGCAGGATATTTTCAGACCCTTTCAGGTCTTCTGGAAGGTTGAGAAGTTCGGGGTGGTTACAAAGTTTCTTGAGAATATTGATAGCTTTAAGCGGTTGTGATTCTGTTCCACGCAATAGAGCCTTGATTTCAGGACAGGTAATAAACAGCCGGTACAGAGTGAGTTGGAGGTCGGATAGTTGGCAGAACACCACGTGCTCGTATTTGACAGGCACTGTAAATGATGTCAGGGTATGCGGGAGTGTCGATAGGCAAGTGGCACACAGTATTTGGAGAGCAGGTCGTTGGTTCGGCGGATGATAAACTTCGTGACAAGGCCGCCGAATTCTTTGAGTTTCTTCTCACTCTCGGCTTTGAAATCGTCGCTAGCAAGGGCATCACGACCACGGATGATAGCGTTCTCAAAGTTCTTGCGGAATTCATTCTTCGTGCCCAGGTAATCGGGATTGGCAAAGTTCAGTAGAGAGAAATACTCGGAGAGGTCATTCTAGATGTATTGAGTCAGAGCAGTCAAGGACGATAATAGAACATCGCACCTGTATAGGAGTGCCGGTCAAGATGACGCGACGCTGGACATTGAGGCTATTTAGAGCCTGGAATGTCTGAGAGTCTATTCTATTGTCAAATAGGGACTGCAAACGTTTTGTGAGGTGGTATCTTCCTACCTGAGTTTTTAAGACGGTGACCCTCATCACACAGCAGCAGCCCAATGCTGCAGTTGGTTAGATAAATGGTCAAAGCGCGCAAGGTCTCATATGAAACAATCATCACTATTTGGTTTACTTTTAGTAGTAGTGGATAAAATGTTTGTGCTGACACACCTGGCTGAGTGACATTTCGCCCTCGGGCGGTCACCCATCGTTGTACCTTCTCTATCAGTTCTGCCTTTCCGCCTTTACCGTCCACTGCCAGTGGTGTTAGAGTATCTTTTCCCAGCCATTTCACTGTCCCAGAGCGTAAGGTAGGTTCGAAATTGTGAAGCTGAAGACCTACCGAGCTCATTAGCCCAGTTCTTGACCAGACTAGAGGGACATGCTATGATGCATTTCTCAATTGTGGGCTTGGCTGGGTGCGGTGATTGTTTCAAGAGCGTCCACACGAGTGCGATACACTGTAAGGTTTTCCCAAGACCCATCTCATCTGCCATAATGCAGCCATAATGCTTTTCTACAACCATCCCGGTGGTGCATTTATACAGGAACTGAGGGGTGTCAGTGCAAAGGTTCGTGAGAGTCACTAAATGATACATGCCTTAACTCCTTCGACTTGATGTGGCCGCAGAACCTTGGATAATCGAGGGTCGATAACCACTGGCACCTTAGGCATCGTCTCTTCCCTATCATTTCCCTCCCCAAGAAGCTTCCGCAGACTCTTATGGGGGTTATACATCCCTGCTGTCTTAACCCTCGCCTCCGCCTCTGCCTTTGCCTTCGTTTCCTCCGCTTCCCTTCCCTTCCTCTCCTGATCCGTTTCCCGATTATCAATGGTCGGGTCAAACAGTACAATAGCATGATCCTCCATCGGATCGTGCAACGGCCGAGGAATAATCTTCGCCGGTGGTCGGATTCCCAAGGACACATTTGACAGCGTGGGCGTGAAAACCGCTCCATCCTTACTCCTCATCGAAGGCAACGAAAACCTCCGATTAACAGTCTGCTCGAACGGTGCAGGCTTGAAAACGGGATACTGTTTCTGCATAGCGAGCAGCTCGTCTTCATTAAGATAAGTCGCATCCTTGTTCTCCTTCTTCCTCTTCTTATTAGAGGTACCCCCGTCTGAGTTTGAGTCATCGTCTATTTGTTGACCTGCATAGGATACCCGTTTCCGCTTTCGTTGAGGCTGCACGCGCTCGAGCGGCTTCGCGGGAGTTGGGGGTTTGAAGGGCCGGTTAACACGGATGCTTTCCTGGAGTCTGTCCACAATCTTGCCATCGGATGTCGTTGGTGTTCGTTTGAGCATGGCCCTGAGCCTACGTAGGGTAATTTGCACTGCAGAGATTCTGCGCAACGCGTCACGCGTCAAGATTAGCCACGTGATCGCGAGGCACTTTTATGTCCAACTAATTAACCTTAATTGTGGTTACAAGATCTCGCAAGACGCTGCTCCTGCCCGAAAACGGTTCCTCGGCACTCATCCGACCTCCCTGGCGGAGGTGCCCTTCCTTTCTTTCGATCCCACCGTAGTGCCAATCGTACATGAGTGGTAATAACAAGCGCCGGAAAGGGCACCGAAATAGGAGCAGATTGTAATTCCGTTGTGGGAATCTGAAGAACTACAATCGTCAATAGCCGACAATATATTGAGACCAAATGGTATCGTCAGCATTTGCAGTAGCATCTGCGAATGCAGAACAATTTTCAATTGAAACATGAATAGCGAGTATGCTTTCCACCGAAAGAAGATTTAGCGGGATGTTTAGCCTCTGAACGAACAACGTGTTGCTCGAGGAGCAAAACACAAGCAGGTCCTGACCGACCATCGCAACGAACTGTTAATAAAAGTCAGTATTTATCAAACTATGCAAACTGAAGACACACCAGTTCGTCATCGGAAAGTCGTTTGATGAGGCGTTCAAAATTGGTACCGTGGTCATTCGTTGCTTCCGGTGCTAAGCGAACACGAGCAAAGGAACCTCGTGTACGCAATGTCGCCAACAAGTCGATCGCATGTTGTCCGTGGTAAAACTTTCCTGGCGGATCTTGTGATACTAAAATAGAGCCAGGTAATGAAGAGCTTGTGGAAGAAATGATATCGACGAGGCGAACGGGAATAGAGGTCGAAGAATCGAGGTTGAGTTGGAAAGGTGTGAAGCTACATTTTAGGTGTCGTAACGTTGACACGCTGCCTTGGAAGATGAATAATATCACCTACGATGCATCGGTTTCTATATCGGTGATTGAACTTGAGATGTCGGTGCTCAGTCCTCTTCTCACGGTTTTAGAAACGGATGGATGTACGACGGCTGGATACTCACAATGGTCCAAAAATTGTCGAATGTCCCCAGATCGGATCGCCCTCTGAGTCGGGAATAGTGGGTGGAAAAAGACTCTCCTTTACAGCCGGCGATAGAATATCACTGGGGGGATAGGGTGTGCAAAATAGATCCTCCAAAAATGCATAGACTCACCTATTTTGGAATTCTTGTGCCACTTGCCCCGAAGGCGCTGGTTTCCGCTTATCCTCGTCCTCATAATCAGATAACCTTGCAGAACCCGGATCAAAACCTGCCAGTTGCAATAGTTCATCAGCCGTTGGTGGTTCTGCCGAGGCATCCTGGTCCATTAGTGCCTGTGAAGCCAGGTCCAACAGAGGCTCTTCTTCTTTGGTCCTGTCATCCGTCTGAGTTGTTAGGTTTCCCATTCTGCCTTTTCCCTTGACACTCTTTAGCTTGCCCTTTTCAGCCGTTAATAGTGTCGGGGTCCTAAATAACAGACCGTCAGATGAACGACCAGGGCCAGGTTTTCGCTTTTTCAAAGATGTAACTGCCTGGGTGGTTCCCGCCGGCTTCCCACCTAAACTTCCCGCTTCGTGAAGTTTGGCGCTGGCAAAGTGGTGGTCGTTAAGTAGTTTTACGAGAGGATTAGTGATGCGCGCCCGATGTAAAGGCATTGTCTGGTTGGGGTGACTGCCCGAAACAGGACTTCCACCGTCATCAGTTGCCACCCCACCTTCCGTTGGAACCGTTGTCTCTGCGTTGGAGACCGCGGAGTGCTCTGCGGTGGGTAGTTCGAGCTTCGCGTTCGGTTCTTCGTCCAGAGGGGTACTTTGCGGGAAGGTTGAATGCGTCTCTGGCGCAGCGCTGTGGGGATCTGCTAGTGACGAATACTGATGTTGCTCGTCCATTCCAGCTATATTTGTTGATAAACCAGTGTCCATCAGCAAGATATTCGGTCTGCTGTTGAACGGATTTGGCGCTGGCCGAGGACGTTTCGAAAAACGATCTTTCATATCAGGATCATCGACGTTATGCTCTCGTTTGCGTGAACCTGAGGGTGATACGTGCTTCACAGATGCGGATGGGTTGGCCTCGGTAGACTCTTGTTCTGGCTCGACGACTTCAATAGATGGTTTCTCTTTCCCTTTCCCTTTCCGCTCTAATAGTGTGTTGCTGTTGATTTCCAGAGTATAAGGAAAGTAGTGGAACGTACTTTTAGGCGGTCCAACTGGAATAAACACCTCTCCTGCTTTAAATTGCTCAAGATTGCGATAATCCCGGCCACCAGTGCTAGCACGTTCCCAAAAATGTGAAATCGATTCCTCGGAGCCAGTAAAGTTTTCTATAGGCTCCCAGCTATAACGAAGTGGTTAAATGACTGTCGTTTGCGTTTCTCGGGAGGGATAATGCTCACGTATCATCGGCAGCCGAGTAGCCCTTCCACTGATGCGTCTTCAGATTGAAGTTACCCTTGAGTAAGTGGTAAGAACGTTACCCTAACTCGAAATTTCTGTAAATCCAAGTTAAATGCATAGGCATAGGCCATAGGTAGTCATTGCCCACATACCCAAATCAAATTTGGTTTACGACTCTTCGCCTTTTCCACTCTTGCCTCCAGAACCGACTCTGAAGGTAAACAGTATGAGCACAGGTGTGAAATAGAAGGACCGATATGGCTAACCAATTTCATATTCCTCATTGGACATGACGAATAAATAAGAGAAAGGATAACAGGAGGGTAGCTGTCGATATAGACTCGATGGCTTGAATGAGATACACGTGATCTCGGCAAGGCCAACCGGGCGCAAACAACCGCCACTTCGCAGTTGTGAGTGGACCTTGAGGTGCTCTGTTTGGCGAGGACGGTATATCTCTGTCCACAGATAAGCTGGTTATTGTCCACCTTTTTTGGCAGGATAATTATGCAGATCTATTGTATCCAACGTCAAGAAATGTGTATGTACAGGTAAATACTAGGATGTTTAGATGGCACCGTTCCTATATAAGACGCATTACAATTGCATTAATTTTACAAACCAGCGGGAAAATAAATTAGCTGCGACAAGAAGTTACAGGCTCTGGGAACACTGTGAGTCATCTTCGATTGCCCAAGTCGGATAGGGCAGCATGCGAGACATGATGAGGCTGTCCTTCACCCAGTTCCAGTCGACGGTGCGGGCTTCCCTGTAACTGCTTATGAACTGTTCCTTCTCCCGAATAACCAAGAGGTCGTAGTGTGGAAGTGGATTTGACGCGTACACCACATCGCGGATGGACTCAACTCTGGTAGCACCCATAGCGATAATGATACGCATAATGTAGTTGGCCGCCTCAGACGCCTTGTCTGTGTCCTGGGAAGAGTAATAGGGGATGTGAGAACTATGGTTCGAGGAGTCTGGTGAGCAAGAGCTCTTACTCTGTTCTTAGGAGTCATATCCGGCCCGACACAAAGCACGGATTTGCCAGTAAATATCTTTGGTGCGATTGGATTCGACATAATATCAGAGAGATGGTCCAAACGGTTTCCCCAACTCAAGTCGATCTGCTGAGAGGGTAATAGATCAAAGGAGGTGGGTCGACCTTGGGGCAATAGGTAGGACCGCCATTCCAATTCTTCGCTCTATAGTTATTACAAATCAGTCAACGGCCCACAATTAGCTTGCTGATGAGAGGCTCACAGCTTTAAGGCAATCATATAGCCAGCTAACTGAGAGACAGGGGATCCCCAATGCCAGCGCCATCAGGTACTTGGGTTTGAGATTACAATCATCGGCTAAGAGGAACAAGCGTTGAAGTTCCTTTGGCTCCCCGACCCATTTCACATCTGTCTTCTCAATAACCCAGCGGTTGGTGGAATAAGATATATCCATTTTCAGATACTTGAACAGGTCGTCCACAACAACTCCTCCACTATCCCGGACAGCGTTCAAGATATCCGACCGAGACCGACCATCTTTCGTCTTGTCGTTCGTATTGTTTCCACTGAGACTAACCACCAAACCCACTTTCTGCAGGATCCTATTCGACGGACGCGGACCTTTGACACTGAGAGAGTAGTGACTCGTAGCTGAGCGAGAGGGGGAAGGAGTCGGTTTGATATCAACCTCTTTCATAGCCGGAACTATTGTGCGGTTGTCAATGGTTCGGTCCTGCCACATAACATGTATGGTCTTCGTGGAGATCCCGATATCTCTGATATGGTGCTCCTTCGTATCTCCTCCGACATCGACGTCGATCTTCATTGTCCTGTGGTTAACTTTAACCACTTTATGATCCTTAGACTTCTTATCTATGCGGACGAGATCTCCAGCGCGAAGACTGAAAGACCGCATGTTTTCGACGTTAACCGCACTCTCAAACCCATCGTCGAACTTGATAGAGTAGGTAGTACCGGCAATGTATTCGTGGACGATACCCGAATACCAGAGATTGTTTTGCTCCCACAAAGCGAAAACACGAGTGGCGTCCATTCTGGACATGGTCGAGCCGGCGGACTTGAGTCTTTTCGTGTTCCGGGTGCGAGGAGTCGTAGTAGCTTGGTTCATGGACTTGCTTTTTGGAGGACGTCCCCGTTTACGCTTTAGGCTTTGTTGGGGGATTTCAGGCTCTATATAGTCTTCTTCATCCTCCATCGCAGGTTCTGTGGCTCTCTCACTATCAGAAGCCTCTTGGATGTCGACATCCGAATCGGCTTCAATAGTTGCGGAGCGGTGGCTACGAGAAGAGATTGCCACAGATGTTGCGCGGGCGGTTGCCTTGCGTATCGGCTGCTTACCCTTGATGTTCGAGGCAACCACTGCCTTGAGGGTGGGCTTTCGCGGACGAGCAGAAGGGGTATGATCCTGCTCTGGCACCGAGGATGGGATGGCTTTTTCATGAGGGTCGGTGGCATGAGGCTTGTGGGAGTCGGGTATTTTTTGAGCTCGCTGGTGTGGCAGGTTGTGAGCAACCTGCTCAGTACCTGCAACAGATCGAGAAACTGCGGTGTTCCTGTCAGCCTGGAGAGAAGTCAGAAAGGTGGAATACGGCCAAAACACTTCCATATACCTTGGCCTTGGAATGGTAACTGCGCGGTGGTCCATACCCTCTGTTATCCATGGCAAGTGCCTTCCCTTTGCCTTTGTGAAAGCGCGCCGAGAGGGGCACGTCATCATCATCATCATCATCATCATCACCATCACCACCATCATCACCCTCCTTTTGACGACCTTGCTCTTGCTCTTGCTCCTCCCTCTGTTTTGCTCCATCCTTTTCCTGCTGTTCTTCTCGTGTTGCAGGCTTTAGTGGCAGGATGTCACTGTCCTCAGTCATCTCACTGTCATTCGATGGCTTCCTCCCGAAAAGGGTATGCCTCTGAAGCTGTTTCTCCTTGTCCACTTCGGGAGAGCGTTGCTCGTCGACTACGGACAGCGCGGTTCGTTCTCGCAGGGGCTCCGAATCAGGGACAACATCCATTGTATCGGCAGAGGGTGGAGGCGGAAGCTGACGACGAATTGGAAGTACCTTTCGCGGGGACGGAACAATTCCAAAAGGTAGAGGCAGAGTTGGGTTCGATTGCGTAGGCTCTGAAGGTTGTGTCTCCTCCCAGTCTTCACTTGATTTGACGGGACCTGCAGGGAATTGCTGAGGAAGTGAGGATATTGACGAACCCGTAATAGATTGGACAAGGTGTTGGTATCGACTCCGCTTTTGCGGGCTCATGCCGTCCAATAGGCTCCGGGGACCGGTGTAGGTTGAAGGATGCGTTGCTGCAACACCACTCGAACTGACTTGCATATGGCTGTAAGGCTCATCCTGTGATGCTACTTGAGTTGGTTGCTGGGAGGAAGATATTGGGGTGGCCTCAACGTTTGGTGGTGGGTGGAGATGGCCAGACCCTCGGTACCTCCTTGGCTTATTGGAATACAGATCTTGGACCTCGGCGACTTCTTCTTGACCGTCGAAACCTTGAGAATGCTGAGAGCCTTTGCTGAAGTCGTTGTCCAGTATCATACGAGTGTCTTGGCCGTGCTCGAAACCGTCCAAGTCAGCTTGAGGTAAAGAGTTTCCTCGAGATATTTCGTCCCTGGAGTTTTCAGAGCTTTCGGACTGCGAAGGGGTGGATGGAACCAAGATGACAGGTGGAAGGTCGTCCTGGCCGGGGATAACAATTCGAGAGGGGTAGCACGACCGGGTAATCTGCGATTGTCTGCTAGATATTCTCGAGGACTGGTCTTCCCCAGAGAGGTCAGCACCGCGGGCGAGGTCGGACAAAGGCATGGTGAATTTCTTTGAAGTTACAAGGAACTTTTCCTCATCAAGCTGAGAATCCCCCTGGGCAAAGGAGTCCTGTGAGAGGGCAGGGGAGTGCGACCGAATATCCCTCTGATGGGGGTGCTGAGGAGAGGTATGTGTCTTTAATGCTGGGGGTTGGTGAAACATTTTGTTGTGAGTGGTCGATGGAGGGAGGGGGCTCTTTGTGGGAGACTGAAAGGGAACAGTGGGGCCGCCGGAGGATTTGGGCTTCGTAATAGGTGAAAAGAATTGAAAAGATGACATCAGCGGACTGGTTATGTACAATTTGGATCTGGAAGAAACTACCTTTGTTGTACGTCCGGGAGCTTGGCCCGACCTCTCATCCGTTGTTATATTGCTTTTTAAAACCAGCCCATGGGATGGCGACTGCAAGCCCCGCTTAGCATCCTTTGCACATTTTACTTCTAATCCCGCAACCAAGTTTTCCTTTTGCGAACTCTCGTTGGATATCATCCCACCATTGGTACTGTCTTCCTCCTCGTAAAGCTGTGTATTGTGTTTGCGTTTGCGCCAAACCATGGAATTGGTATTGATGTACAGGGTTGGAAGTCGAGTTCCTTGGGGAAGGGTAGGAATCAATTGAAGTCTCTTTGGTCAACCGCATAACGCTGCCAGAGGGTTCTGGTGACTGCCCGAGCGCTGCTTGAATCAGCTGTGTAGGCTGCGATCCCTCGTCCTCCAAGCTGCTGTGGATCGTACATGGACTGTCAAGGGGTGTGCATCAAGGAGAAGGGTGATCCGTACGTACCTCGGAACTCCCATCAAGCACCTTCATTTAGCGCGGGCGATGGTACGCGTCGTTCGTAGAGTCGGTCCTAACAGATGTTAGCTGTGGTTGAAAGAGAACTATGCAACATAATTGGAGGTGTGAATGGGGTGACGCCCGACGAAATCAGAACTGAACGTACGACTAAGACAAATTTTCACTGGTACAGCCAAAAGTTAAGAGAGTACTGATCAGGCAGACACAGTGGAATCAGCTTTTTTTCCCCTGTTTCAGGAGTAAAAACCATAGGCCTGGTGGTCGGGCGGGTGGCCCAGAGCACGAATAGGGTGAAGGAGAGGCTCACCTTTGAGTCGGTGGGTCCTATCCGCGAACCCTATTATTGCACGTGATACAACGCGTCTACTTCTGACGCCTTGAACTTGTTTCATCTCTGCCCTGCCCCAATCCGTTGTCTCTCCCTATCTGCGCTGGTCGCACTTGTTAAAGACTACCAATTCTCACTCCCGTACTCATGGGCGTGATCAATATCTCTAGGAACGCAAAACATGACACGCACTTTCAAAACTCTTCACCTATCAACAGGTCAAATTCTAAACACATGAAGCAAACCGCTGCCCGCAACCTAATTGAATCAACAGAAACCTTTTCTTCGACCTACATGGCCGCCCTGCATTCCCTAAAAGTCAGGAGGAGACGGCAGACCGGTCGTTGCCCCTACGCATACCTAATCAAGCAGGAGAAACTACCGTGGTTCCCAATCCAACTCCAGACACCGGCCTTCGCCCAACACACGAGCGCGGAGCCGGTTACCCCCTAGCTAGTACACCTGGAAGCATGCCCACGACGCACTTGGGATCCTCAATGGAACATCTCCCGATAGCTTCGACTCAGCCAGCTCTGCAGCTCTCTTCTCAGATAAGTCCTTGGATACCGGCTCCAACAACAATCCCAAGCACAGTAATTATTGACACTAGCTCTACCACCAACACTACTACCCCCCAGCCGTTGCCTACTGCAGAAATACCAGTGGGCCCTCGAGGAAGGAGTCGGCCTGCTCTTCCCCTGGCTGCTACCGTTTTGATTGCCATCGGCGGCTCCTTTCTCCTTGTCGCGATATTTGTAGCATCGCGCTGGCTCAATCCTCCGAGACGGCGGCGGTTCCCCAAGCCCTCATTACCTAAGCTTGAAAACGCCATGGCTGACGAGGAGAAAATGTCTACTATACAAGAATCTCCCATCTTTGGTCCCAACGAGCGATTTTCTCAACGATCTGGTACCAACCCCACCTGGTCTTGGGTAACCTATCCGCAAAGCAGAACAATGGGCAATGTCAATAAAGCAAAGAGAGAAGATACTCTGGGATCCGGCAATCCACCTCCGCTACGGGTCGCCTATCTTCAAAGCCCTTCCCTTCATCTTCTCAGTGGCCAAACAGAGCTACCTAAGGATACCCACAGAATTACGATGATGCCACTCGCATACGAGGGAACACCTACCGTGGCATTGAAAGAGACTGAGACATCGTATAGTGCCGACAGGCATGAGGCCGTGAAGCGACGATCCAGGACCCTAAGGAAGAGCAGGGGCAACTCCTTCTACGAGGAACGTCACAGAGGGTCTCGCACATCCATTGGTCAAGCATACGATGGTGCTGATGTGACCTCACCCATTCAGCCAATGGGATTTACGCCTCTGGGGTCCCTTGATCCCCGTGGCGACGCCAACGCGACCAAGGTAGAAAACCGAAGCCGTATACAATCTCCATATTACCCAACAGGTTCATATCCTCGCATGTTGTCTGGGGTTCCCTACGACTTATGGTGTTGCCACTCGGGTTAAACTCGGGGATGGAACTTTGGCTCGAGGTGGGGGCTCGCCGAACTTAAAATCAGGGCTGCAGAGGGCCAGGGAGTTAACTCAAGCGCTTGGTCTTTCCTCGCCTACGACTGACGACCTGATTTTGTCACCCCAACCAACCTTATACCCTGATGATTCTCTCAGCATTGTCGAGTCGAAGCGGTTGTTGAAGCAGAGGAGTCAGAAAAAGCGATTATCAACTAGCTTGGGCGATGATAGCCAGACTAATCAAGTCTCAGATGAGCGCCGAGATCATCTGGTTGCGACAACAACACGAAGTGTGGTGGCCATCGCGTCAGGTAGCCTTATGTCAGCTGAAGATCTTAGAGCGTTGTCGACTAGCAACAACGTGCCCGGCATGAAATTAGTGACAAGCCTGACTGGACCAACGCTAGTCAACAGTAAATCTTCGGGAACCAAATCGAGTCTCGCGACTACAAGGAATGAGCTACGGAACAGTGACAGGCCTCCGCGTGTGCCTTCGCCCCCTCGACTCCCGTCACTGGCACAAATGGCTCTAGAACACAGCAATCCCGATGCATACGCGAGCTATCGTAGTCCAACGTACAGCATCTACAACTTGTATGATGATGATTGGAAGAGCACTGTCTGTGGTGCAAAGTTGAACCGCCAAAAGGGCTGAGGACAGATGTTTTTGTATGTACTGCAACTGTATTACTTAGGCAGAGAATGAAGCGCGCGCGCGCGGCCGTAGGGAAGGGCGATGGAGCATTGGAGCCAACTGAATATGACAGGTCACAGAAGCGAGTGGCTGTTCTTCGCCGCAGCAACAACCGTGATCGAGTGGGCGTCAATGGATCTGTAAAAGGAAATACCCTAATAAAAATCAAAATCTGTGGACCCTCCCCTCCTCTCACCCCATGATGTCCCATCCCCTGCCCCCCCAGCTACCACCCCTTCATATCTCTCCCCCCCACAAGCCCTAGCAATGACCACAACGGCGACGACGACCTCGGGCTTGCAAACAATACCACCGCTGTGCAGGTCGCCCCATCGCTCTGGGGCGTTCCACTCAAGTATATATCGTGGGTTACCCTCCAGCACGAACTAAAATACGTTTTATGCTCATGACCCACACCAGGCTGGTAACACTCGCCGTTCAAAACTCGGGCTTGGCGATTATCATGCACTATTCTCGCATCTCAACGCCGCCTTCACGAACCTACTCTGCGGCCACGGCCGTCCTCATGAACGAGATTCTGAAGGGCTTGATCTCACTCATCATTGCATTTGCCCGACTGGACGCCGGGCAGGCTCCTATATATGACATGACGCAGATACCGTATCCTATCGGAAGCAGAGGCGTGATAGGACGACTACGGAAATTATGGAGGGATGTCATTAGCCCAGATTGTTGGAAACTCTCCATACCTGCAATACTCTATGGTTTGTTCCACTCTCGCCTTTTGTGGTCTTGCAATCCTCATGTTTGAAATCATCAGTTATCCAAAACAACCTGCAATACGTTGCCGCAACTAACCTAGAGGCCGCGACGTTCCAGGTCACCTACCAAATGAAAATCCTCACCACTGCCGCATTCTCGGTCGTGTTGCTCCGCAAAAAGCTTTCCTCGACCCAATGGATGTCGCTCTTATTTTTAGCCCTCGGTGTAGGCATCGTGCAGATACAGGCAGGTGCACATGGAGGCGCAGCGGGAGACACACCCAAACACTCTACACATGCACTGAAAGGTTTCATGGCTGTGGCAGCTGCCTGCTTCACATCCGGCCTGGCTGGAGTCTATTTTGAGATGGTTCTAAAGAACTCTCAGGCTGATCTCTGGGTTCGGAACGTCCAACTATCCCTTTTCTCCTTATTGCCAGCCTTGGTGCCTGTCACCCTCTCTTACAATACCCAGTCGGCAAGTGGAATCGGGAGTTTTTTCTCACTGGCCTTCCGAAACTTCGGTACATGGGCATGGGCAACAGTGACCGTTCAAGGTCCTTGGCGGACTCCTTACTGCAATGGTCATCAAGTATTCTGACAATATCCTAAAAGGCTTCGCGACTAGTTTGAGTATAGTCATCTCGTTCCTTGCCTCGATCGCTCTCTTCGATTTCAAGATGTCCTTCACATTCCTTCTCGGCTCCACTGTCGTCCTCGTTGCCACATGGTTATACAACTCTCAACCCAAACGACTAGGCTTCCTACCCGTTTCAGCTGTCGAGAGACCCTGCGTTTATTGGGTGGGGTTGGAGTGGAAGGAACGAGAAGCGATATCCGGAATCCCTACGATCACCCGCCCCTGTGCCAATAGCAGCCCACTCTTTTGGTGGTCTCACTGCAGTTTCCTCGACAACCTCCCTATCTTCCATGTCTTCTACCCTCACATGTTCTCCGTCGTTCACGGATTCTGAGAAGACGAAGATCATCTATACCCGGTGACGTATCATAGCAATGAGTTGTAGTTGGTACTCGAAAGGGGACGGCACCAAGTGAAGAAATGACCCTGAAGTTCACGTATTTTCTCCTTTTTTTTATCGTAAGCGACGCCAATCCTCCACTCTGTTTCACACAGCACCTCCCTCCCTTTCTTCCCAAGCGGTTACGGAATTCTGAAAGTCGCACCTCTTTATTGTTTCTCCATCGACATTTTTCGTCTTCGATTTATTCATAGACCACGTGCCTTTTCACTTATTATCCCGCCGTTAATTCTTCAATTGGACCTCGCGCCCTCAATCCTGTTATACCACACATGTAGCACACAAAGAATCTCTATATATTGGAACACAGACCAATTACCGACCAGCTCCCCCCCTTATCCTACCTGGTCAACAAGATATATATAACAACGAACGCAGAAACGAGCTCGCCACTCGCCTTGAACAACCTCTACATTATATACAAAACCTCCATAACGATCATGGCGTAAATTGCCTGTGACCACCAATTGGATACCTTGCACTTTCCGTATTACAATCCGCTCCTTTGCCATCCTACCGGAACCACAGCGTCTTCTACTCACTGGGCCATCATCTTTCCTTCAGGTACGGGATTCCAAGCCTCGTTTAATGGCTACGACAGAGACATGCATCAGGACTAAGACACCCTCGAAACCAACTCTCGCTGACAAACCTTCGCACGTATCCTTGGCATCTCCGAAAAGCATCCTGGTGCCAGGCATGTAGAACATCGGATTGGGAACATCGGCTGTTTGAGAAACAAAGGGCTGTTGGAACGCAGCCTAGACAACAGGATTAACTACGTACCATAGCCACTAGCCAAGCCACGTTTCATGACGACGACTTGTTTACTCTTCCACGCATGGAGGACGGGCATACCCTAACAACATTAGGTCTCATTAGCACGATCCTGGGGAATTAAAGTGGTTTCCATCTCTTACAGCAATAGCAGAACCCGGCTCAAGGGCGATAGGGTTGACGGTATCATTTGCGCCAATGACTAATGTCACATCAGTTTCTTTGAAGTCGTCATTGATCTCGTCCATCTCAAAAACGACTGTGATTCCAACGTTTGATCAAATAGGGATTTGAACGGCGGGATCATAAGCGCTCACTGTCGTAAGGGACTGAGGCTTCAGCAAGCAGTACATTGCACTGCCCAGGCATGCGTCCAGCAACCGGGTGGATGGCAAACTGGCCGTAAAGACCGACGTCAAACCGGGCGCATCAAAATTTCCATACGGCACTGGAAACCCACCCGAACGTTAGCTCCCTTTGCTCTTAGCAAAGCAGTGATTTCGGAGATGGCATATTGGGCCTTGGCTACTGCCATCCCATAGCCAACAACCTGACCGTCAATGGTAAGAAAGCAACCGAAGTCTACAAGGCGGAGGAATATACCAGGATGACATTATCAGCGTTCGCCCAGCGCCTCCACAGTCTCATCGACTGTAGTTTTGGTAATTGACCCTTCGATTTTCGTTTCGGAAGCGACGGGTGCGTTGATACCTCCGAATAGCACATTGACCAGGGACCGATTCATGGCAACGCACTGTAACACATGCATTAAAACACCGCACGGTGAACAACAATAAAATGTGCGCCCACCATAATGTATGACAAAATTGAGCCGCTAACGCCAATAAGTGAACCAACTGTTACCAGGAGCGGGTTGTTCAACATGAAACCTTCTGCCACAAGGGCAAATCCACTACAAGTAACTTGAGATTATGGCTATGGATCAGGAAACAGCCTTCACTTACGAGTATGCATTCAAAACAGTTATAACCACAGCTTGAGAGCAAATTAGAGCCGCATCAACATTCGGGTTCGTGAAGTCGAAATAATCACGCACGCATATCAGCGCCTCCAATAGCGGCTGTTGTCGTGTAACCCTTAATGAAACTGAGGATCGTGCTTGCTCCAAGGAACGAGGCAGCCACCATGGGTGTTGTCGGAGCATGCGAAAGGAAACCAGCCATTGTCACAGCATTGGCACCCAATAGCGTGGTGTTGACCAGGTGCTTCCCGGGCAATGCCAGGGGTCTGCTCGACATGCGCGCAGCGAGCTTGAGGAATGCAACAATAGAGCCGGTGAAGGTAATACCACCTACAGCCCATTAATAAAGTAGAAAAGAACACCCTTTAGAACGCTACCCACCGATAACAACACCCATATAAGCGGTCACCATGTGCAATGTTGAAAGGTGTGCAACGTCTTGCAAAACACTACCGATGCTTGTCAAGACAGCAGACAAGCCAACAATTGAGTGGAGTAACGCGACGGTTTGAGGCAATTCTGTTGCAGTTACACGTCGTCCAATGACGGCACCGAGAAGGCCTCCAATGGTGGCGACACCGGCGAACTGTCCAATGACTTCTGCGGGGAAACCGACCGCAGCCAAGGAAGTGAGGACACCAGTTCCGACACCTAGAATGCCGAGAATGTTTCCTTGCCTGGCAGTTGTCTGCGAGGCGAGACCGGACAGAGAACCTGACTCAAGGTCAGCCAAAGAATCTCAGATTTGGACGAACATCACACTCACCGATACAAAGAATACTGCTGGTTAGATACCCTGCTTGAACGAGCCCTGCCAGTGCCAGTGCTTGCGGCGGCAAGGAAACCACCAGTGAACACGGTTGCAGGGATTGTATATAACCAAGGATACTCCGGGGGATCGGTCGGACCTGCAAGCTCCGTTCATATATAAACCAGAAAAGGCCGCCTAAAACCTACGTTTGAACATATCAAGCATGCGCTTGGTGATTATGAAACCACCAGAGACATTAATAGTGGCGAGCAGGACAGCCAAAGCCCCAAGAGTTTGAGGAATGGTCCCCGGGAGATAACCACCACCCATGACGAACATGCCAGCCACCCCAACCTTCGGATGTCATCAGGAATCATCCCAAACAAGAGAGGAAAAAACCTACTAATCCAGATATAGCATTAGTGACGGACATCAGAGGTGAGTGCAAAGCTGGTGTTACACCCCAAACTACCCTAGTGATGGCATGAGCACGACAGCAAGGTGGAATTGACTGCACTTACCTGTAGCCAACTAAGCCTGCAAGACCAAAGGTGAAGAAGCTGTCCATGAAAGCAGTTCCTGTAGCCTTTCCTAGAACCACAGCAGTACCCATTCCGCCAGTAATAGTCGCAACCTCTCTTGTGGCTTTCTGCCAAGGGGTAATCGCTACTGACGCTTCCTTTTCTGCTGCGGTGAGAGTTGGGGGAGGCGTGACTGGGGGAGGAAGAGGGCGTGGTGCTGGAGTAAGAATTTCACCGTTGCGAACGACGATAGCCCCCCGGACAACTTCGTCTTCAAGGTCAATCAGGAACCTGCCATCATTTCCCATAGACAGCAAAAACTTGGTAATGTTGTTGGAGTACAAAGTCGACGATTGGGTCGGAAGTCTCGATGGCAAGTCCGTGTAGCCTGTTTGGTACATTGGGAATCAACGTCTACAGAGTGTTTATGGGCGCTGCTTACCGATAACAGTGACGCCATTATGGACAACAACTTCACCAGGCTTAGTGGCCTCGCAGTTACCACCGGCTTCCGCCGCTAAATCAACAATTACGGAGCCTTGTTTCATGACAGCAAGCATATCATATGTGATCAATTTGGGTGCCGGCTTGCCAGGAATGAGAGCCTAAAAGGGCATACAATAAGCTGCTGTCAGTAAAGCGAACCAAGCGGACTCACAGTTGTGATAATGATATCGACATCTTGACACTGTGCCTTGAACAATGCCATCTCTGCCTCGATGAAATCCTTAGACATGATCTTAGCATAACCACCAGTACCACTGCCGTCTTCTTTGACAGAGACCTCCAAAAACTCGGCCCCGAGCGACTGTACTTGTTCTCGAGCCGCAGCTCGAGTGTCAAATCCACGAACAATGGCCCCAAGTCGTCTTGCCTACAAATAGGTAAGCGTCACCTCCCTTTTAATAATCGGGGCACCCACCGTTGCAATCGCACTGAGACCTGCAACGCCGGCACCAATGACCAAAACCTTTCCAGGTGCAATCTGTAATAGTTAAGCAAGGTGACGCCTTGCAGCTAGCTAACCGATATCGTACCTTACTAGAGATAAGATAGATCAAATGTGATGGAAGAACAGCAAACTTAGGGGCTTACCCGGCTGCGGTGACCTGACCAGTCAAGAATCTACCGAAATGATTTGAGGCTTCTAAAACGGCCTTGTAGCCTGCGATATTAGCCATGGAACTGGATCAGAGTAAAGATTATATTAATCAATGATAATATATTGACTTGCCTCAGGGCATCGAATACCTGAGCGCGCGAGATTCGGGGTATCATATCCATCTAAGGGGACGACGTCAGACCCAACTAATCTGTTACATGGTCCAAAGGACTGACCGCAAATGCGTTGGTTTTGCGAGCGGCAAGTGCATCTACAATTGCCTTGTTTTGTGCCGGGTAGAGGAAAGAGATCACAGTGCTCCCCTCTTTGATGCTCTCTGCCTCGTGACCACTCAGTGGCGGCCTTACTTTCAACAAGATATCTGACTGCTTGAATAATTCATCTCTCGAGATGAGAGTAGCCCCGGCCGCTGCATATTGTTCATCTAGAAACTGAGCTTCAACACCAGCGTTGCGCTCAACAAGAACTTGAGAAAACCCCTTCTTGCGCAATAAAGCTGCATTTTGCGGGGTGAGAGATACACGCCGCTCGTTCGGGAAGATCTCGCGAGGAATGCCGACCGTTAGCGACGAATATGGGATTCCTTCTTGTTTAGGTGCGGGCTTATCGGAGCCATCGTTCCATCGCTGCACTGTGGTATGAAAGCATCGAGGACCTGTTGAACAGTAACGGGCTTCAGAGTAGCCACATAGCAGCTAACAACGTATAGTCAACCTAGCTTGGGCACCCTCGTAGAGAAGATGGAGGTAAGGTAACGAGCTCTGGTCGCGATTTCTAGCGCATATGATGGCCCTCCAGCCATGCTGCGGGCCTTGTGGAAATGTGGTGTTCAGTAAAACAAAGTTGACAGAATCGTGTTCTGATTCCGCAACGTTTGGCACGAGTCCGGTTGCTGAATCAAACGGCCATAAAAAGCCGCCAGTGTGGGAAGCGGGCCGACGACAGGCGCCACGTGCAACGATTCCCCACAAACGTCAACTGCTGTCCTCCTGCCGTCATATCAATACATGTGCCCAACGGCTCTCATAACCTGCTGTGCTCACCCTGCGCTCAGCACCTGGCCTCCAAAGAATAATTTTCCAGCGGAAAGGCGACTGACCGGATCGCATATATCACATTGATCACAGCACGCATAGCTGGTCGCAATGGGGCAAAAATATTTGTTAAGTGCACTGTAAGGGGATAGCAATGATATTCGATTACATATCAAGCAGGCCGCTTCACCCTAAACGGTCGGCCATAGGGGCGTTGCGGGAAAGTTCAAAGTGCCTGGTTTTTGGACATCTGAAACATCGTACCCAGTCAGGGCCCCGGAACCTGCCTAGACGGGCGGCGACCAGTGCTCAAAACGCTCCGGGTCACATTCGTCAACCCTGAGCCTTGTCGTGCGCTCGACATCTCAACGTCTGGCTTCTCTAAGTGAAGGCCGAAGAAAAGGCACCTATATACACCTGGGAAAACAGTACTGCCTCGGTCTATCCCGGCAATACCAGTGCGAATGCCATTGCCCGCCATCAAGCCTCAGAGCCGAACTTGAAGGTTGTAGGTTCAATCAAATCATTCAATCGGATGAAAAGGAATCCTGGACTCGGAAGTGCCTTGCGCCATATCAATGAGAGAATATTTGCATTAAAAAGCAGTGGGAACCGGTCGCGTAGCCTTTGGGAAAAAAATACAATCGTCGAGGGCTGACAATAGAATCCTCGGCAATACCGAGAGTGAGGGACAAGCCCCAGGGCATTCTGTGAGGACCATCTAAGGTTAGAAACGCCGCCTCCGGAGAGAATGATGACAAAGAACCTTTACCGCTAAGTCGCAATCTTCCCACTGAGCTCGCGCTCTAGGTGCACCAAAGCCTGTGTGTGGGGATGCTCCCAGAGGGTTCGAGCAGCAATCGCAGATATCGTTGGCAATGGCTTTCGGGGAAAGCCGCCGTAACCATAAAGCTTCTCGAGAAGGTACTTGGTCCCAGCAATTGAAGCCTTTGCAATCGTGAAATCAGCGCGTGCTACGATTCCTTGGATTCGTTGAGCCTCGGGAAGTAGAGACAGGTCCTTGAGAGCCGCCTCAGATAATTGGAATAGCTTCACGATTGAGTACTAGAGGAGAGAATCTAAGTTCACCAATCCTTGGAAACTTGGGCAAGCAGCAAAGCTCACCGGTGCAATGTTGGCAAGCCCAGTTATGGCACCATGCCCATTGGCAAACGTGGATGGTGTGACAAAATCAGTGAATCCCCCCAAAACAAGGAAAGGGGCATTGGGGTTTCGGCGAGGATAGTGTGTTGTGAATGAGGCTTGGGAGACGTCATCGGCAATCCTCGTCAATTTCCCGACATTACCGCAGCTGTTACGTGGGAATCAGTTAGTAGACGATAGAGGAATGGATGCTTCGACCGCGTACGTGAGTTTGACCCCACAGATGTTCGGACATTCCTTGGCCAATTCCGTAATCAAGTCAGAATCCAAATCGATTCCTCCACTCGCTCCGGGGTCTGCAATGCGCTATCAGAACTATCCTCCTGAGAAAGGACCAAACTCACAATTGTAAATCATGACTGGGATGGGACTCTTCTCCGAGATCTCAATCCAATACGCTTTCAAAGCGTCCCGGTTGCCCGCTAAGGCACCAGCGAAATATCCGCTCACAATCACAAGAGCATAATCGGCTCCGGCTGCAGCAGCCTCTTTGGTCAACTCCAGGGTCTCCCTCGTACTACCTGCCCCCGTGCCCGCAATAATGGGAACATGAACCAGTCCAGCCCTGTCCAGCGCTTTCCGGGCTGCGTGAATAAGTTTGACTCTCTCAGCATGCGAGAGGTGGATGGCTTCTCCCATTGACCCAGTAATCACTGGACCAACGCCAGCCTGAGCGGTCCGGACGACATGTGTCTCAAACGAAGGAATATCTGGTTCATACATAGGTTTATTAAGGGAGGATTTGCAATCATATCATCTAATCACTCACCGAGATCCTCTGTGTTGGGCAAGAAGAAGGACGGAATGGGGGCATAGATGCCCGGCTTTAGAGGTCTGGCAAACGAGTGATGGTTATAAACACCGTTTAATCCGTTCGCGGCCATGGTTATAAGATCACTTGGTGGCTGGGGATGAGGGTTCTATTGAATTTCAAGTTGCCATGATATATAAACGCCTCGGAGTGGTGCTGGTGGCAGCGGTTCGGTCCGGTTCCTGCGGACCGAGAGCAAGAAGCAGGGTTTGTCCGGACCGTGACTTGCATTTCTCCGCTCCTTTCGTTAGCAGACCAATGCATTTCTATTCTTGAGGCTTGAGGCATGGAGCGACTTTGTCCACTTTTGAGTCGCACAAATGGCAGGTCGCTGGGCAGGCTGGGTGCCGGACCTTGGGACCTTCGCATTCAGCAAGCTTCTCACGAGCCAAAACCGCTCCAACATAATGAAATTTCCCAGGCCTGAGCCTACCTCGTCTATTCCCCCTATGTCGGGCCCCGCTCTGGCAAGACCGAGAGAGATGTAAATACGCACGGAACTTGGAACTAGTGAGGTCACGCTGCTCAAAGATATCATGTTTCCTGTGAGTTGGATCGCAGGAACGGTCGAGGTACCCCAAAGCGGATGAAACGGCTGATACTTTGGTTTCGGGATGCTTGCACAGATTGACGAGTATGTGGGTAGGAGCGAAGCGCCAGCACATATTCCTTAGCTGCCAGGTGATCACGATTGTTATCCCGGGCTGATTCAAATATCCTTAATATTTTATCCACCCCAATCCATAAAGAGGAGATTATAAATTGCAAGCTGAAGACAAAAGACTCCATGGAGTGCCTGCCTGTGAACCCAAGATCGACGTTTTCAAGAAGCTTGCGTACCAGACGGTGATCCCAGGAGAAAGAGGATAGCGACGTCTCGTGAGCATTCGGATTACACCAGTGGAAGTCTCGTCCTGTATCATCCACGGATAGCAAGGCTTGTGACCCTAGAATGTCGTCAGTTCTGCCGAAGGTTTTGGGCTTGATAATATCATACCATTTGTGTGAAAAAAAAAAAAAAGTTACTTATCTATCACCTGAAGCCTATCCAACACTTCTCTTTCCCACTCGATCCACCCGTCTTCGTCGGCCTCTGCTACAGAGTTTTCGGAGGCCCTCTTAAAAATGTCCCAGGGCACGCAGGATACATCCCCATCTTCCGAGGGATTGAGAACGAATTTACCCTGCCGCGTACGGGTCAAAGTAACAACATGACCAGCAGAATTTAGATAGTGTGCGAGATCGTGAACAATGGAGCGAACATATGTGCCGCCAGAAACATTCATCTTGAGAACGAACGCAACGGGATTCTCACCATCACGGGTAGTCTCCGCTTCATCTTTGAGAGAAATGTTATTTTCCACGCTTTTGAGGGCTGTCTCAACGGCCTTCTTTTCATCAGCCGTAAGTGACTCTTCAGGCCATTCAAAAGCATGATCTTTGTCTTTCCATTCGACGAGCTCCAGTGAATGGACTGTTACTTTGCGGGGTTCAATGGAGCGAGGCAATGGCATCCCTTTTCTGGCATATTCGTACAGAGGGATTCCATCCATTTTGAGTGCTGAGAAACTGTGTTACAATCACATCAATAAATGGACATAAGTTCACAGATGGTGCTTGAATACACTCACATCGGTGGGGCCTGCAGGATCTCGCCCGTGAATTTAGGGAGTGCAGCCTCAACTTTTTCTCTCGTGACATGGTGCCACGGAGCGAGACGAACGCGCTTGCCTTCGCTATCATAAGTATCGGTTTCGCATCCCAGCAAACAGGTTGTGTAGTACTCCTGCGGTTGGTAGATGAGCACAGAACACCCGACAATGAGATTCTCTCTGCACCTTGGTGCAATCCAGAAACTGACCCAAGTGTTTTGTTCCCCTTCCGACACCAACAACTGTGCTTGCTCGTAAAACATGAGAGGGATCATTCGCGAGGCGCCGACATACCGAGAACGCCGTCGGCGAGGGGATCCAGAGTGCCACCCTGACCAATCTTCACTGCATCGCGTCGACTACGTTTTTTTGAGTCTTTCTTCGTCTCGGATTGTTTCTCAAGTTTATCAGATTCGACAAACAGACGAGATTTTCCTACAAGATATTTCATTTCGGTGAGAATCGACATGCTTGTTGGTCCAGATGGTTTGACGACCCCGAAAAGCCCAGAGAGGGGAAGTGGAGGGAGAGCAACCTTCGGCATCCTGGTCGCAGTTCGATCCTGAGTGCGTATGTATGTACAAGTGATCAGCGAGGCACACCCGCAAAGCTAAGCCCGAAGCTACGCCAGCAGAATCTTGGCCGAGAGAAAATTCTTTGATCGCATCACTTGCGACGGGCCACAAGGAAATTCCCCACAGGCCTTGCCATCCGCGCCCGGCACGGTTGTTCGCCTGCAAGCTAAATAATCATCTTCGTCTCCCACTCGCAGCAACTCCTTTTGGACGACCTATTCGTGTGCCTCCCAGTATTTCACAGGTCTGCACACCGAAGCGATGTCATGCCGTGGGTTGGTCAACCCGTTCTCTGAGAAATTTCTTGACAACGCCACCCCGGCTTGCTTGGAGGTAAGGATATCAATGCTATTGCTGCTATTTGCCACTGTCAGCTTTATGTCGGAATTTAGCGTGCTGGCCCCTTTTCTCTGAGAATCGCACTTGACCCCTCCTCCCCACAACAAAGAATCTCATCAACTTCATGCTTTACCATCCAGCTCGTTCGCTCAGTATTGTTGGCGTCGTTTGCTAAAGAAGGCTGGCTATCTAATTTTTCATATGGAAACGGACGTTTCCATCGCTCTTGGCTTCTGTTTCTGCTACTTCCTTCACGCTACCGGTCGCCACTCCCAAGGATTGACGGACGAGGTCAAAGTTCATCTGTGATTCAGCTTTAACACTTGAAATCTCTCTCGGTACTTGTATGTACTTGTTTGCCGAGCGCGCAACTACCTTTACGAAAGATCAGCCGTCCACATGGGGGCTTTCCCATACGACGACCCGTAGTTTGGGCTTATAACAGAGTCAATCTATTCATGATCCCCTTGAATTCTTCCCTCGACTCATGTTGTCATCTCCTTGGACTCTCGAGCGGTCACACCCCTTCATCTATTCCCGTCCTCTTGGGCTGACGGAGGAGTTGTTCTATTGGGATGGTAAATTTGACGGAACTTCAGACTCTCTGCAGGGAGCCGAAATTCAAATTGAGCATGGGACTGTTGAGTCAATAATCTCACCAGCCAATATTGAGAAGGCTTGGATAACCCTCAAACGTCGATTTCCCCTCCTTGGCGCCCGGATTACACAGCGCGAAAACCAATCACCGTGCTTCATTGTTGGTGAAGACCGCCTGCGGTCGTGCGGGCCGGGAGAGGTGCAGTTCCATCATATTGCATCCCCTGAAGAAGCCCACACAATCACCTCGAATATCCTCAACTCCCCAAGACTCCTTTCAGACGATCTGCTCGCTTGTCTCCTGATACTTTTCCGGACCGACACATCGAAGCGGTTCAATGTTCTAATCCATGTTGCACACAGCGTGACGGATGGGACCGCTGGTGCCACCCTTCTCAGAACCTTTCTTGACCAGCTGGCAGGTGCCAGCTCTACCACCGATACGTGGGACATCCAGGAACAACTTGCCTTATCATCCTGTTCGGAAGACTTGTTTCCGGCACACTATCTTAGTGTTTCCCAGAGACGATGGCGCCGCGCCATTGCTGCCGTCATCAGTGCCAATCGTATGTCAAAATTTCGCGTGCGTTCAACCCTTATCTTCAGGAGTTGTATTTAATTGTTCCCCTCCACCAGGGCGGACACACCTTACCTAACAAATTCACCAATCTCACACCTTATCAACCAGCTCGATCGTATAACATCTTGGCCTCTTTCACCAAAGAAGAAAGCCAGGCCATCATCGAGTCCTGTCGAAGAGCCGGGATGACATTTGGGGTCGTATACCCTATCCTTGGCCAAGTTGCGCTTACACGAGTTCTTTGTCGGAGATTCGCCCGTGGTGAAATCAGCCGGGATGAATGGGAGTTCCGTAAGAGAGAGCCCATGATGACCGCCGGTCCCCTTAACCTTCGACCATATCTAGACCGAGAATGGTATAACAGGGGAGGAGCAACGAATGTTTCCGTAGCCATAGGATTCTATTTCTACCATCTTCCTTTCATGCCTCTAGGTGGGGCTGCTAACATGGCTCCTGGGGATCCTTTACCCTCCTTCTCGAATCTCCTTTCAAAGGAACGTTTCTTGTACCGAGCCAGTTTGATCAAGAAGCAGGCTGATCGTGTCCTTCGTCACCCATTGCGATGCGAGCTTAATGCGGCACGGCTCCCGAGCAGGACACAACTTGCAAAGGAGGTGCTGCAGAACTGGGAGAACAAGGTGCTTTCCAGCAATCCCGTTGATCGTCGACGCTTGTCTGTGCAAGAACAAGCTTCTGGGGGAATGGTCTTTGGTCACGGTGGTTCGAGTTTTGGTAATGTTCGTCTCCACTCCTCAACACACTTTAGACTTTTCCCTGATGTGTGTCGAATACATAGATGGACGAATTATACCCTGAGCTGTACCCCCTGTCAGAGCCGACACCTGTTTTACGACTCGTCTCCACCAGAGTCACACTCCACTGTCGTCCCAAAGAACTCTACCTCGGCGCAGCTAGCGGCCGTGGACAACTTCGCATTAATGTGTTTTTCGATGGCAACTCCTACGATTCAGAGCTCGTACAGGAACTGTTGGACGAGGTCAAAGGCGCTGCCCTGCACTACCTTTTTCCAGACAAGTTTATCTCGAGTCATTTGTAATTCCATTCTGGTATGTAAAGAGGATCTATGAAGTATGTATATCCGCGTGCGATAAACTATATATCCAGGCGCCCCTGTGTTTAGCCAGAATTAATTGCCACCAACCCAGGCTCCACCACAGATGCATCTGGAAGTCCACATCTTCTCCCAAGTTCTCCATTGGTCCGACTCCAACTTGGATGATTGCAAGTCAAACACAACATTCGATAACCCACCACATCTGGAACACCTCAAATGAGGTTCCTGAACCATCACAACGCCCTTGGTGACGATATCTTCATCCTGATACTTGTTCTGCGTTCCTATGCTGAGATTCACGACACCTTCAACAAGGTCTCCCGGTTTGATAAACAGGGCTGCCTTGTTTAGCACTGTCGGCGAGTCCGTGATGTTCTTGACGATAATAGTTAACCGATCACGCAGGGGTTGTGTCGGTTGGCACGAAGCAAGGGCTACGCGGCAGTCCTCCACTATAAGGATGGTAGAACTGTATGAGGAACCCTGGTCAGACAGGGAGTAGCAGGACCCACGGAGTAAAGCATCAACGCCGGAAATGCTTGCTTCCAAGATTGTCTCCAACTCTCCCAAGTTGACTCCAGAACAGTCAACAAGATCAATGAGGAAGTCTTTAGCAATTTGAGCGTTCTCCGCTCCGGCAGGTAGGGACCCGATATACTGGCGGTATTTCTTGATATGCTTCACAGCTACAGTCAAGTTTTGCAAAGCAAATGGATGAACGAGATGGAGTAGCGTTGGTGACATCCCGGGTTCTGTACTGTTGAATTCATCTTTAACACAACCCTCGTGTCAGGGTGCAACATTAACCAGAATTGTATGACCCACCGAGAATGGGCCCAAAGAGATCGTCTGGAGAATCCTCCATTTTGTCCTTTGGCGGTGTGTCGCAGAAAATCACACATTCTTTCATGATTCGTTCGATCAAAGTGATGATCCAGTTTGACAGTCCAGTAAGTTGCCAAACAGCATCTGAAAAGCTCGACGTTCAGTGGGAAATTAGAGGCGGTGGATAAGGATTATTACCCAAGTCATATGCATCTCCGTCTGTACAATTTCCAAATATCCTATTACAAGCCGCGACAGAGCACATGTCATGCATGGTCTGCCACTTGGTCTTCAAATGCTCCCGTAATTCTTCATTCCTCGCAAGTCCCGTTCGTTTCCTCAAAAATTCGAATATAAACGAGTGAGTCCATAGGCAAAATTTGATATTGCGAGGTTGAAGCTCACCGGTATACTTCAACCGCAACGCCCAATATATCCCATGTTGAGGCATGCTTCAAGCCATTGGCATGGGTATCGAGGACAGCCATAGCACCACTCAGGGTGTTGACGACGTCTTCCAGAGATATTGAAGGGAGTGACAGGTAGTGACAGACATCAGATGGATTCTTCCTACTTAGGATTGACAGAACCAGGGGGTGGACGAGCGGTGGTACTATGCTTGTTCAATATTTATCAGTTCAAGGGATGATAGTTAGGCCCTTACTGCCAGAGTATCGTTGTATAGGGAGAAGGTGGATTCCTATTCGTGGCTGCGGAGACGAAAGAGAGGTCGTGTTCAATAAGACACCGTTCGGGGATGATATAGCCTGCAGTGGTACTAGGTGGGATGTTATGAATAGGAATGTTTTTTGCATTTGAATCCCTTACAGTCTCTTCCGGCAGAACT
Organism: Lepiota brunneoincarnata; assembly: GCA_023014365.1. Classification (NCBI taxonomy): domain Eukaryota; kingdom Fungi; phylum Basidiomycota; class Agaricomycetes; order Agaricales; family Agaricaceae; genus Lepiota; species Lepiota brunneoincarnata. The sequence goes on from JAEBUN010000005.1 coordinate 1,363,494, forward strand.
GAAGGGGACTTTGATGGCAACTGGCTCCCAGTCTTCTCTATCCTTCAAGTCTGGCCTGTTTCATTAAGTAGATGAACGATAAGAGCAAGGATGTTGGTCAAGGCACCTACAGGTTGAGTATATAAACATTGCCTACAGCAATCTCTTTAGGTTTCCTTGGTGCCATATTGCTCCACTGACCAGAAATATCGAGCGCGATGACTGGCAGCAGACTATCTCTGAGGTGTGGAGCAGACGAAGCGATATATGTGAGTACGCCAGAAGTGAAAATACGCGTAGCTTCAAGTTGGTGTGCCTGTGACTGGTTTGTTTAATGCGATTTAAATATCTGTTGCTGCGCTTACGAATATGGGCTTTCCAGACGCGGATGACCTACGATTGATCGAAAAGATGGATAACTGGGATTTTGGCACGGAAACATCTATTCAAGGATAGTTATGAGCACAGGTAGCCGAGGTTACCGAGAGGTACTAACATCCTTCAAAATCAAGGTAGCTAAGAGCCAGGTACAACCTTCCCTTGTCGACAATGGGTTTCTTGGCCGGTGACGCAGAGCCTGCAGTGTCGGGCGGGAGCGTGATTATCGGGCAACTCAAAAAATCCATCCTATAAATGCCAGAGCTGTTGACGGGTATCGGCGCAAGAGGATTTACGAAGATAACTTGGATATGGAGGAATTATTAGCATTCCTGGGTTTCGAGGAGGTAGACGCACCCATTACAACACCGTCGTACCGTAGAAAAACCTGATTCACCTCAATAACGCAGTCATCATTTCGCGAGTCCCATTCGTCTTGCTTTCGGTCATCGTTTTGGGCGATGGTGGGGACTGCGAGGTCCATAGGATCGAAAGGCGCATTTTGAGTCGTTGATGCGGTACATTGGCGTAATCGCGCTGCAACAAATATGGGAAACTCGGCTAAGGACATTAGCCCTGCGAGAGACATTGATAGGTAAAGTGGTAATATTACCATTATAGCTGATACCAATCGTAGCGTCGACACACAACTTGATGAGATCAGGTGGGTCTTCATCGGGGATCGGCTGATTCACTCGCAACATATTAGTCACACCCAACGGGCATTTCAATATCTGTAGGCTTTGCAAGTAAAACTGATAGTAGCAGATATGAACGCGGTAGTCTTGTGTAACAAGAATCAGAGTCGGGCCCGAGGTTGGTAAGGTAAAACCTCTCGGAGGAAGACGATGGGGCGATCCAGAGCTGTTGATTGTCCACTGGAAATGTTAGGATCGGCCGTGAAATATGTATCTGTTGCCACTCACCTCGCGAGGGGCACCCAACCAGCTCGCAGCTACAGGAGCTGTTTGAGGAGGAAACGTCCACCATTCTTGAACAGTCCAATTGTCTACCTGTGGACCTCTCTTCCACAGACAGCCCGTTCCTTCTCCACTTGATTTGGGAAAGTATGCAAACAGCCAGTCGTCGCCTGGGGCAACCGAAATAATGGTTGGAGGTTCATAGACGTTTGAGGTCGAGGTGATAGGCTTTGGGGAAGGGAGAGCGAACTGCTTAGAGGATGAAAAGTGCCTCGCCGTTACTAGAGGTTGAGTGGGGTGGGCAGAAAATATGACTGAAGATTGGGACCATTGCAACGGGCTAGGAAATTGAGAATTATGGGAGACCGAACAAAAGGCCGGACTGACCGGTGGGGGCGCTCTGTGAGTGGGTAAAAATCCCACCATCCTGAATGCCAGTGCGTCGATTCTTTTGCCTTTCCCTTTGACGGAGAAACTGAGGCAGGCTTCATGATAGATTGTCAAGTGCAATGAGCCAACAGAAGACAAATTGTGCTATCACGTGGTTATCATGATAAACACAGACTTGCTCGAAATAGTATTTGATTGCGAGTACCTACACACCAATGCACCAACACCAAAACCAAGTTATCAATGGCATCGAGACTGATGTCGTGGTACAAAGATTCAGCGACCGTACTTTGGTCCTTGTGACTCAGTTGGGTAAAGTTGGCAATTTGGTCCTCCTCTTCCACATAGACAAATATGGACTGGTCCTGACAAGTTTATTGTGAAAAGATACAAGCCAGCATACCACCCACAACGACCCTTCCGCCGCCATCCCTTGTTCCAGGACAACTCCCACCACCATCTCCTGCGATTCAACTAACGAACTTGCTTGGGAGCGCATCCCCAGAGCATACCCAAACATTGCACTCGTTATATGTCGCACAAATCGCTACACTTGTCTGGATCTCAGAGGGGCCGGCTGGCCTTGACACTGGAAGAAAAGGGGTGATAGTCGGGTTGGCTCTACGGAAGCTTGAAGAGGACGGGGAGCGGGAGAGAGCTACATTTCGTGGAGTCATGGACATAGTTCAGGGCATGTTAAGGCAGCCTCCTATGATGTGACCTTTATTCTAGATATCTGAAGTATCTTATTCTTCCCCAGCGTCGAGTGCGAGGAGCTCCTCTCTATGCTGACGCTGACGTTTGTCCCACTTCCATTGAATGAGCTCAGTCAACCGCTGGCCGGGGGGAGGAGCTGTGCGTGGATGGGTTTCGTGAAGGTGGTAGGCCAATATTCCGGTGAAGACGCCCAGAAGGGGGTCAAGGGCGCTCGGATGGAATGTCAGGTATGACTCGGGTCATGAACGACGTAGAGTACATACCGGTGTAGAAGAGCGGGGGACGGAGACATGATGGTCGTCAAAGAGTTCAGGGGTGCTGCAGGAAATTTGAAAGTGGTCGCGTCTGATCGGGTGACGGCGTCTCTCTCGGCTCTTCATCCGACCGTATCCTTCAACAGTCCCATTCCACTTTTCATGTCAGCTGCAGCTCTCGACCGTCAGATCCGTCCTGTCTATGGTCAGTCGACGCGTGCTTCCCACGACTTCCTCTCTGTTCACCTTTGACTCCAGACGCTCTCGACACCGGGTCCAACAAGTCGGCAATAGTGACCTGCAATAAGCTGCTCAAAAAGTATCCTCAGAATGAACTAATCAAGGTGCCTCTCGTTCCCGCTCCTCTAGTATCCACTGACCTGGACCCCCTAGGCTTTGAAGGCCCTCGCGCTTGTGCGATCACAAAAAGTAGAAGAGTCTCTTGTCCTATGTGATGAGGTCCTGGGGACAAAGCCGACAAGTGATGCGGTGCTCACCGCCATGATGCATGTCCTGAGAGGCTTAGGGCGACGTATGTACACTCCCATTCCGATACTCGGACCTCAACCGAGTTGATTCGCAGACAAGGACATGGTCAAGATGTTTGAAGAGGCATACAAACAACAGCCTCTCAATGAAGAACTGGGAGTCCAGACATTCTTTGCCAACGTTCGTGCAGGACAATGGAAGTCCGCACAACTGGTCCGTCCTCTTAAATAACCCATCCCACAGTCAACCTGAACCACGTTTTCTAGATTGCTACTCGCATGAACAAACAGTTTCAGGACGAACGATATTTGTACTGGACCGTCATTAGTGCAGTCCTTCAGGTATTAAGCCATCATCTGCGTTACTCTTCTGAAATCTCAATCCACATTTAGGCCAATGACCCCACGACGCCGATAGAGATGCGGACCATTCTGTACAAGCTTGCGCACCGTCTTGTCATTTCCTCACCAACGCCATCTTATGTCAACGCCGACCGTTTCTACCTCCACCTCTTGATCCTGCTAAAACTCGATCTCATCGACGACGCTCACAAATTACTCGACAGTCAGGTTGGCCGCAGTATTTGTTCAACCAATCTCTCGTGCAACGAGCTTAGGCGACAAGTTTGGAAATTGAAAGGGTTGGTCAAAGAAGAGGGGGAGCTGGCCAAAAGTCTTATCACAGAGAAAAAGTAAGCCGGCTTCATGGACTCTATACTGCTTGCAGTAACTCATTTGGCTTTTCTAGTGACCGTAACTGGCTGGAGTTCCTCTCCCTTCTGGATGCCACTTTTGTAGACCTCAATGCCGGGGAAGGCGAGCCTTCGGAAGAGGCTGTCAGTACCACTCGCACAAAGGCAGAAGAAACCAAAGACCTTCTCCTTCAAGTCGTAGAAAGGGATGGGACAAAGGACCGCTCTGCTCTGCTCGCCCTTTTAGAGCTTGAAAAGCGCGCTTGTATTCATGGCCTTGCCAATGGTAGCCATTCGCTCATTCTACTCCAACATTCCGCTCATAACTTTACAGACAAAACCGGGCTCATACATCTTCTTAAGGACTATTTTGAAAAGATCGGCGATAAAGCATGCTGTTATGAAGACCTTAAGCCGTACATTGACCTTGAGAGCGATGAGCTGGCTCATTGGACTGCTTTCCTAGATGCTATTTCACCTTCATTTGTGTGTGAGCCCTGCAGTCATACACGAGCTCTTGCTGACTCCGCTGTCGGAAGTCGACAGAAAAGGAACTACGGCGGCTCATAAACGTCTGTAAACTGAGGCGCTACAACCTACCAGCTTCAGAAATAACGATTGAAGGAGAAACCGCTCGAGCTGCTCTATACACGGAGAACTACTTAAAGGGCCTGAAGTTTGGCACGGGCCTCCCGAGCACCGAGCTTCAGCCTGCAGATGACTTGGCTCTCTTAGCTGCCGCCAGCTATGTGAGCTTGTGGAAACTGACACAGGATTACGGATATCTTTTTTCAACAGCAGCTCTTCTGGAGCATGCTCTAACAAAAAGCAAACAATCGTTCCTGGCACGCTTGATACTTATCCGCATCTATCGTTTGCTTGGTATGTCTCTTGTATTCAACATAAGATTGTACAACCGACTCCCAACTAGGGGCGCCTAGCCAGGCTCTTGAGCATTACCACGCACTGCGCATCAAGCAAGTGCAGAATGACACCCTCTCGCACTTCGTTTTGTCGCGTTCATCCACGTTCTCCCTTGCTGCTACCGGCGATCTCACCTTCGCGACGGAGTGCTTAGAGTCAACGCAAATTTACCTGAGCAATTCTCAAGAGGTAAGCTCTTGTCAGATAGGTGCCAACATTAGCTAATTACACCCGCTCAGACGGGTGATTTTATCATTCGGGCCTTTACAGCGGAGAAATATTCTCAGGTAGAATGACGATTCCGGGTGAAAATCTCGATTCATTGATGCATGGCTCAGATTCCCGAGTTCATCACTTTCGAGGACCGGCTAGAAAACTCATTACAACGCGATCTTGTTAAGATGGAACATCTCCGCATGCGTCTCTCTCATGAGAATATTACCTCCGACATCATTGATATGGAACTCATCGAGTTAAAATTCATCTTTGACAGAGGCAAGTTGAATTTATCGATATCACAAGAGCACGTATTGATACTACGATAGTTCATCATGATAACCGGGACACTGCAATCCTGTCTAATTATCAACCAAAATCCTCTGCTGATCTGAACAAGCAAACGCTGCTCTTTAATATTTATGAAGGAGTACGTGCTCAAACTGGCTGGCTACACAGAAGTTGACGACCTTTGCCCGTTCCACACCTCAGTTCGCTTGGCTCCGCACTTTCCTCAAAATTTATATCCGTGCTCTGCAACAAAGCAGCGACCTGGACGATACCGTGGAGGAGAAGTTGCTGATCGGAGACCGACCTAAGCAACGACTTGACCTTCCTTCTGGCGTCAAGCTCAAAGATCGCATTCGCGAGCGCTCAGAAACAGATCTTAAAGAGGTAAAGGAAAGCCCTTTCTAAGTTCGATCGCTAATATTCTGATTCTGGTATTCAAAGGTCACCCGAGATGAAATATTGCTAGTCGAGTTTGCTTCTGCACTTGCTGATTGGCTGGAACCCTATCATGATTACACTCGACCTCCTCCTGCAGTTGTTTTAGCTGAGGCAGCAAAGCAGACAGAGCTCAAGACTGGACACCCTTTGAAGGGTATCGACATTCCCCCACTGAATGGGAACGGCCATAAGAAAGACGAAGAACCTCCCGCCTTCGTTGAGCCACCCGAGATTATCACTCGCTTTTTTGATGGTGAGTACCCGACCGCCCACGATCTTCCAACGTATTAACCACCATGTTTAGACATGAAAGTTCGGTTCCATGAAGTCAAGGACGCAACTTCACCAGCAGAAGCCCTCCATGTAGCCACACTTGCACAAGAGGTCGTCCAATTTCTATGTGCTATATTCATGGCAATGTAGCTAACCCAACAATAAAGGCATTCCTCATACTGGTTACTGAAACTCTCAGGTTCAAGAATCCACCAGTTGTCAAAGTAAATAAGCTGGGCATGGTGGGTCTTGTTGATACATAAACTGGGATAATTGTTTAATTAGCCTATGCACAGCTTGTCACAAGCTTCAAGAACATTCGTACAGCTGCCATCTCTAACTTGAAGGATATCTCTGCGGATCTTATTAAACGCAGCGAGGGCGAAGGTACTAGCGAGGCTCGCAAGGCATTCGTTGAGAAGTGCTCTCGTATCGTTGATGCTGGTGTAAGTCATTCTCGTACATTGCCTTTTCGTTATAAATCACCGAAGCGGACTATTATAGATTGATCACGATTTTGTTTTGAGCATTGCCAAGAAGGAAACGGATTCAAGGAAAAAGGTTCTTGAAGGAATTGCGAAAGGGATTACCCGCATTTGCGCAAATTACGCTGCTTACTAGATCTCACTGTAGACGCTCACCCTGCATGTCTTTCCCATAATTATTAATACCACCCAACTCCTACAAGTATCCTCCCGCCTAGTTGAACGCTGAAGTGTCTGGGCGCGTGATGTCACAGCCATATGGAGCCACGCGTTGTTGCGCGTCCTGTCACACACAATATAAGATTGTTCCGCTCCTCTATCACCCACCCAGATTTGAGCCGAGATGTCGCAGTGTAAGAGGCAATCCCTGAAATGTTGTCGCCTTGATATTGACCATCCATTTTTCACAGATGAGTCGCCATATTATTCTGGCGGAGGTGGTGGTGGTTTCCTGCAAAGCGGTTCGCAACCGAGTCCCGGAGGAGGCCAGGCGAGCATATTACCCTCGCCCAAGGCAATAAACTAAATACTTGATAGAGGAGCGAAGCCGCGATGTCAGTAAGGCCTATAACTGCTGCCCAGTTCCTGAAAGCAACGCAATCACATGGCGACGGTCCGTGGTCCTTGGAAACTTATGAGATTGGGCATGTACGTGGTAGCCCGAAAGGAATGTTTCATCACTAATTGGGCGAATATTAGGTTACAACGGTGGGGCAGGTGATTTCGATTCAACAGCAGACGACCAACCATACCTATTTCATCGATGACGGGACCGGGTGTATTGAAGCAAAACATTGGGTCGGGTCGGTGGCGAATGCAGAGGCCGAGATGGAAAAATGGAAGGGGATTGAGTGGGTAGCTCTTTTTCTTGTCGCATGAGGTTAACCTTCGTGCTCTTTTAGAGAGGGGACCTATGTCCGATTGAGTGGGTTCATGAAGTCGTTTTCGAACAAGAAATATATCAATGCCTCGTACATGCGGCCTATTGAGGATTTTAACGAGATTTACTTCCATTTATTGGAGTGCATTACAGTGACGCTGACTCTGGAACGTGGTCCTGTGAGTAAACTAGTTCCCTTGGCTATTGTTGGAGGCGCTGAATCTATACGATAGCCTTATGGCTCCGGGGGCGGGGAGCGAAAGGGTACAAGTGGTTCATCAGCCTATCAGCTTGGTAGCAATGTTATGGACACTCGAGATGAATATTCCGACCTGCCGGCTTTCCAACAACAAATTGTCAGGTTTATCCTCGCCGAGAATAATAGAGAAGGAGTTCACGTCGGCTTGATTGCCCGGGCGATTGGTAAAGATGCAGATGCAGAACAAATCAGGTTCGTGGGCCTTGTTGTAGCTTCTGGAAATGCTGATGGTTAAGCCGCTCCGAATTAGCGCTGCTCTGGATGCCCTCCTGGACAGTGGTATCCTATACAATACTATTGATGACTCCCACTTTACGGTGTCCCGGTAGATTAAGCTTTGATGCACTATGGAAGAGTGATACTTACTTAATGCTCGGGCGGTTGCTGTATTCACGGTTGAGCGGCCTTGGTATCATTTAACAGCTTTGCTGAGTTTGATTATGAACACCTTTCCTTCCACCCCCGGCCCATGGTTGACCCTGAATCACCGTATTACAAGGTTGGTGGCCCAAGGTCATGGTCCGACTTGCCTCAATAACTTATCCCACGCCCTTGCATTATTCACAATTCGCGTTCACCTTTGGTTAGGCCGATGGGAAGCGCTCAACGAACTTCGGGAACGGCCTGCGCCACGTTACTATAAGACAGATCCTACGGGCTACTCATGTTTCGACTAAATTCGAGATTGAGAATCAGGAAACTGGATTTGTAGGCCCTCACCTTCCTTCCCGTAAACATAGTTAACAGCTCTTCAATACGCCCAGGTGGCATTAATAGCAAATGTTTATGATGTCAATCACAAGGGAGGAAAACTGGAATTCGGCCTTGATGATGGTACAGGGAGAATCAAAGCTTATATGTGGGATCTCGAGGGGATAGATGCGGAGTGCGAACTTGCAGAGCACCAGTTGCAGTACGTGGCTGCTCTTCTCCACGAGCAGTCATTGATCCTGATAACAGGAACTTCTCGTATGTGCGAGCAATCGGGAAGGTATCAGAGTATCGCAGCATATACTCGATCCACCTTCAGGGTGTCAGATTCGTGGAGGATCCCCACGAGATTTATCAACATCTACTGAGAGTTATGGTGGAGTCGCTCATTTTGAGACGTGGCCCCCCGGTCAATATCTCGTCTTTTCTCATTCCTACTTGGTTACTGATTCTCGTTGAAGGGTCGTGATGTGCTACAGTCTATGCCGCAGATACAGCAACCTTCTGAGGTCCTCTCTATGCAGTCCCTGCGAAGGGACCTCCCTAATCTAACTCACACCAACACCACTCAGCGAGTCCCCAGCCCTGCCCCTCAAACCCAACCTCCACTCGAGCATGTCCAGAAAACCGCCGAGCACATCTCTGGTGCCTCATTAATCTACTCCAAGCGATCACTCGAACGCATACCCCATTTTCAATCACTGCACGTCGATGAACCACCAGTCAGGAGGAACTGCCGGATTGGTGGGGATTCTCCCACAATGGAGGCAATAGGCCTGCCAGATAATTCCTCCCTAATGCGACCTGAGCAATATACCACTAATGAAGCTCTGCCTCCAAAGCGGCCACCCCGGTCCCCTGATAGACCGGTGACGGCCGCCGCTAGCAATATTCAATTTCAACAAACACTCTATCCAGATATTGCGGATACGGGGCGCGGAGACGGTTCTTCCAGTTTGCCCAAGGATGTTACAATGGGCTCGGCGTTGGCGCCCACGGCACCTCCGGCCAAGCCACTGCAATCATTGAAGATATCCAATGAATCAGCTTTCTGCAGGCGTGATCCTTATTCCCATTTAACTAGCTTACAAAGAGACATTATTCTGACCATCCAGAATGCCTTATCGACCGCGGCGGAAGTTGAGAAAGGTGTTGCGCTTACAATGCTTGTCAAGACAATTGCGAGACGTCGACCGCAAATTACGGACCGCGAATTCCAGTGAGTGGATTCTGTGCTACGCTGGCGATGACGCCACTAAAAGGAAGACAAGGGACGCCTTCGATTTTTTGATTGATGAAGGATACATCTACAACACCATTGATGACAATCACTATTCCTGTACATAACCTATATATTTCATTTCCTGGCTTATCTTCTGCTATACAATCCTGTCGTCCTCGACTCGTGCATACAATCGCCGCGGACACACACTCACATTCTTTTAAACCATATTGTCAGAACGCCGAACTCCCAGGGCCTCGAGTTGCGGACGCCATTATGTCTGAGTCCAGGATATATAAAATAAGACCTCACTGGTATAGATTTCGTGAAGTAACTCGTCTTATAGTACTGCAAGTTCTCCCGCCCCAATTCTATATGTGGCCTACTTCTGACTCGCCTCTCCAACTCATTTCCAGCGGCAACTCTTGCATAGAATCATACTATGGAAAAACCTGATTCGAATAATCCATCGGGAATGAGATTTCTGGGGTTGACCTAGAACGAAGACGGCAGCCCAAATGGGTCGGCTGATTGATAACGAAACATTACCCCCATCCCAGATTTGAACCCACCAATTGCAGCCATCCCCTCTTAGCATGTAATCATGCTGAAGGAGGAGATACAATCGCTGGTATTCGTCGCCAGATTCAAGATTTCTTCCTACCCACGGTTGGACGGAAGCCGAAGTGGGTGCCGTGGAACGCGGATAATTCATTGTTCAGTGAGTACTTAGTTCTCAGAAGTGACTATTCGCATCGACCGAGGTCCCTTTTCCACCAGTAACATGGATTGGAATCAATGATTGCACGTAGGTAGCGCGGGTACCTGAACCATCCATGTGTTCCCATTGACAAGTGAGGTCAAGGTTTGCGATTGATCCCTCCTCACATATCGAGCAGCTTTTCCAACTTCGGAAGGAATTATACGACGTGGGCGCTCGTAATTTCTTGTTTATCGATGTTCCCGCTATCCATTGCAGTCCCGCTGTTCGGGCTTTCTGCTTTCGTGCAACGCCTATGGCTTAGCGTTGGTCGTATTAGAACCACCCAACATGTACGATAAATCTAAGGCATCGACTGATAATTGGAATAAATTGCCATCGAAAGTTTCGCGGTGGCGCATGGAGACATCACTGCCATGTCGTTTGCTTCGGCACCTGCGCTTTTGAGCTCTGCAACACCGGGTCCTATGACATGAACTGCAAGGTTCAATGGTGGATATACACTGCATGTAGTGGTTGAGGTAAACAGGGTACACGTATTTTGAGGCGAATGAGCGTGCCAGTGGTACAATGCTTGAGCGCAGCTGGAGGGACATGACGATGCCAGAGGTGAAGTACGGTGGGATTAAATCACAAGCAGTACTTGGTATCCAGAGGTAGCTACCTTTTCCTGGGCTGTGCGGATAAGTAAGTGGATCTAGAGCTATCCGAAAGAGGGAAGTCACAGCATCAATTCTCGTGGTGTTGGTGACCTCACCCCGTCCAGTGTCTGTGGTGGTAGTTACTCTACAGTCCTCTTATCTTACCGCAGCACCCATCTGCTGACTTCGTTCTTCGTTCTAACCTCTCCGTGACGGCCTTGTTTCAGGGACGACTTCTATGTCCTGGTTCTCTACCTGGCTGCCGGAACTACCAGCTCTCAACCTCAATCTCGCCTTACCCACAAGCATTCAAGGACGTTTTCTATCGTTTATCTTAAAGAGGACTCTCGGTCATTTTTTCAAACCCGGTCAGCTTGATGTCCATCAAATTGATTCTCAGGTTGGTTCGGGCTTCGTGCAGGTGAATGGACTTGAACTTGACGGCGGGGTATGTGAATTCCATGTGTGGGGTACATAATAGCATTAATCTCATTATCAGGCGATAAATAATCTTCTTTCTGGACTGCCTCTGACTCTTGCCTCAGGGACCCTCTCTTCAGCGACTGTCCGCATACCATGGCCCAATCCCTTGACTTCGACTCTCGGATTCTCCTTAAATTCCCTACATCTAACCCTTGAAACAACCTCCACTATGCCAGAATTTTCGCCAGATATTGACCTAGCTTCCTCCGTGGCTTCTGTTGCAGAGACCTTCCTTCATGAAGAACTGTCCCCTCGCGAGGAAGCCTCGCTCATGGATTCACTCCATTCCGAACTTCCTTCGGTGAACATTGAGAAGGAAGTTTTTCCAGGAGGTTTGGATCCATTTTCCATAGAAAGTGACGGGGAGCCACGCAAGGAGACGGAGCCAGGTGGTATCTCGCTGCTCGCCACCCTGATTGAACGTCTACTCTCAAGATTTGAGTTTGATGCTCAGGACACCCGAGTCACGATTGTACATCCGGGCAATGTCAGTGTCACGCTGACTTTGTCAGAAGTCAGATACACCACGAACATCAAGCAATCAGGCACTAACTCATCCTCCACCGATCGATCGGCTCAAAGTGCTACCCGTTCTTTGGCAGTCAGTGGTATCACATTGCACATGAGAGATCTGCAGCCCGGGATTCTCCAGTGTTCAGGTTCTACGACAGCCCTCTCTTGCTCCCCTAGGTTGCCTATGAGCACGGAGTCATGCCATGGGGTCTATCAGTCAGGGACTCCTAGTTCATCCTCTTCATCCCTCGATGAAGAAACCCAAATGGCAATGTCTCAATCCCTTGCCTCGCTTCCACCTCGGCCACCGTCCGTGGCCAGCACTATGTACGAGAGTGCCCTGTCAGTAGTCAACGAAGAGAGCGAGGACACCCCATCTGGTTCCGCCCATACACTCCCTTCAACACCCATCCATTCTGATGACAATCCGCAATCCGCGCTCTCCGCTCAAGAGGAAATGGTATTCTCTTCCGGCTCCACGCCTCTCACGGTCCAGATGGCTACGCTACCTCTTTCGAGCGATCACGGGAGCCATACCTCTGATAGGGAAGATGGGATGACATTCTCTGTACAGGTTGGGGTCCTGGCTTTCGCGTTCCGAGCCTGCCATATCGGAGGTTTGTTGCGCCTTGCTAGTTTTATTACCTCTAAACTCCCCAAACCGGCGGATCCTCCCCCAAGAAAAACAGCAATAATAGGCGGGAAAGCAAATACATCTGCTTTCAACATAGAATCCTCCCTGGATATCCGTGGTGTTGTTTTCCTGTTCCTCCCCCGATCTAGCGGTCCAGCTTCTGATGGTCTAGGAAATTTCTTCCTTCGTCCCTTAATTCCACTGCCCCTATCGTCCGGGTATACGCGTCTACATGTTGAAGCCGTCGCGAGCTCTCTCACTTTCTACTCGAATCCAAAGGTTCTTACGGAGGTCGGCGCTCAAGCGAGGGCAAGAACGGAGAACTACCTGTCGATGAAGGGCCATTTCTCCATCCACAGCATATCCGTGTTCGTGTTCCATACTTCTCGCGAGGGTAGCGAAATTTTGGCCTTCCCTGTCCTCTTTGCAGACCCCTACCTCCCGAACCAGTATCACTCCCCACATTACCACCCTACAACAAATGAGGGGGGCGTTAACAGACCTTTACCATATTTTGACGTCCTCGACTGGACAGAAGATGAACATCAAAGGAGAGGTGCGGCACGGCTTTCTTATTGGCGGTGTAAACCCAGAACACGACGTCAGACCCGCCATTCCGCCCAAGAGCCTTACTACACGGGCAACTCCGCACCTGGCCAGGAAGAAAATATTTCTGACCACTCACAGAATGGCCATGCACTGACTTGCACTTTCGAGAAGTCACAGAATCACTACAAGCGATTATCACAGCTATCGGCCGATGGGAAACTCGCACCGCTTCACATTTGTGTGGATCTGAATACGATATTCGGCGACGATACCGTGCTGAGTTTTGTGGATGAGGTTACCAGCTCGCTTGATCCTGTTGAACAAATCGGGGATACTAATTACCCTGACGGGCTTGAAATGGACGGTACTCAACCTGCTACACCTAGGCAGCGCCACACGTACGGTGTGGAGAAGGAGAAAAAGCGGCCAGAACGCATTGTTCTCCACGATCTGGATCTTGAACATAGCTACGAGGATATGTACTCGAAACCAACTCGCCAAAGACCTTCCAAGGTTTGTCCCTACGACTGAAGTTAGGTATTTCTCCGACGTATCTGACTCTGTATTTCTAATAGCAGTCCTCGACCAAAGACAAGGTACGATTGTCTTTACGCGTGGCAGCGGTTCGCCTGGAGATACGAGTACCACCACCGCGGAATATCCCTCGTTCGGGAGCTCTGATTATTGATATACATAACATTGAGGTCAGAAATGGCTTCAAGAAGACAGAAGCTCACGCACATTTCGTGGCACCTGAGCTCGAACCCGAACTTACCTCGAAGCCGGCGGAAAGTCAGCCGGTGCTTAGCGCTGAGTGCGCAAGGGTTCTGATATCACATTCCCTTGTCGGCCAATCGCTTGCCACGGCTCTTTTATCCCTTGGCCCCTTGTCAGAAAATGACGGATTAGAGTCGCCCGGCCGCCGCGAGCCCCTGCATCCTCGGCTTTCGGTGATCAAGTCACAGGCTAGTTCAGGCGTTATCACAGCGCTGAACATCGAGCTTCCTTCTGCCCATGTAGTGGCATCAAAGGAACTATTGGATGGATTACAATACTTCATCGATGATGGATCCCAGCTTCTAGAACGATACTCTCAGCGGACTGCCAAGGTCGAAAGGGGGGGCAGGGAGAGCGCGGATACCAGTCTGATTGGGAGTCGCTTCTTCATCAAATCGAGGAGCGGTAGTGCCTTCATGGGCAGCTCTGTTCCCGATAAGAGCGAGATCGTCGTGAATTTGTCTATTTCAGAAGGTGCGCCGATCAAAACATCAAGAAATTCTGTTATTTATGCCACCTTAGCTTTCCTTCGAGCCTGGGTACCAAGGACAGACAACGAGGGAACATCTGTGCGGCCGTTCGACGTATTCACATCGGAGCTCAATGTTCTTGTGGAATTTAAACCGGAAGGAAAGGTAAGTAATTCCGTTTGTTAAACCAATGCTTGCTCATGCACAGGATGCAGGAAGAGACTATTGTTACACTTGCGATTCTAGATGTTAAGATTCAGAATGTGTTCAAGGCTGGCAAGTCTGAAACTCTTTTGGCGCTGACATCTCCTCGGACTCTAGTATGTATCACGGAATTGGAGTATCAAAAGCCACTGACGCACCACCAGATGTCGACTCCCCGGCCGCTTGTCAAACTAAGGTTCGCCTCCCTGATGGCACCTGGGACTACTGCGAAGGAAACAAAGTTGAAGCTAACACTGTGTGATTTCACATGTAATATCTTCCCCGACATTGCCTGGGCGAAGGACCTCGGCCTGTTCATCAAGTCACCACCCGGCGTAAGTCTTTGGTTTTCCTCAAAACCCAAATCTGAATCGTGTGAAGACTTTTGAATCTGTCATCCCGAGCGAACGGACTAGTATTGCACTGAAACTTCTGGATGGGTCTATTCGAGCATACGCGCCAACCAAACCTGGGGCCCTCGTTGTATACGTCGGAGACTTGGATTTGACGACCGACATCACCGGTAAGTCGCCGGAGGCAAGTTTTGCCCTTGGGGTCCAACACCTCGCCATCCTCGCCCTTGATAATACCAATAGTCGCGGAGGCGAATGTGATATCCTGTACAACGAGAAAGGAGTTGCCTATTGGAAAGTGAGTTGCACACAAGGCACCGACGGCCTTAACCTGACAGGTTCTTCAAGTCTCTTGGTTTTGCGCTCGTCGCTGAGGTTGCTGGAACGAATATTGTCGTTACTATGACCAGAACTTCCCCTCCCCACGTCGATGTAAGTACCTTGTTTAGGTCCTACGGTGACAAGACTAAAGCTTTCTAAGCTTGTCATCGACGGCATTCAACTACACCTACATCTAGCTGCTGATACACCTGCTACTTTATCGGCACTGATCAACGATATCGCCTCGGTGTTTAACCCTCCACAAAAGCAGTATGTCTTACAGTTTTGCTGATTGTATTTGCGAGTGAAGTTGATGGCTCCCATCTCAAGGACTCCTGAGGTAGCCAAAGAACCGGTCGTTCTCTCTCAAATGAGCGCTTCAAGGAATCTCATGGGTGGGTGCAATTGTACTATGAACACGTTTCTTTAGTCGATAGCTATTACCAGCATCAGTTGAGGACGTTGCATTCCGACGTCCACCAGAGATAGGCCCAGCCCCTGACATGATTCATGATGACCTCCCTACCAACCCAGACTATTTGGATGAATCATTTGGTGCGGCTGCAGGATTTCGAGCATTTTCAGATGATGAGTTGGATGACCTGGAAAATGAGGATGATGGCTTTGAGAATAAAGATGTAGTCTCAGCAGAAGTGGAGCCGGGGGATGTCCTGAACGTCAACGGAGAAACCATCAAGGTCCACCCTGAAGGCATCGATATGATTGAAGAGTACTATGACAACCTCCCCGTAGAAGTATCCGAGTCTCCTGTCAGGTAAGTCCGTGGTCCTTCCCCTCTGCGCTCCTCTACTGCACACCAACTCGCTCCAGTGGCATAGACAGCAAGCTGAAAGTCCGTGTAAGTGGAGGCGATGCGACACTTTTCTTGTACGATGGATACGACTGGGTCCGTACGCGGAAAGTCATTGAGGAGGAGGTCAAGGAAATGCGACGTCGGTTGGCCAAGATCCGCCAGTTGGTTGCCCTCGGCCAGGTGCAAAATTCTGGTGTGGAGGAGACGAGCGCGGTCCTCTTCAATTCTGTTTACATTGGCATTGGTCAGGAAGTTGACACCGAAGAACCTGGTGCCTTACTCGCAGCTATTGATGAAGAGCTCAGAGAGGACGCCGAGACGTCCACGCAGAGTTCCTGGCAGTCCCTCAGGCCGGCAGGTACTACTGGGGCCACAGGGAAACAGCGAAGCCGGGCAATACGAGTCCACGGAAAAAAACTTACGCGGTCCAAGGGACCAAGCATGGAATTTAAGCTTATGGGCTTGAATGCAAATATGGATCAATTCCACCCAGACGAGATACTTGTGTCGAAAACGTTTGTTACAGTTCGCGATGTGGAGATTCTGGATCATATCAGGACTTCGACTTGGAAAAAGTTTTTGACTGCATTGCGATCCGATTCTAGAGGCAACATCCGGGAGACCGGCTCGGATATGGTGAGAATCGAGTTGCGAGGTGTTCGACCTGCTCCCGGTCACCCCGCAGAGGAAGCGAGGTTGCGTGTATGTTCTATACATGACGATTCCTGCCAATTTTCACGCTGACCGTCGCCAAAGGCAAAAATACTACCTCTGCGGCTCTACGTAGACCAAGATGCGGTGGACTTCTTGAAAAAATTCTTCAGTTTCAAAGACGCGAATGATGAGCCTTCAGGACCCGAGAAATCTCCGTCAGAGGCATATATACGTAAGTAACGGGGATAATATGTTTCGGGCTTGGCTAATCCTCGAGTAGAGCTGGCCGAGATTTTCCCGGTCGACTTGAAGCTTGATTATAAACCACGCCGAGTTGACTACAGGGCACTTCGAGAGGGCCGTACTATTGAGCTGATGAACTTCTTCCATTTTGATGGTGCTGAAATGACTTTACGACATATAACACTAGCAGGAGTAAGCAGTTACTATTGCATTGGTCTGCTCACTGAAAGTTATCCAGGTTACCGGTTGGCCTCGTCTGTTTGAGATGCTGAACGATCTCTGGACTCCAGATGTCAAAGCCACTCAACTTGTGGACGTTATATCTGGTGTTGCTCCGATCCGCTCGGTGGTGAACGTTGGCTCTGGTGTTGCGGATCTTGTGCTACTCCCGATCTCTCAGTACAAAAAAGATGGTCGCATTGTGCGTGGTGTACAAAAGGGGGCGACCGCTTTCGTGAAGTCCACTGCCATCGAAGCCATCAAAATGGGTGCCCGTCTCGCCACCGGAACCCAGGTGATCCTGGAACAAGCGGAAAGCGTATTGGGCGGACAGTTCAGAGATTCATATACAACAGAGACACTTCAAGTGCCGACTTTCGATGATGCTGGTCGTTTGAGCATGGGCTCTAGCGACGAGGAAAACGGCGAATCCGACTTGATTTCAAAGTACGCTGAGCAGCCGACCGATATCATAGAAGGGTTCCAGTCTGCATACCAGAGTCTGCGTCGCAATCTCAACTCTGCAGCCCAAACAATCTTAGCCGTTCCTATGGAAGTGTATGAAAGATCGGGTAATGAGGTGGGTCATTCGTCGGTTTGGTACGTGCTTTAAAGACTAAAAAGAAACATAGGGACCTGTGCGTTCCGTAATTCGTGCTGTCCCTATTGCAGTGTTGAAACCCATGATCGGAGCGAGTGAAGCCGTCAGCAAGACCTTGCTCGGGCTTCACAACACTCTCGACCCTAATATCCGAGGAGAGAACGAAGCCAAGTATAAGCACCGGTAGCCTCGAATACTAGCTCTTCTTTTTTCATGACCATGCAACTGTATTACATTCGTGGTATACATAGTATACAACCCAGCAACCGCAGCCTAATACACACACATTTCTAGATGTGTCAGTAGAGCTCCCGATGACACAGTGACCTACCCACCGCATTCAGTCAATCTCCATTCCCATCGATCGGCCCTCTCCCTGAACTAGGGCGCTCCTTGTTTTAGAAGCAACTTTAATCTTTTCTCTGACCTTCGGTGTCTCCCCAATGGCCAGGGGCTCATGTAATTTGACTGACGCCTTGGCTTTCTCTAGAGTCTTTTGACGGTGTGCTCTCTGCTTTGCTTTTGCCATAGCCATTCTGTCAAAGGACCAATAGGTACGTCATGAATAATACACAATATGCAGACATACCTGTTCTTGAAGAATGCTTTCTCTCTCCGCGCTTTGATCTCACCCACCCGTTTCATGGCCTTGATAGTGGCTTGTATCAGATCGCGGTCGTAGCGAACTGGAACATTGCGTCGTTTCTCGAAATCAATCGTCGAGTCCTGGTGTTGGTAATGAAGTTTTTCGTAACAATAAAAAATAAGCGACTTCTTACGATTGTCATCTCCTTACCCGCCGCCTTTCTAAACGCTTTCGTCCACCGCACCTTCCGTGGATTGCGTTTCATTCTGACACAAAGCTCAGTGAATGGGCTTATAGATAATGCAGGGAAAATACATACTTGAAGTTTTTGTGACATCTGAAAGAGATTTTAGAAGGGTTTTGGAAGGTGGACCTAGTTCCTCTTACTTTGATGTACAGAACCGGAAGACTTTTGCGTCATTCCGGACAAAGGCCGTTCCTGGGCTACTATAAACACAGTACACTGCGAAGATCGAGCGCAATACTTACCATGGCCAGGGTAAACATTGGTGGAGCAGAAATAGCACTTTTCAATGCGCATTGTAAAGAGGGCACGCAACCCAGCACAACAGAATCAATATACCTTTTGTCACCACGTGACTCAAATATTTCCACTGAGGTAATCTTTTTGCCCCTACCGTTACTTGGCACACGCAGTTTCTGCTGCCCAGTAGAAAGCTCGAGGTGTCTGGCGGGCTTGTGGTGGCATCCGTCTCTTGGGGCTTCTGTTGCTTGGTCCCCGATCTGCAATGGACAAGTCTACTGGAGGAGATGGTGTTTTCTATGTGCTAGCCTTATCGTTCTCGGTGTTGTTTTGCTATTTCTTCATATGCCTTCTTCCCCGTCACGATGCCTACTGGTGTCCGCTGCCGTTGGTCCGGGGGACATATTACATTCCAATCAGTACCTGCGCTTCTTAGGTTGGTGAGAATCGTCGATATTCACAGACGGGTAGGGTCGTTCATGAAATAGCGGAAGGGGCAAAATGGGTTGCAAGAAATTTCTCCTAGCATTCAGGATGCCCATTTTACGCGGATTGTTGTGCAACAGTTCGGAATTACATTTCTAGTCGCTCTTTCACTTGAGTGTATGACCTGTACGAGCCACTCGCAGGCATTCCTCCTGATAGTTGGTCAACCAAATAACCTCAACCCCCGCGTGCTTTAATCTCTGTCCCCCTTCACATTTGACAAAATCATCTGGCTCGCCCACACCGATATAGCATCTATGAATTTTGGCTGCAATGATAGCGTCTGCACAGGGCGCAAGCCCAGATGTTCGGACTGAGCATGGTTCCAATGTGGTGTAGATATTTGCTGAGGCCAAGATATTCTGGATGTCCAGATCTTGGGCTGATGGGAACAAAGTGGCAAGTTGGGTCATCGATAGCGCTCTAGCTTTCTTTAAAGCATTGGCTTCAGCATGTGTATTTCCAGCCAATTCCCTCGAGAAACCGGTAGCGAGGACGGTGGCCTCGAGTGATGCAGGTGGCCACCTGACAGTAATCACACAACCAACACAGAATGCAGTCTGGGTTGGTTGGCACTTCCGTGCCTCGTCAAGCGCCAGGCGTAGGAAACGCAGGCTCTCTTCTAATGGAGACTCTTAGCGCCATGCATGGTGTGGAGCAAAGGGGAACGGACCAGATGGCGAAGACATTAAAGGTTAAAGTTGCTTGCTGCACTGCTTTCAGCAACTCTGCTTACGTATGCAGTGTGGGCACAGACATGCTTGAAAGTGTTTGACCTCTACTCTCTCATCACTCGTACTGGTTTTATCA
This sequence comes from Lepiota brunneoincarnata, assembly GCA_023014365.1. NCBI lineage: Eukaryota > Fungi > Basidiomycota > Agaricomycetes > Agaricales > Agaricaceae > Lepiota > Lepiota brunneoincarnata. The sequence goes on from JAEBUN010000005.1 coordinate 1,383,574, forward strand.
TGTCCTCGTCCCAACTAGACGAATTTATGGAGAGCCAGGTAGAAGGCAATGACGATCCTATGCGAGGCACCATGCAGGAGGAAGGGGAGGGGGATGGCGATGAGATGGCGGCCAACATGACAGACGACAGTTCGGAAGAAGGAGAAGAAGACGAAGAGGAGGCACGCAGGATAAGGGAGGGGTTTATTGTAGACGAGGATGAAGAAGAGGAGGAGGAGGATGAAGAGGAGGAGCGCCGTAGACGACGAAAGAAACGCAAGAAGCACCACCGCAGACGTGAATTTTCACATGTTCTTTCAACCCATTGGTGACTTATTGTATTGCAGGAGAGCAAGAAGGTGAGGAGCTTGAGGAAGATGACCTGGATTTGCTCGCCGAAAACACTGGCATTGCCTTCAAAAAGAACCGATTAACGCGCCTCAGACGCGGGCGTGTTTCCGAGTCCCCACCCGCTACCTCTGCTAAACGAAGAAATGTAGTAGAATCATCTGACGAAGATCTCGACAATGACGATAACCTTCCTCAAGTTCAAGATATCCAGAAAATTTGGGACGACGAGCGTAATAGGGATGACGAGGACGATGGGGATATGGACCTTTCTGATTTCATTGATTATGATGAGGGCGAAGGAGCCATGGATGAGGCATCTCGCTTGGAACGTAGACGGGAGCAGCAAGAATTACTAAAACGTAAAAGGGCATTTGGTAGCCGGCCAGAGCTCGCAGGTATCGATGCAAAGTGAGCGGGATTATCTCGATTTCTTGGGCTATTGCTGATCTTACACAGTGCCTGGGATGAGATACATGATGTATTCGGGGACGGTCATGACTATGACTGGGCGCTTGTTGGAGAGGAAGACATGGAACTGGAAGAGGAACAACTGAAACAGGACACGAAATATCAAGATGTACGGAACCTCTATATTGGGCCAGCACCTGCTCATTAGTTATTATTTCAGGTGTTTGAACCGTCGGAGATCCGTAAAAAGATGTTAACGGACGATGACGATCTAATTCGTGTCCAGGATATCCCAGAACGCATGCAGCTTGCGACCTCCTCTTTTTCTTCGAACGCCACCCTTTCCACACACACGCCAATGACAGAAGCTGACCTTGATGGCGCCGCTATGTGGGTCACTCAACGAATATCCACCCGCAAAAATCGGGAATATTTCAGCGCAGACGGTCAATTGCAGCATCTCAGAGGTGCTCTTGTCATGGCTGTCACTTCTGCATTGCGCTATCTTTTCGTTGAAGAATTCGAGGTACCTCACATCTGGGCACACAAACGGGATTATCTTTGTCATTTTGATGTCTCTGATATCCGGACACGCAAGGAATTGTTGTCCCTGAATGAGCTCTGGCGCATATACTCCTTGGGACAGAAGTATCGGTCGTTGTTGGAAAGGAAGCGGGCACTATCCACGTTATATGAACGGTTGCAAGTGAACGACGAGTATTACGAAGCGGATATCCTGCCCCGCATTGACAGTGCCGAACTTGTGGCAGATGCCACAGAGTGGTTGCATTTGAAGTACAAAGAAAAGAAGGGTGATGCGGTTGAATCTCGTGTGCACGAGGAGGAACCTGACGTGAAGAAGCCGAAAATGCCTAGTCGTATTTCAGCATATGGGGTTGCAAAAAGGAGCATCGTTTCAAAACTAGCCGAAGTTGGTCTCCCGTCAACCTGTTGATGCCTTCATCTCACCGATTTTTAGGGTTTTGGGCTGGAATCGCGCCAAATAGTCGCGAATTTTATAGCATCAGACCGAGTGCACTTCATTCGGGATCAGGATTTCAATCCAAGTGTTTATGCCGAACAGTTTGGCGATCCAGATCCTTTGAAAGCCCTCGCTCCGGAGGAATTACTTCGTCGTGCTCGGTTGATCTTGTCAACTGAGCTCGGAAAGGATCCCTTGTTGAGAGATTACATCCGCAAGCTCTTGAGAGAAGAAGCTCAGGTGACAGTTGAACCAACAGAAAAAGGCATTGTCAAGATCGATCAGAACCATCCTTACTACGTGTGTCCTTCCTGTGTTTACTATGTTTCCCGCCAGACTGACACCTCTATCAGAATTTCAAATATCTTCTCCGGAAACCGATCAAAGATATGTTAGAATCCGCGCAATTCTTGCATATCCTTGCGGCCGAGAAAGAGCACCTAGTGACAGTCTCGATCTTCCTTCTTAACGAACAGAGAGTAGAGCTTGAACAGAAGCTAAACAATGCCTTCAGCTCTGATAATTTCAGCGAGACTACGAGGTTGTGGAACGTCGAGCGGGCTCAGGTAGTTCAGGAGGTTGTCGAACAACACCTTATCCCCATCGGTGCGAAGTGGGTGAGAGAGTATCTTCGAGAAGAGGTTGAAGATTTCCTCGCTCAGAGTTGTGCTGTAAAGCTGCGCAAGGTATGTGGTATAGTGGTTTTTATACCCATCCATCTCAACGCATTATTCAGCGCATCAATGTCGCCCCTTATATAGTCGCTGGCATGAAACCTGGTGATACGTCCTCGGTACTGGCTCTCTCTTGGGGTAGGGGTGATCCTCAGAAAGACGCCATTTCTATCGCTTTCCTTGACGAGGCTGGTCGCATGCGTGAACACACCAAAATCGATAATCTTTTCGACAGTGACAACCTTGACGAGTTCATTGATCTACTTAAACGGCGCAAACCGGATGTCATTGTCATCGGCGGTCTCAGCATGGCCACGCTGAGGCTTAGCCAACGAGTGAAGGAAGTTCTCTCAGGAAAGTATTCGCAGTCAGCTGGTGGGGAGTCTGGCTGGGGATCACATGAACAATTTGAGATACCGGTTATTTACGTCTACGACGACGTCGCGCGTATATATCAACATAGCAACCGGGCGGCCGAAGAGTTCAGCGGGCTTTCTTCGAACACCAAATACTGTATTGGCCTCGCTCGATATGTCCAGAGTCCTTTGAACGAGTTTGCTGCCTTGGGTCGTGACATTACTGCCATCACTTTTGAAGAGGATGACCAACACCTTGTAAGTTGGACAATAGTTGGACTGCCTGTTTTGATTGCTAAAACACGGGCCAGGTTCCTGTTGAGAAGCTGTTAACCGTGTTTGAGCGTGCTCTTGTCGATGTCACTAACAAAGTTGGGGTAGATATCAACCGTGCTGTTGCGGATGGTTACTACCAACATCTACTCCCGTTTGTGTGTGGCTTAGGCCCTCGGAAAGCTCAGGCCTTGGTGAAGAAGATCGGTGCTCTCGTATGTTTCAATTTTATACATACCAGTGACGATGGCTCACTTAACGATCCAGGGCGGCACATTGGTCAATCGCGATCAATTTATTAAAGGAAGTTTACTCACTACCAAGATTTTTCTGAACGCATCCGCATTTTTGCGGATCGCGCGCGAGGACAACGATATGCGTAATTTCAAAAATCGGCGCGATGACGATGATGCCCCGGATCCCCTAGATGATACTCGAATACATCCCGAAGATTATGAGCTCGCCCGGAAGATGGCCACCGATGCCCTCGAGCTTGACGAGGAGGATATCCACGACGAACACCCCTCACATGTGGTCACTCTCATCATGAACGATCTGGATAATGAGAAGAAGCTTATGGAGCTCAACCTCGATGAGTTCGCCATCAGTCTTTACCAAGCCAACTACGATCAGAAGCGGCATACTCTCAACGTTATCCGGGACGAGCTTCTCAAGCCCTACGCCGAACAACGCGACCCATTCCTCTTACCTCAGGATATGGAAATCATCACAATGCTCAGCGGTGAAACTGAGCGGACTTTGAGACATGGCCTCATGGTTTCTGCAGTCGTTCACCGTACCGCTCGGGCTGCTGCCTATGTCCGCCTCGACTCGGGTGTGGAAGGCGTTATCACTGCTCAGAGACTCTCTGATAGCAACGCCCCAGTGGAGACAGTGGTCCGCAAGGGGCAGACAATCACAGGTATCATCATCCACAGGACGCTGCAGCTTGACCAAGACCAATTCAATGTCGAGCTTTCTTGTCAGCGACAACTTCTCGAAGAGAAGGATGATGAGATACGCAAAATCAGGGTGGATATGTATTATGATACTGGCCGTGAGGCAAAAGACAAGGAAATGCTGAGCAGAAAGAAGAGAGCAGAAAATGATCGTTCCCGCCGAGTCATCAAGCATCCTAACTTCCACAACTTCAATGCTGCTCAAGCCGAGGCTTTTTTGGAAAAACAACAACGTGGGGATGTTGTCATTCGGCCGTCCTCCAAGGGCATCGATCATCTCGCCGTTACATGGAAAGTCGAGGATAAGCTCTATCAGCATATTGGTTTGTTATTCCCGCTTCTCAGGGCTAGTATTTGATTACTGATGAGACTATAGATGTTACGGATTCTAATGCCGACCCGACCGGGCAGACAACTGGTCAACTCATAGTTGATCCAACTCACACCTATGCTGACCTTGATGAACTAATCGTTAACCATGTGCAAGCAATGGCCCGGCGTGTTGAAGAGTTGATGGCTCACGAGAAGTTCAAACAAGGACCAGAGGACGAGCTGCGTGAGCGTGCTCTCTCGTGTCGAACCTCACTTTTCCTGACGTACGCCAGATCTCTTCCTTAAGAATTCTTTGGCCGCCAACCCGGCGAAGAGCATGTATGGCTTCACCCTCAACCGGAAGCGTCCAGGTCATTTCAATCTTTGCTTCCTTGCTAATAAGAACTCTACTGTACAAACTTGGGTCCGTCTTCCATTTTTCCTGGCATCCGTAATTTGGGCTCACCTTCCTTTAGCCCGTACGTGTCACTCCAGAAGCATATTACTTGTTTGATGCTGCCGCTGTCGGTGTCCCTGAGTTGTGCGACGCTTTCAAAGTCAGGTAAGTTATTTCCAAGATCTGATTACGGACGATGGTTCACATGTCGCGCATACAGGCATCTCCACGAGTCTCAAAATGTTGCCAGTGTGGCAGGAGGGAAGACGCCATTCGCTGGGGGGAGAACACCTGCTCGGCCAGGTGGAGCAACTCCTGGCCATGCATCTATTCGGCACACCGGTCGTACGCCAAACCCCTACGGTGGCGCCCAGACACCCTATGGTGGTGGGCCTCCACCTATGCCCCCTTATGGCGGGCCACAAACCTACGGATATCAGACGCCGTCATCCTCACATCGCCCACCTGGTTATCCTCAGTCCCCTGCGAACATTCCATCTTCTATGAACCCTGCACGTGCACAGATGCTACAGCAAACCTCGGGTCCCGCATGGGGTCAAAATCCCGGCTGGGGTTGAATTTCTTTTCCTTTCCATCTTGCTCCGGCCTTCCAGTGCCTTTCCCTTTTCGTGTTTATGTTAGGATGTGTGTATCATATATAGATATTGGATCGTAATATGCATTAACTTAAATGTTCACTACATATATTCACGAAGTGTTGCGTGATTCGGATGACGCGAAAGCGGGATGGGGATTCTGCGGGTAAGAACATATACCGTAACAGATTAGATTTACACGTTGACTTTGATATCATGTACGAAAACAGTTTTAGTGGAATCTCCATGCCATCCACGGTTGCTACTAGCACTGACAAGGAACCGACACCCTGGGTCAACGACTTATATACCCCAGCATGAGAACTTTGTCTGGCAATGAACATTTATAGCGAGATAAAGATACTCACGCATTTGGGAAACATACCCCCCGTGATGGCCAGGTATGATCTTGAACTGCACACCACCTCTGGATCTGCCGGAATCGGGCTCGCCAGCTTCTGCGACGTTCCACAATCGCAGATTATCGAAGGAGGCACTGATGGGATGTGAAGAATGAGAGCCCGCAAGGAAAGGAGATCCGGGTGCAAAAAGAAACTCGAGATAATGGATGAAACGGGGCAGCAGGTGGGGGAAGGAGCTCCGCGAAAATGAAATTGATGACAAGTTGAATGAATGATATGACGGGAAAAAGAAGCACTAACCAAGCAATGTGGCGGCCATCTGGGAACGCGACAATACAGGAAACGACACCGGAGCTGGCAGGATTCCGGAGTGTTTTCAGAAGACGAGGAGTGCTGGCAAGCCCTGAACGCCCGAGGAGGCGTACATCCCAGACGTCAACTGTTCCGTTACGCCTGCCGGCATAGATCTGGCCACCATCGGCGGACCAACATGCCTTTTCGAGTAGATAGAATCAGAAGGATTGACCGCTGCCATCTTTGGGGAGGTGGTGCTTACCGATAAACACCAAGGGGGCGTCTTTTCGCTGAGCCAAAGTCGTCCGACGCCCTTTCCTGGTGTGTTGGTTCTTCTATCCCAGAGAATGACTTGGCCATCGATGGAGGCTGTAAGTAGCAGATCCGGTGAAAATGTAGCATAACCTGCGGGGTCGAGAAGAGGTGGGGCATTCTTGGGGGGGATTACGGTGGTTATTGAGCGCGCAGGGGGTGGCGGGTGTGCAGGTACCGGTTGAGTGAGATTCTGTGAACCGGGCATAGCGATCTTGCTCTCGAAAGGAGTTGGATCTGGTTTGATCGCTTCTGTGTCCATCCCGTTCCCATCGTCTACATCGTCCCCGTCGAATAGGGGGTCATAGGAAGCATCGGATTTTGCATCGGACTCTACGGCTGGGGGTTGATGATCGGGATTTTCGGCGTCGGGCAGTGAAGGTGCGCTAGCGGTAACATTATTGATAGTCGTTTCAGATGAGGTTGAGTTCTGGGTAATTGCTTGTGTCGAACTTGAGATTGTTTGAGTTTCTTGGGTCAAATCACTTTGGTGTGGTCCGGTACGTGCGAGCCTCGGACTGCCGGAATTTGAATAGCTGGAGGCTAAAGGCCGGAGAGCAATTGCAGCCAGTTGAGCTCCGTGTGCCGTGAAGTTACGGACACCTTGGCCAGTATTCAGATCCCATTGCTAAAGTCGGTCTTAGTTCCGCAAGCTTCAAGAGTATATATTATGGACCCACGATAGCCTCACCATCCCAACCGGCGCTGAAAAATGACTTTTCGTCATAGTCGAGGGCAAGTCCTGAGACAGGACCCCTGTGTCCGTTCATAACATGACACAGCCGACCGGGTTCATGCCGGACAGTAAAGAGGTTGATATGGCCAGTCTGGGGAATTATTATTATTAATTCTAACAGAGAAAAGTGGATGCATACATCTGAACCTCCTAGAGCCCATAGGGCATCTGATTGCATAGCCAAGCTATACACAGGCGAAAGGCCTGAATCATCATCGGACGAGACCGCCCCACTTGACTTCTTTGTGTTAGGCGCTATGGGGTTCTCCCACCAACAACGTAGCTGGCCGGCCTTCATGAGACCCTCCACAACTCCGGCGTGATGGCGCTGCGGTGCAGAAAGAAAGGTCTTTCCGTTGAGAGCAGTGAATATATCATAGTCACGTATGTAACCGTCATCTGCACCTGTGAGGAGATGCGACATGCATGGGGAGGAAGCCAGAGAGTGGACTGGACCTGGGTGGGGTAGAGCGCATATCGCTTCTACGGTGAAGGACTTTGGAGGCGGTATATTCGGGTTGAGTTGGTATCGAAGGGCTTGTCGGCGCCGTGCGGCGGGGGAAGGTGAACGTTTCCGTGCAGGCTGGGAAGATGCTGGGGGGGGTTTCCTCAGTACGTGAACTACCCGGAGCAGAATGAGCTCACTCGTAACAACTGACGATATGGGGATGCTGCTCTTGGAATCATGTTGGGAAATATTAGCGGGCCCCGTCGTCGAGACAGTCGTATGAGCAGAAATCGGTGCTTCGGAGACTTCTACGTCCATAGACATCCCCCCACTGCCGAGCTCCTCATCCTCATCCTCGTCTTCGTCTTCGTCCGCGTCCGCGTCGTCATATTCCTCTTCAGAGGACTCCTAGAGAGGTGGAAATATGGTTAGCTGGATGCCAGACAAGGGTACCAGAAGGCCCAAAGCACGTACCTCCTCCCCGTCCTCAGTCACGTCGTCCGGTGCGTCGATCATCGGATTTTCGTCTTCATCATCCTCAGCCTCAAACTCGAGTTCCTCAAGCGCGTCGTCTTCAGAGTCACTGGCCATCTTGGCTTGAAAGTCGGTGGTGTGTCGACAAATAGCCGGCGGGCCGATATACCCGGAGAGCACGTTGACCTGTCCACCACTTTTATCCATCCACACACCATGGTTCTGGCTGACCTAGGACGCAAGCTCAATGCTGCACTATCATCGCTCAACAGAGCACCAGTCGTGGACGAGAAGGTGGATTCGTACCCGATAGCAGCCCATTACGGACACTCATTAGCTGTGATCCTAGGTTCTCGATGCCATGCTCAAAGAAGTAACCGCCGCCCTGCTAGAGACCGATGTAAATGTAAAACTCGTTGCTTCGCTACGAGCAAAAGTCAAGCAAAGAGTCAAGACATTGCTGGAGAACAATGCAGGCGACAAGGCAAAGGAGATGAACCGCAAACACCTTATTCAAAAGGTGCTCACTTCCTAACTCGTCCCTCTCTACCTTTTAATCTCAAAATGATCAGGCGGTCTTCGATGAGCTAGTAGCCCTCGTGGATCCAGGCGTCGAACCCTACAAACCCAAGAAAGGTCAATCCAACGTCATCATGCTCGTCGGTCTCCAAGTAGGCCCGCCCGACACATATCTTCTCCTCAACAAAAAACCTGACCACAGCACAGGGAAATGGCAAAACAACAACCTGCACCAAACTCGCAGTGCACTACCAAAGACGTGGTTTTAAATCTGCCATTGTCTGCGCCGACACGTTTCGCGCAGGCGCATTTGACCAAACTCGCCAATCAGCGACCAAGGCGAAAGTCGCCTACTTTGGTTCCTACACTGAAACAGACCCAGTTACTATTGCTGCGCAGGGTGTTGCCAAGTTCAAAAAGGAGCGGTTCGAGGTGATCATCGTGGACACTTCTGGTCGGCATAAACAAGAATCCGAGTTGTTCCAGGAGATGGTGCAGATTGGGGATGCGGTGAAGCCGAATATGACTGTGCTGATCCTGGATGCCAGTATTGGTATGTGAAAAGCCTTTTTATCAAACACTTATGTTGCGGTGCACGGTAATAATCCACACAATGTAGGCCAGGCTGCAGAGGCGCAAAGTCGAGCGTTCAAGGAGAGTGCAGACTTTGGTGCTATAATCGTTACCAAGATGGATGGTCATGCAAAGGGAGGAGGGGCAATTTCAGCGTACGCCACCTTTGCTCTTCCTGCCGCCCCATTTTATACATTAAACCCATAGTGTTGCAGCAACAAAGACACCAATCATCTTCCTCGGCGTAGGAGAACATCTTCACGATTTGGACCGCTTCTCTCCTCAACCTTTCATATCAAAACTACTGGGGCTCGGCGATATGCAGGGACTGATGGAACACATGCAAGATCTCGCGACCCAGAACCCGGATAAGCAGAAGGAGATGGCGAAGAAGCTTGAAGAAGGTAAACTTAGCATCCGGGATTGGCGCGAACAGATCCAAAACGTCATGAATATGTCTGTATTAAATCCTCATCTCATTAAGGTGAACACTAACTGGCTTCCCCAGGGGACCTATAAGCAAAATTGCCTCTATGATACCGGGTCTTCCTCAAGAACTCCTCCAGGGCTCGGACGAGGAAGGGTCACAGCGCATGAAACGTATGATCTACATCACCGATAGTATGACGGCGGCTGAGCTCGATTCCGACGGCTCACCGTTCATGGAGTTGGGCAAGGATGGTAAACCAATTGGCCTCACGTGGCGGATAACGCGTGTGGCACGGGGAAGTGGGACAAGTGTTCGTGAAGTGGAGGAGCTACTGTGTCAGTACCGCATGATGGCCAATATGGCGAAACAAGCGGGTGGAAAGAATGGCTGGTGGGTTGATGGCAGCATTTTCTTCTTTCTTTGTTCCCAACATGAATTACTAGGCTGCAAACAATGCAAAAAATGCAGCAAGCAGCTGGAGGGAAGGGGCGTGGGCTGAATGGGATGCCCACACCGGCCCAGATACAGGCACTGCAGCGCGCAATGCCTCCGGGTATGATGCAGCAAATGCAACGTCAGCTAAGGAGTGGTGGAGGCATGCAAGAGATGATGAAAGCCATGATGCAAGGACAAGGAGGGGATCAGCTCGACATGGAGGAAATGCAGCGTACGTGGGTTGGGAGTATGATGGCAAGGGTCCTAAGCTAATGTGAGAAATAACCAGGAATGATGGCTCAAATGGGCAATGGCCTCGGTGGTCTTGGTGGCCTAGGCGGGCTGGGCGGGATGCCGAACATGGCAGATATGTTTAAAATGATGGGTATGGGTGGACGATGAAGATAGTCAACGGGGCACTTGTCATTGTGTATGTATGTATGGAGGATACCTGTAATCATAATTAACGGAAGGGGCAGCAGCGATCCTATCGCAGCTTCCTGTTTTCCTTTTTGATGACCGAGGCGGCAGATCTATTGCCAAAGATTAAACTGGAGGTGTGGTTGTCGGCGCCAGTGGATTTGGATACGGAAGAAGAATCGGCAAAGAGGATCTACGTAAAGATGGTCATATGAGTAGATGGAAAAAGGTCAGGGGCAAGTAACATACTACCCATAGACCCCAAAGTCCGATGACAAGGGAAGCGACAAACACCAGGGAAGCCAGAGGGCCGACTGAGGTTGTGTTCCACGCTAGAAACGCGGATATGATAGCGGCCACGGTGATAGGGCCGAGGAGGGGCTGGTAGTTTGGGACGATGGAGTTCTGCTGGGCGAGGGGGTCAGGAACCTGAGGAGAAATTAGTTTTTTTTTTTTTTTTTTTCAACGTAAAGGGCTGCTGATGGCACATACGTTGAGGACTAATGCAAAGGCAAGGGCGGCAAGCCATATGCCGAAATGGAGGGCGAGAAAAGACTCGAGGTTTGAGAGAGAGGTGCGGGGATACGAGTTGGAGATGAAGAGAAGGAAAGGGGGGAAGAGAGAGAGAGAGGCTGCGAGCAAAAGGAGACTTGGGGGTGTTTGTATTAGAACAAATAATAAGAGAAAAAAGAAAGAACAGGACAGAGCGGCGGTGACCCAGGTCCAGACGACCTGTGCGCCAATTTGCGGGTGGTGGTGGTGGAGGATGTCAAGCATGTGCATTGAATGATGACGTCACCGGAGAGACCCAGCACAGTGGATCAAGCCAATCTCAGATAAGCCGATTTTTATTTTATTTATTCTTTTTGATTTTTCCCTCCATCTCGCTCTCTACGAGATAATCCACAACACCTTCCCTCGCGGCCGACTTTAACTAGTTATGCCTTAGCCTTCCAACCTTTTTTTTCTCCTCTCCTCCTCACATGCCTTTGTCCGACGACGGTCATCCCCCGGGCTATGCATATGTCGGCGAGGACGATTCAGAGTACTTCCGTCTCGTCCACGGCAGGAAACTCAACACCCTCAACTCTGTCTATCTCCTCCCAGTAGATGAAGACGAGGTCAAGGTAACATCTTCTTCCCTCTGCAACGGTACATAATTCACCCCTGTCATCCTAGCGTTCTGAACGTCATCACCGGCTCATCCAGTTCGTCTTTAAAGGTCACGATTACATAGGTCCTGTCAGGGAAGCCCTCCAGTTTGGCCAGCAGCGTCGAAGTCCGTCCGTCCCATCTCTTTGCCGCTCTTGCGATGCTGACCCAAAACTCAAACACCCTTAGTCCTCGACTTGGGCACGGGTGGAGGCTTCTGGTAAATTACCCACCAACAATATGCCCTATTCACAGATCCAGTCATCTCCTTCTCCAGGGCCATTGCTATGGCTGACGAATTTCCCCGTGCTGAAGTCATTGGCGTCGATCTCGCCCCCATCCAGCCAAGGTACTGTAATCTCCTCTTCTATACCACCCGAACCGAATAGTCCTCCGCCTGCGCATCCTCATGGGTCGTGCGGCCGGTCTGGACGACCTAACACGTCCATTTTCTCTTCACAGCACAGGATGGTTCCGTCCAATTGCACGTAAGCTTCCCTCCTCGCTTCCGTTTGGAACGTATTTTTCTGACTTACTCTCCCCAGTTTCGAACTTTGCGACCTCGATCAGCTTCCCATTCCTTACCCAGACAATCATTTCGACTTCATTCACGCTCGCTCAATGCATACCGGTGTGCGTATCTCATTCTCCCCACTCCCGATCCCCGCTTCCGTACAACTGACCCAACGGTTTTCTTCCTTAAACCTCCCCCCTCCGCTGCAATCGCCACTGCCCCATTTCTTTTTTCCCTTCTCGGCCTCGTATGTTCTGCCCCTTTTATGGCTCGGCTTTCCAACAAACACAGATTCGGGACTACCCTCGTTTCCTGAAGGAGATCGCCCGTCTTCTCCGTCCCGGTGGCCTTGTCCTTCTGATCGAGCCCAATTTGCATCCCGTATTCTCCACCGCTTCAGCTCCTGTCGCAGCACCCCCGTGTCCCCACCCAAATACTTCATCCTTCCACTTTGCTTCGACGCCACAACAACAGCCTTCCACAGCCTCGACGAGTTCTTCTGCCGCTACGGGTGAGGGTAGTGTTAATAGTGGTATTCATCTTTCAATGTCCCGGCCCACTTCGACTTCCACGCTCGCCGCAATCCCAAGCGCTAACAGCGAGATTTGTGCTGGCGTTAGCGCCAGCGGTATCCGCACCGGCAACGGTAGTACCGCTACCCCTAATTCCGCTCCTAGCACTCGCACTACTGCGTCCACCATAACTCCCGGACCACCACCCTCTAGTCCAAATCCAAACACGAGTGAACAGCGGGGATGGGTCACCCTCTGGGAAACATATCGGACTTGTCTACGTCTGCAAAGCATCGACATCACCATCCCAGAACGCCTTCCAGACCTTCTCTCCGCCACCGGACAGTTTGAGAAAATCGTGGTGCAAGATGGAAACATTCCAGTCGGCTTTTGGCCACAAGGTGCGTTCATATCCGGGTAGCTGTTCCTGGATGTAAGAGAGGAGCGGCCTTCCTATCCCTTCACTTTACAATTTTCTTCCCCTCCCCTCCGGACCGGTTACTCTTCACCTTGCTTCTTCTCGTGATTTTCTCACTCCCATCTTGCTTATCTTTTTCAACTGATTACAGATGAAAATCTTCTCACTGTTGGTCAGCTGCAATGGATGGACTATGAGCTGTTCCTTCCCGCACTCAAGCCCCTGTTCCTCTCCCGCGGTCTTCCACCCTCCCAGGTTGACCGGATCATCAAAGACGCTCAGTATGATCTGTATTATCCATCTACTTGTCAATCCACCCATCTTCACATTGTGTATGCATCCAAGAGTTTATGGTAGTATGCATTACCTGTAACATTTGTAGTAATTCCATGTATCTTTAGCAGATTTAGATTTTGCTGCATCCATGTCTTCCAATCGATGTCCCTTGGTGGTATCGGCCGAATCCTTGACCGAAGGCCTACTCAGAGAAAAAAAATACAAGCGGTTGTAATACCTCCATTCCTTGAAGTTCAAGTACCAAAAGAAACGGCCGACCCCCAACATTCTACGCAAAACTTAGAATACCAGAAACCAGCCGCAGCAGAGCAGGATGATGCAAAAGTGCAGGAACAAGAGATACAACAACGGCATCGATCGGAAACATCGTGTCAACAAGCATAAGTGAAAGGAGTGGACGGGTCACAGCAAATTACGGGCCCAGGGCAACAGATCTCGCGCTCACTGCTGACCTTGCGGCTCCTTGCCGGAAAACTCTTGAAGAACGGTGAGCGCCTCCTGAACTTTGGCGTTCATTGCCTCCTCCGACTCGAGCAAGGCAAGCAATTCGTTATTGTCCATCTCCAAAAGCATACCTGTGATTTTGCCAGCAAGTTCGGGTTGAGACCTGGACGATGGTTAGCATTGGTGTGAGGACAAGGCCCAAAAGTAACTTACGCCGCAATCCTCATGTATATAACCTCACCGAGCATCTGCTTCTGCTCCATAGGAGAGGCAGCGGCCAACTGTTCAGCTGTGATGCCAGGCACGTTGACTTGTTGAGGGGCAGGAACTGTCGGGGGCTGACCAGGAACAGGAGCACCTTGTGGACGAGGCTGGGGCTTGTTGTAGGCAGGTTGGGGTGGACGACTAGCAACAACAGGGGCACCAGGCGGGGGAGGAGCACGACCGGGGGCAGGTCCCTGGGGAGCGGGACCGCGAAGAGCAGCGCCATTGGGAGGGGGAGGTCCATTAACACGGGGAATGGGGACGTTGGAGTGAGTTGGGGAAGAACCAGGCCCGCGAGCAGCGGGAGGACGGGGTGCTCCACGGGGGTACATGCCATATTGTGGGATGCCCTGGCCGTAGGAAGGAACTGGGGGTATGCCGGATCCTGGTCCGTTAGGGTAGCGAGGACGAGGAGGCATCATACCAGGTTGGCCATAACCCATCATCCCACGACCTTGAGGTGGGAAGCCAGGTCCCGGGGGATAGTAGATGGGACCATTGATATAGCCACCGGGGAGACCTGCCGCTGCCGCTTGTTGCATCCTGATCTGGTTGCGTTGGGCAATCTGACTTTCGAGTTGTTGCCTGCGAACCTCGCGTCGCTGAGCGAGCGAAACATATAAGGGCTTCGTCCCAATCATCTTGTTGTTCATCTCGGCAACAGCCTTGGTCGCCTCGTCGGGGGAGGAAAAGCACACAAAGCCGAAACCCTTGGAAGCACTTTTTTCGTCGCGCATGACCTTGCAGCTTGTGATGGTACCAAAAGGCTCAAACTCAGCACGGAGTTTGTCGTCATCAAAGTCGTCCTCCAAGTTTTTGATGTAAAGGTTGACACCCTGGTACTTGGACAACTTCTCGACCTTGGCTTGCTCATAGGAACGACGCAGCTCTTCCTCGCGCTCGGCTTTCTTCTGAGCACGAGTGACAAAAAGTTTCTTGGACTTGTGCTCGGTATCGTGCAGCTCATCAACTGCTTTCTGCGCTTCCTCATGGTTCTCAAAGTTGACAAAGCCGAAACCTTTGCTCCTACCCTCCTCGTCGGTAGCAACAAGGGCAGAGGTGACAATACCGTATCTGGAGAAGAGCTCCATAAACTCCTCTTGTGTGACTTCCGGGTCCAGATTCTTGACATAGAGGTTGGTAAACTGAGCCTTCATCTCATCAAGTTTGGATTGACGCTCCTATAGGTACTATGAGCTACAGGCTTCTTAACGCTGAGGTATTCGGAACTTACCTTACGAGAGATATGGTGGCCGACATAGACTTTCTTGTCGTTAAGCAGCATGCCATTGACAGACTTGATGGCACTTTCGGCGGCTTCGGCGGTCTCATAGTGGACGAAACCGTAACCCTTGGAGCGGCCATGCTCGTCAGTGGCGACCTTGCAGGACAGAACGTTACCAAAGGCGGCAAAGGTGTCGTGGAGGGCCTAAAGGTACGATTAGGGCAGTCAAGTATCGGATGTATGCGTCCGAATTTGCAAAAACTTACCTTGTTATCGATCGCCTCATCCAAATTCTTGATAAAAATGTTGCCCTGACCCGTCTTACGGAGCGCGGGGTCACGCTGAGACCACATGATCCGGCTAAGATAAGACCGTCAAGCATACCGAAATTTCGCAAAACGTAAATTTTGGCACGCACCATGCACGGTTCTTGATCAGCGAATAGTTGAGTTGCTCGAGAGCCCTTTCACCTGGATAACAAAGTTAATCTAGTCAAGTGCCTGGAGTTGAAGTAGAAATACCAACCATCGGCCGCATTGAGGTAGTTGACATAGGCGTAACCGAGAGAGCGACGAGTGACTGCATCACGGCAAACCCGAATACTTTGAATGGTTATAAAGTCAGAATACATTCAGGTCGGGATCGGGCGAGATAGTGGAGACATACCTGGCGACAGGGCCAATCATATTGAAAATTTCGAAAAGCATGGCCTCAGTAACGGTGGGGTCGAGCTCGCCGACATAGAGAGAGGCGGATGGAGCAGTCGAGACAGAAGTTTGGGGCGCAGGCGGGTTGTAAGGAGCTGGGACTGGCACAGCAGGAGGAATTGTTGGCTCGACGACCTGAACAGGCTCGGGTTGTTGAACGGCAGGAGAAGACATGGCTGACTTGTTTTACGAAGAATGGGGGTCGTTACTGCTTTGTGGACTTTTTCTGCGACTGGAGGAAGAGAACTCATGAGCGAGGGTCAGAGCCAGTAAGAATGGACGGCGCGCACAAGGGACGAGGTAACAACACAACCGCTTGAGTATATAGAAGATTTTTTATAAGTTTTTATGTCTGCTTTTGTCTTTTGCATATGTCAGCGACGTCAAGAGTGAACGACGACGAGGAACCTGACCTTAATGAGATGGTTGGTTAGAGAAAAAACGTCGCACTGCCCAGCCTCCATTTTTGATCAAACAATTTCAAACTCCGATATGCGCACTGTTCATTTCCACATAAAGGTCCTCTACCCACAAACGTCATTCTATTGTCCTTTGTTATCTCCTCTGCGTTGTAGCATGCAATTAATTAGTCTTACCCCCCGAGTTGCTACAGAAATCCTTGTTGCTCTAATTATATTCTTACGTTCACCGCTGGAACTTCTGTCTGGAATTATCACGGACCGTCACTCACTCCGAAGTGAAGGGAACGGCATCTTGGCGACAGGAAAAGATAATTTCCATCAAACATGGAGTCGTCCAAGAAAAATAAACACAGAAGCACTCGAGAACCTTCGACTTCTGGCACCTATAGACCAACTATCTGTCAACTGTAGATGTCCTGACAGGTCGGCGAAGCAGCCTAATCTGAGGAGAGGGTACGAAATCAACACTGGAAGTACTGCACATCAGACACTTGTTTCGATAGCCAACACCCACATGGCTCAGACATCGTTAGTGGTTTGCCTCACCGGCGACGCACCCCGCGGTGAGGTTATCGTCGGCGGTGTCTCAGGCCTGCGTTCGTGTCCTCCCTTTCGACCTCGTGTTCCTCATCTGTGACACACCAGCTTTATGTCATTCCAGGAAAGTTTAACCGACTGATAAATCTCCACCTATGTGCACCATCTTCCCTTCTCTTCATACTTGGCCAATTAGGCGGAATTTAGCATTAACACACTTTGGTGGGCCGGAGAACCCTCACATCTCAGCAACCTCGTAAAGATCAGCGGAGTATGAGCCCTGTGAGCAAACCCTTCTCCAGTGCCTTATGATACAGAAGAATACAGGTAGCATAAGGGCGTAATTGTAACAGGCTTCGACGTGATCGTCACAGACACTAAGGTAAAGATAATTACTCCTTCAACCTCGTGTGAAATACGCTTTCGCCCCATGAGTGGCCAATTCTGCCTTGGCCTGGACAGATGGAAGTTGGTCAGTGAGGTCATGCCAATGGCCGTCGTTCCAGGGAAAGAGTGGGGATAATACTGACCTTTTCCATGGTGTGTCCCGCGGCATTGTGGTGCTGGTATATCTAGAAAACGGATAATTTGTCGGAGAATCTGTTTGTTGGACTGATTAGATGAAGAACTTGCCTGGCGATAGTAAAAGGCGTTGCCTAGTCCCTGAATCGTCCAGCCAACAGTTGCTACAGTTCCGAGGATAGCAGCAGCCAAGTGATGCCCGGTGAACATGCGGATGGTCTGAATGAGTCCCGCAGAACCAGTACTAGAGTAGGAATATGTGTGAGCGAGAGACTTCGGCCTCGGACTTAGATTAGTGGATACCTAGGGATACCGATGATCCTGTGTGGCAGGGAGTGAGGACGTTCAGGAGAAGGATGGAATGATGGACTTACATGTAGGTACTATAGAGAAGATGGAATCCCCCAAAAAAGAAGTATAGGTCTGTGGATAGATAGACTCAGTTCACGGTGCGGGGTCTAGTCGGCTTGCTCACAGAAGTAGAGCGCTTGCTCCTGCAATCAAGCCAAGTCAGCACAAAAATATCAGCTTCCTGAGTATGCATTACTCGCCTTCATATAGCCATTATAGATGGGTCTGGGGTTGACATTAAGAGAAGGTCGAGACGAGAAGGGGAAGGGGCACACACCGGTACCAGAGGAGGAAGGAGGGAATGGATATGAAGAACACATAACTGGGGCAGGGTAGATTAAAGTTTGAACCCATGGCGAATGCTAACAGACCAATTTACCCTATGCTGGCCCCCAGATCACTGCCGCCATCCTTCGAGTCGGAGAAAAAGACGAAAACGCATGCCACCATGTTCACGATCAACGTGCCTAAAAGGACTAACCAAAGGTGATACAATCGGGTGATGAGCGGCCGCGAAGCTTCGGGTATCTCGTCTGGAATGGAATGGTAGATGAGGGGGAAGACTGGAAGAGATGGAAGGAGTGGGGATTAGCATGATATGTGTAAGCATTATGGAGGTGCGTAACTGACAGAATGGCCAATTATTTCTGCCATGTTTGCGGATATGTTCGGCTTTGTTGATGAGCTCTGTCTCTCGTCTTTCGAGATCGGCCTCTCTGCGTTGGATCTCTTCAAGTCTCGCAGAATGCGAGGATTGTTGCTGCTGCTGCTGCGGGGGGTCGTCGAACGGGTTCGTATCAAGCGAGTGAGTCGACGCGAAAGGGTTCTGGTTATCTGAATAAAAAAAACGGAATGGTGAGCCAATGCACTAAGATGTGGGACGTGGCACGTACTCATATTCCGGTCGCAAAGTGGTCACCGCAGACGGACAGGACGTTGAGCAGTCCGTTGCAGGACACAGCCCACGGGTGGGTGCGCCGGAGTTAGCCGGTATTTGGACCACACGAGGAAAACCAAACAAGAATGGAAGAGAGGGAGGGTTGGAATCGAGCTTCTGCGGGCTTGAGACGCCTGACCCTTGGCCCAGTGCTGCGCGCCGAGGATTCGCTCGGAATTATAGAGATTGGGGCAGCTCCTTGGGTCAAGCGGTACAGAAAGGCTAATAGAAGGCAGCAGGCGTGGTGCAGGCACCCCCGGCGCTGGGATGCGGGCCAAGATTCTCGGAAAATCTGAAAACCAGCACAGGGGTTTAATTTGCATGGCACGCCAATTTAGACCGATTCACAGGGAATGAGGGAAGGGGAGGCAGTGTGGCAGGCAACCTGCGGTCGGAACGTGTATTCTATTAATAGAATATTCCATAGTAAAAGAACGTGCTATTTCATTATTCTTCTCGTCTTCTTCCAAACCTAACTACTCGTTTTCCTCGTGCTTTGCGCTCATATCTCATCTTTTTCTCCATCAGAACGCTACCCTGTTTTCTTTATATATGCCTCCACAGTTCCTTCAACGTTTCCCCACCCTGCTCCTCCAAGTACTGGTCTTCCCCCCTTAACCCACTCTACTCGTTCAACACCAACCATGTTCGCGTCTATCTCTCTTTCTGCACTCATCCTCGCTGCTTCTACCGTCTCTGGTCTCGTTTTCCCTCGGGGTGGTGATCCTCCTGCTGGCTGGACAACGGACAAGCTCGAAGTATACCGTTCCACACGAAATAATGCGCCGTCCTCACCTCTTTCCCTTCCAGGCTTACCCCGAGTTCCACGATCGATACATTGCCCTTGGTTGCAGCAATATGCATTCTACTCCCTTCTTTGAGGAATGTTGCCATCCTCTCCAGGTGAGGCCTCGGCTGAACGAGTGCCAAAGAAATCACGCTGACCCCCATTTCAGAAAGATGAGAAACTAGATGATCGTCCTGCCGACTGTGTACCCTCGGTGTACACTCCTTCATCCACGACCACCCCTGCTCAGCCGACCCCCGTCTATGCCTCGGATGAGTCAGACAGCGGCTGTGACGAGGCCGATGGAGAGGAAGAGGATGGGTCGTATGAAGAGCCCCCTGCAAACGAGAGAATCGCCACCTCACCAGCTACAGGGTTTGTCAACATCGTCCAAAATGCGAACTGGGGAGTCCAATCTGGTGGCTAGTACGTTTCCTGCCTGTCCTGTGTTGGAAAGCAGATTCTTACACCATCTTTGTAGTGCAACCTTCTACTATCAGAACGGCAACGCCGGAGCCTGTGGGCAGCGCCACTCAGATTACGATCTCATCGCTGCTATGGGTCAGTTAGGCTTTGCTGTTAGAACGTTGTCTTATTCTGAACTTTTCATCGTAAAGATTATCGCCGTTACGGAAACACTAACGCGAGGTCTGGCCTCTGCGGCAAGCGCGTTCAAATCACAAATAACAAAAACCACAAAGTAAGTTTTCACTTACCCCGTGTCATAAAGCTTGCGCTTATACCTGGACTCTTTACCCAAAGACAGTCACAGTTACTATTGCCGATGCGTGTCCCTCCTGCAAGAATTCCAACTCCATCGACCTTTCCGTTGGTGCATTCAAGAAGATCGCCACGCTGGAAGAGGGCATGGTACCCAGTATGTATTGGTTTATTCTGTGTCGATGTTAAGATTCTTACCGGCTCTTAGTTACCTGGAAGTTCGTATAAGCGCTTCCTATGGCCGCCTTGCGCGCACACGTTTTATTAACTATCCTCCATTTCTTTCCCCTGGGACTGGACTCACGACGTGGCTTGATGTCAATGAGCGGCATGAGAGACGATCACTTGCGGTCAATACGAGACTACCGACCCTGGATGGCGGTAGAATATTTCTATATATCCTTAGAAGGGCCCGTTTGATATTCCTCTTGAGTAGCCCGTTTGCTATCGTGTCCTTAAGCCCCTAGAGCCACCCTCGATTATTCCTATCTCTCAAGCTTGATTTTGTAAATTTATTTGTACGATGATTTACGACCTCGTTATTCGCGTAGATAACCTGCTATCAGAATCTCATGAATTCCAGTCGTGCACGACCCATGTATATCGCCTGGTGATCGCGTGACCTCACATCCCGAACCGGGAACACTATCCTGATCCATGCCCTCCGGCTCGAAGAAACTCATTCTCTAGCCTCGAACACCCCCCGATATTCCCCCATAGTCAACGAGGTTCGTTAAAATGAACTGTGCACTGCAACGAATCCTCGTGGTGGGAGGGAACGGATTCATTGGTACACACCACGTTCTGCTCTACGAAGGACGCTAGTTACCTATTACCTTTTCATAGGTTCGGCGGTGTGCAAGGCTGCCGTAGCACGCGGAATACAAGTTACCAGTGTCAGGTGAGTCGACCGCGCCCTGTCCAGAGTCGCAAACAAGCAGCACACTGACAGCCGGTTTCCACGTCCTCCCGCTGCTGGTATCGTTCTGTCGCGTGTTTGCGCTTCTAGTTCGTCTGGTAAGCCATACCGCACAGCCAAGGGCCACACGCCAGCATGGGTGAACAAGGTTGTTACGACATACTTTCTCTCCTTCCTCTCCTTCTCTTCCTCCCGCACATTTCTTCATGCATTGCCAACCAACCCTGTTATTCTATTAAGCATGAATATGCGTGTAACTTCGCGCTCGAGTTGATTTCGTTCCGTTCTATGCTTCGGTTTAATCCTAATCGTTACATGTTTGCTCGTGTCCCGCTGCTCGCCTGGGTTCGTGCTGCTTTGCTACTTTTTACTTTGTACCGCTGTGATGCGCGGTGAACATACCTGTCCCATACGCGTACACACCCAACATGGGTTATGACAGCTCTTTACGGCACCCACCTCTTTCTCCTCACCTTGCGGCTTTGTCTTTCACACCATTGGTTCATACTCACCCCCTTCATTTCACTTAATTGGGCCACAGCACTGACTCATGGACACCCAGGTAGTTTGGGAAAAAGGTGATGCGCTTCACCCAGAGAGTTTTTCGTACCTACTTCCGGGGGTATCTGGGGTTGTACATACGCTAGGCACCCTTTTCGAAGATGCAGACGGAACGTACAAACGTGCTGTGAAGTCTGGGGATGTTCCCGGACTGCTTAGCAGCTTCTTTCAGAGCGTTGTAGCTCGTGGGGGAGGAGGAAATCCTCTCGAGAAGCACTATTCTCCACAGAACAGGGGGGCCACATATGAGACTGTCAATCGAGATTCTGGTGAGCTCTTGGTTTCCTTTGCCTCAAACCCCTTCCTGCAAATTTCTATGGTCTCTTTCTCCCTGATTTTGACGTATCTCCATCTCCAAACTTGACTGACAAATTTAATCACCGCGTCCGATATAACCCATTCGCATAACGTTCCTCGGAAACACGGAACAATCTTCGATTTGTGATTCACAATTGGCAAATGCTCGTGGTACCCATGACCTCTATTGTGTTAATACAGCACTACGGGTCTGCGAGGCTTTCATGTCCTCAGTGCCATGCAGCAATGCCGTTTCCAACATTCCGCGGCCGTTTGTGTACATTTCTGCAGAGGACATCTTTCGCCCCGTGGTCCCTGCTCGATATATTGAAACAAAAAGGGATGCTGAACGGAGCATTGAGAGAATGATGGTCGTCAACGCTGACTATCGGGGTGTTTACATCCGTCCGAGTACGTTTCTTCTCCCCCGCTTCGCTTCCGTGTACCTCGCCTGGACTGACACACATTATTTTGCCTCTATCGATCTTGTGATTTTCTTGCCAACCCGGGTGGGCTCGATTTTCCTTATACATCGACCACGTGCTTGACAAACTCTGGGGACAATCTTTGTGGAACTGTTGCTGCACCTTCCTGGTTTCTCAGGCTTGGTATATCATGCTCATGAACGGCCCTTTACGACACCTGCGGCAGTCCTGTTTGATCTTTCGGCTGCGCTTCATGCCAAAGCATCTCAGAGTCTCCCGACGCCGTCGAACATTCTCCGATCAATTGGATCATTGTTTCCTCAAGGGGAGAGCCAGGTAGCGACAGGAGTAAGAAGTGCGGCGTCAAGAGTATCAGAAGTAGAGAGCCTCAGTCGAGCGACAGTGCAAACAAAATTATCAGGATCAATGCATTCAGGGGTCATGGTCTCTTCTGTGCTTGAATCGATGGCGAATGCGTTAGAAATACCTCCGATCCACGTAGACCACGTTGCGGATGCCATCATGGTAGCTCTGGATTCTAGGCATGGGGTCCGAGGTGTGGTCGGAGTCAGACGCATGCGGGAGCTGATTGGATGGTCAGAGAGTGGTTGTAATAGCCAAAGTAGCAATGTGGATGCCAAAGAGGCGGAAGTAAGGTCTGGTTCATGAGGGAGGGGCGCGATCTTGTATGTAGAGCAGTAGCTACCCATCGCATAATCTGTAGTGCCGGAGTGGCTGGTTTCCGACAATCCCCGAGGCGGTGTTTGGCGCTGTTCGCAGAGCAGCGGGTGTGATCTTGCATGGGCCCAGGGTACATAACTCAATACTGTAAAATATTCACAGCTCGGTTACTTGGTTGACGTGTCGGTGGGAATTATTGAGGGGGAGGAGGCAGCGGAGGTCCGCACGACTGTCCGGTTGTGTGGGGCGGATGCTCGTGAATTTAAAAGGTCCCGCCCCAATTAAAGCTGTTGGGGAAACTGACCCTCAGGGCCAGTACCGCCTTGGGTTCACCTTCCTTGTCATCATACCGTTTGGCCCCGCTCGCTGGGGATGTTATAGGTCTCGAACGACTTCTAGACACTAATACTGCATTCCGAGTGGATCTAGTATCATTTTATCCCTCGCAGTCGCCCGTGGATATAACTCCGGGGATAGACTTAAAAAGCCAAAGCCGCCTCCCTCTAGTTCATTTTTCCACCTGTCCGTCCCGGACGCACCCTATACGCACCCCCTACTTTGTCCCCCCTGCTCCCCCACCTGCCCAAGATCAACATCAATGCAGCCCACAGCAGTCAGGAGTCTTCAGACTGCCACACGACACTCACACTCTGGCACATCTGCATCTGGTGCTTCCCGCATTGTTGCCACCAGAGTCACACGACGGACCCTCACTACTTCCTCACCCACTCAGCAAGCCCTTTTCCTCGACACCCTCCGCAAGAATCACACGGCACCAAAGGCAACTCACACAATCGGCGGACCCATCAGTAATCATGTTAGCGGTGGCGCCTCGGACGAGCTCGACAGCCCCACCCGATTTCTCCGCATGATCATGTTTGGCAAACCCGGCGCTGGTAAGGGTACGTTGACCCACCACCTGGTCAAGAAGTATGATCTCGTTGCGGTGTCGACGGGCGATCTCTTGCGCCAGCATATTGCCCAGAGGACGGATATCGGGCGGGAGGCAGAGGAAGTTGTTGCGAGGGGTGGTTTGTTGCCCGATGAGGTCGTATTGAAAGTCGTCACGACTAAATTAGACGCTTTGAAGAATAAGGTGTGTGGAAAGATTGCCTGCATCTATGATCATGCTCACGCTCTTGTCCTTGACAGAATTGGATCCTAGACGGTTTTCCTAGAACGTTTGGTCAGGGTAAACTCCTTGATGCACACCTCAAGTGAGTTTTTGTGGCAGACGTGTACATGTTCAATGTCTAAATAGCTACCACTCGCACACAGTAAACACAATACGCCACTGACACTTGTCGTGAACATTGATGTGCCCGATGATGTGATTCTCAGCCGGATATCCGATCGTTGGGTCCATATGCCTTCAGGTCGTGTTTATAATATGTCGTACAACCGTCCAAAGATAGAAGGTTTCGATGACGAGACAGGGGAACTCCTCACCAAACGTCCAGATGACAACCCGGTGAGCGACACATTGACCTCCCCCGGTTTCGCTTTTGCCAATTAAGCTTTTTGTTCTCCGTTATAGGAGGTGTTCGCCCGTCGTCTGGAGGCTTTCTACGAGGCTACATCTCCTCTTCTCACCTACTATGCTGCCCAAGCCGCCAAGGACACCAATATTCCTCGGACTCCATTCCAGCACCCTCACCAGCTATCCTTCCACCGTCCGCATAAGCTTAAACTGGCTACTCTCACTGGTGCCACATCTGATGAGAATTGGCCCCATCTCGATGAGTTGGCTAGACAATTTCCTGTACTGAAAGAACGGCCAGAGACTCTCCGCATGAGGCATAGCCTCAGCGATGCCATTGTAGCCAGTGGAATGGCCGCTGCAAACGCTTATCGAACCGGCCAAACACAATCAATCCGGTAGACAGTCCCAGACGCTTGATTTAATCTTTCCTTTTGCATATTCATGGCTTGGAAAGTAGAGCCGATGCCAAACATTCTCTCCTTCAATTTATACATCTCGTTGTGGCTTTGTTTAGTAGCATAATCACCTGCAATGTAATTGTACATTCTATCATTAGATCAGCAATCGAGCTGGTTTTGATGCGGGGTTCATCGCAGAGCATACCTGTGAACAACACTGTCAGAGAAGTCTAGATGCAACAAGGTGCAAGTTGGGCGTACATTTTCACAACATACAATCCGTCAGGCAGACCTTCCTGAGCCTTTTCCCGGACGAGGGTGAGGCCCGCTTGTTCAAACAATATTTTCCATGTTTTATCTGATCTAAGAATTCCATTTAAGAATTAGTCTATGAACACATGGGGGTTTGGAAGGGGGGTTAACTGCTTGCCTCGTCAGACTGGAATCTTCCTCGTCAAATGTTATAGTTGCTTGTCCGCACACTTCGGAACAACAATTCTCTTTGACCACGATTACGCTGTTTCCCTGGTCACTGTCCCTCAGAGCGGCTTTGCACCTCTTGAAAAACTCCACCAGATCCTCGTTAGTCAAGTGACCCAAACACCACTGACACCAGATCACATCAAAGCCCATGCCGATATCATCCTGAGGTTGGGGAGGTTCATATCCTATTCGGTCCAAGAAGCGTACACGATGCGGGTTAAGAGGGTCAAACTCCTGCAGCGTCCCTTGAAGGAATGTTACACTCTTTGCCTGCTCAGCGATACCCCTCCATCTGAGATGCTCGGGTGTCGAAGCATCGGCGCTTGCCCGTCCTCTCGCAAGCGCCTCTTCCACAAATAACGCAACGGGCTCAAGAAGCACCACGTCATCTACGAGGTGGAGGAGGGTGTCGGATGTTACGCGACCGATGCCCGCACCGACATCGAGTGCGCGGATGCGGTTGGTCCGGGGTGCGGGGTTGAGGGATCGGAATGCAGATGGGACGGTGGAGAGCCCTGGATAGAGATGCAGGAGGAAAAGACGTGATCCGAGAGTCTCTACGCGTGGTAGTGACTAGCGGAGGGGTCGGTCAATAGCCTTCTTTTGGATGTAAGTACGGCGTAATTACCCCCGAGCCGAATCCACCTGTGGCTTAACGTTGATTGGAATTTCTGCAAGTAATCTCTTCCAGATGCGCACCTAGAACGCCATCATAAGTAGCTGGTTGTGACCCCCAGTACTGGATGCCATCCTCCACAACGGGAATTTCGGCTTTCTGAGTGGTATCCATAAAATAACGCAGGGCATCACGTGGACCATCCCATTATTAAGCATCGTGTCAGGCATAAACATACCAAGACAACGCGTCTTTAATGACCTCCCTCGATGATATCTGGGACGCGCCTGTGACCCCAAGTTCACCTAAAACACCACGCCACCTCGACGAAGATGACGATAGAGATCGCACACATGTCCATCGACCATCGAAGCGACAAAAGACGCAGGCTCTGTTCTTATCCGACTCCGAAGATGAACAGGCTGGCGGCTTGAGAAGGGGCATGGTGAAAGCCCCTCCGCGTGTACCTGCCATGGAGGATGGAGTAGAAGCTTTGTTTGCAGATGCGGAGAACGACGGAGAGCTGAGCTTCAAGAGAATTGAGGCGTTGGATGTGGATGCAATGGAGCGGGAGGCAGAGGCAAGGCATAGGAAAAGCATGCCATTGACTCCTCATCCTGTCATGCCATCTAGCTCACCTGCTCGAGATATTGGTGCCGGCGGGGGTCGGAGCCCCGACGACAAAAGTAAAGAGAAGGACTCCAAGAAGCGGCGAAAACCTGTGTTCCTAAACGAAAATCTGCTACTTGGTGCTACTGGATTCCCCGACTTGATCGATGAACTGAAGTACTTCAAGGTGAAGGGGAAGGGACGCGAGGTATGCTCCTTTCGGATGAATACCCTGGCTTCTTGATCAAAGAATTACAAGGTTGAGGATCTTACACGGCTTATGCGTATCTATCATTTTTGGACGCACAAGCTTTACCCCAAGACCAAATTCCGGGATACTGTGGTGCGGATAGAAAAATTATGTCATACCAAACGGATGCAGGTACGCTCAAGGATTTAATCCTCACAGCCTACACCCTAACACCGCACTTCTTCCCCAAGGTAGCATTGTCCGTCTGGAGAGACGAAGCTCACGGGAAAATACGCGAACAAAGTGCAAGCTTGGACCTTGGCTCCGACCACGAGCAGAATGAAGCGGCCGACGACGCCACAGCTACCAACGGTACATCTGGTGGCTACACCTCTGAGGGGCCTTCGGTCCCTCATTCGTCATTCTCTGACCTGGACACCGGCTTGGACTGCCTCGGTCAACCACCGTCTTCCCGTACTTCCCAACTGTGGGGAAACCGATCCAGTTTCCCAGACGATACCGAAGACCTTTTCGGTGTTTCTACATCCAATTCCAAAGCCAGCAACGCTTCTACGTCAACGACCCCCGTAACTACGGCAACTACAAAGAAGAGGATAGTGCTTAGTGATAACGAAGACGAAAACTTCTGGAAAGAATTGGAGGCGACGAGTGCCCTGCAACAACAACTGCCGCAAAAGTCGCAGCCGATAGATGACCTTGATGACGAGGAGGTGTGGGCTGCTCTAGAAGGCGTGACGAATCAATCTTCTACAGTGATAAGCAAGGGGACTTCAACCCACGACCCGAGCAGGGTCGCTTTCATGAAAGCTGACAGGATGGATATTGATGATGATGAGATGTGGGATATTGTTCGGGAGAACGAGAAGCCACCACCTACCCCTCCCACGAATGCATCGTCGGCGTTATTGTCGAAGCCAGCTCCTGCTGCGGACCAATCGTTGGCAGAATCTGAGATGGGTTGGGATGATATGTATGCAGACTGAGAACCGCCATCTTATTCTTATTATCCTGGACTTGGGTTGTTTGTATTATTAGCATTGTCTTACTTGGCTACAACAGTAAACATTGCATGTAGCTGGATGAGCAAGAGCGTCAAATAACCCACAGGAGATGGCCAACATCTTGGTTGGCCCATCGCGATCCGAGGTGCCCAAGGCGTCAGCCCAGTTATATGGCAAGGGGAAGAGGTTCCAGTTGTCGAACTTCAATGAAACTTGCCATCAGTCAAAATGAAATAGCTAGCCCCACGTTATGATGCACGACGAGTATATACAATGAGAGCCTGTATGGTCTCAACGTCCTAGCTAGGATCGAGAATGCTCGACATCTGCAGGTGCCCACAACACGCACCGTCCACTCCCGTTGCCACTCACTGCTCGTTCCACAATGGAAGGGTGTGAGCAAGTAACAGCTTGAACTGCAGTGATACTGAGATGAACTAATAAACAACCAGTTATCAACGAACAGTGAGGAAAGCTCACCGGGAAGTATCAGACAATCGTGCCAGGAGGTCACCCTTGCCAGAGAATATATCCAAAGAACGCTTCATATTCCCAATCTGAGTAACCGGGATAGTAGGAGCACAGTGAATATCAATCATGATGGGACGCACAGTGAAGTGGGGGTATGCATCGGGGTTCGGGCTCCACTGAGCTCGTAGTATGGTAACCCATCGACCCTAGTGGAAATTCAGGGTATGGTCTTCCCGTGCTGCTGGATGGACACACCGTTTGGCAGTCATGCCTAATTCGGCTGAAGGGCTTGAAATCCTTGAAAGGTTGAGAGCTGTCCAGCATTGAACCTTCGAGGTCCCACACTGCGGGAAGATAGGATCAGTGATCACTTCGTGTCCTCCAATTAATCTAGCCCGCTTACGGCGTAAGGTATCGTCGTAACTTGTACTAACAATCTGCCTCCCTCGGGGATCCCAATAAGCCGAGCTAGTGGATTTGTCATGAACCCATTCTCCACGCATAACACCTGAACCTTTTTCCGAGCCCATGAACTCCGTGACGATGTCGTTGTCAAATTCCACCGGTGAATGATCTACAGTTGGAGGACTTTCTCTTCCTGGAGATGATGCTGGTGGAGTTAGTGGCGTTGGATCCCAAAGTTCGGACATTTTCCGGAGTTTTCTGACATCCCAAATTCTAAATCCAGAACATTGAGCAACCGACGATCAAGGGGACTAACGAAACGCCCAACCTGAGGGTACGATTATTGCTGGCCGTCAGGATGAAGTGAGGATGTGTTGGGTTTATACTAACACATCCGATCTTATTGTCAGACAGTCCATAGCGTCGAGCTTTAGACTTGCCCTCTCGAAGGTCAAGATGTGTTGCACCACCAAGGCCATCCGAAATCCACATCTCATGACCCGACGGCGCTATATCCATATGTGTAATGAGGACACGGTCCTGGCTTGCATATACTTCTTGCGCAACTTCAGTGACAAAGGACAGGTTGCGGATCGTGCAGTCGTATGACGTAGTATATACCTGAAGGGGCCTTCAACATAAAAATATCGAATGTAAAAAGTATGGACACCCACACTATGTGCGTCCACTGGATTGAATTTGATACTTGATATAGAGGACTTCGAAGTTGCTGGCCAATGTAGTTGCAAGCGCCAGTACTTGCCACCTTCACTATCATCAATTTCGACTTCACCATCTTCATCCGCAACTTCTTCTGGAGCAGCCCTCGCATCCCATATACCCAGTTCACCGTGTTTATCTGTGGACGTTTGGTGAGACAGGGGTTCCCTAGCCATGGGTGGCATACCTCCGAAGAATATCAGATCCTTGGTGACCTCTGGATGATAAGCAGCGCTGGAGATCCTATTTTGATTCACTTTCGCTCGAGCAACTACCTTCAGCGACTGCAGCTTCGTCCTCAATTCCTGAATCGCCCGACGTTCGCGTTTGTCCTGATCGTCGTCATACACAAAAGCATCGAAATTTCCAATGCGAAGAGGGCGAGCCCGGGTGATGGCTATTTGGAGTGTAGTGTTCAGCGTGGAGATATGCTCTGGGTCCCGTTCAGCAAGCCTGCGTAAGGCTAGGTCTTCATGGCGTGGTCGCTTGGCAGCACGGACTTCTTCTTCTGCAGCCAGCCGTTCTTCCTCCTGTTTAGTGCGCAGTTCTTCTTCCTGGGCCTGCGAGAGGACTCTGAGAAATAGTAAAGTATAACATGTGATCTCGTACCTCGCGTTTGCGTTTCGCTCTAGGGCTTTCATTTGGATCTACCGTAGCTCTCCTCAGCCTAGCAGACTGTCGCCTAGGAGCCTCAACTTCGGGTTTCTTAATTGCCTTCTTAGCTGGCTGCACGGGTTTTGCAGTGGCTTTTGACTTTGTTGGCATACCCAAGTGCAAGCCGGCTTGTTTGATCTCGAGCCCTTCCATAATGGCGCGGTTACGCGCAATATTGGCCTCGCGAGATAGTTCACTACCATATCCAATTAATGAATTGTGACAAAAAAAACACCTTTATCCACTTACTACTCGGATAGCTTGGACATGGCGACGACTGTCGAGAGGAAATGGGCGTGAGCTTAATAATATCGGTTCAGCATGGAGACCGTGGAGTGCTCACGTCACATGATGTGTGACACTCGCGCCAAACATGCCAGCGCTCAACAGTTTTTCTCGCGCTCTGGCCGTTCAGGGGAGAAAGGCCTCTGTGTAGAGAATTGCGTTGTCATCCACGGAAGACTATTGTGGTCCATTCGCCTCGCCTTGCAAGAATCAGTCCCCAATGGTGCGCAATACTTACACGTGATTTGCCACTTCTCAACTTGTCCCCAAGGTTTGTATGACCTTCCGCAAGCCGAATTACTTGAACAGCGCTCGGTCACTACAAGCCGATCCAACCAGCCAAGACGTTCTCGCTTCCATGGGGCTCTTTGAGGCACTCTCGAAGCTTTAGAAACATGAATCATCGTAGACTAATTCCTCATGGTCATTAACGACACTCCAAATCTCACGACCTGCAGCGCAAAAATATAGGACTTTTACACCGTGGGCCGTCTTCTATATATCGTCCGACCAGTTACCTACATGTCGCCGGCTATTCTCCGTGGCACACCCTTCCTGACCCTCCGTCTAATCAACGTGGACAGATTCGCTCCATCCACGCGGCCCTGTGGCCAATTAATTGACTTTACCAACCGGTCTCAGCGTCATCTAGAAACCCTTCACCTGAAGAGTCTCATAACGGTCGAGCCCAGGATGGTAGTGAACAGGGGCATTCTCGTGCGAGGGCCAGTGCTCAAGGGCGCGAAAACGGCGATCTTGGGTTTCTCCATGGAGCAGGAACCGAGCCGGCCAGAGCAAATCGCGACGCGCATTGAACTGCATAGACATGTCTCTTCATCGGTAGCCATTGGTAATGCTATCTGTGGCTGTGGCAGCATGCATGTCCGATAGGTTTTCTCTTGGCATCCGATTGTTGAGTTACTGGAATGCTCATCGGAGGGGCAAAGGACAGTCACAAGTTCACTGGAACGGGTCTAGAGATATACCCAACATACTCTGGGCGCTTAAATATATACCAAAGAAATAATAGCGTATCAATGCTAAAAGTTCTAAGAGCACAGAATGTTTCGCCATGCTTGGCCCCCAACATCACTAAGCACACGTTCCACTTCGCCCTGCTCAATATTTAATAGAACCCTTCTTTCATCTTCAGGTTTACGCGCCACTGCCGTCCCCTCCTCCACAACGACAGCTCGAGAGGCCGATAGAGAGTCTCTCACCATGAGAAGTTCGTTCAAGGTTGGTTTTGTCCTTGGGTCATTATCAGAGGGAATGACGTTCATGTAAATCAGATATTGATGACGGATCTGGTTATTCAAGAAGTTAGTTCGGGATTGTTTCAATTGGGGGAAACCCTCACCTCGCCCCATTTGATCTCCTCAACACCCTCACGCCTGATGCATTTTACAAGTGAAGCGAGCACAAGCCGTTCATGGAAACTACAATCCTGTAGATATGCTGCGATAGGGTTATGCTGCATGGCACGGAATACTTCCTGGACATCTTTAATAGTCGCTATTCTTTTGTCAGGTTGTGCAAGCTCGACCGTCCGCCTGTAGAATTTGATCCTTAGCCCAAGATTGTTCGAAATAGGTCCATGTCCGCAATTACCTGCATATGTCCAGGACTCTTCGAGCGTCGCCGCTTATACCACTGACTTTCATGGATGCCATCGTAATTGCACGTTCCTCAATGACATCCTGACTGTCTTTGTCCAAGCTCTCCTTAGCGGAAGTGAGCCTCACACGGACAATTGTTTCAAGTTGAATGCGGGTGTAAGGCTGGAAATTGATTCGTATCATTCCTGTTTGGCAGAATGTTGTTGGGCAATTCTAAGAGAACAAAAGTCGAGGCCTACCTAAACGACTCCTTACTCGCCCAGTCATTACCCTTTCGGGTAGATCCATCGTATTTGCTACCGCAATAACGATCAACTTGCTTCCTACTAGAGTAGGCCAGTTGAAAAAGTTGTAAACCACATCTTGTTTGTTCGTGACTAGCTGGTCCAATTCATCCATTAGCACAATACTGTTCGTCGATGCAAAGTCGTGAATGCGGATGACACTTAAATACTCTGAGAAATTCATACCAGGCATGGCCTCCAGGGCCGCGTCCCGCTCCACCACTAAAGTAACGAGTGAGCGCCTTCAAGCTTTCTCTCGAGGAAATATTAAGGTGGCCATCTTTAGTTACATCGTGACCTGATACCGTCTCCCATAGCAGATTGTACGCTACGGATGGCTCTGGTAGCCGAAGACCATTAATCTCGACGAACGTGAATGGATTCGTTTCCTGCGTAAGACAACATCAATACAGGGGGTCCTCGATGCGACGGGGCATAGTCATTGGCTCACGTTATTCTCTGCCATCCTCTTCAGCTCTGTCACGATAGAATGTACCGTCGCAGTCTTGCCTGTCCCAGGCACACCCGAAATATCTGAAAAAACATTGAGAGCTTGGCAGGAAAAGAACCAAAATGTGCGCTCACAAACACATCCCCCACTTCCTTCTTCAAGCAACTCACCCACGCACCTCAACACGTTCTCAAATTCGGCATCTCTACAAGGTAACGAATCCGGTCGATTTCCAACATGTAGTATATGCATCGCCCGTAACCACGGATCCTTTGGTAATTTATTCAGACTCCATTCCGACATTGCCGAAGGGAGTACACGCGGCCGGATGGTGAACCTTTGTTTCTTCTTGGACGGTGAGGCTGACAGCCTTCGAGCGGCAGCTTTGGAGTGTGGTGTGGGGTGGGCGAACGTCTTAATCCGTTTTCGCGGAGTCGTAGTTGGTTTTCGCGGGGATGTCTCGCGACGAACCCGTTTCTTACTTGGTGTCCGAGGCTCCATAACCAAGCTTTCCTCACCAGCTTCAACGCGACCTTCCTCCTCCTCCTCAGCGTCCACTATTTCATCCTCCTCCTCCCCCTCTTCTTCGTCAGACAACTTATACTCATCCTTCGACTCCACACCACTGTCATCCTCGCCTAATTTCCGTTTCTTCGCCCGCCGGGGTTCCCGTATTGCCACATTCCATGGGATCCCACTACCCCATGACATATCCTCGTCATCAGGTACTGGGAGGGAAGACACAGATCTCCGATGTGCATCCCAATGGAAGCCATAGAAGAGCCCACGGTAAGAATCAACAGCCAAGTTGCAAGAGAAAACTTCATCAGGATCTCCTTCCCCCTCTTCATCGCTCTCGTCGTCACTGCAGTGTGCAGGGTTCTTCTGTTTTTGTTCTGCTTTCCGCATTGACCCCCTATGTGGCGCGCCTTTCCCGATCACAGAACAAGGGGCAACAACTACCTCGGGAAAGATAATCTCATTCGACTCGAGACTATAGTAGAGTTCGTTCTGGAAAAGATGAGTTTGATAGGGAATTCCTGCGCTTGGAAGCATCGTACCTCTACATGCTCGCGTTTTGCACGAATCGAGGCAAGTTCAGTGGGCCGCAGGAACCAGTGAACCCGCACTCTCATATTGCGGGAGTCTGATCGCCCCGGGGGTGCATCCTTGCTCCTGCATTCCCACATTGCTACAATAACAGCAACACTAGGAGGTCGCCTCACCCGATAGAGCGTGTCAGTCTCGATGAGGATGGTATCACCGACGTGGTAGACCCGGCGTGTTTCTTCGACCTTTCTCTTTTTTGAATGTTGCTTTCCGCCGCGATATATTTTTGCATTTTGCGTTTTCATAGATATTCCATGGTAAAACACTGTTTCTAGGGCGGCAGTGTTGCTTTCTGACAGCTCGTCGCGCTCATCCTGGAGAAGGTCGAGATCAGGGTTGACGGATCTCCTGTAGACCGGCTGCCCAGCCCAAGAGCAGTCGAGCCGTGTCGTGGGCTTTCCAGAGGGTGTTGCAAGCGGTTGGAACCGCTTTGAACGTCGAGACGGGGTGAGAGGAACAGCGACTTTGATCATGACAAGTTGATGAAGCGATTCACAATTCTCCTATGTATGTGAAGACGCGTGACGTCACAGAACATGACTGTAAGTAAGAAATAAAGAATTTCATCGCAAGAGAATAGCTACAGCTACAAGCCAGCCATACAAAGTGAAAGCAAATTCAAAGCTAATACAGTGAGAGAAGCAAAAGTGAGACATTAATGGGGCAGGAACTGTGATCGTAGGATAGCAGGACTTATGGTATCGATTGCTGATGGGACAAGAGAATCGGGTTCGGGAGAAAGAAATATGGGGGGTATGTCATATCAAATTGGTTCTGGGTTCTGGGCGGTGCGTGACTGTCCGCGTTGAAAGCTTATACCTCCATTATCGAAAGTTCCAGGATACGGAACAAAGTCGGATCTTTCATGTGCTCTGACCAACCGACCATCTCCCTCCAATTGTGGGCATTTGCCTCCTTTTCTCCCGCGCCAGCAAAGTTCCCGAGTTCATCATCATTGAGGCCTCTCCAAATTAAAAATAGGCGCGTGAAGACGCATGGATCTGCTGCCACCGTAATATCGATAGCTGCCGCAATTTTTGCCGGACTCAGGAACCGATATGCAATATTCTTGTGTGCAGAAAAAGCAGCTATGTTATTGCTAAACACGGATGATGAACAGTCTACTAGCCTGGAAACGAACAAAAACCAAACCTACTTGATAAATGTAGTGCGCGCATGCACAGATAACCCCAGTTGGTCTAGGACGACCAGGAGGTGCGACAAGAAATCTTTGAAAGGCATGGCAAACCCATTCCGGGGGGCAATAAACTGGTTCTGGTCCATCATAGCAGCGTCGGGTCTGGGAGGTGAAATTGAGCACATAACAATGGGAGGGAGACATTTGCAGAACCTGCTTACACGGCTTCGTAGTATAAGGCTGTTGTAACCGTCTCGCTTTCAAAATGTTCGAGGGCACCTCCTGGGTGGCTGCGGCAAAAATACTTGACCTTATTGTCACCTTCAAGCTTTTCTGCCGGTGGCCATGTCATGCCGAGCTTCCAATAGGCAGACGTCTGCAGTATGATGTCGCAATATTGCACAGCTGGACATAAAACGCTTAAGTGGCATTTCGCGACTGGGGGCTTGGTCACAACGGCTAGTTTGGTTATGACCCGAGAGTCAAACATGAATTCTGGCGTATATTCTTCGCCTGGGGGGAGTTTTGTGCCAGTGAATTCCAGTTTGTGGTTATCACCTTGATGGACAATATCTAACTTGCCCCAGAATTGACCGTCAACCACTGTTCCATCCTCCATTCTTGCCATGTCCAGCTCGTCCGATACGACAGAGACATCCAAAGCAACGGTTTGTCCAGGGGAAAGCTCAAGGCTGAATGTTGCGGGCATTTCCAGAACTGGTGGGGGGCTTTCCGGGGGGGCTATGAATTACGGGAGCTTCTAGAAGCTTTAACAACTTACGGTGGTGGACTGTGGGAAGGACATGAGCATCGGAGGGAAAGCAGCTGGCACCGATGACAACAACTTACGGAGGCTCATCTGGCGGGGGAGGGGCGTCACTAACTATTTCGACTCGCAAACCCTGCACACCCATAACCGCAATCTGATAGGAGTCTTCGCCAGTCAGCTATGTACTCTGTCAGTTCCAACAAAATAATTGTCCCGATCTATGAACGCACATAGATATATGGCCCAGCCACTAATCGCTGCATAGTATTCTTAGAAAAATGGTCATAGTGTCGAAGTCGATGATGGACGTACAGCTGCATGGAGGGATGCATATTCGACGGGGACGCGAAGACTAAACGCAGCATCGGGTGGAGGCTTGGTCCAATTTCGAGCAAGGTCTTCGAGTTCCTATGGTGCGGTAAGCGCAAATTGACAGAGCAAAGGACCGAACGAACGACAAAGGAACTTGGAAGCTGTTGAGGATGGGATGAGGGGTCAGGCGGGTTCCATGAGGTAGATAAGGATACATGCCCACCAAGTGTAATGTTTCCTGCTCGCCGAATGCGAGAGTGAGAAGGCGCTGGCGAGTGAGAGCCATCTGAGCAGTTTGTTGACGCAAATCGCCCTCCTTGTTTCTAGGTCTGAATTTTCCCCAAAAAGACTGGGTTGGGAGACTGGCGCTCGTGGACCTATTCAAAAAAGCGAACAGGGTGGGAACTCAGTGAGTGCGCGAGGGCGAGTGGAGGGAGGGGGAGCGTACGCTGGCGAAAGGAGCATAGTTGGAGAAGAAGATATCGTTATGAGGGTTCAGGGAACAAGAGTCATTTGCTCAAAATGGTCTCCGAGGGTAAATTCGCCGTGTTCCGACCGGCGCCACGATGGGAACACGAGGCAGATATACGAGCTTGTCTATCGCAGCGATCAGCGTTGATAGAGGCGATACTCGATGGCGTCGATATAAAGTGCTGTTGATGTTGTAAAAGCGCCAAGCGAAAAAATAAACAAGCGTCGACGACGATAGGTGTAGCGGCGAGCGAGGGATGAGCATTACTATCATCTCTATCTTATACAGAGTCACGTGGTTGCATGGCCAGAAGTGAAGAAATCAGGGCTGCCCGTCATCGCCAACAATGCTCCGCCTCGTTCGTCCCACCGTCATCCCTACAGTCCGTCCATTCGTTTTGCAGCGCGACAAGCTTCGTCGTGGTCTCGTCTCCCCAATCCTCCTCACCCGCACCTGGGAAAATGAGAGCATTGGGACACTGAGGAAGGAGGCGAAAGAGCGGGGTCTCCCGGCGTATGTCATTACTGTCCATCCTTCTAGGCGTTCCTGACCTCTCCTCAGCAAGGGTTCCAAGGCCAACCTGATTCTACGCATCACCGAACACGACGCGAAAGATTCCTCCCAAAACCCTCCCATCCCCCAACTGCCGGGTGCTCGTTCCCTCTCTTCTACGACTCCCAGGTCCTCGTCGAACACCGTAGCCCCGGGGCCAGGTGCTCCACCAGACGTAGCAACCTCCGCGCCTCCACCACATGACATCTTCAGCATCGTCATCCCCGACCTCTCGCAACCGACCCCAGAACCTCCCGTCAAAGTTGTGCGTCCCGAATCGCCCAGAACGCCTCTCGTACCTAACCTTGTCCTCCCAGCCTTATGTTCCCGATTTTTGGAATTCAAAGCCATCTCCAAGGGAGTCAGAAGTTGTTACAGAAGATCTTCCGAAGATGGTTCTCGTTGGTGGTGTGAGCACCTATTATGGAGATGGGCCAACATATAATCTTGAGACTGTATCCGAGTCTGGATCCGTCATGACTTCTTCCCCACCCGAGGCCAACGAACAACAACACAAAAGGTCTCCAGGACGAGGTGGTCTCTTGGATGATGTTTCAGAAGACCTGGGCATCCCTCCACCGAGGGAGATAAAACAGTCAATCTGGAAACTGTTTTCATAGACCATACATAGAATTACACACGTAGTATTCTATAACAAGGAACCCTAAGATTACTCATACTCACTCATGCTCTTCCCATCACGTCCAACAGTAATGATGCTCCTCCGCATCCACCTCCGCCTCCTCCACACCTCAACACCGCGGAGCAACCTCGTTGCACCACCAGATCCCGTGTCCCACATGCGCCCGGTTATCTACGGGGACCTCCCTGTTAGCCTGGATCCTTTAGGACCATCCCCACCTGCCCTCCTTCGCCATCCGTACTCCCTTTCGGAGTTTTCCAATACTATAGGCAAGGTCCTCGCGTCCGACCTTGAACTCCAGTTCAGACTTCAGAGACAGCAGCTGGACGCGTTCCACCACAACTTTTGGTATGATGTAAGTGGGCCCAGGGTAGTCCAACCCGATGTCAAGTAATTGTTTGGCTTTTAGAGTAACAGCCGATTCGAAGCAGCTAAAGAGGCCGTACTTTCAGCGTTGCCCTCTACAGCTAACGCAATTGACAAAGAGGATGCTCTGTCCGAGTTCTACAAACAATGGGTGATGCAAGAAAAAGCCCATACAGAAGTGTATACCACAGAATGGCGCCGACGCAACCTCGCTCTCATCATCCTCGAAACGCGCGTCCACTACCAAAAGCTCTGTTCACGTATCGGTAGATTCTTCACAACATATCCTGGTCAGTTGAAACCATCACCTACGATCGCAACGAGACTAAGAGGCACAAAAATATGGAAGACGCGCTAAATCCACTAGATATCCCAGACTACCTCATTATTCGCCAGCTCTCTCACCCGCTGGTATAACTCCACGTCCAGCTCCAACTCGCCAAGCATATCCCTCTCATAATCGTAATCACTGACCATCCCCTCCGTCTGTTCTGGCGACATTCCTGGCCACCGGGTCCCCATTTGTTCAGGCGTCGGTACTTCAAGGGCCTCATCCGGTTTCACTTCTATATCTTCACTCTTAGCTTGTTCGCTGTTGGCCCTTGAGAGCACTGAATAAAGTGTAGCGTAGAGTGCAGTACTCTTGAACCGATCACTGAGCTCCGCGTCAGAAATGTTGGCGGTTTTACGGATAGTATTCCAGCTGTGTGGTTCGTCAGTGTCAAATTCTGGACCCCAGTACGTAGGAAACCATACTCATTCTGCAGATAAACCCGGCGCCAGACAGTTCTCAAAGCCGATTTTCTACGGTCTTCAGGAAGGTTCTACCATGCCGTGAGCATTTTTCTGCCTGTGGAAGTAGTAAATGACTTACTGCATTGTGTGATAGTAATTGCAAAGCCGTAGCATAATCTTCGACGGATTCATTGTTATCCTTCAGAGTCAACAGGTCGACCATGTCCTCTATTGACAGTGCCTTCCCTTGCAGTAGCTGGCGAACGAGGTCTCTGAATACCTGGTTGGCGATATCAGTTTCGGTCCTCTATATGATGACCCTGAGACCTACCTGGGTCATTGCCTTCCTCTGAGCAATACCAGTTGCCTTAGACTTGACGATGTTTTCAATCTGATTCTCGAGCGAATGTCGTCCGCGAATAGATGTCAATGCTAACTGGAGTTCTTCTAGCAACGCCTCGTGTACACTGACAAAATCGAGTTCATCATGGAACGCTAGAAATTAAGGATAAGCATGGGCAACCCAACATTCAAGCAATAAGAGAAGGAAAAGTTCTGACCATCAAGTGTCTTCTCACTAGGGGGCATTCCGTTGTCGTACACCTGTGCTAAATGCGCTAACTTGCCGATGCTCAACATGAGCTTTCGGAGAATGCACATCAGTCCACTGTTCGTATGCCAAGAGCCGAGAGCAGGGCACAGAGCACTCACATGCTTAGACTTCAAATGAGTCGCTTCCCTCGCCTCACTGAGTAATGCACTTGCGGTAGCATCATATCTCCTCTTTCCAACATCATGTATCCACGAAATTAACGGGTTCGGCTTCTCGAAAAAGAATTTGTCGACATAACTCCGGTCAGTCGTCCTGAGAGAACATGACTCGCAACTCGCCATGCTGAATATACCATTGATACAGCTCCCGAGTAAAGTCCTCCTTAAAGCGGTCAATGTATGAGTGAATCCTGTCCGAGTTGGGGTTTTGTTCAGGTGGGTAGACGACATCGCGGTGGCAGAGGGTTACTAGGCTACTGAAATCGCGGTACTCTTCAGCGAGGGCGAAAGCAGAGTTTTCGTGACCGCATCGTCCTGTATCAAATCACTCCACGTTAGAGGCCTATCCTCGAAGAGCGTTCGTATCTATCGCACTTACTCAATGTCTCTAGAACTTCAGGCCTGAGCAATGCAAACCTCTGCTCCAATTCATCCCTGTCCCTCGCAACTCCGGGTTCATCAGCCGCGACGTTGCTGCTATTATTTTTGTCTTCAGAACGTTAGATATGAATGCGTTGCTCACCTTCCCAACCAATCTAGTCTTTCTTGGATGCAGGCGAACAAAATCTCCCCAAGGTCAGCAAGCTGCATATGTGGCTCCTCCACACCACTCCCACTCGGCACTTCTGATGCCTTCGTCGAGGCGTCGAACAGCGTAAGTACAGCATCAACAACCGAAGGTCTGCTGGTCCAGGGTTGTATCATGGGAAGGTCGATCCCATAAACCCCTAGATTGTAGGCGCGGTAATCGAAAGCAGAACGCAGCACAGTGATAACGATACGATTCGCTTCGGGCAAGAACTCTACAACATTATGACCAGTGTTGCGCGCCGCAGAGGTGGCAGTATCCATGATTTTTTTGATCAGTTTTCCTATGTCTGCAACGCGGAGACGGAAGAAAGCGCGCATGATGTCTTCATGAGGTCCATCCCCAACTTCATTCATATACTCGTGTACGGCGTCGTTTAGGACGCTGTACTGAGCCCCAGTTCTATGAATATGCGTATCAAAGATAAATCAAAGGCAGTACCGAGGAACCCACGCAAGCAAGTCATTATACTGCACCCAGAGCTGGTGACAGGCGTACAACTTCTCAGCGTCTGTCGCCAGTTTTTGTCGACTCCTTTGGGAGATCTGCACAGAGAAATGAGTACTGCATCATGTCCATGAGGTTGCACCCGCAGCCAACCTTGACCAATGCGGCATTGTCGTTGATAAAGCGAATTAACCAACTTAACCGTTCCCTGCGGCTGGTCAGTTGTGACGTGAGGTCATGATTCTTGCGCACCACCTCCGGTGCTAATCCAATATTTAGCCTCTTCCTCAGTGACCACGAGAGTTGGAGATGTATACCTGAACGAAGAACGGCCCCGCTGAGCTGTTCGGCACCTTGCATAAGGCTCTCCGAGTCAACTTCCGGGGGAAAACTGAAATGGAGTGGGTTCTTGGCCAGAGATCAACACACACACACCCAAAACGGCGAGAATAAAGACAAACCTCGAGCAGAGAGCCATATAAGATTGCCTGCATCATGATTGACTTGATGAGGTTGGTGTGACCAGTCCTAATCCATGCAGTCCTGAGACATAACAAAACAGAGGAGACGGTGAGATGCTCACTCATAATCAAAGGCATGGATTTTTTCGACATCCACTACAACTCTCATCATCGTCGAGGCGGTCAGCATCAACAACGTACCGTCTGACTCATATGTCCCCGACGCCAAGCGTCCTGTCACTAATCGACTTGAGTTCCAATCTATCACGGTAGTCCGAGTCTACGCAAGATCATTCGTGTTAGTCGTATATTCATTGTAAATCATCTTACCTCTGGCAACCAAAGCTACGGTATCGCCAAACTGCACGACCACAACAGCCCCGCCAGCGAGAAATTGTATTCGAGGGTGCGTAGGAGCGCCACTTATGGCGGTCTGAAAAGAGTCACTAATGGGAATAGTGGAACTAGAAGATATACTCACTGTCTGGTACGGGACGATTTTTGCGCTCTCGACCTTGAAACCATCCCCGTAAACCGCCAACCTCACTAAAGTGAAAACCCGGCGTGTTCCACCCGTGTCCGTTGACATCAATGAAACCTCTTCCGTATGCGCGTACGAAACGAGCACTACAAGCTTGTCCTCACTATCCCAGGTTCACAGCCGTTAGTTGACTCAACAAATAAAAAGGAAACATACCTTTCCATCCCAAGGTCAATCATCTCGAAGTCCATCGATTGGTCTTTCTCTTCCTTAATCCCAAACTCATCCCTCACAGCTGATTTCAACAACTCCACAACATTCCTATCCAGCAGCAGCTCCTCCCATCCTTCAGGTTTCAGCTCCCACTTTTGTATCCGTTCATTCACCAATGCCCAAACTTCCCTCTCCCCAGTGGCAGCAGGTTTTCCGAGTGTCACAGAGCTCACATAAGCATTCATGGCATCCGGAGGACTGAGGTTCGACGACCCGAAGAACGATGGAATGAGGCGTGAAAGCGATAGTGAAGGCGCAGGACGCGCAAAAAGCCGTGAAACGAGGTGGTACTTGCCTCCCGTCGAGGTCAAGGTCAATCGAATAAGATGTCCCAAGGAGGTCGTTGCAATGAATGTTTGGGCCTTTTGAATTCATTGCTCAGAGACAGTTTACTGGGAAAGTAGCCTACACTCACGTCTGCGCGAAGGAAATTCGTCACATGTTCCTCCGGTTTCAGTTCCAGATGCATTGTAGTATAGTTCTCTCCGCCGGCCAGCCCGATACTGATGCTGTCCCAAAATTGGACTTGTCCGGAGAGCGAAACAAGGATCAGTCCGGGCTCGCGTGACGTTCCGTGGGGTATGAACGCATGCAGAGGTGGATTCGCGTTTGTTTCGTCCTGTGGACACGAAAAAATATAACAGGTAGGAGTCCCACGGATTGCCTAAGACAGCTTCGTTTGAACCTGCGAACATTTAGCAGATCGAGGACCTACCTGAACATGCTGCCAAACAAAGCACGTATGCACAGACGCTACGAGTGCAAACCCGGTGACAGTATCCACAGAGCCAGTATAGGGATCCTTGAAAAAGTCTTAATAGCAATCGCGTGTGAGGTAACACCCATTCCTCTACTAAAGAAGCTCGTACCAGCACTCCTCAGAACCTGCTTCACCTCGACCGGTAGGTTAGCGTAGAACGAGACCGTCAACTCGTCTGATTTTGCGTATATAGTTTCTCCGTGCAATCTGGCATTAGTTCTTTCCGTCATTACTGATTCAGTCTCGTCGGCATCCATCATAGGTGTCGCCTGAGCACGATCATTGTGGGCCGGGGTCGTAAAGCGCGAGACTGGGTTTTGGTTGACGGCCAATCTGGATGTTTTGCGTACTGGGGAGCTTGCTTTTTGCCGCAATCTTGACGAGCGACGCGGTGCAGGAGCCGGAGAAGGAGAAAAGGTGGCCATGATTCTCGCTATGAGTGTTCAACGCGCTTTCTAATTCAAAGTCAAGGCCACTGGCTCCCAAACCTAACATGTCCAAACAGAATGACAAGATTAAATTAGGCTAAGGTACAAGATATGCGTTGTATCCTGTCCATCTACCGAACAAAAAAGCAGCTAAGTAGCAATAATACTTTTTACTTGCCACCAGAAGAGAACTTGGTGACGGACTTGGTGCCTGTGAAAGCTTGTGAACAAGATCCTGCCAAAACTCTAGGAGCCTACCTTCAGAGATGGCGTGCTTCGCAAGCTCACCAGGAAGAATCAGGCGCACACTCGTCTGAATTTCGCGAGAAGAGATAGTGGACTTCTTGGAGTAGGCAGCAAGTTCTTTGGAAGAACAATTAACTACCCGTTAACAAAAGCCGATGGAACGGAACCTACTGGATGCTTCAGTGGCAATACGCTCAAAGATATCGTTCACAAAGGAGTTGAGAATGGCCATCGCCTTGTTCGAGATTCCCGTATCAGGATGCACCTGCTTGAGCACTGTAGCGTAAAGTGGTCGGCAAAGACTTTCAACCCTTCCAGATTGGACGTACATACCCTTATAGATGTAAGAACTATAGGTCTCTTTACGGGCCTTCTTACGCTTCTTCCCGTCACCGTTAGAGGGTGCTTTGTTTGTGCTCGCGCCAGGCTTGACTGGCGTCTTGGAGGCAACAGGGGCTTTTCCAGCAGTGGAAGCAGGCTGTTCAATTATACCCAACTTATATCCATGTACGATAACCACGTATACTTACCTTGGGTGCCATTGATGCGTGTAAGTAGTGGTGAAGAAGAGGAAAGGTGTGATTGCCAATTAGTTGGGTCGCGTCCTGTTTATGAGCCGTCACGGATTGCGGACTTCGAATTCGTGCATTGGTATATCACGTGCGGTTAGAAGAATGGTCACCAGCAACGCGTACATCATGTGATCTATCTACTTCTTTTGTGCAACAACGACTATCGTTTTGTAAGGGTACTTGAACGTGCCTGCAGCTTCGTCAATCCAATCTTTCCCATCACCCTTCTGCAAAATATCTTTGATTTTTTGTCGAACCTCTTCCTTCTGATCAGGCGGAAGGACAGCAATGTAACTCTTGCTGCTTGCCCTGTCTACAACAGTCGCTTCGGTCGCCGAGAGCGCATAGTCCCACACTTGTTTCTTCATGCGGCTCGAAAAATTGCTTGTAGGATGGGGTATCGAACGTCTGCTTCCACAAGTTGTGCCGGAACTGAGGTGAACCACACTCATGCTGTTCGATGGTATCTCGAACTTGGGCCACCCAACGAGCTGCCCCCCTACGCGGCATGAGCCTGGATGAATAGTGACATACATTTGCATACCAACCTGTCTTCTAGATTCCAAATGCATGCGAAAGTGCCGTTGGGCTTAAGGATCCGAGCAAACTCTGCTGAAGCACGATCATAATCAGGACACCAATGGTAAGCCTAATGAACATGAGGCAGCCTGATATGAAAGTTATGTGGAGCCAACCCAACCTGGGCAATGACAACCAGATCAGCCGAACCATCCTCCACGCCAGTGTTTTGGAAGGTTCCCTCGCGCAAACGGATACGATCATCATGAACAGATTTCGCAAAGACTTCTCGCATTCCCTCACTTGGCTCAACAGCTACCAGATTTTGGATAGACGCGTTCCATTCCAGATCAGCCAATAACGCTCTCGTGAATATCCCTGTGCCACATCCAATTCTGTTATTCATCA
Source organism: Lepiota brunneoincarnata (assembly GCA_023014365.1). Lineage (NCBI taxonomy): Eukaryota > Fungi > Basidiomycota > Agaricomycetes > Agaricales > Agaricaceae > Lepiota > Lepiota brunneoincarnata. The sequence continues at coordinate 1,428,298 of JAEBUN010000005.1, forward strand.
GCTACGGTCCTGCTGATCTACTTTGGAACTCACTCTACAATGTTATAAGGCGCACTGCCTCTCAACGCCCTGCGGATGTGCCCAAGAGCGATCGACTGATAGGTGGGGCGGGCGCTGTGCCGAACAAGCGGTTAATGAGTGTGGAAACGATGTTGTGGAAACCCTACCGGTCATAGAGCTCATTAGTACCTGTTCCAAAGCCTTGCTGGGCGATAGAGTGTACGAAAGACATTTTGCTATCGAGGTCTGGGAGAGAGAGGGAGATTATCATAAGCAAAGTGTGGAATTGATTGCAACATGATGAGAATCCCAGCGCCCAGATTAGCCCGGACGATGCAATCACACAGGCCAGTCGCGTCCACCACGGATTAGCGAGGTCGGCGTCGCAATGAGTGCATTGTGAAGGTAGTAACTTGACGTCGCAAATGGAGCTGGCGGTGGCAAGGGACAGATCAGGCTAAACTAACCCCTTTACAGATGCCGCAGGCCGTAGCGACTATTTCCAAACACATGCCGCTGAACACTTTGCTCTATTCTCCCACCCACTCCCTACCCCTCCTTGCTGGCTTGCCACTTATTCTCTGTCATGGACATACAAGTGACTGCACCTGGGTCCACATTCGTATTCCGGCTTACGACTGACGCGTTGGTCGTCAAGGATGGAGGCACGTTTTAGGCCCGTTCTTTGCCCTCTGCCGGTTCATTTTAGCTGATGCCGCCTTTTTTTCACTAGAGGTTACTGAGCAGACCATACCCCATCGACATGTCCTCGCGAGCAGCTATGACGAAGAGGAGCACCTGATGCAAGTGTCATACCTAATAAACAAGAGCAGTAAGAAGAAGGAAACTTCGCTGGCGCTTGTGACAATAGTTGGTACAGTCGAAAACGAGATTCAGGCTCTAGAATGGGCCGAGAAACTCATGAACACAGTATATGAAAGCAAGTTTGTCTTTAATTTCTTGCAGTCCTTTCGTCACTGACGTCTACAGGTTATGGCATCCAACGGTCACGTCGCCTGAGGGTGCTCGTAAATCCGCATAGCGGTATGGTATGTCCGATATTGTTCTCTCTTCCACACCTGGTTGATTTCGCGACACAGAAAAAAGGGACCTACGTATTCTCAAAGATTGTCGAACCTATTTTCCGTGCAGCCGAATGCCAGCTCCATATCACCTGTGCGTGGGACGTCTTTTACATCATAGGTTCCCTTTCACGCAAATTTCAGATACGACCCACAACGGCCACGCACATGACATCGCCAAAGACCTTGCGACCAACTATGATGCTGTTGTGACAGTTTCTGGTGACGGCTTGATACACGAAGTCCTCAACGGCTTTGCTGGGCACGCCGATCCACTCAAGGCCCTTAGTATACCAGTGGCTCCCATACCTACAGGATCAGGTAACGGTCTGTCGCTGAACTTGTTGGGTGCAGAGGTGAGTGTAATTCATTGCTCTTGACCCGGTCAAATCTCATATACTCCGCTAGAATGGCTTTGACGTTACGGTGGCTGCTCTCAATGTTATCAAAGGTACGCTAGTGAGTTCATGTGGGGCTGACCCACAGCTTACCATGCATAGGTCAACCAATGAAGGTGGACTTATTTTCGTTCACACAAAGCGACAAAAGGACAATATCCTTCATGTCGCAGTCTCTCGGGCTCATGGCCGATCTGGATATAGGAACCGAAAATTTACGTTGGATGGGCGATACACGTTTCCTAGTTGGACTTCTCCGGGGAAGTACGTACAAAATATCTTTTTGGCTATCCCATTTTGATGTATTTTCAGTCATCCAGTTCAAAGCGTGCCCAGTGCAGCTATCATACAAAGCTGCCGAGAAGGACAAACACAAGATGGCAGAGAGTGTCACGTTGCATCGCAAGAATAAGAAGAATACTCCTAGTGCATCTCCCGTGACTCCCGAGAGCGAAGTTGTTGAAACCTTACCACCGCTGAGATACCTGCCGGGAGACAACGAGGGTTGGACGACATTTGATGAGCCGCTTCTATATGTGTATGCCGGAAAAGGACCCTTTGTTGGGCGGTATGTTGAACGCACCTCAAGGCCCATAACGTCGTTTGGCTTACTAGAATGTCAGGGACTACATGGCCTTCCCTGTGTCGCTGCCTGACGATGGCCTGATTGACGTTATGGCAATGCCACTCGTGTGTCAACCCCTGAGCTACCTATTCTTCGGCGCTGACCTGCTATTAGTCGTCGCGGAAGGATGTTATCGCTGGTATGGTAGGTGCCGAGAAGGGTGATACATACTGGTCGCCAAAAGTGAGCTCACTGCCATTTTGTTGCATCCCCTCTTCATACATCTTTCTCCACAGCTTCATTATGTCAAAGCACACGCATATCGGGTCAAACCTTTAAAGAAGAAAGGCCGTATAGCCGTCGATGGTGAAATGTACCCGTTCGAAGAGTTCCAAGTTGAGGTCCATCAATGCTTGGGAACGTTGCTCAGCCCTTATGGGCACTATGCCGTTGATTTTACTCCCCACCCCCCTGCTGCTGGTGGCAAGAGATCGAAGCCTACTGAGGAGAAGAAGCCCCCTGTCGTGGGATCCTGATCCACTTTACCGACGGAAAGGATAGGATATTGTTATTGTTTCCAACTTTATTTCCCGTGTTTTGTGCATTTGATACCCTCGTGTTTTCTCTGCCCCCTGATTCCCCATGTTATACTCTATAATTCCCATCAGTTATTGTCTGCTAGCGCATAGTGATGCCGTCTTCACAGTACAATCCTGCGTTCAATGTGTCCGAGCGTGCTGTGGGGGAATATGTGGCCAAAAGCAGCTCAACTTCGAATTCCCGGCCACCCTGGTATAAATTGATGGGCCAACATAACCTAGATACCCAGAATCCATGTTCTCCCGAACTATCCCCCGCACCCTCCTAGCCTCGTTTCGGGGACACAACTACCACTCCGAAGCCCTCGACAAATGGATCAAGAACCCACCGACAGCAGTCCTCGGAGACTCTTTTCACCGCGAAACCCTCTCCGACCTGTACATCACACTCCCCACGCGAGACGGTACACGCAAACCATATGTCGAGGCTCAAGCGGGTCAGCCAGTGCTCCGCGGTGCACAACTAGCATTCTTTCACGCTCGTAAACCTGAACATCTTCTCCGCGCAGACGGGACAGACGAGGTCATTTCACCTCCGGCACCATTCCTTCGTCGGATGTGGGCTGGTGGGAAGATGGTGTGGGATAACGAGAACCCATTGATTGCGGGTGCCAAGACGCATGCAAGGGCGAGTGTGGCCGATGTGAAACTGAAGGGGGTCGAGAAGGGCAAACCTATGGTGTTTGTTACACAGAGGATTGAATATGAAATGGACGGACACAAGGGGAAACCCTCATTGATCGAGGAGCGGTCGCATGTGTATTTCGAAGTGAAAGATGGAGAGGAGGAGGCAAAGAAGCCTGCCCCTCGGCGTATGCACTTGATATCATCGTTCACTAAACTGTTGCTGACTGGGAACTGGGACTAGCAATCGAGGTTCCCTCGTCCGTCGATTTTTCGTTTACATACACACCAAGCGTCGTCACCCTCTTCCGCTTCTCTGCGCTCATGTTTAATGCGCACCATATCCATCTAGATAAAGAATACTCGCAGAAGAATGAAGGATACCCAGGTGCGTCGATCCCGTTTTCCTCCAAAGCTATTAGACTCACCTCACGCGGCAGAACGCTTGGTACATGGACCACTTACTGCCCTTATGCTCCTCGAAACTGTCGCCTTTGATAAACCCGACATTCGGATTAAATCCTTTGATTACCGAGCCACCAACCCTATGATCGTTGACAGAATGGCTACAATCAACGGTGTATGGACAGGCACAGATGCCGCGCAACTATGGTGTATCGATGAACAGGGAGTCGTGGGCATGACCGGTAGAATCAGAGTCGAATAGGCTGTTCGTTTGCTCGTTTGACAACGAACCAAATTTACACGAGTCCCCAAACCCTGATCAGCCTACCACAGCTCGAATCCCCCCGACTGTGGGCTACCTCTGGTGGCTTTCTCGTTCCTGATGTCTCTGGGTCTTCAGGTTCCAATCGTGGCTTGAACCGATGGGACTATGGATGGTAAATCGTCGCAAACATTTGCGGCACCCCAGATCAATGCCCTCCTGGGTATCGGACTGTGCTGGTCGAGAGACGCCGGAATCGCTCTCGCAAGATCTTATCTCAAGCCTCATGTAGCTATAGTGCGGGCGAAATATTGAGTTTGAGTGGTCTAGGAACAAGCTGGGACACGACTTCCGTGTGATTGCAGTCACCTACCATTCACCGTCACGGTGAACTTAGTGCCATTAAAAATAGGGCATTCCTGCTACTGCTGTTGGTAGCGTCTATGCTGGTAGCAAACAGGGGCCTGTGTCTTTGCGCCTTTCTTGCCAGGACCACTCCATACAAACTCCCATGGAACATCTGTCAAAGGGCCTCGCAAAATAGTTATTATGGTGCATATTTTGCGGAGACATTGGAGAAACATCCAGCGTATACTCAGGGAGGGACCAGTTGGGGACGCATGTTTTAGCCAGCGAACTATGGTTGTCTCGAGCTCTTGGGATAGCCTTCGACGAGACATATAGCGATGAGAATAAACGTCATCGATCAAATCTCTGGCATTAACGAGTGATAGCTTATTGCCTAAGGGGAACGTTCGGCCATTCAGGGGACCTATACTTTTGATAAAAGACTAAAAGCCTACATATCAAAGTTCTTAATGCACTTATGCATTCCAAGAAACGGGAGGCACACACCATATTTATTCCCAGCTTCCTTCCGATTCCTCTTACCCTCTGCAATTTTCTCCTCCAGTGCCTCTTTGTTTTCATATGCTTCCTTGAGAAGCGTAGACAGCTGATGCCTTGATCTCGCAATTCCGCTGAGTTTGCTCGCCTGTGGGGTATGAAAGAGGTGAGAGCACCAAGTTTTAGAATGAAATTCAGGAGAAAGGAGAAATTGCTACTCACGCTAAATTTCATTTTAGGCTGCTCGGCCGGTCCAGTAGCACCCTTTGTCAAAGCCTTCCTCTCCTCCCTCTCCTTGATCTCTATCTTGGCCTTTTCCATCTCTTTCATGGCGTCAACCTCTGAAGCGCCATCTTCATGCCCCTCAAACCCTTTAATTGTGCCCTTCTCCAGTCCACGAACATATGTATCATATTCGTCTTGCCATTTTTTTCTGAATTTCTCGTAGTACTCGGGATCATGTGCTGCCCAGCTACCAGAAGGTAGTAGGTAGTAGCCAGGGTAGGGATCTTGACGCGTTGGTTCGGGTGGCTCGAATGTTGGGAGTGCTGGGGCAGAAGAGACGGTGGGCAGGGAGAAGGAGGACTTGGAGGAGGCCAGACAGGACGAGATTGATGCTTTGGGGCCATCTGTTCAAATCCTTAGAAAACTCGTTTCAATTATTTGTCAGCTGTGAGAAATACACACCTGGTGAAAGGTGATTAACTGGAGTTGCAGCAGATACGCTTGGCAATAACGGGTTAGCAGGCAACTTTGGCTTTTCCTCCAAGGACACATTAGCTTTCCCCTTCACAAGTGAGGGCGGTAAGAACGGCAACGAAGAGGATGTTGTTGTTGTTGTTGTTGTTGCTGTTGTTGTGGGACTCTGCTGCCTGGCTATTGTAGCATCAAAGCCCTCTCCGTCCTCTCCTTCTTCGCCTCCGTTAGCGGTGACGGCGGCTGAAGCAGCGCTCCTATTTGTGTTAAAAATCAGTCCGGGTCTGTTTCCTCCGCCCAAAACACGTTCTGCCGGTGGCATAATGGGGCCTTTCTGTTTGGGTGCAGGCAACATCGATAGCAAGGACGAATTCCCGGGCCCTATTCTCAGTCTCTTTGCAGCAGGGCGTTCAAGTTCTGTGACATCCTTTTCCTCGTTATCGTCCCTGGGCAACTCTGGTAAACCAATGACAATCTTCTTGGGGGCGCGTTTCGTTGTTCTGGGTCGGGGTAATGAAGTTTTCGACGAGCTTGAATCGTTCGATGAAGGTGGTGGTAGGTTACTCGAGTGTTTCGAGGTTTTGGGGGCAGGGGTAGAAGCCAGTTGTGGCCTTGAAGCGCTTCGCTTCTCTGCTTCGCTCTCGCTCTCGCTGCCGCTACCGTAGCTGTCAAGGCCAAGCATAAGGTGGAGAGAGTAAGAGCACAGCTTGATGTAAGCGCCTGATTGTATTATGTTCAGGATGAATTGTTAATAACGAGTGCAATGTCCAACAACTATCTACAAGTCCAGTTATGCAATACTTAGTGTCTATAAACGAGTGATAAATGCGAGAGAGCAAGGTAAGACACCATCTACAAAAATTATAGAATATTTTATTAAGGCGAGTCCATGCGCGGAAGGCGGATTTTAGTGTCAGACCAGAATGATAGTTCATGTTTCTTTGGTCTATAACGTACTTCCTAAATTCCATATGGTGTGGTTGTAAAATCGTGATCATGGCCGTGCTGTGGAGTTACAACGTTAGACGATATTGGGATGAATAGAAGAAATGGACTTGCAGAGCTGCTCCTTGCGGTAGAACCAGAAGTAACCGAAAACAATGACTAGTTGACAAACGAGAGCTAACCAGAAAGGGGCGGATGCCATGGGGCTGCCTACAAGAAATCGTAACATTTCAATATATTCACATAGCAACAGACAAGGGACTCACCTGTAAGACCTTCGCTAAAGTCCCATTTCGAAGCATCAGGAAACACGGTCGCTGGTCCAAGACGGTTGGGAGCAGTCGCACGAGCGATCATGACACAAACTGAGCCGATCACTTGAGCAAGAGCGAGGGTGGCGCAGACGTGCAGACGGGACAGGGTCTGTAACAAGATCATACCCAAACCGACACCCTGGATGGCATCTAATACTCCCAACCACAACCACAGCGAGATGCCAAGATAGGGTCCTCCAGAACCTGCCCAGGGGATGTAGAGAGCCAAGGATGAAGTACCCCAGAGCATCTGACACCACCTGGGAGCCCCGAGGCCAACAGCGAAGACAGGTAGTAGCCAAGTATGTGTCTTGCTAAAGTGTGTGAGGATTAACAACATGATGGCCCAAACCCCGACGAAGAATGCGACGATGAGAAGAAGGATATGCCACTTCGGTATCGAGACACTCCAAAGGAAGCCCCAGTTACGTCCATAAGGCTAACAGCTTTGTCAGTCTTACTGATGTTCGACGAGGTATAAGTGATCACTCACCCCGCTCAACCAATAGTCCCGCAAGATTTCGGATGCAAGGAACCAAAGAACAAGTTTACGACGGAACAGAGTCTTGAAAAAATGAGGAACCTTGGGTGGTGTCTGGCGATAGTACTCTGGCAACCCGTAAAGCATGACATAGGCGAAAACGAGGCTGACGCAGGCAAGAGGCCACACGATGAGGCAGATCCACCATGGTGGGATATATCCGTCCTCTCGTCCATTGAGCGAATAACCCCAGTACCACAGTGCAGCGACCCAAATTTGCTGTGAACCTTGGACGACACATGCTCGCATGGTCCAAATTTCGGTAGCAGCACCCTACCCGAATGTGCGTGAGTAAAGGAGACATGGTAGGAAAAGAGCGGGAACGTACTGCTTCTTCACCAAAATTCAAGCCGAAGAACAGGAACCCGGCGGCGGAGGCAATGGCGTAACACCATGTCGCAGCACTAGCCAATGCCCTGTGAGCGGGCGCGAAAACAGAGTGAATGGAGGGCAAGCCAATCAAGAAGAACGCGAGACCGAAGAAGATCCAAGGGGCAGAAAGAACGTAGATGGATGGTTTCAAGCGGAACATCGGGTACCATACCGCAGATGCAGCTAGGAAAACAGCTCCAAGCACATACAACTGGATATTATCTTGCCAGTTGCGACCAGTCAGTAGCGTGATTTGGAAACTCGTTGCGCTTAGCATCTGGCCCAGCGCAATAACGATGGTGTACAGCGGCCAGCCTTTGATTTCTCTTGACATGGCAATCTGCAACCGAGTCATGGGGACAATGTCATGTTGGCTAGTATCATGGGGGAGTACTCCATCATATTCGGCGTGAGGAAATCCTTGATTATTGGGAGCTACACCTATGTTAGTGGTATAGCCTAAGAGTATGAAAAGGGCAACTCACAGTCTGGGCGAGAGTATATCGAAGGCGAAGGGGTACCCCAGATGGAATCACGCTGTGATGATATGATGCTGGCTGCACTGGAGAGCTTGTCTTTCCGAACTTTACCAAAGAACGCCTCTTCACTTTTCATCAGATACTTTTCAATGGACAGTTCACGTTCAGAGTTCTTGGCATCAAGCATCTGCAGTTTCTGTACGAATTCAGAGGCAACTCCACCATCTGCATCAGTGAACTAGAAGACAAATAAATCAGTTGGATCGCCCTCTTTCAGTTACAGCAGGACATACCGAGGCAATGGCTTTGTTCAGTGGCGAATTCGATTTCTCGTCAACGATTGATGAGATGGATTCAACCGAAGACACCCTTGAATGTGCTCCAAAAGGTTTAGAAGGTGCAAGCCCCCCATCCAAGAACGGATCAGGGGCACCCTTCTGATCCTTAGCGATTGCCCGGTTTGCCCTCTCCAAAAAATCCGTATAACCCTGAGGCGTCGACGAACTGCTACCAAAGGAGTCGTCAACTGCAAACCGGGGCGGCAGAGCTGAATGCTCCCCATTTGGTGTTGCGATTGATTCCTGACTGCGATGCGCAGGCGACTGTACATAGCTGTTCATACTGCGGCTGTCCCATTCAGGTTGGTTGGGATAAGCTTGTACGACAGGGTTCCAATCGTCCGTGTCAGCCATGGGACGCATGCCAACACCACCGCCATCATTGGGTCTCCAGGCATTAGCTCCAGAGACACTTCGACTCGTGGTGACACTACGCCTGTGGAAGTCTTCCATACGCTGGCGCCATTCGACCACCGGGAACCGCTGAACAGCAGATCGGGCGCGGAGAATCGCTCGTTCCTCTTCCGTAGATTTTAGAGTCATTTTGATCGTCTTGGTTAGCTGTGAGAGCATGTGTGCCGTGGAGCTAGATTCGACGGGGTACCACTGTATGTGCTTGTTAAAATACTACTGCTAGCGACCAAAAAGGTGTTTCACTTACCCAGCCAGGCATAAGACCAAGACCGCCCAAACGGCTTCCAACTCCAAGAGCGCCCTTTCTTCCGAACTCTACGGCCACAAGTCCAAAAGGCTCATCACGAGAAGGTATCAAAGCAAAGTCAGCCCCACTGAACAGATAAGGAGGCAAGGCAGTGAACTCGGGCTTGGAATAAACGCGGTCGGGGTAAATTTCCATCAGACGCGCCAACTTCTCTGCAGCAAACCTCCCATACAAGTCAATGACAGGTCCAACAGCGATCAACTGGATCGAAGGCCGCTTCTCGAGCCTGAAAAGATGGAATGAGCGCGTGATAAGAGAACGGGAAGAAGTGAGGGAACTGACAATCCAGGCATAACATCCGCGATCAGATCAACACCCTTCTGCTTCGACCAACGGCCAACGAACACGAATAAATCTGAATTGGGATCCTGCCTAATACCAGCCCATTCTTGTGCCTGTCTCTTCAGCTCTGGCCTTGCAGCCTCAGCCTCCTGATCAATCTGAATCTCCTTCGCCCTCTTCGGCTTCTCGTCCAAAGCAGCAATATCCGAAGGGTCCGGATTTGGCAGCGAATCAACATGCTTCAACGTCCAAAGCGCGGGGTACCTAGCCCAACTCCGTTTGCCATACTTGTCTGACACACCGGCGACACCAACACTCTTCTGGTGCGCGCTGATAAAGGAAGCAGCCGCGTGCAGCAAGTTGAATGTGTTACCAAACTGCACATACTTCGTGCAGTGCTCTTTGCTGATATTGAAAGCGGAGCACACCTCCTTCATCTCCTCCTTAGTCCGCAAAGGCCAGAGGCCCTGGAATTCGGCATTATGCAACGACAGACAAATGGGGATGACCTTGGGCAAAAGGTAAATGGGTACCAATGCGCCGTGGTAGTCGTTGATGTGATAAATATCGATATCGGGGAATCGGCGAATGGTAGCAGCGATGGCTTGGTTCCAAGTCGAGTAAAAGATGGCAGAACTGAGATCGTCCATGCGAGCGGGATAAGGATCCGACTTTGTCTGTGCACGGAAGACGGGACTGTCGAGGATAACATAAGTGATATTGTCCAACTGGTGTGTCTCAACCTCGATAAGGTAGGGCTCGCCAAAAATGATAACCTCGATGGGCTCCGCGGGGTCTCCAGCAGGGTAGTCCAGGTCTTTGACTTTGGGAACAATCCAGACGAGATCAACGTCAGTCATCGCCTTGCCCATCAAACTAGACATGACACCAAGACCACCAATCTTGACCTTCAACTTCCAATCAATAATTTCGTACTCCAACGTTGCAATCAACACTTTTCGCCGTTTGTTCTTGTCCTCTGGCCATCCAATAATCTCTGCATTATGCTTGTGACCAAAAATCTTCTCCGTCATAGGTGTACTTTCCTTCAAATCAGACGTCGATTTATTTCCGAGAGCCCCAAGAATAGGGAAATAGTTGGTGTTGCTCTTCGTCTTGACACCATATTGGTTGTGCTTAATCCCATAGAATGACCACATAAATACGAGAACAGCAAGGGTGCCGGTGATGAGGGGTATAGAGAGAAGGAGAGAATACATGATGGCGCCAACGGCAGCCTGGCCACGGGGCTGCAGAGACCAAGTCAAGGTAGCATCATCAATGAGCAACGACCAGGCGAGATGAGGCTTAGGAGGAGCAGACATGTTGAGGTAGTTGGCGGCAACACTGTTCGGGGGAAGGCGGTCCAGGACCCCATCACCGTCGGTATCACCATAAAAGTAGTCATCGTAGCCCCAAACATTCAGTTGGACATATGTAGGCCAAGAAGCCATCAATTCAAGCTCCCATTTGCCGTCGGAGTTCAACTGCATCTTGGAGGGTAAACCCTGGTCAAAGCCCCAGTTGTTGTAGGGGCCACGAACTAGGAGTTGAGGGAACCGGCGACGAGGTCCACCATACCTTGCGTCAGCATGGATAACGGCGGAAACGGAGAGCGTAGCTTCACTCCAGTCTGAGAGGACCATCCGTCAGACACAGCTCAACGGACGTATATTAAGGAAACACTTACATTGGACCATGATATGGTCGCCATCCCAAAATAGATCAGGCTGTTCAAAGACGGAAGCCTCAATCAGTCGTGATATCCTCCCAGTTTTTCCACTGTGTCCAATTCTTCCCAAAGTTCCATGAGTACCGGAACATGTCAGCGCCATAGGCCTTGTGTTCAAAGGTATAATGTCCATCAGAGAACTTGAAAACACCTTCAGTATCGTAATCATTCTCGGGCGAGACCATGACGTTGTGAGTAGTCCCCTTGCGTAGCAACAAGTGATCTCTCGCCTAATATATACGTAATCAGCTACAGTCTGGGAGGAAAGAGATCGAAAGAACTCACACCAGTAGTCGTATTGCCCTCTTGGGAAGCAGGATTATCAGTGGTAATTGTCAGCACTCCGTCGGGAACATCTACCAGTGTAGCAGACCAGGACCACGAAGAAATATCTGCTCCGGCAATCCTCGCAGGATCAGGGTTCCCCACTGCTCCGCAGCGTACATTCGATATCGTAGGCACCCCACCCTTTCCTGATGAGGTCATGTTAAGGGAAATGCTCTGGGTGACACTATCACAATCCATGGCCATGTTGAACTCCAGCGTAATCTCGACCGTAGTGGCATTCGGCTCGCCGGCATTGACAAGAATGCGATGATCATGACCAGGAATGAATTTTGTGACCGCAGGTAGAGCAGCAACCCACTGATTCGTGGGGACAAGCACTTTGAAACCATAGGGATCCATAGTGACGCTTGCTAGACATCCAAACCAGGGTGCTTGGCTGTCATTGTTAAATGACGAGAGAGATTCATCAAGAGTGTAGACTTCGTAGGGGGGGAACAAGTTGCGGACGACAGTGTCAGAAGTAAAGGGAGATGAAATCCAGTTCGAATCCTTGCAATTGAAGCTCCATGTCTTGGTCGTATTCTCGTTGGTGTAAAGCAACCAAACTTGATCATTGAAAGTGCCGTTCAGGGTCTGAGCAACGGAAAGGGCTGATCGCGAGACAGACCATAAGCCCATCTCTGTCTGAGTTTTATTAGAACCAGGGCGTTCAATTCGATACGTCCAATTGCCACGCTGGACAAGATTGAAACCATCTTGTAGAGAGCCATATACCCCTCGGAGACGATAGAAATGAGCCGTCAAACGCCTCATGTCTGTGGTCGGATCAAAGTGATCAAGAGAGTTCCAATCATCATAACAACCAAACAGAGCTTTCTCGAGAGGCATGTTGAAATACTGCTCTGAGCCGAGAGTATAGCAGCCATGGCGTTTCCATGCCAGATTACTAGTCATTGCTTGCCGCCTGGGGAAATGTCAAATGTCAAACAGTATTCTAATTACCCACCGAAGATCCACTTACCCGTAAAGGTAATTAGAAGCACCGTTGTCGAAAAGATAAAAATTTTGCTCTTCACCATAGTAAAGCTGTGACAGTGTTACACAAACCTCAGCGAGCGACAGAAGGAACTCACCAATGGAATTCCCGGCATGACTAGAGTAGTGACGAATGTAGCCAGAGCGCTCTTTTGGGTTCCATTCTCCAAACTTGGCCAACGGAAGATATCAAAATTACTAGTTCCGAACATATGTCGAGGATCCACAATGCCGGTGCGAGGATTGAGGAAGTCGTTATTGACAAACATCTGGTTCCATGCCGTGACGAAGTTGATATCAATATCGTAGGCAACCTGCAGGTTGCCATCCATGCCAAGAAAACGCGAGAGGGCACGGTAAGTAGAGTAGTGAAAAGCCACGCTATCCAATGCGTTCAGAGGCGCCTCGCGAAGAAAGAATTGATTCTGATCTGCGGTCACATTAGCAGCTGCCAAGAAGCCGGGTGGAAGCTGTGTAGGAGTACGGCCACGACCACTGGGTGGCAAATGGGTCAAGTTAAAACTATCAAGGGAACGGATGGCTTACATGTACAGAGAACCAAAGGTATCCCCACCAGTGACTTCACCAGGGATGAAAAAATTGGTTTTGCCGAGCTTTGCGGCGCACTCCCGAGTACTCGAGGCCCACGCAGCAAGGGCGTCAACAGTGACCTGAGTGGCTTTGTCGATACGGATTGCATCAATATCAAGGGCTTTGATGGCCAAGCATGAAAAAATCTTGATCCTATTCATGACGTCGGGCCGCCACTCGCGGAGACGATCCTGTACGGAGGCGAACTTGGAGAGCTGACGTTGCCAATCAGGGTGAACACCAAAGGCTTCCATGTCTCCGTATTGGTCAAAGTCGGATGTGAGACATCCATTCGCCTCCACCTTTATGATTGAACCAGAATCTTCCCAGAACTTGGGCATTTCACACGAGAGGTTGCGTTCGTTACGAATCTGATATAGGGGTGCGATTAGCGGATGTGAACCAAACTGGTGGGAAGGCTTAGGCTCACAGTGAAGTCACGGTATTCGGTGAAGTTCCATGGCAAATAGTTTGGGCGTTTCCAGACCGCATTATACTCATTCAAGCTGAAGGGTGCACTCGTGTTCATGTGTCTATGATGACTTAGATAATGGAAGCCCATACAGCACAAAGCGCTCACCCCTCAAAAGCGATGAGGTCGGACATGGTTCCAACGGTGAAGTCAGCCATGAAATACATGCCGTGGGCGTGAACTTGGTCGATCAGATGCCGCCAGTCGTGCACCGTACCCCAGTGCGGGTCAAGGACACTCATGTCGAGAGGCGAATAACCTGACACAGATGGTGAGTATTGTGGAATGAAGGATCAAACCGAGACTGACTGTCTGCCTGCCAAAGCATGTTCAAGAAGGGGGTGCCAGACATGAAAATGACCTTTACGCCCATTCCATGCAAATAGTCCAGACGCTTTTCTAATCCTCTGAGGTCGCCTCCATAACGGAGCTGGGTTTCACGAAAATCAGATTCATAGGGAGTGCCAAAGAAGTCATTATTTGTGGGATCCCCATCTGCGAATTTGTCGAGGAGAATAGTGTATGTTGGGAGGGCGCGCCAGTTCTGGGGAGAGGGATGATATGTTGCGTTGGGACGCTCGGAATCATATTCGAGGACGGATTTTGCATTCTTGTTGACGTTGAGGTTATAGTCTACTAGGTCTTCGCGCCACGGGGAAGCCACGACGAGCTGAACCAGCAGAGGGAAGGCCGTGAGCGCGGACAGAAGGCGCATGGCGATGGGGAGGAAAGAGGTCGTGAGGGAAGAGAACTAAAGGGAAAGGGAAGAAAGGAATGAGAGGGGAAAGGAACAGGGACTGAGAGGACTAGCAATCTGGCTAGCTGACTTTTGACGGCGAGTGACAGACCGGCCAAGTCACGCAGATGGCAAAATTTAACTAACCCCCGTCGGCTTATTTATCTATCCGTGCGTTTCGCCACGAGCCTGAGAACAGGAACGTATGCCACTCAGCTGCTTTTTCTACTGTACCCGATTGGCCTGCAGCGAGTCCGCCCAAAACAACTCTCTGGTAAGTAAGTAAAGCCGGAGTTATGTGACAGACGTGACTCCTGGACTCGCGTTGTCCGTCCACAACTGCAAGCAGGCAGGCCGGGTGGTTGGAGCAGCGTAAGAATCTCAGCGCCGTACGTACCACTCGCTTTGTTGGACACTACACCGGCAGAGAGCGTCTGGGAGAGCGTCTATATAGATGGCAACCAACAGCGAACAGATTGATAGCTCCGTGCACAGGCCAGTGAGTGTATATCTGAATGTGAGAAAACATTTCCCTTCTGGCTTTATCGCACTCCTTTTCGTCCACATCGTCCTGCACGCTGCTTGGCTCAGCGCTGCCTCCACACTCGCTGAGCTGATACCCACAACACTGTGCAGGCCCTGTTCGCGATACCCCTGTTCTTTCCCTGCCCCCGTCACCACGAACCGCTATGTCCACACTCGCTGCTAGCAACGCCATCGACAACAACTCATCCCAATCTCCTCCAAAGCCCGCTTCTCCCATCTCTCCCACTTCACAGTACACAGGCCAACAACAGCCACTTCCCGCCCGCTCTTTCATCAACCTAAACCCCGAAGTTCGAGGTCAGCATCCTCCGTTCCCACTCACCCCAACCTCCAACTCGCCCAACGCAATGCTCGAACCTCCCCCAGGCGTCCTATTCGCTGATCATCTCAAGGCATGGACAGACAACCATACTGCAAGATGGTTGGCCGAGATTAAGTGCGCCCATCATGCAGAAACGTTCAAGGCAAACGACATTCGCGGGGACATCCTCTTGGAGTTGGATCAGGTTATTCTGAAGGAGATGGGAATACAGAGCATAGGAGACCGGTTGCGAATGTTGAACGCGGTCAAAAATCTCAGGCAACGAGCTTCCAACCGTAACAATACGCCTTCCGGCGTTGCCAGACACATGGAGCCTGTTACCACTACCGACCCTCGAATCCAAACTAAGCTTGATGCGCCGCCAGTTCCCCGCTCTGCCACCAAGCGACCCGCCCCCCTGAGATTAAACGGCACCCATGGTCAGAGTGACCTTCCCGGCCTTATTCGAGACCAGCCACCTGACTCTGCTAGGAGTAATATTAGCAGTGGCCCTCGTCCCCTCCCCCAACCGTCCCAGCAGCAACAATCCAACCCATCCCTTAGCAACCCTCCTAACAGTGCGCACTCAGTTACTCCTAATCATCTGCGTTCCCATCCCCACCATCTACCCCTGCCCCCCCCACCACGCGGACAACCACCACCAATCCCACCCAGTCGCACAACTGTCCGTCCTGCACTTGGTGGTTCTCAGCACAACAACTGGGCCACCACACCCACCCAAATCGAAGCCCCGAGTTATACTGGACTTCCCGTCGCATCCCAGCAACTAACACCTTCATCAGGCAGCTGGAATGGTTCGTATCACTCACCCGCAGATTCGAGGCAGGGAAACACAAGTAACAAACCTCAGCCGCGCTCTACTTCTCCCCTTCCAAGCCGTGCACTCCGTTCTAACGCTAATAACCCAGTGCACGGACGAAATGGTTCGGGCTCTCTCACCTCACCGAGCACATCCATGAATCCAATCAACAAGTTGCCCCCAAGACCGTCAACGACAGGCACACCTGTCCATCCGTATGCTAATCCCCAAGCGACGGCGACGGCACTGCAACCACCGCCAGGCTATCCACAACATGGACTCTCTCCAATCGAGGAAACGTTCAGCATACAACAATCATCCTCTACTTCTACTCCATCTCCTCCATCGCAGGCGTACACAGTTGGCCGTGGCCCCTTCATCTCCAGTGCACAGCCTTATGGTGGCGGCAGTAGCCAAGCACTTACTTTGGATGATCTCCGGCGCAAACTTGTCAAATTTGTCTTGCCTGATGAGGGCCTCACGTATACCATTGATGTTACGGCGTGCAGTGGTGGTATCGAGGTGCTCGAAAAGGTTCTCAAGAAGTTTGGTAAAGGAAGTTCAAAGACCACTGAAGGTGATGCACCACTGGAGCATGCCCTGACTCCACAAGGTGGACTTACCGTTGATGGATGGGGCGTATATCTGGATATGGGCCAACAGGACGGTCCCGGTATGTTTCTCCCCCCGTCTGCTGCATGTTGCTCAACGTATATATAGGAGAACCTTTGAGGGAGGCCGAACTAATGTCGATATGTCATGCACCCCCTGATCATCCTACTCGTGAACACGGCCTCGTACTACGTAGGACCAGGATACCCAGACGACCGGAGAATCTCAACCCCAACCTCGGCGCGACGAGCAAGACCACCAAACGCGCAAGTTCGATAAGTATCCTCAGTAGTCTTGGCGTCCATGACCCCGAACGCGCACTCGATCCACCATCGCCAACATCAGCTTCTGGAAGACTTAGCCCCGCCATCCTGAGCGCCACAGCCAAACGACCATCCAAGCTACGCCACTTCTTCGGCCATCGACCACCCAGTGAACTCATCACTAATCACTTACCAGAGTACTTCCCAAATGCGGAGAGGAAAGTCCTAGAGAGGACAGCGAGACATAGCATGATGCTCAAGGCAAAGAGGGAGAGTTATGCATCCGTAATAAATCAGCCCTTGCCTTCGAGGTTTAGCGTCAGCACGAGAGCCTCGACTTCACCATCACGGACATCGCTGTCTTCGAACGCACCTCCACCAGTTCCGGACAAGTTTGATAGCGAGGATATACCAAGGATGTCATTATCAACTGACGACGGGCGATCGATTGATTTGCACGCAGATGAGTCGTCAACTGCAATATCGGGAGGAACTGGGACATTTATCGGGGGATCAAAACCGTCGTTACCGCCCATACCCTTCCCCACGGAGTCCCTCTCAGAGTCCATTGAAGACGTGACGAGGAGAATGTCAAGAACTATCTCGACTTCTTCCAGACGGATGAGTTATATGACGGAGTTGAGGAGCAAGAAGGATAGGTCTGACACGGCTAGTCTGATGACTGTAGATGAAATTACTGCAGAAGTGGAGAGTAGGAGAGCGAGCAGTCAGGTTGACAGGGTTTCGGAGATTGATGATTGGACCAAGGTGGACGTGGAGGAGACACCAGATGCGCCAGTGGATGAGAAGGACGTTGTGGCGGAACAGGAGGATGAGGAGGATAGTGAGGATAGTGAGGATGAGGACGAGGATGATGAGGAAGGGGTTACACTTAACGGGGAGGACGATGATATACCCAAAAGTGTCGAGACGAAATTCAAGTGTAAGTATGCATGGAAACTGCGGTACAAATATGTTACTAATGCGATCGTTTAGCAAACAAGTGGATCAAGGGTGCACTTATCGGTGCCGGGTCATTTGGAAAGGTTTATCTTGGGATGGACGCCTCTAATGGGCTGCTTATGGCCGTCAAGCAAGTCGAGCTCCCTACCGGCTCTCTCCCCAACCAAGAACGCAAAAAGAGTATGCTGAATGCCCTCGAGCGCGAGATTGAATTGTTGAAGAACCTTCAGCATGAGAATATCGTGCAATATCTCTGTAGGCCCATATTCTTCCATAGCCTACCCACCCTCTCACTACCCTCTATTTAACAGACTCAGCTGTTGACGATGAATACCTCAACATCTTTCTCGAATATGTCCCTGGCGGCTCCGTTGCGACGCTCCTCCGTAACTATGGCGCGTTTGAGGAACCTCTGGTTAAGAACTTCGTTGGGCAGATCTTGTCAGGACTAAGCTACCTACATGAACGCGACATCATTCATCGGGACATCAAAGGCGCCAATATACTCGTGGATAACAAAGGCGGTGTCAAGATATCTGACTTTGGAATCTCAAAGAAAGTTAATGATAGTAAGCATCCACAGTCCAGCGCACACATACCTTCACTCCTGAACATCTGTTTCGACAGATCTGTTGGCCAATAAAATGCACCGGTTCTCGTTACAAGGCTCTGTCTTTTGGATGGCTCCAGAAGTCGTGAAACAGAGCGGACACACCCTCAAAGCCGACATCTGGAGTGTGGGATGTCTAGTCGTGGAGATGCTGACAGGCGAACATCCTTGGGCGCAACTTACCCAGATGCAGGCTATTTTCAAGGTATGTCTGTGATCACAGAAATATATTTCCACTTGTCACTAACAACTGGCCTCCAAGATCGGGTCTTCAGCACGACCTGCCATGCCTTCTGATATCTCCTCGGAAGCCCAGGATTTCCTTCACAAAACATTCGTATTGGATCAAAATGCACGGCCTTCAGCAACAGAACTCTTGCAACATCCGTTTGTCAAAAGAAAGTAATCTCACCACACTTTCAATCTTCTGCTTGATTTCGCTCTCTCCTATGATTATTTTGTACTCTATGCCGGCCCCGGTCTCGCCGACTCTCGTTTTTCCCCTTTTTTGTAACGTGTCACTTATGACCAGCCCTCACCTACCAGTGTTCATCTCACATAGCCCTAATGTATGTAACGAAATCTGATATCAGCGATATCATGAAATAATGTGTAGGTCACCTCACTCAACCCCACGCACCAATGACTTTATCCCTTCCTTTGGTCCCTTCCCCTTCATCATGCTTGCCGCTTTTTTTAACAATATGTAGCAGATTCTCGTGCGCTCTTGAAAGCCCTGTTTCTTTGTATTTGCTGGGAATAATATAATGAATATTTGTGTCTGAATCCCTGAATCTACCCGCCCAGTATCAGGGGCCTCCCTGCATGCTACTAGCTTGCTGATAATTCAGTTTCTGAGAAACTCTAACACTAAGCTTTACCATCTTCACCGTGCTTTCGCTTGCTCCCTGTCCCAGAAATAGCCCTCGTCCCAGGGCCCCAGTGACTTGTCGGGTTCTGTTGGTATCTCACCAATTTGACTTCGCTTGAAGCAGTCATAGAGTCAGGATGTCGTTTGAAATTAGCAAGCGCCCTAATTTTGCTTTAGAATGAGATACTGGGGTTCCCTAATACCAGATAACTCACCGAGGCTCTTTGGCTAACAACTTTCTTCGCAGGAGAACTCTCGCTGATGTTCTCCATCTTTACCGGGTTCTTTTGGATCCAGCACCGAATGACGTCGTGGACATCCACATGAGACGCTGTTGTTTTCAGTGAACCGGGGCAGGCGTGCGAGCGAGACACTTTGTGTCCTGCATGTAAGAGCGCGGAACTAGGTGGGAAGGAAACTACTGTGAGTAGCGTGACAGTATGAGGGTAAAGGCCGGCTCGTACGCAATATCGTTGAGAGAGGGACTGATGCAGTGGAAGGCGCTAGCAAGCTTGGAGGGTGTGAAGTAAAATGGCGCATCAATTTCCTGGAAACACAAATGAGGATGAGACGGGAAGCCCGAAAAGAGGAAATCTTACCTCCTTTGCGACGGTCAACATTCCTCTCATCCTCACAGCTGTACCATAGTGGTCCCTGTCCATCTCAAGACACTCCAACACACGCCCAACAAATTCAGAGTCGTGTAATGGGCCCGACCACATTGGGCCCGCAACCTACTCGACAATGCGCAAGTGCGTCGTATAATTTGGAAATAATCCCACTCACATGCAATGTTGACTCGCACTCAGGGCACCTTTGGGAGACTGTTGGTCCAGCTTGCGTCTTGAACAGATAATTCACATGTCCGCTCCTCGCGTGGACCTTTTCCACAGCCCTCCCTAGAGGCTGTTCATACCAAGCTTGACAGTGCGAACAAACGTAATAATTTGCTGTTTTGCTGAAACAGACCGTCAGTCCCTGTGAAACCCTAAAAATCATGTGTCACTAACGTGAGAGCCCTCTTGGTCCCCAGCGCACCAGTCCGAATACGGACGAACATCCGAACGTAAAAGTCGATGGAAAGAGAGAGTAGCGGTTCAATGTGTCGGCCATAACGCGCAGCTGCAGTCGATATTGATTGTAGAACAAGTCGGAGTGCCTGAGGTTCTTAGCAGGGGCAGCATAACCAATATGATTGACAATACTTACAGCCTCATGTCCATATTCAGCCTTCACTGACACCCCACCATAATTCGAGAAGCTACAAGTGGCGATTAATAGGGATCCCGGCGGTGACAGGAAATGATTTGCCATTTTTCAGGGTAGTTGGTTGTAGCAAGGACGGCCAAATCTGTGCAGGTGACACAGAGCAAACCTAAGAGGGAGGTCAATTCAACACAAGTCAACTCAAATTGAAATGCTTTCCTCCATCATGAACACACTGCACAGCTGCGTCAATGAAAGGTCCAGCAGTCCCGTACGGGTCGAGGTCCACTACGTCCACCCTGTTCTTCTCCTGTCGGTGATTGTACATGAGAGCACTGTCAAATGTGATTGATACCTGTCATCACAAACGAAAATTCGCATAGACTCACCAAGCATCACCCTCATTAACCCTGACTTTGGCTGGTCTCAATGTCGATGAAGCTGAAGAATCAGCGCTAGGCTCCTCAGTTGGACCAAGTCCGTTCAGCTCAACGTTTCTCCTCATGGTAGCAGTAGCAGCATCTGAGAGATCATTTGCTATGACGTACCTAAGCAAGATGAGTATTTGAACCGACCCATAAACATAACTTACTTTACAAGCGGGATTTCTTTCGCATATCGGATGGCGCGTAGGCCAGTTGCTGAGAGCGCCTCCAGAAGGACGAATTTATACGGACGATACTCAGCCTATGCATTGTAACTCAAGTCACCCAAACAAACACGGGAAAAATAGACTCACACACCTCCACTTTCGCCTTCTGCTGGCTCCCCAGACAATGCGAGCCCGATGCCCCGCCACCCTCCTCCTGTTGCAGAGCCTCGCCACCCACCACGGCAGCAACAGACTTCCCGTCATCTCCTGTACATATCCCTCAACCCCACTCCAGAGGCTATGGCCTATGGCACGTACCTTTCAGCTTCTTTTTTGGATTTATGGCCACCTCAGCCCTCTTCCCTCCCCTGGTTCTCTTCCACTTCTCCTCCTTCACCTTGTTCAGATCCTCGCTCCACGTCCTGATGCAAACCACACTAATATCACGATTGAACTCCTGTACAGGATTCAGGAACGCGTCGTTCGCAGAGAGTAGGATATGTGACATATTTTCGGTGTGAAGGCGAAAGCCATCGGGGACCTGGATTTTATCCGCAGAAGTAGACATTCGCCATACGGAACTGTGTATTTGTAATACAAAGGTTAGAGTTTCGCGCTCGGCACCAAGGCCTGGGCACAAAGAGACACCTGGACGTCGTGGTGAATGCGAAGTAAAATTGAATTTCTCGTGTGAGGTGCGTCCCGGAACAGGACCGGCCCGGACAACCAATACCACGACGTTGACAGTGACTACATAGTTATTTGTGCGTTCTATTAGGTGTGCAAATAGACAAATGTCAATCTAGTAGTCGAATTCTTCAGAAATGAAGGAAATGTGTCCATGGCCACTTTTCCTCCGTAATCCACTGGGGTCTATCTGCGAGGTGACACAACCACGAACCAGGGTATTGAGTGATGCAGGACCACAGCCTTGAACAAATTCTATCAGCATCGTTGTGGCCAAAAAAAAAAAAAAAAAAAAGCAGCGCCCACATGCCACCACAACAGGTCCATTCGCAGCACGAACTTCGTCCCTCATGATACGCTCCAATTTAGGTCTCCCCGGACGTGCGTACTCAGCCACGATCATGATATCCCGCACCTCCTGCTCGTTCACCTGCAGTCGGAATCCCATATGATCCCCTCCTTCGCTATCATGAGTGAACGGAGAGCTGGAGAACCCGTCGGAGGGATCCCTGGAATGTCCAGAACCTCTTCGACTATCAATGATAGCTGAGGGCGTAGACGAGAAAGGAACCAAGTCAGATCTAAAGCCGGTCACAAATCCTGGAGGACGAGGAAAGTAGTCCCTCGTCCGACGATCCCTGCGATCATATGAACCACTAAGGGTTGAGGCGACCGGACTAGGTTTTAGCAAAGCTGAATCGAATTCCGAGCGACCTCCCAAGTCCGCATGAAGCATTCTGGACTCGGTCGAACGGGTGTCCAGCCCAACAACGTTGGACATCGTCTCCACTCGTTTCTTGTTTTGTTCTCTGCGCACTTTGGACTCTCTCTTGACGAGCTTGCTGAACTTCTTTTCATCAGGCAATTCCACGTCCTTATCTCCTTCGAAGGTGGTCAAGTCGGTGATCACCAACATGCTTGGTTCAACTCCACCAGTGTAATGCAAGTCATCTGCGGTGCCGCGGCCATTGTCCGAAGAAATTGAGCCTTGTGATACATTTATCCTGGCAAAGTGGGGTGATGGGGGGGCAAGGGCGTCACCGGAGAAACATAAAGGTTCAGACTCGAGGTCTGTTGAAGGGCCCGCCCTTTGTTGGGGTTTAGTCACAAAAATATTGATCTCCAGTTCCTGTCCGGCCACCACTACGCAACGACGAAGAGTGGACGCAGCCCACTGGATGTGCCCTGTTGTCTGTGAGCCTCCCTCCTGAGTAAACATGAGCCATAGCTCCTACCATACTCTTGAACTATCCAGACGAATCTCACTCGCGATAATTTTCCATTTGCAGATTCCAGATCGCCCTCCTCTGCCCTCTTTTTTTGTCGAGCTATGCAACGGCAGAGGTGTTCCAGTACACTGAGGCCGAAGCTAACGCCCGAACCACCCACAACGATAACAGCGCTCGAATGTGATTCCCACCGCACCCTCTCCGAGCTTCCAAAAGGGCCATCGATATTCATTCTCAGTAGCACACCAGACTCCGGGAGGTCTGCATCCTGCGGCAACGCCTCCTTGGGTGCACCAGCTGAACCCCTTGAACAGAGGTTTAAGACTTGATCCCAGAGGTCTCTAGTCCAGCCGTTCTTGACTCTGATGAAAAATACCAGTATATTGGAAAGACTGGGACTTTCACAAGTCGAGGCTGACGTAAATGGATGCGTTGTGAATATGGAAACGGAGGGTATGTTGATCAAGAAATGCTGACCCGGAGCCCAGGTCAAATTGTGGGACGGCATATATGTTACTCGCACTGTCGTCCCGGCTACGATTTCTGCATGTGCAAATCCAGGAGGCGGTTGATATCGCGTGCATAATGTGCGTCTGACTAACCTGAAAATCAGGCGGATAGCACCTGGTGACTGGAGCGGATGTGATAGGCATGTAACCAGCAAACGACGACCTTCTCAGTAATTGTCCGCCGTGTATACCGCGGTGATTCGAGGTGTAGTTGACGTGAAGATATCGAGCGGCTCTCCATGACCTTTCGCCAACCCAAATAGCAAGTGAGCACCATGCCCACAACCACATTTGTGGGTGGTGAAATGCGACCATGACGAGCATGAGTGGTACAAAGAGGACATGAAGCGCATAAAATAGCTCGTAGTGACCGTTGCGGAACGGTTTAAGGGCAAAAACTATGATGAGGGTAAGCAAAAAAAAACCCTAAAGAACCAAAGGAAAAACATCAGCTTTGGAAGATGCCTCAATGGCGAAACTTCACTTACTGTCCATCCATAAATGAAGGGCCTATACCCCCAGACATACATGAAGACCATGTCGCCCGAAGTTGGGTGTCGGTCGATCATTAGCTGGACAGTCCACGACCCGACATGATAGCACGACAGCACCCACATCAGCCCTGCCGTCCACCGGTGCAACCAGGCCAACTTATCGAAATACATCTGCATCGTGAACTTGAGTGACAGGATCGCAAAAGGGGACCCTTTGAGCGCAAACAGTATGCACAATGGTAACAGGGCGAATGACAGAATCCCGGCACGTGCTGCTGAGGTCCACCACGATTTCTGTATCACGCTCATGGGCTGTCCAGGCCTAGATTTACTACCGGACGGGAGGTAGTCCGGACCGGCAAATGTAAGAGCCACGACAACGGAAGTGAGAATGAACACGCCCAGCAGACGTCCGTTGGAAGGCAAGAAGACTGGTTGGGGTTTCTTGGAGCGTCTGCATATTAGCCTGTCATATATCCGGGAAATGCAGAATGGCAGCCTCTTGCGCCCCAGAACCAATGAATTCCAATAGGCTCCGAGAGGACCTCCACGAAGGTCGAGAAGGTGACTGATTGTAAGAGTTGAAACGGTGACCGCCACAAATATCCAAAATGCATAGGCGTAATAGCGTGACTTGGGACCCATCGAGTGGAATGTGAGGTATGCCTTCACCCAGGCGGCGTCGGAGAGACAAAGGATTGTGCTATTTGGTCCACCGAGGGATATTGTGGGACATGGATCAGGAAGTGCCATGTGGAAGGTGAAAAGCAGGGCGTAAACAAGGTAATGTGGATAGATATAAGTATGTTTCGGAGTGGGCGAGCGGAGCTTGTGTGCCATCTGGAACATTGTGTCCACAACTCATATTGCGCTTGCGACTCAATTGGACCGCTTCAATGAAGATGTTTCAGCGGCCCTGGTGCAGGGGTAAGTTTATCTGGATCTTGCAGTAAGAATACGATTTGCTGCAGCACAGCCTCTCAGGTACGGCGCAGGGCAATGGATCCATGCGTTCATTTGTGATGTAAATGTCGGGTTCGCGATTATATCACGTGAATCTGGCATTTGAGCACGGGATCATCCCGATAAGAATGATCGCCTCATCTCATAGTTGTAGATGCAAATTCCAAACACACAGATCGCAGCATCGCTCAACCTACTCGACAGCGATCACAGGATCAGCAGCATATACAGGCACAGAGGGGTCAATGGTGGTGCCGGACAGGACCTGGAGATACTTAGCATGACCTCCCGACGATATGGTTCTCAGGACGTACCTCTTTCCCAGTCTTCTTAATTATGGTCAGGATCTCCTCATAGGACTTCACCGACCAAACAGTGGCCGTGTTATCGTCCAAGGAGACCTTGAAATCGGATACCTCTGTAAGGAACTGTCAGTAAACGATGTATCAGATGATACAAGCACTTGCCCTCTTTATTCTTCGCCTTGTCTAGGGCGCGAGAGACAGCCCCGGAGCAGCCAGAACAAGTCATCTAGTGAGTCACGTAATGTGATTCCTGCAGCCTCTTGAGTTCCGCATAAACCTACCTTGACCTTGAACTCATAGATGTTTGTTGGAGCATCCTGAGCCCGGTCAATAGCCCGACCATTGACCACGAAGCACAATAACACTCACAGCCATGTTAGTTTATGCGCAGAGGGTCGACCCTGCACCACCAGCTCAGCGCGTCATCACCGTACGTAGTAAAGCACGCTCACAGATAAATAGAGCACCGTGACTAAAGAGTTAGGAAAGCAAGATCGAAGTCACTGGTCAACCAGCTATATAAGTGGGCATCACACCGCCTCGCTAGGTTTACCAAGCGTAGCACATGGAACGACCGATACCCGATCACGTTATTCGTCTTACGACCAATAGCGCACCAGGGATTGCTTGGCCTGTTCAACTGTGGTTCTGAGGCCCGGCACTGCGGTACTTTTTTTTTTTGGGGGGGTGGGGGTTGGGGCTTAACGTCGGATGCCTGACGAGCTTTCATCGCGGCTTGCCGTTGGTAGGGGCCGGTCCCTTTAACATGGTGGTGACTGCTGTAATGTTATGGTCATTCACCGCGGGGAAGCCCTTTACGCACGCGGATCGTGGGATTTTGGCTCTATTAGTCATTGGATTCTTGAGAGAGTTGTTCATCCACCAAAACTCCCGCCTTGTCTTTGCTGTTGGCCTTTCCCACGTTCCAATGGCAAGCTCAATCGGCGGATTGCATTTTTTAGTTGCTGGTTCACCCCTCGTCTTCCATTTCTTAGAACTGTTCTGTTACTCCATTTTTATCCTATAGAGTTGGTTACCATCCTTAAATTCGTGTTTAGGTTTGTCGAGGAGATAGTGGTTTTTGCAGGATATATAGCTCTGTTGGCAACCGACGGAACACTTTAGGGCTCAAATGAGCCTCGAGGAAATCGAGAGATCTTGTGGTCATGACACAAAATTGTACTGAGGTCTGAAGATATCACGATCAAGTATCATAAGGGTATACACGAGTGACGGTAGCGGTCTTATGAGCCATACCGTTCATGAACTAGTGCTCATCGACATCAGCGAGTCCGACCTTCTACCATCTCCATTGGTTCATCTGCCTCCGTCGAAACAGCAACCCAACCATCATCCGCAGGCTGTCGTCCTCTTATCCGAGCGACACACATTTTGAGCCAGGCTAGGTCCCAAAGCATGAATCACAAGTGTAAAAAAACCAATCAGAGGCAGAGACTTACAGAAAGCCCGGGGTCGATCCTCATTTCGCTGGGTGATGTAATATACCGGAATTCCAGCCAAAACGAACCCTATAGAGCCAATGGGTGCTTAGGGCAGACAGATATCGGGGATGCTCACCGCATACAGCCATAGCTTCGAGAGGTGCTGCAATCACTGGCATGCACAGCAGGAATAGTGCCACCTAAGCGGCTGTTAACCGGGTTCCCGCATATCCAGGAGCTGTGCACATACCGCACAGAAGATCAACGGCGTGGTGACCCATGACCTGTAGGGTCTTCATGATTTTCGATAAGATGCAAGGGTATGCCGTTGAGGACATATGACCGACCTCTCCAATAATGGCTTCTTTGATGCGTAGAATAACCAGACCCAAAACCTTCCAGGGAATTAGCAATTGCGGAGGAAAGTATAGTCAGGTGACATCCTTACAGTCAGGAAGTAGAAAGCCCAAGAAGCCACAACAGAGAAATTGATGAGAGACCGGAATCCACCGCCAATGACAATGAAGCAAATAGTGATGGCGGCTTGTAACAGTGAAGCATTGAGCGGTGTCTTTCTAGCAGTGTGCAACCTGCCGAACATGGCTGGTATAAAATTCTCTCGACCGGCAGCATAGACGAGGCGAGAGGATGTGAAGAATGACCCTACGACAAAGGGATGAGCTAGTCCACTCCTTTTTTGGTAGGTTTCGGGGACATGTTACCGTTCAGGGCGCCAAAGCACGAAACTGCAACCATGAGTGCAAAAATTGTCCCACCGGTTGGGCCGAAAAGGGCTCGTCCGAAGTCTATTGCGACAGTATTGCTCAGTGCGACGAGATCCTGTCAAACGGAGATGGTCGGTTGGGTGTTCGGAACAGTGAAGTGAATCTGTTACCCTATCTAGCACAACGAAGTACGACAAATTCGCTAAAAGGAAGAGAAGCTATAATCAAGAAGCCATCAACTGGTAGGTGCGGTATTACAACATGGTATACTCACTGTGACAATCGCCATACTAGAATGTATAGCGCGTGGTATATTTCGCTCGGGGTGATGAATCTCTCCACCGACATAATTTGCCTGGTCCCAGCCATCAAATGCCCACAACCCAGAGTACAGGGCGAGCGAATACGAAGAAGGACTCCTGCTCGCTCCTTCAAACCACGGCCCCCGGAAGGTGACTGTTGCTTTTCCGCGGGCTAGGTTCACTATGCCGAGGGTAATCACGAAGATCTGACGCTTGGGTTATATTTTCGGAGTAGAGCGCTGAAAAGGGACCTTCATACCAGTGCTGTAATCTAAACCACAGAGTCTCATGAGAACGAAAGGCACTTAAAACGACACTAGATCAACCCACTTTTGCGGTTGTGAAAACTACAGCGACACGGGTTCCCAGCTTACGTGTGGCGACACACAGGATAGTCACGACGAGGACTGCCCCGACTGCAGTAAGTTTGATGGCCCACTGGGGAATATCATTCGGTGATACCTCATCGCGACTATGATTCAAAAACAGCCTGTTCATGTACTCTGCAAATATCAGACTAATCACTGCATTTCCGCCTGAAGGGATATCAGGCGTTGCTCAGGGTACATAATAGTCTGCGAACATACCAGGCTTCAGGGCGATGATCGCCGTCCACGCAAATAAATATGAAACCAAAGGCCCATATGCATATGAGAGGTAGGCTTGGGCTCCTCCATTTTGGGGAATCGCAGACCCAAGTTCAGCAAAACTACTCGCACCAGTCCATGCGAGTAGACCAGACAGAACCCACACCAACAAGCTCGCTCCAACACTGTGTGTGTTCGCTACCACCACTCCTGGGGAAGAACTTGATGTATGTCAGCTGAGAGGGGTTACTCAGGTGAGCCTATGACGCACAAGATCCCAGAACCAATCTAGCTTCCAAATCTGCACTTAGCGGTTGTGGGTGGGAGGTGCATAAAAAAGTACCTGTAAACCAACGCACAGTGCGATGCCTTGCTAGAACGATAAACACATGCTGAAACGCGTAGTCTTGGAACTCCTCACCGTTGATTAGTCCAATACTTTTGTCACCATCACCATGAGCAATGATAGGTTCCGTCACGCTCGCACTTAACGGTAGCTATCAAATGACTTATTGAGATAGGATGACTCCCCACAGCGACCTTAATTTTTACCAGATCTTGTTCGAAGTTGAACCCGGATACGGAATAAGATCGTGTCCTGCAAACAAATAGTCAGTACCTTATTCCGCATGCTTTCTCTGATACCGACGAACCGGCCATATCTTTGTGGCATTGACGGGGCGGGACCTTCTGTTACCTCAAGTGCCCGCAGTGACTCCTCGGAATCATGGGACGAACGATGTGATGATGATGGCTCGAAAGAGGTGTGCAGAGGTGAGCGAAGAGCGACATATTCTTCTTTAGCAAAACTTGTCATGGATACACGACGTTATGGTGGTGGAGGAGGAGATCCTGGCAAGCAGGAAATTCGGAACAAAGTTGATTAATCGAAATATTTGGCAATACCATCTACTCCAAATAACAAAGATCTCGATCCCCTCCCCGTATCTCAAACTCATTGAGCACTTGAGCTGTCCGTCTACTGGTTTGAATATTCTCTGAGTGCCTGTGCAATAATGCTATGTATATCTGTACAACGGTCTTGACATGCCTCCATGGCCTGTAGATTGTATGTATCAATCAATTGGTGGCACGTTAGGGCTCGCGGGCGCTTACTTTTATCGTGTCGGCGGGGGGTATTTTGCCATTTTGCCAAACGCTGGTTACAATTCCAAGTGCCGGAATACAGGAAAGGATCACGCTACCCTGCGATAAGGCAGCTTCTTCCTCGCTAGGATCCAACCAAATCTCCCTGCCTATTGTAGACTAGAAGAGTCTGAGTCATGGCAGCCCCAAGAAGACGGAGATCCCTCACATACCGCAGAACAAGACACGACTAATCCAAGAATCTCAATTCCCGCGTCTGCTAGCGCCGTGCTCGCTGCAACGGAAGCCGAAGCAATAACACCCTCAATCCCATCGGTCTCAATGACCATTATAAAGACATCAATCGTCGATTTAGGCAACAGCTCAAGCCTCACAGAAGGCGCGATAGCCTGATGAACTGCCATCGCAATGGACCTGTCTTCTGCGTCCTGCGCACTGTTCATGAGCTTGTGCGAATCATGAACAACAAAGTACGTCTGTACTCACTCGCAAAGGTGCCCGACGACGCCTACATGAAAATGGAGCAAATTTGACTTCGACATTCAGCCTTCCACTCTCGTTGTAAGCTGTGTTTTTTGATTGTCGTGGACCATAGCTAGTTGGATGAAGGATATCAAGCACACGTTAGGGTAACCATCTAGTGGAGTACAAACATGGCACAAGCTATCTTGGTCTGCTCTGCTTCAATGTACGCAGATCCGTTGGCTTGACTGATCAATCCAGGTTGCAAGACTGGGAACCACTGTTCAAATTCACGCTCGGGTTTACCAAGAAAATAATACTCACAAATGGGCCGGATATCTAATGCCCCCCTCTTTCTCCTCGATTGCCCAGACTTCCACTCGTCCAAAGCTTCTTCAGGTGAAAATACAGGGGAGAAACTCTCCTCTGGGCCATTAACTCTCCGACGGTCAAAGTTGGAGAAGGCCATTAGATGAATAGATGTGGGAAAGAAATCAAGATTTTCAGAGTCCGGCGCTGGATATCCATTTCTGGCGTTGCATTGGGTCACCAATGAAACTCTCCATTTCTCTTAGCAAGGCCAAGGCTTCTGCGCCTCCTCCAACGCTCTCTCGCCCTTCAGCATTTCACACAGGTGATGATGATAATACCAACGATACGCCATCGACGCTCC
Source organism: Lepiota brunneoincarnata (assembly GCA_023014365.1). Classification (NCBI taxonomy): domain Eukaryota; kingdom Fungi; phylum Basidiomycota; class Agaricomycetes; order Agaricales; family Agaricaceae; genus Lepiota; species Lepiota brunneoincarnata. The sequence continues at coordinate 1,458,890 of JAEBUN010000005.1, forward strand.
CATCCTCCGATGGCAAGACTTCTGTGAACAAAGTCATTATTGCGCAGAACATGCAGGCGTCAAAAGCCGCGAAGAAGAAGATGGAGGCCGAGAAAAAGATCGATGCCACAGTATATGAGTACGACGAAGTATGGGACAAGATGCAGGAGGCAAAGATGAAAGCAAAAATAACCAAGGAACACGAGGCGAAAGAGCGCAAGGCATTCACCTTCAGTCATCTCCATTGACTCGTACTGACAATTGTTTCAGCCAAGATACATACAAGGTCTTCTGTCCTCCGCCGCTACTCGGAAACTGGATCACCTGCGTGCCGAGGAGAAGATGATGCAACGTGAACGCGAACTTGAAGGCGACCAATTTAACGATAAGGAAGCTTTTGTCACCCAAGCCTACAAAGAACAAATGGAACAAGTTCGGAAAGCCGAAGAAGAAGAAAAGCAGAGAGAAGGTGTGCATGATATCAACGATTTATGATGACATGAAATACTGACGGTTTGATAACAATAACAGAGCTACAGAAGAAGCAGGGTGGTTCATCAACGGGGATGGCACACTTTTACCGACAGCTATTAGAAGAATCCGAGCAACAGCATGAGGCAACGGTGGCAGCTACCCAGGAGAAACGTATCATCGGACCACAGGGGCCAATGCCCAATCTAACCATCACAAAACCTACCGACTTTACGCCGATGTCAGATCTGGAGCTCGCGAGGGCCGCGCGAGAGCAAGGAAAAGAAGTCGAAGTTAATGATGACGGCCAGATCGTAGACAAGCGTGATCTCCTCAGTGCTGGTCTCAATCTTTCTTTGCCGAACACACGGCGGCTAGGGAAGCAGCCACAAGCGGTTGCAAAAACTGAGTCGGATAAACTGGTGGACACGTATACGGCTGTGGGCGCAGCGGCCAGTCGGAGAGAGATCAATGAGAGAAGGAGGCGGGAAATTATGCAGCAGATGGAGGCAGAAGAGAGAAGGGTGGGAGAAGAGAGGCAAAGAACAGAAAACGAGAAATTAGCCCATATCGCCACAAAGAGGAACAGCGAGTCGGATGTTCAAAGTGCACGCGAACGGTATTTAGCACGCAAGCGTCAGAAATTGGAGGCGTCTGTGACGAATCCGGATGGTGAACCGAACGATGATGTCTCATGACAGAATTCTACGTGTATTACTGGGGATTATTTATCTGTTTTACGATAGAGCATTATATACCACATAGTCGTCCTTTGTTATTGCGATTGTCCTAGAAAAGTCAATGAGAACCACCACCACGGCATACCATTTGCAGCCGCTCTTCATCAATCAGCGGCACCATTCTGTCAAAAGCGCGGAGAACTGCCAGACTGGAAGGCCGGGCATCTGGATTGTCGTTCAGCATGGGCTTAACGACATGCATCAGTTCTGGAACATAGTATCCTGTCAGCTGGGGCCGCAGTCAGCCTCAGCCTTGTCATTTGCTTGCAATGCCTTTTTACCTTGCATGCTCGTAAAATAAGGACACCAAGCGCCCACACATCAATCTTGTAGGGGTCCGACTTTTCGCCCCGCTCGCATTCAGGTGGTATTTCGGTTCCACGGCGCCAAGTTATTCGAGGATTTGGATCGTTATCAAAACGACGTGCAAGCTCGAAATCTATGTAGGCATACCGGCCCTTATAGTCGGTTACCATGTTTCGTAGCGAAATATCAAGGTGTGCCACTCTCAGGCTGTGCATGAACACGGCGTGCTGAACGCCCGCCATCTGTCAGATGCCAGCAATGAGCAGCACCAAGAAGGAGCACATACCTCGATACATTGACGCAATGCTGCGAAGAATAAACTGAGGCAGCATGGTCCATCGTCAGTGATGAGCTGCGATGACCATTCTTCCATCACGATGAATACAATGTTATCATGTGGGACCTCGATAAAATCGACCACAGCTATTGTGGTTCCGTAATGGATTAAACTCTATTTCACATTCGGTGCGTTTTAGGCCACGCACGTATTGTACGGTTTCTTGGGTCCTCGCGATGGGAAAGGAGTCGTATGATGTCATATTCATGACTGTATAAGTGTACGGCTTTGACTATAATCTTCTTTCCGTCATACACTCTAGTTCCCCGGAAGAGGTTCGCAGGCTAGGGTATATTTCAACACCGTAGCGGGAGGGAAAAGAATGATGAACATACTAAGCCCTCATCTGGGCAGAGTGCGTCTTCGCCCATGTCTGTGTCGATGCCAGCAAGAACCGCTTTGAGAGGCTGTCCCTGCCGAAAACGCTCATAGTAATACACCCTAACGTCGCGGATGGTGTCCAAACGAAAGCCCCTGGAGGTGATGAGGGTTCTGTACTTGGGCCAGTAGGGAGATACGCGTCGGTTTACCTCCTCCTCGTCAAACGAGGACTCGGAAGACGAAGGGGACGTACAGTCACTGTCGCTGTCAGAGTCCCAGTCGTGCTGCATGCGGGGTGAGTGAGGGAGCTGGGCAGAAGTGCCAAGGAGGGGGGCTTTATAGAATGGAGAAATTGAAATCATTGCCCGACTAAGGAATAGGAGTGCGGAAATGATAGCCATAGCGAGGTAAAATCATTTGTTTCGACGGGTCAGATTTGGACGTCCGGACCTCAAGCCACGTTCGGCGGAGAGTAACCGAGAACGCTGTAACCGCATTATGCAAGATCTTCCCCGATAGAGTAGCGCCGCCCAGGCAGGCCAACATCAAAGTAGGGAGATATTTCACAGCGGATACCAAGCGAAGAAAGGTGGCAGCAAAATGATGGTGCACAGAAGCCAAGGTGATAGAGGGATAATTCTAATATGTGCAAGGAGATATTGGCTGGGACCCATTGGACGTCTATAGCAACTCTCTCACCACGTGCACCCAGACTACCCGTCCATCGTGCGAAGGTCACTTCCTTCTTCGTCTTCACTACCAGTCCTTTCCTCCAACCGTGTTAGTCCAAGTCATATACATGGAAGAGGGCACGAAATCTAAGAAAACCGTCTTCGTCGGAGGGCTAGGCGACGACATTGACGAGGCCATCATTTACGAAACTTTCTCCACCTTTGGTAAACTTTTCCAGCAAACCCCATGCACACTATTAACTCATTCCACCAGGAGACATTCTCGAGGTCCAGCTCCCATCAGCTGTCGTTGATCCTAATCGTCAGAACGGTACGGTACGCCTTTCAATGCCTCAAGTGCGCACCACTGACATCGCCCAGAGCCAAAACATCGGGGATACGGTTTTGTGACCTTCGGCTCTGCTGTCGATGCACAAGATGCAATCGACAACATGGATATGAATGAGCTGAGAGGAAAAGTTCTCAAAGTCAATCTCGCTCGCCCGGCGAAGGGGCCCATCCAGCCTATGGGGAACAGAGCCGGTGGGTTCACATGACAATTTCCAACTCACACTCACTTAGCACGAAATAGTTTGGGAGTCGGAAGAATGGCTCAAGGAACATGTGAAACCTCTCGCACAGAGCGGGGGTACGGATCTCATGTGGTTTTTTCAACCCTATCGATTGAACGCAAATCTATAGGTATCAAGGGAAGACGTGCCGACCAAGAACAAGGAAGTGACAAAGAGGAAGGAGAGGATCAGCAAGATGATATTGTGATGCAAGAATAGCCACCAGAAGTCCAGTGCAATGGGCACTCAAGTAAGTCCCCTCACAATGACATTAATAGCAGGTCCGAATGGATCAATAACACATTGGGCGAAAGTATGGGTGTGTTGTAGATATGCATGACGGCAATTGGAGTGACAAACGAGGGGCCAATTTCCGGGTCTTCGTCAAGTTCGCGGGTGACCCATATCAAGATATCGCCACTGATGCCCCCGGTTGAAACGGTATACGATCTTGAGGGATGCGGATGTATGGCTGTCAATGCGATCAATAGACAATTTTAAACCAGCGGGGCGACCTACCGTATGGGTGACTCGCAGTTCCTGCAAAGAAGACGGGGAGAGATGTGATCCTTGTCAGAATTCCTTTGGGTTGTGAATGTCGGATTCCTCGAACTGTGCACGAGCACGCTTAATGTCTTCTTGCATGAACAATAACTCCTCCATTCTGGCCAGCTTCTTGGCATCCGCCGGCCGTGAAAGCACTCGGCGTAGGTCATCTATAGAAAGACGGGATTTCTTTGTCGGGTTGCCAGCTTGCTGGCACTTGTGGAAGTCAATTTCATAGAACTTGGAAGCCACATGGTCAGGAAGAGGACGTACTACATCGGTGATATATTCTATCAATATCTCCTCCATTACGTTGACGGTATCATTGGACGGATTGCGATCATCGCCGAAGCCATACATCAGGCTCTTCACTAGGGCAGGTGTGCAAAATGCTCGGTTAAAGGTGGCGCGCTCGAAAATAAACAGTGCCTTGACTTTGCTCACGCTCTTTAGTAAATAGACCTTTGAGATTCGATTGTTTGCGGGCACCTCTTGCGCTAAAACTGCCGGTCATTGCATTCGTGGTGTTGTCTCGCATATAACTCGGAGTATAAGCTGTAAACGCCGCGGCTGATCTTTGAGGGGCAGGGGGAGGTGCTGGGGTTGTGCTGGTCGTAGCCGTAGCGGTCTGGGCCGTAACGGGTGAAGGTGTAACTAATGATGTGGCCCGCTGCATAACAGCCTGTGTATGTGGAATGTACCCATAGGCGTAAGGCCAACCATAGCTCGTTATGCCTGTCTGGTAAGCCGATGCTTGGTAAGGGTATGCCCCAGGTGTCTGTGCGTAAGCCGTTGGTGGATATGCTCCATAAGGGTATGTGGTCGACGTGGGTGGGTGGGTTCCTGCAGCTGTGTTGTACGGCGTATAAGACATTATGGGATGGTCGATATGGTTCAAGCTAAGGAGAGTTTTGTATATTATGTAATCTTTTCTAACATCAGTCCTCCTCTCCCTTCCTCGTGGACAGTTCCAGGTGGTGTGCGTTTTCCATCATCGTCTTCATATTGTGCCACTCCCGATCAATGAGCCCACGTTCGTCAAACCAATCACATATGGCGTCTGCATCAGTGAGATCTGTCGGCGGCCGTTTGCCCCCGGCGAATGCTACCCGGACAAATCCATGTGTGGCCTTTGCGGCACGAAGGTCGTCCAACTCAGAACGAATTGTATGGAATAGGTGGTACTAGCAGCACGTCGTGAGTATTAGGTTGCTCTGAAAATAAATACACTTACTTCCCAGTGTAAGAACTCGTGGTAGATTCGAACACGCCGGGCACAAAATCGTCCCAGATGGAATTCAAGAAATCCAAATTTCGATTTTTTAACGTTGGTGACGGATGAAGATGATCCCGCTGAGTCGTCCCCCGAATCCTCGTCTGAATCATCCGTTACCTGTAGCATTGTCAGCCCAACGAAAAGTTCCAACCATGGGTACCGCGCCTGATCCATAAAACCAAGCTTCTCATATGGTATACCACCGAGGCGTCCCATAACAGTTGACAGTCGCCCACCGAGGTGGCAAGCATCACATGAAGGAACAGCAAAGTCCAAAGGAACCTCTTCATACGTTGGGTATTTCTCAAGTGCCGTCTTGAACTTGGGTCGCCAGACAGAGGAAGCCACCAGTGAATCTCGGATCCCGGATAATTTCCTACGAGTAACTTTGAGAGGGAAAGAAAAGTATTCCTGACCTGGAGTGTTGTGAGTACAGCGATGCAGTTGGTGAAAAGGACAGTACTTCTTAGTTGATCGTCCATGAATGCACGCCGGTCCACAGCTGGTCGGACAGTAATATGAACAAAGAATTGGAATATAACTTTAAATTGATGTGAGAGGTCGTCATGCGATCGCATACTGAATTCGCTTGGGAGCTGAGCTGCGATGGCCTGGCTGTCGTCCTCAACAATGAAGCTTGAAGAACCGTCGCTATCATCTTCTCCGCTGAAGAGACTATCGCCATCATTGCTAGCTGGTCTTGCTCCCTCAAATGGTTGGGGGTCATCGACAGTTTCTTCACTTTCTTCGCTCGATTCTGATGATGTCATTGGTTTTCCCTGTTTTTTCCCTGGCATGGCTCATCGTCACGGAACATGTACAACGGAGTATGACCGACTCACGTTTGAGTCTTTCAAGGTTCTTTTGAAACGCAGTCTTCTTATCGCGAGCACGAAAACGGGGCTCGATTATGCCTAGGTCAGTGAGAGTAAACCTAGCGGTGAAAGTGACCAAGACATACGGTCCTCGTCAACCTCATCACCAGATGCTTCCTCATCAGTCGAGTCGAGTCGATCAAGCTTCCTTCCTTTGAGGATGCGCTTTCGTGGGGAAGAGTCCTCTCTCTCGCTGCCAGAGTCTTTCAAGACTCGTCGACTTAACTTTGGCCGCCGAGGTTTCGCAGCATTATCGGGGTCCAAACCACCTAGGGACATCTGCTCCTCTTCTTTGTCGCTTTCACTCTCGACCACAATCTTCCGCCTTCTGGTCCGCGCAAATCGAGGTGAGTGTAAGTGTTTCTCATCATTACGGGTTTTCTGGGAAGGGGTTATAGGTTCAAGTTGGATAGCACCAATATCAGAGGATTCGCTAGACGAAATTTGCTTTCTTTTTGGCCGTCCCGGCGTAATGGTATTATGAGCCAAGCCAATATTTGTCAACTTCTTGGGTTTTGTTGGGGATTCGAAGAGGGTTGTCTGTCGGACGCGTTTGCCGCGTGTTCGTTTGCTAGATGATTCTCTCTTCTTTTTATCGGGCATTGCAAGTCGAGCGTTGAACGTTGAAACGTTGGTGTTGGGTGTTAAAGCTAAGACTCGAAAACGGAAATACCTGATTACTATTTTAGGCTGAGATAACTACCCACAACCCCACACTGCGATTAACCCGGCTACCCATGAGTTCGGACAGGCCATATCCACTCCGCATTGACACCACTGGTTCAGAGGCACAAGAGTTTCGTTTCTCTCTGGATACGACTTCGCCATTCACACCCGCGAACAATCCAGCCCCTGATATCCCTTCCTTTCGCCTATCAGCTTCAACAAGCAATGTAACTACGCCAGTCGACCTAGTGAAATCTTTCAAGCACGCTTCGAGTGACAGAGCGCGAGATGAAGGTCGAAAATTGCTGGCGCATGTCCTGGCGCAGCTGCGCAACCGTACCATGCCGCCATCCGTTTCTGACGCAATTGGAACCCTCCACGAAGAAGGCAAGCACTCGTGGAACTTCAAGGAGGTTGTGAAAGCCCAGATCGTTAGGTTCGACCGGGGCAAGCAAGAGACAGAAGATTCAGATGATGGAGTCAGAAGCTACTCGACCGATGCTACTTTCAGCTTGATGCTCCAACTGCAAGATCTTCTGGTCATGTCGCTCGAGCAGCAATGGCACATCTTTGATAACAGCGGGTATGATATAAATTATGCCATGTTCATATCTCGTACCCAACCTTGCTTTAGCTCATCTCAAGACACTGTGCTGTCCAACGACACCAATAAATTCTCTTCGCCATTCCGTCGTTCGAGAGGCAGCTTCTACAACAGCGGGAGGAAATCACGCTCGCCTTCACCCAATCGAACGAACCACGTGTTTGTCTCCGAACTGCCGGCATTATGCATATCCGTCCTTGCGTCGGTTGTCGCTGAGGATTGCCGCTTTCAAAATACCTCCCCTCGACCGTTTTGCCCACCCAATGCGTTGCAGGCCCTGACATTGAATGTCGCTCAGGTTCTGCTACACATAAATTTACATGATCCTCGCGTTGCTTCGCAGATTGGATTGGCCTTGGTGCCGGCCTTCTCAACCTTCAATAAAGAAATGCACCCCAGACTGATTTCTTTTTTCGACCAGGGTATCATTAGAAACTCGCTCTCGAAGCTACGCCGACTTCAGGGCTTCGACAACAACCAGAACGCGGCTGACGGTGAGACAGGAACTGGCTTGATCATGATCCAGGTTGACACTCCGTTTCTGCTTTAGCTTCCGTCGCTCACCCTCTGGTGTCAATTCATGTTGATGAAGTCGCGGAGGACGGGACACAAAACGACAACCACTTGACTTGGAGCCCTTGGACTTTGGCTGACAAGTCGTTGAAAATCCAATCCACAAATGCCCCCGCCCAGCCTTTACCTGTCTACTATTTGTCCTCCGTGATTTCCCCCCTCCTCGGGGCCGCACTAGACAACATCGAGCTAGAAGCGCTAGACGAGAAGGACCTTCGAACAATCCAGGCCCTGCAAAGATTACTGAAGACCATTGTAGATCAGAAGGTCGATGCTTATTCGGATATCCTTCAGATCGTTGCCTATCATACTCCCAAGGCCCGGAAATTTGGAATCACTCTCCTCTCATCCTTCTGGCCGCAATCTGTTGGCCATGTCGTTGTTAGCCAGCTACTCGCCAACGGGCCTTCCCACCGAACATCGCTCCTCCACAACCTCTCCTACGAACACCAGTTTGTCCCATGGCACTTCAGGCACCGTCATAATTGGTTTTCTCCCAGCGATTCTAGCCAGTACGATTGCCATGCGTGTAGGAAACCAATACACAGTTTCGGACTGCTGTGTCCGTATTGCACATGTATGGTGCACTTCGATTGCTATGACTATCCCGGCGGTAGTGCGCTTGTTCAGTACACAAATGCCTCCGATCCGCACGTTCAGCGGGTAGCCATGTATCGATTCTCGAAAGTCCATGAAAGCTTCCCTGACCTCCAGACCACAACACCACCTAACAGTCAATCCCATCAATTCCATAGAGTCAACCTCTTGACTCTCTCATTATGTTTCGTATGCCACCAGCCACTATGGGGCTGTACTTCCCAGGGCTTCAGGTGCAGCTCTTGTTCCCAACTCGTTCACGATCATTGTTTGAGTGGCGTGGTTGCAAGCCGCTGTGGATCAACTAGACTGGATTTGAGAAATCTGACGATCAGGTGGTCCGCACTCCAGCAGACTTGCCTCGAACGATATGGCGATATCCTGAATCTGACATATCGGGATCTTACGAGAAAGTCGTATGAAGAAATATCAATTTTTAGAGACATTCTGTCGACTCAGCTTCACATCCTGAATCACGGCTTGGCGCTTGGATCATTCCTTCTCGTTCACAGGGGGAAGAATATCGAAAGTGGTCATCAAGACGTTCCGAAGTTCGAGCTCCATCGTACGATCAAATGGTGCGAAGAGCTGCTCTCAACAGACAACATTTACGCATCGCCTGCGATCGATGAATACCTACAAGAGAACGGTCTACTTCGTCGTGACCATTCCATGCTGTATAGCTGGACCAGCCTCGTCTACGTGACTGCCTCCATGAAGTCACCATCGACTGCCCTCAACCCTTCTCGCAGCACTTCGTCTGATTTTCTCAATGTTGCACAGATCGAGCCCCACCCTGATGTAGAAGCAGAAGACGTTTCCCACCCTTTTGACATGGTGTCTCTTTCTCATATGCGCGATGTCTTAGGTCACGAATTTCACATCTATTCGGATGCTGCCGCGCAAGTTCTCTTGTCACATTTACATCAACTGGCATTTTTTGAATCTAGGGGTGGGGGGGCGTTCTTGAATCTGGCGAGTATGCAGAAGAACAAGAGCCAATCTTGTTCTTTCCCTTTGCCACTAGGCCTCGACCTATCAATTGATGTTGAAGTGCTCGTTTCTGCGATTGAGGCGTGCCTATCTGACATTGACCTCTATGTCAACGAGTTCGGCTTTTTACTGCTAACCCGGAGGACGTGGCCGGATGGCTTGATGTCTGACTACGGGTTGAAGCGATTAGCGAGAAGTGTCTTTTCTTGGATCATCAATGAGGTCTGTGGCCCACATCAATGGAAAGTCACTCAGGATTATAATGTGGAACTTAGGACGACCACCTGGCAGTCATTCTTCGCGACTACATTGGGAAAGATAGACCTCTGCCAGGTATACGTGCGAGCCGTACTACAAGTCAGTGGCCACAGATATACCACGAACGACCCACACGCAGTGGATCAGCACAGAATGGCGGAGATTATCTAGCATCCCGCCAGGTCCTATCGCAACGATACGCTAAGCATTGGCTACTAGCCTTGCACAACCAGGATGTCGACCTATATGCAAACTCGCTATTCAATGCTTGTGATGAACTGGCAGATCATGGAACGATGATATATCGGAGGGGATCGAGCTACGACTCGTCATCAGAAAGCGATGTAAGTGTTCACCTCGTTTCCCGCTGCGGTCCGGACCTTCAACGATTTTCAGCGTTTAATGCAATGCGAACGGGTCCTGCATCACATCTTACGGCTAACCCAGGCTCATGTATTGTTTTCGGTTTCTGATACCATCTACCTGCGCTGGCTTGATCTCGTTCATTCTCGCGAGATTCTGGGCAAGGTGAATTTCTTGATACCTATCTGTGTCTCGCTTTCTCATCATCTATAGGATATTTCCCTGATCACACTGTCGAAGCTGTTTCCTCGCAACTCCGATCATCGCGCGGGTTCAATGATATTTTCCGTAACGGGCGAATCATTTGACAGATCATTGGGCCTAGAGACCGACCCCTGGCATGTTGTTCTTAACACTATACAAGAGTCTAAGGAAGGTCGGACAAAAGGCTTATCTTGGTTGAATCTTCTTTGTCGCTCTGGGATCGAGGTACCTCTCAGCACATACGGACAATTTATTGCCGAGCTAGCAGCGGCCGGTAATCCATTGGAGGAGTCCTGCTTGTTTGTCAAAGCAATGATGGCTTCGCTTTGGCTGCGATCTTTGGGTCGCCATCAGTATCAAGCGTTGTTGGCAAAGTTCCATCTTTCACTAGTTTCTGATATACATAAATGGTTACAACAACCCAGCGCCCGATCAACCGCGTACGTCTCCTTAAGGTTATACTCAGAGAAGATCCTGACGTCTGGATTTATTGCAGGTACGATATTATCCGGTGCACCTTCGTTTGCTGCCTCTTGCTATACGGCTGTGAACGAGCACAAATAATCGCAGTGGGTCTAATAGCAGATGAGTTTATATCAGCGCTTCCTTCAAGGTGCGTGAAAACACAGATGCGGAAGCACTTGAGTTGCGCAAGCATTTGACACATCTATTGTCTTCAGGCGAAAATTAACGAGGGAAACGACGGTGATGGAAACAATTTTCGTTGACCCGGCAGTCATGAAGTCCATCGAGCTCCACCTTAGAACGAATTCTGAAGATATTCTCAGCATGATCGCCAACTTCTTGTACACATTTTTGACTTCTTCCTTTCTAGAAGCACATGAGATCGACAATTTTATCCTGAGGAATGGACATTTACTTTCGAGATGGTACGTCAAGATTCACTGTTTCTTGTGACATTTATTCGACTCTCACAAGCGCATGGCAATTTTATACTGTTCAAAGACCGGAGATTTCGAAAATCAGAACCTCATTTCTGCTACGGATACTTTCCGTCGACGCAGAACAGTTCGACAACCTTCTCATGAAGCGCTTTTCACAGAGTCAAGAGTGGGAGAGACGGTAGGAAGAGAGACATTTGGGGTGATTGAGATCTGATTTTATGTTTTCCGACAAGTGCTCTTGCTGCATCGTGCTTGTTTCGGGTTATTCAGGACGTCTGTAATCCGGCATTTGAACTTGACGGCAGACAATGGAAATCAAGTGTTATCATTATTTTCCAACGTTTTTTCTCGTCGCTCTGGTCTGACTCTAAAGTACGTCGCCCTCTTCGCACTACCCTAGTCGATCAACGACTTACCATAGAGCACATAGGAAGAGGTGCGACTGGTAGTGAAAACCCACTGTTCCAGTCTCCTGCCTGCTCATCTTGAAGGCATCGCGTCTTGTTTCGATGAGACCATGTTGAGGTCCCCGATCGCGGATCGCATCAAACTAGTATTGTTCCTAATGCAGCTGCGAGTTTATTTTCATACCTGGCAAGGTATGAGTATATGGGTCCTCTCCTTATGGAAACCGATTTATCATGGGGTCGCGTAGTGCTGTCTTGGGACACTGTTCTTGAAGCCCTGGCAGAAAGCTCAGAGTACGACCAGCGACTCTATCAGGATGGAACCGTAGGCACTTAGACTTCTTCTCTGTAAAACAACTAACGTAAACTATATAGAGAGGAACCGAAGGGCACATGGGTGCAGACCCAGAATTAGCCCAACTCAAAGTATTCCCTGAGACACCTCTTTCTGCAGATCTCAGTTCTGATTTAATACTAGGTCTCCCTAGTGGGGCTGGTGCTCGGCATGCTTTCTGATGGTGTAAAGGCTGACGGCCTTACACTCATCAAGATCAAGGAACAACTAGTAAGGACATTGGGCTTCCAGAACGTGTCGCTTGTTCCGACCGGCACCAACGGAGGTAGCTTCCATCTGGCGTACAGCACGATCAAATCAGTCCCAGAGCTGGCATATCCATGCTTGGGAGAACTCGTGTCACTATTAGATTCATGGCACAGGATCGAGCTACCCTCGTCAATTATTAGCACAAGCTTGCAGGATGACGACAAGAAAATTGATATATTGATTGGTGCAGTGTATGCAGATGTTCCCCTCAATTTACTTGCGACGCTCGAGGGGATACTAGAGCTGCCGGTGCTTATAGTCAAACATGTCTTGGAGGCGGTTCATGTTATAATCTACAAGCATGACTTCGAGAATCGTAACCTCAGCGTATTCTCGAACCAGCTGTTTAGGAAGGTGATCGCAAGGACGCTTGACGCTCTGGAGGCGGACATCCCATATGAAGTGCGGCAAGTAGCCTTTTCCCTTGCCCAGGCCTTCATCAAGAGGTCGACAAACCTTACAAGTCAGGTTATATTGTAGGTAATTTCCCGTTGTTCAGTACTCATTCTCATGGTTTTCTCCTAGGGATGTAGTAGAGAGGATACTAAAACTGGTCGCCGTTCAGATAAACCAGCCATCGCAGGACTCGTTGATTGATCAAGGATGCACTTTTGTAGAAGATACACTTAACAAGTGAGCAATGGGTACTCCGGTTAATATATCTCCCGCTGACGCGCTGCGTTTTCAGATACAACAAGTCAGGCCTATTCATTAACCTCTTGAAGGTGCCCTATCTTCAAATGAATGCGTCCACGCTGAAACTCACTTGTCAAGTAGCGTCCACTTCGGAAGGAATTCTTCCTCGCATTAAAGCATGTGTTGGAGTTACCCAGAAACACCTCGTTGGCTCTGAAGGATGATCTCATCTGGGATACTCTCTCGAGACTTCAGGAAGCAGAAAATAATTTGCTTCAGAACCTCCTCTGCAATATACAACAATTCGTGGAATTTGTGCATCACGACAAATACAGTATCGAGATGATGGGCTGTGAGTACAATCTCTTGTCTTGCTTTGAGCTCATCGGAATCAGGGTCGTATAAATAGTTGTAGGAAAGCAGTTGACCCACCTTGCTCAGCGAATGTCCGACGGAAGCAGCCAATCGGTTGATGCCTCCCCCTTGCTGAATATCTCTTCGACCCTGCTTCAGCATAACAAGACTAATAGTAAAGTGAGTTATAACACGTTACGAGTCTGTGTGACGTGCTTATAGCCGTTCCTAAAGGAGCTATTGGCATGTCTCGATACTCTTCTCCGGGTTACTTTGGTCAGATTACAAGTTGACAGCAAAAGCATTTCGAAGCTGCTTTTTGTCACGGCAAGCCTCCGTCGGAAAACTCAAGCTCAGGATGTGGGGCAGGCCACCGACAATATTATACCCATTGTCTTTGAAATCTTGGGTGATGGACTGCGACTGAAGACACGGCTATTGGCCTCCACCTTGAGATCTGTCCTTGAGGTTTGCATTTTCTTTTCCATCTACAGGGCTACTAATTTCGACGTCCAAGGCACTGACAACTACAGAAATATACCCGACTGTAACCCCTATCACTTTGCAAACTCCTCTGTTCGTTAGTTTGATCGATGGTGCCTACCACTGGTTGGACAACTATTACTGGGTAGAAGGACAAACAGAAGCAGACTTTCATGCCTCTCTTGCTGTAGCGAAAATGATTTTACAGGTGATGGCATACGATGGAACAGTTTTACAGAGGTTATCTACTGGTTCCGAGGCGAGTGCTTCGAGGCAATCATATTCTATGTAATTGACAGTTGAAGCTAGAAACATGGACGTGCTCAACTGCGTCTCAGATCTTGGAACATCTTGGCCATCACCGCACTCTCAGATACCAAAGACAATCTCTGGGTAACTCAGCTTTTCAAACAACTGAAGTCCTTCTCGGCAACATATCTTAGTACGCTGTGGCCGCATATGAAGCTGGGTGGACACATCCCGGATTCGGCAACCGCAGAGATTAATCATGCTTACCTGGGGATTAAATTGTGGTTGATAGTCGCCAGGCAATCAGAGGAAGCGCGTAGAATTGGGGAGCTGGTGTATGATGCTGTTTGGAATGAACTTTGGCCACCATTCGAGAGCATAGTCGCTGTTCTAGAAGCAGAGGCCGAGAGTGGGGTATCTCCTGTGAGTCTCTCAGCGTTGTATGGTTCCGAAATCCTTACAAATGTCTTCATATAGATCATGGCGGGGTTTGTAGCGTCTTCAGTCACGGATCTGTTCTCGTTCATTCGAACATTGAGGATACCATTGAGCCTCCAGAAATCAGGGCAAAAAGCTATTCTCAAACGCTTACAGAATCTGGTCAAGGGCGAATCCGTGTTGGTCAAGGTATCTCACTTACTATCCTCCATTATCACGTAAACTGATGGAGAGCAGCTTAACAGAGCATTGGGAGGGTTAACAGAGATACCTCCTGAGACTTCTTTGGAAACACTGGTGGACGAGGCAGCAAAGGACATTATTGCCACTGAAAAGTTGCGGTTGCTAGATCCGGGGCGCGAGCCGATCAGAACGACAGGGGATAGGAGGGCCAACGTGGAGAAGAAGGCAACCGCTGACCGGCTTTATTGGAAGGAAGTCAAGCCACACGCATAGAATGGTGACTGTCAATCGTGAATAACCTGAGTCAGGGGAAATATACAAGGTGTCTACGCCGTCCGTAGTCGTGCCTTTTGTGCCTTTAACTTCTTCTCCTTCGCAATTGTTGAGCCAATGAATGCACCTATCACAGTGAGCCCTACGACTAGGATGAATGCAGGGAGTCGGACAGCCCACTCGCGTGCAGGGAAGAAGTCGTGAATTTGACTTGATGCGTCAAAGAATGGCTGGATATGATAAAGTGTGGGCTGAGAGTAATCGGGTTTAGTGCTGGACACAACTCACCAGCAAGATTGCCCATGTGGTATAATATGCAAAGACTATGGACGCTGCTAGCAGCATAGCTCCGCCGAGCGCCTTGTCACTAGTGCCCTGGCTGTTTATCAGCGACTCCGCTTCTATCCAAAGACTATGGACGTGCCATATCGAAGAGATCTTAATGAAAGGGAGCGATGTGATGGTCGTACGTGGATAAGTGATGGCAAGTGTTTGGATTTCGGAGGACGCGTGATCTGCACTAATCCCTCTCGACAAATAACGCTCAAGCCAGACAACTTGTCCTTTGCGTTTCCCGTAGACAAGAGAATCTGTAAGGGCCATGGACAACCACGCTTCTGCATCTCTGGCCCACATACGGATCCTGCTTCTTCCTGTTGGCTCGATTCCCAACACTTCATTCGAGAAATACGCGGCAGAAATCCGTAGCTTCGAGACAATAAGGCTCGGAGATATTCCTGCAGATGCTAAGGGGGAAAAAGGTATGCTGGTTGTTATTGACCCTCGTTGGACCAATGTTCTCAGCACAGTCCTTACTCAGCTCGGTTTATGCCCAGTCCCCTTTCGACTGGCCACCTACATCTCAGCTTTCCTACTCATCCACCACCGTCCTCACATCACACTCTTTCCCTCTTGCGGCCGTCTCACTTCCCACTGGCCGTGATTGGAATTGCCTCTTGTTCCCGGGCCAATGCTTTGAATTCAATATACTCTCAGTACAACGCGGCCTTACTTGATACCTTCCCCGCCTCGAGCCTTTATCCTCTAGCGAGAAACTGTTTCGTTTTCGAAGAGAACGATAATACTACGAACCTGAATGCAGGAGACAGCTTACATGGGCTCGTAGTATTACCGAATATGATGGGTAACAAGAAGCTATATATTGGAACCCTGCTAGCCGACTTGTGCTCCCAGGTCCTTGGGGAATTTGGTGTCGTGGTTCGTTAGCAGTTGTCATGATCGTTTTCCCGCATGATATTCACCCAGCACAAGGTCCAAGCCCTAGAAAGTCCTCTTGGGAATGAGTATCTCAATGCTTCTTTATTACCGACGCTACCTCCTTTGTCAGAACTCCCAGCACCCCTTAATGCGAACAATATCCCCCATGCCATATCGGTACCTTCTTTCAGCAACCAGACAGAGTTGTCGAGATCGGGATTATCTCTCAACGTAGCCCCCGCTCTCAAGCGTAACTCAACTGTTGGGCCAAACTATCGACAGTCCACTTTAGGCGTACAAGCACCAAAAAAGCGTCTAAGTACAGTTGGTACTGCTTCTCCCCATGCGCGTTTGTATAAGGTTTTGGGTGACTTCTTCTTGCTTGCTGGCCGGACTGAAGACTCCAATATCTGGTGAGTGGAATCGGCCGAGGAGGCCATCAGGTCATTGAGCGAACTTTACAGGTACACAGAGGCCCTCCAGTTATTCAAAAACTCGCAGGATAATGCATGGCACGCGTCTGTGCTCGAAGGATTAGCAACAGTCACTGTTATTGAAGCGTGGTCGGCAGGACATGGGCTGGTTCGTAAAATGGTTCTGCACCGATCGTAGGTTGACAACTAGATTTATAGCATAATTCCACCGCGGCAACGAAAGAGCCTTGGTCTGATATTATCGACAGACTTACCCAAGCAACTGGCCTGTACCAGAAGTCGCCGCTCTATTACGAAGGCGAGGCCAACTACGCACTACTTTCGTATCTCTATTGCTGCTGCATTCTGCGGCATTCCTCACTCCTGTTCGCTATCTGGTCTGCCAAGGGCTGGGGTCCACTAGCGTTTACCACGATGTTGCAGCCTGGTCCTGCGCCTTACCTTCCACCGACCCTGGACCATGTAGACGCTGATCAGTGGTTGAACTTGGAGCGCCTGAGCAAGTTCTCAGGTATATCACGCTCAGCGATATCCGGAGTCCTCGGTCAAGTTCATGGTCCATGGTTACTGCATCTTGACCCCCGGGAAAGGCTTTCGATCTTGGAGGCCATGGCAAGTATATATGCATGTCTGGGCTACAAACGCAGAGAAGCGTATATATTACGGGAGGTTCTAGGGTGCGTCATGGATCTCATGGTTTGCGGTCGAGAGGAGGATGGGATTACAAAAGTGTCGACGCCTCACACCGTTGGATTGGGTCTATATAATGGATCGACGACACCAACTGGTACCATGTTCGGTGAAACCAACCAAGGGAGCGTTGGAGTCAGGATAGGCGAAAGCTCGCTTGGGAACGATAGTGTTCTGAAACTTCTCAAACATGTATGCAGGGTACTTGGGATTGATCTTGATGCCGTTCGACTAGTGGATACCTCTGCCGGTGGGGGGAGCCCGCAGGAAGCGGGGGCGGGGAGCACCCTTGATGATGGGCTAGCATTGTCTCATAGAGAGTCATGTGGATGGCCAGAATTGCAAGTCGGGGTTATTCGAGAAGCGGTTGCTGTTGCGGAAGCCTTGCCAGGTGCGTCCAATGATATGTTTATGGTATGTTCGTTGTTGATACTGATATTATCAAGACTTCCCTGCCGTTGCACAATTTTCCTTATCCTCACTGAAGAACCTGCAAGCTGTCCTTTCTTCTGGCGACCAATATCACTTATACTCAACGTCAATACGTGCCTTAGCGACGGCTCGGAGAAGAGGGGATCTGCGCTCAGCTGAATATTGGTCTGGCAGGCCGATTGTCAGCATTGCACTTGCTCCGTGAGTTTGGTTTCTCCTCAGTTATAGTTCGGGATTCCTAAGTACGCTATATCTTAGAATACCTCTAATAAGATTACCTGTCGAAAAGCATAAGTCTGTGTTGCAAACACACTCATCTGGTCTTCCGCCTATTCTACAAGGTATCACGGACCCGTTTCTCTATAACCCGCGAAGGGCAGCTGTGACAAAGGTCAGTCATTGTTTCTTATACCCAAAACATTCATAGATGGTCCGTAGGACCAGGAAATCGTGGCGCAAAACGAGGTGCTAGAGTTTGTTGTCGTACTTCAGAATCCCTTCGTGTTCGACCTGGAGATCCAGTCGTTGTCGCTGAGGTAGGTGCTGATTACAGCTGGACGGCACTCCGCGTTCACCCCCTACAGCACTTCAGGGGTCGAATTTCAGTCACCCCCAACCAGGGTGATGATACCTGCAAACTCGTTCCACCAAGTGGTCTTATCGGGAAAAGCCCTGGGCACAGGAATTCTGACCGTACACGGCTGCATTGCACAGGCTCCTGGGGGTATTGCGCAGGAGTTCATCCTACCACTTGCGGACTGATGAAGAAGAGGAGAAGCTTGCACGAAAAAGGAGCGCCATTGCTTGTGAGATTGGACGTTTCAAGTATTCGGGTCTGGAGTCGTTCCCTTGGGAGAGGGTGAGGAAAGCGATTCGGTACCAGTCAAGCCAGCTGAACGGGCGAACGGACTTCCGTTTCCTGGGATGCAAAGTTGTGCCCAAACAGCCTCTATTGAGGATTCGTTGGACGTCAGTGAATCACGGTGCTCTAATGCTCTATGAAGGGGAACGGTGCGTGTCCCAGCCAGCGTTATGACGCAGCAGCAGAAGCAAACGTTGATGTTGGAAAAGGTCTGAGTTAAGTATGACGCTGGAGAACATTTCCCTGCTACCGATCGATTTCGTGCATCTTGCATTCGAAGATTCGACGATAGAACCAGCGCAGCAGGCTCTTGCGGAGGGGGAATTGTCCGTTTTTGATACCTACGAGACCGAGTATAGTCTTATCAATCGGCCTGTCTTCGCCTGGCACAAAGATGAAATGAAGGTCATTCAGCCTGGCCAAACCCTTACAGTTAATATTTCTTGCCTCGGAAAAGCTGGCTGGTACGTCACTCTAGCTGATCTCTACACTCACAGTCATCCATCTCCCATCTAGCACTCGCGGTACTGTTCATGTGTCTTATTCCTACGCCCATCGCACAGACCTCAAGGCGCCCTCAGACTACTTCTATACCCGCCAAATCTCTTACCCTATCATGGTTACTGTCTACCCAATGCTTCAATGCCAGAACATGGACTTGATTCCTTTCCCTTCCTACCGAAAGCATTTACAAGTAATAGAGAACACTGCTGGCAGCTACAATTTGAATATTGATGATGGAACAAGTTGGTGTTTGTTCTCTGTGGAGGTTCGGAATGTATACGGATCGCCGTTCGAGGTGACTTTCAAACGTGAACAAGCTGGTGCGCCGTCAGCCTTCTCCAAGAAGTCTAGCGGTTGATTATTTGGTTATCGCAGGAATTCCACAATCGGTTACTACCGCCATTATACCACCTGGGTCAACATCAAGGTTGGCATCGGTCTTGAGCACTGCCGTCCCGAGATCTGACCTGTAGCAGAGTCATCCTACCCCTGAAGCGCATAACGCTAGCCGAAAAGGAAATATCAAAGCCGATTCCAACACTGTCGGATCGACAGTTTATCGTGGCCAAGGCAAAAATCTCTGAAGCGGAACTGCAGCTACAAAGAGAGTTTTTCTGGTACAGGGAAGCCTTATTCAAGAGTGTGCGCGGTCATTGGAAGGAGGTTCGTCTTTTTTGAACCCTCTATACGAGAGTACGAAAAGAAGTGTTTGTTCCTAGGTTGGAGGTACCCGGACAGGAGAAATATCACTTCGGCAGCAACGCATGACATTGCCAATGTTAGAGGCTTTTCGTTCAGATATCGCACGAGTCGAGCTCTCTTTGTTACCGGGCGGCAAGCCGGATCAAGGCGAACTAGATGGGAGGGATCCTTTGAAGCCCAACGAATTCGTTGGGCTGAGTGCAAAAATTACGAACTTGTCCTGTGGGTCATGCCTACTTCTCTCATTTGCTAAAGACTAAGCTGGGTGATATAGCTTCTTCTTTGCCTCTTGTCTTGAGCCTCGACCTCGAACCGAGTGACTGTCTGATATTTGAGGGAACCATTGACGACATACCTGTTGGCCGTCTGGACAGTGGGGTGTCGCGAGAAATCATCATCCCAATCTGTTTCCTTGCTCATGGGCATTTCGAGCTCACGGCGCGGGTTCAGCCTGTTGGTCACGTCCACCTCGATACACAACCTGCAAGAGGACAGATTACGGTCACCATTCATGGTTGACATCCATTTTGTCGTATGGATAGCTCTCCGCTGTTCCTTAGAGGTTGTAGTGTAATTGAGATTTATTGTAACGTCTACATAATACACAGCACCAAATTCGATCTGATAGCATGATCATGACTTCACAGACAGGTTCGGTTCAGGAGAGGGTATGAGTATCGGAATTATTCATATTCCGATTCGTCTTGGGTGAATGCAGCAGAGTATGCGAGGATGGTACCATAGACGAGTCTGTGGGAGTAGGTCATGTCAACAGCGGATGCCGCGATGAAAGAAACAGTAGTATACCCTCCGCCCACAATTGACATAGCTGACGCCTTCGAGTTGATAATTTCAGGAATGTGCCAAAACGATAGGAAAGGCAAAGCCAGTGACAACAGTCAGGGAAGTGAAGAACCGTCCGAGGTCGACTGCGCCCGTGTTCTCGTAGGAGCTGAACTCATCCGTGCCACAATGGGAGAAGATGGCGTTTGGGAGTGGTGCAAGGACAAATATTAGTGCTATGTGGGGTATCCCGAGTCAAGTTCTGGCGGTCGAGGCACTGCAAGGCAACACGTACCGACGAGAAGTGGTAGCCAGTTTGACCAGAGTGCACACGAGAGGATAATCAACAGGAAGCCAGCAGCAAGAACAAATGAAAGAAGGATTACAGCTGTGCACACGTAGTCTGAGCACATTGGTTATTCGCAGAAAAATAATGATACTGACTTCTGAGGCCTGCTGCCATGGCTGTAAGTGCGGTGTGTTGGAGGTCGCCACAGTTGTGAACCGGACTTGATGAGCAACAATGATTAGGTAATCAGCACAAATAAACGTTTAATATTTTGATCAATAATAAATTAACCGTCCAGACAGTGAGCTATCGTACAAAATGCCGACGTGAAGGTCTACTGGTCACAATGTTCTTGCGCCGGGAGTCTACAAGAGGGGCTACAGAGGGTACAGAGGAAGGGTCAGTCGCAGCGACTCCTTTCTTCGTCGGTGGATGCATGGGCTCTGATATTGAGTTCTGCATGCTGGGCGCGATGGAAGAAAGCTGGGATCCAGGGCTGTCATAAGGAGTAACGACAGTGGATGTTGTCCGAGTACTTGGGGTAGGTGATCGGGGGATATGGATCATTGGAACGGGAACGGGAGTCTGGGTAGGGAGTGTTTGGGTAGTTTCTTCGCCGTCATCTTCATCGGGCTGAGAGGGAGATACGTATTCGCCGATGTCCGTGCTGCTTCCCATAAATGTGCCCTTTCTCCATGAATGTAGGAGAGCGTCGCGGCTTTGGGTCAGGTCCCAGTGGTCGATATAGTCTCGTTCCCGTTTCTGGGGTGTAGTTCCTGTGGGCACGTCAACCCGAGCACCATGTGCCGCTAGACGTTGATTCGCAGCACACAGGGAGCCCAAGTGATCATGAAGGCTGCTGTGATAGCTAGGAGGCGGTTGCTGACAAGGAGGACGCCTATGATTTTAATTTTAAAACACTGGTTGAGAGTTAAAGCGCACAAGCTAACTACCTCTGCAGCAATGGTGTCAAACGTAACCTCAAGACTCTTGGAGTTCGACACCAATTGGTCTTGCAGCTGCCCATAATAAGATTGGATATCTGTGCTAAACGCTTTCGTAGTATCGAGTCTCGCCCGCTTCGCTCTCGAGTGGTGTTTCAATGCTATTGAGGATTTGATTACCGGGTTGCTACTCGTAAATGAAGAATGCGACATACCTTGTGATGTTGAAACGGCATAGGTCGCTGTTTGTTGTTGCACCCAGGCCGTATGTGAGGCAATCGAGGCTGACAGCTGGTGGCGCAAGGTGTGTGCCTTCTCTTCTACTGCCGTCCTGGTAGTGGTGAGGGTCTAACAGTTTGTTAACGTTGTTGTCTTACCCAAAGGAGAGACCATAACTCACTTTGAAAGTGCCGTCCCGAGCCCGTTTCACGGAATCACCCCTTTCCCGCAGCATAGCCATTGCATTTTCCCCACTACCAAGCATCTCTCCTGATAAGGCTCCTTGTCGCTGCGCAAATGTCTCCAGACCTCCTTCTGCCTTCGCGTTTCGCGTTTGCAAAAGATTAATGCTCTCCTGGAGTCTAGAATCCTGCTCATTCGCAAACATGTCCAGCATCTCCGACATTCGCTGCATCAGCTTCTCTTTAGCCTTATCCGCCTTCAGTTTCTCGTTCTTGAGCATTTGTATGAGGTCTTCATTTTGTTGCCGGAGGTGGGCAATTTCGTCCTGCGCCATCTTATTTGCTAGAAGTCGAGCTTGTTCTAGAGTCGCTAGTTCGCCCTTGATGTACTGTTGAATTTCACATAAAACGGCCTCGAGTACAGCGTGTGTGCCACCGAGGGCCCTTTCTACTGCGGATATCCCCTTCTGGTTCGTCTGTATAATATCATCGCATAGTGGTGAGTACATGGAAGTGAAGTTAGTGCCCCATGCGACAAGCTCGTCCTTGAAAGTTGTTTGCATCTCGTTGAAAGTGGTCTGTGCAGTTCGGAGGGCTTCTGTTTCGATTTTATCACTGTCTTGGATAGTGCTTAGTGTGTTTTGGACCTGACTCAGTTGCTTGTTGATGGTTTGTGAACGTAGCGAGAGTTGTTGGAGTTCGGTTGCCCCGACCTCTTTTGCTGTGGTCCGCAGCTTTGTTGTTGCCTCCATTGTTGATCGACTGAGATCGCCCAAGCTCTTGGATATAACCTGTGTTAGGGAAGATATCGCCTCCTTGCATTTGGCCACGGTGTTGGTGTTGGCTTCCAAAACATTTGATTTCCTTTCTGAAGGTACTCATGGTTAGGTAAGGCTCGAGGCAGCGGAGGAATACTATACCCAGCTTCCCGAATAAGCCGTCAATGTCGCGCAAACTGTCCGCTGCCACGTTCCTCAGCTCTTCCGCTACTATATTCAAGTTCCTTTCTGTTTCTTGATACGCCTTGCGCACCACGATCTCCTCGTCCAATGCCACCTTCGTCTCTTGCAATTGACCTTCTGCGTGATTCAGGGCAATTTCGGTCTTCTCCAACTTGTCCCTCGTTTCCTTCAGCTCCTCATCCCGCTTCATCAAAAGTCCGATACTTTGTTCAAACTCCTCCCTGACAGCCCGCATCTGACATTCCACAATCTCGATCTGCTTCTTTGCCTCTTGCAACTCGGTCTGTCGGAGTTCTTGTTCGGCGTTGAGCTGGTTCCAGCTTTCTTCCGAAAAGAAGATACCGTTCTTTTCTCTTGCCGCGAGGAGATCATTCTTGAGTCGTTCAATTTCCGCAATGTATTCCTTGAGGAGGCCATTGCGTGTCATACGTTGGTTGACTTCGGGCTTGTTGCGAATCGACTTGGCACGAAGAGCATAATCCAGGGTTGAAAGTGTTTCTTCCATATTAGATCGTGCCGGGGAGATTGTGGCGATAATACAAGTCTTTGTGCGTCCACCAAGGGAGTCTTGAAGTAGGCGCGTAAGCTTGGATTCGCTGTTCAAATAAGAAAACATGTAATAGGAATCAGGGAACTACTCACCGGTAGGGGACGTGTTGTGCATTGTCAACCAATGCGTTAATCACACGGCCTAACGTGAGGAGACTCTGATTGATCATGCCAGCCTCGCGCGCCCTCTTGTTCTCCGCGCCGGAGCGTCCTATATTCTCAGATCCAGCAAGGTCAACAAGGTTGAGCTTTCCGACTTTGAGGAGATCATCGCCCATGTTGGATGTTTCTTTTACATGGACTGTGATCGAAAAGATTGAGTGCGAGCGACTCGAGTGGTCGTTGAAGCGGGTAGCAGCTATTTGCCGTCGTTCACTGCCCTTTGTTAAGAAACGGAGCGCATCTTTGCAATCCTTCACGGATATTTCTTCTAACCCTTGTATTAACACACCCTTCTTACCAGCTTCATCGAAGATTTTGAGGCCTTCTGTCTTGTCCTTTGCTCCCATACCCATGGGCTGAGTTGAACCCGTTGGTGGTGCGAGGTCGTTGGCGAGGAGGTCGCGCAGCTCTTCGTTATAGAGCTCTATGTACGATATTTTGACGCTATAGTCTGCATTCGATGTCTCGAGCGAGTGAAATAACCGAAATAGAACCCTGGGGATCATCCCTGCATCAGGCGAGGGATTACCCATGGGAGTTGGCTTCAAATCACCGTGCATGGTATATCTGAGAGACAGCTCAGCATATAGTAACGTACTTGGAGCAAGCTCACGTTTTTCCGGTTCCAGTCTGTCCGTATGCGAATAACGTACAATTGTAGCCCATGAGAACCTCTTCCAACATTGGACTGACAACATCATGATAAATCATAGCTTGATCTGCCTCAGGCCCAAAGACAGTGTCGAAAAGATAAGTTCGCAAAGGAGGCAGGGTTACAATGCCGAGGCTTGATTGCGGTGCGCCAGTTTCAACAGATATTTCCTTGCTTTTGGCGCCATTAGAAGAAACAATAATCGGCGAGTTCTCTTGGATTTCACGTTCTGAGCGACGACGGCAGCGGATAACAACTTGGATATTAGATCCAGGGGTGTCTGGGTTCTTCTGAGATTGGGTCGGGGGTAGTGTCGAGTTGAGACCTGCGGCAGGACCAGATTCGGAGGTGGCAGCTTTCGATACGGGGCGTGTGCGGTTCTGGAGTAATGCGGATGTCGAATTGACGACCTTTGCCCGAGAGACAGACCTTTTTGACGCCATTTTCGGGTCAGGCAATCTTGGGGGAGCTACCTGAGCCTGCCTACCAGGGCTCAACAATCAGACCGCGTTCTACCACGTGACCATTAGCCAAATTGTCTTGATCACATGACTGCAAGAGTTGCCTTTATCACTCGTTATTCTATCCCAGAGTCTTCCAATGGGCAAACGCAAGAAGTCCTCCAGGAAACCGGCTCCAGCACGCCAGAAAGTGCCACTTGGTAAGCTTTAACAGGGTATACATCTGTTGTTGGCTCTTCAATGACCTCGACTAGATACCACTTTCACCTGTTTGTTCTGCCACCACGAGAAATCTGTGACTGTGCGTATGGACCGAAAGGAGGGTGTAGCACATTTGGTCTGCCGTGTCTGTGACCAGCGATATCAGAGTAAAGTCAACCGTAAGTAGTCATACTATGGTTGTGTGTTACAGCGACTTAGGCTCGATTTCTCTCAGATCTGACCGAACCCATTGACATATACTCTGAGTGGATTGATGCCGCGGATGCTGCACAGCGTGAAGGTTCTCAGACTCGTCGTCCTACTACATCATCGAGTCGTGCGGCGCGAGCGCCTGCTTCCTACGACAGCGAAGACGAATAAAAAACTCCCTTAGTATTTCACGCGGTTCCATAGACTCTCGTCAGCAGGTGTATAATACATCAGTACTTCATCAGTATTAATGCGGCTGTAATATATACTGGCTATATGAAGGTGGGTGAACGGGAGCAGGTGAGAGGATGATAGACGGTGGCAATGGTAACAATGGCAAACATACGCATCATCTCCTTTACAACCACCTCTCCTCGACCTTACGTCTTACTACTACCTTCCTTTGATACTCTTTTCGGATATACAAACTCCTAATTTCGTGAATCCGACGCGTTCCTTGGTCAGCTCTTCCTCAATATCATACCGTCATTATGGCGAGCTCGACCAACATCAAGGTTGTCTGTCGGTGGGTGCTTTGTCACTACACGTGTAAACACCTCTCTCATTGCTGATCACCGCAGATTTCGGCCTGTGAATGCAATTGAGACCCGTGAAGGTGGTGAAATCGTGGTTTCCTTCGATGAGAATCTTCAAACGGTGCAGATGAAATCTGCCCAACTCAGCAGTGGGCCAGAGAAGGATGGATTCACGTTCGACAGGGTCTTCCCGATGGAAACCAAGCAGCATGAAATCTTTGAGTATGGTGTTAAGGAGTGAGCCTCTCAGTTCGAGATTCCCTTGCTTCCCCTGATCACCTTCTACCCTTAGCATCATAAAAGGTACTGGCATCTTCGCCCGTTTTGTCGACGCTTTGCTCATGCAGTCGTTCTCTTCTTTGATATCGACGTCTGATGGGCCACACATTACTTACATCCAACAGACGTTCTTGATGGATACAATGGAACCGTGTTCGCCTATGGACAAACTGGTAGTGGAAAGACGTTCACCATGATGGTGCGTTTTTCGATGTGTGGGTGCTGTATATGAATCATAATGGAGTACAGGGCGCGGATATAGACTCGGATGAACTGAAGGGAATTATACCCAGAATCACGGAACAGATCTTCCAATCCATTGTTGAAAGCGACCCGCATATTGAGTACCTAGTCAAGGTATCCTACATGGAGATTTACTTAGAGAAAGTCCGTGATTTGCTTGCGCGTATGTGACCCCGTCCATCCTATCTTATACAACTCTAATCTATCCCTTCACAGCTCAGAATGATAACCTCCAGGTACACGAAGAGAAGTCAAGGGGTGTATATGTCAAGAATCTGTCCGATTATTATGTCAGTAGTGCGAGGGAAGTTTATGAGATTATGAGGACTGGGGGAGCTGCCAGGGTGGTGACGTCAACAAGTGGGTGCTTGTGCATCTCAATTAATAACTCTGACCTTACTCATTCCCTAGACATGAATGCTGAATCATCTCGTTCTCACTCAATATTCCTCATAACTATTCAGCAGCGCAACACAGAGACAGGCGCACAGAAGACCGGTAATCTCTATCTAGTTGATCTTGCAGGTTCGGAGAAGGTTGGAAAAACGGGCGCATCGGGACAGACCCTGGAAGAAGCGAAGAAAATCAACAAATCTCTCTCCGCTTTGGGTATGGTTATCAATGCGTTGACAGAAAAGGTCAAATTCTTCTCGGAATGCATTATTTAGCATCTTGACCCCTTTCCGATAGGCGAAACATATTCCATATCGTGATTCCAAACTAACACGTATCCTACAAGAGTCACTTGGAGGCAACTCTCGAACGACGTTGATCATCAACTGTTCGCCCTCTTCCTATAATGAAGCAGAAACCTTGTCGACTTTGCGGTTTGGCATCCGGGCCAAATCTATCAAGAATACTGCTCGCGTCAATGCCGAATTGTCGCCGCTCGAGCTCAAGGGATTGCTACAGAAGGCTCAGTTGGCGAACACGTCCTACCAGAAACATATTGCTGCTCTGGAAGCAGAACTGGCTGTCTGGCGTTCTGGGGGACATGTTGAAGAGCATGAATGGGTGCAGATCGGAAAACCTGGGGCGACCACCACCAAGAAAGCACCAACATCACCTACTCCTTCGACCCCAATGTCAAGTTCTCGTAGTATGACTCCTGTCAACCCTGCCGTCGAAGGTTTGAGGGACCTCGAGAGCAGACCACAGACTCCTACCGTTGTTGGTCTGGAGAAGGATGAACGTGAGGAGTTTTTGAGGCGGGAGAACGAACTCAGCGACGCTCTTGCTGAGAAGGAGGGTGCACTGGCAGCCGCTGAGAAACTTGTGAAGGAACTTAAGGAAGAACTCGCGTTCTTGAAGGAACAAGAAGCCTCGGTTAGCCAGGTAAGTTTGGTCGCATTAGACGTCCCTGGTCACTGACTAAAGTACTGTACAGGAAAACAAGCTCATGTCTACTCAGCTGAATGAGCTTAGGTTGCAAGTAGAACGCCTCGATTATGAAGCAAAAGAGGGTGCAATCACCATTGAAACATTACGCGAGCAGAATAATGACGCATCTGCCGAGCTTGATGCACTGAAGAAACAAATCGCGGATGTGAGGCTAGCACAGAAGGATACTTCCGCAGATGATAAGGAGAAGCGCAAGCAAGAAAAAATGGCACTGATGATGGCTAAATTTGACACGGTTAGTGTTACTCGTGCGGTTGTCTCGTAAAGATCAATCTGGGCTGACTTGCGAATGCGCGAACAGCAGGGTGCTTTCTCCGAGAAGGACGAACAGTTACGACAACTTCTCATTAAGCTTGACAACATGGATAGCGATTCAGCGGGTGGTTTGACTCCCGAAGATATGACTGCTATCCGCAGGCAGCTTTCTGACGGTCATACGGTGTTGAGGGAAACACTTGATAGACTCCGGCAGAGCCAGGAGGAGACTGAGATGGTTGCAAGGAGGCGAGATGAATTGGATACTCGGCTCGCTCAGTTAGAAGCAGATTACGAGGAGTTGCTAGGTGAGTGAATTGGAGCAAGGTGCAAGGGAATAATAAATGCTAAATTGATCGTTGAACTAACAGAGAAGACAATACGTGACGAGGAGTCCGGTGACGTCGAGTCGATGCAAGACTTTAAGGTTTGTTTCTCTATCGGGCGAGTCACGGCTTCCGCTCACGGGCACTCTATAGAGCAAACTCGAGGCTCAGTATGCTGCCAGGCGAGATGCTCATCTTGGCGAGGCCGCAGATCTCAAGCAGCAGCTAGAGATGAGGAGTAACGAGATTCGCACGCTGAACGCTACCATTGATAGCCTCAAGAGTGTGAATGAGGAACTCAAGGTATGTAGATAGATGATCGGATTGGACGTTAAGGACTCTCACCGTTGCAACAGCGCGCCTTCGCCGTAACATCCGCTGGAATTGAGGGTGGCAAGAACCTTGCCGAGAGTGCGCAGGATCTGGAACGGACAAGAAAGGCGATCAATGTCCAGCTCGCGGAGTTTGACGCTGTTAAGAAATCCCTTATGCGTGATTTGCAGAACCGTTGCGAGAAGGTCTGTGTTTCGAGTGTGTATCTTGAAGCGACCCTGACTGTGAGTTTTGATCGTAGGTCGTGGAACTAGAGATTCAGCTCGACGAGATCAAAGAACAATATAATAACGTCATTCGCAATAGCAACAGCAAAGCCCAGCAGAAGAAGATGGCCTTCCTGGAACGTAACTTGGAACAACTTACCCTCGTTCAGAAACAGGTCTGTGGAAATCGACCCCTTATATGATGTTACTGATGCTGTCATTGGGTAGTTGGTGGATCAGAACTCGATGCTCAAAAAAGAGGCAGGCATCGCAGAACGCAAGTTGCTTGCTCGTAATGAGCGTATCCAGAATCTGGAAGCACTTCTTCACGATGCCGACCGTCGATTATCAGCACAGAATCAGAAATTCGAAGCTCAGCTACAGGCAGTCAAAGAGCGCTTAGATCAAGCCCGAGGTTTGTCACTATCGGAAAAAAATGCTCGGAAGGACGAACCCTAACCCCCTTTTTTTTTTCTTCCCGTTTTGCAGCTCAAAAGGCTCCGGTAGCATCAACGCTGAGCTTTGGTCGAATTGCAAAACCTTTGAGGGGAGGTGGTGGAGCGACTCCAACCGCCGCAGCACCCTCCAGTGGACCTGCGTTGATCTCCAATCCCTTGGCTCGAGTTCAGAATGAAGAAGCTGGGTGAGTCACTTATTCGTTCCTGTGTAGCCTATCTCTGACGGGGTCGGGATTGATCTCCTGTCACGATCCAGTGGTGGTATGTCATTCCTTTTGCATAATAGTGTTGTACGGCCGGTACTGAAGGGCTCCTGCAGCGAAGCGCGCGTCCTGGTTTTTCAATTCACGGTGAACTTACATAGATCGCTTGTGTTTCTTTCCCTGTCGTTCTCCCTTGCTTTTCTCGCATACCCGGTCTGTATCTCGCATAGCATTTACCATCGTTGTACTCCAGAATGCATTAATTATCCCCGTATACCGGTCTCGACCTACGGAGGACGCGAAATACATATTATGAAAAAGCGTCTTCGATTGATGAATGACCGGCAGCCCTAACGGACACTGTGGCAAAAGTGCAACGTGGAAGTGTCGCGTTCGCCGTGGACGATGGACGGTCAAAGCGGCCATATAGAACCATCATAATGATACTTGCAGTTATTTGACAAAAAGTCGGCTCGAGATCTTTGACCAAACCTTACACGTAACAAGACAGGAAAATTTTTGTGCGAGTCTGTGCTTGTATTTGGGTCACAGGATTCCGCTGAGTTGCCGAATGCAGGGTTGCTTGTATCATCCGGTGTGTCGGCGACGGGGAGCCCGTGTGGTAAATTGGACGAGTCGAGTAGTGTCTAAAAGGATTGTTATCGTCACGCTGTGTCATTCACATCTATGGTAAGTTTGGAATGAAGAGAAAAAGACAAATGTAAAGAGCCAGAGCGGGTGTGGGAAAATGAAAAAGTGATTGACAAGTTTGCGGGCTTCTCCCTGCCAGTGGCTTCTGAGATTGACTACTCTTCTCGCGTTACGTCATTGATGCGCTATGGGGGGGGGGGCAGAGGCGGATGAACAGGCGGCAACTTGGAGCATTGCAGACGTGTATATTGCTTGGAAAGGGCTTGCGAACAGTCGGACCGTGCGCCAGAGCAGGACAGCGGCCGTCATCGGGCCATGGGACGCGTCCAGAAGCACTTTTATTTGTCTCTGCTTGTCAGATCGGAACGGGGACCTGAAAATAGGTCAAGATCCCAACACCCAGATGTGTTTAGCTTATTTGGTTGCATTGAAACACAATATACATATATATTTTTTATTCATATTTTTTAGAAAATGCCTCCGTTTGGTCGTTTAATTCCATCGGAGACTCCTCGTCATCTGAATGGAGACTTGGGGTGACTGTTTGTGCCAAGGGTCCCGGACTTCTTCTCTCTACTTTCGCCGGGTGGATCATTCGTCCATCCTTTTACACTCCTTTCTCACCTCCCACTCTGTCCAGTCCTCTGTACCTCGGCAGCCATATACCACTGGCCTTGTAAGTCCCTTTTGGGTTCTTGGTGTCGTGGCAGCCGTCCGGCTACCCCTCACTTCACCATTCTATCACCATCGACGTTGTCTGTTCCAGCACAGTACCGACTCACCCTTTTTATTATAGGATAATCTTTGCTGTGTGTTCCCAACTGTTCTGCAAGTTCTTAATACCCGTCGGCATAATTGCTCTGCATAATTCCTCCTCTCTAGTCAGCGCTTCCTATCCATCACCCACGAATTCGTCGTCGCTCATTCATTTCAGCCTAATCGTAATGTCAACCGTTAACTCTCGTAAGCCATCTGGTTCCACCAATCCTTCGAGGAACCATTCGCCTTCTCGCTCGCCGACAAATGTAACGTCGTCATTTTGTAAGGGTCCTTCCTGGTCATTGATGGCTGTTTACCAGGCGCAATCGCAACGACTAATCAACGCTGGAGGTCCCTATAACGTCGGTAGCAACCTCACTGGACTGAAGAGTTTGAATTCAGGATGGCAGGTTAGTGCCAGTGTTTTGGAAACACTACACTCAATTAATTTGTTGCGCCCATGTCAGGTCTGGTCCGGTTCTCAACCAAGAACTACACCAGGGTCGTCGGTCGCAAGTGCACATGAGGTTTCTCCCCCGCGTAGTGACGCTACTCAACGGGGCGCTCTCTCCGATTGGACGACACTATCGAGGCCTACCACCAGCAGGAGTTGGGACGAGGTCCATGACCATGTCAAACTGGTAGCTTCTCTTATTTTGCCATTCCTGTCCACAACTTTTTCTTATACGGAGGACAGGAGACGCTCGCAAAGGCGAGGCAAGCACCTATTGGACAAACTGGTATTGTACCGATTCCTCGAATCGTAAGTGACCACAAAGGCTGGTACGTTATGGGGGAAATTTGACGCACTCAACAGGAACAATCCTTGGCTTTGAAAACTGGTCAGAAGACTTAGACGGCTGCTGATGTCTCCATACTGATGGCTTATTAAAGGACTAGTTTCTGCCAATTCCCCCACTCGCCCTTATGGTTCAGGCTTCCAGAAGTCGCCTGTTTCTGTGACCTTCGATGGCCTTCAGACTACTAGGAGATCTCCAAATGTTGATGACCTCAGCTCAGCCATGAGGGGCATGGTTGTTGAAGATGACCATGATCTACAGCGACAAGCTGCACTCCATCTGCAATCACGGAACCACCCCATACAACCATCGAACCCCGTAAACTATGCCTCATTCCCTCAGCCGGATTTTAATTTACCATATCCAACATCTCATCCAATCCGAGAGTCATTCACTGACAATCCCTTCAATTATGATCCCTATCGCGCGATTGTAGAGCCGCCCGCATATTCGGCTCCCCCCGTAATCAGTACCACCCCCGCGCCAGTCTACCATAATATTCCCCCGGTGGGTCTCCACCGAAGACCTAGCTTTGTATATGACTATCCTCTCGTTGCGAGACCTCCGGCACCGCAATTCTATTACCCCACCCAAGGTTTATTGTATGCCCACCCGGGACCCTCTCCTTTGGCGACACCACAGATTCTGCCGGCTAGCAGTGTTCCGAACGCTGACAAGATAGAAGGACAGGTTAGTCAACAATCCCGTTAATTTTCAAGTACTTTGGACTCATACCTGGTCGTTAGTATCCGATGATGCAAACCCCGATGACACCCCTTCACCCCCTGAATCCGAATTTTGGTCCTTTGGATTCCAGTCCTGCTCATCTAGTCCCTTTCGCTGCACCTCACATGTCGCAGTTCGTTCCGATGTCCCAGCCCTATTCTAACAGCGTGCTCCCCTATCCCGCTAATTTTCGCCTCGGTTCTGTCGTTCGGAGTAATCTTTTGGAAGAGTTCCGAACCCGGAAATCTCGGAAATGGGAACTTACCGTCTGTTGACATCACGTGTTTGACGCGCCTGCGCTAATCCATGTGTTCTAGGACATCGTCGGGCATGTAGTGGAATTTAGCATGGACCAATACGGCTCAAGATTTATTCAAACAAAGTTAGAAAATGCAGGACTAGAAAAGATCAGGGTTGTGTATGACGAGATTGTTCCGACATATGCGATGAAGCTCATGCAAGACGTTTTTGGTAACTATGTGAGAGTACTTGTTGTTAGACGATGATCGATTATTAATTTCCTTTTTAGGTCATCCAGAAATTGATGGACTTTGGAACTCAAGAACAGCGGGCTGGCTTGGCGCGTATTGTCGAAAATGAAATTGTCGAGTTGTCATTGAATGTCTATGGTTGCCGTGTTGTTCAGAAGGTAAAGAGTTTTATCAAATTATCTCACCATATGTGTGATTGTTGGACTACTGCTACAGGTTATCGAACTTTGCACCGCCGAACAGCAGACCCAATTGGTTCGTAGGGTAGAGCCTCAGGTGTTGATAGTGGTCAAGGACACGAACGGTAACCATGTACCTCGAGTTTACTGGGCTTCCTTAAATGCGATTTCTGATGATTCTGAACTTTTAGGTAATACAAAAGTTTATCATGACGGTCCCACCAGAACGTCTATCCTTTCTGAGGGCTTTCCGCGATGCCGCCCGCCAGCTCGCCATTCATCCCTACGGATGTCGTGTTCTACAGAGATGCTTGGAATATTTACCGAACGATTATTGCCGTGGCATAATTGATGAGCTCCATGGAATTGCCGATAACTTAATGCAAGATCAGTTTGGGGTCAGTGTTCTTTGTTTCCACCCAAGCATTTGACTGACCGCTTTTACAGAATTACGTGGTCCAATATGTTTTGCAACACGGGCAACCACATGATTGTGTGGTCATTGCGGCCCAGATCAAGGGGCTAGTGTTGAAGATGTCGCGACACAAGTTTGCTTCAAATGTCGTGGAGAAAGTTCTTGTTCATGCCGACTCGGAGACACGTCGTAAGCTTATAGGTGAGATGTTAGACGTGGATCGTGGTATCGACCCCATCCACGCCTTGATGATGGATCCTTATGGAAGTGAGTAGTAACCCTTTTTGACTTCGGTGGCCTATATATTTCTCAATTAATTTCTTAGACTATGTCATTCAAACGGCGCTCAATCGGGTTGAGGGTGATCAGAGGGAACAGATGTATGCTCGAGTCAGGTCTCAGTTGATGTACATAAAACGGGAACCTAGACCCAAGATTGAACCCAAGCATATTGTGGCCAGTAAGTCATTTACCTTGAGGGAACTGACCAAGTTGTCTGACAACAACAAACAGTCGAGCGACTTCTCTTTGGTGATAACGATCACGGCATCTAATAGTTTTGGATTTTTGGTGCTATTTTTTCCTGGTTTTTTCGGTCGTTCCCCCTTGTAGAGGAAACCGGCGGCGGTTATACTTGCCTCATATTTTTGTTTGCCTCTCGCATACCATAAATAAGCAATTTCTCTAGTCGCACTTGCAATTTTTTGTCGGACCTTTGACTGGCATTGCACTTGGCTTTTACTCTACAGTACTGTCACTATCAATATACATTTGTCGCTTTTCTTGCGGAAGCTTGGACCTGACCCAATGCCCGTTCCATAACATGATTACTCAGTGTCGGGATCGTGACGTGTCGAGCCCCAAAGTAAACCAAATAATGATGTGAGGACTTCGTGGGTATGGAGACTCGGTAGCCAATCTCCTCTCGACCTTACCGTCTCCTTATTCATTGCTGTGCCCCTACATTACTAGGTCTCATGAGCAGTGCAGAGCCCGCTGCTTCGCTGTTTGGCCCAGGGGACTTATCGTCCGACCCGTTCGCGACCCTTGGAACAGACCTTGGTCAAGAAGCGGACAGCCTCTTCGCCGAAGTCGTTACTGACACTTCCGTTCAGTCCACGGCTGCAAATGTGTTCGACACTGCTGGAGACAAGAAAACTCCCTTGAACGGGACCGCGGACCTAGGCTATGACTATCCGGCCACGCAGGATCACAGCTATGCTCCTGATGCTTATGCGCCCGACTATGGCGCCAACGATGCCCAAGAGATTTATGGAGCATATGGAGAGCATGCGCAGCGGAACGCAAATCAGCAGTATTACAGTACAAACCCTACAGGTACCTTTTGACTTCTTGATCGTATCCTGCTGCTTGCTGACATACTTCTGAGGTAACAACTCGTATGGTGCTAGCAAATACGCACCACCAGGCAGGCATGACTCTTATGCTCCTCCTCAAGCTTCTGCCTATGCCCCTTCTACGAACCAGCAAGCATCCACATCTCACCCTACGCTTTCCTACCATGCGACCCCGCAGTCAGCCTACAATGTTAACGTGTCCGACCCGTATGCTACGCCTTTAACCGTGGCCCAAACCTCATATATCCCTCATGGCTCATATGGGCCTCAGACGCAAGCAAGTGTACCGGGATATGATCCCCACACCATTTCGCAACAGCCATCATATTCGCCGGCCCCACCATCGGCCAAGACGAGTTTAGCAACAGTTCCCCCTCCTGCTTCCACAGCAGCACAAATCACGAGACCAAAAATATCTAATGCTTACGACCCACCGTTCCCTGTAACGTCGTATAGCCGGCGAAATGTTTCCGGGCCTGCTAGGGGGGGAGCTGGACATACCTCTCCCTCGCACTCCGCCTACGCTGTATACCAACATACCACTCCTCCGCTTCCACCACCCCACCCGCTCATTGTGTCTTCGCCATACTCCCCTCCTCAGCATGCCACACAAACCGTTGGACACCACCCGGCCTACACTCCAGAAATACCTGTCCAGTCCCAACCTACCTCTCACGCTTCTCGGACCAATGAGGTTCTTGCTTACTCTGGCAATGCTTATGCACCAAGCATGCCGCCGCTTCCTCTATCGGGACTGCCTTCTAATACTACATCGCAATCTCAGTGGACACCGTTACAGAGAAGTGGCGCCCAACCAGAGGCAGGGAACGCTGCCCTGGAGGGCATAACTCCTCAGTCCGGTGCGGATTTCTTCGGTCGGTTTGATCAGCAGGAAAACGGGGCGGATCCAGAAACTAGTGAGACGAAACCCTTGGCCGGACCGCAGTCGCCACCAGTCCCTTCTTCTGTCCCTTTGGCCTCAGCGTCAACGAGCCCTGAACTAAACAATACCTCAACTTCTCATCAGAGACCGCTTCCATGTTGAGCCCACAAAAGATTCGGATGACCCTTCCCCCGCGCCGGAACAGTCAGGATTCTCCCCAAACGAGTCCTCGTACCCTTCCATCTGCCTCACTGGATCCTTTATCGTATCCCCCTCGTGCTTTTCCAGGCTTGCCGAAAGATCCATTTGCAAGTGGAGAACATATACCGAGAGCGAAAACGGCATCGCCAGGGGTCAATAGTTACGTGAATTCTACAAGTGCATACGGCCGCGCTAGAGGCAATACATCAAGACCCAAGTCAGCATCACTGACATCCACGGACAGGATTAGCTCCCCGGAAACATTTTCGAACGTAGGACACGATGGGTATACGCCCTCAGGAGGACGGATTATTAATGTCTCTGGTGTGGAAAGGGCCGGCTCTCCGCGCTCATCCGATGGTCGCCAAAGCACAAAGCCTCAGATTCCGTCGTACCTGCCACCAGTCTCGGAATACCCATACACCCCCCCTACCCTTGATCGGGAGCCTGCCTCCGTTTCGGAGAATCCCTACGCTCCTCAACACAATCACCCACAACTTAAGCCCTCCCAGTCGTTTAGTACTTATGGACCAACATCTTCATACAGCTATGGCACGGACTTGTCGATTCCACAAGAAACGGTCATCAAGCCCACAACCAACGCCTATGCACCTTCACCTTCCCTTGTTGGGGCTAAT
Source organism: Lepiota brunneoincarnata (assembly GCA_023014365.1). Taxonomy (NCBI): domain Eukaryota; kingdom Fungi; phylum Basidiomycota; class Agaricomycetes; order Agaricales; family Agaricaceae; genus Lepiota; species Lepiota brunneoincarnata. The sequence continues at coordinate 1,495,571 of JAEBUN010000005.1, forward strand.
GACCCACTGGGACGCACCTCAGTTCGTGTCCCGGTCATCAGCTTTGGGTTTGGTGGTAAACTTGTGACATGTTTCCACAATGGAGGAACCCTAAATACTGGGTTTGATGTTGCGCTTTCTTCACGAACTTCGACCAGGGTGGTAATGCAGAACTGGAAGAAGCTGATTCCAGAGTCTGCTCTGGACTCCTCATCAACATTCCCTGGTCCTCTACACGCGGATCCGGGACCGCCTAGCACTGGAATCATGAAAGCTGCCACCACCACACAGGCGAAGACGAAAAAGGCACAACTTGTGAAATACCTCACTGACCGAACGGAGGAGATTGTTCAGGGGCTGGGCTATTTGCATAGCGGAAGTGGCGAGAAACGCACCGCTGAAGGAAGATTGGTTCTGGTGAGGTTGCTAAAGATTATGGTCGAGAACGATGGCCGGTTACTTGGAACGTGAGTTATACAGATGGCATTTTCGTTCCCGCTTAAACATATTTGTACAGCCCTCAGCTCGATTTTGCAGTCCGAGCCGCCTTGGTGCCCAGGCTCGATGGTTTGTTATCGACTAGTGTGTCTGACACCGGGTCCACCTTCACAACTACTGCAGGCGCCGGGGGCATTCTGTCCGAGTCCCTATCATTTGGGTCATTGGCGGCCACAAACCGTGACACACCTATTTCCGTGACGACCCTTAGAGCAGCCGCCCTCGATAAGATTGAGGACTTCCTCTTACGTGGCGAACGGCGACAAGCGTATCATTATGCTCTTGATGAGAAGCTGTGGGCTCATGCTATGGTAATCGCAAGTAGCATTGACAAGGAAGCATGGAAAGAGGTCGTAAACGAATTCCTCAAGGCCGAACTCGCTGCTAAAGGAGACACTGGTTTTGTGGTTCCTGGACGAAATGATGCCCATGTTCCCTCTATTAACGGGAGGGAAGGTCTTCGTGTCGCATACAGCCTTCTTTCAGGTCAAGGTGCTAATGCGGGTATGGTCACGTTGTATTATTGGGGGTCTGAATCTCATGTTCCACGTCGATAGTGCAAGAGTTGGTCCCCAAGAATATTTTGGTAAGACCGGGTGGCCGACTTTCCATACCTGTACATACCACACCAACACCAACTCTTGGTCAGCCGACGCCGAGAACACCCAACTTTGCTGTCCCTGCAACTAGTACCAAGATACCTGTTGAATCGTTATCTAAGTGGGCGGAAATTGCAGCAATGATGATCTCACTACCACTATCGAATGATGCATACGCCGCTCTAACTGCCCTCGGAGATCAACTCCTGACAAATGGCTGGTTAGAAGCCGCCCATGCCTGGTGAGTTTGAAACATTAAAGGTTTGAGGGTGGAGCTCATGATCTTGTAGCTACTTACTTTCTCTTCCAACCTCCCTTCTGGGTGGCGTTGGCAATCCTGCCGCACGATTTGTCCTGTTGGGATCCAAAAACCCATCGGTTCTTCCTACATTTTCAAAAGAATTGGATTCTATCATACTCACCGAGATTCTGGAATACGCGCTAGCGAGTGTTCCCATTCCTAAAGGTCAAGAACCCAACCACGGCATACCTCACCTGCAAGCCTATCGCCTGATCCGCGCTTTCGCTGCTGCTGAAGCTGGTGACGTCCAGGTTGCTAGCAGGTTCGTCAGTCATCATGACCCGAATATATTGCATTTTTCAATCTTTCTCCAGGTACTGCGAAGCAATTACAGCATGCTTAGTCCGAGGATCTCCATATTACACTCCGACAATGTTGGAACAACTAAAAGGCCTGATAGACCGACTGTCCGGCGTCTCCCATTCGGATAAGCAAAACTCTTGGATGGCCGGAAAATTTTCGAAGCCAAGTCTCGACACGATTGGAGGGTGGTTGGAAGGGAGGTTTACTAAACTGGTTACTGGAGAATCTGACACCCCACCATCCCCGAAAGAAGAAGACGGAAAGCCGGACGCGCAAGCTTTCCCAGGACCCTTTGCTCATTATAACACCGTCTCCTCGACTACCAGCTCTGCAAGATCCTCACCCCAGCCCTCCTTTGTCACACCTGCCTACGCATTACCACAGAGAACAGGATCCGCGATGTCGAACAAGGCACCGTACGGGTACCAGGTCGACAAAGCGTCGTCGGCGGTGGAGCCAGTCCGTCGGAAGACACCGCCTGGCCCCACACCACAGGTTGTGCCTGCTAACGCAGCTATGATATCGTTCCCCCCTATCCAGACACAAACCGCGAATAGCTATGGCAGCTATTCGAACGGATACAGCCCTGGCTCAGAGCTGCAGACACCCAAGCCAACCCACAGTGACAACGCCAAGGAGGACTTGGCAGTGCAGGAGGTTACTTGGTGGGGGACTTCTGGGAACGGGGACATTGGCAAGACACCAACTGCCACGCGGTTCGAGAGGGTCGAAGACACTAATGGTGTTGCGGATCAGGATGGATTCTTCTCACCCATGACGTTCGGCATCAGCGCGCAGGCGCCTGCGTCGTCGAAACAGGATCATAAGCCCTCCCACGAAGACGACGAAGATGACTTAGGCTTAGGTAACAATGCCAACAAGAGGAAGGAGCGGGCGGAAGAGAGTGACAAGGAATCGACAAACGTATCTCCAGCAAAGGAGGAATCAAAGAAACCCAGTACGTTCTTCCTTCGGTTGAGACCTGACAATTTCATCGTTCTTTATAGATCCTCAACCAATCGCCGCCTCGGGTTCCTGGTTCGGCCGCTGGTGGAAACGAAGTGAACACACATCAGGGCCCACCAAAGCCAGCCTGGGTGAGGAGAGCTCATTCTATTACGACAAAGATCTCAAGCGCTGGGTCAATAAAAGGGTGACGTTTCTAAAGTCCATGTCGTCGCAGCAGTCTAACGTATTGGCACATAACATTATTTATAGGTCGGGGCTGAGGAAGTGAAACCGGCTCCCCTGCCGCCACCACCACGAGCGCAGACTGCGTCTCCCGCTATGACGGGACCCAAGCCGCCTGGACAAAATGCCAATGGGACTGCGAATGGTGTGGGACTGAGACCGGCTAGTGCGATTGATTTGAGCTCGTCGCCACCGACAAGCAAGCCCATGATGCGTGTAAGATCAAACCTGGCCCCTCCAGGTTTGGATTCGGCGCCTCCTACACCCACAGGCACGAGGATGGGTCAGGCAGAGCTTCCAAACAGGCCCAAGTCACAGGCGTCGCAGAAGAAAAATATTAGGAGTCGGTATGTGGATGTATTCGCACAGGAGAGTGGGAATGGTGGTACCTGATTACTTGGGATGGATGGTATATGTTAAGTTATTTGCTGTATTATGCACCCTCCCTTCTATTGACCGTTTGTTGCTCGTTATGTCCTATGAGCAGCAAGGGATAATTTACTATATTTGATAGAGCTTCAATTCTCTAATAACTTTTTTAAAAACATTGGTGCCCTCGCCTACATCTAGAGGAAGAGCTTGAACGGGTAACCTTAAGAGAAATATGAGGGTGGGCAATCCGAGTTGTTGAGTCTGAAACCTACCGCGGTTTTTGACACGGAAGAGAGAAACGAGAACGGAATAGATAATGATAACAACGGCCGACCAGAGGTAAATTTGCGCGCGTTGACGGTTCGGGGAGGTTTGCTTCGGGATGACGAGGGTGAGCATCAAGAAAGAGAAAGAGAGTAGTCCATCTGCGTAGTGTCAGAGAACATGCGTGTCAGCAGACAGATTAGCAAGTAGGACATACAAATGAAGGCAACAACATGAACTTCCTGACCAAATTGGGTCTGGAATCCAGCAGCAATCCAATTGCCATCCCCACCAGTGTAGGGCGAGTTCCTGATACGAGTGAACATGTAACCGGAGATCATAATGAGGGACGTTAAGACAGTTGTTATGGCCCATGTCCAACGAGACTGGAGAAGAGGAAGGATGAGGCGGATAGAGACGAGGAGAGTCAGAGAGATGAAGGCGGTGAGGACCCAGCGGGCCCAGTCGATGGGGTCGCGGTATGGGATAGGGGATGGGGGTGTGTCTGGAGAGGAATCCTGCAAGGGGACCGGGCTCAAAGCCGCTATAGATGCGAAAAAGTGTGTAAGAAAGGAGAAGACGAGAGAGGAGAGGAAGAATATGGCGCACTCTGAGAAATCATATCTAGCAGGCGTGGACTTGCTGGAGGCGCGATCACCTTCGGTGGGTGGGTAGACCAGGACTACGGGCGCGGAGGAGAGCCCGAGCTGGACGAAGTCAGAGTGTGTGGTTGTACACGATGAAAGACGGGTGGAGAACCTTTTGGAAGATGGTGGGTGCGTCGTCAAAATCCAGCGTGGCAAAGAAGTGATTGTCTCGCTGTTCTTTAGCTACGCTGGACCAGGCTTGTGCAACAGCATGCCAAGAGGGGTCAAATTCTCTGAGGGAAGATTACTACAGAAGAGCTGGCTGGGATCAGGAGGGCGTACCTGCAGGGAATGCATTTGCGTCTCTTGTCGAGAGCGGTGAGTTGGATAGAGGTGGACCAAGTCCGCTTTGGGGAGGTGAGGAGGTCAAAGGAGTTGGCGTCGAGCTTAAGGACACCATTCCCCTGCCGTGCAAGTTTTAGAAGACGTTCCTGGGGAGTTGCAGCGAGAGCGAAGGGTGCGAGGAGGAGAGCGAGGAGGACCTTCATGGTTTGTGGTTGAGACGTGTCTTTTCCAAAAAAGGATTATTATTAAGAATTGATTTTGGGACGGGGCAGTGGCTTGGCTGGTCTGCAATGACATCGCATGCTCTCCTCCTCCGCCTCTTTCTCTCTCCCACTTTCTTTTCTCTTCACCTTGCACTCAAATACCTCCTCATCTATGCAGACAACATTGGCATCACCTACTACCTCACCCGCAGGCTCAGGCAGCTCGAGGTGTACGAGCTGAACGAGGTCTGGGGGTTTATATGGTGATATCTCTCCCTATTTATCTGTTCACCGCTCCCGGGTTGATTAGTTTCCTCCAGTCATCTCCTCGTAACTCGTCCGACGAAATCCAGGGCCCTCGAGGTCTTTGTCGTTGAGACCGCACAACGCTCCTCCCATATAGCCATGATCGTGCGTGCGCTCTATCCTTTCACTGCTTTCCCTCCCCCCGAGCTCACTTTCCCCATTGTCAAGACTCTCTGGTTTATGCAAGCAGCCCTTCAGGACCTCTCTTCCGCCCGCCGTGACTCTCAATCTTTCGTCATGTGCCAACGCATCCTCCACAAATGCCATGAGATAATATTCGGCGACCTACCACCCCCGACCAGCTCACCATATGCTTCCCTCAAACTCTGCACACACTCTACCCTCTGCCGGAAAAGGGTCAGACACCATCCCGAACCCGTATTTGTCGGTATTGGCGTCGTCCTCGCGGGAACGCCTGGCATGCCCGCCCTTGCCGACTTCACAGGCCAAATCGCCATCGAGCAGGGTCGCGTTGACGATGACGGGAGAGACCTGCGGAGTCTACAAATGATAGAGGTGGATGTTGCACCCAATCCAATGTCCATAGTGGACACCCCCGTTACAGGCGACAGTGGCGATGCGGACGCCGAGGATACCGGGAGTCCAATGGCGGAAGACAGCGGAGAATCATCTCCCGCTCTTTCGGGACAGGAATTTTCAGGATCCAGCGCCCCACCGACTCGCCGGCGCACTGTCGCTGCTGCACAAACGGTCCCAGCTCTACCATTGCATTTGCGCTCCATTCGACGCTCGCGAGCTTCGGAGGATCCTCTTGGACAGCTAGATCCCGAACTTCCACCTACTGCCCCTCATCAGTCCTCGCCTTCTCTATCTGCATTGAACGCACCATATAGACCCACTGTTCCCAGCAATGCTGATATTTTACTGGAAAAATATGATATTTATGCCCAGACCCAACTTTTACGGGGACATTATTGTCACTCCGAAGTATGTCAATCTTGTTCCGCTTATTTCAGTTCAGTTGACCGTAATCAATAGATTCAATTTCTCTTGAATCTCGAAAATATTTCCAATCGTCTCCTCATAGTGCCTAAACCTGCCCGTGTGAGCGCACTCAGAGCAGAACTAACTGCACTAAACCACAAACTGCCTGCAGAGGTATCCGTTCCAAATTTTACCACCAGTCCAGCTTAGCTCACGGCGCTCGTCAGGTTTGCATGCCTATGTGGTGTGGCTCTTCGGATGCCCCTCATGGTTCTGACAATGTGCCGCAACCTCATCATCGGATAGTTAGGGTACCCCCTGGCGAAAGTGTTGTTCTCAATTCAGCCGAGCGAGCTCCATACCTTTTGCTCGTTGAGATTTTACATGACTGATCTTGATTTCGACCCGTCAAAGCGGGCAAACAAAGAGGTGCTTAGGAAGATAGTCACCAAGGAGAACGAACGCAAAGGTACATCAAAGGATTTGGTCCCCTTTGGTCAGAACAAATCCAGGCATCAACATCAACAGCCACCACCACCGAACATAGATGGCAGCGATCTCGCGGGTGCCAGTTCTGGAGTTTCAGGTACTCCCCTCGCTATCCAACCATTAGCTCCGTCAGGTGGTGCTTTCCCTCCAGCGGACTCCGCTCATCCAGAGGAAGAGATCGACCTGGTTGAGCAGCTCTACGGCTCAGGACAACCCTTTCGATCAGCATATCTTGAACTTGCCGATTCTATTGTTCTACCTCCGCCTCCCAAGAACAAGGATCTGGATCTGGCCGCATGGTCTGCCTCGATACCTTGTATCCCTAGCGTGGAAAGTGCTGGTGCACTAAAAAGATCTGGACACTTGATTACGAGAAGTCAAAGCCAAAGCAGACAAGCACAAGACAACAATGAAGACATCGCGCCTAGTCCCACAAGTCGACTTAATGGTGTATTATCATTGGACGATTACTCGGAACGAATGAGGACGGCCGCCATCATGCTCGCCCAGCTCAATGCAAATATGATAAGAGAACAGACATCCCCACTACCAGCACTACAGCCCAGCTCCGGCGCCAGTGCTACGTCGGAAGTTCCCCCGCTCGCGCTCGCTTCTATCCTGTCAAGCCGAGGAACGTGGATTCCAGGAACGAGTTGGCTGACCGGCTCCTCACCGTCTTCTACTGACTCACCTTCATCCTATCCCGAGCATCAGCAGGCTATGCAGGCCCCCTCGCAGGGTCGTATGCAACTACAGTACGCTGAGGCACAGCAGATTAGGGGTCGGATCATGAAGGAGATGTTGGCCTTGGAGGAAGAACGGATGGAACGGATGAAAGAAAATAGGATGGGGAGTGGGACAGGCCTGGGGATCAGGGGAGTAGATATGGGTGGGGACGGGGGCAGTAGCGTTGGAATGAAGAGTGTAGAGGATGAAGGGATTATCAGGAGGGAACTGAATAAGGTGGACCCATCTGCTGTGGTGTTTAGCGAGAGCTGGGCCGCGAAGAAGGTACAGTGGTGCTGAGTTTTCCTTTGTGTTAGGGCTGAATTGCGGGACATAGAGCCGTATAAGGGGTGCCTCACCTTACGGACACCTTGGTGTGTCACTTATGTGTTGCTTCTGGTCCACCTCACTGACACACGCCCTCATTATCAGCGAACTGGGATTGCGTATCTGTGATCGTAAAAACCGGAGGTGATTTGCGGCAGGAGCAACTGGCCGTCCAGCTTATACGCGAGTTCCAGCGAATATGGGCAGAGGAGAACTGTCAATGTTGGGTGCGGTAGTGGGTGTCTTCCTTACAAGCTTCAGAACGTTGATCCAAACACCGTGTAATGACAGCTTCCGTATACTGATTCTTGGTGGGACCTCTGGACTGGTAGAAACTATCACAGATGCCGTGTCAATACATTCCATCAAGAAAGCGGAGTATGCGAAGAGGCTAGCCCAAGGCATGTTGGGTCACGTTACACTTATGGACCATTTCAAGTCTGTGAGTTGGTTCCGGGTTTGCGGGGGATTCACAGCATCTAATATACGGGAAAGACATATGGAGACCCTGCATCCGCGAAGTTTACTCGTGCCCAACGAAACTTTGCAAAATCTCTTGCAGGCACGTCATTTATCCTGACCCCTCCATACATACTCATCTCTCGCAGGCTATTCTATCGTCACTTTCCTCCTTCAGGTCAAAGATCGACACAACGGGAATATTCTTCTCGACCGTGATGGACACCTCATTCACATCGATTTTGGGTTCATCCTCAGCAATACACCGGGCAATATTGGTTTTGAGGCCGCACCATTCAAGTTGCCGCCAGAATACATCGAGGTGCTCGGAGGTGTGACTGGGGCGCCGTTCCTCGAGTTTAAGAGGCTATTCAGGGAGGGGTTCGAGCTTGCCAGGAAGCATTGCGATCGCATCACTAGTGAGTATCTTCCTCTTTCCAGGTGAATCAAGGAAAGAGATCGGAATTGCTGACTGGGGCATTGTAGCTCTTGTAGAATTGATGCAGAAAGACTCGAGGATGCCTTGCTTTTCTATCTACGGCGAGCAAACGGCGAGCCATCTGAGGGACAGGTTCCAGCCTACATTGACGCATTCGCTGATCGGGGAATATATCGATCGATTGATTGATACATCTCTGGGGTCGAATTGGACGAGGTTGTATGATTCTGTGGGTGCCCCCCCTTCTTTGGGTTCCCGTCATGACACTGACAGGAAATTGGTTTATAGTATCAGTATTATTCCCAATCCATCTTGTAAAGGATCACTGCCTACCGCTTTCTCACCATGTGTATTTTCTTGTATGCACCAGCCATCTTTTTATCACACAATAAATGTAGAAACAGGATCCGGGAAAAATAAAATAAAAATGAGGTGTATACAATGGCCCGATTCTCGCATGAGGTTACTGCAACCAACACGATCAGAACAATGATTTACAGCCAATCCGGGTGTTCATTGGCTAAAAGAGTTCATCGTAACGTTTGAGACATGAGTACCACTCGTAATCTGCACGAGTTATAAGTTCTTCGTCTCTGGAAGGCACAATAGGAAGAAGGGCGCACCGAAGCTGTCTCCCGCGTCACACCAGCATTTACCTCGTTTGTGGGCATCGCCTTGTGGGCAGTGCTGGAAAGGTTCGTGGCGGTAACCTGTAAACGTACTTAACCGCTGGTGGAGTGGAGTGCGCAAAGAGGAGATTTACCAATATCGTTGAAGAAGTGCTATGGATTAGGAGGGTTGGTGAGTCGGAGAGATGAGCAGAGTCGTACTAGATGACTTACAATCTGCTCCTTCTTCGCAAATAGGGCAGCACCGATACTATGTACGGGTGCATCCCCCCATCGCTATATTCATGTCCATTGAGCACTAATGGAGACAGATACAAGTCAAACACATACCTCATAGTAAAAACCACCTTTCTTGTCCAAGAAATCAAAGAACTTGGAATAAGCCTCTCCTCTCCAAAAGTCGAGGTCGCCAATCTCGAAATTGCTCCAGACTAGGTACGTTTCAATTGAATAAGGGTACACATGTGAATCGTCTCCAAGGTGCTTACAGTGGCAGCGGTTATAGCTCTCGCCCCCATCATCTGATAGGAACTGCATCGCATTTCCATGGGCCACGAGATCTGGGTTTTGTGTGATAAATTCTATAGGTTACAGTGGTCATTAGTCCCCAGTGATCAAGTGGCAGTGTCGGGAACCCGTACCCGTGACGGTCTTCCAGAGGGTCGGAATGGTAGTTTCGTACTCGTACAGCGATACAGTGAATCCTGGTCCAGAACATTACTATCTTCGCAGAAAGTAGAACATAACCGATGTTCACCTACCATAGACCTTCCCGTTATCCTCCATGATGAGGAAAGGGTCGTAATCCAGATCACAAAAGAATTTGACATCAGGTCTGGGAGACTGTCAGTTAGATAATGTATACGGCGTGGGCAAGAAACACGTTAAGCTCACTCTACTCTATTGTGAACGGAGACGATTGAGCTATGCATGAGCTTGATAATGTGATGAAGGTTGGGACCAACCTCCAATAGTACTTGTACGGTTTCAAAATTTCCTGGCGGTAGAAGAACTAGGTGCGGAACGTTAGCTAGGTCTGTGGCGGGGATAAGAGGATACGAACCCCAGAGTTGAAACGGCACATATTACGATATCTATTAGTCTCAGCATGATTAGAAAACTCCAGAACATTATTGGATTACTGTATAGCCAACGCACGGAACACTGCCTATGTCACGTCGTGAGTCCCCGTAAAGACTCTGAAAACCAATACGACGCACCTCCATAGATAACATTATTCTTCATCATATCCTCTCTCGCTGCCTTCGCCTTGTCTTCGTCAATCCAGTCAGGCTGGTACCAATCATCATGTGGGATGAGCCCAAACTTGACTGTCGCATCAGTCAATTCCTGAACGCGCCTAGTAACACAATGTCAACCACCGTTAGTCAAGGGCGTGGCCAGGAATACACAACACACTTCTTGAAATTATCGTCGAAAGGCTGCTCATTGAGGAACACATAGTCGTATCCAAACTTCTTGTTGAACCGGTCTTCCATCTGTTTGACGCTGCTCACTACACCATTGATGTCAGTGTTGCGAGCTATTAACAATCGATTCCATCATTAATTGGAACATAAGCGAACAGTCAGTGACACGTAGACACTCTCTGGAGCTCGGGCGCATACCAAGGATAACAATGGCGGCATTAGCTTTTCTTCCTTGTGGTGACGTGTGGTTGGGCTTGATGTAGTAATCCTCGGGAATCGGTTCCTTGTACGGTGGATTGGAGACATGTTGCTCGCCTCCAAAATGCTGCCTGAGGCTATCCAGTGATGTCGCTCGTCCGTAGAACTCGTTTGAGAAACTCAGAATGTAGTGTAAGCTGATCTGAATAAGCGACGTTGTCAGAGGTAAAGTTCTTAGTGTATAGACGGTGAGCGGATCGCCAGAGACCAACTTACGAGTATCACTAGCACCAAAGCCACGTATCGGATAGCGGTCATCATGATCACCAGGGATGCGGTGGCCCTCGAAATGAGAGATGTTAGGAAAAGATGAGGTGGTAAGTAGCAAGTCGTGGGGACTGTTGGCAGTGAGGGCCTTCCATCACTGGTCACGTCAGCACTGCCAGTATCCCCTCAATCTTGCACCACTCAGACCTCTGAACAACGTTTGTGAGATAGCAAATCTACTGTAGCGTCTACAAACACTACGATGTATATATAACGACTTCATGGTGAGCCCAGCTCGCTCTAATCCTCTCAAAATTCTCATCACGAAAACAAATTTTCAAATCTACTGAGACAGGAATTTGGAGCATAGTCTGCAACGCCAAGTTAGAATATATTTCCATACCGACAGAGAATTGTCACACACCAAAACTGTCCTTGGAATCACACGAACATCGACCCCGCGTCCATTCGACTCCAGACGGACAGTGCTGGAAAGGGTCATGTCGGTAGCCGATGTCACTGAAAAAGTGGACTTGGTCTTTCGAAGCAAAGAGAGATGCCGCTATGCTGTGAACGGGAGCATCTCCCCAGCGCTGGAAACGACCGGCGGTCAGCGTCAGGAGTGGTCCTCCGGGAAACACAGCTCACTTCGTAATAGAAACCGCCTTTTGATTCTAGGAATTCGAAAAACGTCTGGTACGCTTCACTTCGCCAGAAGTCCATATCGGCAATTTCAAAGTTGCTCCAAACTAGGAATAAGGATCAGCCCAGAAATTAAGTCACTAACCGTCAGGCTTACAATGGCACAAGTTATAGCGTGCTCCACCATTGTCAGAAAGAAATTCCAGAGAGTTGTTGGGGCTCAAGTACTGAGGATACAAGCCCATGAATTCTGATATTCTGATGAGCATGCAGCAATAGCGAATTATGCAATCCTTGTTACCCTTAACTGTCGACCACAACGTTGGGATGGTTGGCTCCCATTCCACCAGGGAAATGGTAAAACCTAGGATTCGTGAGTAGCTGCGTGACCTTCACTGGGGAGTGTTCTGGACGGACTGTAGACTTTGTTGTTTTCTTGCATGAAGACGAAGGGATCATAGGTGACGTCACAGAAAAATTGCACGCCAGGTCTTCCATTCACATCAGCATCCACACTGTCCAACACGCCAGAGGCCGCGACTCACTCGACACTACAGGAGACCTATTGTTAGCGAATCCCCATGGAGCGAGATCATCATGTGGCTTACCGCCAATAATAACGATACGGTTCTAATAATTCGTGCTTGAAGAAAAACTAAACATAGCACCGGCGCAGTGTTGTCATCACCGCTGCTTGCGATGAGGTGAGAAATCGGACCCACCCCAGAGTTGAATCGACACATGTTCCGGTATCTGAAATCAGTCAGGCGATGCACCGGTTTTCAGTGCCGCGATGGTACAACTTACGCGACACTGCCTAGAAGCTGAATCAGCATCTGCCGCAGCGCGATCCGAGCGAACGAGGCTTACCAGCATAGATAATGCCCTGTGCCATCATGCGCTGTCTTCCGGCTCGTGCACGGTCCTCGTCTATCCAGTTGGGCTGGTACCAGTGCGAATGGGGAATTACTCCAAAGTGGATAGGTGCACTCGTCAGCACCCGAACACGCCTATGAAGCCATTGAGGACATCATCACGTCAAGATTGGATGGCCGACGCACTCCTTGAATTCGTCGGTAAATTCGACCTCATTGAATAGAACCCAGGGGTATCCGTAATGTTTGTTAAACCTGTCCTCCATCTGCCGGATGCTAGGAGATTACTCCTGCAAGATCTGAATTCCGACACAGGAACACAAAGGTCGCATTTGCCCGTTTGGGGGGCGGGGGATAGAGGGCGGAGGGCTGTGGCGAAAGCTTTGTTTGAAGTATTTCAACATGTTCGGCGGTTAGGGTTAGAGCCGAATCGGTGGGGGAAGGAGGAGGGTGAAACGAATGATTCTCATGAGCCAGCTGCCACTGCTCACTAAGATGTTGGAAGTTTGCAAGACGGGTATAGTCCGCATGGAGCACGTTCAGGACATAATGCAGCGAAACCTATCCAGGGGTGAGTCGAGATTACAGTATATAGCCCAATAGACCTACGATCGTCGCAAGGACGATAATGATCAACCGTCGGGGACTGCCTGTAAAGATAGAGAGGGCAGTCATGGTGAGGGAGGGGGGAGAAGAATCATGACCAAGCATCACAAGAGTTAATATAAATGAGAGCAAATGTGGAGAGGAGAAATCGGGTTAAGACACAGGTGGAGCCCGTAACCATTCTACACAATTCCCGCTCCACAGATTCCTAGAGACATGCTAGCCGACACGGGCACACGGCGCCATTAGCTGTTTGCAACGATGCTTGTTGCGCGATAGATCTCAAATTCTACTGCGCAGACGAAGATTAAATGGCAATTAATTGTTCCCACCCCCTTCAGGCTTTGTACGTGTTTGGCTTGTTTTTTTCCTTGTGACATTACCATCCTTCCTCGTCCAACTCGTTATGGCGTCCTCCTCCACTGCCCAAACTTCACCCCTCGCGGAACCCACCACACCCTCTAAAACCCCTGTGGCACCTTCTTACTTCAACTCCGTGTCGCCTCTCTGGAATGCTATCGACCGTTTCAACCAATGGCGAGCAGACTTGGGACTCTCCCATCCCGGCACTGTCGAAAATCTCCAAAAGGAGGTCAAGGGTACGTGTCTGGTTGAGAGTAATTCCGCCACTTTGAAAATAACCAGTCGCTCGCGTCTTAGCCACCCATTTGAACAACTACATGTTTGATGGAGCTCGTGCCGACTTGACGAAGAGCATGTCCATGAACCCTCTCTTCCAAGTGACCCATTCTTTTGCACTGGGATCACACACCCTTCCATCGTCATACAATTTTGGCGCTATCTTTGCGAACCAGAAGGTACAGCGTCCTCTACTGGAACATAGCCAATGATTAAGCTAGGACACGTAGGTGTTCATGCAAGGAGGTGTTGACCACGAAGGCAACGTTAATGCTAGGTTCAATCACGGTTGGTCGGAACACCAAGTGACAAAAGCTCAGGCGCAAGTGAGTCCTCGTATCCTCTTATGCGAGCTGCTCTCAACTGCCTCCTTTATTAGTTTTCGAAACAGGCCGGGCAAAACATGATCCAGTTGGAACATGATTACCAGGGCCGCGACTTCAACTTAAATTTCAAGGGTATCAACCCCTCCCCAACCGACTTGACAGGCATTTATGTCGGCAGTTACCTGCAATCTGTCACCAAAAACATCGCCTTGGGTGTCGAAACCCTATGGCAGCGACCTAGTCCTGATTTGTCTGAAACGAGCTCGTCATATCTTGCCAAGTTCACGAGCAACGATAAAAACTGGATTGCAACGGCTCAATTGCAGCCCGCCGGCATTCCTTCAGGCTACCTACTGGCAAAAGCTAAGCGAGAAAGTTGAGGTCGCCGCTGACTTGCAGCTAATCGCCGCGCCTACGCGACGTGATGCCATAGCCACTGTCGGCGCCAAGTATGACCTCAGACTGTCTACTTTCCGCGCCCAGCTCGATTCCACTGGCAAAGTGTCGGCGCTCCTTGAACAGCGGTTCACTCCCACGTTTGCTTTCCTTGTTTCGGGTGAAATTGATCACTTTAAGGTGTGTCAGGCCGAGCCATCATCCGCAGGCATGTGTTTAACAACATAATCTCCTTCTGTAGAATGCCGCCAAAGTTGGCGTCGGTGTGATGATCGAGAGCTCGAGTTTGACTCCAGAGGAGATGGGCCTCCCCCCACAGCCCTGATTCTGCATAATATAATCACCTAGAATTCTGTCCCTCTACCCATACATAATGGACGTTGTTAGTTATTACACTGTCCTCGACCCCCTACTTGTTACGAGTTGCATCCTATCCCTAGATACCAGAGCAACTTGTTGAAATCTAAATGACGTCACATGGATATCTGCAAAGCACTCATCAGCCTCGAGGCACAAAAAAAACAGACTCCGACTGACCCCTTAATACGCCAGAGTAAGTATGTCGCACCTACATCCTCACCCGTCAACTTCCAGGATGGTTGAACCAGTGCTTGAGCTTTGTAGCATCGGCTGTGAAACCACTCCTGGCCAACCTCTTTTTGAAGATATTAGCTTTACAGTGAATGAGGGTGTGTAAGCGACACGGCGATCTACCCTTTGCAACCAATTCACACTAGGTCACAGGAGATATAATCGTTCTACAAGGAAAGAGTGGATCTGGGAAGACCACGCTGCTCAAGTGCATTGCGCATCTCGTTCTCCACAGGGGAACGATACTGTATCGTGGGAGGTGCGAGGGAGCAATTCCGCCCCGTTGCTTTACAACCAAGAAGGATTTACAATACTAATACCGAACGGCTGCTTTTTGATTCTCAAGGTCCCCACAGGCACATGGTTTGCAAAGAATCAAAGCATATAGCCTGGCGACGACTACTTACTGTTTTCAATTATAGGTATACCCATATTCAGGACAAGGGTGCTCTACGTCCCCCAGCGGCCATCGCTACTTCCAGGCACACCAAGAGACTTTTTGTACTCGGTGTCGGAGTTGAATTCACATAAAGCCCACAGCGGGGATGGTAATCCCGACAAGGGAGCATCCTACGGGGTCTTTAAGAAGGCGGCAGAAATAGCGAAAACCTGGGGAATTGATATGGAGCTTTGGGAGAGGGGCTGGCCAAATTTGAGCGGCGGGCAGGCACAGAGAATTGCGTTGGCCGTTGCGCTCGCATTGGATACGGCGGAGGTTTTGTTGCTTGACGGTCAGTCCCTTGTTTGTGTGCTTATCGGCCTGGAATCATGTAAAATTAGAGCCGACGTCGGCGTTGGATGCGCATTCGTCCGCGATGGTGGAGGAGTTTTTGGTTAACGAAGTAAAGGCGCCACGGAAGGTACTCAAATCGGTTATCTGGATAACTCACTCCGAGGATCAAGCGAAACGGGTTGGTACTCGTTTCCTCAACTTTGCAGACGGATGCTGTGGTAGAGGAACCATCTCCCTGTGTCTAATCCAAAGGTTTAACGGAGCCCCTTGTGGAACGGCTGAACGTATGGTTAACTAGCAATATAGAATTAGCTTCGGGCATATCTCTCTTTAAGTATTCTGTCAGTCTGCCATTGGTTATCTCAGGGTCGCAATCACGACGAGTATGCAAGGAGGAGGGTCAATCCCAAGCCCGTATAGCTCAGCCGGTAGAGCATTGTACTTATGAGGTTACATTCTGGCCATGCAAGGGTCTCGAGTTCGAATCTCGATATGGGCATTTTCTTTTGTTTTTGACACGAACAATTTGTTCTATCCACCAACATGTGCCAGATAACCTCGGTTTTATTGAGGGATTGGATGTGACTTACATTACATAAGCGAGGATAGTGATAATTATGGATTGGTGAATTATTTGCCGAATGAAAACGCGACGGGAGATGAAAGTAAAAGCCAGTCAAAATCTAGTCCTCCCACATGCTCACAATTTCTGACTGGTGTGTCATAACCGCCACATCTTTGCGGATGGGATTGATGCGAGGATACACGAACTACAAACGGATGTCAGTGAGAGCAACAAGGTCACCATAGACACAGACACACCCCCTCGTTGTACTCGTTCATTACTTCAGCAGCGATAAGCTCCTTGTCCTTGAGCAGAACGGTATAAGAATAAACAAGGAGGTTCAACTGTTTAAGAGTCGGCGAACATTATTCTGTTATAGGAGAGACTCGCGCACCTGCACGCCTGTCAAGCCCATTACCAATAGCATGAGGATCCAATTTGACGAAGTCGTAGCAATCCACAGGACTGAGTGTATTGGGGAGTATACACTGAATAACTCTAGTTCAAGTTCGCCGGGATTCCACGTGGAGAGCTGCTGGCACTATGGAGGCTCTCGCAGGGGGAGGTTTGCTCATGGATGGCGGACTCATGCCCAAGAGGAAGCGCCATGAATATGAGAAGGCGTACCATGCCCCCGAGCGAAGCTGGGCTGCGAGTGAGGGCGTTTTGAGAGGCTCAAAGTCGAGCTCTGCTGCGACCGTCTTGGCATGTGGGGAGGAGAGGGGATCGACGCGTTTGTGGAAGTGGTAGAGTCTCGTGCGGGAAAAGAGGTAGGCCACGTTGAAGACAGAACCGAGAATAAGGAAAAGGGTGACAGGTATGGTCTAGAAAAGATAAAGGGACAAGCCCATGAATGAGTGAGGGGTCCCGGGCGGGGATGTTGGGAGGAGCCTGGACATACCCAGTCGAACCACGAGGTTCCCTCACCCTCGTGGTACATATCTTCCCAACCAAGATCGGAGTCGGGAATTTTACGTATTTGGCTTATACGAGTACAAAGGTGCAGAAAGTGCATTGTGCCACCAATGATTCTGGCTGATATTTTTGAGGACGGGAGGGGGAGATTGTGAGGGAAAAGTGCGATTTCAAACGCGATAGCGGAGGGGATGGACGTAACCCTACACACATAAAGTCGTTGAGACAGGTATCATAACATGCAGTGACGGAGGACGAACCTTTCGTACAGAGATTTCTTACGAACAACGGCCTTGCGTGCTGGTGTCCCATTGGCGGTAGAACCGCCCATGGGTTTGCGAATCTTGCTTTGTGGTGTAGCATATGGCGGCGGTCTGCGAGAGCGTGCGGCCTCCCAGTCGAAAGGCACTGAAGACGAGATTGAGGGGGTAGAAGCAGGTGAACGGTATAGACCTATGGATACACGGCTGCGTGGGGTTGAGGGTGGGGCAATGAGAGGAGAGCCTGGTGAAGTATTGGCACCATGATGAGGCGAACCTGTAGCGGCAGCACGATTCTCCTGGGCGAAACGACGGAGGGACATGGAGAACAGTCTCAGAGCCAATTACGGTATGCAACCCCCCCCCCCCAACGGAAATTCAAAATGAATAAATAAGTAAATAAATAAATAAATAAATAAATAAAGAGGAAAGGAACGTGACAACGAATAACACGTGGTCGCCTGCTTCGATACGAACACGTGCCCTCACACGTGTTGGTTGAACAATGGAAATGGAAAAAATTTAGGCAGAGCAAACAAGCGCGCTACCCTTCTTCTTTACCATCACACTCGCCTTTTTTTTAAGCCCCCCTGCGTTACCTTTTTGACCTCAACCACACTCTCAACCGCCTCTAGCCTTCCATCACGTCGTCGATTCTCATTCGCCCCTTTACGACCACAGCATCCTTGTCTGCTTTGAGCGGTGAGACACTTCAACACTATGCTCATATGTAACCTCAATCATTGTTGATAAAGATAGGATGGCCGGCAATCCTTCGTCCTCTCACCATGGTGAACACCGTGAGCACCGTCACCGTAGTGAACGCTCTTCTTCCCACCACCACCATCGCACCATTTCTTCTACCACTCTTCTTCTTGTCCTGTCTCTTGTCCTTGCGGTTCTTGCAGTCATGCTTTCCCTTCCCTCCAATGCCACGACCACCGCGAATGCAGAAGGAGGGTCTGGTGTTCTGGGCTATCTGACTCCGAAACGTACTCAGGCGCTCATTGCTCGTGAGAGCGCTGTCGCTGTCCGTGAAGCTGAGGTTGCACGTCGTGAGGCTGAGATTTTGGTGGGCGCACCTGGCGGTGTTGTCCCTACGCCTCCTACTTGCGCTCCTTGCGTAGCTTCTGCCACGGAGACCATCACCGCCCCCATCCAAACTATCATCAAGGAGATTGTCAAAGAAGATTCTCTGACACCCCCCGGCTGGACTGGGGCTCGCGCCGAGGAACTGCTCGAACGCGAACTCAAGATCGCGGAACGTGAAAGAGATATCAGCAAGCGCGAAGAGAATGTTAACCGTCGAGAACATGATGCAGCACGTCGCGAATCTTGGATCATGGAACAATTAATGTAGGTCTCCTGGGTAGTTTGGTCTATGAGCCATAACTGAATTGTTTGCAGTGCTCTTGGTAATGACAACCCACAAACAGTTGAAGAGGAATATCTCTACGAGCCCCCTATTGGGAAGCGGAAAGCCCCTAAGGTACCCACGCCTCCTACGCGTCGATCCGATCTTTAAGGCGAAGGGGGAACAAGATGATGTCTTGTCAGTCACATCCGTAGGAATCCCTCCGTGCGCTTGGGGGACTGCGGCATTCCTAAATGCGGGGTATATGACATCGATCGCTATATTAATCAATATTCATCGATCGATCGTGTCGCGATCTCGTGCTACGCGTTGCACACGTGATAGCTCACTCCCCACAGCATCTTTGGCCTGCGACCCCCCCTTCCCTTATTTGATTGTTGCTGAATATATACTAACGCGTGCTTTTCTACATTTCTAGTACAAGGAGCTTCCCCCTATTGTTGCCGAAACTGTTCATGAAACCTTAATCAAGACCATTACTGTCCCTTCTCCTTCAAGTACTCGCCCTGCAGCCCAGCCCTCCCCCGTCTCCCCGAGTCAATCAAAGACTGATTCGAGTCCCCGTACCACTGAAGTCGAAATTGTTACCGAGTACGAGGGGCCACCGACCAGGACCATCTCGAGGCCCCGTCCCACAAGACCCCCGACACGTTGGTTCGGTGCATGGTAGACTCTGCAGACTATTGGTTGTGCTTTATCTTGCTTCTTGTATTTTGTATCCTCTTGCCCTCCTGCTTTTAGACGGATAGTTCCGTTCTATCCTCTGAGCCCTTTCCACATTCTAATATTTCCCTTTGCCGCTATGTTACGACTGACTCATGCGTTGACGATTACTTTCGGGTGTCAAAAGGACTGCTCCCTCTTGATGGACTGGATATGGCTTTTGCTAATGATAGTGGTAGTTAGTGTAGTCTAGTTTAGTGTTATGGTCCAATATATCAGCAAAGTCATGCCGGATTCATAGACTCCCGATAATAACAAAGCCAAGCTGTTCTTCCGATTGTTCCGCGCCGTGAACTTTTTCGTCTGGCCTTAGACGCGCCAACGTCCTTGAGGACGGTAGTCCAGGATGCACCTCAGACCCATGGCACGACGCTGTATGCAGCGCCATTACAAACTCGCACGAACTAGAACTATGTCCTCCGCTCCTTTCCCACTCCCAAGAACCGTTGAAATCCTCGGGAGGGTGCATCACAGAGATACAATAACCAACATCACACCAACCATTATCTCGAAAATCCCCCTTCGTCTCCACTACTCAGCCCCACCACCCTCTAAGCACTCTCCGTGGCCTGATCGAATCCACCTATCCAGATTTTGCTCACCTCTCCTCCTTGTCACCCCTCGTCACACCCTTCAAAAACTTTGACGAGCTCTCGTTCCCGGCCGACCACCCAGGTCGGTCTGTCACGGACAGCTATTACGTGAACAAGGACCTCATGTTGCGCACACACACTTCCGCGCACGAAGTTGAGACGTTCCGGCGCGGGGAGACCAAGTGGCTGCTTACGGCGGATGTGTACCGGCGGGACGAGATTGACGGGTCGCATTACCCCGTATTTCACCAGGTGGAGGGCGCGCGGATATTCAGTGCGGACGCGAATGGGCTGAAGGAAGTAGAGGAGGACAGTGAGATGTTAGAAGGGATGTTGGCAGGCGAGAATATTGTGATTGAGGATGTGCCAAATGTAACGGGGACGAATCCTGTACAAGAGGGGCATGATCCTGTGTTTGCGGAGGCGGTGACGAGAAATTTGAAGTTGTCGTTGAATAGGTTGATTTTGCGTGTGTTCGGAGGGGCAGCAGGGGTAGGGAAGGAGGAGCCGTTGAGGGTCCGGTGGATTGAGGCGTATTTCCCGTTTACGAGTCCGAGTTTCGAGGTTGAAGTCTTTTTCCAGGGAAAATGGCTGGAGATTTTGGGGTGCGGTGTTGTCAGGCAGGCGACGCTGGATACGGCTGGTACGTATGTGTGAATTTTCTTTTTCTTTCTTTTGACTCAGGTTTGTCAAGGGGTGCAGAATAAGATTGGCTGGGCGTTCGGATTGGGTTTGGAACGGATAGCAATGGTCCTGTTCTCAATACCTGATATCCGGTTGTTCTGGTCCACGGATGAACGCTTTCTCTCGCAATTTGAGCAAGGCAAGATTACGACTTTTAAGTCGTATTCAAAATACCCATCTTGCTTCAAGGATGTTAGCTTTTGGCTACCACACCAAGCATTGTTGCATGACAATGATTTCTGTGACGTTGTCCGGGATGTGGCAGGTGACCTGGTAGAAGACGTGAAGAAGGTAGATCGTCTATTTACTTATTCTAATGAGTTTGGCATTCAGACAAGTCGACAGATCGACTACTTTGTTAACCCCAAAACCAATAGAACCAGCAACTGTTTCAGAGTTAACTACCGGTCGATGGACAGGTATGTCTGACTCTGATTTCCACTTGCATATCAATGCTAATCCCATGTCCAGGTCGCTCTCGAACGAAGAGGTTAATGTGATCCAGGACCGAGTCGTGTCACGACTGAAGGAGCAGTTTGCAGTGGAGATCCGGTAGGGACGGTCTTCACTGAGTGGGTTGATTATCGATACATATCGTGTAGAGTTGAGAGTCGTGAATTAGTCGTAGATATATAATTTTGACGGTAATGGGTGACCAATAAACAAATGACACGGCTCGAAGCCTCTCCAGTGGGCGAATCATGATGTCTCCTGTGCTACGCCAACCTGGGCTGCTCGTAGAACCCGGTCCTTGATCATATAGCCGACCTTCTGGCAATCCACGACGGTACCGGGTTCTTTGCCGGGTATTGGTGCCTGATAAAGTGCTTCGTGCATATTGGGGTCAAACTTTTCACCAGTGGGATCGAAGGGTTTGACGTGGTATTTGAAGAGGGTCTGAAGAAGAAGACGGTGGGTCATTTCAACACCCGTGTGAAGCTCGTGAAGGTATTCTTCGTGAGATTTCGGAAGGGGTTCTGATGAGCCCGACTTTGCTTTTGACAAGGCGGTCTCGGGGACGGTTTTGAGTGCAATGGCAAGAACGTCAACGGTCTCGAGAAGGTCGGAGGCGAACTTGGAAATGGCAAAGTCGCGCGTCTGCTCCTTCTCCCGTGCGGAATTGCGTTGCAGGTTAATGAAATCTGCCTGAAGATATCGTAGCCGACCCTTTGGAGAACGTCAGGATGGAATCGGAGAGGGCGAGGTGCTGGCAACATACCGTGAGGTCGACGACCTCGGCCTCTTTAGCCTTGAGCTTTTCAGGCGCCTCAGTGCACTTGTTGTCGGCTTCGGAGCCCCCCTTCTTCTCCTCCTGCTTCTCCTGCTCCGGCGCACCGTTGGCAGACTTGTCCTCCGAGTAGTGACGTCTGGCCATATGAGACACGACGGAGGGGTGTCTGGGAGCGGTGCGTGCCAGGGACCTCGAGGAAAGGGAGGCAGTGCAGGCCTTGAAGGAGTTGAGAAGGGCGGCTGAAGACATGGAGGATGGAAGGACTTGTGTAGTTTTGCTGGCGCGGTTTATTCCCGCACAAAAACTGGAAATTTGAGAGTATAGTGCGTGGGAAGATGGCGGACCGGTGGAAGGGCGGACCGGTGGAGGACACCAAGAAAAAAAAAGGGGGGAGGGAGGGAGCCGGCGGCCGCAAGCAGCCCACACCGAGGCGTCAGAGAAGGTGACACAGAGAGCGAACAGACGATATTTAATCCCATTCCACTTGAACGAAAGGACAGGTTTCTGCTGTCTCATCCGGACCCAAAACCGGACGTGGCCATGCGCGTTCTTTTCAGCCGCGCCTTATCTCGCAATCACCTCTACACCATGGCCACTGGTCCTGCAAGACTCATAGATGGTACCGCCCTCGCAAAGTGTGTTCCCCCCTTCACCTGTTCCTGGGGTTTGACTTCATCTCTCCCCCTCAAGGTCGATTCGCCAAGGTGTCAAGGACAGGATCGTGTCCATTCAGGCTAATCACCCCCGTTTCCAACCTCAGCTTGCCGTCGTCCAGGTCGGCGATCGCTCCGACTCCTCCACCTATATTCGCATGAAAGCAAAAGCCGCTGAGGAAGTCGGCATTAAATTCCAGCACATCAAGGTCGCAGCCGGCGCCGAAGTTGACGACATTGTCCAAGTCGTCGAGAAACTGAGCAGCGACGATAAAATTAGTGGCGTACTTGTACAACTACCACTCGGTGACCACATTCATGCTGACGGAGAGCGACGCGTGACCGAGGCCATCAGTCCCCAGAAGGATGTCGATGGGTGAGCACACCGCCCTCGCAAGCGATCAACCACAAACTCATCAGCCCATTTAGTTTCCATGCGTACAATATCGGCCACCTGTCGTCCCGCGCTTCTGAGCCGCTTTTTGCTCCGTGCACTCCTGCTGCTGTGATTCGTCTTCTGGAAACCGCTGGGGTATCCGTTGCGGGCGCACACACTGTCGTCCTCGGCCGCAGTGATATCGTCGGCAGCCCAGTTGCCTCCATGCTCAGGAGCAGAGATGCTACAGTGACTCAATGTCACAGCAAGACAAAAAATCTCGATGAGATAGTGTGTATCGCCCCGAATCCTACGAGTACCATTTACTAGATAATCCACAGGTTAAAACTGCTGACATCGTCGTCTCTGCGATCGGTAAACCCGAATACGTCAAAGGAGCCTGGATCAAACCGGGCGCTGTTGTCATTGACGTTGGCATCAACTACGTACCCGGTACGACATCCTGCCCGCCGTATTCTGGAGCCTCTTGCTCACAATTCTTCAGATGCAACCAAGAAATCAGGTCAAAGACTGGTTGGGGATGTGGAGTTTGGAGCTGCATCTCAAATTGCTTCGCAAATTACCCCAGTGCCTGGAGGCGTTGGTCCAATGACTGTTGCCATGCTCATGGAAAACACCTTCAAGTCAGCCGAACGCCTTTGGGAGCAAGCGCGATCTATGAAGATTAAACCTCTCAAACTTGACGTCCTTGAAAAGGTCCCTCCCGACATCGACATTTCGATGGCACAGACTCCCAAGCCCATCATTCGACTTGCAGAAGAGATTGGCCTGCTCCCCGATGAACTCGAGAGCTATGGTAAATACAAGGGTAAGGTTGACCTCAGTGTCCTCGACCGCCTTGCCCATCGCAAGGACGGAAAATATATTGTTGTCTCTGGGTGAGCATGTTTCGTCGCCGTAGAGGGTTCATCGGTTCAATAGCGAAAAGTATCACTCCTACACCTCTCGGCGAAGGCAAATCGACCACTACCATCGGCCTGGCACAAGCACTAGGCGCGGAACTCGGCAGACCTACCTTTGCTTGCATTCGTCAGCCTAGCCAGGGTCCTACCTTCGGCATCAAGGGCGGTGCCGCTGGCGGTGGCTACAGCCAAGTTATTCCTATGGATGAGGTGAATTCTTTTTTCAGATGCAGTTTCTTTTTACCGAGAGAAATTAGTTCAACCTACACCTGACTGGCGATATACATGCCGTTACTGCAGCCAATAATCTTCTGGGTACGAAACCTTTGTGTATTCCACTCGAACAAAAGCCGATATGAATATAGCCGCTGCTCTCGATGCCCGTATCTTTCACGAGACCACCCAAAGCGATAAGGTGTGCCTTCTTGTCTCAACCACAGATGTGATGTTGACCCTCTCCAAAGGCTTTGTATAGCCGTTTGGTCCCTACCCAGAAGGGCAAACGCGAGTTTGCACCTCTTATGCTAAAGCGCTTGAAAAAGCTCGGCATCGATAAGACAGACCCCAATACATTGACTCCTGAGGAGATTGCTCGGTTCGCCCGTCTGGACGTCGACCTTGGCACTATTACCTGGAACCGCGTCCTTGATACTAATGATCGATTCTTGCGCAAGATTACAATTGGACAAAATTCCACTGAACAAGGTCATGCTCGCGAGACGGGCTTTGATATTGCCGTCGCTAGTGAAGTCATGGCCATTCTTGCATTGACAACCTCGCTAGAGGACATGAAGGAACGCTTGGGTGCCATGGTTGTCGCTACAAGCAAGCGCGGGGAACCCGTCACTGCTGATGATATTGGTGTCACCGGTGCTCTCGCTGTTTTGATGAAAGATGCCATCAAGCCCAACCTCATGCAGACTCTACAGGCATGTTGCAACCAATGCACGTTCTGCGGCGTGCTTACTTGATGATAATAGGGTACCCCCGTCTTCGTTCATGCTGGGCCCTTCGCAAACATTGCCCACGGGAATTCCTCCATCCTCGCCGATCGTGTTGCCCTGAAACTTGCCGGTACCGAAGAGGGCGACCCCCCCGATCGCGTTGGGTACGTCCTCACAGAGGGCGGTTTCGGTGCCGACATGGGAATGGAGAAGTTTTGTAATATCAAATGCCGCGTTAGTGGACTTAAGCCCGATGCAACTGTCATTGTGGCTACCACCCGTGCACTCAAGATGCATGGTGGCGCGCCTGACGTTATCCCTGGCAAGCCTCTTGCAGAGACTTATACGAAGGAGGATTTGATTACCCTTAAAGGGGGGTGCAAGAATCTGGTCAAGCATATTCAAAACTCCAAGAAATTTGGGGTCAAGGTTGTCGTCGCTATCAACAAATTCGCGTAGGTCGCTTGACGTTCCAGACGCTTCTTTGCACTTATATTCACTCCCTTCAAAGTTCCGACACCGAAGCCGAGCTTGCTCTCGTACGCGATGAAGCCATTGCAGGAGGCGCTGATGGCGCTATTGTCAGCAACCACTGGGCACAGGGCGGTGCAGGTGCGCGTGCACTCGCTGAAGCGGTTGTGGCGCTTTGTGAGGGCGAATCTGAGTTCAAGTTCCTTTACGACCTTGACCTTCCCATCGAGGAGAAGATTGAGATTATTGCCAAAGAGATCTATGGTGCTAATACAATTGAGCTATCGGAACTTGCTAAGACGCAGGTTGAGACGTATACGAAGCAGGGATACAGGAACCTCCCAAGTAAGGTTTTATTCATTGGGTGAAGGTGCTACTGACTTAGGAACGGGATTGTAGTCTGCATGGCCAAGACACAATATTCATTCTCTCATGACCCTAAACTCAAAGGTGTCCCTACAGGTGAGTACAGATGCGGTGGGTCGATGGCAAAGCAAGGTCTCTGACACCCTGATTCATTGCAGGATTCACCCTTCCTATTCGGTCAGTACGTTTGTCGGCTGGCGCCGGCTTCTTGTATCCGATTCTAGGAGATATGCAAACCATGCCCGGCCTCGGAACGCGCCCTGGTGCGTTCGCTCATCTTCCTTCTGGGGGGGCTCGGGCACTGACTTTTTCCTTTTGCTATTAGGCTTCTGGGAAGTCGGCTTAAACCCCGAAACAGGTCGCGTTGTCGGCCTGTTCTAATATGACGCTGTGCGAAGCAAACGACAGCGGACGTCGGCATCCCCAACATATCAAAGTTGCTGTGGTCATCCAGAGTTAACGCATTCAACTGTTGATTAGATTGTTTCTGCTTTCGTTTTCATTCACTCCCACATCATACATCCAACTCACAATTCAACATTGCAGTTCTGCTACTGTATCACAAATAATAATCAACCAATTTCAAGGGTGTCCGAGCAATTCGTCGACCAGTGACTCGATGGTATGCCTCAGTCCAGGGAGCCTGGGATTGGTGAACGATGAGAAGGGAATCTGTTGCCCTTCGGGGGACTTGAACGCAGGTGCGGGAGCGAGGTTGCCGGATTGAATGTCCAGAGTGATGTTATTCAGGACTGCGTTTACTTGTCTATTGAAGGTATTGCCGGCGGCATCTCTGTACCTGAAGACATTGCTGTTGGTACCGTTCCCAGTGTTTCCTGTCTGAGCAAGGTGGAAGAAACCACCTAGGATGTTCGATTTTGGTCAGCCGCTGGAAAGTGATATGAGATGCGACAGGTGGAACCTACTTGCTAACTGACGCTCTTGGGTATTGCTCCTTGTGACAATGGGTGATGGGAGCAGATCGCGGTCATATGAGTGGTCGAATTGGGCTTTGACTGGAGCGTTTTCAGTAAAAGTTGCTGTGCCATGCAGCTACTTATCTTACAGTCGCTTCCATTTGCATTAAGGACGGTAAAGTTGATGTTGAGCGGGTATGAGAAGTCGTCAAAAACTGCGAGTTGTCCGTTATGTGTTGAAGACACTCGGCCCGCAGCAGCCTGGAAAATATTCTATCAACAAGCACAGAATCAGTATCGAAGATTTTGCGTGTACAAGCGTCCAAATGTACCTGTATGCTGGCATTTTGGAGGAACTGCTGGAGGTTTGAATACTGTAAATTCTGGGAGAAAGCTACATGTGAGCGCCTTCCACTCCCACTGACAATGTCGGCTTCAACCCGAACTCTCCTGGTTGCCTTGACTGTGACCTCCACATCGCCATTTTCGCCGACAGACCCAACTGTAGAAGTCTGAGCGAACGGGTCCGCTTCGTACAGAGTGATCCTTCCAGTAGTAGGACGGGGGGACCTGTCGGTGATCACCTGCAAATTACCAGACACGAACCAGTTCTGGAGGGTCACGTGGTCGTTTTCGGCCGATGCTACGTCGATTGTAAACGTGTGTGCGCTGCCGTCAGTCAGCAAGGGGACAAAAGGTGTCACATCGAGGAAATAGGTTGGGAGGTCGATGGCACCATAAGAGGTAATTGGCCTGCCATTTGCAGTAAGCGGATATTCGAGACGGGCACAGGGCGAATTACCTCCATGCCGTGGGAACAATACCCCCTGTGAATATAGTAGCGTAGGGGAAGGCCACTCCAGCCACCCGACCATCGATCAGGAGACGTACTTCACGGAAGGGGCCCTGTCCCAGCGCAACGCCGTCCGGAAGACTCGGGAGGAACTGGTTCGCTGTGTTGAAATACTGGGAATATTGAGCTGTGCGTCGGCAGCTATTGGTTCGATGGCTGATGATCTTACCCAGAACTCTTCGTTGCCATTTCCCGATGCGTATAGTTCTGCGTACACCTCAACTGCGTTCTGTGGGAGAGTGACATTGATCTGTTCGTGCGATCATGAGCACTTTTGTACAACAACGGATAGGTCAGGTGGTGAGGCACCCACAGAGAATCCAGGAGGCACAGAGGCTTGGTTTCCCGTATTGTTTTTGAGCGTTGATAGCGGGAGTATCAAATCTGATTTCTTGGCTGGCGGGTGCTGCGGTGACGACGCATAGAATGTTGCATGAAGCACAGCTATACTTTTATCATTAGCCCTGCACCTCACCAGGACTACCGAGGGCACTGACTAGAGTATACTCCATCAAGACCAGTTTGAATGAGGTTGTCAAGCTGCAGAATAAAGGTCCCAGGCTTCGCGAATAAAGGTGTATATCTGGTCACGTCCTTGATGTAGGTCCAGATAATCCCATCTCCTCGGGTAGGCTCTGGAGTGGATGTTCGCCAAACTATCAAATTGTGTCAATGATAACTTCTTTTCCCAGGGTTCTGCACGTACTTTCGACGTTTTGGAATGTGAAGATTCCAAGTCTGTCGAATTGCGTTCCGTTGGAAGTGACAGTGAAGTTGAGAGTGATTGCTGCCCATGTGCCTGGGGCGCCACAGTCGGTAGGGGGACTTGGCGGCTCAGGTCCAGAGAAGTCTGTCAAGATGAAAGAGCTTACTTGAACTGGACAATTTCCTCCCTGGTTTCCACACCAGTCAAACACCAAGGGATATAAGCCGGGCCAAGACCACACACTCACATGCCAAAGGAAAAGGCAAAGTCCCTCCTATCCACAAATTCAATGTCGGCTCATGTGAAATCATGCAAATCAAACTCACTGCAGAATTTGTATCGTACACTGTTTCGCGTCATGTGGAACAGGCGGCGGTTGAGCGACTTGGAAATCCACAAGCCTCGCAGCCCGAGCAAACCAAGCTGGCTCCAACAGAACCACCAACAGAATCCCAGTCATGCGAACCAAAAAATTCAACATCGCCATCTTTCTTTTTCGCGCAAAAATTCCCTCAGGTTCAGCAAGTGCACCTAGGCTCAAAGTGTCGTTATACTCCGTAAGCGGACTCTGATGCGCAAGAAGCCTGCTAGAGCAGTATGATTCCTTCAAGACGTTTGGGAAAAGAGGGGAACCAGTGAGTACATGAAGCATGGGATCTTGCCCAGTTTATATAGGTGCGCCTGGTGCTAAAGTGTAAAGTTTCATAGAAAAGAAGCACGCTAGTGGGAACGTACCAGGTCGGTTACCGTGACGGCGACCACGACTCTTTCAGAGTCGGGGTCGCGTTCACGCCAGAGACTTGACTCGAACGAGAGCTGACGGTTGGCAATAATCGTATTTCGAAAAGAGTCCATTGAGGCCTTTTTACCTAAGTACTTGGCATATTTGTAGGCGGAGAAGGGAAGACGTAAGGAAAGGCAACTGGGTGTCACGTGAGTGGGGGAATGGTAGCCAATTCCCATCTGCTCGTCGAGATTCTTCTTCGTTCGGCTGTTCTCTTGTTGAGAATTTGTGATGGTATGACTGTTGCTAATCACAGTAACAGTATAGGCGTCAAAGCATGATGCTGTGTTATTGCCAACCAGGATGATGAAATGACTGAGCCGAGCCCCCGAGAGAGATCCGAATAATAAATAGCACCTGGTACGAACCAGCATCAAGTCGACTGCAGGCGTGTTTAACGCCCCAGCTGCGCCACGCCGTGGGTCTGTTCACCAGTACATAGAAATAGCTGGAAGTCTGAAGGCTAGCATCTAGTATCTCGATTCTCCGAACTCCCTGGGAACACCCCTAACTCGCCCCACGTTTTAACGAGTACCACCATGTATGCGGTTGTAGAATACGAGCATATCGCCGGTTTGCCGCATCAGTTTTCCCGGCGTCACGGGTAACATACTCCACGCCTGGGGGCAGATTGCCCACCCGGGGAGAAAAGACAGCATTTACAACGAATACACAAGGACCGCCGTCGAATGCCAGGCAACTCAAGAGCAATTGACATTCTTCTGGCAATTAACTTGGATAGCGACTGTGGCAAGTCAAAACTTGCAACTGCTGTGCAAAAGCCCAAACGAGTCCAGATCCAGCGCTGCAAGGATGGGAAGGATAATGCATATATATACACCGACATTGTTCTGCAGTCTAAGTTACAACATATGAAGCTTCAACTACGGATGGGAATAGAGGTATTTGCCAAGAGGAGGGTGTGGGCGCAGCTATAATCTACAGGCCGCTCGTATATAATTACTAGGGATATGCGTTGGCGAGTATCTAGAACTCGTGGCTGAAGATATCGGTTGAGGCGGCGTCCTTCGTCCTATCAGAGGGCTGATCATCGTTGCCAGGAACTCGAGAGCTGTTTCCGTACAAACCGCCCTCAGGATCTTCAGGAAATTCAGTGCTAGAGTCTCGGGAGGCGACGGTATCAGAACGGCTCCTCCTCTTCTTTGATTTTTTCTTCCGTGTCTGCTCCTCCGACAGACTATAAGCCTCCTGTGTCCTCGCCCACCGGTCCTTCTTCTCTTTCTTTTTCTTGCCTTTCTTTGGAACTGCGGTAAGCTCAGCTTCGTCAAAGTTGGCAGGGTAATGCCATCGGCCAGATGATCGAGTGGAGTTGCGGTCGTTGTTGTAGTAGCTCTCGTCTTCTGGTCTCCAAAGATCGCCATTAGGCTGTCTACGAGCTCTTCCATCTTCGCTCGAAAGATCGACGCTGGAAGATCCTGCTTCCTGGCCCTCCTCGAGCGGCCGTCCTTCCAGAGCCGAATGTGGAAGGCGCTCGTTATACCGGCCGGCCCATCGAGACTTGCGCTCCTTGCGTTTTATTTCAGAGGTGTCTACAAGACCCCACTTTTGTGCCCACTTGGGTGTGCGAGCATGGGTCTTGTTGTTCCTAATGTTCTGCAAGATGGCTATGAGCGTTTGTGTGGTCGAGCAGGATGCAACAGAGACGGACCTGGATGTAAAAGTTATGGCCGTGGCCTAGATCTACTGGTTAGCCCTTGGACCTGTCAAGAACTTGTGTGTACCAACCTGGAATGTAGCCACAGATGGTTAGGAGGAGGTTGATCCAAAAATCATGGCCTACTCCGAACCTTGCTGCGACGGCTTGGGGGGGGGGGGGGGGTAGTATTAGCTGCTGAAGGGAGGGGTGGTTGGGTGGAGAGAGAGCTTACCGAGGGGAGGGAAAAGGGTGCCGATGATGAAGAGGAGGACAGCGTAGCCGTGGTGCTTCCTGGGTGTGAGATCTACTTTGCCCGGGATGTAGTAGGTCGACATGGCCGTTGAGATGGATGACTGCGGCGGGAGCAGGGGCAGAGAGAGCGTAGGCGATGATTCCGGAGAATGCCAGAACTCAAATTCTGAATTAGGAAAGCACGAATCCTCTTGCTATCCGTCCCTATCATTCAGTCCACATGGATAACGAAGAGCACGTCCTCAACCTCTCGGACGTCGTGCACGACGAGCCTATTGACGACGACCCCGGCTCCTCTCTGGACGACAACAACCCCAGCGACTCACCCGAGCAGGACAGTCGGACACGCTCCTCTTCATACGATCCAGGCTCGGCTATCCTTTCATCCCTACACGATGGCTACGCCGTTCCAGGACATCCCCCACACCATATACCCGTATCCGAATCCTTCTCTGTTGAAATGCTGGAACGCGAAATTGCAACACTCTTGAACCAGAATGCAACAGCTGCTTCAGCGGCTCTGCTCAGTGCTGCTGCACAACAGAGACAGGCCAACCTTGAACTTGCCAACGGAGAGCCGCAGGACTCTGTCGACTCGCAGAATACGGCGGATAGCATATCGACTCTAGGTCTTAATCTCAGCGGACTTGCCGCTGTCTTCCAGGCGGCTCAGGCGCAGGCAGCCGAGAACGAGCGTGTCGCCGTCGAGATGGCAGCCAAGGAGCAAGATTTCACACGTCAACGGGAAGAGGAACTAGCGCAGAATGGGCAAAAGAACACACGGACAGCACCTGCCTTTCATTCATTGACCCAAGGGGACGGGTCTGGAGAACCTAGACGGCAGGGGGGAAAGAGAAAGGGAGGGATCGGGTCGGATGGGTCGGATTATCTACTTTCGGACGATGAAACGGGTGCTGCGAGGGAGGACCGAGCTAGAGATAGCACCCCGCCACCTCGCTCACCAACGCACAACGATATGGATGCCCCTGCAAGTGGCCTTCCCCTTGTCCCTCGCGAATTTTCCGACATCAGTGATATTCTGACTCATCTGTCTGCCCAGTTCGAGCCAGAGCCAGACCATGCCCATGCGGCAGGGCTTTCAACGCCGGATTCGTCTCCTGTTATTTCGCATTCCAGGCCACCCGTCGTCGAAACGCCAAATGTACCTGCCTCCCCCTTGTCCTCTTCAAACCTACCGGCGCTGACACAACAACCGTCGACTGCAGCACCAGTACTAGCGCCATCCAACCGCACGCCCGTCACACAACCACAACCATTGCAGTCGCATCCGCAGCCCGTTGCTTCAACATCCGCAAACCCATCTGCCAGCGAGCCCCCCTCACCAAAAAAGATCAAAAAGGCGAAAGAGAAGGAAAAGGGCCCACATGTGCACACGTGCGACCAGGAGAACTGTCGCAAGTCCTTCACTCGTCGGAGTGACCTCGCACGACATATGCGAATACACACGGGTGAACGGCCTTTTGTCTGCGACCATGCAGGGTGTGGGAAGACTTTCATACAGGTATCTGAGTTGCTGCTTTGTTCAAAGGGACGCATATATTCACATGTACTGCAGCGTTCGGCATTACACGTTCATTCCCGTGTACATACAGGCGAGAAACCTCATTGCTGCGAATACCCCGGCTGCGGAAAGACGTTTGGTGATTCGAGCAGTCTTGCACGACACCGACGAACCCACACAGGTAAACGACCATACAAATGCGAAGACCCGACCTGTGAAAAGACTTTCACGCGTCGGACTACACTAACATCACATATGCGG
This sequence comes from Lepiota brunneoincarnata, assembly GCA_023014365.1. Taxonomy (NCBI): domain Eukaryota; kingdom Fungi; phylum Basidiomycota; class Agaricomycetes; order Agaricales; family Agaricaceae; genus Lepiota; species Lepiota brunneoincarnata. The sequence continues at coordinate 1,528,267 of JAEBUN010000005.1, forward strand.
ACCCATGATCCAACATGGGAACCGGACCCTAATGTGTAGGTCGTTGGCCCGGTGTTCTCACGGATGACTCATGGGTATTTGCAGGCGGTACAACTTTAAGGGGAAGAAGCGGAAAATTGACGACGACGACGACCAGGACCTGGCCGAGTCCGTCCGAACGATATCGGCATTATTTCAAGCCGGGAGCAATTCGATGCTGCAGGGGGCGCGAGGGGACGAGTCTTTGGAGGTGCGGGTGGCAAGCATCAGTGCCGAAATTGCGGCAGCGATTGCACATGCACAGTCGCGGGTGTATGAGGACGAGGAAGAGGAGGACGAGATTGACGAACTGGATGAGGATTCAGGGCCAGAGACGGGGAAGCTGGGGCCGAACACGAGTGGGATCCGGGGAGGAGATGAGAAAAGGACGGGGGCGGACGAGGACGAGGACAGCGACACGTTCCCGGTGCCGCTGCGGGGGCGGAATGTGAGGGGCCGGGAGACGGCAACGGTGGCTGGTGCGAAGCGGAAGCGGTGACTTGTGATTACTCTAATAATAAGTAATAAATATGAAGATCCGATGCACGTGAAGTATGCAAGTTATCTCTCCACCCAACCATGGCCTCTGAGGAAGTCCCAAGCACCAACATCATCACCCTCACCCGGCCAGTCTCTCGCCTTCTGCTTGTTTTCTTCGACCATTTTAACACCCTCACAGCCATGTCCTCAGCGATCAGATCCGTCTTGGCACCGCTGCAACAGGCGATCTCACTCTGCTCCTGACTGCCATCTCACTGACCTCAAAGTTCATCGCAACTAACGTCCGAAAGGCGAGACTGATCAACTTGTCCGCAACTCTTCTCCCCATCGTCGCCCGCTGTGCTCACAGACATCTAGGGTCGGCCTTGCAGGCGAGACGAATGTCCAGGGCGAGCAACAGAAGAAGCTTGATGTCTTGGCTAATGACATCATGGTCAACGCCCTCAGGGCGTCCGGAAAGACTGCCGTCCTTGTCTCGGAGGAGCTTGAAGATGCCATCGTCATCGAAGGTAGCTACAAGGGCAGGTACTGTGTCGTGTTTGACCCGCTTGATGGAAGTAGCAATATCGATGCCGGTGTCAACATTGGTACCATCTTTGGTATTTACATGATTGTGAGTGGGAGTTGCTCTCTGCATCGTTCTGATCGTCCTGATCCCCTGCCCCTTGATAGAGAGAGGGCTCCACCGGAACTATCCAGGATGTTCTGCGAGCGGGTAGCGAGATGGTTGCCGCAGGCTACACTATGTATGTATCATGTCCACCAGCCGTCAGTGATCATTCCAGCGCTGACGCCTCTCGATAGGTACGGATCGTCAGCAAACCTTGTTCTCTCCACGGGGCAGGGTGTGAATGGCTACACTTTGGACGCGGCATTGGGTGAATTCATCCTCACTCATCCCAATATCCAAATACCACCCCGCGGCAAAATCTACTCGTTCAATGAGGGCAACTCGATGTACTTTTACCCACCTGTCAACGCATATCTGAAGTCCATAAAGTACCCCAATTTACCCAAGACCCCCTACAGTGCACGATATATCGGCTCCATGGTTGCTGATGTACACCGGACGTTGCTGTACGGTGGTATCTTTGGCTATCCGAACGATAAGAAGAGCAAGAACGGCAAGTTGAGGTTACTCTATGAAGCGTTCCCGATGGCTTTCTTGACTGAGCAGGTGACTAACACCCGCTAAGAAATAGGTTTTTTTTTTTGCTTAAACTCTGCACGCGTTTTAGGCTGGAGGTATTGCTACAACTGGAACCAAACGCATCCTCGATATTGTACCGACTGGTATCCACGAGCGCTGCCCTGTGTTCCTTGGAAGCAGAGATGATGTCCTCGACCTGATGATGTTCTACAAAGAGGTGCCGGTGGACGGTGCTGTCTAGGGCGATTGTTTGTTCAAGCTGTTGTAGTTTGTTGTCGTCGGAAGCTAGTTACACAAATTACTTACCTCTCCACCCCATGAACTGATGCTTCATCGCAACAAGACATTAGACTCTTCACAGGTACACAGGTTATTCAATCTTCTGATTTATCTCTCTTACATACCCCAGTCAGAATCTGTCCCGCATAGACGAACAAAGAGACTAAGAATAGATAGCGATGAGGATGAAGACTACGAAGAAGACAAAGCCCGGCCCCGGAGCGAAATCTACGCAATGGAAGACAGTCCGAACGCCGTGACACAGACAAAGAGACTGAGACTTTCATCGAGAGAGTCTGAGGACGATTATGCTGGCGAAAGGCGGGTTGATTCTGACTTCGATGGCAATGACGATAGATATGAAGATAGGGATGGGAACAGCAGGTATGGCAATCGTGCGGAGCGCGGGTCGGCGTCGCCTTTGGCCGCCCATTCACCGCTTCCTTCCTCTACTGCAAGCACTGCTGGACATGTGCCTGGTTCCAGAACGAGGAGGATATCACTGAGGGCGAACCAGGTGACGGAGTCGAGCTCGATGGCGACTGCTCGGAATATCAAGCCGATGGACGATGGTTTCTCTAACGAAGCCAAGAAGGCGAGTCAGAAATCACAGCGGTCGGCAAATAAGAAGAGAGCCAGGCAGGTGGAGGAGGAGGAAGAGGAAGAGGAAGAGGATTATGAAACTGAGCAGGAGGAGGGGGAGGGGGAGGAAGGATCTGGGGGGGAGGGGGTTTCGGATGATTATGATGACTACGAGGAGGATGACAGACCCTCACGGAGCAAGAGTGGGAAGGGGCGTCGCGGTGGCAGTGGTGGTGGCGGCCCCAACAAGGGCGAGAGGACCGGAGGGAAGGACAAGGACAAGACTGTGGCTCCTATTCTAAAGAAGGCTAAGTTGGAGGGGAATCCCGCTGCTATTAGCGCAAGCGCGAGTGGCCAGTCGATCTCTGGTGCTTCAATAGCGGGCAGTAAGCGACCACGGACGAAGAAATTGATGGAAGAGAATACACTGGTGGATGTTACTGGGGATTCTGTGGCCTCCGAACCGTCAACGACGAGTGTTGGCAGTCCCGCCGTCGCTGGGGAAGGCAAGGAGGAGAGCATGAGTGTGGCACCCCCAGCCCCAAAGAAACGAAAGTTGCCAACCATCAAGAAGGTCAAGACCACCGGAACTGTGATCACTGGACCGGCCTCTGCTGCTGGTGGGGCTAAACCGCCCGCTCTTCCCCCTCCTTCTGGCAGTGCTGCTGGTGTTGGCGGTATGAACAAGCTTGCTGGAATCACGGAGAACAAATCTGCCAGGCCGAAGACAAATGCTACCTCAGATCTGGATTTATCTAATCCGTCTCTATATGCAGAGCTGTTTAAAACTGTAGGTGGCCTTTTCCCTACACCTCGGCACGACGTTGAGCTCTGTTTTCAGCCCGGTGGAAGCGCTTCCCGAACAGGTTTAAATCGCCGAGCAAAGGAGGAAGAGAGGAGGAAGGAATTGGACAAGATGCGCGAAGAGTATAGAGTTAAACTTGCGCAAGATGCAGTATGGTGTCTTCCCCCTTTACTTGTCTAGTCATTCACTTACGCCGATGAACAGAAGGTGTCATTCGATTTGCAAGGACAAGCAGAGAAGATAGCACGGTTTGAGGAAAAACTAAGGCACTGGCACAGCTCTGCTTTGTATCCAAATTTTTTAGCCGCAAAATGGAGAGAAGAGTGGGAAAGAGAAAGGAGAACGCATAAGAGGGAGTGGCAGCAACAGCATGGTAGTAGCGGGGCAAAGGAGGAAGGTGAGATGTGATGGAAAAGATACCCATATCTCGTGGGGGATGTTAAGTTAGAAACCTGTGGCCTTTGACTATCGTGTGTGTTTGATATAATAGATTAATCAAGTGGGGTCTCTGGTCCCTTCAATTCATGCTCTAGCTCGTGTATACTCTTGCTAGTCTGGTCTATACATGCGGTGCACCACTTCCGTAATTTCGAAGAATCAAAACTTTTGGTCGCGCCGACTAGCCGGAGATTTTCGAGTTCCCCTTCAAGAGAGGTTTCCGGTATGAGAGGGTCCACCTTGGACTGGAGGATGGAGAGCTGGCGTTGGTACGCTTTGAGCCCGGCGCTAATGTCTTCTTCGATCTGAGGAGGGTACATTGTCGTGATAAAGTTATCGGAATACATCAGCAGGTCGGAGGATGCTTGAGCGATGTCATCGAGGACGAAATTGGTCTCTTTGGAGGGTGGAGTCGAAGACGAAAGTCGGGAAAGAATGACCTTGTGGATACGCTGATGAAATAAAGTGGATAATCGGAGGATTGCATAGATCTGGAAACTCGTTAGTTGCTAGAAATCTTGAGGAGACCCGTGAACCCAACCTTCTTGATTCTCTCCATTTCTGTGATGGAAGGCTTGACATTGGAAGGTATGCCGAGCTCTTCCCAGCCATCGTCAAAATCATCTTCCCTGCCAACCGCGCTTCCTGCATTCTCCAAAGTCTCACGGACTTCGTTCACCCCGTCATCCAGCGATTCCTGGGTGCATTTTAATGCTTTTTGCACGGCGACAAGATTATCTCTGGAGAAACCATCCGGCCCACGAGCTTTGTCGATAATGTCATGCACGGTACCAGTCCTGACCATATACTCATCCCCAGGTTCTCCACTCGAAGAAGAGCCTTCTGAATCAATGGTGATAAACGTTTGCATCAGGGATTTGATTCCTTCGAGCACATCTTTTGCGATGTTAGTGGCTTCTGCTGCGAGTGTCTTTCCATGATCAGCCTGTAATATACGGACGCAATGAGGTAGCGCTGCGACTCGATCTTTGAGCTCTTTGAGAGGCTCGAGAGCGGCGGCGTAGGACGGCGACGAGGGTTTCAAAACAAGAGACGTTTTCGTTACCGAGCCATGAATCAGCGAGAGGAGTGAAAGGAAGTCTTTATGCAGGATGGCGAGACTCGACATATCCGGATATGCATCCTGATCCTCGGTTGGGCTGGCCAGGAAGGCAAGTGCGGCCCTGCAAGTTTCGAGGACGGCAGTAAGTGCAGCGAATGCTGTAGATGGCTGTCAGTGGCGAAGGTGTATGTTTAAGTGGACATACCTTTTTGTCTTTCTGACGATAACATTTTTTGAGGAGGGGCAGATGCGATCAGGTTCGGCAACTGTATGAAATTGTGAGCACGTGCTCGCCGAATTTTCCGCTTGCATCACTATTCCTCACTCGCCGGCACAGCCAAACCACTTGCCAGGTAGTTTCTCTCTTCCTTGCATCCAGGAGACAAAGATTGATGCGCCTCGACAGATGCTCGGCTTGCTGCGTGTCTCTGCACGCTCATCGACGTCGCCCTCTTTCAAGTCTCTCCGCCAACCCCTTGCAAGCCGACTGTCGTCGACCATTCACCCCTTTCAGCCCAGGCATGCAGCTCTTCCATGGACCCTTAAGCACTCGCCAGGTCTTTCGCTACCGTCCAACTCGCGCCCACTCAGCCTCGGTTCAATATTCTCCCGGAGTAAACCGACTCCTTCCCTAACACCGCTTGTCGTAGCCCATATCACCCGTCTCGAGGCCGAAGCAAACGTGCATCCTCAGGATGTTGAAAAGCAACTGGCACTGTTCCGCGCGCTTCTGGATACAAAGCTCAAAACGTCATATGATTTAATAATCAACCGTTGGGAGCGCATGTGCGAGTTTGTGCGTCAAGAGGAATTTCCGCCCTGCCAGTAGCTAGTCGACTTACTCCTTTCGGTTTTTATAGGACCCTTCGTCCCCGTTGCTTCACTCGCAGGAGGCTTTCAAGATATATTTAGAGTGTTTAGTGCAGACCAATCAACAACCAGCTATAAACGCCGCAGTGCGGAGACGAGATAGTCTCTTGGCGGCTCACCCTCTCACTACTGCTCTTGATGGAACAAAGCTAGACGTGGATACAGAAGGAGCGTCCCCCTCGTCCTCCTCTCGAGCGGAGCCACCAGCTGCGGATGCCCCGGGGTCGATCGACTCGGCACCTTCTAGCCCACTCCAAACACCAAGCCCAATAATTTCGCCTAGTCAACAAGTGGCTCAATCCGTCCTTGCTGGTCAACCGGCGGCAGATATTTCGCCAACTGCCGTGAACATTTCTCAACTCGCCAGGTTCAAGGCTGCTACCACTTCGGCTCCGGAAGGTTCAGCCGCCACCCCGATCCAGGTCTCGATTGTTGAACGTTAGTTAATCTTCTTTTGTAACCCAAGTGACACGCAATTCAAGTCAGCTCAACAGGTAAAGGCGCCTGGGTTCCCCGTCTCGTCCGGTTCATTGCTCTCGTCCTGGTTAGCTCATTCTGTAAGCGCAATAGCTGATCTCGCGGCTCCAGAAAAGTGAGCTAATGTGGTGGCCATCCCATAAGTTTTCCTGGTCATTCTGTCCGTGTTCTTCGAGAACACTGGCTTTATGAAAGCAGGCCCTCGACAAACACAATTTGAACCCACCGAAGGGAACACCGTCAAATTTAGCGACGTTCACGGGGTGGACGAGGCCAAAGAAGTGCGTCACGAACAATAGACAGCCAGTGTCATTAATAGAATTATGACAGGAACTGCAAGACATTGTTGCCTTTTTGAAAGATCCAACTGCATTCACGTCGCTTGGTGGCAGATTGCCCAAGGGCGTGCTGCTTACAGGGTGAGTGGAGCAGAACGTGTTCCGTGCCTGTCGACTTAAAATTTTCTCGGTTTGCAAAAGGCCTCCTGGCACGGGTAAAACGATGTTGGCTAGGGCAGTGGCAGGTGAAGCTGGCGTGCCATTCTTCTTTGCTTCGGGGTGAGTTCAAAGGTGTGGATATCTGAATCATCAAAGCTCTTATAGGCTCTAGTTCTGATTTCGAGGAAATGTTTGTCGGTGTGGGTGCTAAGCGAGTCCGTGAATTATTTGCTGCTGCTCGTAAAAAGGAGCCGGCAATTATCTTTATCGATGAATTGGACGCTGTGGGCGGCAAGCGGAGCAACAGGGACCAGCAATACATGAAACAAACTCTCAATCAGCTCCTGGTTGAGATGGATGGATTCCAGCCAAGTGAAAGTATAATCGTCATTGCCGCTACCAATTTCCCAGAGAGCCTTGATCAGTAAGCGGATGGATGGTGGACTAGCGGCCACTAGCTCACGCTATCGGTTTTAGGGCGTTGGTTAGGCCAGGTCGATTTGATAGGACAGTCGCAGTGCCACTTCCAGACATCCGAGGACGAGTTCAGATCCTTCAGCATCACATGCGTGGCGTTATCATTGGCCGAGGTCAATACTTTCTACACAACTATATATATATGCTCACCTTCCACCACCAGATGCTGACCCCAAGATTCTCGCGAGGGGAACACCAGGATTCTCGGGAGCCGATCTAGCCAATATGATAAAGTAAGGTTGAAATTTTTGATGGGGCCTGGACTAGATCCTGATGATTTGGGGGTGGGGTGGGGAAAGTCTTGCTGCTATTCAAGCCACTAAAGAACAGGCCAAGGAGGTGGAATTGAAGCATTTCGAGTGGGCCAAGGTAAGAAGAGCAATCGCCTAGCAATAGAGCGGGGATTGGTAAAGAGTTTTATGGTTTAGGATCGAATCATCATGGGAGCGGAGCGAAAGAGCCAATTCATAGAACAGAAGGAAAAACTAGCGACCGCATATCACGAAGTTCGTTTTTGTTTTTTTTATGATGGCATAGAGTTCGCTAACGGTATCTACACTCGGGCACCAGGGTGGACACGCTCTAGTCGCACTGTATACTGATGGAGCTATGCCATTGCATAAGGTGACTTGTGTTCCTCGTGGGCATGCCCTGGGTTATGTACGTATACGTCAAGCTGTCTCTCGAATGTTCCTCTCTGAGACGAAGAACGTTGCAGACCTCGCAGCTGCCTGAGAACGACCGGACATCGATCAGCTATAAGGAGTACCTGGCGAATATTGATGTTGCGATGGGTGGACGGGTAGCCGAGGAACTTGGTGAGCTAAAAATACGTGGATGGCCGAGAATGGGAGGTGTTGACGAATTCATTTTAGTTTATGGGCGTGACAATGTCACGAGCGGTGCAAGTTCGGACATCAAAGTTGCGACTCGGACTGCCGCAGCCATGGTCAAAGTGTGTGTGGTCGTCTCCCTATGTCAGCCGTGTTTTTAATTTCCGGCCTCCCTCCTTGCCCACAGCAATGGGGCTTTTCCAAACTTGGCCCAGTGTTTTATGACAATAGGGATGACAGTCTGAGTCAGCGGCGTAGGGAGGAAATTGAAGACGAGGTCGCATTGTGAGGCGCACTCAAGTCAGTCGTCGTTGTGAAACTTAACCCACCCCCGCAGACTGGTTCGGGGAGGCGAAGGGCGAGCAAAGACCCTTTTGAGTTCTAAACTGGAAGAGCTTCACCGGGTGGGTATATATATATATATACACACACACATATGTGTGTGTATGTGTGTGTGTCCGTGTGCTGACTGACGAGTGGTTTGTAGCTTGCGCATGCGATGGTCGAGTATGAAACGCTGAGTGCAGACGAGGTGCGCAGGATCATCAGGGGCGAAGGGATCCGTAACATATCGGAAGTGCTGGAAGAAGACATTTCAAAGGCCAACGCTTCGAGCTAGACATATACATCGTTGTTAATTGAGTGTATGCGCGAGCTTGGCTGATCGATCAATTCGGTTTGAACGTGAGTCCTTTGGGTTTCGACCCAACGCGGTTCGACGGCCCATCCTCTTCCTCCACGGCAATGCCATAAGCTGTCAGCCAGGGAAGTCCTGGCTCCCACATTCCAGATCTCTCTCTGCCTGCCGGCTCAGCGAAGCCTACACAAGACTAACAAGTACCCAAGACGGGGGGGCCCGCGCCAACTTAAAAAGCCCCCAAGTCCATTAGGCCCCCCAACTTACCTCGTACTACACTACCCAGCCTTACCACAACCTCACGACGACTCCTCTCCAATCACACCCACGTATCTGGGCAGATCGCAACCGCCAATCCACGATATACGTTTAGACTTTTTTTGCCCCTCGCCTACCTCCGCCGACGACCTTAGTGAGGCAATATACTTCTCTCCTTCCGCGAAAATGATGCTCAATTGGATCTAGGCACTACTACTATGTGTCATCGAGAACTCTACCTCTTCAAATACACTTGCGGCCACTGTATATTCAGCCACGAAGAACCCGTTGACTGTCGGAGCCGGTACTGTTTCCTAAGCGCAGAACATCCCCACCCGTGTCCTGGTGGCAATCTGTGCCCCTGTCAGCGTTATTACAGCCAACCAGTCAGATGTTACAACGAGGTACGTCCAATCATTCACATTCCTTCAGCACACAACTCATGTATATATATAGCAAACAACACCCTGTCCCACATGTCCACCACCCGAATCACAGACACCACCCACACCGGAGGAAATTTAGGAAGAGACTTGTTCATCTATCATACATTTCTGGATCCATATCCATCAGTAGGCGGTCGTCAATCCCTCCATCCCCATACTTGTCGTCGTTGCCGTCGTCGTCGTCGTCATCCTCCTCGTCCTCCTCCTCCCCTATGTCGTCGCCGTCCCCCGGCCCCAGCGCAAGCGCCTTCTGTTTGGCCTGTGCCTTTTCTATATCTTCGAGTGTCCACAGCGATATCCCTGTTTGGTTTTCATTAGGATTCTGTGATATAGTACGCATGAATAGCTTTGAGAGGGTTATCGCCATGTCTGTCGACAGGTTGGACGCTGTCTCAGTAATGTACTGATTAATCCACCGCGGCAGTTTTGCGCGCTTGTCAGCCCGAGCGAATCGCTAACACACGACACGCCTCAGTGGTTTTGTTGCAAAAAAAAAAAAAAAAAAAAAAAGTGAGGATGAACACACACCTTGTCCGCAAACACCATCAGACCCCAGTCTGTCTTTCCTCGCAAAACGCGCCCAACGCACTGAGCCGCATTCCGCATCGCATCGAACCCCAGAAATTCAGATTCACGTATTCGATACGCGTCCCGAAGGTATTCCAGACGTGCCTTCAGAATGCGGCTTTCCGTATATTGGTAAGGGACACTATCGAACCCCCCGTTATTGTCGCCTGCCGCTGAAAACAGATGACAAATTTTACCCGAACATGATCACAGCTCGACCATAATTGTGATCAAAGTCGATACCCTCCGAAACTTTCCCTCGGGCAACCGAAAGGAGCACTGCACCACGGCCATTATCACACGCCTACATGTTGCCATTGCCAAAGCTGCCTCACAAGCACAACGGACCTAAAACTTACCCGTCGGTAGTTTTCTAGAGCGATGCTCGTTTCGTTGGCGTCCGGTGTTTCAACAAAAATCAGCTTGTTTTTCCACACTTCGTTAAGAATTCCCTGGAAAAAACGTATCGAATTCACACACATAGATATCACTTTGTTTTGGACGCTTACCATGTCGTTCCATGCGGCGACAATGGATTCCATATAAAGGTAGCTTGGAAAGAAGGCCACTATCCCATCAGGGACGATCTTGCTGTATTCGACGAGTATACTCCCAAAGTTACGGACAACAGCGGGATCATTCCTCACTTCAAACCGCGAACTGATGGCCACTTGATCGCTTCCTCGGGTGATGACCTGCACGGATTTCAGTCCTTTTAGCCCACGAATCAAAAATGAAAATAAGAACAACGGACCAAAGGGAGGAAGGCATTTCTTGTAAGTGTCATTGCATAGGTCTCTTGCACCACTGGAGTAAATTGGAGCATCTTAGGGTACATGTCCAACGGCGAGATGGTCCCAGACGTGATAACCACGCTACTGAAGCGTTCAAAGACCGGTTTGATAGCGAGCGATGGATCAAGGCATCTAATTTCCGCGTGGCAATAAGTTGACCCAGCAATCGAATCAAACTATAGATGGACACACGTAAAGTGAAAGATAGGATTGGGCACTGTCGCGTTGTCAGTCTCAAACGGCTCCAGAATAAGTAAGAACCCTAGATGCCAGTTCAATGTTTGGCCACGAACAGGGCGCGCGGGGAGGAATACCCTTTTCGTAAGTGGACACTAATGTAGCAAAACTTGCCACATTCTGCAGACTTGAATGTTCGTCGAGCCGATTGAGTTCCAGTGTCCGTATTAGAGACTGAAGGCGCTCGGCACAGAAACTACACTGGCGACTAAACACTTACGACACTGAGCTGGCAAGTCTGGGCTCACCGTAATGGTCTACGTTCAATGTAGGTAATATCCTTCAAATGCTGTAGGAAAGAAAGTGGCGTCTCTGCAACCACATGCAGTACTCTCATGCGTGTCTATACCGAGGGTCAGACATGTCCTGCGACCGATCGCTTACGAGTTACGCAACATACCTTCAAATACTCCACAAAACGTCTCAAAAAAGCAACGAAATGTTCCGCTTTTCGGATATTTCCAGGGATTGCTTCTATAAGAATGTCTTCTGGAAGCACTATGGTTGGATGCAATAAGTTTTTGCACGGCTTTCATAGATTGTGGGTCAACCTTACCTGGATTGGCCATAAAACCATCGGTGTCGGTGTCGTCTGCTTCCTGCAGCCCCTCAACCAACTTCGCGTACTCATCCTGTAATTTAGCCGCATCTGTCGCTTTGATTCTATTCAGAGAAGGGTCAGCTGTTGGACCCTGCATGATTTGGGAAAGTACCAACTCTTCGATCTTTTCCCCAAGCTTGGTGATGCTTCTTGTCGCCGAGTCAAGCATAGGCCGAGTGAGATCAATGCTCAGGGATTCAATACAGACATTATCTGTTCAAGATTTGTCAGACCGCATAAAAAAGTAGGATTCTATGGGAAAAAGAACCTATGTTGTGAGCTTCGTCAAACACTATAATTGAGTCCTTAGACATTTCTTTGGACACCTGCTCTGCGACCTTAGGGTCAAGCAGATAATGGAAAGAATAGATGATCACGTCCACAAATGGCATCTTGAGTCGATATGAGCTGGGTCGCGCTGGGGCGATTTGGTGTGACACCACTGACCATACGCCGTACTGCAAAGTAAGGGCAAATGCCCTTCTCCTTCCCGTACTCCAACACGTCTGCGAGGGTCCAGATACCAGGAGGTATGAGGTTTCCGGATTCCAATTTTCCCAAGTTCTAAGTAACTCCAAGTCAACACACCTTGCAATTCCAAAGTCCACGGACGTGTATACTTCGTGCCAATCACACAACTCGACAGATCCCGGGTTTGCTCTACCCTTCTCGCATACTGCAGCGTTGGTCAGATCCCGACATTGAGCATCAACTACCTTCCCTTTCTTTTCTTTTGATACCTAAAGTCAAGGTCCTGCCAGTGCAACGCAAGCTGATGATCGCAACCACGCACTTCGGGGTTGATGCATAGGTTCTTTCGACTTGTCAAACCAAGGCCCATAAGATTCCTCTCCTTGGCCCTCTCCTCCTCTGTCTCAGCACAAGACTCTCGATACTTCATCAATCGCTTCAATTCTGTCAGTGCCTTTTCAATCTCTGGCACAGTTCGGGAGCAGTATATGAGTTTGCGCTTGGTTGGGTGAAACTATACGTTCTTTAACATATGTGGCCAGTCAGTGACACGGCAGGACTCACCTGCTGATATGACACAATAAGCGAAAGCAAGGACACCGTCTTTCCTGTTCCCGAAGGCATTTCCAGCACACAATGACCCTACGCGAGTCGAACATGGTTTAGCATTTTAGGCTTCTAAGGACGGAGGGAGAGCAATAGTACAGTAGCGTCCAGTGTTCTTTTCAGATCACACATATACGCATATTGTTCTTAACATTTTCAGTGTAGGTTTTCCCTACAGTCCGTAGGGCCAATCACCTGGATAGATACGGTCATATGGGAAAATTATCTGAGGAACGCGAATTTATGAGCTCCCCCTGCGTTGAATCACACAAACTTACGGGCAGGTTGTCAATGAAGAATTTCATGGGCTGTATCGTTCACAGAGCTGGAATTGTTGACGGCGAGTTGGTGGGTACGAGTCACGCTCAGTCGGATCGCGTTGATGTCACATGCTTGGTACATAAATGGCATCCCAACCGCATCCAATTACAAGACATAATCCGTAAAAAAACGTAGTAACATCGTCACGAAGCGTCACCGCCTAATCTAGCGTACAAAGCAATCACAAAACATGCAAGCGTCTCTGGAAGAACGGTTATATATCAAAGAAGTCCTCAGATACTAGACTGGGGTGCAAAGCCCTGTGTAGCGCCTTGTATTGTCTGGATAGTAAGATCACGCCTGAGAATATGCGAGTCAGAGAGGGCAACAGTTCCTTTGATCAAATAGCTCACCCAGCTCCTTGAATACCGTAGCCATCGTTGGGTGATGTGCCTATAGTCGTGTCCGTATTGCTGCTTGTCGTCGTTGTCTCTGTGGATGAAATTACGGTACCGTCTTGCGCCGTAAGACCCGGTTGAGTCCACTGGATGGAGATGAGTTCAACGCCACAGTGACACAAGATAATCAGACACACACCTGGTATTGAATCATGCCCTGGATGCCACCAAGGACACCAGCTAAGTCATCACATTGTCAGTAGGCAATGTAGATCAACCAGAAGTAGTTGCACCTCTGAGCCATTGGTCATATGCATCATTACGTTGCTCGTCGGTAATTCCGAATGGCTGCTGAATTCCACCCCCTGCGGGCGCAGTGGCATCTACAGCTGACTTAGTATTGAGAAACAGGAGGTAAAGAGAGGTTCCCACTGGCGTCGGCAGCAAAAGGTGCAGTTGTTGAGTTGAATGGCACAAATGCTTGGGCATTCCCTTGGGTCACGAGACCGAATCCAGCCAAAGTTACTGGTTTTCCAAAGCTAAAAAAAAAAAAGTCATTCTCACCGAGCCTTCCGAGAAGTGTAGGGGCTAACTAGTAACTTACAGGCGACCGGTTTCTGCGTGCTTGCTTATCCAATCCAGGCCTTGTGCAACAGTGTTGTTGAACGGGGGCAGGTTAGGGTCGTCTACTCCATAGCTGTTCTGGTCCGGGAACATCATGAAACTACCAAAATCGACCTGGGGAATGTTAATGATGTCTTCACCATCAACCCCATGTGAACCATCAAAGGCGGGTCCCAGACCACTATCCTGCTGTCGACGCGTAGCTGTATTTCATCATGACATTATCTCGTGAGACCAAAATGAGGTAAATCGGACTCACGAGTAGATACCCAGCGCCCGCGGATGCGAATGCCACCCGCTTCGGGTTGATTATTAGCTCGGAGGGCTCTTGACTTCTTCTGCGAGGCTTTACGCTCCATGAAGATGCGCTCTCTGGTCAAAGGGGTAGCTTTGAAACCACGACGACGCGACCCAGGGGCCGGAGATGGCTGAGGACGAGGAGGGGTAACGCGAGGGAAGAGCTTGGGACAACCCGTACAGAAGAATCCCTGATGCCTAATACATCACACTATCAATTGGGACTTGATTACCGTTTTTATTGAAATTCCAACATACCCGGTCGAGACGAGGTGGTTGGGGTCATGCTGCTTGACGTGCTGTGCAATTTCAGAATGCCACCTCGTAACGTGTTGTGCAATACAGCCGGGAGAAGCCGAAACGGACGAGTTGCATCTGTTCGTTGCGTTAATCACATGAGTCGAATTCGTCAAGGCGGTAATCAAACCTGGGATCGTTGGCAAGTTCCCTGAAAACCTCAAGGGTTAGATAATGCTTCTTGGTTGTTCGTGTTATCGACATACCAAGCAAGCACGTTGGGATGGTTAGCATAACGAGTTACGATTTGTGCGGTGTAATTCTTGAAGGCGTTAATCAAAGTTTGATTGACAAAGAATTGATCGTGTTCTTGGGGGCCGCCAAGTTGGCGAACATAAAAATCCATACCACCTTGACACGCGATTGGATGGGTGTGGAATAAGATAACAATGATAACAAGGACACACCATAGTCATTACTCAACGCGCCTCTGGGGAGGGTGTTGTTTGTCACTATGTCCCGCCTGCCGAACCGCAAGGCGCTGAGTGGGTCGCTGACAGTGACATTGTCGGTTGGTCGAGGATTCCAGTTGTTCGTGAGAGAGAGGAGAACATAAAGCCCGTGCTTCTGGGCGAGATCTATTACGGCATCCAGTTTCTGGAGACCGTTGGTGCCATTGTTGATGACCAGCGAGCCGTTTTGGACGGATTGGAACCAGGTGCCGTTCTCCGGAATGGTGTCAACATCTGATGATTATTTTCATTTGATTTTCGGGGCTTGAATTGACCCAGGGGGTGTACACTCGTACCATTGAAAGCCCAGGTCCTCACTGAATTAAAGCCTGCCTTGGAGATGTTGCCCAAAGTGAAGTCGATATCTTCGAGCGTGTTCAGTGAAGCCAGCCAGTAGGCTGTTGTGCCGATGAACCTGAACTCGCTATCGGAAACGATAATAGGTTGGTTAGGGAGGGCAACTGGGCGGACTTTACTCACGTTCCGTTGGCTAACAGCGTCCCGCTTCCGTCAGTGGCTGCGCTCACGAAAGGACTCCCCGGGCCATTCTGTCGCTTGGCTAAATTCGCGGACCTTGTTGGCGTATGCGCGAATGCGGCGAGGGAAATAGCGGGGAGAAGGAGCAGCCAGCAGCAGGATAGACCGAACATGGTCCTAAAGGCTCGGGGGGGTCCTGCAGGAGACTGGAAGGGCAACAAGTTGTATGGGTTGCGTATTTAAGGGGGACCGAGGAAGGGACTTCTGGATTGCATGATGTTTCCAAAACGGTCGAGCCTCGCTCTCATCGAATTATGGAGCCTGCGCCCTTCCGTCTTCCAAGTGATGTGTTGTGACAGATAAACGCCCATTACCGTCCAATTTAGTCCCTATTTTCCCGACTTGTAACGTAACCCCGTGACTCTCGGTCAATTCGCTCCGTCCCACTCATCATGCATCGCTTCATCTCCCGAATTGCAGCCCCCACACGGCTCCCGTCCTACACCCGTCCCTTTGCTCCTTCAAGGCGCTTTCAGTCAAACAACACTCCCCGGAAGCAGCCTTCAATCCATGAGTCCCCTGTTTTGGTCGAAGAGAACTTTCCCAAACATTTCTTGTTTGTGTTGGATGTCGGGCGACGGTTTATAAAGTTCTCACTCATTGGTCTTACCGTTCTCGGCCTCACCATCGGAACTGCATACGAGGGCGCACACATCTGGGCCGAGAAGATTGGTCTCGCACCAGAATCTGACGAGGAGGTGAGGAGGTGGCAGTGGGAGTCCGATTCAGACAAATGGACAGGTGATACCCTGCACGGTGGCACAGACCCAGGCTTAGGGTTCCGCGGTCGCCACCTTGTTCGTGCCGCATGGATGGCATATACCTGGGGTATTGGCCAAAACACTACGGCCATCGGAAGCCTCGACCAACGCGGCTCGGGCCTCGTTGGACCAGCAGGCATCAAAGTCATTAATCCCCAGCTGCAGCTCACTGCAGATTTTCTGAGGGTGGCGATAAACCACGCAGAGAGTTTACACAGCAAACTCAACCCTGGCACACTGCCTCATCTCTTCACCCTTCATGGGGGCATTCTAGAGAAGCTAGGTAGTGACTTTTTGCCCGAGGCAAAGTCTGGGTTTGAACGTGCGTGGGCTGGCCTTTCTCCTAAAGGCCTCGATTCTGCCCGTATTGCGCTCAAACTCGGGGATATTGACTCGCGCTTAGGACTAGGGGAGCAGGCGCTGGAGTGGTGGACACGTGCACTCCAACTCATTTACGGCAGACCCTCCCTCAGCGCCACAGAACCCCTGGAACTCGTGCCGAAACAGCCACCCACATTACCTCTTGCCCAGAGATTATTATCATCTACGCTCGTGTCACTGTCGGCATACTACGCCAAATCAGGACAATACGGAAAAGCCGAATCAATCGAAGAGAATGCCCTTGCGCTTTTACGTGCGATCCGCCCTCCAGATTCCTTGGCCTCCGCATCTCCGCCGCAAGCCCTTCATGCACTGTATCTCCTGCACCGTTCATCCATCCTTTCTGTTCACTTGGCCGAGGTTTTGTACGCTCAACACCGTCCTCCCGTTGCATCAATCCAATGGTTGACTTTTGCGGCAGAATCTTCCGAGCGCGTTGCGCGGGTGCTCACAGGACTTCCTCTTATCAAATCGAGGGAGTTTCATTTAAACAGCCCGTTGCCCCATCCTCTAGAAGAGCATCTCCTGACCACTTATTCTTCTTCTCGAAGTATGAGACCTGTGGCTGAGGGTCTACTCCGTGATGCTCGTCGCACAGCTGCCGAAGCGTGGAATTTGATGGGCGTCTTGCACGAAGCTCGAGAAGGAACAAAGTCCATGTCGGCATTGGAGTGCTTTGAGCGTGCCGCTGAATGGGCTGGCACGCCATCGTCCGGTGATAATGATGGGAGAGAGGCGGCGGCGGGCATTCTTGACGCGGATTGGGAGGTAATTTGGAATAACTATCAGCGAGTGAAGCAGCAAGTGGGAACTGCTACCAAGTAGCTGCAGTGCTTGGACTATTATTAGCCGTGTTATCGATCTTGACCAAGCTTCGATCATAAAAATGTACCTGACGCTCCCACCCCGTGAATTAATAGCACGTGATCGCGTAGTGATCTCTGGGAGGCTTATCGCACCAAGATCGCAAGTGCATCTCAGACCCATGGCTGCAGTGGCTTTGAACAACGAACGTTTCCTCGCAGACCGTGCTGCTCCCTTGTGTAGCCTGGACGTAGCTAGGTCTTTCGCACAACTAAGGTGTGCTCCCATTGCCAAGGGACATTGAATCTCTGAGAGCCGAGTAACCCTAGCACCCAGGAGAAGAAATATGCACACTTCCTCAGCTTGGCATCTTGGGCTGGTGCTCGCATCATTCAAGGTATGCATACATCACCGTAGCCATAATTCTCGACGAATGACATGAAACAGGACAATGGACCCCACACGCAACCGAACTCTACGATTTGCTCATTTTGATTTTCAGCAACAGCGACAAGACAAAATTGGGCAACTTGGACGCACTGAAGGCTGATTCCCGCCTCACTGTGTCAGAATGGGACGATTTGTTGCAGTATACCGTGCAGGTGTGCCGTTGCTTTTCACTCCCATGCCGTAAACAAACTAGCATTGGACTTAGGTCTTGAGTAATCTTGTAAACTACAGGTCTTTCGGCTTCACAAAAATAATTCCGCGCCTTCCAAGCGGAAAGTTTGAAGCCGCTGTTTCGCATTCTGTCAATAAAGACAAGGCACTCTTCCTCTGGGACAAGGTAATAATATATATCTTGCTTTTCGATGAAAGTGGACAAGTCATGGATGCTCGTTTCAGCTGAAAGAACACATCTATTCGGCAACCCCGGAAGCCAGTTTATTTATCGGCAAGCGAAACCTCGGACACGTGTCGAACTATTACCTTGGCTGAGGTAATCGACGATGAGGAAGTAGCTGCAGTCCAAGCAGCCGCCGAGAAACTGGGTATCGACGTACTACACACTCGGTAGGCTCTCATATATATATTGCTTCGCACCTACATACTTACCGGTCGCACACAGCATCGTGAAACACGGCCCTGGCGATTATACCCTCCGAGTTGCATCAGTCGGCACGACCTCTCCGGTCGCCCATGAAATCAACCTTCAGGGAAAGAAGGCCCAACTCAAGGTTGAGTACGGTGATTTTTCCCTCGTCCTTGCCAGGGTGAACGATGCTTTGAGAGAGGTAACTCGTAACTATCAACCTACCACACTCTACTCACCACTTTTGCCAGGCCAAGAAATATGCCGCCGGCGAACACCAGGTTAAGATGATCGAGGGCTACATCAGATCGTAGGAGTGCTTGCTTCGTAATCTTCCATCCCAATTTCATGTGGTCAGATTTGAAACAGGATCCATCCAGGACCACAAGAATGCTTCAAAGGAGTGGGTTAAAGATGTGGGACCTGTCGTTGAATCCTACATTGGGGTGTGTGCTCGATCATCTGCCACCTCCATTTCGGCCAAGTTCACCAGTCAACAGTTCATCGAGACCTACGTGGATCCCTACGGAGGGCGTGCCGAATGGGAAGGTCCCTAATTGTTATGCGGCTTTTGCTCAGACAAACCAGCTCACCATCACCAAACAGGATTCGCTGCTATTGTAAACAAAGAACTCAGTGCCAAATACGAGACCCTGGTTAACAAGGCACCTGAACTCATCAAAGTCTTGCCCTGGGGAAAGGACTTCGAAGTTGATGTCTTCAGGAAGCCCGATTTCACGGCCTTGGAAGTCGTAAACTTTGCTACAGGGGGTATATACTTTCCCTTTATTTTATCCAATACTTCATGACTGCGTGTGCTGAAGCGTTTCTAGGCATTCCTGCCGGCATTAACGTATGTCTTTTCTCCCCACACCGCATGTATTGGGTTAAGTGATCGGTATGGCTTCCTTTGTCATGACAGATTCCTGTAGGTAGTCATCTCCGACAACGGACGACACATGCGATCCGCACTGACTCGATCTTCAGAACTACTATGATATTAGAGAGTCGACTGGTTTTAAAAACGTCTCACTTGCTGTATGCTGGCATTTTCCGAGCGTCATGAAACCGAGCTCATCTATTACTAGAACGTCTTAGCCGCGAAAGCACCGAGTGAGAAGCCCCACAGCTATTCAACAGGTTTCTTCTGACCGCCCTGGGCGATCCTCTAGACGAAAAGCTCACTTTTATCCACCCTGATGATGTCGAACTATACAATGCCTGGGACAGCCGAGCGTTTGAACTCCAGGTCGCCAACCACGAACTGCTGGGCCACGGTTCGGGCAAGCAGTTTGAAGAGTATCCCGACGGGACGAAGAATTTTGACCCTGAAAAGGTACTCGGGAATTGACCAATATTCGTTGTTGTTCGGTTTGATTTATTCTGGCTCACAGGTCATCAACCCTTTGACTGGCAAGCCAATGTGCGTGCGGCTTTATTTGAAGGCGTCTAAGGGACCCACATGTTGATTCGGCATCTGCATTGAAGCACATCTTGGTATCAGCCTGGCCAGACCCCTGGTTCTGTCCTTGGTGAGGTGTCTTCTTCCATGGAAGAGTGCCGTGCTGAGACCGTCGCGCTGTACCGTAAGTGCGGACCATGGCTTGTAGCCTGCCATTTCCACTGAACTTCATAAATTTGGTCAGTCGTCAGCGAGCCTGAAATTCTCAAGATTTTTAATGTATGCAAATTGCCTCCTCATTCATGTCCAGAACTCTTGGGCTCATCTTTGCTCGCTCTCTTAGTATACTACCACCCGGGATGTTGAAGATGTCCAATACGTTACCTTCTTGCTGATGGCCAGAGCTGGTCTACGCGCTCTCGAATTTTATGACCCTGTCAACAAGAAGCATGGCCAGGCTCACATGCAGGCAAGGTAGGTATTGTAACGTGAACTGCACCCAACACTGGAATCCTTTTCTCTTGCCAGACTTGGTATCACTCAGCACCTCATCCGCTCCGGCATCGCGCGACTGGAAGAAGTCCGTGATGAGCGCGGTATTCTCGTGGACCTTTACGTTCGGGTAGGTGAAACCCAGAAGATTCATCCATGAAGGATATTGTCCGCTTACCGATCGCTTCGTGATTTCTTCGAACGATCAGGTCGATCGTGGCCTCGTTTTGACCAAGGGTAGAGAGGTGGCCGGACAACTCCTTGTAGAGCTCCAGGTCCGGAAGAGCACAGCAGACGGACCCGGCGCGCGCCAGTACTACACTAGCCTGACTCAGCCTCTTGGCAGCTGGGAAGGTGAGATAAGGGACCTCGTGCTGGCGAAGAAACAGGTTGGGGAATGATCATTGAACCCTCGTGTATTATCTCAGCTGACAACTCTTTTTCTTCTGCAGCCACGGAAGATCTTTGTACAGCCAAATACATTCCTTGTTGACGGCGAGGTCCAATTGAAAGAGTACCCTTTAACCCCCGCGGGTGCTATCGAAAGCTTTGTCGAACGCAATCTATAAGGGGGTTCTTCTGGAAATTACGGCAACGGAATCTGAAATCTGAACGAATGCTATAATTCGGTTGTGCCCGTGTTGCGGGT
The DNA here is from genome assembly GCA_023014365.1 of Lepiota brunneoincarnata. Taxonomy (NCBI): domain Eukaryota; kingdom Fungi; phylum Basidiomycota; class Agaricomycetes; order Agaricales; family Agaricaceae; genus Lepiota; species Lepiota brunneoincarnata. The sequence continues at coordinate 1,549,202 of JAEBUN010000005.1, forward strand.
GCTACTCTATATAAAAAGCTAGATATCAAGCTGTGTGACATGGAGAATAAATGCAATGTGCAATAAATTAGCGAGAAGCAATGGGATGAAAATCCAGCGAAATGCAACTGTAAAATGAGGTCCGGAGCTGTGAGACATTATGACGTTTCCTTAACTAGCCCAACAACGATGGTCACACTGTACTCGCGGCGTCAATAACTGAACCTTGTAGTAAGGAGTAAGATGAAGCATGACCCACTCGTCTGGTTTCTGTAACAAGAACAAATCAGCACTGTGGCGAAAAGTGATCGGGAAATTACATACCCCTCCGCGGAAAAACATCCCCTGCCTGGCTGCATCTCCTGAGAAAAAAAAAGAAAGCAAACAGGTATGAGAAGGCAGCTTGACCAAGAACTGGTTCATAATACATACTCTCAAACGGACTAACCCTGGTTTTGCTTCTCATACATTGCTGCGAATACTCAACCATGCGATCTGCCATGGCTTGCGCGATCTCATCCTCCGTGCCGCCTGCCCGGGCAACTAGCCGACATATTGTTGCCATTTCGGAAGGAAATACATTGTCTGAGAAACCATCCGTCTGTGGAAAAGCATGTGTGAGAGACCATGTCATAATGTTCCCTGAAATCAGGAGAGCGCACATAAACCACGACAATGTCACCATCTCTTAGTTTGGTTTGGTAAGTCTCTGCATCCCTTGGAGAATCAACACATGCCCGCGGAAATTTCCTACCGGCCTTGGTTGGGAGTTTGGTGAGTTGTCTGCGGGAGAGTCGGCTTTGAACAGGGAGGAAGCCAGGCGTCGAAGGGAATCACATACTTTGGACAATTAAAAAAGTGCGTTTGGGGACGCTGTCGGTAAAATATTGATGACGACCGGATTATTGCGAAACCGCTGTCTCCTAGACTGGTGGGTGCCCCTTGTGTCACCCTCCGGACAGGACGTCCTAGAGGCGAATTACGTACTTGGCAGAACGCAACACGCCATTTGCTGCGTTCAAGCTAATGATGCAAGCCGTACTTGAGCCTGGATGAGGTAGTGAAAATGAGTCTGGATATTACGCAACATGTCAAACACACACCTGCTTGCACCATCTTCTCCCTCAGCACACCATGATATGCGAGGTCCAGACAATCGTATGGAGCCATTTCCCAGCCCTCTATTTGTTCTCGCTCCTCATAATCTAGTGTTGGGTCGATCTCTGGCTCACCCGCCCAGGCGCTTCGAGAATATCGGTGTGCATGGTACATTAGAGCTTGTGAGAAGAGTGATGGGTCGACGCCGCTCTCGACCCAGCCGCCCACACCATCTGCAATACCAAATGAGACTGCCCTCAATAACCAGGAAAAAGGAGCGTGATTGAGATAAGGTGATGATGCCGACCGATGAAATAAGGTGCTCACGGAACCATTTCGCATCTGGTAGTATAGCCACAACGATAAGTCGTAGACTTGGGATGGCGAGAGGCCTACCCAAAACAGAACGCACCTCTTGCACGAAAAAAAAGTCTTCCCCCGCGTCAACGCTCTTCACGGCCTTGGGTCTGGCGAGCGTCTGATCTCTCCATGAACCTATAACCCCGTCTGCCGGGAAAGGCACCTTGGGCCGTCCGCCTGGAACAGGTTCTACCTTTCCTGCCCAACTTGCACCGATGTGAAAAGTGTAGGGCCTTGGTAATCCAGTTGTGGTTGACAAGCCGCGCACAATATTGGCCCGAGCTGATGCCGCATTCCTTGTGGCCGGCCTACGTGCGATTTCGCGCTGGAGAATGGAGTTATAGGCATAGATGCGGCCTGGAACGCGCATTTAAAATGGGTGAGGGAAGGAAAGAAAGGAGGCGATGGGTGAGCAGAGCCACTTCTTGCTGAAGCGCTGAGTGCTGAGCTGCTCATCGACCCATGTCCATCCAAAACTGTGTCATGCCACGTGATGCAAAATATTATTTTTAGATTAGGGCTACGTTCTGCGTATCCTGTCCATATAGCATTCATGACTTCTTCGACGCCCACGCTGCCCAGTTAAAGCTTGGTTGATTGGCGTTCCGCTTTCCTGCCCCCTTCTTTGACCATGCGGACTTGGGTAAGTTTGTGGACATGGTTGCCTGCGGCAATGCATCCGACACCCGCATGCCCCGTCGCTTCGGACGCTCCCCCTCAAGATCCGTTGACGGGGAGAAGTTGCCTCCAGAGCTAGCTCCCGATGGAGGGGCAAGCGGACCCCGGGTTCGGGACTTGGCTGGGGCTGCGGTAGCCTTGACTGTGTGCGATGCCGATGTCTCGGTGGATTGCTCGTATCCTGATAGATGCTGTGCTGTTTCCTCGTTGCGTGCGGCCTCTTGAAGGAGTTCTTGAGTAAACTCTGGGATACGAAGGGCTGAGATTGGTTTCAAGGATCTCGGGACCGACGGCCCAGGTCCTTTGTCAATCATCCCATCATTCACTGAAATGGGTCCCGCATATCGTCTAGAAAATGGGTTTCTTGAATACGTACATACCGTGTCATGCTTAGTTTGTAGATCATCTGTTTGCCTGCGTCGAACGGCAGACGTAAGCCATAGAATGCAACCTTTGCTGTGCCTCCGATGCCTTCTTCCTGTTCGGGGCAATCAACGTGGGCGCATTTCTGGTGGCTCTCGACTCCGCTTGCTTGAGCTCCCTCGCTTCGATTAGTTCGAGCTGCCTTTGAAGGAAACACCATGGTCGCGGAGGCCGATATAGCATCAGTTCGTCGTCGGAACTTGCCTTTCGCTAGACTCATGGGGACATATGTATACTTTCTCTGCCAGTCCGCATCGTACCAATGGAGGTTCCGCTGATTTGCTACGATCTGTGGCATCTGCCACGTAATAGTGTGCATACTAGGTTTGGCCGGGAAATAGAGGTCTGAACTGCGGTCAGACGAAGTATCTGATGACCCGCTGTCAAATCGAGTAGTGTCGGGACCAGGCTGTGATCCAGCCCGATGGCTATCTGGGTCTGACTCGGGCTCGACACAGGATATACCGTTGGCTTCGCTGGACATTCTTTGACGTTTGGCTGGTCGTGGCTCAAGTGAGAGCCCTCTCGAAGTATCATGCCGAGGGTTCAGCGGGTTGCCTGCGCCGTTCGGCAACAAGGTCCATGCAGTCCTCTTTGGCGAGCTGAGTAAACTACCTCAGCAGTAACATAAACGAGACTTACAAGCTCCTCGATGCCGGGATCTTCTGCCCATTCTTCTGAACTTATGCCACCGAGGTCGCTGCCTTCCAGATCCTTCTCCAGATCCTTCATCATCAAACACACCCTCGTCCCCGAGTTCGTAGTCGTACCATTCACGGTGTTCGCTATGGTCAGGCTCCCGTCCATCATACTTTTTGCTGGGTTCATGTCTTGCACACTCTTGCTGCTGCGATTGCCCTTGTAATGAGAGGATGGCATAAGTTTTTGACTCGAAGAGAACATTGAAACTGTTCTGGAGCAGAAAAAATTTGCACATCCTTCTGGCATTGTTGCAATGCTTCAAGGGACAGTGCCAGATTGGAGGAAAACAGGGACCGATTCTTGGACGGAGAGAACAGGGTTTCGTCTGACAATATTTGGGGGCGACAGCTTGTCCCCCGGAGGTCTGAAGAGCATGAACCTCGGGGAATACAAAGGGAGGGGGTACCATACGCACCAACTACTGAAAGGAGAGGAAAATTGGGAAGGTACTGGTAGATTTGACTACCAACTTTCCTACAGTGTTTGAGGCGTAGAATCCGCAGGCCCCACGGCCCTCTGAGTTGTCGCGTTGACTCCGTTGGGCCATTGGTTTGAAGAATCCGCGAAAGAGCGAATATGCCGTCTGCAGAGATCTTAGTGTTGCTAGCATCAAGTGCTGCAAGGGTATGCAGGAATCTCAGCTCGACGATACTTTCGTCCGTGAGTGCCGGGCAACCAGGTAGTTCTAGTCTTGTAATCAGAGAGAAGGACTCGGTGCTCTGAATGCCTTGGAGAAGCGGTAAGAGCTCATCGTTAAGGGAGATGGTGTATGATCGTAGTTGGGGGTGTATGTGGTCAAAGATTTGCACTACTGTTGCCCACATTCGCGGGTCAATTGTTGAAAAGTCAATGTCGGAGTCATCGCTTCCCGTGTCGGACACCTCATCGTTGGCATCTTTTTGTAGGGCTGATCTAAGAAATTTGTCAAAGAGACTGAAAGTGTTTGACGGTGGTTGGGTCAGCGGCTGATATCTGAGCCTGGTTGGGAGTTGGATCTGGTCGGGGTACTCGGAGACACATTGCAGGCAGAACCAGACTAGGGAAGGTACTTGACAGCCTCGGGTATGCGTTTCCGGAGAAGCGTAGATGTCTGGTGAGTTTCGCCACCGCGACGACAGCAAATATCTCCTGTCTAGCCCTGCATCACCCATACTATACTGGGGGAGAGAGGTGTAAGCAGACACAAAAGCCAGGTAGGCGTGTCTGCCGCGTCACGGGATCATTTGTGGAACTTAACCCAAAGGAGCGGATGTCTGGATGTTCACTGCCTGTTGTTCATCACAAAGCTTTGCAATGTCGCTGGTAATTCGCACAAATCTTCGTTATCAAGACTCAATTATATAGATGTGCATTTCTGTAACGATCATTTGTTGTAGAACTTGGACTGACCTTGGTAATACTTGCTTTTTCCCCAAGGCTTGCGTGGGTAAACTGTGACTGTTGCATGAAGGGATGTCACAGTATCAGATTCAGCCGGTCACGATACAAGGATCCATCACAACCCCGTCTGTCACCTCCCCAACTCTCTTCTCTCCCGCTGGCGTCGACGATCTCCCTCTCTTTATTATCCATACATCTTTTAGGGCATATCTCTGCCACCGACGGCCTTTCTGTCCATTTCGCTCTTTTCCTACTAATAAGATATTCCTCCTTACTCAGAGAGTATACCAGTTGCTATGACCTCTCCTGGTTATCCCAGGCCCCTGGAACCAAGAAACAGCCCTTACTCACCCCCACGACAAGGATCCATACCTGCAGGTCCTCCGTTCTCGTCTCCGCGCCGGGATTATGATGATATCTCAGAACTGGGTGACCACTACAACAATCTGAACTCGAGCACCGCTCGCTTGGCAGGGGGTCCGAACTATTACGACCCAAGCAGTGGTGAGTGGGACAGTTTTGCAAGATAGGGCTTTTTTACTGACCTTTCTAATAGCTTCTGCCGAGTCTAGTGACTATGGTCGTTACAACCCCTCTGTCGACTCGCACGCCAGCTTCCCCAGTATCTCCCCCTTCGCAGACCCGGGCGCTGGCGTCTCCGAGCACTATCCTGCCTGGTCAGCAGACCGTCAGATACCTATGTCTACCGAGGAAATTGAAGATATCTTTCTCGACCTCACCCAGAAGTTTGGTTTTCAACGGGACTCTATGCGTAACATGGTGAGTGGAGCTGTTGCCACCCTGATGACATCCTTTGATTTTTCTGTTTACAGTTCGATTTTCTTATGCACCTGTTAGATTCCCGTGCATCGCGCATGACCCCAAATCAGGCCCTGTTAACCGTTCACGCCGACTACATTGGTGGCCAGCACGCAAACTACCGCAAATGGTACTTCGCGGCTCAACTCAATCTAGACGACGCTGTTGGTCAAACACAGAACCCTGGTCTTCAGCGCCTCAAGAGCATGAAAGGCGCCAAATCCTCTGGTTCCAAGTCGCTTGACAGTGCTCTCAATCGTTGGCGCAACGCTATGAGCAACATGAGCCAATACGATCGCTTACGGCAAATCGCGCTTTACCTCCTCTGTTGGGGAGAAGCAGGCAATGTTCGCTTCGTACCAGAATGCTTGTGCTTCATCTTCAAGTGCGCCGACGACTATTACAGAAGTCCCGAATGCCAGAACCGAGTCGATCCTGTCCCAGAAGGTCTATACCTGCACTCGATCATCAAGCCTCTATATCGGTTTATGCGGGATCAGGGGTACGAAGTAGTGGATGGAAAGTTCGTAAGGAAAGAGAGGGATCATGACCAAATTATTGGTTACGATGACATCAACCAACTTTTCTGGTACCCGGAAGGTCTTGGAAAAATTGTTCTCCAAGGGGGGGTATGTTTTGGTGATGCTCCTACCTAGACCGCCTCTAATGGACATCTGTAGCAACGACTCATCGATGTTTCTCCCGCTCAACGTTTCATGAAGCTGGGTAAAGTTGAGTGGCAACGCACTTTCTTCAAGACATACTACGAAAAACGCTCCACCGCCCACCTCCTCGTCAATTTCAATCGTATTTGGATTATTCACATCGCTATCTTCTATTTCTACACAGCCTTCAACTCCCCCAAAGTCTATGCCCCTCGTAATAAACAGCAACCCAGTGCACCTATGACCTGGTCTGCTGTCGCGCTTGGTGGCGCAGTGGCGACCGGTATCATGATTCTCGCTACGCTTGCAGAATTCTCTTACATTCCCACTACCTGGAACAATGCCTCTCACCTTACTACGCGACTCATTTTCCTTCTGGTCATAATGGCCCTTACCGCCGGCCCTACCTTTTACGTCGCAATGGTCGATAACCGTCCCACAAGCGCAAACTCCCAAATTCCTTTAATCATTGGAATCGTCCAATTCTTCATTTCCGTTGTCGCCACACTGGCATTCTCTATCATCCCCTCGGGAAGGATGTTTGGTGATCGCGTGGCAGGAAAGTCCAGGAAATACATGGCCTCTCAAACTTTTACCGCTTCTTACCCTTCGTTGCCACGCAGTGCCCGAACCGCTTCAATAGCGTTGTGGGTGCTCATCTTCGGCTGCAAGTTCACAGAGTCATATTTCTTCTTGACATCCTCCTTCAGCGGTCCCATCGCTGTTATGGCTCGGACGAAGGTACAGGGATGCAATGACAGGATTTTTGGTAACGCCTTGTGCACCAACCACGTCCCCTTCGCTCTTGCCATCATGTATGTCATGGACTTGATCCTCTTCTTCCTGGATACATACCTCTGGTACATTATCTGGGTCGTTATTTTCAGTATCGGTCGATCTTTCTCCCTTGGTCTCTCCATCTGGACCCCGTGGAAGGATATCTATACCCGTCTCCCCAAGCGGATCTACGCAAAACTCCTGGCTACGGCTGAGATGGAGGTCAAGTACAAGCCAAAAGTAAGCCTTAGACACTTTGAAAAAGTCCTCGAGCACAATACTGATAATGATGCTTAGGTGCTGGTATCCCAAATCTGGAATGCGATCATTATCTCCATGTATCGCGAGCACCTTCTTTCTATTGACCACGTTCAACGCCTACTATATCACCAAGTTGATGGCCCTGATGGTCGGAGGACTCTGCGTGCCCCTCCCTTCTTCACAAACCAGGATGGAGGTTTCAAGGGCACATTTTTCCCCGCGGGAGGTGAAGCCGAACGTCGTATCTCGTTTTTTGCCTCTTCCCTCACCACTGCGCTCCCGGAGCCGTTGCCTGTTGACGCGATGCCAACCTTCACTGTCCTCGTTCCCCCACTACTCCGAAAAGATTCTCTTGAGCTTGAGAGAAATCATTCGCGAGGAAGACCAGAATACCCGTGTCACGTTACTTGAGTATCTTAAACAACTCCATCCTGTCGAATGGGACAATTTTGTGAAAGACACCAAGATTCTTGCAGAGGAGTCCGAGGCTATGGATGGGACTGGCAGCCAGGCCAACGAAAAATTGAACAAGACGGACGATCTTCCATTTTACTGCATTGGTTTCAAGACTTCTTCACCGGAGTACACGCTTCGCACGCGAATTTGGGCATCGCTTCGAGCACAGACGCTCTATCGTACCGTATCTGGCATGATGAACTACTCCAAAGCCATCAAGTTGCTTTACCGTGTCGAGAACCCCGACATCGTCCACAATTTCGGCGGTAACACGGAAAGACTAGAAAGGGAACTGGAGCGCATGGCACGTCGCAAATTCAAATTCACCATCTCCATGCAACGCTTTTCCAAGTTTAATAAGGAGGAGCTGGAGAACGCCGAGTTCTTGCTGCGTGCATACCCGGATTTGCAGATTGCCTACCTCGACGAAGAACCAGGACCAAAAGGAGGAGAGGCTAGATTGTTTTCTACCCTCATCGATGGCCACTCTGAAATTGACGAGGTAACAAAAAAGCGGAAACCCAAGTTCAGAATAGAGCTGCCCGGTAACCCCATTCTTGGAGATGGAAAGTCGGATAATCAGAACCATGCCATCGTCTTCTATCGCGGCGAATACCTGCAGCTTATTGATGCCAACCAGGACAACTACCTAGAGGAGTGTTTGAAAATCCGCAATATCCTGGGTGAATTTGAGGAATATTCCGTGTCCAGCCAGAGTCCCTACGCACAGTGGGGCCACAAGGAGTTCAACCGCTCCCCTGTCGCTATTGTCGGTACTCGAGAGTATATCTTCTCAGAGAACATTGGTGTACTTGGTGATATTGCCGCAGGGAAGGAGCAAACGTTCGGTACCATGACAGCTCGTGCGCTAGCATGGATTGGTGGGAAGTTGCACTACGGACATCCAGATTTTCTCAATGCTGCCTTCATGACGACGCGTGGTGGTGTGTCCAAAGCGCAGAAGGGGCTCCACCTTAACGAGGATATCTTCGCTGGTATGAATGCTTTCGGCCGTGGAGGTAGGATCAAGCACTCGGAATACTACCAATGCGGAAAGGGTCGTGATCTCGGATTTGGGACTATTCTCAACTTCCAAACGAAAATTGGCACCGGTATGGGTGAACAGATGCTGAGTCGCGAGTACTATTACCTGGGAACACAACTGCCCATTGACCGCTTCCTCACATTTTACTACGGTCACCCCGGCTTCCACATAAACAACATCCTCGTCATCTACTCTATTCAAGTGTTCATGATAACCTGTGCGTTTTCTTTATATTCTTGCATCTTCGATGTTCCTCACGCATGCATCAGTGCTCTATATTGGTACGCTGAACAAACAATTGGCCATTTGTCGAGTAGATGGCCAAGGAAATGTAATCGGAGGCCAAGCTGGGTGTTACAACCTCATTCCCGTGTTCGATTGGATCAAGCGCTGCATTACATCCATTTTCCTGGTCTTCTTTATCGCATTCCTACCTCTGTTCTTGCAAGGTATGTTCCATTCATACTTACTATTCTTAGTCTCACATTGTCCGCAGAACTCGTAGAACGAGGGACCGGCAAGGCCATCCTTCGTCTTGGGAAGCACTTTTTATCGTTGTCACCGATTTTCGAAGTGTTCTCAACGCAAATATATTCCAACTCTATCCTTAGCAATCTGACATTCGGTGGTGCTCGATATATTGCAACGGGACGTGGCTTCGCTACCAGTCGGATCTCCTTCACCATCCTGTACTCTCGGTTCGCTGGACCAAGTATTTACATGGGGATGCGGAATCTGCTACTGTTGCTCTATGCTACCATGTCAATTTGGATTCCCCACCTTATCTATTTCTGGCTTTCCGTTCTTTCCCTCTGCGTCGCGCCATTCCTGTTCAACCCTCACCAATTCTCTTACGCCGACTTCATCATTGACTATCGGGAGTTCTTGCGTTGGATGTCTCGAGGAAACTCGCGCACGAAAGCTAGTAGCTGGTATGGCTACTGCCGGCTTTCAAGGACTATGATTACTGGTTATAAGAAAAAGAAGCTCGGTCACCCTTCCGAGAAGCTGTCTGGCGATGTTCCTCGTGCTAGCTGGCGCTCGGTCATCTTCTCTGAAATTGTCTGGCCAATTTGCCTTGCTACCATCATCGTCATTGCATACATGTTCGTCAAGTCATTCCCGGACAGGAACAGCCAGCTCCCTCCCAGTCCGCTTATCCGCATTGCTGTTATCGCGATCGGACCTGTTGTCTGGAATGCCGCCGTATTGATTAGCCTCTTCTTTATCTCACTTTTCTTGGGACCCATGATGGAGTCCTGGACCAAGTTTGGGTCCGTGATGGCTACTCTTGCTCATGTCTTGGGTTTGGTTGGTCTGGTTGCGTTCTTCGAGTTCTTTGTAAGCCTTCCTCTTCCACATTGTCTCCAGCATTTGCTCACCTCTTGTGCATAGTGGTTCTTAGAGCTCTGGGATGCCTCCCACGCCGTTCTCGGCGTCATCGCCATTATCGCAATTCAGCGTGCCATCCAAAAGTTCTTGATTGCAGTCTTTCTCACTCGCGAATTTAAGCATGACGAGACGAACCGTGCTTGGTGGACCGGTAAATGGTATGGTCGCGGTTTGGGGACCTCGGCTATGTCCCAGCCGGCTCGAGAATTCATTGTCAAGATTGTGGAAATGTCTTTATGGACATCTGACTTCCTCTTGGGTCACATCTTGTTGATCATCCTGACACCACCCATCTTGATTCCGTTTGCCAACAGCCTCCATTCCACGATGCTCTGTGAGCCCACTGTGCTTTCTTGAGATGCTTAAACACTATCACTTACTGTTTCTTGCAGTCTGGCTTCGCCCATCCAAGCAAATTCGTCCGCCGTTGTTCTCGACGAAGCAAAAGAGACAACGAAGATGGATTGTAAGTATCTCCGACATGACATTTGCATTGCCATTACCGACGCTTTTGCTAGGTCATCAAATATACCATTGTTTATACCCTCATGGTATCGATGTTAGCGGCATTGATTGTCCTGCGTACGTGAAAGCTCTTGCACCACCAGGAAATTTAGCTCATAGACTTCCTCCTTTAGCCGCTCTTTTCAGGGATCACATCGATCTCAATTGTGTCATCTGCAGAAATATCTAACAATCTAATGGTTCCGGACCTTGATACTTCTTTTTTTTTACTTCTGATACCTGCGTTGAGCATGAAAGGCACGGCTATAACTACCTTTTCGACATTACTGCGTGTATTATCATAATTAGACAATGATACTCTTGTTTGGATAGAGTAGTTAACAAACCTAGTCGCCCGTTCTTCTCAGTAGTATAATACAGGTTTGGGCATGACCTACAACAAACTGAGTGACAGAAACAAGCCTGCGGAGCTTGAGCACATACGCCTCACCAACCCGTGCAATCACTGTGGGACAGGTAAGGTTTCGTCCCCCCGAGTCCCCATTATTACGCTGCCATGATTCACATTCTGTATCACATCTGAGACTGTTGACCAACGCCTAAGGAAAGCCGAGCCTCCTCGCTGTATTTCCTTCGTCGCACGGTCTTCGGCATCAGTGTACTGTCGACCTTTCATTGATCCACCGAGGTAAAAACAAACGCAAGTGTTGAGAGCTAGTGCCCCTCCAAGCACTACGGCGCAAATCTTGGCGACGCCGTTGCGGTCATGATTCACCGAATCCAGCCAGACCCAAGAACCCACGGCTGTGAAGAAAGCGAGGGCTGATGCACCGCCAAAGAGGGATGGTGTTCCACACATGTAATAGAATAGCATAGATCGTTTCGTGAGAAGCTGAGTTTGAGAAGCGGGACCGAAGAAACGGGTATTCATCGATGAGAATTCACTTCCATTCCAGAACAAGCTAATAGGGCCCACCTGGAGTCCTGCTCGGGTGCATACCAACTAATGACCACAGGCAGAGGAAGTCGAATACCAAGGAAATAATGGCTAAAAGGATGGATGCCGCCAGAGACGAATAGGTCATACGACGCAGATTACCACCAGAAGATATTAGGAGGTTGGCATTTGAGCTAAGGGACGTTCCTCATTCACGAAAGGACGCTTATGGATCGGAGAAGCGACGCTCTACTTACGCGAGAAGCAAGCCAGACTGGATGAAGTGACCACATGGGTCAATGTCAGCAAGTTAGCCTAGGCTGCCGATACAGGCGGGGCGTACTACAACACCAATGTTCTCGACTTTGCGAAGGAGGGTGATATGAAGTTTTTCCCAATGTCGGTGGTTCACATATCTGAGTTGTTGAGCAATTGAGGTGAGGGAGGAAGGTAGCTGGGCGTACTCCAGTTGTGGGTCTTCCGAGGCGTAGCCGATCACGAGAAGCCGTGCAATCCTCTTCACCCGACTGAGTACTTCCACAAGGACATTGGGTCTGTTGGGACGCGGGAGGTGTTCATCGTGGTTAGTCTTCTCCATGACTTTGAGCAACGCGGCGTCTTGGGGGCTTGGGTCTGCTGTAGATAAGCATCCAGTTGTGTCGCGATGCAACAGGGACGAGGTGTTTCAGACACGGCATCCCTGGAAGTTCATCAGCGCTAATGTCAGAGCTCTTATCGATGCCGAACCAGCGCAACGCATTAGCCAGCTGGCAATGTCATTCACGGCGCCAATCCAGACTCCAATCGGACAGCTACATCTTGGTGGCGAGTGACCGCCTGAGGATGCACACTGTTTCATCACATTAGGGACACCATCGTTGAACGCCCAGGGCGGAAGGGGGGTTGTAACCCTTTCAACCGATCCACAACACCCATCACCTCGAGCCAGCCGGCAGCCGTTGCAGAGGATGTCCTCGAAGAGCTACCACAAGTATCTAACAGAACCTTTATCCAATGGGACCAATGTAGTTCTTGATTGGGCTACACCCCGGCAATGTCTTAGGAATCTCGTCAATAATCCCGGGAAGAACTTCATTGAATGGGAGAACTACAGAGACAACATGTGTCGCAAGTGGATCAACCTAAATGTTATGGTGTGTCTTTGTTCCCCTTGCCCCCCTGACGGTCGCTGACTGTCCCAAGTGCGGTTTGGTTATGGGGTGAGGACACCATGCCAAGTTGGTCAAACACACCATGAACAGGACTTCCGTAGTGCCGTCTCTACCATCGTCTTCTCGGATTATCCTCTTAGCCAAGCAGGGTTTGCTTTGGGGGTGATCTCTCTGTTAAGCAGCCTCATTGCGACTGGGTTTGGCGTTGGCTTGATTTATGTGCTGGGTGATCTCAGAGGTGCCCGATATCAGGTTTGTCATTGGTCGTAAGCATTGACCACATCTGACTGATTGCATCTACCGTCGAAGAGCTTAATGGAACAACACCCTAGCCTATTCACGTTCGCGTTGGTAATACCACAGGTAGGTTGCTGGCACTCTCAGGATTGATGCCACAGAACGAGAACAAGTATCTTTCCAGACATGGACGATCGTCGCCTTTATCTCCTTCTTCTTGACGTGCGCCGTTATCCTGTGGGAGTCCTCAGACAAGGGTTGGATCATCAAGGTCAGCTCACATGTTTGCGGCAGTGTCCTCCAAATCCTGATAACCTCATGTAATACACGAGTCTAGGCCGGTGTCAGCGGCAGTATATTTCTTATTGTCGTTCACCTGGTGGGATTCGCTTATGTCTTCCGCCCCAACAACCCTATGTTGCATGACCTGACACCACTTGATCCAACCCAACCATGTACTCCTCAGCGGCATGAGACAGTTTTTGGGGTAGAGGTCACCCGTAGGGTCCAAGAAGCTTTGTCGTCGTAAAAATTTGTATTCGTGACCACCGAGCAGTTGTAGGCATATAATTCTTGTGTTGAAAATGAAGCAGTTGGGACTGCAGATGGACCATTATATCTCTCTGAATACATTAATGGATTAAGGCTCTTGCGGGGGTAGAAAGGGAATGACCTTGGGTGGCTCATAAATTGGAGTGAGCCAGTGGCCCGCGGTCCTAGCTTGGCTCAGCTTGGAGATGCACTGTCGGACAGCTGTGCGGCCTCCATAAATTCCGGAATGCTGGTGTGGCCGAAAGAATCGGTCTTGGGGGTTGTTTATACTTGATTTATTCAATGCACGGAGCTTATCTAGGTACCACTGACCATTCTACACACGCACGCGCATGTCCTGGGTCCAGAAGCTCCTCAAGATCGCCATTGCCAGTCGGCCGCCGTCTTGGACGTTTGGTCCCATTTTGTTCGGCATCGGCGTCATCCACTCGCGTCAGATACCCAAGACTCTTCCTTTGTTGGCGCTTGCTGCGCTACAAGTCTTCTCATTGTCCATACCACTATGCATAAGTAAGTTTTGTTTTCTCCGCTTGCTGTTTCTTTCTTAATCGGGATCCAGTTGTGTTTGGGATTAACGACGTGCACGACTACGAGTCCGATAGCCGTAACCCGCGAAAAGTCGCGAGCGGCCTGCAGGGAGGTGTGCTTGGGCCGGAATACCATTCCCCTCGTTCGTACCGCAGCCCACGTCTCTACAGTATTCGTCATAGGTGCTTCAGTTGCTCACTCGACAACGTTACAATATCTTTGCCACGTTATGCCTACTATTCTTTGGTTGGCAATACTCCTCTCCACCTCTCCGGTTGAAAGAAGTGCCGGTAATGGATTCATTGTCAAATGGGTTGATAGTCTTCCTTGCGTGGTTTTGTGGGTTTAGTTTTTCTGGGACTCGGTCTCTCGGACGTGCCTTCAAAGGGGTTGATGTTGGGTTTGTGCACGACCGGAGTCCATGCTTTGGGGGCTGTGATGGATGTCGATGCGGACATTGCAGCGGGGCAGAGGACAATTGCGATTGCACTGGGCAAGAGACCGACTGCGATTTTCGGCAGTCTGTGCTAGTGGGTCTTGTTCTTTTGGGTCTGGGTGCATTGTGCTCATTCACTGGTGCAGTCTCTTGGCCGCAGCTGGGGAGGAACCCAACTCAATATTTGGTGTGTATCTTTGGGCGGGAACCTTGGTTATGCTGGTACCATGTCTCAAGGTCAACCTGGCCCAACGTTCCTTTGAGGTGATAGTATATATGTCGATCATTTGCTCGCTTATATGGTTTGCTGTACGTGTTGAGGGCATGCTGAAGGGGGTTAAGCAGGAATGAGAGAACGCATTGCAACGCGCTGCTTGTAACAGGCGCAATCTGTGTTTCTGGTCCACAGACTGAGGACTCGTTGGCACGTGGATATATGTAGTAATCACGGTTTCATTATATACTCTGCCTTTCGACTCATGGACTACTTTTCAAAGTTCCTCAAAGGAGCAAACCAACCTGCCGTGAAATCTCCCACCGTTGATCATGCTCTAGAATTTCACAAATCTTGGCTGTATATCAAGGTACGCTAACCTGTCTCGGCCATGTCGCCTCCCATTGACAATGTTTATTTGAGGTTAGTCAACCTTGACACAGCCAGACGAGCGACAGCTCCTGCAGGGAATCAAGTCGACGGACGTCCCTGCTCAATTGCAGTCAATGGTCGACGCGTTGGTCTGGGAATCCGCACGGACGGAGGAGGGGTAGGTCGGCCTCTTCTCACACTGGTTAATGGTGGGCTTAGCGCAAATGGTGGCAGTGGAACAGGGGCGTGTTTGGAGTACCTGCTTAAGAATGGTGCGTGCTAGCATCCTTGACGAAAATATGATAAGCTTTCTAAAGAGACGACAGACGTGCTCGGTGCTGTCGTCAAGCTAAGCGAACCAGATCGACCCTCGGGCGTTCAAGCAGAGGTTTTACGCGCCGTACAAAATATGGTTGTGCTTCTTGATGAGCAATTTCTCGTCCACTCGGCCGTGCATAGGGCCATTTTGCGGTTATTGCGCACATGTGTGGGGGATGACATCCAGGAGCAGCTGGACGGCCGTTCTCGCGTCATGGGGGCTGCTGGGAATACTATCCGTAGTCAGCCATCAGAATATGAAGAGGATCGTGCGTCACCCTGTCTCTTCTGGATCTGTAACCGGGTTGACCATGATCACTGTAGTCGTCAACCTCCTCTGCATCTTGTGCAGCCGGATCAGGACATATCGGGAGCTTCTAATGATCTTCTTCCATGACAAGCACTGGTATCGGTCAGAGCCGCTGTTCGCTGTCGACGAGGAGGATGAGGAGGTAGAGGACGACGACAAAGCGGATGAAAGTCAAAAAGATCAACGACGGACTCCTTCTCCAACACCCTCGCAAGAGACTATCACATCCGCTCAGCTTTCAACTGTCAACAGGAAATCAGAATACGAATTCCTCTTATTCAACTACCTCCTTCGCTTCGTTCATCGAGAAGGGAACATAGGAGAGTTCGCCCGTGCAGGTCTCCACTTTCTTATGGATGTCGCAATGTCTTCAGGCGAACCAGCTCCACAGCCTGGCGGGAACGGCTCACAGTCAGAGGAGAGCATACCCAGTGATCCAATAGCAGATGCCGCTCTCGCTCTTGCAGAGTACATCCTTGATGGAGACTTTTCCGAGGTGCTAGGCGCAGGACTCGGTGCCGTTTACTCTCTTCTCCCCTCAAAACTTGAATTTTCCCCCAAGTTCGAGGAAGGGACAGATGGGAACGCGATGATTATTGGTGCGACCGGTCCTTTGACACCCGAGTCAAAGGAAAAATTGGAATTGGAAAAAGAACGTAGTCGTGCGACTGGTGTCGAAGATGCCAATAGCCCTGATTTCAAGCAGCGGCTGGATCACTTCCTCAACCTCATGGAGTTCTTGCAGGATGTGCTGAGACGCAATGCCAAGGAGAATATTGATGCTTCTGCGCTCGTGGGTACAGCCATCGCCCAGTCGATACTAGATGCTGTTCGACGCATATTCCTCGAAAATGTACTATACCCTTCGATATTGGAGTGTTCCGACCTGGACGGTAGCGCTGTTGCGGTGATGTCCTATATAGAGGTGATGCTTCGGACCCTCCACGATGGACCACTCTCTAACCTCTTAATTACTTTCCTCGTCAACGAGGACAACGACGAGCCTCGGCCAAGTCAACGGCCTCACGCTCTTCTAACACTCGGCCATACCTCTGGTCTTCCGTCTAGTCGAAAAGCCGACGCAGCCACCAAAAATCGACGACGAAAGAGTAGTGCAATGGCACTGCTTGAAATGGAGGCTCCCGACACAGGGAGAATGACGGAGTATTTTATGACCAGTCGGTTTACGCTAAAGGATCCTCCTCATGTCAAACCTTCGCTCCAAATCCCAGGCTACTGCCACTACTGCTCTGCAATTGCTTCAAACTGTGTTGCTTCAACATCCTCAGCTCACAACAGAGCGGATACTCATCGTAATTCCTGATCCTACGGCGACAAGCTTCCCTCTGCCATCACTTTTCGAACCTTCCGAACCTGAGGAGGATGAAGATACGTTCAAATACCCCGCAGCCGCGGATAAAGCTTCCCACACACCTAGTAAATACGACCAACTCGTCTTCATCCAACCCCTAACGACTTATTCTACTCATGAACGTGAGATGGGGCTCTACATGAACTTGATATCACGAGTTGATCCGTCCCATAATGGCGACACGTTCAGCACAGGATACGACTACTATTTGCACGATGCTCTGTTGTCCATTCAGTCTCAACCAGCATTCCAGATAGTCGGGGATATTGAACAGGATCTCGAGGCACGACGAAAAGTAAAGCACCGCCTCAACGTGAACGATCCCATTCTTTCGCGAGTCCTCGAATCCCTACGATGTTTCTTCTCCAATACACCTGACTACAACATCGCTCTTACCGGTTTCCTCGCCAAACTGGCCCTCCACCCAGACCGTTCTTTGGCCGGGTGGCTAACATTCGCCTTGGACGATACCCAATCCGAACGGGCCGCGGAGCATAGATTCAATTTATGACAATGACGACGACGATCGTTCCATTGACTTTAAGATCGAGGAAAATTTGGTGTACGAAACCAATACCCTCCCTGCCGCATCGATGGACGAGAACTCGCGTCCGGTTGTTCACACTATCTACCACGGTCTCGTGAATCAGCTCGAACGCTACAGACAGCTCGTCGATAACTTTGACAAGTTCCTTTTGGAACGCCGACAAGGCCTCCTTTTCTCCGAGAACCTCACTGACGCGCTCAGCCTCTCTCTGGATATCTCCTCCGAAGATGTCTTACAACCACCCGTAAATTCTCCACCACCCGCACAGCAAACACCCACGAAACCAAAGGCTAAATCAAAGACGTCGTCGTCGTTTGTGTCGTTCTTGACTCCGAGGAAGAATAAAGCGGCGGCGGCGTCCCCGCGTCCAAGCACGCCTGAGGTATCTACGCCTTCGCGCAAGGGTGGTGGTG
The DNA here is from genome assembly GCA_023014365.1 of Lepiota brunneoincarnata. Lineage (NCBI taxonomy): Eukaryota > Fungi > Basidiomycota > Agaricomycetes > Agaricales > Agaricaceae > Lepiota > Lepiota brunneoincarnata. The sequence goes on from JAEBUN010000005.1 coordinate 1,567,110, forward strand.
GGGGCGGTAATACTGTGTCCGCAAGTCCATTTGGGCCACATTATCAACACACCGCATCAATCAAGGTTGAGCCTTTCGTTGCACCTGTACCTTCATCAGGGCCCTGGACACCTGTAAGGACGCGCAAGTGGAATGCAGAGGAGGAAGATGTGTTTGGTTCTGGGTGGTCCGAACGGACGAGTGGACCTATCCGAAGCTCGGATTCCTGGCATGATGAGCCCCTAGAGGAGGAGGAGGGGGATAACGATGGGAACAAGCAGTCGGGGGGGAGGAAAAGAATTACCCTATCGCAGTTGCTGGACAACGTTGTGATTTTGGAGGAGAGCATCAAGGAACTGGTAGCGATTATTCATGCAAGGAGGAGCTTGGGGATAGATTCTGTTCGGTACCTGTAAGATTTACCATGATACCCTATACATTCAGGATGCCTTTCAATTGTCTAGAGGGAACACTGGAAATCCAGGGCAATAATAAGGGAATAAATACATCATAGTACAATATCGACGAAGACTAGCAAATATGGCAGGGGTATTCTATTTGACGGGTTTGCGTCCCTTCTTAGCCGACCTACTATTCGAGGCAGGTTTGGAGGACTTAGACTTGTCGCCAAACAGCTTCTCCTGTATCTTGGCAAACTCCTCGTCATTGATTTCCGGCGGACCCTCCGGTTCTCCTCGCGCCTTCTTGGTAGAAATCTCTTCGTCGTCATCATCTGTACGTCCACGTTTTTTACCTTTGCCGACTTTCTTGCCTGCCCCTGTCCCTCCATACTTCGCAGCAAGATTATCAAAGAAAGAGTCCATGTCCTTTGCTTTTTGTTGATTTCTCTTTAGTATCAGGGCCTGTAGAGCTGATGTATCCTCTTCTTCCTCATTACTATTCTTGGCGGCCTTGGCTTTGCCTCTGGGCTTGCTCTTCCGTTCACCAACCTTCCCACTACCATAGAATTCGTCCCACACTCCTAGTTCTTTGGCCAGCGTCTCAGCCTCCCTGGCTTCTTTCTCACTTTCCTTCTTGCGTACTAGCCGAGCCTTTTCGTCCTTGATGCCTTTCTCCCACTGAGTCATTTCGGGTAGTCCACCCTTGTTGATAAGTTCGGTTATGGCGATGATGAAGCGAGGCTCATCTTCGATTGTCGAGTGAGGGATATGATTCATAATCTCGCCTATTGAACCCTTGGTTTCGAGGTACGCGTTCTTCAGGTCCTCGATTTCCTCGCTCGAGCCTGTTTGGTTCAATCAGAGCACAATGGATAAGCAAACTAATGGAACGGCATACCTTGATATTCCTTCTTCATCTCATCCAATTTTCCGCGCGTGACACGCTCAAACAACTCCTCAAAATAGGCCTCCCAGCCATCCTCGCCCGCACCAAGATCGAATGCCTCGCTCGTGCTCCCGGTCTTATCATATCTCTCCCTCCGTTTATCATCACTCAGAACCGCGTATGCAAAGCCTATTTGCTGGAACCTGATCGACGCGTCTGCTTTGGCCTGTTCGCTCGCTGCGGCGTGTCTGTCAGGGTGGCAGACGAGCGCAAGACGACGGTAGGCTTTCTTGATCTCATCGAGCGTGGCTTTGCTCGTGAGGTGCAAGACTGCGTAGAGGTCAACGGATTCTTGGTCTGGGAAGAATTGGGATATTGGGTCTTGGTCGTCCATGATGTTGTTGGGTGTGCTCAATGAAGATGGTAGAGGAACACGTGATCACGCGTCTTGATCAATTAATAACTATATGTGTATTTACCACCCAAACCAAGTCCATATGGCTCTCTCGACCTCCTGCCCAACTTGATTCAACCCGCTCCTCGTCCAAACCACGAACCATACGACCGCAAGTCCACAGCCATAGCCAACTCCCACCGAAACTTGTGCCCACGTGTGATACCCAAGCCACACCCTTGACATCATTATAGCCACAGCCCAAGGCAATGCCACGAGCGGGGCGAGCACCCTTGAAACAAAGGGGTTCTGCGGAAGTGTCTGGTGGATGGGGAGGTATTGACTCGAGAGGAGAATGGACGTCGCGAAGAAAGATATGGTTGCTGAATGCGTACTTGGCATCCTGGTTTTCCAGGGGCTGCACTAAGGGCTAGTTCGACTCGGAAACTAGAATGGCTTACCCGTACGATGCCTTTAGCTTGCGCTGAAGTGTGAGGGGCGGTCTTGGCTGTCGGATTGCCCTTTTGACGAGTTTGACGGTGATGCTACATGTTACTGCTCCCACTACGAAATATGCGACTCCGGAAGATCTCATAAAAAGGAGGACTCCCGCCGCCAACGACGTAACGATGGCATTTGTCTGTAATATTTGAGTCGTCAAGAATAGTGTTAGGTAGCTCAAATTCAAACATGCCTTATCCAAGAAGGAGAGTGAGAGGTGGGCCAGCCAATGGCTCTCCTTTTCCATTGAACAAACGAAACAGATGAAAAGTAACAACTCGGGTACATCAAGAAGTTGTTGCCAAGCACAGACAAACTGTGATATACGAGAGCTTATGCACGTCCGATGAACGGAAATTACAAAAGTAGACGAAGAAAACAAAACAGACTCAAGAGAAAAACATGGTACAAGGTATGACACAAGACTGGGAATAGATCCGCATACGACACTATATTCAATGGTCATGATAGATGAGTTCGAAATCCTCAGAGCTGGGGGTATAAAAAGGTGCATCTACTCTATGGATAACCGGGGGCCGAGAGGTGCACCCTGGTATTGACCCATGTTGGTTGAATTGGCGGTGGAGTACTTTGGTCGAGCGGATACAGCTGAAGCATCACGATCAGGATCCGTACTCAAACCCAATTACCGAAAAACGAGCTCACTTTGAACTTTGGAGGTTTGGAGTCCCTGATCAAAGTCGGAGAAGCAACGTAGTCCAACGGCAAATGTGGCGAATAGCAGCAAGAACGCGACAATTGCTACAAGCAAATGTTGAGTGCAAACATCTTGCATGGATCTTGTTGATACTCACTGAAGATGGTGAGCGTGGCACGAGTTGTCTCATACTGTTCACGAGACCCTGGTTGGTAGAAACGAACAAGCTTATACACTGGTAACGTGTCAATCGGGGCCAAATTATGGAGGGGGTGATTGCTTACAGACTATGGAAGACGAATCAGTTACCCATGTCCTTCACGGAAAAGATCATGAAACTTACAGTAACTCAGGGCAGCTAACATCAGGACAAGAGACATCGACATAATCCTGAGGTAGAGCTGAACCTCCATATGATCATCCAGAGATGATTCACACACACCACTTGATTTCACGTTGAACGGCAAGTCCACAAAGGACCAACAGTACAAGGACAACAGGAATGGCAGCAACGGTAACACCGAATTCCGCCTCGTTCCTTGCGAGCACAACAATAAGCAACTAGATTATATATGGGCCCATGGTACATCACAACGAATGGAGGGAAGACTTGCCTGCATAGTCACTCCGGTGAAGCAGAAGAAGTCAAATTTAAGAAGACAGATCATGATTTGGTAGTACTGGTACATAGCTTCACTAAACGTGAGCACAGGGTTGTGTGAAGATCTGAAGTGGGACGTACTCTTCATCTTGGGGTTGGCTCCAACAACATGGAAGATGGCCCAACTAACTTATGATCAATGCCTGCTAGGATGCTGCCTCACTAACGTGCATACCCGAACTCGGCATAGAGTTGTTTTATCCAGAATAGCATGAGGAACCATGCGGCAGCTATGACACATGGTGCGACGATAAGGAACGGCTGTACCCTGCGCCACAGCGTCCCGGGACCACCGCATTGCTGTCGGAAAAAAAATATCAGAAGGCTGATCGCTTGCATGAGAATGGAGGAACTGACAGCAAAGTCTGTCCTCCAATCACAATTCGCTCGCATTACCAAGGCCGTTCTTGTTTGATGTACTTGGAGCGCCGCGAATACCATAAGGGCAAGGTGAAAGACTGGACGATGACACGTATTAGTGGTCTGACCACTTGTTCGGGAGAGCAAGACGTACTCAGGATGCCAATAAGCTGTATGATATTCCGTAGTCGAAGTGCATCGAAAGCCATAAAAAGCTCGAAGATCCTTTTAAGCAGCCATTGATCAGTCCACTAGAGAAGAAAGGCAGGCAATAGAAGGAACATACTCCGCCAGGGCGAAGAGCGCGAGGTAGCATGGCAGCGTCTAATACCCACCTCTGAGCATTGTTAGGGTCCACTAATAAATACACGGGCGTACTTTGTATCTTGCCAGGTCAAAGTTGACCTCTCCCCGTACCTAACGTAGCATAAGGCTGTTGAGCCGGAAAAAAAAACGGATCCGGAGAGTAGGACACACCATCCCGAAGGTAATTGCCACCATGACCAACACCACGATGGCTTCTACACTCCCACAAGAACAACTCGTTGGTTCTAGAAAATCTCAATATAAACAGGTTTACTAACGGATTGTGACTGCACACGGGGAATATCATCGTCAATCGTTTCGCATCTTCGGTCCTACGAACAATAGAGACGCACTTGTGAGGATGAAAGCACGCTGTGCCCTGGTGGCCAGGAGAGGTTCCGCCGCCATTATGCTTGGTCTGAAGCTTTCCCGGGCTCAGGTATCCGCTCGCTTGCGGGTGAGAATGAACAAGGATGAGTACTTGCGAGAGAAGATGATAGTATGGAGTTTGGACCCCTCGGTGAGCGCTGCAAGCGAATCTCGGCGGCTCTTACCGAACATCAACACAGCTTTCCACTTCTGGACTGCCTCCCAGAATCACCATATGTAAATTCAAAATAAAGTGCTATTCGATATTGCATAGCCGTTGTCTAGAATTCCACTCCCCTCTCTATACTCTCATGTACCAACCACGCAGCGTGTTGCTGTTCGCGCCAGAGCACAACCAAACATCTTCTCAGGTAATGGACCCACGAATCCACTGGCCACTCCCTGCCAACTTTATTCAGGTTGTCCAAATTGACGCCCGTCTCGTTGTCAATGCCGAGGCACAGCTTATCCAATGTCTCCCTCCACGCTACCTCGTTCTCCGGAGAGACGGTATTTCGATTTCCTAGTATCGTGCCACGCCACGTCCGTACGATCTCGTGGTCGTTGTGTGGAGGCAAAATTCTATCAAAGGGCACCGAATGATACAGACGAAGGGCCGATACAAGGCGAAATGATGGATGGGCCGGTTCTGGAGTTGAGTGTATAGTCCACTCACTGAGAAACAAAGGTGAGCGTCGTATGTTATCCGCGTATGTTGGATAAAACGTTACCCCCAATAATTCGAAGCCTTCAGGAGCTCCTCCATCCACTTCCCAATATTTCCTCTCTTTGCAAAGAAACGTTGAGTACGCCACAGGACATCCGCCTCGCACTCCGATTGTCCGTCTGTCAAGACTTCCACGTCCAATTCATTGACGAAACCATATTCAGAGAATAATGTCCGGTTCGAATGGGCACCATACTTTAGAAAGACTTCCTCCCCACGACGCATAGTTTTGTTGGCTGGCGAAAGCAGAACAAAGTCATCCCCTATGGATCTTGCCGGTGCTTGATCCCAGGTTTCCGCTTGCGACGGCTGTGGATAGCTGGTTGGTAGGTGATTTGAATGATTCGCAAAATCCAAGACGGGACACATGGTCGTGTTATTCGAGTCCTTGCGTGTCTGGCAGAGCCTGTGGTAAATGCACCGTGTGTTGACTATGCAGAGGTCTCATCAGCACTCTAAGTGCTGGAGAACAGGAGAAAGGCGACCTGCCATTGAGCCATCCCCATAGAAATTCGAGTGCGACCGCCACCGAGTCCAGTCGCTGCAGTTTTCGTCCCCGCGTTTCCGCAGCCGCAAGTAATTTAGGGTTGTCTCGCTGGTGAACGTCAACGCAGGTTTGCGGTGTACTATTCCGAAGGTCAAGATGTGCTCAACTGACCAAGTACTGAGAAACTCGCTCCCAGTCTGCTTGAAAGCGGGCTGACACCTTTTCGAGGGACCCCAACACACCTTTGGGCACATGCTCAAGTAAATCATGTCCAATCTCCAGGTTTTCCGACTCGGCGCGGGGGTCCCGGGGTCTGGTGAGCCATGTAAGTGGGTGTGCATCAACGTCATGAGGGAGGACTGAAATGTAAGGACCAAACACAGCGTCTTTGGAGGGATGGTTCGGAGAGCTAGGTCGATGGAGAAAAAGGTGTAAAGACATGATTTGAGTGGCTGTTAGTTTCGGCCGAGCCTTAGGATAGAGTCCAACGAGGGTACGGATATTCATCAATGCCTTGGCAGGTATCTTGAACAGCGGCGTTGAGGGTGGTATTTCTTGGAGGGTGAATAAACCATAGCCAGCGCCTGGTGTAGGGTCGTCAACGGTCAGAGCTTGGGAGTTGTAGGGTCTGGTCCTTCTTGCCTGGGGTTTTCCTGGCTTCTACGAGGACGCTACTAGTATCCATGCCTTTCTCTCCGAGCCACTGGACCAGTGAGTTCCAATGTGGGTGGACAGATGGTGTACCCGACATGAAACGGTGTGTGGGATAAGTAAGTTCAGCGCGCCAATCACGCGGCTTCCATCGATGGGCGAGTGATAAATTCCATACTGAGGGCTCTCACACAGAAAGACACTGGGTTATTCTCATCACCATGTCCGTCTTCAACGCAACCCGTCTCATCGGAAAGACCGTCCTCGTCACAGGCGCCAGTAGCGGTATTGGTGCAGTGGGTACTTCCCGACCAGGCTCAGGTATCATACATTCAACCCGTATTTGTATAGGCTACTGCAATCCTCTTCGCAAAGGTATCTGATAAGAGAACCCCCCTTATCTTACTCGAACACACGTATAACCGCTCACCCAGGCCGGTTCCAACGTCATCCTCGTCGCTCGCAGAGCAGACGCTCTTAAGGCAGTGACTGAGCAATGTGTCGTTGCCCACAAAGATTCTGGCCTGGCTCAGGGCGGAAAATTCGCGACGGTCCAACTTGATGTCTCCGATAAGGCCCAAGTTGCGAGCCTCTTTGACAAGGTCCCAAGCGATCTGCGTGATATCGACATTCTTGGTAATAACCTGCCCCTATCCCCGTGACTCGAGTTGACCTGGCGGATGCCAAGTTAATAACGCCGGCTTTGTGCTGGGTGTTGAGCACGTCGGCGACGTCAAAGATGCTGATATCGAAGGAATGTTTGCGACCAACGTTCTCGGGCTGATCTCGGTGACCCAGCTGCTCGTACGGGGTGAGTCAATGTGTTTCCCGTCTTTAGAAGTGCAACGGGCTGATCGTTCGCCCAAAAGAGTTCAAGAAGAAGCAGGCTGGCCATATCATCAACTTGGGATCGGTCGCTGGTCGGGAATCTTACCCCGGAGGCAGTATTTACTGTGCTACCAAATATGCCGTCAGAGCATTCAACGGATCTTTGCTGAAGGAGCTCGTCAACACACCCATCCGTGTCACCGAGATCGATCCTGGTCGGTGACAAGCTCGCATATGCAAAAGATGCCCTGACTCATAGTATAATCAGGTATGGTCGAGACTGAGTTCTCCGTCGTCCGCTTCCGTGGGGACACCAATGCTGCCAAAAAGGTCTATGAGGGTCTCCAGCCTTGTCAGTAATTTGGTTGCATCTTTGGTTTAGAGTCTTCTTGATTCTCGTTCTGACAGTGACCGGCCATGATATCGCCGAAGAAATCGTCTGGGCTGCATCTCGTCCACCTCACGTAAACATTGCCGATGTTCTCATCTTCCCCGTCAACCAAGCGTCTGTCGGAATCAACTACCGGAACACTGGCAAGTAAAGCCCCTCGGCTTGTGCACGCCTCTGACCTATGTACTTGGTTGTCTCTTGCTTACCACTCAGAGCGGACCGTTAAGAGTAAGATGTAGCCCTTTTGTTTGGAACATTAAAGAACAGTCGAGCGAAAGCAGTTGTAGTATGTACGGTGTGTAGTTATATATATATATACATATATACAGATCCCAAAACACCGAAGGTAAATAAGACGTCCAGCTGCCAGGCAGCCCAATAATAATCATCAACTTTTGCTTTTCTTTGACTTGGATCGGGTGTTTTGAACGACTGTTACTACTGGTTGTTCAGCCCCTTCGAGATCGTCATCATACACAAACTTTTTGACAACAACATTCTCTTGCATCAGATCCACGAGAGGTGCTTCAGCATCTACGAGATTCCCTAGTGTGTCTAGCCGCAGAGTCTGTGCAGAAAATGTATGAGAAAGCCAGTCCCATAGCTCAGAGCATTGAATTACCTTTGCAGTCGGCGCCAAACACCCCTTTGTTGCTCCACCGTCTTTCGACGGCACCCTTGTCCCAAGTACAACTTCATCCAAAAACACCTCCGTGAATAATCCCCTATCCCATTTCACTCTCCTCTTCCCATCCACCTCCCTATCAAACCTCCTCGCGGGAGTTTCGTAATCCTCTTCATCACCCGCGCCCCTTCTATGCCTCGTAAGAGGACTCCCCACTGCTCTCACTCCAGCTGCACCATCCAAAGGACTCGGACTTCTGTACCCCGGATCATCATTCTCCCCATCCTCACCGCCATTCACATCACCATTTCCATTGATATACCTCCTCGCTCTTCTCGCAGCCCTCTCCTCCCTCTGCTTTGCTTTCTCCTCCTGTTGCCTCTGTACAGTCGTCTTGATCTTTACAGCGGGGCTCTCTGGCCTCATTCCTTCTTTCCTCACGATCTCTGTCTCCAACTGCGCCACAGCGTAATACTGATTTCTCACCGTATTGCTTGCAGTGAGTGTTTTCAGAGCGGTCATACTCATACCGGAAAACACATCGTCCGCATCCGAGCGCGAATTTTGGGCGACGTTGGTACGACGACGTTGTAGCGGGCGAGTTGTATTAGGGGAATTGGAGGGGTTAACATTGCTAAATATGTCGTTCACGAATTGTACTTGCATGGGTTTGCGCGGTCGCGTTGTCCTGCGAGCTTTAGATTCCAACCCTTCCGTCGTAATGTCTGTGACAAGCTCAGGCATCGGGGGCATCGGGGGAATTGGCTCCATCACAAACACCAGCTGTGAAAAAGAAGGTGACTGGAGGGGTGATGGTCTGGCTTCCTCTCTCACTGGTGAAGATAAAACGATGTCTTCACTAGGTGGTAAGACTTGCTCTGGAACACATTCGGGTGTGTTATGTCCAGTACGTACGGGGAGTGGCGGTGGCGTAGGAGGACGTGGTCGTCCTTCAGGAATAACTGGTGGCTCTGGAGGCATAACCCGCCTAAACTTCATCACGGTTGGCTTCTGCGTTTGTGTTTTTGCGCTAGACGGAGGTTTAGTTGCCCTCAGTGAAGATGAGGCAGTGGGCCGCGTCACATTAGATTCAGGTGGTGGGACAGTGGAAGGGCCCTGACGCGGCATCGCCGTCGGGCGTGAACCTGAGATAGACATAGCCTTTGGGTCTAGTCTTTTTCTCTTGAGCTTTCCCACTGTAGGTGCGTCATTATTATCAGAAGTGGTTTCAGGAGGGGAGTCCACTGCATCTGGGGGGGAGGGGTCAGGAATTGGTGCAGTGTGCGCATTAGACGCGGATTTGGTTAGCTCCACAGCCCTAATAACCCTGACCATGTTCGTTGTAGCCCCATCCCGTGCCCCCTAATAGGATTTGTGAGCACAAGCGAGGCTTAGTGCTTTATACACGTACAGTTGTTGTCTTGGATTTGAATACTGGCTGTTTGGATGCGCTTGCCTCTGCTACGTCTTTGGATGTCTTCATTGGGACAGCCTTCTTGACAATCGTCCGTTCTGCAGCTAGAGCATTGGATCCGGGTCTGGAGTACGGTTTCTTGCGAGGTATTCGACTGGTCGTCTGCTTAAGAAAAGACTTCCCTGGGCTTTTCGGGACAGAGGCCTCTGCGGATTTCCCTGTGTCGACTTCTGTGCATGGGGGCACTTTGATTGGAGCCAATGCGAAAGGAAGTTTAACTGGTTGCGACACGGTCGAAGCCCTCTGCAAAGGGATGGCCGCAGTCGGCCGACTCGACGGGTTGCCAGTAAACGAACCCCCCAGCCCGGACTTTTCTTTTGCAGGACTCTCTGGACGTGATGCTGATTTACTCCCAGCGAAAACGGATGCAGGAGGTCCAGCAAACACTCTACGTGCCGGACTCTGGTCCCCTTTGAGAGACATATTAAGGACGGGCATCGGCTGGCCGCTGAATATACTAAAAGAGGCGGGAGTCCCTGTTTGTATTTGAGAAAGCTTTTGTGGGGATATACGACCCTCAGTAACTGCTTGTTCAATAGGAATCCTCCGGGCGGGTGTGCGGGCAGGGTCGTCGAGTGAAGTTGGCTGTAACCTCGGCCTCGAAGGTGAGCGTGGAGTATGTGGTCGCCGAGAAGTGGTGACTATACGCATGGGACTCATAATGGGAGTAGGCGCGTTGAGTGCGGACTCAATGGCGGGCGGGGGGGCGCTCGTAGACTGTACGGCCTGAGATGTCGAGGGGATAGATGGTGTTTCCGGAGCGTGAGCCGAATGTTCAGAGATGAGCGGAGGCACGGACTCTGGTGTCGCCGCCACGGCAGAAGAAATGAGACGAGTGAGAAGGTCTGCTGAGTTCGGAGATAGCGAGCCTAATTCTCGCGCAAATTCCTGGCGGACGGGAGACCTCGAGCGCCGCCTCTGAGCCTTCGAGTCCAGACGGTTCTCATCCAATTTAGGCGAGCTGGGATTAAACATGTGTGCATTCTCCACTTCTATGAGCGTTATAGATTTAAATGGTGAACCAGCCCGTTCTTTTCCTTTCCTGCTTTTTCGTGTTTGGGCGTTCGAGTGTAGTGCGGGGTCCATCACGGGAGCCCGATCTTTTCCAGGGCTATTAAGAGCCAAGAACTTGAGGGTATGGGGCGTAGCACTCTTCCGTGGTCGCGAGGAACGCCGCAGCGGCGTATGGGGAGATTCTTCCGGGACTGCTTCAATCTGTCTGTCTCCCTTTGGGGAATGAACATGAGAATCCACAGGCAAACTCGAAGCGCCCATAGGCATCGAACCAACTGTTTGCACAGCAAAAGCAGCCTCTATTGATGGTTCAGCAACCTGCCCACCAACATCTTCAATGTCGTTGTCCTCTTGTCGGTTCGTGTGAGTAGACTTGACTGCTTGCACTCCGTCTTGCATGTCGATCAAAAAGTGCGAGTGGGCTTGGTGTGACCCCAAATCCGAGTGTCGTGTTTCATTCGGCGGTGGCACCGCTATATTAGGGAGTGAGAAAGGACTTGGAGGTACATCTGTCGAAAGCATAGGGAGGGGGGCAGGTATCTCCAACCGATCATCGAACGAGTCGAATGTCATAAGATCAGGTTCCGGGATGCTGGTGATCTGGTCGGCGGGGCGAGGCGATGTGGTCTGGGATGCGTTCGAAGTAGGGAAACGGACAGGTGCAATAGGGACACCTTCCCCCTCTCTAGCAGAGTCTACCTCATCCTCTCCGTCGGCGTCCGCTCCATCCGCATCATCTTCCGAAGGCAAGTGGGTGTGACCAGGTGGAGGCGAAGGATTATCGAGAGCACGTAGAAGCCGGTGGGCTAGAGCAGAGGAAGGTTCTAACAACACACTCAAACACAGCAATAGTAAAGAAGTAGAGACTACTCACCATCGTTGGGTAGAGAACTCGCCTGCGGGGTGCCAATATGCATCCCGTTTGTTCCTCCTTCTTCACCCAACCCAACCAGCCTCTCAACGTCCATGATCTCATCAGAACCAGTGGAACTCGACAAGGATGACGACCGTGACCTCTGCCCTGATTGTTCTGGGGTATCCCGTAAGTGAGTTGTTTCCGTGTTCGGGTCAGGTATGGCGACGATGTTGGCAAATCTCTTCTCTGGGGTCTTGAATGGACCAAAATAAACTCTCGCAGTATCCTTATTATACTCGTCATCTGAAGAACTGGAAGTGGTGGAAGATGGAGACCGGGGCCTGTCTTCTGCAATCATATTTATGCCGAGAATCTCTAGGTGCATGGTGCACGCGATCAACAAGTGGGTTATCAACACAGATTGTTGGACATACAGGACAGGATGGCATGAGTTGAAACTTGTATCCTTTAGAGACAGATTTCCGGCTGCACTGGGGGTCCCGACGGGTGACTATGAACCGGAGGGGATGATGCGGTAAATCAGTTTCCTGAGGTGACTCCAACGCGGCATGAACACGATATAACTTGTAGTCACGTGATACATCAGGACCCCGGAGTATCCTGTACATGGACCGATCATAACGCGGGCACAAAGGATCCCAAAAAAGGAGTGAAGCCTACTTCGGCCGAAATTCCGGGCGAAGTCCGATCTTTTCCCCTCACAGAAGGGCATGCAGACACTTCTCGACTTGGCGACACATGTTAATCTTGCCTAGGCTCTTCTCTGTCGACCGCGGGTGCCGACTCTCGTCAGACTTCTGGTCGTCGCTGATGGGTGGAGCCCTAGGGTAGCAAAATCCGGAGACGGCATTGGAAATTGGGACAAGTTATGGGTGCTTTTCCGAAAAATATATATATAGACTCGCTGGTCAATATGTAGTAACGAATTGGTGTTACCAGAGGTCAAAACCTTATTATACTAGTCTGGATTGAGGCCCAATTGGGAGTGCGGGTACAAACGGTCCGATTCCAGCCCGCTCCGGAATGCAGACACAAATTGGGCATTTTCGGATTGAGCATATGCCGGGGTCCTAGCAGACCCCCTGCTTCCGTGGCAGCAAACTGTGTGCAAAGGTTTTTATCATAAATAATACACGGTGGGTCGGCTGCCAAGTGAATCCTAGGTACAAGTTATTGCCTCGTGCAAGACGCTCGGAAATACAGAAAGTCTTGGCTTGTTGGCAGCCCTTTTCAACACTCTACCCTTGCCTTGGTCTGCCCCTAAACATTTAAAACAAATCGATGAATGGAAGAGACCAAATGCAAACTCCTTTGCCGTTCACTAGACTGACGATGATGATAGAGCTAGTTCGCCATCATGTGTGATAAAACACTTGTCCCGTTCCACCGAGGCTCGGGTAACATCCACTACGACTCTCCTTTCAAATCTCGATTCAGTGTATGCTGATCCGGACCTACACTGTTCATACAGGACCAGAGTCTGGGCAAACACAATGCACTTGTGCGGACTCCCCTCCCTGAGGCCTTGAGGCAAATGATTATTTGCTTGATAGCCGGAAACTATGCAGGTTGTCTCAAGATCCGCCTGTTGTTGATCTCGAGGAGCCCAGTCACCATGCACGTTCAGGATATTGCATTGCTGGTACCCGAGGTACTACTACCTTGCACTGAGAGCTTGATGCCACTTATTGTCGTAACACCGATGTGCACCTTGACACCGAGTACACCATCTTGATGTAGAAATGGCACTGGCGCCTCGCTAGGTTAGGTTCCTTACACGTTTCTGCTTGGTACAGCTCTCATGCAGAAAAAAAAAAACAGCAACGTAGACTGTCTGGTAAACGATACTCTTGGTTAGTGGACGAGCCACTCGGGCCTTGAAACACGGAATCTGTCGGACACGTGCGAGTCCCGACTTGATGGGCCATCCCCAAAAACCTTGGACGTCGTCAGAATAAATAGTCAATCAGATGCGAGGCGTTCCTTCGCTTTTAACTTCAGACCACTATTCTCGGCGTACTGTGCTTGTCGTCTTTGGTGCCATCCAAGGCTTCTATCCATACCTTACCTTTTTTCCCTGTCTTCGGTGGCGGATTGGCAGTCGTCAGCGTTCACAGCTCATTTTGAATGGGAGCCCTGTTCAGTTTTTGCGGTCTCGGAGCCATGGCTGCCTTCTTCTCCATCGCCAGCAGCAAATTCCCTGATTATAACACCACCGTCCACTTCCCACCAAAGCCGGTAGCCCTTCCCGTACGCAGGGGCGAGCATGATTCTAACGAGCTGGAACACCGTTCGTATCGAGAGCTGCTGGAGACGAGGGTGAAAGGTCTGTTCGCGGAGTTTAAGCCATTATGGTGGCTTTCCAAGTCAGTGGGTTCCTAGATAGGTCACTCGTACACGTACGCTGACAAGCGGCCACCGCATCCAGTGGCCATCTTCAGACTATGTATTGTGTGTTGGGCGATTTCTCAAAGCACGAAAAAGTATTGTATAAACGGGGAGTACACCCATTTATGTTGTCATTACTACCGATATACGACGGTTTCCACAGGACGTACCTGCGAGTCGTAGATGGTGGCACACTGTAAGTCCAGAAGGCCCCCGTACTGTATGGTGTCATGCCCTGTCTAATCACACATGCTGTGAAGTGGTCTAGACTTTGCTCCTGCGGATACAGAAGCCAATCCACACCTGAAGGACGACACGCCTCTTATTATCGTCCAGCATGGCTTGACGGGAGGTGGGGTGTGATTTTGTGAGTCTCCCTTCAAATTGACTAACGGTGTGAAGGGTCACATGAACCGTACGTTCGAGCAATCCTGAACCAAGCAATCTTGCCGAAAGAGAAGGGAGGGTTAGGATATCGTGCAGTAGTGATCAACTTCCGGGGATGTAAGTTCGTCAAATACGAATGCTGTTTTCACAGGGCGTTTCTAACCATGCCACCTCTCTGCCTGAAGGTGCCGGAGTTCCTATCACCAGTTCGCGATTCTATTCTGCAGGTCATACGGATGACACCCGTAACGCACTATTGTATATCGCTAATCGATACCCAAAGGCACCATTACTGGCACTTGGGTTCTCACTTGGTTCCAACGTGATCACACGGTATCTTGGTGAGGACAGAGAACATGTTCGGCTCCATGCTGCGTGTGCGCTGGCCTGTGTAAGCCCCGCTCCCAGGCTCTTCATTGGTCTACGTTTACTGATCGGACTTTGGAACTCCACGGACGACCTCAGCCCTGGGACTTAGAGAGGAACAACCATGGGTAGGGTCATTTCATGGGGATGAAAATAGCATTCTTCCTGACCCTCGTCATTTCAGATTGTTGACATCATTCCTTGGAAAACATATTTACTCGAAAGGCATGGGCGGCAATCTGTTGAATCTGCTCAAGCGCCACTACAAATCGATGGTAGCCGACCCAGATCATTTTGTAGCCAAGGCGGCCAACAACGCAATGGCTCTGAAGAACCCGACTTTGGAGGAATTTGATAATGTGTTCACAAGAATAGCCGGCGGTCCCACTCCTACATTCCCATTTCCATCGTCGCGGGAGTACTACCAATGGGGTTCAAGCCACTATATGGTCAAGGATATTCGTGTTCCGTATCTCGCTATCAATGCTGTTGATGATCCTATTGTTCGCTACGTGCCTACGGACGACACGGACAATCCCTTTGTGGTAATGGGGCTCACCAGTGGGGGCGGGCACCTTGGTTGGTTCCAAGCCGGCGGGACAGGCTTTGTTGAGCGTTGGACAACCAAGCCAGTGCTAGAATGGCTGAAGTTAATGGGAGATGACGTGGTACACGACCCTGCACCTAGAGGAAGGAGAATCTTGACTGATGAGGAAGGGTGGCTGAGGGAGGAAGGGCTGCCTCATCTGGGTTGCATGGTGCTACAAGATGGGGACATCATTGAGGGGAACGGAAGCGAAGCAGGAATCTTGCAGGGGCTGTGAGATATTGAAGCAGGTGGACCGCACAGAATCCCGTGCAGAATTATGTATTGATGTTAACTCAGTCGCTATCACTGAACGTAACACCTTCGCTTTCTTCTTGCTCTTCAGCTCTCGACCTCTCATATTGGCTGGCATCAACGGAAACCGTGCCTTCTTCCATTAAACCTTCGTCCTCGAGGTGTCTGTTACGTTCAAATAATTGCCGTCCTGTAGACAAAGGTTGTCTTAGAAGGAGGCATACTGCCAGAGTGGTGTCGATTGTCCTACCAGTAAGCCTTGTTGCGAACTTTTTGTACTCCTCGCGCTCTTTCAGGGCCAGTGCCTTCAGCTCCTCCGCTTCTTCCTGGGCTTTCTTCCGGAGCATTTCTTTGTCAAACTTGGCTTTCCATACTTTGAACGACTCCCGCGTGACTGGAGTTCCCCGTGTGCGTGCTGCCTCAGCCTTGGGCGGAATGAGGGGAAACACCGAATCTAGAAGAGATATTAAGTCATACCTCGAGTTCTAAACGTTCCTTTTCTCGCTCCTCCTTTTTACGTTTCTCGACGCGTTTCCGAAGGAGCTTCGATAATTGTTCTCGAAGATGAGAAACGAGGGTAAACGTCATGGCCATCCCCAGATTATCTTCACCCTTACCACAATCACCAGTTGCCATCAGCCAACGCCCATGATCGAACTCACCACGATGCGTAACTCTTCGAGGAGATGCTCAATTTCTTCATCACCAAATTCTGTGTCGATGGGTTCTAGAGAGAGTTCCGGCATGGTTAGGGGGTAGCCATCGGTGTAGCGAACTTTCAATGCGATTTTGACTGTTTTATTTCCGTGTTGAACATGGCAACACTCAAGAGAAGCAATCGCTGACCCACGATTTTCGTCACCATCTTCCGTTTCGTCTGGTTCTGTATTAAACTGGACGACCTTGTCGGAAAGTTCTTTGCAAGGATCTTAGCGTCGCCGACCCTAGTCATGAATTAATTCCATGGTACCAACTTGTGAATTCTGTGGGGTAGATGGCTTCCAAAACCTGCGCGACAGGTCACGAATCAATACGTTTTTTTTACGGTGCAGAATGTGAACCAACTTCCAACTCTTCTGCTAGGGCGTCGGAGGACATGGCGCGACGCAAATGATAATCTCGACAGAAAGAATCTGACCACAAAGCCACGTGATCCACAACGGTCGCATTTTCCGTCTGGTGTCCTTTCGTTCGTACTCATGTCGTCATCAAGGCTTTTCTCTATCTGTCGCCTCGCGCTCCGCTCATCTCCTCCCACAGTCCTCCCCTCTTCCCTGCCCGCGTTTAGGACAAACCTACGACCGTACTCGAGCGCGACTCCCTCACAGCCCGAAATACCGCAAGTTGGGAATAGGTCGGACTCCGAGGCTTCCAATGAGAACAGGTGGCTCTCCAACTCGAAACAGAACAGAACGAGCACGGCAGGGTTTACCATGCTGAACCCCTACTCTGGTGCGTGGTCTATCTCCGGAATTATGGTTTCAGGTTCCAATATGATACCAGGACGTACCGTTACGCTCCGGGGTACTGTATCCGACTCTTTGCGGGTTCTCGATGGTATCCTTGGTCGGAACAAAGTCAGGCTGCAATTGAGAATGGCCGAGAGACACGAGAAAAAGGGATACAAGCGCAGAAGGCTTGCAAGTGAGCGTTGGAGAAACCAATTTGCCAACGAGGTATGTCGCTTTATTTGGTGGCACCACTAGTATTGAATTTGTGCGACTGTTCGTTCCGCAGGTTCGCAAAAAGGTGCAGCTGGTGATAAAAATGCGTGACCGTGGGGCATAAACTGCCCAGCTTATTACCCCAGCATGAAATCATATGTAGATACCTAACCGCTTTAGATGATTGTTTTACCTCTAATATCACCAAGCTCAACAACGGGGCAGATGGTCCGGATATATCGTACCCTGCCTCGTTTATGCAGGTCTCAAAGACTGCCCTTTCATCTGCGGAATGAGCAACACCCATTGAAAGTCGGAACTTGGTCCTTATCCTAGAAGCCTAGGTCACAAGCCTTGCCTCATGGATCCTCAAACTATGCCAGTTTTTGCTCGAAGATCGGGACTGCCACCCGCCACAAGTGGGCCATTACTTGACACCTTGAACACTACTTTTGATGTGATCTGCGATTTTTATCATTCAGCTCGTAAGTCGCTTTCGACTTTTATCGATTGTAAGAGGATGAGCCTGCGCATGTTCCAGGGCAGCGAGGCTCTGGCTATAACCCCAGGCCGAGATACCAGTGGGTGTAACGCAAGAAGCTACACACATAAGGTAATTTTACCACCTTAGATCAACGTGTGGGGCTTATATGAGGATGAGGCTCCGGCAGCCTTCATGGGCGTGGTCATACAGGCAGCTGTAGCAGCCCCTGGGCGGGTATATAACCTACGCCTACTCCCCCGCACTTGATCACTTCCCCACATCTCAGCTTCATATTCGAATCCTCCGATAAGTATTCACAATGTGTCACAATGTTCGTTCCTTCCATCCACGCTGGCATTCTTCAGCTAGAACACGTCGTTCAACAGATTATCGATGGTCGCTACCACTCTCTCTGCCAACACTTTGAAGCCATGTCCACCCACACCCATGACTGCTTTGAAGACAACTGCATATTCAGCCGAAGACACGTGCACGGTACAAGTAGTGGGTATCTCTCGTTCGACTCGTTCCGCGAATATGCAATAACTGCTTCCGCACTGCAGCCTGTCGGGGCAGTTGTAAACGGTTGATGGCCCTTCCTGTCCGAAATCCAATCCGGATATCGGATACAGAGTGTTCAGTCTGCCTCGTCAAAGCTCGCGGCGACAACGTAAATTGCCAGAGCCCTGCATAGGGTCTGATTATCTATTATATCCCCGGATCTGCCCATTTAATTTCTTCGATGTTGCAAGCATAATTACCAAGAGGACTGTTTTGCACGCTGTGGTTTTGGAGTTTTACCTGTTTCACCCCTAGATGGTCGGGTACTTGTGCATTTTAGTCTGTATATCGGCTGCGTCTATCCTAATCGCCGATCTACTATTTTTGCCTCACCCACACGACGCGCGTTCATATATGTCTTGGCGCATCTTGCGCGTATTTCTGTCTATTACTTACTGGAGCGTCGCGGAGACAACGTGTAGTATGACCGTCTGAGGGTGTAGAGAACAAGGCCATTGACTGATGATATTCCCACGATAGGTGGGTTACCAAAATGGCAACAACACATTCCGTTTTGCGCATTGACCTTGTTCTTGTGAGCTTGGACACCACCTTCTGGATACTTAATGGACGCCGAGAGTGCAACAACAACCATTCTGTTCCTTGACACCCCACCCTCTGTACCTATCTTTTCTGGACCAACATGTTCGAAACTGCCCCCTACCCCAACATCGGTCTCCTTGACTATGTAACCAACAGTACACTTCCCCACATCGCAGGGAACTCTGGAGCACCGGCTGCCCCGCCAGCTGGTCACAAGAGTCACCGAAACTATCTGACGGTCAAATCCGAGTCCTGGAGGCGCCTGGAGAATATATACCAGATCGATTCCATTGGCTTTGCCCAACAAATCGTCGAGTGTAAGTGCTGCCGCCGCTTTGGGATAATCTATCTGTGGCTTAGAGTAACCAAAAATAGGGGTTCGGACGCATATCCCCAACCAACCATTTGAACCGGAAGGTGATACTGTATCCGAAAGGATAACATTGGACATACGACGACCAGATCGTTCTCCTCCTGTGCTCAGGACCCCAGTGGAAGAGGTCTACCAGTGAGCCGTTTCGCACACGTTTCGCGGATTCTTGACCGAGACGCACAAATTAGGCTCGCAGCAGTGCTCGATTCCTTACCTTTGCGGACGGCCCAAAGGCTATATCATATTCTTTCCCCTGACAGCGCCGAGTGGAGGTTCAGGCGCAGCGTCGCACGGGAAGGTAGATCAACAGATCTTCAATTGTTTCCTTTGGACGGGGCAGACACAGGGCGGCGCGTACGACAATGCAGTTGTTGTTGCTTATCAACCACCCTGGATTTTGTCCCCGGCCGATTTCGAGGAATTCGTCAAATGCACTTCGGTATGATCGCACATTACCGAGTTGCCATTGTTCCTGAATTCTTCCAGCTACCCCCCTTCGTGAACCCGGGCCATGTATATCCTTCGGAACTGCAAAGTAGACACAGGTTATGGGCCAAGGTAACATTCATTTTCTTCAGGTATGCATGCCACTCAGATTCTTTTAGCTTTGGGACACTTGCGTTAGCCACAATACTAGATGGTTTATTGTCACATCATATAACATGTGGGCTTTCGGGGTATTTTCCAAGGGTCAGTATTGAATCATGTTAATAGTCCACTCAACTATATGCAGATGTCAAACTTCTCCCACAGGATGGTGCACGGGCTTTATCTCCGATATCTGGCATCTGGATGAACACACCCCCACCGTGCTCGAATGCATAGTCTTCTGGATGGCGTCTGCTATGGAATGCGATGACGGTTATCAAGTACCGAAGGTGGGTTGCACCGACTTCAGCAACCCTGGGCATGTCGGTATGCCTACGAGGCTCTATGATGTCCTAGGCCAGGACCTCGAGGCTGCGCTTGCCCTCGCATACGTTTAGCTGATACACGTCATGGCCTCTGTAGGTGCCTGAGCCGGTCGATGCTCTCAGGACTGATATCACCCTTCCCGAACCTGATAGTGATATTCCTGTGTCAGCGGACTCAGAATCCAACTGGGAGGGTAAAAGTCAAGGTATTATATTAAAACGTGATGTCCGAACTATCCACTGATATTTCCGAAGATGCAGCCACATCAGCACACTTGACTTCGCTGTCGGTTTGTGTATCACACCAAAACATCGAGGACTACATTCCCACGCCAGCAGAAAGGGAGAAGCCTCTATCAGTCGAATTTATTCGCCAATGGCAGGAGTCGATTGTCAACAGAACCGACCTCGAGTTTAACACAATATTAAGCAGGTCGAGGTTACCGCAAGAGGTCTTCGGGGCTTCCCAGGGTGAATGGTTGATCTGAACCGGCGTTATTGGCCTTTTCCCGTCCTATCTGCAGACTAGTTTCGCGTTCCTGAGCCGTGTGCGGCGGGGGTGTGTCCACCGTGAGAGGAATTAGGTGTTCTGCTATCGAAAGTTTCTTGATTCGAGACTTCTACGGTTGGTACTTGCGCCATTGTGGAGAACGGCGTGTACAACCTGGTGTTAGATAGCAAAGATACTGGTGGTTGTACCTATCGAGTGTTAGATGCTTTCGTACTCTATATAATCGAAACTTACTGAGTTGATTGCGGAAAGATACGGATAGAGTAGAGCCTGTATCCTGCGCACTATAGAAATCTAGGAGCAGGCCTAGGGCGGCTTCAACGAAATAATGAGGCGGGTGAGGATACCCCGAGGTTTTCCTTAATCATACCTGCGACAGACGACAACTCCCTCTCAGTGAGTTGAAAATGCTCTGCGGCAAACCTCGTGGCATCTGGTGACGGGGGCTTATGAGTTGGTGGAGTGGGCAGGGACATCGAGGGAGCAGTAGCAGAGACGCGTGCATCTAAGGAGGGAGAATTAGGCCCGTCATGGACCCTCTGGGCAAGGACATAGCAAGCCACGGCAATGATCTTTGGCGGATACAAAACACACAAGGGGGTGCGATACCTAAAACCTGGCGTGAGACTGCAGGAAACGCATGGGTATATGTAGATTGCTGACGAATCGTGAGCAATACTCCAGGCATATTCTTGTACCAGAATATCACTTTCAGCTGCATCAAATATATCGACCAGCTCGGCATGGGGGCTTTCAACAACGAAATCAAAACAGATGGCTTCCAGTAATACTTCCTCGGTGAGAAGGATAGCTGTTTGACATTGTTCTACCTCCTGTATAGCATATAGTTTTGGTCATATGAAAGAAGCAGAGGCCTTAGCACGCACCTTTCCGTCCGCCGGAATGTTATTCACGTCCGTATTGCGGATCTTGGCTTGACATACTCTCGCAACGTCTCGAAGCTTACGTCCACACTCCTCAGTCTTGGTAGCAAGAAAGATGCAAGCAGCGGCTACATCCTAGGGATCCATGTTACATATATACGCGCTTGTGGAGGGATGACCAGCGCTTACTTGGCGATGAAAGTCGTTCATGGAGTACCGCATATAGAAACGGTGGAACCATGTTGCAGCAGTGCACATGGCCGAGGTCGGACTATGGTAAGTCGGGGGCATCAGAGTCTACCATGGGTATGGTTTTTTTGTTTTTTTTTTAACTGAAGACAGGGCTACGAACAGTGCCAATGATGAACCGAGACGGAAGAGAAACTCCACACCCCTGGCCCGATCGTACAGTTCTCTCTGGAGAGGAGATTCTGAGGGTGTGGCACGGAATGCTGATAAGGAGAAGAGCCACTGCGAACTAGGGTTCATGTCTGTGCACCAGTCAGAAGAAGTCCGGGTCGAGCAGCGGTTCGGGACGAACTGATAGGTCGAAATTACGTAACACTCCACAAACAGCAAGACAGTTTGGAAACAAAAAACCAAAAAACCGGCAAAGCTAGTCAGTAACCAGTGGTATGGTGAATCGGACGACCCTACACAAGAGGACCTGCACCAGTTGTGATAGGGGCCCACGCCGGATTCTCGGTACTATCCAAACCATGCTCTTCTCAACGCCGTCCAGGGACCGTTCAACACCCAGCTCAGGCCCCATGGCGAAGGACAGCCAAAACTAACTTGACACGTCCGGGTCGGCTCCTCACTAATTCTCTTCGGTCCTGTTCTTCCGAGAGCTCTCCCATGAATGCGATGTCACGCATCTAAAGCGCCTTTACCAGGATCTACTCGACTCTCAACTCCTACATTTCCTTATCGTTGTTGCTCTGGGCCCGTTCCATCGACACGTCCCGCGAACCTTTTCTTTTTCTTTTTCTTTTTTGACGCAGCCCATCAGATATACTAACTCGGGCCACCTGTGCCACAATGCCATGCAAGGCTCAGCCCTTTCTGCTAGCGTACACGCCTTCGGCTCGCATTTACGCGATAGGGGAAATATCCAATATCCTGGAATGCTATTGCCTTGTTTTGATTTTGCTCCAGGGTTTTCGAATTTCATTTCGTCATGGTCATTCTTGCATCGTCAACGCGTGTCAGAGGCATGCACTGAGAATGCCAATGATCCAGCGATTAGATGCTATCGCCTCTCTCTCGCTCTCTCTCCCTCTCTGGTATCATTAGCGTTTGGGTGGCCCGCCAATCACCAGGTTCATCTCCTCAGCTGGCATTCTGTCAACCTGGAAATCTCCGGGTCGGCCTCCGATTTAAATGAAATAGCTCCTGCCAGTTGGGTTACACTGTCATTTGGCATCATTGTTTTCTATTGGCAAGGCTGTTTTCCCATCCGCAACGGAGCCCCAAGGCTCAATGTCATGTTTCGGCCAATTTTTTGGCGTCTTTATTTGGCCTTCCTTTCCTATCACCTTGAGGATAAGAAGTTCTCTCTCACTAAATACCTCCGTATTCCACGCTTCTTTGTGACGACACTCACTCCCTCCCTGATCTCATGTAAGAAGTCTAGGCTTGATATCTCGTGGTACATGGGCTGCATGAGGCTATCAACTTCTGGGTTTCTTTTTTTAAATCAACCTCTACCCCCTCCAGTGCAATCCGGACAGAGCATTTGGTGAGTAAGATCTGCATCGAGATATGTGACGAAACTCACAGCTGAAATTGAATGTGACACCCACCGTATTGTTGCGGAAATTGGCGACTGTTAATGTCGGAAGCTATGTCAGCTCTACCACCCGTTTTCCGTACCCTCAGACCAAGCTTACTATTGCCAACAGGTGTTGCTGCAACTCTGCCCACAGTTCGCGGGATGCATCCGGCTGAATTTGCAGTATCGGTCGTCGCATTCAATCTACGAGCGCCCCCTCTCTCTCAACATAGCAGCTTTTACAAGTCGGGAATGGTATTACCAGCTCGTCGGGCTATAAAGACAGTTCGGGTCATGACCATAACAGGGGCCTACATGTCCACATACCGCGGCGGTAACGTGCCCGCACAACGAATATTTGTGCTTCACTCTGGTAGTCGTGGTCGTAATAATGAACAAGCTCCTCAGTGTCATTGTTTACTTACTGGAGCCACCGACACATCACTTGGACAGCGTAAAGGAGGATGGAGAGGCGGAGAAGAACTGCAGATGATATGCAAAGAGGGCTGTAAGTCCAGGCATATCTACTGTCATAATTTATACCAGCTCTGCTCGACAGCTGCCGATTGCTGCAGGTTGGAATCAAGAACGTTTTGAGCTGATTGAACGTAGATTAATCACCTCGGCCCGTCAGTCTGGACGAGAGAACAGACCAAGATAGCACGCCATCTGTTCTACTTACAGGTGGTTGCCTCGAACAGCAACTGAATCCGCCATGCAGCGATCCGCGCCCGGGTGCATGGCACTGACGTCCACTCGCCCCACAAATTCACTTGCAGGAGAGCTGCCTTCCCCCGTGTCAACCTGTGTCAAAAAGGTTAAACCCAAATGTTTGATGCAGACACATGGCCTTGTTTCTCCCTCCCTTCTTCTGTCGTCATACCCCAGGGTCCAATTGGGGACGACGAGCCACCCAAGAGGGATACTAACGATGTTCTATGTGCTGCCGGCCGGAGATGCCCTTTCCCAGAGCGAGACACGGAATGAACCAGAATGGGAGGCACCATCTTCTCAGGATATTGATAGTCCACGAATCGACGACGAAGGATAGCAGTACCCAAGGTTATGTCGTGGACAGCACGAGACGTTAATATTCATACATGTGGACGATTTCCCATCAGTTTCCCTGATGAATCCCATACCGAAACATCAATCATAAGCACCTCAAGCACGCCACTGTTATCGCCTATCACAAGGTCCCATTGACAGTTTCATCAAAGTCGCAATTGTCCGTATACAGCCACAGCACACATTGGAGAGAGGTATGAAGTCAGGCCAAACACCCTTAGCCCGCAAACATGCCAACAAGATACTGGCTCACACCTTCAGGCGTGAGACTCCCAACGTCCGAAAACACGAGAGAAATCAAGTCCGGCCTAAACCCCAAAGGAATAATCAAGGAAAGGACGGAAAAAAACAAGTGTGCACTGTACCTTGTATAATCGACATTTGGGTTATTTTGGCAAATTTGGTCTTGAGTAAAATTTGCGGCAAGGGGAGGATCTAAAACAGCGCCGCCAGATTGTGCATCGGCCGGGCCCGGATCCACGTCTGGGTTCCCAGCAATCAGCCCAGGCGGGTCAGGCTGATGGGATTGGGTAAAGGAAAGAATTTTCGAATTATGGCTCGGCAGGTCATACTGTGATAGGGGGAACAAGCGGTGGAATTTATAGCTGAAGGCGAAGCATGACCCTGAGCAAGCGCATATAATGATATACCATGACGAGGGTGCTGACCTCTCTGCCAGTGCATAGAAGGGCTTGTTTGCGGCCTTTGCGATGATTGCAATTTGGTTACTTCCCACCGCGTTGATGAGGCCGCCGCTCTCTACTACGGCTTCTGAACCGACTAGAACAAAATCGACTTTGTCCATGACATATGCTACAGCAGCATCTAATATTACGGAGCAGGGTATACCAGCAGCAGTTAACGCCTCGGCAGTCTTGATTCTAAGGAGAGTTTAGTAACGTCATAAATGAAAGAACCGAAGGGACGAACCCAAGTCCACGAGGACGCGCTTCTGTCACAAAGACTATAAAATATGGCAAGATCAGGACAGACAAGTCATGAATCTATTCAGGTATATTACAGACCGGATATCCGTTTGCGCTTGTGCGCTAGAAGCAAGGTCTGCATGACCACTCTGGAGTAGGAATGGGTCAAGATCTAAGATAGTGCTTAGAGCATCCCAGATGGGGGTGAGCTCAGGAAGGCTCACCACTGAGCCGTCTTTGATGAACCCAATGACCAGGTCCGCTATCTTTTGGCGGTACGTCAGAGCTTCGGCCGTGTATTGCTGCCCTTGCCGAATGAGCTCCCTCTTGAGATCCGAGAAAGTCTGCTTTGGGAGAGAGATCCTATAATTCAATCAAGGTCTCTGTTGATTTCGTGGACGTACCGCGGAATCATGTGGGAACAATGTGACAAAAGCAATGAACAATTCGCAGCCAGCATTCAGACTGATGGAATTAGGAGTTTGCTGTTTCAGTGTCTCTGCGCCGTCATTGAGGGCTTTGACTAGTTCAAACATTGTTCCGGCTAACATGGTGGATCAGTTGCCTGTGCCGTGGGTCGATGAACGGTTTCACCTTGAGAATTTTCGATGACCTCCGTGAGGGCTAGGATGGCGGCCAAAGGGGGGGAGATCTGCAGGTGGTGAGATGAGATAAGACATGTGCATTGCGGCATACCTGCTCATCTTTTAAGATGGTTTGAAAGGCTTGATATATATCGAACGGCAGTTGAGGCTCGGGCGGGATTGTGGATCCCATTTATCTGATAACGTCAGCGGGCTGGCTGGACACTGCTTAAGACAGTGCTGATTGAGTCATCCTGACCTTCCGACCACCCGTGACAAACGTGACCAGCCTGCACTTGTCATTTGGCGTTCAACATCCGTTCAACATCCGTTTCCACACAACTACCCCCCCCAACCCCATATAAATCTATATTTAAGGTCGATCCCGTTCATGATCAATGCGGGAATCCCCCGTGCCAGGCCAGCTAATTATTCGACTCCTGTGTCCTAGTCTTTCATATCACAAACCTAATCATCCGACGGGAGCTATCAACCATCAAAGGACGGATGAGAGAACCATGGCGATAAATATATGAAGCCAGTTGCCGTGCCGAACCAAACACCAAAGCTACGCGGAAATATGGAAATTTTCAACAGCAATGGCCCTTGGGTTGTTACACTTACGTTTTTCGTGTCGCTCTTCGCCCTGCTCATTCATTTGCATATGACAAAAAAACACTCTGGTGTGTGTGTGTGTATGTATGTGTGATGGGACAGTGGACATTGTTTCATTTTCAGCCTTTTCCTTGTGGAAAAAAAAAAGAACAAGAAGTAGGTATTGCTGCTAAACAATTCTGGTTACATATGACGAAAGTCGAAAGGCACGGATCGCTGGGCTCGGTTCCAAGTTCTTGTCATTAAATAGGGCCGGTTGCCAGAGGAACTACGCCCCAATAGGTAATCTCCGAAAGGCTGAAACAAGGAGAATTCCGCGGTACAGGGCTGGGAACAAGGCGGATGGCGTACAGGGTCCCGAAAAGACAGAAAATATTATAGATTCCCGACGCCGTGCAACCGACGGGCCTGGAGGATCAGCGGAAAAGAAGGCCATGGGATGGCAGAGGAAATTGAACAGAGAAGCGGCTATGGATGACACGCAATGGCCGTAGGATGGATTTGGAAGAACGGAGCTTCGTTCGGGTCAAGATGTAGATGGCAAGCTAAGTTTTTTTTTTTTTTTTTATCTTGAAGATTGACGACGGCAACGAAGCACCATTTTTCTCAGGTACATGTCATAAGCAGGTGAGAAAGCAAGGGATAGAGACGCTGGATGTTCCGAGGCCAGTGTGGAGGGAGGTGGCTGAGAGGGGAAGTGGTCGGGGGGTGTGGGGGGGGGGGGGGGGGGGGGGTCTGTCGGCCGAAAGAGGAAAAGGCGGTCGGGGTGAATACACGTGTATTTTCGCCCGACGCAGAACGCTTGGTGTGATCGGTTTAATATTCATTTTCTCTGCCAGGGTCCGACTACCGCCCACTACAAAAAGGCTACCCCAAATTATGAACGTTGTCCCCTCCCTCTTCTGAACTCCTCCCCGCATCCTCCAAGAGCCCTCAGCCCTTCGCCGCCTGGCCTCCTCTTATCGATCTTCTTTCCGCCCACACACAGCACTCCTGCACTTTCTCGTAAGCAACCCTAGTCCCTATATCTTTCTGTGCAATTTATAGCCGCATTCCTCATAGTTTGCCTTTACGACGACCCCTATCCGTTCCCTGACATGCAAGCATCCCAAACCAAAGCTCAGGTCGTCTTCTCCAGCGACGTGAGAAACATGGACGAATGGGCTCAGCGCACTCGCATACCACTCACCACTGCGGAGGCCCTCGGTGCAACATACGCTCGTTCTCACCGTTGGCTCCAACAGCTCAAGAACCGCCTCATTCGGGAATACAAATGGGTAGAGGTCCCAAGCCCTGACCATCGGCTCCTCATTTCCCTCGAAACCACCTCCATATGGCGTTCTTCCGTCGGTCTGCCGGCAGGGCCCAAGTTGAAACTCCAACTTCCCGTCCACGCGAGCTCCTTTTTCTCCCCTGAGAGACGAGTGCAGTGGGAAATGGTCTTCCATAGCGATATATTCGAATCCATGCGAAAGATTTGCCCTCCCATCAATGACATTCTGAGTCTGATCCAGTGCCTTCTAACTGGTGTCGTGACACTCGTTTTTGATGAGGACTTTCCGCAAGGCATTTACCGAACAACTCGTGGCCTTCCACCCGCATCCTGGATCAACGAAAACGAGGCAGCGCTCACGGAGATTTTTGGGCAATCGCACTTCAAGGCCTTGCGAAAGGCATGCAGCGATACCAAAGTTGCATACAAACTGGAGGTGCTACCACACGGGCCCTAATCTTAAATTCCTTGTTGTCCGCTTCCTGTTCACACGGGCTTGGGTGGGGCCAGCCGAGTCTGCTTGACCCTTTTCTTTTCTTTGCCCATTTTTCAAAAACAAAAAAAAAAGAGAACAAAAAAGAGAAACAAAAAAGAAGAGACGCTCACCATTATCTTTATGTTTTTGCAATTTGGTAATCGTTTGTTCTTCAGTTGTCCGCAACACTGCTTTCATCGGTTTAATTGGTATAGACTCTTTCTAGTTTGCATTTACATCACTTCACTAATTTAATACGCATATATACTTTCCTCCCTCCCCGTACTAATACTCTTACCTCTCTAATAAAATTTCGGAAGAGACGCTTCTTACGTAACCGACCATAATCCCTCCACAGCAATCAAATACCTATTGTGACTGCTCGAGATGTCTACGCCCGTGGTCTGCCAGAGTGAATCCTGCCCCAACGGGCACCCACCCTCGCGACTTGAATGTCCAACATGCAACAAGTTAACTCTTGCTCTTCCGCCTTGACGACAAGAAGCCAGGCTGACCTGATGAATTGGACAGGCTGGGAGTTAAAGGATCGTTCTTCTGCGGTCAGGAATGCTTCAAGGGTGCTTGTGAGTATCCCTGCACATACAGCGATCTAATACACGTTTTTAACTTCTTAACCAACAGGGGTATGTTGTACAGATACCCTCGTCGTTCCATCTCTTATGTGAGAATGGCTAGAAAAAGCACAAGCTTATACATGATCTGGTCAAGCCGGGTCCTTTACCGACTGACCCTGGTGCGTGGAGACCGATCCAAGGCGCGCCCTTCTGTAGCTAACTCTTCAAAAAGACCAAACCTATGTGCCTTGGGGAAGCTTCAACTACACCGGGGGCCTGCGTCCACTATACCCTCTCTCACCTACGCGTCAAGTTCCGGAACACATACCTCGGCCCGATTATTCAGAAGATGGTAAAGTAAACTTGGGTGCTTACGCACGCAAACCAACCAACTACTTGCCAGGTATCCCAAAGTCTGAGAGGCGACAAGTAGGCCAACCCCCTCGCATCTTGAGCCTCGAAGAGCAAGAGAAGATGCGAACAGTGTGCAGAGTAGGTTGTACGACTGTTCTTGCCGACCGAAGCCTACTAATAACGCAAAAAAGCTGGGAAGAGAAGTTTTGGATACCGCGGCCGCGGCAATTCGACCAGGCATAACAACCGATGAGATCGACGAGATAGTACACAACGCTACCATTGAACGAAATGCATATCCCTCCCCACTCAATTATCGCAATTTCCCAAAGTCTGTATGCACGTATGTTTTGCTCCATGATTCTTTCCGATGGGGCCAAACCGCTCATCCAGTCGATGCTGTTTCTCAGTTCGGTGAATGAAGTCATCTGCCATGGTATTCCTGACAAAAGGAAATTACAAGAGGGAGATATCATCAATATTGGTAACTATATCTTTTCTGACGCCTTGAGGGGGGGAGCTTATGTGCACCCTACCTTTGCAGATGTGACGTGTTACTACCAGGGCAGGTCCACTTCTCCCTGTCCTGTACTTGTGTTTTGATCAGCGTTCCAGGATTTCACGGTGATCTGAACGGGACTTATGCGGTTGGTCAAATCGATGAAGACTCCAAGAAGCTGATTCGCACCACACGAGAGGCGTTAGACGCTGCCATTGCGATCTGCAAACCCGGCGCTTTGTTCCGTGACGTTGGAAAGGTCATGTTGGTGGCGTCTTTGAATGTCGTTTCCGGTCTTCTTCCTCATAGTTTCAACATAGAGAACCGATAGCTCGCTCAAACGGCTGTGCTGTTGTTCGGACGTACACAGGCCATGGTATCAACGACTTATTCCACTGCTCTCCTAACATTCCTCATTATGCAAAGAATAAAGCCATTGGCACGATGAAGCCTGGAATGGTGAGCAGTGCCTGCTTCTTCGGGCGTCATCCAATTGACTAAGACCACCCTAGTGCTTCACAATAGAACCAGTATGTCGAGCGACCTTCATTTCAGTGTCTGACTAACTCTCTTTCAAGATGATCAATCTTGGTCCCAACTGGGGTGATGTCCACTGGCCTGACAACTGGACTGCTACGACAGTCGATGGCAAGCGCAGTGCTCAGTTTGAGGAAACTCTCCTGTATGTACCTCTTTGGAGCCATGTTCGACGACATGCAACTCATTTGCCTTTTTTTTTTTTGTAATTTTTTTTAAGGATTACGGAGACAGGTGTCGATGTCTTGACAGCGGGGAAAAAGAAAGTCGTATGAGTATGAGTATGGATTATCCTGGGACCGTGGTTATTTAAAGTGTCATTCCTCTGCGACAAGGACATGACAGAAAACACTAATTGTACGGTAGTCAGAACGTATAGCTCTGGGGAAGGTGATTGGGTAGACCATTTCAGTCATTGTGTTCAACCCGACGTTCGGAAATTTCACAATTCAGGTCCTGAGTAGCATGACAAAATTCTTCTCGACGATCTAGCGCAGCAATGCGTTTGACGGCGACACTGTCGGACAGGCTTTCTCGCCGTTTTCTATGACTGTCGATAGGGTGTAAACCGTTGATGTTGTCGGGTGACGCATGAGGTGCACTCGCCAATTGTTCTTGTCCAGACTTGACAATAGGCGAGGCATGGCTCTGTCGCAGTCTTTGTAGGTCGGCGTATGAGCTTTGTCGGCTTCTTGTCTTTGCGCTGAGTTCTTCGCTAGATGCAATAATCCCGACGACGTTGTCGTAGTCCCCAGTATCTTCCTCGTCAGTGTCGCCTGGTGTTCCAATACGGCTAGCTTCATCGCCAGAAATGCCCGACCACGCGGAAGTCCCACGCTTGGCACTGTGGCTCCAACCAAAGAGGCGTTCGTCTATCCAGGTCATTGGATGTGTAAGTCCAAGACCCTGTGCGTCAACAGCACCGGTGCCACTCTTGCGACGCCACAAACCGGGCGTTCCAGTTGAAGGGGGAACACTGGCGGAGGGAACAAGGATCCGAGACTTAACGGTGGGAATAAGAACAGATCTTGGGATAGGTGCGTGGTCATACCTGATTGAAGTCTTCGTAAAGTTTAGGTCCAAACTCGTTGATAACGCTGGCAACTTCATTGGCCAGTTGTACGCGCATCTGTTTCAGTTTATTAAGGGAGCGTTGTTGACCGGGAATAAGAGTAATGATCAGTGGTGGCAAAGACCTTTGGCTTGTCAAACTCATGGGCTTGGATGGTGGTTTGAGGTACTTACTTGAGGACATCCATTCCAGCTTCCCCGAATTTGAGTGCAGCGTAATTCATGAAGGGGAGAGCAGTTATGACAAGTAAGGGGGTCGCAACACGCCAATTCAGGGGAGCTTTTGCTTTGATAGCTACGATAGTTGCGAGAGTTGCGTAGAAGGCATACAAGACAGGAGTGACACCCAAGGCGATCAAAATTTTCCATGTGGCCAGAACGTCACGGCCTGCGATTTTCACTACTGAAGCTGCGAGTGCTTCTATACACAAGGTCATCAATGAGTCCAGTGAGTTAATTCAAGAGCGAGGAATACAATGACCTTTGGCCTTCTTTCGTGAAATGACTGAAGCCAGAATGAACATCGGTCCATTCAAAATAGTTCCAGGCAAGGCGAGTAAAGCCCATATTGTGAGCAGGATGATACGGTAGGTCAAGAGACCAAGAGTTTTCCAACTAGCCTTTTTAGCACGGGGGACCTACCCGAGGTTCATCACAACATCGGGGAGAGTATAGCAATCTGACATACCTGGTGGTCGCGCAATCCGAGGTCCCGTACTAGACGGTTATATTTCAAGACGTCGGTCCGTAACTTATGCACACGAGGCTCATCCTTGAAATGAACGTAACCTTCCAGTAGGCGCCGATTGAGCTCTACAACTTGTCCCAGAGTTAAGTGTTGTCCGGGCGTTTTGTAAAGGCGGCGAACAGCTTGAATCAGCTAACGTGAACAATGAACCTCTGAAGAACCGCGAGCTTCTGAGAAAACTTGCCATCAGTGTGTCATAATCAGGTGCGCGGATTGTTACAGTCTTAAGGCCATCATAGATGAGGCCAAGGAATTTGGCAACTGCTTCCCGCTTCTGTACACCACCTTGTTTGAACATTTCCACGAATTCAGGAGGCACGTCCAGTGCACTGCCAAATTCTACGACGGCACGGGAACGGAATCGATGAGCGTGAAAGTAAGACAGCCCAACAGGTACAATTTTGACTTTAACGTTGGGGTCATTAGCCATCGCGCCCAGGGCCATGATAGAGACGCCAGCTTTGAGAGGTAAAAGGTCTGTACGATCGTGGCTACCACCTACAATAAAATTAGTACTGAAATATAATATGGCTTGGGAGCGCTTACCTTCAGGGAAGATGCCAATACTGCCCCCAGCCCGGAGACATTGATAGACATGTCGGTACATGTCCTGCTGGTCGACGTATGGCAGCTTCTTGAACTCCAAGCCAGATACACCCTCTTGACGCAATTCTGTGACCTTTTCCCTAATTCTCGCGGTGCCTTTTCCGCTTTCCCCGCCAAATTCACGCTTGACTCGCAACTCCGTATCCGACAACACCTCACTAACTTCAGCCACCGGGGAGTGGACAGACTTGGGAAGCATGATTTGCGTTTTGGGGGAGAATTCCTTCGTGAACTGGGTTCCCTCTCCAAGAACCAGGCAAGGGTCGTCCGGGGATAGCCATACGTGACCATTACAGGGCTTAGCAGAGTCAGCGGCACGGGCAACAGGAACTGATGAATGGGTTAGTTGAATCCAACCAGCCATGGGTACAACACGCACTGCTATCCATGAGGCGAGCAAAGAATCCAATCCACTTCCTCTGCATACTCTTAGCTGCTGTTAGAAATTGAACCTGTCGATGAGTCTCGCGATAAACTTCAAGCGATAGCAAGAGCGGGTCGAGGAACTGTAGAGTCTATCAACCATGCAGAAGGTCGGCACACTAACGAGGACATACCTGGTTGTTGTGGGGTGCACCGACGAATATGACAGAACCATCTCTGGGTATATTGAAAGCACTGCGGGGTCGTATTTCTCGAAAAAATATCTGGGTAATAGTACGCCAGAATAGCATCACAGCATCATACTTGAGGGCCCGGTGCCGTGTACGTTTTCTGAGAGTGCCCATGACGAGAATGAGAGGAGTGTGGGGTGGGGCCCAGTGTGTCTTAGGAGCTATTTGTTAACAAGGGTGATAACATGTACAAATATGGACAAGACGCTTGGTACTTATGATATGCAGACAATCAGGTACTATGCGCAACAAGTAGGTATTGGAGCAAAAGAAACTCGCTGTCTTATGGGTCCAGCGACGTCCGCTGCGTGGTGGGTGTCGTCCGTCCCTGGGACGAGCCGTTACTTAGCGTGCTAGAGCGGTACTGGAAGATATCATGTAACCGTGATAATTTCTCTTGATGCTCGGTGTTGTCAATTATGCTGTTGGCTCGTCGCGGTGACGCTTCTATTGGAGGTGTTGCGCGCGCAGACTCGCGGCTATTATACTCCAATTCTAGGAAGGCTACCATTAGGCAAGAACTTCACAAGTAAAAAAATCATACTAACTTGACAAGGTATCAGCTACGGCCACTTCCCTTTCTTTGTCCTCCGCAGCTCGACTAGCGAGAGCCCGGTTGATATATTTTTGGAAAGCAGCACCCGTCGATTCCAACATCTTTTCAACACGTGGACGTTTATGAGGATGTGCCTTCAGGAAATGGTGGAGTTCTGTGACGCCTTCCTTGTGCAGTGCTCCCGTAGTTTCACTTGAAATATGACCGATGATTGTGAGCAATTGGACTTCTGGGTCTGGTTCTTCGGTAGTGGGAGGGAACGCGTTGTTTCCGACAGAAGACGAACTTGGACTTGTGTTGTGGCTTGTGCGGGGGTGACTCGAGACGGATTCTTGCGGTGAGATAGGCCGAGAGGAAACAGGTGAAAGCGACCTTGCCGGCGGCTCGATGCTGTGACCATTACGACGGTTAGATGATTCGGGGGTACGCGATGCGCCAGAATTAAGAATTCGGTAGACATAAGGGTAGACAATTGTTGCGGAAGGGTCGTCGAATGACGCTGATAGTAGGTCGTAGACGTCGTCCCCATAGTGTCCTGCGATTTAGATCAGCAGCTGGGCTTGGATCTGAAACCTAGTGGCTCACCAACGACATGCTGTATGATCACCTTGATCGTTCGCAGTGGCATGTCTCCACAGGGAACTTTGTTGGTCGCTCTGGCCCGCCATTCGTTTGGGGGCACGGATTGCAAAAAATGTTCAATTGCAGGAAATAATTCAACAGGGTCAAGTTGCGCTTCTGCGAGGTCTTGAGGGATGTTCCTTGCTAATTTCCAGACGCACTTCAGCACAAGTTCTGCGACTTTGGCCTCTTTGGACTCTGGTAGTGTGCCATTGCCTGGGAAAGGCTTGACTATCTGAAGCAACAACGAAAACAGCGCCCTAGGAGCCTCGGGTCAGCGCAAGACTTGAAGGTCAAGAAACGAGCGGATAGTTACCGGAAAATGGACATACGACGACCTGTTGCGAATAGCCTCAGGATGATCATATTGATGAAGCGTGACAGATCTTTAATCTTCTTTACTAAACTGTCGTCAGTTTCTAGTAGTCGAAGCGTCAATTCTTCCAAAAGGGATGTAAGGATATCAACCGTCAGCGATTCTGCAAGGACCTTGTGATCGCAAAAATTGTTGAGTGTTTGAATCAAGTGTTTCGCGAGTCGGAAATTATCATCGGCAACCAGCTCGTCCGGGTGTTCGAAGATATGGGCCATTTGTAGGGTGACGGATTCAATAAGGCCTTCGGTGTGCTCTGCCAGTTCACGATACTGGGGAATGGATGGGCCCACTTCTGGCCCAGTGGAAAGAATTTTTTGTATCTTCTTCAGTGCGTCGACACTGCGCGATGGATCACTGCTAAGGATGGTGGAAATAGTGAGAGTGATATCCTCTAGTCCTTCCGTCGGTGTTATTGGATCATAGTTCCCGAGCCGCTGGGTTGTCGGTTCCTGGTGCGCGGTGGATGGTGAGGGTTGAGCCGGTTCTTGATATATAGGTTCACGGGGTATGTTTGTAGAAATTGTTGGTAGATTACTGCGAGGTCGGCCTAGTCGGGATGGTAACATGCTCTTTCCACGACCTCGACTTGAGGGAGACGTCGGGACTGGTGATTGCGTTGCCGGCCGGGAGCCCCGCGCAGGTGACTCGGCACGAGGAATGGCAGAGGGCGCTGGGGATATTGCTCTAAGGACAGCTGGAGAAGCAGGGCGAGCAATTCGCGGCGCCGCTGCTGCAGATGGGCTTGTTGGTCGTGGAAGGCCGCCTGCCAGACGACTCACGACTGGGTTGGCCACCATCGATTCTGGTTTATCATGGGAGCTTGGTCCTGGTGTACGACGCAACCGCTCCTCTAGTTGAGTCCTGTCCTTCGGGGACAAGGTTCCTACAAATGACCACACCTTTTCCCCTACTAACGTATATGCTTCGCTAAAACGCGTTTAGTGCTGGTAGCGCATCAAATTATTGTGAACCTACCTTAGAACATTGAGTGCTGATTTGCGTACTTGGGGATCTTTGTCCGAAATAGAGGAAGCAATAAGAGGGAAAGCTTTTGCGGGTTCGCACGCGCTCATTCCGGACTTCTTCAGGATATTGGTAAGTTCATCAAGTGTCCCCTGCCGCGTTTTGGCCACCTTCGCCTTGATGCCTTGGTCTAAAAGGATTTGGAAGACACGGCTGTACGGGTACACCTTAGGTAAAGTCTGGAAAATCCGCTGGACGCGAACTCGAACAGGTTCTCGGGCATCTCCAAGCTAAAAATCCGTGAAATTAAGTAAATTCCCAAGGAAATGATCTAAGCTTACCTTATGAACCAGTGTAGGTACGAAGCACAGCGCCTCCCCATCCGTCATTTGATAATTGATGTTTCGCAAAAAGTCCAGAATAGCTTCTACCACTTCCAGACACTTGGAGACGAGATTTGATTGTGATTCTTGAACTCTGAGCGACACATACTTCAGCGGCAGATCGAGATTAGAGAGACAGACGACCTCTATGCTCTCATCTCCACTCCCATTCGAGTAGAAGTCGACAATCATTGATTGGCCAGCAATAAAGTCGTTGACGGCGCTATGGTCGTGACTAAATAAACGAGCGACCAGCTCTTTGGATGCGTGTGGCTCCATCTGCGTCTGTAACAATTCTACAAGATCCTTTCTCGTTGGGCCACCTTCGTTGATCCAGCGTTGTCCATCTTTGGCCAGCCGCAGCCGCTTTGCATCCACATTATTGCTGGTGAATGGGATTGGTGGGACCACAGACTGAGACTGCGCGGGTGGTGAAGATGTAGCAGTCGGCCGTTTCACACCAGCGGAAGGCTTAGTGTCTGGTAAAGACTCCGACCGAGACTCGGGACGCGACGCGGTCGCGGTTGGCAGCTTCCTGCGTACCCCACCAATCTTGCTGCCAACTTTCGGTGCAGCAGTAGTTGCCGGTGCAGGACCAGATGCGGACTCTGGGGGCGGGCTACTTGACATCTCGGGTGGTGGCACAAGGACCTTCAGAGCAGCTTTAGGAGCTGGTGCGGGAGTAGATGCGGTAGGTTCCACATTAGCCGATCGAGCAGCTTGGATGAGAGGAACAGCCGTTGCTCGTGAAGCAGGCTTGAGGGCGTTTGTTTGTTGCATGACGAAGTCGAATCCAGTACATCGTATCAGGACAGGAAGAACAACCTGGGCACCTTTGCGCACGTCACCATTGCGATCATCCAGGCTTACCACGATCGGAGCTACCCAACTCGTAACATCCAGCGATGGTGGTGGCTCATGCTCCTTGAACCAATCAGTAATCCAGTGCAGCAGAGTACCCTTCTGCAGAGGATTCTGGGTCTCCAGTCCTGTTGAAATCCCAGCCACCATGAACTCCACCCCACAAGCTGTAGCTATGGCGGTCAGCACTTGCAGGGCTGCAGCACGGATCGGCGCCTTCTGATCAGCCAACACCGTCGTAATTGGACCAACAAAAAGTCTTGAATGCCTTTCAAAAGGCCTTCCCATTCCTGTAGCAATTCGACATATAATATCCAATGCAAGCGTCTGAACTGCCTTGTTCGTGTCCACAACTCTGGCTTTCAAGACCTGACCAATTTCGCCTGATAATTGGTTGAATGAACATGATTTATCTCTCACGAAATGTAGCCTGCTTACCCATGCTCGGTTTTAATCTCTTATTACTTCCCCGATCGAGTATGGCCTGTAGATTCTCAAGCGCCTCCTTCTTAGTCTTCCAAGCATCACTCTTAGCATCAGCTAAAATAGTCGTGCCCTTCAGCAGACCATCGAGTTCAACGCGAGGGAATATATCGTCCAACGGGTCTGCACCACCTGCGCTCTTGCCCGGACCACTGGAACCGGCGGTGAAGTTGGCGAGATCAATAGATGTGTGAATAGGGTCTGGAGCAGGCGTTCCTTCAACCTTGTCGAACTCGGATAGGATCGTGCTGAGTAGCTGAGGATTTAGATCTTCCAGTAGATCTTTGATGCCTTTTCATTTTTCAGCGAGGTCTGGAGATGAACAGAAAAAAAAGACATCCACTCACTAGGTCCGGCGAACATCTTTACAGTAACAAGTGCCCTTGTTGCACTGGTCCGAACTGTAACGTTGGAGTTCCCTAATGCCGTCTTCAAGAATTCGATGAGAGTCCTAAGAGACAACCCTGCAATCCCAAACTCGGTCAGAGCCGTATTGATCCATGCTATAGCATCCGCAAGAACTTTGGGTGCTTTCTGCTTGCTCAAGGGCTCGTATGCTAAAACCAGGAGTTAGATGTCGAAATACGGCCTACGATGTAACGCATACCTTGACCTAAAACAAACTGTAGTGAAGTCTTCTCGGCGAAAGCAACCAAAGTGTCCCCGGCAGGTTTCTTCAGCTTCATGTCCCCAAGCTTCTCTGTCAGGTGAGATACGCATAAGGCGCAACAGGACCTTCCAAATGACGGATTTTGTTGAGCTAGGATACTGAGTATCCCGTAGATTTTGGCTGATACCTGGTTCAGAGTATTCAGTGTTTAACATCATGAACCTCCTGGAGCCACGTCGACTGCCTACCTGGAAGTTCTTCTCCGCCCAGCCCTTCTTTGCTAAAAATCGTACAACGACTTCCGCATCGAGCGTGTCTACCTGTCCCTCCACCCAAGACGCCATCTCTTCCAAGGCTGCCAAGCGGGTCTTCCAATTCGCATCAGCAAAATTAGTGGCAATGTTTGTTGGTATCAGCTCCGCCCCGAGACCCTCCGCGTCTTCCGGTGTGTGTTTATACTTAAAAGAATCGAGGCCACTAGTGGCCGGAGGCGGGGGAGGCTTGGGTTTACCGCCTACCGCTGGGGGTGGCTTCTTAACAGCGGGGACGGCAGCCGCTGAGGTATTGCCTGGAGCGCCTGGAGCTGCTGCTACAAGCGTAGTGGCTCTCTTTTTGGCCTTCGAATGTTTGAGTCAACCACGGACCACTGGAGCCATACAAGGCACGTACCGAAAGACGGGCAGGAGGCTTCCCAAGCGGTCCCTTAGGCCGGTCATGGTCTAGCAAGACCCCAAGTTTCTCCGTTTCCGGCTGCTTCTTGGTAACCGAAGGATCGTCATCCGTAACCTTCGGCTCGTTGGATTTAGCAGACGATGCTTTGGTTGATGCTGCTTTCTTCGTCCCAGGGACAGGTGCAGCAGGAGCGCGTGAAGGAGCACAACCAGCCTTGCATCTTACCGTAGCCTTTTCGAATGCCTCCTTGACTTTTGTTTTTCGTATATCTGCCATGCTCTCCATCACTGCGTTCAGGGGCCGTTCTCCAACCATCTTCATCAAAGCCCCGAAACAAGTTGCGGCTTCATTCCTTGCCCCCTCAAAGCCATCTTCTAGCAAGCTTGCGAAGTTTTCAGCCAAGGGCTTGATTTGCGCGGGTGGCACGGGGGTTGTTGATGTCGACAGGCAGCGAGAGAGGAACTTCAAGGTGCCTTCTTTAACTTGAGGATTCTTGGACTTCAAAGCCGGTTCAAGATCAGGAAGTATAGCTGGGAGAGTTGTCTATGCCCAAATCAAACGAAAGGTAAAATTTGATGGGAGATGATTGTAAACGTACTGTACGGAATATGGCGTCAAGAGCATTGCCAATCGAGCCGGTAACATTGGGTTTTCTCTCCTTCAGCCTTTCTAGTATGAGAGGTACGACCGCCTCTCGATACTTCCCGAAGGCAGTCATCATCCCTTTCGCCATCTCCTCCAGACAGGAGGCAGCCACCATTACGCAATTGATATTGGCATCCCTCGCAATACAAGTAGCCAACGCCTTCGCCAGCTCACCGAGCTCGGGGGCTTCTTTGATTCGAGGAGTAGAACATAATAGTGTAGATAGACCGTCCAACGCCTCCTTGCGCTGCTTCCATTGATTCGATTTAAGGTTGGAGTGAAACTCGTTGGGTATTTTGGGTACGATATCGATCTCCTCAGCAAATGCGCGTGGGTCAAGATCCTCGGCAGCTGAACAATGATTAGAACGATGGTAACAGAAAAGCGGACTAGAACCATACGAGCAGCCTCTTCCTGTACAGTTTCTGATCCTTCAACTTCAGCTTCAGCTACACGAGCCTGAGCCCTCGTCCTCCTCTCCGGTTTGATTGTCCCTTTCCCCTTCCTCTCGTTCTCAATACCCTCAAATGCTTCCTTGAGCTCCTTAACTTGGACTGGCTTGAGATCAGCCAACCAGGATTCAATGCTGGGGCCCAAGTACTGGTATAAGACATGAGCAAGGGCAGTTCCTTCGCCACGGACAGCCTTGTCACTGTGAGCAAAAATCTTCGGAAGGGCCTTGAGTACTGGAGGTGGCGGAGTGACTTGCAAACCAAAATTCCTGAGGATAGTGGTACATGATTTAGGACCGCAGAATACATCAGGAGGATAAGAACGCACCTGACCAGTTCCCTCAAAACGAGCACGCAGCCAGCTACTGTCTTTGGCTGCTTTGAAGATAGACCGGAAAGAACATTTTCCTGGGATACACTGAGCCTCATCACCTCAACCAAAGATGACAACCCATCACTCACCACAACCCCAGCTCCGCTATTTTCGATTTCGACATACTGGAGTATCAACTCCAAAGCATTGTTCTTGGTTCCAGCTCTAGTAGATCCTAGGCATTTATCAACTAATGCAACTACGACAGTCTCCCGAGTCTTCGCTGCAGTTTCTCCAGCAAATTTCACGAGTGAAACCAGACACTCGATGCCTTTCTCTTGGGCCACTGCATTAGAGTCTGTAACAATCTTCTTGAGAAGATCGGGGTTGTTAATGTAGGGCTTGAAAATAGGATCGTTGTCCGAAGCTGAATTCTGGAAGGATTTGATTAGTGATTCATACGCGCTAACGCGTGCCTTCCAATTCTTGTGCGCGAGCCGATCGACTATGGAGAGAGCACTGAAGTCCTCTTCTTGGGGAGGTGGTCCATCCATTCCAATGAGCTGGTGCAACGAGGTTCGACGTGAGAAGGAGAGAGTCCCCCGAGACTCACAAGGTTCTTGAACTAATGAAGTTGCAAATAAAGCGTGCCCTCTCTGGTTCGTTGACTTGCAATCCGTATGTCACGTGATCAATGACACAAGTTTACCAAATCCGTTCGGTGTAATTTCCTCGCCCCTGTATACCATGAGTGTTTAGTTACTGCACCCAGCCAAAGCGAGCAGAAATTGGTCTGTCTTCCAATCGATCAAGTCGAAGCACATAGATGGACTCGGGGCTGCACTTGTGAAAGGATAGATAGCCCCGGCTTTTGCGCCATTGGAGCTTATTTAGCACCTGACCAAAACTCAAGAACATAAAGGAACCCGACGTAAGTACCGTGACCTTCGCTTTCGCCATCATGACCACCGCCATGTATACACCAGAGATCCCAACGTACACCCCTGCCCCTCCAACAATAGCCGATCGTATGGTCTCAGCCTCACTAGTATATTCCTCTATTAATTAAACCCGCTGCAGTGGACTATGCCAGCCTTCCCGTCATTGACTTGTCCAAAACAACTACTCCCGAAGGACGCACTGCATTAGCTAAACAGATTACAAACGCCATGACCAAGCAGGGTTTCTTTTATGTGATTAATCATGGGTATTCAGCCGAGCAGGTATACAGACGCTCAACCAATCTCTAGAAATAGCTCTGATAGGGTCCCTAGACAAAACGGATCTTCGACATTGCTAACATACCCTTCGAGCATGTAAGCGAAACCGAGAAACAACATTACGCTGGAAAAATGAAAGCTACCGGATCCTACCAAGGCTACAAACTTCGCCAATATTGGGTAACCGCCCAACGAGATCTCGCCTGTGGATCGCTCACCGAGACAAAACCTTACAGCATATTGACAACGGTGTTCGTGATCAATTAGAGCATTACAACAGTAGGTCAAGTGAGAGGAGGACCAGCAAAAATAATCTAACGGCCCAAAATCTAAGTAAACCGAGATATAACCAAACGCGAACACCCCGAGGCAATTCGATCATTACTCCCAGAAGTTGAAGGTTTTGCGAAGCACAATCATTTTAATGTTTTGTACCCCATTCTCAGGTAGACTGCCCAGACCAAGCCACCCTCCAGTCAACTAATTTAGAGTGTTCCAGACTCCTTGCCTTGGGGCTGGAGCTGCCCGAGGAATCATTTGTGAATATGCATAGGTACGATGCTGTCGGAGAATCTTATGGTGATGGATCCATTTTATGTAATTGGATTGCTGCTCACTCCCGATATATTAGTCCGCTTCATGAAGTAGCGAGTACCTGACCCCGGCCTACTGCAGACACGGTTCGTCTGACCACATGAATTGGTAGTTACCCTCGTTCCGCAGAGGAGGAGGAGAAGACCAACAATGTTTGGTTGAAAGGTCACACCGGTTAGTTCAGCCGCCGAACCTTCCTACACGACATCGGCTCCATCTGCAGTTGCAGACTTCGGAACGATCACCATCCTCTACAGTCAACCTGTGGCTGCCCTTCAAATTCTCACACCTGAAGGCAAATGGAAGTGGGTTAGGCATCTTGAGAATTCTCTCGTTTGTTTCTTTTCCCTGGCAGAACATTCGTCTTTTGCTAACGTCGTCCCTCAACGGGCGTGCGCGTCAAGATCATCAACGCCGGTGATGCTATGGAGTTCCTCTCTGGTGGCTACTATCGCGCGACGATCCATCGGCAAGTCAATATTAAAATTGTTTTAATTCAATTAAAATCCGACCCCGACACAGCGTCGTCCAGCCTCCTTCCGATCAACAATCCCACACCCGTATCG
The DNA here is from genome assembly GCA_023014365.1 of Lepiota brunneoincarnata. Taxonomy (NCBI): domain Eukaryota; kingdom Fungi; phylum Basidiomycota; class Agaricomycetes; order Agaricales; family Agaricaceae; genus Lepiota; species Lepiota brunneoincarnata. The sequence continues at coordinate 1,609,649 of JAEBUN010000005.1, forward strand.
GAGCCTTCTACTTTTCCATGACAGACGATGAGGTTAAACTTGCACCGTTGAAGGAAAGTCCCGTATTACAACGCACCGGGATCAGACGCCGATTCAAAGATGATGAAGCGCCTACAATGGAGCAGTGGCGAAAAGGCAGAACAACTGCATATGGTCAGTCTGAGTTGACCAAGAAAGGAGAGGTCGAGGAGGAAGTCATCAACGGCGTGCTCGTTAAGCATTACAGCTGAACGAACTGTATTGAGGTATATTCGAGGTGTCAACGGAACATATACATGTGTAAGGGAACGTTATGTTCTGCTTGAAAGAGCTACGCCTATCCGTCCAATCAGGTCCAGTATGGCGTTAACCTCTTCATCTACAACAACAGACGCCAGCTTTTCCCTCTTCTCCACTGTTGCGCGATGCTGCTGTGCGGCAGCATCACGCTCGTCGATCATACCTAGGTTGTGGTATACAACAGAGACGAGATACTGAGCATCTTCCAAGGAACTCAAGATATCCAAACATTCATAGTCCTTTACCGCGGTCAAAAGGTACCGTAATGCTTCGCGTAAGGGTTCGGCTATGGACAACTGCAAGTAAGATGTAACCACGGAAGGGGATAGTTAAATGCGTACTGTTAGATTCTACGGAAGCAATGATGCTACGTGCGAGGGTGAAAGACGCGAATGCACGCTGTTCCGGGTCCTTTCCGCATATGATCTTCAAACGATAAACAATAGGCATGCAACAACGGAAACGTAGAGAATACCTGAGGCATAATATCATCTATCAATGCTCGAGATCGTCTCGACATCCCAAACTCCAATCCAACGTCGGCAAGTAAAATAATTCCAGTGCGATATTCGTGTAGCCTGAACGAGAATTCTGCATCCCACAATGCCTTGAGTAAATGTTCGATCCCAGCCGTCGCTTGCCCATGTTTCTGACTCTGTTTCGGACATATAACCATGTCTATTACCGGTTTTCACCCACCTTGAGCCTTAGCACCTCCCCTAGCGCTTCATGAATCTTTGACCGCGGTGGGCCCTCAGAATCGAGGTCGAAAAATGTCGGGTTGTGAGGACCAGCGGATCGCCGGGGGAGGAGGACTTCCTCATATAACCGTTGTTGTCCTCTGCAAGTGGAAAGGGTGACCAAGCGAAAATAGCGCAAACTGGTCGTAATATTACCTCCTGGTCGCCCGCAATGCAAGGGTATTCCAGACTGCGTGGGCCCATGTAGCATAGTCGTCCATGTTTAAACCACTCCAGATGGTGGGGTCCAATAGATTTCGTAAACTCTGATCATACAAACCCATACGCGCGTTCTATACCAGTCGCAGTCAGATACTGGTGGGACAGATTTTAACAGTTGCAGGTTACCTGGTTTGCTCGATTTAGCACTATCGCTAATCTTGTTTCATCCGAGGTGCCGAGAGGTACAAAAGCCATTATCAGATTTTCCTCTATTGTCGCCAGTTTGTCGCAGCCTAAGTGGAGTATCAAAATATGGGTTTCTGTGGAATACCCGGCATACCAGTACATCTCCACACAATCGATTGAACAGCATGTTGGGTCCATAATTCCTCTTCCGGCGGTGGGATGAGTTGAACATCCAGCCAGTGATCCTGGACACCAATTGCTTGCATTATCTTGTTGAATGCTGCACCGATTGGCTGGTCCTGATTAATTGAGACAAATATTAAGGGGACTATCTGCACAACCATTTATCACCAACCTCGAGTAATTTCTTCACATCATAGAACACCTCGAGTGGATGAAGGTCGGGTTGTATTTCATTCAATGTTTGTTTTTGACCCGGAATAGTTGGAGGCAGTCGATGTAGCATGCTATCCTTGGGGCTTGAATAACAGTAATCCTGCTAGGATGCAGAAAGAAATGAACCTGATACAGTGCTGGAGTGTTATCCGATCTCCGCTCGTTCTGGAGACAGTGATGGCTTCCGAGAGCAACTAATATGGTTCACGTCAGATCAGAAGGGGCCGGACATAGGTTTGAAGAATTACCTTCCGAGCAGCATCAAATTCTTCACGTACGTAATGCATCCTGACCAAGTTCAGCAGAGCGTGTTGTCGCAGCCCTCTGGACCGATGAGCCCGGATATTTTTGAAACAGGGCAGGTGAGGTATCTCACGAGTCATTGCTTTCGTTGAACTGTTGTTCGAAGAATCTGCGCAAGTTCTCGACAGCCATAGTATCATCACCGATCGCTAGTCCCTTCTCCCACCTGAGCGGCCGAGCATTCAAATGAATATAAAGGGAAAAAAGTGAGTGCTTACGCTTCGTATGATTCTGGTTTGGCCCATTCCTTTCTGTCTGCTTGGGTTTTGAAGAGGACCGTGTCTAATGAAAGTGAGACTTCTGAGTTATTTCCCACAAAAGCGTCGACTAGCCATTCGTGAGTTGCTCCCTGTTGACAACTCCATAGTCGGCAACGGTGTCCCCTGCTATCCAAGCTTCAAAGTCTTTTTGCAGCTTGACAACCCCAGGGAACGACAGCTTGATAAAGCTCACAAAACAACGCCGACAAAAGTACCCGAAAAGTGACCTGCGCATCTGCAAGTCGGTTGAATGAGAGATCGGCTTAGGAAGTATCCCATGCACTCACAAAGATAGGGTTATCCTGGCCGGGGAGACCCATGTCAGAAAGGGATTTGAAAGCAAGTAAGTGTATCCAACCTCGATGGTCTTTTCAACGAACAGAGCGGGAATATCTCGACTGAATCTCAGCATCACCCTACACATGGCAAGGGTGGTACTCACTGGAGAAGAACACTGTAATCTTGTCTGCAGAATTCAAAGTCTCCGGCTGCAATTTCGTTTGCACAGTCTCCTCGAAGGGGCCTGAAGTCCAACCTACCACGGCACGCGCATTTGTTAAGAAGATCTGGCATACATCTAGCTCGGCCCGTGGGGCTAAGGATATCTCCTGAAGTACTTCATGGTATGTCTTCGGCTGGCAGACCTAGTCATGATATGTATGTTATGATACTCCCTAAGTGCAATAGAAGTAATGTACCTCAGATATCTCGTTAAGTAGGGACCGGTAGAGATGTAGTGTGAAGGGTGCGGGGAACTCTTTGAAGTCGCCATCCTTGAAGGCGAGAGATAATATAGCCAGCAGGCCTACGTGATGTGGTCTGACGATGTGCTCGGTCGGCGGAGGATCCTCGTCCATCATCTTTCCGTACATAAAGAACATCATCAGTTTGTCTGTGACCGCGACTCAGTGGCTGTGCTGATTTTCTTTCCTCACTTTCATCCCACACAATATGGCAGTCGGACGCAAGCGTCCGGCAAGGGCCACGACAAGAGTAGCATATCCATTCGTCTGTGTACCTATACTGAATATCTTGTAGGTCCCAGCAAAAAAACCCAAGATTAGGTACGAGACCCCTACCACGCTATCGAGGAAGGCGACACTGGGGGATAGGAACGGAAAAAGGAGGGAGACTGCTTCTGACAGGAAATACATCCACATACCAGCAGTAGAAGCCTCGGACGATGACGAAGAAGTCGAGTCATCGGATCAGGATCTCGAAATCTTACAAGGAGCGTCATTCTTGAAAAACCTTGACCACAGGAGTATCGCAAAGTACGTCCCTACTTGTGCCATAGGTGGAATTCCATGACCTCTTTGCTGCAGGAGTAAGAAAGAGATAAATCGATTGCACCAGCTCCACAGACCAGTTCGCTTGGGAGGAGGGCCGGATAACCTTCCTTCTTTAAACTCTAGCGACGAAGGGGACGAGGACGAAACAATAGCATTGCATTCTGCTGAAGGTGACCGTAAGGTGTCGGAAGGAACCCCGAGCTCCGAGGATGAAGAGGTTTGGGCACATTCTGATGCTGAAATGCCTTACGAGCAGATTCCCCGCAGAAGGCGTCCCTCGTGGGGTGATAATGGCGATGGTAGGGGCAGGAAGATCGAAGGCCTCCCCACCAAACTGCCGGATGGCACGATTCAAAAAAGCACTAAGGTGCTGATCGTGTCCGACTCCGAACAATCTTCTGACCAAGAGAGTGAGGACGAGTTCGAGCTCCGAGAGCCGGAGTCACGAATGGAGGATGTTGCAACTGGCGCTCGGTTCGGGCGTGCTGCCGTCGCGGACATTATAGGCAAGCCGTTAAGAAGAGAACGGGTGGAGGCAGCCAAGGAACAGATCGCAAGTATATGCCAGGAAATTCTGGCTGAGCCCGAGAACAGTGTATGTCAAGTTGAAGATTGATCTACGGCCACATCTTTGATTCCTTAACATAGCTCGGTCTCCTAAGGCGATTACACACGTTCTCGTTACGAGAAATTTCAACACCGACCCAACCCGAACCAATTCCTAACGACCCCATCATCCGCAAGCTGACATTCTTGTCTCAACTTGCTATCTTCAAAGACATCATTCCAGGGTACCGGATACGCCCACTCACGGACAAGGAGAAAGCCGAGAAGGTTAGTTCCATGGTTGCTCGGACTCGTGAATGGGAACAAGGTCTCGTCGCTGTGTATCAATCTTATTTGCGCTCTCTTGAGACTGAACTTAAGGGTGAGTTATGTCCGTGGGTTTGATATACACACACGAGTTAGAACCATTCACAGAGCGCACCGAACTTGCCGAAGTCGCCCTGTCCTGCATGTGTACACTTTTGGCAGAAGTTACCCACTTCAACTTCAGCGTTAATCTCATTTCATGCATCGTAACTAGGCTAAGTAGAAAGTCCTGGGACAAGGTTCGTGCCCGGTTTCTATGGTTCTACGAGCTGCTCGACTGAGGCCGATCTGCATGTTCACACAAGTCTTCCGAGCTCTGCATGAACACCATAATTAAGGTCTTTCGGGAAGACTCGACCGGTGCTCCTTCGCTGGAAATTGTCCGAGTGGTAAACCGTATGATCAAGGAGAGGCAGTTCGCCGTTCATCCCAATGTGCTCTCTTGTTTATCGTACCTCCGACTCCGGGCCGAGCTTGGATCGCGTGCGTCAGACACTCATGCCGGGAGGGATGAGCCGAGACCTAAAAATAAACACCATCGGAAGGGTATCAAGTCCGATCAGCCTCATATCAGCAAGAAAACAAAGAAAGCCCTGAAAGAGAAGAAAGACATCGAGAAAGAGATGCGTGAAGCGGAGGCCGAAGTGGATAAAGAGGAACGGGCGGCCACGGTGAGTCATCAGCCTCAATTATTCTCGGCTTTGATCGTCGGCCTGTCCCTTGCTTCCTCCTTATTGTTCCCAAATTGCTTTTGGACCGGTGGCTGATTGTAACTACAACAGCAAACCGAGACGCTCAAGCTTCTGTTCGCCCTGTATTTTCGGATATTGAAAAATCCTCGACCGACTCCACTTCTCTCGGCAGCGTTGACAGGCATCGCCAAATTCGCACACCTCGTCAATATCGACTTTTTCCGGGACCTCATGAAAGTGCTCAAAGGTCTCATCTCCCTGGATATGGATGATTCATCGGAAGTTGAGGAAGCTGTGGAATTAGGCAAGGATTCCAAAAGCACTCGGCATCGCTTACTGTGTATTGTCACGGCATTTGATCTCTTATCCGGGCAAGGTGAGAACTTGCCACGTTAATCAAATGAGTCTCGCCTACCTGACTCACGCGATCCCCGTTTCCCACCCTTCTCCTTCCATCAACCAACACCCTGTCAACGGGTATACCATCTGTTTCAACCGCCGTGTTGTTGAACTGCGCTGGCCTTGGCCTTGTTGGGTGGTGATTTCTTGATGGGTTTATTAGGTGAAGCACTAAATATTGATCTAGGCGACTTTATCACCCAGCTGTATGGCATAGTACTGCCCCTGACGTTGGTGTATGACATCGAGTCACCCTCACAGGCATCACGGAATCATCCAACGACGCATACGGGAAGCGCCCATACTCCCTCCAATAGCTCCAATCACACCAATAGGTCCTCATCCTTCCCCTTAAATTTGCCACAGCCAATGGCGCCACCACCGCCGACCACCTCCGATCTCCTCTTTCGGGCTCTCTACACAATTTTTACACCACGGACCAGTGGAGGGACAGCGTTACCTCCCTGGCGCTCCGCAGCCTTTGCCAAACGGCTGTTAACAGCCGCCCTGCACTGGCCCCCGTCATCAGCGCTGCGCGCTCTGGAGTTGGTACACAGCTTGATTGCTAAGGACCCCAAACTCGAGGCGCTCCTATCCACGGAAGACCGTGTGTTTGATGGCATCTACCGCCCTGACGTTGATGATCCCCAGCTATGTCATCCATATGGTACGGCATTTTGGGAACTCCAGACTTTGGCAACAAGCCATTTGGACCCTGATGTGCGCGGTGCGGCGGAAAAACTACTGAACTATAACCAGTAAAACAATGTGTTGCTAGCTGAATTTAATGGACTCTCCTGGGTTTTGGCCTCCCTGTTTCCTTGGCCACTTGTCACGGTTGTGGAAGGGTGTCACCCTCTCTTTTTTGATTTTATTCGGGTAACGGGTACCTAAGGCCCAAGGGACAGACATGTCGAGTTATTCGCATATGATATCTATTGCGGTATGTGTGTCGGGTATAAATAGACAGATCATTAATCGGCTGAATACAATAGCAGATCTTGTGGTCGTGTGTGCAAGTAAAAAAAATTTCAGTCATCGGTATTTATAATCCACTGAAGCAGCCCAAGTAATTAGAAACTGATATCCGATCAAAAATAAGAAAGAAAAGAAAACAGCAAAGTTCAAATTTCCCGCGAATAAAATACACATGTAAACAATTTCGACCGTATGTAAAGGCCCGAAGTCTGGGCACCCAACAGGAATGGGATGGAGAAGGAGACAAAGAATTTACAACTCTGGGATATAATAACCAGTTATCGAAACAGATGATTTAAGATAGATAAAAACTAAGGCTACTAGAGATACTTTGTCATGGTTTGAACTATTGATGGAAGAGGGGGGATGAGATGAGGGGAAATAATATTAGACTTGAGTGAGCCACGAAGACAGATAAAGTTATGTCGAATAAATAGGGGAATAAGCCTTGAATGACTGGGGTCAACGAAGTCGCAGAAACCAGGGGGGGAGAAGGGACATTGAAACCAAAGACAAGCGGAGAGAGACACAAAAGGTAAGTGGGAGGGGAGATCGCGGGAGAGTGCGGGATGAATATGCGAGTCGGCACCTATATAAGAAAGAAAAGAAAAAAAGAGAAAACAAATACGGTAGGTATGGCTGAAATGGCGTGACAATTCGCGTTCAGACCCAGTCACCGCGAGTCACAATCAAACCATCACTCCACAGAAAGAAAACGAACTAAACGAGAAGCCGAAAATGTGCAAACTAAAGAGAAACCCAGGGTTCCCTAGTCATCGTCAACGCCGTAAAATTCCTTGTCACGTCCAAGGGTATCAGAAAGGAATAAACAAAGAAATGAATGGGCCGTTTGAATGACTGGGGTGAAGGGTGAGTTGAGCTAGGCTCGCGTATCACGAGGCTCGCAGTGTCAAAATTGGTAGTGTGGTAATAGGGGCGCCACCCAAGGTAACCGCCCATCAAGTTTCAACTTCACAAGGGCCTGGTCTTTCCCTTCCCTCCCAAGAAGTTTTTGTGTTTCGAGCTGATGAGTCATCGCGATGAGTCCATGAATGGGATTTGTTGGGCATTCAGGATGGCAAGGACGTGGCCATGGCGTATCTGACGGGTGTGAGAGCATGTGCAAGTGTCTGGCTCGGTTGTCTCACATGGTGCGGCAACGGGTATGCGGCCAAACCGCTCGCACCCGCACCACTCGCACCACTGCCATTCATTGCCATAGGGGTGGGGGAGTGCTGTGGCATGGATCCCGACTGATGATGTGTTTGATGATGATACATCGGATTGACGACAGCGTTGAACCCATTCGGTGAGGCGGGCAATGCTGTTGAATTGCCCATCGATGTGGAGTAACTTCGGCTTCCACCCACGGTGCTCGATGACGAAGGGGAAACTGAGAAGGACCGTGCCGATGGTGAAACTATCATGCCACCAGTAGCCCCCGAACCAAGTCCACTGCGCGCGGCGGGGTACTTGAGGAAGCCTGTGAATTGGGCCGAAGGCATTGGGTTCCCATTTGCTCTGTCCAATTCATAGATCACGAAGAGCAGCGACACGTCGTCAATAATAAATTCCTGTGTGATACTCGTGGGAGGATCTGTAGATATGAGTGAATATTTTTTTTTTCACAGGGAAAAAAATGCGCACTGGGATCGAGCCACCGACAACGATTGAGGCAGGACTCGGGTAGGACTGCATTAACTGTGCCAACAGTAATTTCGGATACTTCTAGTGGGCCTACGTCCTCGGAGATGGTCATATTGCCAGTAATCACCTTCGTAATGCACTTCCCAGACGACGTCCAGATTTGCGAGAGGCAGATGCTGGCAATAAAACCGTGAAGTGCAGGAGGACAGTTGATGTCATCCATAGTGGAGATGCTAAGACGAATCCTGAGCTGCAGTGGTTCATATGGCATATTAGCAGGGATGAGTGCATCCGTTCGGATTATAAATGGAGACATTCCGTCCGCTGTCAGGCGGAGAGCGCGTATTCGGTTCGAACACTGCTGAGATTTGGGGTATCCGGATGGCGAGCCGCTGCCGTCCATAGAAATAGTGCGTGTAGGTGACAGGTGTCCGTATCCGTCATAGGGCCCTGAGAAGGACGAATAGTCGTGCGGTGAATTTGCAAAGGAGGTGACATATGGGGATGCGGAGGACGCCAAACCGTGAGCGGGTGTGGATGCGAACTGGGCACCGGAGCCCATGTCTAGCTGGCGGTTTGAATTGGTATCGGGCGAAGGAAGAAACTGGTTCTGAAAATCCGGAGGAGAGAAATCCGGCGAGGCAGAGTTGGAGGAATATCCATCTGTGTCCTCGAACTCGATGGGTATGAGACCATTTGCCCATTGATCCTCGAGCTTGACGGTCGAGCCAGTAGACGGGCTGGCTTCCATGAGCTCCTCGCCACCAGCAACGAGCTGATACTCTACCAAAATAGAAGAAATATCAACATTGGGCTGTCAAGGGCGGTGATGACTGATTCTTACCTGGCTCTCCCTTCCACATATTGCGCAATACCTGTATGTGACTTGCGACTTGTTTCTTGGAACGAGTGATGTTGTGTTTCTGAAGATAGTCGACAAGGAACTGGTTGCGCCAGCGACTCCTGCCGCGAGACTGGGGGTACGTAGCATAGGGGGAATTCCAATATTCACGAAGACCTGTGAAAATATAAGACGGGGGAGGGAGTGGGGAGGAGGAATGAGGGGGGAGTAGGCCTGGGGAAGAAGACAAACAGACCTTGAACGAATATTTTCTCTATTGACTCTGGCCACACTTCGGCGCCACTGCCATCCTTGAGGAGCTTTCTGTGCTTACGCTGTGGAGTGAGAGACTTGGTGGAGGTAGAGTCGGAAGGCGGGGGAAGGGCCGGGGCGAGAGGCATGGGGGGCAGACGGTAGGCGTAAAAGACGAGTGAGTGGAGATTTGAGAGTTATATAGATGAGCACCCTTGCAAGCCGGAACTATTTGGATGGTGGATTTGGAATCTGGCCAGGATGGGCAAGGCCATCTAGGCGAAGGCCAAGATCCGAGATGGGGGCGACCAATCGGGAAGGTGGGAACCACAGCTTTGGAGACAGGCCAGTAGCGCCATTAAGCGCGGTTTGCCTAGATCCCCATCGGGCGCTGCAGATGGAGATGTGACACTGCTCGTTTCAGCATCCAAACTGTCCACACAGATAACGTGTCCGTGCTGGGGCCACGCTAGTGCACGGACCCATGGATGAGTCGCGGGCAGCGCATAGCCGGTCGAGGCCGGAAGAGGGCTGGGAGTCTGGAGAGGACCAAGTGCGCAAGACCAAGACTGTGTCATGTCGTAAGAGGGGTAAGCCTTTGAAATTGCCAAATGTGGAACGGGGGACACCGAAGACCGATGGAGGACCGACGCCGGGAGAGACGGCGCTTGCCCTTGTTGCAGGCCAGCTCCAGCGTTCACCGCCGGTTCACAACCCGTCACGGTTGCCAGCCGGCGAGAATCACACGGCCTCCGCGCAGATCTGCTATCCCGATCTCTGCCCTGTGTTTGGCAACTCCGACCCAGTCCATTGGTGCCGCCCAAATGGGGTCTATGTGGGAACATGCCCTGGTCCACCCTTCCCACCCGGGCAGAGCGACGACACAGACGTGACAATTGTTTGTGACGATCTTTCTTGGATTATCGCAAATATGACACCCTCCCTCACCCAGCAGTGGTTGCGCGACAAGGCTGCATCCTACAGCGCTGCAGACCGTGTCTACACAGATATTGACCTCGTTCTTCAGCGCTTCCCATCTCTTCGCCCAAAGCTCGACGTATACAGTACTTTTTTTTTCTTTTTCTTTTTCTTCTTTAGATCTTGTAGCTCACTATGACCCCCCCCATGCAGTATTTGATGACGGTCGTTCGCATCTACTTCTCTGCGTCCATGGCCTTTTACCCATTAATTACCGTGGTGTGCACTACAACATCCCCATCGCTGTCTGGGTGACGCGTGAATATCCCCGCCATCCCCCTCTCATCTACGTCGTCCCCTCTGGAGACCTTCTCGTCAAGGCGGGGCGTAATGTGGACGTCAGTGGGCGGTGCAACCTGGAATATATGCAGCACTGGGAACGCAAGAGTGAGGTTCGTCGGTCCGGTGCCTCTGCTGTGCACACACCCCCGTCCTGACGTCATGGCAGGGATGTCATCTTTCCGCCTTGCTTGACGCTATGCAGGATCAGTTCTCGCGAGAACCCCCTCTCTATGCAAAACCAAAGACTCCCTACAAACCACAGCCACCATTACCTTCCACAACCCCCCCAGTGCCGACACTATCACCTTCCACCACTAGTGCCGCACCCCCTACACTCCCCCCTAAACCTCTTCAGTCTGTGCCTGTACATACGCCTACCTCTTCGATATCGCACCCGCCACCATCAAATTCCTCTCGAAATGTAAGAACTAATCTAGCTGTTCTGTTCTTTGTTCCTCCCATTCAATTTCGATAGGTCACACCCACCGTCTCCCCTCCTCCTCCTCCTCCTCCTCCTCCCCCCTTGCCTCCTCATCCATTCCATTCAGCAACTCTCCCCAGCACGCCGAATGGGCCAACATACCCACCCGCTAAGCCACATTCTCCAAGCCCACCCGTCCCCAAGCCTCCCTCAGTCATACTCGCTGCGCCGTTGCCAGTACATGCACCCCCACCCAGCATCTTGTCTTCGGCATCGGCCATCCAAAGCCCGCCACCTCCGCCACCTCCACCCCCACCACTTCCACCGTTACCGACCGCACAGCCCCACAATCAACCCCAAAGTCCACCTCGGCCACTAGTACCCTCCGTCCCTCTTCCAAACCTTCTTGATGAGGACACCCCCAATTTCCTGCAATCATCTCATGATTCTTCCCCCGCCCCTCCACGACCACCCAATCCAGAAACACTCAGGCTGCATGCCCAAGTCCACGCTAAACTGACGTCAGAGCTCAGCTCACTAGGTCACGCTATGGCGCTTGACTCCGAAAGGCTCCGTGCGCATCAAACGGACTCGCTAGCTGGGGAACCGGCTATACGTGACGAAATGGCCCGACTCGAAGCGGTACGGGATGTGTGTCGTAATGTGGCCGACAGGACACGACGCAGTGTCGAACAAGCAGAGTCTAATGTGACCGAATTGCGGCGTAAGGGTGAGCCAGAAGTCGATGAGTTGGTCTGCGCTACGAGTATCGTTCATGACCAGTTATGTCTCTGCTTTCTCCACTTATCCACTCCTATGCTGACCCTGCCGGCTTTGACAGGCTCATCAATCTCGTCGCAGAAGATAATGCGATTGAGGATACGGTATACCATCTTCATCGGGCTTTAAACGCGGGTCGTGTTGATCTTGAAAGGTTCCTAAGGGTAAGTATTTGGTCTTTACCCATTCTCCGCGCGAAGGTACCGACTACCACATGCGGTGTCTAAGCTTTCCCGCGCGATTGTTTCTCATTAGCAAAAGTCGAACAGAAATAGCTAACCCATCATTCTCCCTCTGTCATCCAGTCTACCCGGGCATTGGCTGAGGAGCAATTCACGAAGCGGGCACTCATTGAAAAGATCCAAGACGGTCTTGGGATTGGAGCCTCGAATCCTTGGTAGGATATATATGTTGTTCAGCGGACTACAAAGGCTCTGCCAGATAAATGGCTATCTATCACCACAAACGATGATCTACGGAGATCTGGGGCAACCTCATATGAGGCAAGTATGGAACGATGGAAAGGGAACCCCAATTTCACTAAGAGCGCCCCTGAAATTTCGCAATAACGATAATATCCGATATAGGTAAGAGGTTCCAACGGCAAGGATCCTTGCCCTGAGGTGAAAGGACAATGTAGGAACAATGTCCCTGCTCTACATGAAGGACCTACATATTCTTGTAGAAAAGGAAAGGAAGGCTTCATTGTTAGCACCGTTTCGGTCGAGGACGTTTGTGTACGTGATTTAAATGAGGATAATAACATATTAGCAAGGAATCTTACCCCACGTATCGGCTCGGTTCTAAGAACTGACATCTGAATTATCGTTGAGCGCATCCCACACACCCCCTGAAAGATGGATTTCCTCGATGAATATTTTGCCTTTTTGGGCCTGCTTCATCGTGGGGATCGATTGCCGTGGTGTGACGGAACCGCTTGACATGGAACAATAGACTTGGGGTGGTCTTAGTGGGTGCCACAACAACTCTTTCGTGGGATTAATGCCTTGGCCCCCCTTGGGCTCGCGGTGTCCCTTACTCGGTCTATCGGCCTCGGTGTTGGTGGTGTCTGGTTGCCAAGAAGTGTTGTGGCTCTGTGGTGGAGGTCCACAAATCACAATAGCGTTGGAGTGACTATTATGGCGAGATCAGTTACACTGGGGGACAATCTGATCGGATACCTTCGTTTACCACTGTGGTGGGATAGGCGGCGAGGTCAGCTGCGTGGATGGTCAAGTCCCTGCAACCGGGCCAGCCATTGTTACTGGACGGGGTTAATGGCAATTGGACCATGATCCTTGTCGCTGCTGCTGTCTAAACCCCGTACATGAGCGCGACGCTGAAGTTCCGACAGCTCTCAAAGCCCACGCCGGAACTTGAGTCGACTCTAAGCGCCTTTTGTTGTTTGCAACTACGTCAGACAGACAATTACAAGTGGTGCTGTATTGGCTGCGCAATAAGCTATGCTGCTTGCGAACATCATCGTCATCACCGCGCATCGGAACCAAGGTAAACCGCGCGGCGTACGTTGGAACCATCAACAAGTTGCGTAGAACATACGTCAGATCTATGATAGATAGCATGGTCTGGACCGTCGTACTCGATGCGGCTGATGGTCAAGTCGACAGATCACCCAATCCAGGGTTTCAGAACCCCAGACCGCCCATTCGCAACCTTTGCTGAACTTTGAGTAAAAGTTTTGCAGTACCAAGCAATGTAAGAGAAACGCCACCAGCTCAAGTTTTGGCTGGCCTTTGAGCGTTTCCAAGAACAAGAACTGTCAAATGTCCTCATAATTGGAAACTGCCAAGGCACAAACAGTTGCATGTTGGGATCTTGCGGGAAAGCCCTTCCCGCGAGCCGCGAGCTCACCCACCCATAGCCTCGAAAAGTGCCACCGCTCGCACCCACATCGCTTGTCAAGTCACCTGCTTCTGTGTGTGTCGTCGGAATAGCAGCTCCGAAAACCCGTGTTGTCCACGGCAACGGACGGCTTCGGAGTTGATTGTTTTGTTTTGTTTTTTTTTGCTCCGGCGAGACCGAATGTTGCTATCCAGGACTCACTAAGTCGGTGGGCGCATCTTCCTCGACCTACTCCATGTGACACCCCACTACGGTTTATAGTGGGACCGACTGTGGATCAGCAAATTCGGCACAAGCCTCTCACAATAGAAAGAAACAACAACGCCATATCGTGTCTCGGCAACCAGTAGCGGCTCTGCCTGTCTAGATTTCCACTCGTTTGCAGGGGCTTGGTCCTGGTTACTACTTGGTCACTCATTGGCGCCAGTTTCCCTGAGTGAGCTATAAACATCCAACTCTCATCAAGTGGCTCCATCCGGCTCATGACCTGATTTGCGGCCACCGACATACCAAATCAGCGGACGCGTCTTAATGGGATTCGAGAAATCAGGGGGGTACCTCGTGACTCACTCGCTTCGCAGCAGCACATGGTCCGAGAGATTAAAGGCGTAGTTCATATCAGGCCGCGAGCCTAAATGTGTCTATACATAATGCAGTAGATAAAAACCGTTAGTAAATCAAACAAGGAAGTGCCATACATGGCCCGGGGGTCTTCAAGGTAAACACCCCCAAAATTTGCGTAGGCAATGAGAGAAATAGGGTACGTTTCCATCGTCCTCTACACATCCACCCGAAGCCTAGGGTCCTTCCAAAAAGCGAGAGGCCTAAACGGTGATGGTGGCTGGCCAAGCGATTCGAAAATGTGACTCTTCGCCGGTTTTCGATCACGATCGGTCGCCTGGTGTCCTTGGTGAGCCCAGGGGCGATGGTGCGTTGGAGTCAGCACCATCAGCTCTCCTTCCTCTACTCGATCCTACCCATCTCCAGACACGCAATTCATCACCACCCTCGACCTCTTCCATATTTGCGCGCACATTTGCATTACTTTCTACGACCCTTTCAACTTGGTCCCAAAGGCGCCTTCTTATAGGCACGGAATGTTCGTCCTGCAAAATCAAGTCCCGCAGTTGCAAAGACGACAGATAGGGCTGCGGCGCAGTCACTGGATCCGTGTAATGAGCAATCTCCTGGTTCCGTAACGTGTCTAACGCGATCTGAACCAGCTCTCCGACACGCCGAGCTTCCCCTCTCCTTCGGACGTAGCGGATTCTTGCGAGAAATGCAGCCAATCCGGTTGCCAGAATGACTAGAGAGCCCGTATATCCAAGTCACAATAAGGTGATACGTCAGACCGTTGTCAGCTTATCATGGGTGCGTTAGGGCATGCCTGACTACATACCAAAAACCGTTGGTTTCCATTCGGACCATACTTCCCTAGCTTTAACGATCACAACACAATCCCAAGTGAGCTCAGGCGTTCTGTGCGCCAAATAACGATGTCCTCTATTTCAATCCATCAAAAGTTATCTTTACTCCTTCTTGGGAACTGACTCACTCTGTGTCCTCCCCAATTATAATCCCGCCCCATTGTAGGAGTTGTTGAATGGCCTCATTGAAAGTATCGTCAAAAGCGGGAAGAAGATTTACCTGCATTACGACGAAAGGTGTAAGTCTAGCCCTCGTAGACTGCTGTGAAGGTATTACCGATGTCTTTCTTCTCATCGTTTCTTTCAGTTTTGAAATTTCAACGCCCCATTTCTTCGCCCCGTTACCATCAGAATCCTCGGCATGTTGGGCTGCTTTGCCTCCAGCGCAGAGGCGTCTGCCACGTTCCTTCCCTAGTGTTATTTCAATGGCTTTACCCAACGCGCCAATATGTCGTTTCCTGTTCGGGTCTTCTAAGCAGCGCGGTGGCAGCGCAACGCTTCCAAAACCAGGAAGACCATTGAAGGAATCGGACAGAGCACCCCACACATATTCGGAGGGCGAAGATGCAGTGGCAAGCGACACATTAGACAATGGAGGTGGTGTCGGGAGGAAGAAGAGTAAGGCATTTGGATGAAGAAGGTAGCCGGAGTGGCAGGTTACGCTGAACTGGGTACATGAAGCGTGTTCAGGGCAAGGCGTACAAGATTCGGGTTGAGGAAGCGGAAAGAGTGGCGGAAGTGGACAAGGGGTCAAATCCTGTGACCCTGCTGACGCATTAGGAGGTGGTGGATGTAGTGTTGTCCGGTTCTCGCGGTTGCATTCACGTACTGCCAGGTGACGAGCCTTGATCTCTTCCGTCGCCGAACTGGTTTTGGTTCCAGCCTCACAATACCCGATTGCTGCTGACTGAACTTTGTAGTCATACAGGTGGTAAGCAAGTACTGCAGCTAGTCCAACAGTGATAAGCCGTGTTAACCAGGAAGGTTTGTCGGACGTTAGTGCAGGTTGTTTTTCAAGTGCCTGAGCATGTTTGGCTACTTTTTTCGACGCGCCCCCTGCCCGTTGATCAGTTCGATGATGTTCTTGTCCTGATCCAGCTAAAGCAAGTTGGATAACCTGTTTTTCTTCAATCTCCTCTTGGTGGGGCTGCTCGGCATCTTCCTGAGATTCCTCTTTGACGGGTTCAATTACTGGAGATCGCGGGGGAAGACGAAATTCTCGAATAGGTACGAAGGGCAGATCGGGTTTAAACTCTGCAGCTTGAGGTGAAAAGGGTGGCGAGACTTGGGATGTTGGAGGTCGGCTGGGCGATGATGGCGGTGAGACCTGGGGAGGAGCAGAAAGAGACTTGCGAGACTTTCGTGAGCCCGTGCTCTTCCTCAGGGATTTTACTCTGCTCGGGGATGGGCGGGCAGGAGACGAATCTTCCGCTCCTGATTGAAAGATATTGTTATCCTCCCATCCACTCTCCTCTCCCTAAGTATTGATGTGTCAACATTGAGAATGATGCAGTTTTCGGTTGTCACTCACGAAGGATATGCGACGGGATTGGGTAGCGGCAGAATCAACCTGAATATAAGATGTGTCAGAGCCAGACTGCTATGGAGATGGGCAAATACAGACCGTCTTTTTGATCCTGCCGACCTTCTTGACTGGGAGCTCCTCGCTTTCGGACTCGCTCTCATGAATCGTGGTGACGTCACCGGGTGCTTTGCGTCTCTGTGTGGTGCCTCCTAGGACAGGCTGTGCTGAAGACCGCCTTCGTTTGACCTAAGCATAACTGAGCAACGTCATCGGACTACCCACAAAAGCCAGACGTACTGGCTCAGATCGAACGGGAGACATTTCAACTTCGTCATCAGTGTTAACAGCAGAAACCTTGGGCAGTCGGCGTGAAGATCGGCGCGTCGCAGGTGCCTTTCCCAGAATTGAATTCTAATGTCCTATGTTGATCATCTAGCAGTACACACCTTTCCCAGCGGTTTTCCAGTCAGACCGTCGGTAATGCCGTCATCGCTGGCCATGCTGTTGGCCTTCTTGATCCGCTCCCTCTTGAGTTTCGTTGCTTTGGACTTAATTTCATCGTTGAAAAGCTGCACAAGCTTGGGTTTCGAGTACGGGGTCGGGTAATTGACGTTGTGGTAACCCAAGATGCCAAGGAGCTGGGACACAGTTAGTGAAGCTGGGTTAAAATCAGGCTCGAGATATTCGCCCAGGCCGATGACCTGGGCTGAGGTGAGTCGAGACATTATAACTGAGAGAGATAAAGGTCAGAGAGGGGACCAAGCACATCAACAAGCAGGCCCTACATAACACGTGCTTCTCGTGAATCAGGCACGTGCTCGTAGTATGCGCCTGATGTCATCTCTGACTCCTTTCACTCGAACGAGCACAAGCCAACTATGTCGTCTGGAACTACTGCACAAGTATGTAATGTCAAACCGCGATGTTAATTTATACTCAAATGGCTGGGCTCAGGACGGTGCTTGGAAACTCAAGGGGCAAGGGGAAGAGGCGAAGTACGTTCACGACAGGGTTGGTTTCCAGGGCTCCTGACACAATGCAACTGCAGACATGATAAATTTTCAGGAGCAGGAGCAATTGAGGGCCATTCAAGAACAGGTTGCCAAAGGCGAGGAGTTGGTCCCGGATCCTGATAGAGACCACGAAGGTGGATTTGGCGGACAGGAAGATCTGGAGGACCGCTATGCCACAACAAGCGGAGACCACTAAGGGTGACCTCATGTTCAGGACCGTAATGTATATTGGATTGAACGGTAGATAGAAGTCTAGAACATAAGACTATGGGTACGAAGGTCTGGAAAATCCCCTGGTGCCGAACCAAAGACCATTGACCTAGAAATCGATGTCAGCAAGGGATCAGGGCACAAGAGGAGATTTACCATGTATTTCCAGTACGCTTGCGGGAAGACCTCCTTTTTTAACCAGTAGAAGAACCTGTAGCGGCCGCTCTGATCTACGAACGAACTGAAAGTTTCCTTGGGTTCAAGGCCGTACTTGAATTCGGCGAGCAGCAGTTCGCCGTAACCAGTTAACAACTTGACGATGTTAGTAACCTGGTAGACAAGCTGTACGGGGGTACGTACTGGACAACTTGTGTACCCATCGTAGCGGGCACCTGACACCGCGCCTGTTTCGAGGAAGGAGTAAATGTTTTCGGTTAGGACAGGGGCTTGAGCCGTAATAGCGGCAGCGGTTTTCGAGGTCGGAAGCGACGAAGAGTCTCCCAGAGAGAAAACATTGCTGAATTCCGGATTGGTATGTTGTAGTGTTCCCGAGTCTACTGACACCCAACCAGCGTCATCCGCCAAAGGGGAGTTCCTGATGAAATTCAAAGGTCCCATTGGTGGTGTTACATGTAGAGTTGTGTAACCAACATCCACAGTAGACCCGTCATTCTTCTTGAAAGTGGCTTTATGATTGGTCGAATCTACAGCCACAAGGTTATGCTGGAAGTAGCCACCAATCTGCCGCTCTTCACGCAGAGCGTTCAGCACGTCTGAATATTTTTTGACAGAGAACATGGTTGGCATGCCGGTATAAAAGCCGACAGCAACCTTGTCGCCACGGTTCGTTCGCCTAAATCTGTCCCACGCCATCCACATTATTTTTTGAGGCGCTGTGACATGTGTGAACGGCACGATTTAAACTTAAACGGTGAACCTCGCACCGCCAGCACACTTGATAACGCCTGCAGGCTGGGTAAATATGGCCTGCCCCGAGCGCAACCCCTCGATATCATCCCAAGTTTTGTCACAGGTGTTATATGAATAGATGGAGGACACCCCCGACTTTGAGTCGGCAAGTGCCTCTGGTAACCCCTTGATAGCGTCCCAGTTGATTTGAATACCCGCAGCAACGATGAGAATATCATAAGAGAGGTCACGTCCTGAGGTTGTGGTCAAGATCGATTTACCAGGATTGATGGTTTTGACGTTATCAGGTATCAGTGAAATATTTTTGGGGACAAGCGAGGCGAGAGGTTTTCGGTAATCTGTTTTTGGCTTGAGGCCAGAGCCGACGAGCGTCCTAAATGATCCTGATGGGTGAGCGCGTCTGAATGCGTTCAAGGCACAGCATTACCATCCGGGCTAAGTGAACAACTCAGGACAACAAACACTATCTGGTCATGATGTTTACAATTGTACTTACCTGATAATAATGGTATTCTGCTGCATCAACGATAGCTACGTCGCCATCACCCAGAGTCTTCCCAGCAGCCTTGAAGCGGTTGTATATCTGACTTGCTACAGCCAGTCCACCGCTGCCTGAACGCGTTGTGCTGATAGTCAGTAGAAATAAACAACCTGAACTGGGGACATACCGCCGCCCACGATAAGAACCTTGTGTGTATCACCTAAATTTGTGCTTGCATGACGTCTCCAAACTAAGGAAGAGCGCACGGCGGTTGGACGACAACGGACGAACATGTTGAACAGGCGGGTGTGTTGTGTGTTAGAGCCTGTGAGATATATTCAAACATCATAAGATTGCGCCAGAATGAGCTGACAGTTGGCACCTGGTCACGGGTTACGTCCTCGTCCCAGTCACGGCTGCAACCAGTCCGCACCAGCATCCCGACATCCAGTCAGACCCCTACTATCTGCACAGATATTCCACGCTCCCAAGTTGAGCCATGTCGGCAACCCAGAATAGATCTCTGTTGCCAGTTGGAGAACCCTGCCCGAATCGTTACCCACAACCCCCACCTTGATCTCCCTCCGATCTCATACAATGCCATCAACCCCTTCTCGTCCACGCCCAGCTGGCCTGCCGAGCTCTCCAAGACCCAACAGAGCTACTAATTCAGCTCAGAGCTCCCCTTATAACCCTACCTCAGGGTTGCTACCAGTCGCGCCTACTCGCTCTCGTCCAGAGTTCCTGACACAAGGTCCATCTTCACTTCATGTACGGTCTCGCTCGCAACCACCCCGTGTTCCATCATCGCACGCCCACCGCAACCCGCCATCCTCTGCTGTACGTCCCCCCGGCAACGAAGAAACATACGCCAGTTCGAGATCGCGCAGTCGTGAGCGAAGCAGGCCCCGGCTTGCCTCTCGAAATAATCAGGAAAAAAGTTTAGGAGCACCCACGACCCGCAACAATCCACCCTCACGGAGCCCAACACCTGACCCCGGGAACCGTGCGTATCTTCTAAAACCTAGAGTCAAATCCGTATTTGAAGTGTTCATAGGTCAAGCCAAAGTCAACGAGTCTTCTGGAGATGGATATGCCATTTGGAATGCTGTTTCAACCGTAGCTAGTGCTTTGACTATCAATGTGAGCAAGGCTTGGAATTCAAATATCCAGTCATTCGCCGGAGAAGGTGAGTTCCTGTATTTATCTAGTTTATTCTATGGGATGACCTCGATGGACAGAAACGCCCCCCGGACAAGAATCCCGTTTAACCCAGGCAATGAAGGCGTACCATATTGCTAAGGCCCGCGACATCTCCGACCTTCCTAGTTGGCTATTCAATGAGCGGGAACGTCGAGCAGCCGATGTTCAGACACAGCCAGGTGTGACTGACAGTTATCAAGCTCAGACCTCAACACCTCAAGGCGGTGGAGGAGGTGAAACGGCACCTCCTGAGCGACTCGGACCAGCATTTCCATCACGCGAGCCGAGTGCCAGTCAACCTCGCTTGCGGGGTACCGATCGTTTAAAGGCGATGCGTGATGCTAAACGTGGTGCTCGAGAACCAGACATTTCTCGAGAGGGTACCACAAATGATAATCCCCAGGCCCCTCATGTATGGGACACACCTCTAGCTGTCTCTAGGCCACCTCGTATCGGGCTGCCTTCTGGGCCTCAACGAGGGAGGCGGTGATGACATATCACCGCGATCTTTGATTGGCAGATGCTTTGGTGATGATGAATGATCCATTAGCTATATCATACAACAAAAACATATTTCTATCTATGCATGTTTCGTATATATTTAGACTCCGACACCCAATATATGCAAGACACTTTGTCGTGGCAACCAGTGTGACATGTTACGATCGCTGCTCCTGCCAGCTCCTACCCCTGGTCTGCAAATTGCTCTGAATTACATAGATCAAATTATCTACGGGGACATCACATTAGGATCGATTTGGAGCTGTTGGTGTTGCCAATGCTTGGACCATGCACCTAGCATGGATGATGACTGATGGAATCACCCAGTATCCATACGGAGAGGCTTTGCACTGGCTTGGCTACCGCCAACAAGCCAATCCAAGACCGAGATCAGTGCCATACGCGCACCCCCCTTAACCACAAGTCTGGGTCCCCAAGCAGAAACCTATGACACCTGTTACCATGGCGGTTCCCATCTTCTCATGGTCTCCGTCACTTATAAGCCTCACAGCTGGCAGTGTTCTCCACCCCTTTCCCTTTAGCTCTTCCTTTCGTTCATTCTCTTCTCTCTTTCATTTTTCGAGTGGATCTCGACCAATCCCTCTTTCGTTCATCGTGAGGTAAGTTGTACCAGCTGCATGCCACACCCCCGGACTTACAAAGGGCCTCAGATCACCCGTTTCTTTGACTAGAGACATAAAGTAGCAGCCCTTCAGTGGCCTTTCCAGTTTTCAGCCCAACGACAGTCCTTCCATCGGTTCACTTTCTTGCTATTTCAAAATGATCATTGCTCGCATCATCGGAGCCGCCACTTTACTTTCCGGCTTTGCCGCCGGCTTGCCTCACCATGTGAGGGATAGCTCAATCAATGAGCCCGCTGTTTCCGCTCCCAACGGTACCCCCATTACAGAGGGCACGCAGCCCACGTCAGTATTCTCTTGAAATCCACCTGGGAAACTTCCTGACTGACCCACCACGATAGGCAAACCCCAACTGATAATGGTTCCTCAGATGGTTCTAACATTGAGTCCAATGTGATTTCCAGCGCTGAGTGGGAGTCTTCATCAATTGTCTTGGAATCCACTGTCACAACCGCCGCCTGGGACTCTTATCAGACCCCAACCTACGGTTCTGGAAGTTCCAACTGGGGAAGCTCGACCTACAATGACTGTGTGTCTCGTAAGTGGACGGTTCGTCAAAGGTACATCCTGGAAATGCTGAGGCGTTTTTTCAGAATGCCTCGCTCAATACGGCAATTCCCCCCAGCCCTGGCAACCCCCTACCGTCACTGAGCCTACTCCTGAGCTCGGCGGTAGCGGCGCTACCCACACCGTCATCGTCGCACCAAGCCAGGGTGTTCTCCGCTATATTCCTTTCGCGGTGAACGCCTCCGTCGGTGACACGGTCAAATTCATGTGGGGTGCTAACAACCACACCGTGACCAAGTCCTCCCAGTTGACGCCTTGCAACAAGACCTCCGATTTACCTTTTGCATCCGGTATCCAGCTCAAGGACTTTGTTTGTGAGTAATCGACATCACCGGCGGCATATCTAATACTGAAGCGCCAATCAGTCACCCAGGTTGTCAATGACACCAACCCGACCTTCTTCCACTGCGCTGTTCCTAGTCACTGCCAGAAGGGAATGTTTGGTATCATGTTAGTCCTACAAAAGCTCTGTATTCGTGCCAGCTACTGACATTATCGCAACAGTAACCCGCCCAGCAACTCTGGCGCTGGTACCTCCGTCTCCCTCATGATGTCAACCTGGACTTCCAGCGTGAGTGTTATGCACATGGACAGAATTAAAATCACAAATTCACGGACACGCTTACACAGAACCCCGATCTTGCTGCTTATTCTACTTACTCCAGCTCTGTGACTCAAAACAACACCGCCGTTTCTCGCTGGGGCGGTAACATTGACGTCGCTTCCCTCCCAGAATGGTCTCATCCTTTGGTTGCTGAGAATGTTATGTACACCCGTACTTTCTTGGCTTCCAATCCCGAGACCGTGAAGGACGACGGTAGCATCGACATGAGCAACTCCGCTGGCACTCCCTTGATGATTCCTCAGGATATCAGTGTTGCTCTTAGCAACTCTAATGCCCCCCCTTCCACTGCCGGCTCCGCCGCCCTTTCCGTCCCCGCTGCCTCGGCCAGTGAGACTGCCTCTACTGCGCCTCCTACCAACCTCCCCAGCGGTGCTACGGCCACATCACCCAAGTTCATTGTCGCCCTCGCTGCGGCTGCCGCCAGCTTCTTCTTGCTGTAAGCTGTGGTCAGTGCACGAGTGAACGAGGTGAGATCCTTGAAGGGAAAATTAATCTTACGGGTAATTAATTCATCGGGACTTTAGATTAGCAAGATACTGTTACCCGCTCCTGTTTATAGTTGGACTGATCACTTCTTTCTTACATGACCGCCATTGCGTTACTTTATTTTTTTTTGCACTCCGTAGTTTCGCATTTTGACACGTGTGTCTCTGAACCTAGAGATAGTTCTAACAATGCAAACTCATGGTTTGATACCATTTCTTATATACCCAGGCATGCTGTGATACTTCGAGTGCATGCCGACGCTTGCCCTAGAAACCGAAAATGGCATCAATTTCATCGGTACGTTTCTTCTTCTTTCGGGTTTTTATCTTGGAGACCTGGCCCAGTGCAGGGTTTCCATGTCTGTGAGCTGACTTCGGCGAGGCTTCCTCCATCGCGGAGATCTCGGAGTCCGGGGTGGTGGCCAGCTTCTCGTGTTTAACAATTACTTTGGGGTATTTAGCCTTTTCAACGCAGGGGGAGGCGAATATGGTCGAAGAACTTGCCTGAATGTTGTTTGCATGTTTCAACATTCTTTTTCGGCCTCGCGGGCTCGATGGGAGATTGGCTATCTTCTGCATCTTCTAATGCAGACGCGCTAATCGTGAATGAAGGGGAGGGAGGACTCCTTGGCTCTCAGTAACTTCTCTTCTTGCACCATGACTAGTGGAGTAGCAAGAGAAATGTCTAGCGCCTTAGCAGTAGAGACGGCCTCGGTGCTAGAAATCAGACCAATATACCTCGGGGCGGTGAAGAGAAAACACACTTCGAGCGAGTTGCAAAGATTCACAAGAGTAGAAATCAGATCCCCATGGGCCTCAAGAAGAGTTTGTGCCAGAGCATACAATCGGCAGGCGATTGCGGACAATGTGAGAACCAGCTGGAGAAATGCACCCGTTTGCATTGCCCTCTTGAAGGAACTTGCATTCTCGTTATTCGCGAGCGAGTATGGCTACCTCGAACTTACGAACCTGTAAGCGTCTAGAAACTTCGCGGACATCTATATAATTGTCACCATGCAGCCACGACGGGTACAATGAGCTGACCTTCCACAAGAGCTCGCGCGGTGGAGCGAGCACTTGGGTCGCGAATTTCAATGCATTAATATCGGGAAGATGCGTCCATGAAGATTTGAGAATGACCTGACTGCGTTCACGAAATATGTTACATCCCTTTTATCGTTTTCTGCTGTTAGGAGCTCACTTGTGATAATCCATGCTATTATAAAATGCATGACGGATCTGCGCGACGCTGGCATGAAGATGTAGCCCATGAAGACGATTGCAGAGCCTCCGCATCTCCTGCACGTGTCTCCAGAATATAGCAGACCTGTGCTGGTTTTTCCCTTTGTAGAATATTCTCTCTAGGAGACGTGATTCTTCCTCGAATCCGGTGAGGGCTGCCGAGAGATGGCGAGCGATGAATTTGAGACGCTTCAAGGCCAAATCAACATGCGGGTATGTAGAGGAGTCAAGCGAGTTTTTCTGAGAGGGTGAGCATGTCGATAAGCGGATAATGGGCTTCATGATGAATTGAGGGACGCTTTGAACTCACCGTAGATTTCATTTCTACTGTTTACGTAAGCACCTCGCCAGGCTGATATCATAGACGTCCACAACCATGATATGCAAGTTTACACCCTACACTGTCCCTGATTCGGGACCTGGGTCTTGAACGTCAACGATGTCTCAACCAGGCCAAGATGCCAAGTTCTTCCAGCGAGGGAAGATTGAGGTCTTTTATTTTTTTCCAAGTGGTCTTCCCACCATCTGGCTCACTTTTCGTCAGGAGCTTCGATCCGAGCTGCAGACAGCAGAAACCAAAGATAAGAAGTATTTGAAGAGAAAGACAGTCCTCAAGAGGATAGTGGCCAATATCACGATGGGAAACGACAGTAGGTTTCGCAACACGATTCCTACTTGCTGGCCCCGATTCAATAGCCCCCAGTGTCACCCCTGTTCAACGATGTGGTACAGTGCCTCGGAACGCCGCTTCTGGAAATCAAGAAAAGTGAGCCAGTATCACTTATGCATTGTCCCGGGGATTCTTAAGGCAGCTACCAGTGGTGTATCTCTACCTCGTCAGCTATGGCCGCTCAAAACCGAATCAGATTCATCTGGTCATTCCATATTTCCTCCAGGTCAGCACTGAATCGCATTCATGCCATGGTATCTGAATTCCTCCAGGATGTTGGCGACAGGAATCCCCTCATTCGCGCTTTGGCCATACGCACCATGTCCTACATACCTATTCCCATCGTAACTGAGGCTCTCACGGAAAACCTACGGCATTGTCTCAAGGATCGCGATGCATATGTTCGCAAGACGGCAGCTATATGTGTAGCAAAGCTCTATGCCGCTGATCCTCGAAGAGCGGAAAAGGGAGGGTTCGTCGAGATGCTACGGGACCTTATGCTCGACAGTAATGCAACTGTTGTAGCGAACGCGGTGGCAGCTCTTTCTGAGATTGGAGACAGGCAAGACGGTGTCATATTTAGATTGAATCTCGCCACGGCACACAAATTGCTGAACGCCTTAGAGGAGAGCTCGGAGTGCGTGCTTCCTAACAGAACTCTTGGATTAAATCGTTCATATTCTGCAGGTGGGGTCAGATATACATCCTTGACTCCTTACTGCGTTATGTGCCTGAACGCCATGCTGATGCGGAGGCAATGGCTGAACGTATCATAGTTCAGTTGCAGCACGCAAATTCCGCGGTAGTTCTCACTACCATCAAAGCTCTACTGTACCTGATGAACTACATGGAGAACCGAAAATTTATTGATCACTGCTGCAAGAAGATGGGCCCTCCTCTTGGTATGTGCTAATGCTCGAATGTGGCCTTCAACGTCATTTAATTACTTGCGTCTAGTAACCTTACTCTCCTCTGGACCAGAAGTACAATATGTAGCTCTGCGCAACATCCTCCTGATCATCCAACGACGTCCTGCAGTGCTGAAGAACGATGTGAAAGTATTTTTCTGCAAGTATAATGATCCGATATACGTGAAACTAGCGAAGCTTGAAATCATGTATCGTCTGGCCCGAGTGGAAAACGCCGCAGAAGTCCTTGCAGAGTTGCAGGAGTAAGTTTGACATTATTGTTCGTTCCATTCCGCAAATGAAATGAGCCATCTTAGATACGCGACAGAAGTGGACATCGATTTTGTCCGCAAAGCTGTGCGATCTATAGGTCGGTTGGCCATCAAGGTGGAAGCGGCGGCAGACAAGAGTATTGAGGTACTGCTGGGCCTACTTGAAACCAAAGTTTCCTACGTGGTACAAGAAGCCATCATCGTGATCAAAGATATCTTCCGGCGTTATCCAGGGAAATACGAGGGTATTATACCGACGCTCTGTGCTCATCTGGATTTACTTGATGACCCGGAATCAAAGTCGGCGATGGTTTGGATTTTGGGTCAATACGCCAACAGGATTGACAATGCGGAAGAATTACTTGATGTACTACTGGATAGCTTCTTAAGCGAAGCCGTGGAGGTTGGTCATTAGGGTTCTTGGATCTCTTACAGATGCTCATTTATTGCAGGTGCAACTGGCCTTGTTAACGGCAGCTGTGAAACTCTTCATCTACAAATCTGGGTCAGAATCCGCGAAAGAAATTGTCCACAAAGTTCTAAAATGGGCGACCGAAGATGTAGATAACCCGGACCTGCGGGATCGAGGTTTCATGTATTGGCGAATGTTGGCCATCAATCCTACAGTCGCAGGGGAAATAGTCCTATCAGAGAAGCCTCCTATTACTACCGACTCTGATAGGATGGATAGAGGAGCATTGGATCAGCTTCTGCTGCACACTGGTACGATAGGAAGTATCTACCACAAAAACCCAGAGGTAGGTCCTGCTTACCGCGTCAGGTGGGTTTAGGGCTGACGTCCCTGTGCATCAGACCTTTATCCGGGGTGCAGTTGGGAGAGGTTTGACCGATAGTCCGGCACTGAATGCCCATTCTCGCGCAGTACTGGTTCCACTGCCGCGCCCTCAGCTCCCAGACGTGCCTATCACAGTGCCAGGTCCTGGTCCTCAAGAGCCCCATATGGCAAAACCAGAACCACTACCACCTTCCTCACTCTCCAAGCCGCTGCCACAGCCCGGAGATGCGGAGGTGGATGACCAGGAAGGAGGAGAATCCGATCATGATGACATACCGGACCGGCCGAAATCCGACGACCCATATTCAAACCTCGGAAATGCATTCCAAGACTACTTAACAGATCAGCCGAAACCCATCGTTACGAATAATAGGCAAGGGAGACATGAAGATGATGACCTATTATTTTGAGGATGAATCTACGTGAATCCATTGTGTCGCATCGGTATTGTTTGTACATGAATCAAATATCTTCCTGACGGCACGTTGTAAGAAGGTCATGATATTGATTTTGGTCGTAGAGAGTTATAGTGCTGTTCGGATTGTGAGCGTGAATCACCCTAGGATGCGAACAGACTCACTTCTCCGAGCCCATACATTCTTCTGTGGTAACTTATCCAGACACCATTCCTCTTCACAACATGTTCGGCACCTGAATCTCCTGTAGGATCATGAATCACAACCGGAGGTACACCGCCCTGTACAACATATACAGGAACGTTAAAGGCTCGACTCAGGGCCTGGATTTCAGGTTCTCCTCCCCAGGCTGCAGTGTTGCGCACGGCAGAACAATACATCTGGAGTTCTTGTGGTGACATTAAGCCACTATCCAGCGCACCATCGGCGTCCTCTCCTTGCGTTGAAAGAAGGAACGGCAAAAAGTCGCCGGGATGTGATTCGATGAAGTTAGCCGCTGCCGCTCGCATTGCTGCATAATTTCCCTGAGGGGCTGGCAGTATTCTGAGTAACGTGAGCTGATCTGCAATTGCAGAATACAGACAGTGCCCGTCTGGATTGATCTTGTACTGGGTCAATCGCCTTTTTTTAGGGGCCAGATCGTGGACTTCACCTCAAATATTTGGCGATCATATTGTTGGCAGACTATGGCAATGGCCTGTTCCTCGTCTCTCGCTTCCTTTTCGAGTCGTGCCTGGGCTTCTGGGTCATCTGGTAGGATATTTTGTGCCAATGCGGCTGCTTTCCTGGCCTTGGCAGGTCAGTACAAGCTACCAAGGGGATGGATCCAAAGTTACCTGTCGCGCCTGAAACCGACTTTTCGCAGTTTGCTTCGATTTTGCCTCTAGCTCCTCCGCTTGCTCATGCAATTGCATCTCATTGAGTACAGCCGCAGATTCCTCCCGAACTGTTTTGTTTTGCGAGTCGAGCTGTGCAACCAACTCGTTCATAAGGTCGTCGTCTTGGGGATCCATAGCTGGTGGTGGAGAAGTTGGAGCTGCTTTGTTCTTGCCTTTGCCCTTCTTGGCCATAATCCTGGGGGAGAGATAATTTGCTTGACGTCAGGGCTGCAAGCAGAATTTGATCGATATTGGGCACCGCCACAACAAACATGGTTTGTCCCTGATATACTCGTGATAATTTGGTAATATGTCTTGCTGTATATCCACTCACAGCACCTCATCTTGACTCCATCCACAGACGATGACTGACATACCGGCACTGGAGCGTAGCCTGCATGAACTCAGTTCGGCAACCGCACAGCAGGAGAATGAGGAAACATGGTCCAATGTAGAGTTAACATCGCGCACTTTGGCCGATGCCCTCCGGACCAAAGATGGTCCAGGTCGCTACCACTGCATCCTCCAAATATTCTGACCGACTTACATGTTTTGTGCCAGTCGATTACCGTGCTCTCCTAGGGAAGACGCCCCTGCCGCAAAGTATCAAGTCCTTGTTGACTAGCGTGCTCAGGGATGTGCCCATCCCGTCCGGGCCTCAAGCAGGTGCGGTGCTGGAACTGTTCAGAATCGCTGCCAATTTCTGTATCGATAATGGTAGGCGCCAGAAACTGCTTTAGGCACGAGACTTGCCAACCAGAATGTCGATAGATGAGAATCGATCGCTTCTCCTCGAGGCTGGTGTTATCCAGGTCGTGCTCTCGCTATTGGAGGCGTACAATGACAAAATTTTAGCTGCTTCTCCGCAACGAGTTGATCTTTCTCTCCTTGAACTGAAGACGCTCAGGACAGCGCTCGGCGCTCTTTTGAATGCTAGTTTGGGTTTCGGTGCGTGTTCTTGTTCTGATCTCCTATCATGACCCTTATTGTGCAGACGAGGTCAAAAATCGGTTAAACTCTCTGGAGACAGCACAAACCGTCCTCAAACTCGTGACAAGTGTTTATCAGGTTGGTGCCTGGTCCGAAGTTACAAGGGACGCTGCTGGGGATATCGAAGAGGAATGGGATTTGCGTAGCACGATATCAAGCTGGGGTTGGAGACTCGCTTCAGAACTCAGGAGCGTCAAGGATGAAGGTAATAACCAAGACGTTAGGGTGTCCATCCATCTTGCTTATGGAGCTTCCTAGCTGTCCAAATATTCAACCCTGACGTTCTCCCTCTGCTCACACCGCCACTGGCGGCATTCATTCCGCCTCACAAGTTCGACACTACTACTTCTTTCTTTATAGGAACTCCGACACTGACATCCCTTGTTGAAACCGATTTTGACATCCTGGAAAATGCTTGCACTCTCATAGAATCTCTAGCACTGGACGTCGAGGACATTCGACTTGCTCTGGCACGCGGTCTATATTTTCCTGCTGAGCATGGAGGTGTTCCATGCTTATCGGTAATATTGGATTTTGTGGAGCAGGGAGGCTTTCCCTCTGTTTGGCAAGCCTCGGGGGTGTTTGACGGCGCAGAAAGGGCCCGGAAGGAGAAGGAATTTGGTATTTGTAAAGCGGCTTTAGTGAAGGCAGTCGTAGAAGTGGCGGGAGAGGAGAAGAATGCTGACGTTCTTTGGGATGATTCCGAGGAAGACAAACCGGGGGGTCGATTTGTCTACCGGATGGTCCACTGGATCAAATCCTATGTGAAGGAAGGGGATGGTGTAGGGAATAAACCCCAAGCGCATGGATTGAGAGATGATCTGGTTATATCCGCCAGTCTGTCTCTTGGCAATCTTTCCCGTCGGGGTGGGTCGTCCGGTGTCCTATTTTTGAGAGGTTGCTCAGATATCCATATATACAGAGTCATGCGCAACTGCGCTCCTCTCTTCGCCTTATTCGCTCGCACCAGTGCTTGCATCGCCATTGTTCCTGTCTCCGGGGACAGACATCAAGTTAAAGCATGGGATCCTTGCTTTCCTGAAAAACCTCGCGCAATCTGCAAGTCTCTCCAAAGTCATTCAAAAGTCTCTGGATGAAGTAGGTATCGTTCGAAGTCTTGCAGAGAGTGGTGTGTGGGATGAGAGGGCGGACGTGATGGCGGACATTGTCCAATTAAATGCCATTGGGGCTGTCAAGCATCTCTGTGGCGCAGACGGTACGCAGACGCTTATAAGCAACAGGGTGACTCTAATCCAGTGTTATTTATATCAGTTGAACATACTTTTGCTCTGGTAATCCCGCCCTCGGATTCCTCTACTCCCTCTGGCCTTGCGCAGATTCTCGCATTGGCCAAGCGCTCTGATTCCATTTCTGTCAAGAGTGAAGGTTCGAGGGTGCTTGTTCATGTCATCAAATCCTTGTGGTCTGTGGAGCCCGCCCTGATTCAGCAGGGGAACACACCATCGCTGGAACGGCAACAAAAGCGAGAAGCTGCCACAAAACTAGTGTTGACCCAAGAATCCGCCGATGTCCTAGCCACCCTCCTTGGTCGCAGTGGCCGTTATCCTGTCCTTGTGAATGAGAGTATTGTAGCCTTGACGTTGTTGTCTATGCACAAAGATGGAGGTACGTCATAGCTTGTGTCCATTATTGAGCTAAACATGAAAAACTTTCTGACAGGTCAAATGGTTCTAAGATCCTTAACCAACCCAATATCACCCACATTACCCTGGCGCTTCATCAGAACCTTCTGCCTCACCTACTAGCGACGTAAGCTCTCCTGCTGTCGCAACACCTCCCATGCGTACCAAGTTGCATGTTCCACGCCACGCACTCGACATGCTAACTTTTGTGCTACGGAATGTCGATAATCCCGCGAATTTCCCCGTAGAAGTTCGTGTCAACGTGTGCTCTTTGCTGCTTCAGCTTGCAAAGCACACCTCTGGGGAGGAATTGACAAAGACTAAAGATGCTGTGCGGCCGACGCTAGAAAGGGTTGCGAATGAGCTGCAAACCGCCACTGGCAAAGAAGAGATATTGTGGAATGCGATTCAAAAGGTCCTTGGAGCGTGGGCTTGATGCTAGAACATATACTTGTAATAAAGAATTGTTGCTGTACTGATAGATACCCTGTGCTATAACCATCCTTGGCATTTGTCTCGGCGTTTCGCTGACCGGCTTGTTGAGATTCCGAACCCGGAATTACGAAACCACCCGAGGGCTCTCACATTCTTCATGCCCCGCCAGTGTTCGCAACATGGGAATCCACTCTAGCTCGCTTATACCACTGACCAGTCTTGGCACTCTGTGGCGGTCAGGCCGAAACATCGCTCGACATGGGTGATATTACCGTTGACATCAGGGAGGGCATTGCAACTATCCAATTCAACCGCCCCGCTACCCTCAACGCGCTTATTGCCAAAGGTCGTTTCCTGCACATTGAATTTATGTTGGGTGTACCTGACCGGTTGTTTACACAGATTATGAGGAGCTTGCCAAGGCATTGAGAGATATTGACGGGCGGGACAATGTTGCTGTTACTGTATTGCAGGGTGAGGTTTCGTGCTGGGGTGTTCAACGTTTAAGACTGAGACTGACCTCTGACAGCCACCGGAAAATGGTTCTGCGCGTGCGTTCCCTTGTACCTTGACTCTATCTGGCTCTCAACGTTCATGCGCCTTGTAGAGGAACAAGCGTCCGTGACAAACCTCCCGAGAAGGCATTGGAATCAGTTGGCAGTATCAGAGCGGCACTAATAAATAATGTCGCACTCACTACTCTTGACTGCGGCAAGGCGGTGGGTCAGGTGCCTGATCGTCGAGTGCGGCGATTAATACATCACTGATATATAGTTGTACTCCCATCGGAAAATCCTGGTTGCCGCCTTGAACGGCCCTGTGATGGGTATGTTTCTTTGCCACTCCAGGGAAGGAGCCGTGAATGGCTGATTGCGCCCACAGGAATTACCGCAGGTAAAGTGCTAGATACTGGTGGAAGCCAAAAAAACATATGAAAATTTCCATCTAGCGCTCCTCGGCCACTTCGACTTCATCTATGCCATGCCAAATGTCTGGATGTCCACCCCATTCACATTCCTAGGTGGGTGCCGCGTTCTCGTCGGCAGAAACTGGTCTCAATTCCACTAGGTATCATTGCGGAAGGCGGTGCTAGTGCCAGTTTCGTCAATCGAAGTGAGGGTTTCGGTTGGACTATCCCATTCATTAGCCTAACTCATTTGCAGTGGGTCTTGCCAAAGCGAATGAAATGTTGATTTGGGGAAAGAAAAAAAATGCCCAGGAACTGTTGGAATGCGGATTTATCAAGTACGGGCAAGGGGCTAGCCTTCAGGCCACCCGCTGACCCTCTCAACAGCCAAATTCTTCCCCATCAGTCCGTGGAATCATTCCACAGGGAAGTTCGAAGTATCTTGAGGGCTGAACTCGAGGGCCTTGATACTACTGCCGTCTTAACAACAAAGAGGCTTATCAAAGCAGCCCTGGCCGATAAGAACGACTTTGATGCTGTGAACCTCCGCGAAAGTTACGGTGAGCCCCTCGTGACGTGAGGCTCCATGTGATGATAACCAAGTCCATCGATCGCTTAGCCCAAGCGGAAAGATTCGCCAGCGGCGTGCCTTTTAGACAGTTTGCCAGGATAGCTAGCAGGGAAATAAAGCATAAGCTTTGATACATGGGCTACTGTGTATGTACGTCTCATCCTCTAAGGTTTTCAATTGTCCCTGAACAGAAGTCGATCCAAATATAAAACGAGAACTCCTCTCAATGTGTGATATTCTGACGACATTCGTCGTCAGCGTCTCATCACCGACACTGCAGAAGCCCGGCCGTTATCTATTTGGTCATGTGAACCCGATTCTACCGATTTCGTTTTTCACTTGGTAAGCTGTAGGGGCCAACTGAAAGTATCCCGTTTGTAGGTCACTATCATCCCTTCCTGTCTTCGCTCCTCTGCCCGTTGACGTATACGGTGACAGACCCACGTGTTCTACCTCCCGTTGAAACCCGGTGCATGTGCTGTGCGATTGAGCGAAAATCTAGCCGCAACATACGGGCTTAGCCACCACAGCTTAATTGTCATCATTGGCAATTTTTACGGCAGTCAATTACCTTCAGCATCAAGGTCATTCCTCACAATAGCCTAGGGCTAGCCGGACAAGCACCACTTCACTGGCTGGCTTAACCTTGTACTGCCGTTGAATTTCTGTAGTTATACGGGGATTTGACCGCTCAGAATGATTGATGTGTGTCGCTTACTGTGTGATCATTTGGCTTGGCCCTTGACAGCAACCTTAGATCGGGTAGACCCATGGGGACACCAGAAGCCCCAACTTGTCTCCCACTCTTTATTTAGCATAAGAGGGGGCGCTGCAGCCCATGCTGCGCCGGGCCCTTCTGCAATACCCCTTGTCACCCCTAACGCTACCCCATCCTAGCTATCCCTGCGATGTCTGGCGACGAAAAGCGGATTGTGAAGGAGGAGTCTGTGTTGAGCGTCGACGAGTCGTCTGCCAACGAGTACCAGGAGCCGCCGCAGGAGACGAGTTTGCATCGTGGGCTTAAGGCTCGGCAAATATCTATGATCGCGGTGCGGTTCACTGATTGTTCTTGTGTTGCAGAGGAATTGACACCAATTCAATTAAGCTTGGTGGTGCTGTAGGGACAGGCCTTATCATCGGGTCCGGTACTGCTTTGCGTCGCGGCGGTCCTTTAGGTGCGTATCTGGTTTACGAGGAAGAAGTGATCGGCTGCAACCGCATGCTAGGTTTACTCTTAGGATATGCGTTTGTCGGCTTTGTGTGTTATCTCGTCATGATTTCCCTCGGTGAGATGGCAGCATATCTGCCTCATAAAAAGGGTTTCGCTGGATATGCCACACGCTTCGTCGATCCTGCGCTTGGTTTTGCTCTGGGATGGAATTACCTGTTTAAATATGCGAGTGCTCCTCTTCTTCTGATTCTTGGTTCATTATTTGACATGACATATCTTTAGCTGATCGTCACGCCGAATAACATCAACGCTGCTGGTGTCGTGATCCAGTATTGGACGGGGTCTGTGCATATGGCAATCTGGATGGGTAGGATGTTCTATGTATTTGAAAGCCTTTTTTGCTCAACTCTCACGGGTAACAGTTATCTTCATTGCCGCAAGTATGCCCATTCCCCCGATTCACTTCGACACACACCCTCTTATCTTTGTCTAGTCTTCATAGTCAACCTGTTAGGTGTCCGTGTCTTCGGGGAGCTTGAGTTTTGGTTTTCCAGTATCAAGAGTGAGCAGCGCGCAACTTTTAGGCTTAGGACCTTTCTCACGCAACCTAGTTCTCGCTCTCATTGGTCTCTTGCTTATGGGTATCATCATTGATCTCGGTATGTTTGACCGTCAGGCTAGGGGAACATCGA
Source organism: Lepiota brunneoincarnata (assembly GCA_023014365.1). Lineage (NCBI taxonomy): Eukaryota > Fungi > Basidiomycota > Agaricomycetes > Agaricales > Agaricaceae > Lepiota > Lepiota brunneoincarnata. The sequence continues at coordinate 1,644,472 of JAEBUN010000005.1, forward strand.
ATTGAGGCCCCGATCATCTAGGTGGGAATCCTAGGCACGACCGGATTGGTTTCAGGTACTGGAGAGACCCCAATGGTCCAATGGGCAAATATTTGATTGACCAAGTCAAGAACACCTCTTTGTCCATTTTTCTCGGCTTTTGGGCTACTCTCACCAATGCGCTCTTCGCTTATATGGGAACCGAGCTGATTGGCGTGACTGTAGGAGAGGTACCCCGTGGTTCTCTTTATTGTTATCGTGCCAAAGGTGACCAGATCTGTAGGCTGAAAACCCCCGTAGAAACATCCCTATCGCTATCAGGAGGACATTTTGGCGTATTTTGATATTTTATGTTGGAGGTGTCTTCGTCATCGGTTTGATTGTTCCCAGCACCGACGAGAGCCTGTTTATTGCCACAAAGTCAAAGACCGGAGCAGCTGCTAGTCCATTTGTCGTCGCAACAACCTTGGTAAGGGGTGCTCAGATTTCGCGACCCAACGTATTGATTGCTGAGTCTTCTGTAGGTCGGGATTCGGGTTTTGAACCACGTCATTAATGCTGCGATTCTCATTTTTGTGATGAGTGCCGCCAATTCCGATTTGTACATCGGGTCACGAACTTTGTATGGTCTCGCCGTTGAAGGGAAAGCACCTGCGATCTTCAAGAAGGTCAACCGTATGGGCGTCCCGTGGCCATCCTTGATCTTGTGCACAACGTTCTGTTGCTTAGTTTTCCTAAACGTCAGTACTTCGAGTGCTCGAGGTAAACTATGACATACTATGGGCTGTTGACTGTGCTGCTCACCAAGGTGCCATATAGTGTTCGGATGGTTCGTCAACCTCGTGTCGACCTTTGGCGCCCTGACATGGATGTCGATTGTGTACTCCCACATGTGTGTTCCTAGCGTTCCTCAGGCTTCCTCTGACTCACTCCCTTCAAGCCGTTTTGTGAAGGCCCTCAAAGTCAATAAAATGTCGAGGGACAAACTGCCATACAAGGCACCATTCCAACCATGGGGTGCTTGGTTTGCACTCGTCACCACCGGAGTCATCACATTCTTCAAAGGCTTCGACACGTTCATTCCTTGGAATACGGCAAACTTCATTACGTGGGTCACCTATCAGATAATTGCAAAAAGGAGGATTGACAAATCTACTACAGGAACTACATTGGAATTCCGATTTTCTTCGTCTTATGGCTCAGTTACAAGATCCTTTTCAGGACCAAGGTTATACGTTATGAGGAGGTCGATCTCATCACTGGCCTGAAAACCATTGATGACGAAGAGCAGCGGTTCCTTGAACAAGAGGCCCTTAAGGGTCCCCAAACAGGCCTCAGAAAATTCTGGGATTCTCTGTGATCTTATGTAATTGTAGTACTAATGATGTTAGTCAGTGAGGACAGGAGACTAGACATGACAGTACACGAGCTTGCACTGGCATTGGCATCCCATGGCCCGTAACACCCATCAGTGAATTATTAATCATCTCTTGTCTCACTGTTGGTCGCTGCTGCAGCCTTCTGCTATCTCAACACTATTCACACTACTTTACAAGAGGAAACATCAGAGGAACCCATCGTCATGGCCCTCGCTTCTGTATCCAGGTCCGTTGTGAAGAGCGTTCTGGCTGCAGAGACTCCTGAGGTATATGTCTGAAGGATTGAAACAACAGACAGATATTAACGGATTACAGGGGGCTGGGGCCCTTGTACGCCGAAGCATTGGTTCTATGAACCTGAGGAATCTGACACCTTTCCTCATGCTGGATCATTTTCATGTGTCCGAGGGTGCTGTGTGTGCTGTCACTGTTTTAATATAGTGGCTCAAGTTGAGCTGCTGACCATCAGGGCTTTCCGGACCATCCTCATCGAGGACAGGCGACTGTGACCTACATGCTCGAAGGGTAGGATTCGATCTCAATCGTTTCATATAGGTGCCTGTGCTCACCCCATGATCGCAGCACAAGCCGACACGAGGATTCAGCCGGCCATAAAGGCACAATAGGTCGGTCTAGGACAATGTTCAAATCAATCTCTCCATTGATACCTAGCTCGTGGCTATCTTCAGAAACGGGGGGTGTGCAATGGATGTGTGCAGGGCGCGGAATCATTCACGCAGAAATGCCAGTTCATGCCAAGGGCCAGCCGGACCCCCGAGGTCTCCAACTCTGGATTGACCTTCCGAAGCAGGTGCGGCTTTCTGGCCGAACTTGTATATGTGGTGTGGCTAACACATCCCCCGGTAGTTCAAAATGGTGGTACGTACCTGACACTCGCGACAAAAATAGTGCCCTCAACGTGATGTTGCTTGCCTAGGAGCCATCTTATCAAGAGCTTGGACCAGAACAGTGCGTGGACTTTCCCCACAGCAGGGGCCAGGTTCTCATTTGTTTCTAGAATACCCACTGCGTACCCCGAAGGGCCTGATGGGCCAGTCAAAATCAAAGTAATCAGTGGGAAAAGTCATGGCGTGGAATCACCTGTCAGACCCTTGGGTGGATGTTGGTTCTTCCATATGACATTCAAGGGAAAGGGAGCGATATTCCAGGATATCCGTAAGCTGTACTCCTTGAAGTGCTAAGATCAGACTACCAACGACCTGTTTTCAGCTGCTGGGTGGACTTCTTTTATCTACCGTTCGTTATCCCCAACTTGTTATAAGGGATCAGAATACCCACATTTATTCCAGTGTGGAAGGGCTCCATCCTCATGGGTGACGAGACTATACCGGGTCCCGTCTTCCATACCTTCGTTCTGTCATCCCAGGAGGGAGAAACGGGGGTCAAAATCACAGCAAGTGAAGAAGGCGCAGAGTTCATCTTAGTACGTCTCTATCGATCAACACCCCTAATTTGTCGACATCCATTGATAATCATGTCCCCCCCGTCCAGGTCGCAGGAGAGCCTTTGAACCAGACTGTTTACCAATACGGCCCTTTTGTTATGACTACTCGCGAAGAGATTCAGAAGACCCTGCGTGATTGTGAGTCGCTTGGTGACTGTTTGAAGAAAAGACCTACTCATAGCTGTCTTAGATCAAACGGGCACGAATGGTTTCGAAAAAGCCCACACATGGAAGAGTGTCATTGGAGGCATGTGATTATAGAATTGCTTGTTTGATAAGGCCCCTATGTTAAGCTATGATATATGGCGGCGTTTGCTTTTGCCCCTCGTTTCTGTATCGCTATTTCCAATTTCCTCCATGTTATCCCAGACATCATCGCTTTGGGCGTTCGGGGGAGAATCAGTTTTTGAGTCTTCAACCGTATTATCCCATGCGACTACTGTCGGGACGCTGGTGACGTAGACCTTCTCAAGTATCTCGCCTTTGCGGTCCAGGTTTTGGCCTTCTCGAATGGTTGGAGGGAATGTAGAATGTATACGTGCGTACCGATCATTGGCTGTTGAGACCATGATTGTCGGAGAGGGTGCGATCGAAGTCACTGCACCCGAAAGACCTAGAAACGAGGACAGAATCAGACTTTTTCCTGTCCCTCCTCTGAGAGCGAATGTCACCTTTATAGCCGAAGATGACGCGACCATTGCGAAGATCCAACGAGAATAAGTTCGTTCCATGGTCAGAGACAAAAAGTTCACTGGAGCAGGAGCGTATTAGGCAAACTAAGGGCAATCCTTAGGACACTCACTAGTCCGATAAACCCTGTTTCACAACTTGAATCCCACCTACTTTGCCCACGCCCTTCCAATCCGCAATGGGTCGTCGGGCTGCTCGTGTGTCGTATCGACGCACATCCCCAAGCTGAGTTCCTGTAACAATGTGGTGGCCGGAAGAGGTGATAGGGAGATAGTCTAGTGATGTTATACGAATGGGTTGTCGCAGGCCGAGAGAGTCATTTGCGACCTTTCGATCATCGTGAGCTGGGACGAGAGAAACAAAGTGAAGGACCACGTACATTTTTCGCCCGCCAGATTTCTCCAGGGAAGAGTTCATTGTTCCGCCTCCGCTTCTTCAGTGCTGCTGGTAAGCTGTTGGGGTCCACCGTACGCAGTTGGAATGCGGCTTCGGTGTTCCAAACTGAGAGCTCAACCTCGTCGCCTCCGTAAGCGAATGTTGTTGAGTCTGGTGATAGTTGCCAGTCGTACAAGCGGGTGGGAAGAGATGTTCGATGATGTGTGGGCTGCGAGTCTGGTGATAGGTCCTGGACTGCAGTGAGCTGAAAAGCACCGTTAGCAGAACATGAGTATATTTTGCTGAAAGGGATATGATCAGACAGTGGTTAAGGAACGGGAGAACTGGCAATTACTTGTTGCTTGCTGCTAAGCCGATGTAGGAATATTCATTTTTCAGACGAGTATCCTTCCACTCTTTTGCAACTTGAAGGGTTTCTTCATCTTGAAACGTTGACACCGTTACTGTCCCATCGGAGTAGCCTGTAACTACCTGCTCTCGTGATCGCTCGTCAGGTTGTATCCCCTAGATTGAGAGTACGTACGGCTTGCGACCCCCCAACGTTGGGGCTTGCTATTATCCGCTGAACAGATATTTATGTTCGCCCCTGGTGCAATGGGATAGAACTTTCAGCTTGTATTTGGTACCATCTTCAAAAGACTCTGGATTATAAACCAGTGATTTTATGTGGCCTTGTTCGTCGCCGACAAGGAAACGAGGCATTTTTTTGGAGATGCAAAGAAAGGTGTCAGCGGAGGGCTGATACAGAAATAAATAGCCGGGCCCACAAGCCACCTCCGGGCATTTTGGACATCAGCTGTCATCTCTTCCTCCACTCATCAGCCATGGAAGGTCCACTCAAGGAATTGGCAAAACTCGAGAAGCTTGCGATAGTGAAGGGTAAAGGTCTCTCGGTAACAGACACCTTGAGTTCGCTGTTGTATAGTCTACAACAAGTCAAGGAGGCCGCCCAAGCCGGCAACCTCAGTCCAGAGCAATTCGTTGCCCTAGCACAAACAGTCGAAGGGAAGAAAAAAGAGGTCGATGAGAGGCAGAAAGAGGTGTATGCCGCTATCTCGCGGTTTGGTAAGGCGTTGGACAAGGTGCGTGGGCTGGGGGTGTTAGGGGGCGTGGCAGTTGAGCAGACATTTCCTTACCGCAGAAGTTTCCGACACCGTTGCCATCGTACTTGGATTTGTTCAGCTCTGAGGAGTCGCTTGCTGCACTTGAGCGGACCATTGCATTGCACTTCCTGAGAACGGGGCAGTTTGAGGCTGCGGAAACATTCCTCGAGGTATGTGCTGGTGTTCCCAGGGAGATGACGGTGTACCGAGTGTCTTCCAGGAATCCAACGTCGTAATTCCACCCGGGACCCGCGCTCAGTTTGAAGAGCTACACCGGATACTGAAGGCTCTTAGAGCTCAGGATATTGCACCTGCCCTCGCGTACGTGCAGTGCTCTCCCGACGATCACTATCTGACAAGGACCCTAGTTGGGCAAAAGAGCACCGAGGATTTCTCAATGCCCGGTCTTCTTCTCTAGAATTCTATCTCCATCGCTCTCAATATATTCGGCTACTACTGTCTTCACATCCTCCCGATCCCCTTCCCGCCATACATTATGCTAGGACAGCCCTCCAACCGTTTTTCAAGGAACATGAACAAGAGATGCTTCGCCTCATGACTTGCGTTGCTTTTTTGCCGCTGGACAGGCTTCAAGTATCCGCTTATGCAGACCTGGCTTCGCCGAAACTTCACTTCGACTTGGAACCCCTGTTTGCAAAAGAGTATTGTGCTAGTTTGGGAATGAGCCGACAAGTGCCGTTGAGGGTTGTGGGAGATCTTGGTGGCGGAGGTGCCTTGGCAAGGATTGAGAAAGGGAGAAAAGTCATGCGAGAGAGGAAGAGTGAGTGGAGTCAAAAGGACGAGTTACCGGTATGTGTTTCTGGCTTGCTTCCGGTGAAGTGCTTGGCTGAACCTGATCCTTCGCGTAGATTGAGATTCTTCTACCTCCGGAGAATCGGTATCACTCGATATTTGCTTGTCCTGTGTCTAAGGAGCAGTCCACTGATCAGAATCCGCCTATGATGATGGTGTGTGGTCATGTCATCTCAAAAGACAGTTTGCATAAGTTGAGCAAAGCGGGAGGGTAAGTTGGAACTCATGATGTATTGTGAATGCATTAACAATTTGTATTGTAGTCGCGTCAAATGCCCATATTGCCCAAACGAGGCACCGATGAACATGGCGTTGAGAGTGAATTTTTGAGGGTAATTTACATATATTGTTGTGTACCTGTAGTGTTCTATTCTGTCTGGGGCGATGTTGACCGCAACCTACTTGTGACGGCTTACCCCTTTCGATCATAAGCTTCATCGCCCCTGGTTTGTTCCCGATACATCCTCCCTCAAGTCAGACCGTTCACCCATGGACGACAGGACCTCAAGAGCGTCGTTAACCGAGATCGAGTCAGTTCATATCATCTGTCGCTCAGGCCTGAACCGGGGGCTCATGTTGGCATATGAAATCGTTGCATAGGAGGGCATACGACCACTTCTTCAACAAGGGGACGACCCTGTCCAAGATTAAGGACGCAGCTTTGGGGGGTGGATTGTTTCCTTCACCCATACCTTCCAATGGATCTACTGGAGTTCCTGGGAGGAGTCTCGCTTGGAAGGTACAGTCCCCTTTGTAATGAAACGCAGAGCCCCGAGACTGAGAAGGGACCCATGTCGTGCTTCGCGCCGGCGCCCAGTTGTTCTTGTTGCCACACGAACCTCTGGAGACGTCCCCCATACGCGCCCGCACGCTTGCGGAAGCTATGCGAGCAATGCGAAAGGCATACAAGGATTTGTTGCTAGAGAAGATGAAAGCACCTGATGGGAGCTATGACGCCAACCTTGTATTGCCGGGGACAGCGAGCACGAGTGTCAAGGAGTGGAAGAGTGCTTCGTCCGTGTCTGCCTCCGCCGGGATTTCTACCGTGGGTGTGGGTGCGAGTGTGGATACACCGTCTGAGACAGGGGCAGCTACGAGCCTCAAGTCAGACTCATCGACGAACTTGGAGTTGAATAATCCACTAAGTTTGCACAACGAGGTATGACCACATGTTTGTGATAAACGGGAGCAAGCGCTGAGTATATACAACTTTCTGCCCAGAACCCTTGGAACGAGTGGTTTGCGTCCGTGGAGTTGAGGAAGACGATTCTGCAGGATGTTGAGCGCACGTAGGTGTTGCAGCTTAATCTTATTCGTAATAGTGAAATTGAGGTCTGGCTCAAGGTTTCCCGATATCGCGTACTTTAGACGGCCAGATGTGCAGCATCAGTTGACCAACATTCTGTTTTTATTTTCCACCCAGCATCCATCAGTCGGGTATAGACAAGGTATGAGTTGGGTCTCGGGCTCTATGACATTACTAAGTGTTCATGACACAGGCATGCATGAGCTCCTCGCCCCTCTATACCACGCGGTCGCTTTCGACGCTGTCATGGAGGAACAAGAGGGTATCACTGTAGTGGCAGATGCTTCCCTCAAGGAACTCTGCTCATTCTCCTGGATAGCTGCTGATGCTTGGGCACTCTTTGAAGCTGTCATGCGCGGAGCATCAAGGTGGTATGAAGTGGCGGGAGTCACCCACACCTGGCGTTTCGACGAATGGACATGGCAGAAGCAACTCGCCGCTTCGCGCTCACGTGCGTTTGGATGTCAGAGATGGCCAGGGCGAGTTGCGGCCATATGTGGCACCGATTGTACAGACTTGCAATATGATCCAGGGTACACTTCTCCGAGCTACAGATCCGCGGTTGTTTAGAGCCATACAGGGGACGGGGATTGAGCCCCAGATATACGGGATGTAAGGGTCGTTTTCTGTACGCCATCCTGGGTGCTAATCCACCTTTGTAGCCGATGGTTGAGGTTGTTATTCACACGGGAACTTAGTATGTCTGACGCGCTCAGATTGTGGGACGGATTATTTGCCTGTGACCCTGCGCTTGACCTTGCACATTGGATTTGCGTTGCCATGTTGATTCGAATACGGAACGACCGTAAGTGCAGGCAGTTGGTGAAGTTAAATAATTCTCAACGAAATCAGTAATCCCCACCGACTACAGCGGCCAATTGACATTGCTCTTGCGATATCCCATACCGCCGAATGTCGAAAATTCGAACCCACATCATGCGATCCTTCTCCTTCGACAAGCACTCGCACTACAGATGACGCCGAATCCCTCAACAGGCGCTTCCTTGGCGATCGAGAACAAAGCGATCTTGGATATGCCTTTAGAGGTTCCTGCCCCCGCACTGACGAGTCCTCGAAGGGGCCATCTTAACCGGCACCAGGTGGCGTCCGCGCCGGGTCGGGAGGGTAGCCCTGTGCAGGGTCATAGCCGCCTCTCATCCTCGCCCTCGATGGGCCTGCCGGAGATGTTTGCCCGTGGATTACTTGAGCGAGGGGAGTCAGTTGGGTATCAACAAGACATTGATGGGTGCTGTGTCTGAACTCAAAGTAAGTTTTGCTCAGTCGTACCTTGGATCAGACACTGTATACTTATTGATTTGATATGACCTTAGCGAAATATCCCTGACCTGGCTGCATCGTTAGTGAGACCATCGAGTCACACAGAGGCAGCATTTCCGCTAGAAGACGAGAGACCTCCCCAGGAACGTCCTCCTTGGGAGCCAAGGACGCGTTTTGAGATGGAGCGTGATATTTCGCAGTTCCACGCGCGAGACAAGCGTCTTGGAGATTCACTGGGGTGGATCGTGGATGTGCTCCTGCAGGACGAAGAAGAAGCAGAGAACAGTCAGAGGCTGAAGAAAGAGAAGCGAGAAGCTATCGAGTCGTTGTCATACATCCGGGATGTGCTGATCAGCAATGCGATGGTGTTGGAAGAGGATCGACTAGTGGGAGAGGAGGAAGAGATGCGGAGAAGGGCGAGAGTACAGAGGCAGGCAGCGGCTGGCTCGGCGGAGCCGAGTCCGCCAGGATCAGGGTTGTCAAGGATGGTTCCTCCACCAGCTCCTTTACCAGTAATAGATTCGCGGCCAAAGACGACGGGATTTGGGAACCGTCATCGGTTGCCGGCGGTGCCATTGTCGCAGGCCCAGTCACCGCCCGCAACAGCAACGACAACGACAACAACAACAAAGGGGGTAGCTGGGGTAGCGCCCTGGAACTACACGCGGTCGAGCTTTTCTGGAGGGTCGATGGTGCCGTCAGCAGCATTGCCGCGTCTGCCTCCGCCCACCTCGAGGAGTTTGAGACGAGCTAGTGAGCGGTCGAGCGATGAAATAGTGGAAGTAAATGACCCATTGGGTGCGATGCGCCTGAGTGTATAGTACATTTTAGTAGTGAGGTGAGAAATAAATCACGGGGGTGTGATTGGTCGGGACGGGTCGCGTTCTCGTTGGTGATCGGAGCCAAAGTGATTGCTTTCATCCTCCGTCATGTTCCACAACGCCCTTCCGAGGGCCATCTCCCGTGCCCAACGCTCCTTCCACACTACCTCCTCTGTCGCAAGAGTAGTTGCCACAAACCCTGTCAAGGCTCAAGAAGTCAAGGTAGCCCCTCTCGCACCCATTCCGTCCTTCTTTACCACTAGAGTTTCTAGTCGTGGTCATCCGGAAAGTACCCCCTCATCGAGCATGAGTATGATGCTGTGGTCGTGTGCGTAATTGCATCTCATGCCTGTTCTACCCGTTTGACCCGTTCTCTAGCGGTGCGGGCGGTGCTGGACTAAGAGCCGCCTTTGGTCTCGCTGAGGCAGGATTCAAGACCGCTTGTATCACCAAGCTTTTCCCCACAAGAAGTCACACTGTCGCTGCCCAGGTACGTTGCCCTTACCCCTACTGGATGCCAACTGAAGGTTAACTAGGGTGGTATAAATGCCGCACTTGGTGTAAGACTCCCCTTCCATAGTCTTGCTGCTGCTTCTGGTGCTCACGCGCATAAACCAGAATATGACCGAGGACGACTGGCGGTGGCATATGTACGATACTGTGAGTACTGACAACATTCATTCCCCGTTCTAGTGTTTATTTTGAGCTATGTCTGTCAGGTAAAAGGCTCTGACTGGCTTGGTGACCAAGATGCCATCCATTACATGTGCCGCGAGGCTCCCAACGCTGTCATTGAAGTAGGCAGGCTCTGTGCCACGCGATCACCGTTGTTTTGCTAAACGCCGTATTAACTCAGCTTGAACATTATGGCGTCCCTTTCTCGCGAACCAAGGATGGCAAGATCTACCAGCGTGCCTTTGGTGGGCAGTCCCTGAAGTATGGAAAAGGCGGTCAAGCCTATCGTTGTGCCGCCGCTGCAGACCGTACCGGCCATGCTATCCTTCACACCCTCTATGGCCAATCTCTCCGCCACAGCACAAACTACTTTATCGAGTACTTTGCCCTTGATCCTGATTATGCAGGATGGCGAGTGTGTCGGTGTTATTGCTCTCAACATGGAAGATGGCACCCTCCACCGCTTCCGTGCGCACAAGACTGTTCTTGCTACTGGTGGTTACGGTCGCGCCTACTTCAGCTGCACCAGCGCACACACTTGTTCTGGTGATGGTAACGCCATGGTCGCTCGTGCTGGTCTTCCCCTCCAAGACCTGGAATTCGTCCAATTCCATCCCACTGGCATCTATGGTGCTGGTTGCTTGATTACAGAGGGCTCCCGTGGAGAGGGAGGCTATCTCCTCAACTCTGAGGGCGAGCGCTTTATGGAGCGTTATGCCCCGACCGCCAAGGATCTCGCTTCTCGCGATGTGGTATCCCGCAGTATGACCATCGAGGTCCGCGAGGGCCGTGGTGTTGGTCCTGAGAAAGATCACATCTTCCTCCAGCTCAGCCACTTACCCCCTGAGGTTCTCCACGAGAGGCTTCCTGGTATCTCTGAGACTGCTGCCATCTTTGCCGGCGTTGATGTTACCAAAGAGCCCATCCCTGTGTTGCCCACCGTGCATTATAATAGTAAGCTCGAGTGCCGATCTATGACGTTTTGGACTAACGATGTGTTTTAGTGGGTGGTATTCCTACAAGGTATACTGGTGAAGTCCTCACCATTGACGAGCAGGGCAAAGACAAGGTCGTGCCTGGTCTCTATGCTGCTGGTGAAGCTGCTTGTGTATCAGTGCACGGAGCCAATCGTCTCGGCGCCAACTCTCTTCTTGATATTGTCGTCTTTGGTCGTGCTGTTGCCCACCATATCCGTGACACCCTCACACCTGGTAAAACCCACAAAGCTATCCCCGAGGAAGCTGGTCTTGAAAGTATCGAGTTCTTGGACAAGGTCAGGCAGTCTGATGGACCGGAGCCCACTGCCAAGATCCGCCTTGCCATGCAGAAGGCCATGCAGTCCGATGCTGCTGTCTTCAGGACCCAGCAAACTCTTGATGAAGGCGTAACCAAGGTGCGCGAGATCTACAAGAGTTTTGAGAAGGTCGGAATCAAGGATAGGAGTATGATCTGGAACTCGTACGTGTTGAGATTATCTCTCCCGTTGGTAGAAGTGGACTGATGGGCTATACACAGTGATCTTGTTGAGACTCTTGAACTCCGCAATATCTTGCAATGTGCCATCCAGACTATCACTGCCGCCACTGCCCGCAAGGAATCCCGTGGTGCTCACGCCCGCGAGGATTACCCTGAAGTCAGTGCCCTTCCGTCACATTAAGGATCATCGTTTGCTCACTCTTTTTTTGCTGTAGCGTGACGACGAGAATTGGATGATGCATACCCTCTCGCTTCAGCCCGACGTCAATAGTCCTGATGTCGTCCTCAAGTACCGTGGCGTCATTGACAAGACCCTTGACGAAAATGAGTGCAAGCCTGTTCCTCCCTTCAAGCGCGTGTACTAGAATCATCCTTGGTCATCTTCTGTCCAGATGTGGGAGGAAGGGGGAGTGTTGTGACTTGTGAAAAGTGCTAGGCCTTAATGTACTCTAAGGCCTTTAACATTTATTGTAGCTGCTTTACACGCATTTTCTTGTCTTTTCACCGGGTATCGTGTTGCAGAAAGCGAGTGAATGGAATTAAAACAAAAAACATCATAGATACACAGTCGATGAGAGTAAAATAATTTACAAGCGATTACAAAGATCGGTCGAGGTCGTACCGGGAGAAAAACCTTTCGGGATAGTAACGTGCCCTTACAGTTCGGCCACCAAAGTACCGACCGTCGAGCTCCCGCACGGTTTTCCAAGCTCCTGCGGGGCCAGCGAACAATACAAAGATGCGAACGGATTCTTCGGGATTGATAGGTGGTGGCTGGATGAGATGCACTACGACACGTTCAACGGTACCGTTCTTTGAGCACTCATCACCTGCAAGGTAGATTCAGATATGTTCGTCCACACTTGAAAAGGGGAAAGTGAAACCCACCAATCTCCTCCCGCAAATCCTCGTCATCCGCGTCCTCAGGTCCGACCATATTTGTCAGGACCACAACTCGGCTCGGCTCGCCAAACCGCTCCTTGTCCTCCTTTCCCTTTACATCCTCGTTGTTGTTGATAATCTTGCCCATCTTCGCAAGTGGATTGGATCCACTAGCGTTAGGACCACTACCACCCTTATTTTTGTTTTTTCCTCTCCCTTGGGCTGCTGCTGCGGCAGCTTGTTCAACTGTGAGTGCGTTCACGATGCCAGTGCCATCTGCGCCTAGCCCTTGACCTTCTTTATGTCCCCACTTGGCCATCATGCGTACGGCGAAGCTGTGAGGGTCTGGCCTATTTCAGAACATTAGTCAGTACTGCTCATGGGTCGAAAAGCTAGGACGGGGTGGCTTTACCTCTTCTCTTCGTTTTGGGGTAAAGCAACCGGCGGTGTACTGGGTTCTGCTGGGGGCGGTGCTAGAGCTGCAAGGGCACCTAGTTTGGCTGCAATAGCAGCAGCAGCTTTTTTCTTGTCCTCGATGTCACTTGGTGGAGGAGGCACGGAGCCTGGAGGAGGTGGAGGAGGGACCGAGGGGGGTGCGAAAGGATTGTAAGCCAGTGCAGGTGGTGATGGTGATTTTGGTCGTGGCGGGGATGGTGCACGGTTCATAGTGGACATGGCAAGGCGACGGAGGTAGGCTTCCTCGCCCGTATCGTCCCTCGATTGTGAGGCGGACGCAGAGTGAGAAGGTGATCCCAAGCCAAAGTCTGTGGCATTTTCATCTTGTCTTTCGTCTTCTGAGTCTTGCCTGCGGGGAGGTGAAGATGGTGGACGGTAGCCTTTTGACATGGCTAGGCGCTGTTGATAAGCCTCATCGCCTGTGAGGTCGCGGTCGACTGGAGCAGGTGTAAAGTCCATGGCTCGGTCGTCTCCGCGGTCATCTCTGCGGTCATGGTTATCATCTGCATGGGTCCAACGGTCGTAGTGGGCTTCGTAGCGACCTGGGAGCAAGATAAAAATCGTTGGCTGATCATTGGATAGCTGGGCACCTACCTGCTTTGCGTGGTCTCTCTTCGTCTTCTGAGTGTGTATAATCGCTATCAGAATAGCTTCTACTTCGCCTCATGCGTTTTCTTTCCTCCAAGCGCCGCTCTTCTGTCAATCGTTCTCGCCGCTCGATGCGCTCCCTCTGTTTCCATATTTTATACTCGTTGTAATCGTCTGGCCGCAGAGGATCGTATTGTTCCAGGGGGTCCCAGATAGGTACAGCTGGGGCATTTTTATTCTGGAACGGCAGCTCTAGCATCCATTCAGTCGTGTGATGTAACTACGCACCTTTTTGTTTTTACCCTTTCCAACAGTCCTCCTTTTCTGAGCAGCTTTAAACCCATTTACATCCTCATCCAGTACCATGCTTGGTGGTTTTACCTTCTTGCCCCATCCCTGGTTTGTGGCGGGCGCCGGCGATTCCCCACCCTCTGGGTTCTGCTCATTCAAAACCGGGGGAGAAAATAAGACGGCGGTCGAAGAGATGACTGCGGTCGAAGGCATAGCGGCGGTAGGTCCAGAGGCTACAATGGGCGCGGGCGCGGTCACGACCGATGCGCCTACGGGGAGACGCGGTGCCGAGGGTTTGGCCTTTTGATTTGGGCGCCTGACAGGCGCAAAGGCAAGCGCAGCAGACCATCCTGCTAGTCCCGCATAATGTGCGCAAAGAGGCATATCATCAAGATCGACCATCGAGAAAGGGAAGGAGCGGGACAAGAGTGATATTTCAATTAACGAGTTCTAGGGTGAAAATGGAGAACAGATGGAGAGATACCAGCTGAAGGTTTGGCGGCGGGCGCCGTTGGGCCTGGCGCGGTTCCTGATGCCTGTGCATCGTTGTTGGTAGGTTGTGCATTGGCTTGGGGGTCTGGCTTGGGGGCAACTGCGGGTGTTTCAACTTGGGGATTGGCAGAAGTCGTTGGTAGTGAAGGCTGGAGAGATTGAGAGGAGGAGGAGGAGGAGGAGGAGGAGGAGGAGGGAAAGAGAGTTCCAGCTGAGAACTGAATGCCTCCGTAGAGGCCGCCTGCTCGGCTGGTCATGGTTCACAAAACACTTGGTGAATAACATGTAAATGTAATACATATTCAATCCGAAATTTCCCAGCACGTGCAAGTAAAAATACACAAAATTTAAATATTTACATATCATCACTTGGATGAGCCCAAGATGCCTTCCCTTCCGGCTTCCTTTGTTGCCTGGTCGCCTACAGCAGCGCCATACATATGTTTGGCTGCGCTTGCAGCAGTCATGGCAGCGCTGCTGGCCAAACTTGCAGCAGTATTCATTGCACCTGTGGTCAAATTAGCCATGATAGTGGCACATCATTACTTAAAACTCATACCAGCAGGCTTAGTTACATTGGCCCAGCCGTCATCTGGAGAGAAAGAACATCTGCCAGAAGTCCTGAAAATTAGTGGAACGAAAACCAGTCACCTTTATTCGAATTCTTGTTCAAAGGGTCGATGTTTGTAGACTCGATAATGCCAGGCTGTGCTTCTATGACGCCAGCCTGACTCTTCGAGGTGAGCTGTTGTTGGTCAGTCCTATTGAAACGGTTGCGCGGTTGATCCCGTTCCTGCAGGACGGGTATGTGTTAAGTTTATTTTGGTATTGATGTCAACTTGATGTACCAAGGTGGTGTTCAGAGGTTGAGAGCGGTTGCTGAAAGACATTTTGTGGTTATGAACGACACTTTGGCCACCATTTTATAGCCAGATAGACCACAACGTCAATGTGACGTCACTAAGCATGCATAAAGTATTTTTCGCGCGCCTCTCGGCTCAACACGTGCACTGCAAAATCCCCAGCATCCACCATGGCCCACCCGTTACCCATCCGCCGTCTGGATTTCGGTGGAAGGGGAAGTGATGGCTTTATTTCCCCTAGCTTTTTTTATGTTATTTGGTGATGAACGACGAGAAATGTATGCATATACACACTGTTTTTCGCACCATCCGTACCACAGACTCGATAGCACCTCGGTTTTCTGTCCCTTCTTTGACCTACAAAATCTCAGCATATACAAGTTTGGCTGCCCAAGGGGGGAGACACGCCCACCTGTGCCATCACAGTCCAGCTCCAGACTCCACCTGGAACATCATATGTGGATTCTCCACCATACGTCGAGCCACGTTTGCGTCTTCCCTGGGGCGCTTTCAATGGCAGCGGTGGACCGGGTGCTCGCTCCACAGCCCTGCTAGCCTCAAGCGTGGATAGATCCAGATGGGGGGACCGAGCAAGTGTGGCATGGACGAGTTTCACTGGTTCTGGGGCATCATCAGGAACCCGGACGGGAGTCATATGCTGCTGAGGCGGAGCAAAGGTTTCCTGGGGCTGTTCATAAGCCTGGTCCACAAACCAGGGTACCGAGGCCAGAGTGCGCCTGTTGAGTGGGCGACGAGAACACTGGCCAAGTTGTCTCAGGCACTGCACGAACATGGCTGAAAAGAAGAAAAGGAAGTGGACTTAGTGGCCCGAAAAGGCAAGAACCCCTTCGCTCTACTCACTCATTCACACCTATGGGCGCACGAGCAGGCATCGTCGTCTGTGTAACAAGCTTCCTCCTCGGTCTGTCCTTCTTTTCTACCTCTATATAGCTACTCACCTCTCCCCTCAAGGTGCCCTCTTCACACACTGGATCGCCGACTCCCTCACCCTGTGGAAATCCCCGATCACAGACGAACATCTCTGGACAGCCGCGTCCTACTATGCCATCCTCACAAAGGGTCCCGTCGAGATCCTCTATTTTCTCTTTGCTGTCGTTCTCCTCGGTGGTTCTACCATCCTCTGGAGCTTTGGTGATGGTGAGGCAGGCAATTTGATGTTTGATGGCGGTAGCATCTGTGCGTATACACCTATACCATCCTTATCGAGAATTTCATGGAGCCATGTAAATACTACTTAGTTCTATTCGGAATGACGGGTGTCATGTACATTTACACTGTGCTACCCAGTATGTTTCCTTTCCCCTTTGTGGACATCTCCGCTCACAACGAACCCACCCCAGCTCTAATTTCACGTTTCAACTCCCTCCCAACACATGGCCTCAAAGACCCCTTCCCCCGTTCCCTCCGACAAACCACCCTCGACCTCGCATCTAACAACCTCTTCTGTAGCGTCGCCCTCACAGGAGTCCTCGCACTCCAAGCAGGCCGATTCTGGGCGGAAAATGCTGATAGCGACGATGAGGAATTCGTCCTCGTCGAAGCGCCTGAGGACATGCCACCCTCTCAACAGCAACAACAACGGGAGAGGTCGACTACCCCTCCTAATGCGAATACCACAGCTTTGAAAGACTGCCTCTCGTCTGCTGGAAAACCTTCAGATGGCAGGGTTAAACCCCTCCTGCAGCAGCGGGTGCAAACGACCGCTTCATGAATCTCGTTATATATTCTCACCCTCTTAATGATTTTGACAGTGTGATGCCTGGATTTTGATGTGCTCCTCTTTCTTACCCAAAATTAATTCCATATATCGCCTCACTTAACCCGGGACCTCCGTGGGTAGCAGTAGTACATATGGGCTTTCTTCTGAAGCAGGGTCGTTGACCCTCCATTTAAAGCACTTTTTTTTTTTGGAATTCAACTTCCTACCGTTCGTGCATGGATAACCCTCCCACCTACGTACCAGCAAGACGACGCACATATTTATTCGCTGGTGCGCACCTGGCTCCTCTTATGAGCATCATGCTGTCTGAGTCCAACCTCGCTACTCTACAATTAGAGTTCTACAAGTAAATTCTGTCTATAAAAGTGGGGGGGAGTATACGCTATGATTAAGGACTTCACTGATCCTGCACAATATCCTCTTTGCGCGGCTTCGAGTTCTTGAGCTCATAACCCTGTCCGATAATCGACTGAGCCTCATCATCAACCAGGATCCCCAATCCCTCTTCCCTCACCAACCCCAACACATGCTCAAGTTCGACATACCCATCCTTGTCCACATCCAATTTTTGAATCACAGCCTGCACGACCTCCTCGTCTGGTCGATGCTTGATCACAGCCAACGCTTTTTCCAAATCCTGGATGGAAATCCGGCCCTGCGCATCCGCTGAAATCATCTGAAGCGAACCTGCCGACTCGCGCATCGTATTCCTGGAGCTGTGTGTCGATCTTAGTCAGCATCGTACGAATGCGTTTGGTGAGAGCGCCAGAGGGAGACGTGGGGTCCTCTTCGGCCTGAAGATTTTCTTCCATGAGGGCTGCCAGTTCGTCGCGCTCCTTAAGAACACTGGATTTAGAGGATAGGACAGAGAGGGCTTCAGGCGAGTTCCTTGAGTTGTTCGGTGGTCATACGCGCATCTTCAGCTTCCGGGGTGTCTGCAATGAGCTATAGGGGCGCCTCCCAATAAGAGAATGAAATGCCATAACACAAAATTACACACCTCGGAATCGGGTAACAACGATTGAGCCGTATGAGCTTCTAATTCTGCAGCCTCACGAGCAGCTCGACGGGCGTCTTCTTCCTTTTGTTCTTGCTCCTCCTCGTCTTCGATGAGCTCTTCTTGTTGCTGCAAAACCTCAAGTTTCTGCTTGTAGCTGGCATTGTCAAGATCCACCTCCAATTCCGCCTCATTGAGCAGGTTGTCAGGAAGACCGCACAACACCATTTCCAAACTCTTAATGATGGCAGCTCTGCCGTCCTCATGCTCACCAGGCTTCCTAGTCAAACTGAAATGCCCTTCCGAGGACCAACAAAACCCCTGAGACACGGTTCTGCAAGTGCAGCTGGATCCAAGTCGACATTTCCTCCCTTAGCCGAGCAGGGGATACACCGCTGGTTCGGATACCACGACTCTGACAAGCTGCTTGGAGCTCTGAGACCGAAAGTTCGTCGACGCCCTCAGAGTCAATGAGCTGGTCATCCCGACGGAGGTTGATGAGACGCGAGCGAATGGCGCCACGGAGGAAATTGTCGGTACCGAATGCATTCAGGCCCATATAACGTGACATAGATACGAGCTGAGGTCGGGAAAGGTTATCTAAGGTGAGGTCGTCGTCGAAGAGTTTGGCCACGTTGATAACGTCTTGTGCAGATGGGGATTCGCCAGTGGATCGAACCTGCCATTGATATGGTTTTAAGATATTACAAAGGTGAACTCAGGACAAAAACAAACCTTGCGGAAGAATTCTTTAAATGCCTCACTGCCGACGATATGGGCGTTGGCACGCAAACCAGACTCCCGAAGGGTCTCCTGGAGGAATTTGGCCATGTCCAGTCTAACACGAAGCAATTTCCTCTGCTTTTCCTCGGCGGCATACTTGTCTTCGAATGTTGAAGGAAGCATGGTCGGGAAGAGTTTGAGGGCAACAGGCAGAAGCAACTCCATGAATGGCACGACGATGAAGACCGCAAACGGGACAAGACGCAGCAAATCTTGAGTTGTGCGTTTTAGCTGCCTACGTTCACGACGGGTCAGAGTCTCTCCATGGAGGATTTTCCATTGGAGGCGTGATGAAATGCGGACTTCGGACACGAGAAGTTTGGTGCCGTGCCAGTAGTGCTGAGCTTCATGCTTGATCTTTTTCCAGGCACGGATGGCGAGTGGTGCGTTTGAAGCATCTTTTGCAGCGGGTGAGGTGTGCCTAATTTCGCTAGCGGTGGTCTGGTCAGAGGGGACGGACGAGGTAGGTTGTTGTTTCGAGGATGGTTGGCTACTCTGGTAGCGGGGCCGAGTGGACAGGGGTAGGAGAAGCAAGAAACGGCGTGGGTAGGGGTTTGTGGTGTAAAGAGCGGAGGATTGGAGAGAAACGACTATAGGTCCGTGCACGTAGAGCAGCGGCGGAGGAAGGGAGCCATACAGACATCAAGCAAAAGATCAAAAAAGAATAAAAAGCCTTTTCTTTTTTTTGGCGCTCAACTCCCTGTTTGGTCTTGTTGTTCCATGGCCCATCTCCTCAACCCCAACTCTTCTGCGTACAAGAAAGCCCGCCGTCAGTTCGCCAAGGCTACAAAGCACAGACCGCAAGACACCGAGAATGACTGGACGCCATTTAGATCCGCAGAGAAGAAATACAAGACCCGCTTTCCACCCCCCGATCTCTCTAATGTGCTTGATCTCGCCACCCTCGACCCTTCCAGGAGAGACGAAGTTGCACGCGGCGTATGGGTTGGTCGCGCAGACACCGTCGAGTATAAATTTATCGGACAGAATGTAGTCATTATACCTTGTATACCTGGTACGCTGTTATACATATATACCCGCACGCAACCCCCAAGTTAAAAAAAAACAACTTACAGGCCTGATCATTGTCCCATCATTCGTATCTCCGCAAAAGCAGCGACAGCTTGTTCGATGGGCTCTGGCAGACCATGCTCGTTGTCCCAACGACACTAATCTTGATATTCACTACCTCGTCCCTTCCGAGGGCGTCTGGCAGGTCCATCTGCGATCCCGTTCGAACCCCGATGCCGCTTTGCCAATACAACCAAAAGCGAGCCAAGGGACAACGACCTGCTCCGTGAGAGAACCCCCAGGACCTCGTCGACTCATCGACAACATCCCCGCATCCGCAGATACTAATGCCCGAGATTAGCGCAACTCCCAAACCACCCCAGCCACCTTCTATCACGGTCCAGCCTACCTTGCCCTCCAGGCTACTGTACAAACTGCGGTGGGCAAACATCGGCTGGTTCTATCACTGGGGGACCAAGCAATACGATTTCGCAAAGGGCAAGGGGCCCATAGACATAAACCTACGCGAAATATGCCGGCGTGCCGTGACCGCCGTCGATTGGGATAAAGTCTTCGCCGGAACGGAAGCTCAGTGGCCGGATGGAAACCCAGAATGGAAGGACTGGAAGGACACATACGGTCAGTGTTTGTTGAACGTTGAACCATGAACTCCAGACACGGTTACTCAGCGGATGTAGAACCCGACGCTGGAATTGTCAACTTTTATCAAGAGAAAGATACACTGATGGCGCATGTGGATCGTTCAGAAGTGTGCACCACCTCACCCCTAGTCTCAATCTCGTGAGTTATGCCCAGTCCATAGATAGGATCCTAGCCTAGAATTCGTTTAGGCTCGGGAATGCGGCAGTTTTTCTAATAGGAGGACCAACGCGGGATAAAGAACCGGTGCCGATCCTCCTGCGCTCGGGCGATGTCATTATTATGTCTGGTCCTGCTTGTAGACGGGTGTACCACGGTCAGTCGTGCCTTCTCACTGAAAAGGTGTCTTATTCATCCCAGATCAAGGTGTCCCCCGGGTCCTGGAAGGGACCCTTCCTCCTCATTTGCAAAACGAAGACCTCCCAGGAAACGAGAAGGATACCTGGCAGCCATACGAAGAATACATGCGCACGACAAGGATCAATGTCAACGTCAGACAAGTGTTTCCAAAAGGCTTTAACCCGCAAGATTGTTAGGGGTTGTTTATCCTATCTTATGATGCCAAACAACGATTTCGAATAGCTGTATAGTTCATGTCAAAGATTCTCACGCAGGTCTTTCCAATACTCATCAGCACACGAATCCAATCCTCCCAACGCCAAAATGGAAAACGACCAAGTACGGCTGTCTCTTATCTCTGTCGTATCCTGAAGTCTGAACCTCTTGTTAGGGCATCCTCGTCGATCTCTACGTCCCCCGCAAATGTGCCGCGACCAGTGCGTCAGCCCTAACCTCCCGAATCGACAATAACTGAGATCTATTTTCACCAGACCGATTGATCACCTCCAAGGACCATGCATCGGTACAAATTAGCATTGCTGATGTCGATGCCAATGGCCGGGCCCTCTCTACCTCGACAACGTTCGCACTTTGTGGTCAGGTCAGGTCACAGGGCGAGAGCGACGACTCGCTGAACAGGCTCGCTACAAAGGCCGGGCGTGAGCTCCTCTTCCCCCCATGCTCTGTTCTGATGCTCACGCAATAGATGGTAGTTCTCCGCAACGTCTGGTCGTACCAAAAGTAAATAGAGAACCCCTTGTATGATTGAGTCACGTGCAATGACATACTTATTGGAAGTGCGCAGTTGCGGTCCCCGCAGCCCTTTTGAGCTTGAATAATACCGCCTTGCATGGTCTTTATAGGCCGTCACTCAGACTGCAATCTATCCACAGTCTCCGTAAGCCTTCCAGTCCACCCTCCCTTGGCTGCTGACTCGCAATAGTCAGATTCTATGGTCGAGATTGGTCATCCTGATCGTTCCGAATCTTCCTCCCCGAAAAGAAGGTCGGACGAGGAAGACAGGTATCGTCTGGTATATAGCAAATCCAAGGTCTATGTCAACCCGACCGCATACGCGAGAGACAACATTCCAGGATTCGTGGCTCTCGTCAAGAGGGTACGTATGACTCTCGGCTGTGCATATACATCTACTCAGGCAAGAACAGGAGGCACAGAATCCGACATATCTGCTCGCCTGGATCCCAGAATCGCTCCTGAACGAGAAGGGAACTGCAGAGTGGGATAAATTTGTCAAAATCGAGGAGCGGACAACCTTTGACGAGGGAGATGATGGTGCGTTTATGCCCTCCATGATTCTGGACCACCCTCACTGCCGCCATCCTTCTATCCATGCAGACGTCGTCCTTATCGATCTTCCAACTCAAAGACCAGAGTCTTATGCCTTCTCGGTTCCGTTGACATCAATATATTCCCTCATCGTTCAGCCTCCTTCACTTTCTTCGTGGTGTATGGATCCCGCGTGCATTTCTTACCATCGCTTGGACTGACGTGATATCTAGACGGCTCGATTGGTATCAACCTCATTAACGGGGATACGCTCCCTACCTTACACTTCCACGACGACGAATCACATTCATTCACTCTTCACTCACCTACACCTCCAAGGAATAACACCAAGAGCGGTGACGGGGCAACTAGTTACCCTCCCCCCCCACCCCCAGGGCAGTCTCATCAGCCGAAGCCTACTAACTCCTGGGGTGGCGAAGACCTTCTCTCTCGCTTACGACAATATGCTCACATCCTCCGCTCCACCCTCCAACCTACCCTTTTCTTGGTAGATCCTTCCCGCACAGACATCGAGGCGCATACAACGCACATTTTCGCCGACGAGGCAGTTGATGACATTCTTGCCCAGTCCTCCTTTGTCAATTCCCATTCTCCAGTACCTGCCCACCGCCGACCCCGCCCAATTTCCTCCCCACCCGGAACCAACCCGTACTCCCAGCGGTCTTCTGTACTACACCGCTCGTTGGGTTCAGTCACGCCCTCACCGTCATCATCACAGGCTCGTATGGCCCTTCTGCAGTCGTTCTCTAATATCACGCGTGCTACTCGACATGCTGCCCAGAATATCTTGTCCCACCCCTTAGCGAAGCCCATTTTACCCCACTTACCTGACCCTGTAAAGAGCCTCGTGAGTGCACCTGGAGAGTGGGAGTGGGGAAGCTGGGTTGAGAAGGGCGGAGTCGGAGAATTTGAGAGTGCCCGGGTGTATCTTGCACGGTGGGCACGCATCGTCGCTGAGGAGGGAGAAAGGGCAAGGAGGCGCGAAGCACAGGCATTACCACTGGTGTATGCAGATAACGAGCAGGAAGCTTCGTCGTTAGGGATTTTCGAGTTGCTACATACCACTTCGAATTTACCCACACCGAGGAGTTCACGGGATCCAGAACGACCAATTGACGGGAAACAGTGGGCGAAGTGGTTCGACACTGAAGGGAGGCCGAAGGTTCGGATTGAGGAGTTCAAGCGAGAGGTGTTTCAAAGGGGTATCAGTAGTCGAGACGTTTTGAGGAAGAAAATCTGGCCCTTTTTGTTAGGTGTGTTCAAGTGGGATACGACTGCACTAGAAAGGGAGCGATGTTGGCGGGAGAAACGGTATGCGATTTACTGTCACTTTACATGACAACGCTTATTAACAACCATGAACAACCGTACAGGAAGCAGTATCAGTGTGTTAAAGGCGAGTGGTGCGGAGTTACCGAGGTCTTTGATAGACAAGATGTCATTGATGTATGGTGAACTTCGGAATTCGCGAGCACAAGACTAATCAAGAACCTACACAGGAACGACACCGTATTGACGTCGATTGTCGAAGAACGGATAGATCGCAGCCCCTTTTCGCGACACCAGCTACTACTCCAGGCGTCGATGATGCAAATGATGAAAAAAAACTACACCAACGATATTCGACCATTTCTCCACACCCGAGTGATTTCGGCGCTCAGTCCCCAAGCAATGAGCATATCGAACGCCTAGCGAGTATTTTACTGACCTATAATTTCTACGAGAAGGATTTGGGTATGTCCGTGGGTAGATCCTGTCCTTGTGCCGAAAGTTGACTCTTTTCGAGGGTATGTTCAGGGAATGTCAGACCTTTGCGCACCGATATATGTAGTGATGGACGCGGACGAGGAAATGACGTTTTGGTGCTTTGTACAGTTGATGGAGAGGATGGTTCGTGCTCCCCAGCAACTTCGTCATCTATTGCTGACTTGCTGTTTCAGAAAAAGAATTTCCTACGTGACCAAAGTGGAATGAAGAAACAGTTGTCCACATTACAACAGCTTATTGAAGTCACGGATCCAGAGCTTTTTCGTCATCTGGGTGGGCGATTAATCGGGACCTCACTACATAATTATATCCTCACCCATATTTGCAGAAAAAACAGACGGCTTGAACCTCTTCTTTTGTTTCCGGTACAGTTTCGTATTCACGTTGAACGCTCTGAGCTGCTAACATCGCCATTAGATGGGTCCTCATCGCCTTCAAGCGTGAATTCCCCTTCGATGACGTGCTTCGACTTTGGGAGGTGCTTTGGACAGATTATTACAGCACTCAATTCGTTCTATTTGTTGCTCTTGCCGTCTTGGAGTCACACCGAGACATGATTTTACGGTACCTTGTCGAGGTAGGTCGTGAGATTTCCACCGCTTTCATGGCCACTAATTGGGTTTCTTCAATCAGTTCGATGAGGTCCTCAAGGTGAAGTCATCCAGTGGGCACAATCCTACAGAAGCTGATATTGATGACAGTATTGCAACGAATTAAGCATGACGATCGAGCTTGACACCACCTTGGCCCAAGCTGAAGTCCTGTTTTTGTCCTTTGCCCAAGTTGTGGCTGATATCGACCGTCGCAAGGCGGAAGAGGCATCTGCCTCGCTCTCAGCCGATGGTCTGCGACACCGTGGTTCTTTGGCCTCGACCTCAGTCAAGAGCGACCCGGCTAAACGCAATAATCTGAATTTGCTCAACCTCTCTGACGAACTAAGAGAGTTGTTGCTCTGTGAGACATAACGATGCCACATGGACCATAAGGTGCCATTGTAACATTGATATTATTAGTAGTAAATATAATGAACCTCGAATGAAATACCTCGCGGTCACTTCTTCGACGTAACACTCATGGTGAATCTTACCATCTTGCGCACCTATGCTCTCAAAGACCCCACAGAGCTTCCAGCCTCTGTCCTTTTCTCACACTCAAGCAAAACCATGACTATTTATGATGCATATCCAAAATCCATCTTCCACTTTCTCGTGCTTCCCTGTGCGCTCTCACCGTCGCTCCCAGACGATGGGCCTCCCAGTCCAACTTTGTCGGCGAAAACTCTCAGAACTCTCAGAACCCCCCCTATCTCTGACCTCTCAAGTCTCAGAGCCCTTTTGAGTTCGGAGGACGTTACCAAGGAAGAATCGAAAGAGGTCATACTGTCGCTGAAAGAAGAGGCTGTGCGGGTGAAGACTGAGATCGAGCAGGAGATGGAGAAGCGGTACGGGTTCGTGTGGGGTGTCTGGATTGGATTTCATGCATTGCCTTCGATGGAGTAAGTTCTCCGTTCCTTTGTTCCTCTTGTGAATGAGCACACCGCGTCTGCTTGGGGTTTCAGCGGGAGCGGTTTTGACCGTGTTTTTTTTTTGTTTTTTGTTTTGTTTTTGCTGTTGTTACAGACATATCCACCTTCATGTTTTGTCGGCGGACCTGGTCTCAGAAAGAATGAAGAACAAGAAGCACTACAATTCGTTCCATCCTAAACTCGGATTTTTCTTGGACGTGGATGAGGTCTTATCTTGGTTCGACGCAGAACCTTCTTATTATCAGACTGTCAGTAGACTCTACAGTGCCGATTCTTCCTAACCTGTTGACTTGTATCTTCAGATGGCAAAACTACCCCCTACCAAATACGAACCCTTACTCAAAGAACCGCTTTCCTGCTTTCATTGCCACTGTGAAAGGAAGCATATGCCAATTCTTAAAAGCCACCTGCAAGAGGAATGGGAGAAATTACGGAACAGAGCTGAAAATCAAAAGAAACGCAAGCCAGAGGCCCAGCCGTTGCTGGACACCGCCAAAGTACGCGGCGCAGAACCGGACGAGAATAACGACGCTGGCCCAGCCCACAAGAAAAAGAGACGAGATAAATCATGAATTCGACCTGCGAATTGGGATTTGCGCTACACATAGAAATACATTTCTTGATGAACATAAGGTCCGGGCATGAGATGGTGTTTCAACATTTACAAAACTGTTGGCTGTTCCTTCTCCTTTGCAGCTTCATTGCTGGCCCTCAGTCTCGCAGCACGAGATCGCTCGGTGGCGTGCCGGATGGCCCAGGTAAACTGGTAGGTTTTGACGGCATCTGTGTGCATACGTGAGCGAACGAGGGTCGTCCCAATGGGGTTTGTATTCACCTTCATAGCTGCTGAGAACCTGCGCTGCTTCGGGGTCTTCTTCGATGTCTTCTATAATATCGATAAGATTGGACACCTCCGAGAAGAAGGGGTCATCATCGGGGAACGTGGTCATTTGCTCATGGTCATCCCCAGGTCTTCGAATGTAAAGCACAGGCTGTACATAGGGATTCACCAACCTATCCAAAATCAGTGTGAATATGGATCGAATCCAGGTAACACCCACTTGAGGAGATACCCATCAGCATAGACTTCAAGCTCGCAGCTGTAGTTGGTGCCTTGAAGTGCCACAGTATGGGTGAAGCTTCCGACAGCTCCGCTGTCATATTTCCTGTATATTCAGATAAGGTCAAAGTATCCAGTGCAATAAATCCATCAATTCACCAAGTTGCGGCAGTGACACGTGGAATCCTGTTCTCCGGAGTGATCTTGGTTTCATCGATAGGCATCTGGGTCAGGTGGCCCGCATTCTCATCCCATTCAAGTGAGTGGGCTTGAACACTTGAAATATCAACCTCGCCACCGAAGTAACGCGAGAGATCGCAGAAATGGGTTCCTTGTTCGATTATTGGACCCGCACTGGATACAAGTTATTTTTAGAATTAGGGGTCATTACATGGAGACGACAGACCTCTTCGACTTGTCCCACCAGTCAACATTTGCGATAGATGCATACGCACAGGCATATCGAGCAATAGTGCTCATGACGGTGAGATTGTTTTCCTCGATGATTTGTTTCATCATCTGAACGGCCTTGAGATAACGAAGCATATACCTAGTTCCAGGTTCAAGAGCAAGTCTGATAACGCATCGGGGTGACATACCCGACAGAACAAATAGTTTTCGTGTCAGTAATCATCTTCGCAATCTTGAAACCATCCTGGACCTCTTCATATGGACCGGTAGCGATCGGCTTTTCGACGAACATGGCAACACCCGGGAAGTGCTTGAGGATTTGAACCTCGATGTCGCGGCCCGGTTGCAATGAGCCACGGAACCGTGGGGGACTACCAATGATGATAGCGCGGGGTCGCTGTTTCGGGGTCATATTCTTGACGAAGTCATCCAGGGTTTTGTAGACCCGGGTGTCCTGGTATGCGGAGACGACGAAAGAGTCGCACTTCTTCTGCAGAACGGCGGTAGCACGCTCGATAGCAGGATCGATAATCGCGACCACCTTGAGTCGCCGACCAAGTTTACTAGGTTGCAATGGCTGCATGAGAAGGGTTTGAAGGAGCAACGAGGAGAGATAACCCACTGCTCGAAACGGAAAGAGTGGTTCCAAGGACCTGCATCGGAACCTGGAGCGAATGTTGAGAACGGTGTAGCTGCATAGAGAGGGGAGAGGGGTGCTTACCGAACATGATGTTACCTGCGCCGATGAAAACGAGGTTGAATTCATCGGAACCACCGATATGAGTGACCCTGATGGTCGACGGGGGTTGTAGATCATGAGTGAGGCACAGAAAATTCAGACTGACTTATCCATGGGGACCAGCCTCGTTGGGTCGATTGAAGGTCGACGCGAGGACTTGCCCGAGCTGCGTCGCTCAGCCTGAGAGTGGCGACGAGCAGTAGCGGATATTCTGCGGGCCTGCATGGGGGTGATGAAGGGAAGATGACGGGGATGACGAAAGAAGAGACAGGTATATGCTATCGATATCGGTGGAGCAACGATGAGATGGAAAGCGAGATGATAATATTTTACGCGAGGGGACGACAACCGATTCTCCATCACGTGCGCACTATGTCATGTTGTATTTACAACTGGCTTCAAGCCTCAGGTGGCGAGTCTGGCTGCCCCTTGTCCAGCAATTGTGCATGCCTACGCTCAGCAGCCTCTAGGCGTTCCGCCACCGCCTGCAGCTCCTCTTGTAACTTTTCGTTTTCTTCCCTTAGCTTAAGGAGATTGGACATCCGTTTATGAATCTTCTCATCCCTGCATGGTTTGCAGAGTTGATTTATGACAAGCAAAGGAAACTCAAAATAACACTTACTGAGCGACATCCTTTGGGTTTAGGATCGAGTCGATGTCAGCGCTGAGGTCCGAGTTTGGTATCTCGGGCGATAGGAGCGGCAGCGCTCTGCCCTCCTCTTCTTCTCGTCTGGTCGCCGCTGCCGCACCCGCTTGAGAGCTGTAGGTGTGAATGGGTCAGATGTCTGCCCTTGGTCGAGTCCAACGCCCAAGAGTTGAGCACGAACCCAGCTTCGTCATGGTGCGGCGCACTGTAGTCAGAGTTCATCGTCTTCCCTAAATGCCTTTTTTGTATCTTCGTACTCGTGGTTCAAAGGAAGATCATGTTCGCCTCCCATCGTCTCCACGGTAGCCACAAACCTGATGCTTCTATTAGTCATGCATACACACTCC
Organism: Lepiota brunneoincarnata; assembly: GCA_023014365.1. Classification (NCBI taxonomy): domain Eukaryota; kingdom Fungi; phylum Basidiomycota; class Agaricomycetes; order Agaricales; family Agaricaceae; genus Lepiota; species Lepiota brunneoincarnata. The sequence goes on from JAEBUN010000005.1 coordinate 1,672,759, forward strand.
CAGGCCCCGGCCCTCCTATCTTCGTCTTGTCTCCTCAACGCAGCCTTGACATGCACCCCGCTGTAAATGCCTAAAATCGACAATGGCCATGCAATCATCCTTATTTCCACTGTCTTCTTCATCGTAGCGAGCTACGCTATCTTCTTCAGCGCTTTTCTGCCCCCGATAGACATCCCGGTAGGTGTGATATAACACGTCGGGACTCCTGCTCACCCCCCTTTCAGATCCTACGTTTGCTAGCGGAAGATACACACTACAAATACTTCACCATCCTTATTATACCCACCACCTTCTACTTTGTCATTGCCAATTGGGTTGGATGGCAGTATTACAGTAACTCGTGACCTTGGCGGCTTCTTGACTTTCTGATACGACCAGGACGGAGGAAGAACCACCGACATGTGCCCCGAAATGAGGGTTATGCCATCCTCTTTCCTTTTGGCGATTCTCTTTATGCGTGTTTCTTAAGTCGGGGATCATGAACATTAAATGTATCACAATATTCAGGATGTATCTTCGGAGAAGCACGGAAGGCACGGCTGTAGAGTAAACCTTATGAGACCATCCACCAGACGGATCTATCATAGAAAGGATCACCGTGCCGTACTATACTTAAGTGGGATAATTGTCCCATCTATTCTATTTTGAATCGAGTAACAGAAAGAAAAAAAAAAAAGGTAATGTTGAGGACTTGGACGTTTATAAGTAAGTAGCATCCCAATGAATATCAAGGGGGGAAAATTCATGAGCAACCGTCATGGCGACGATGAGGGTGATTCCGTCACAGTGGGTGAGTTGGCTCTCAACCGTCCAAGATCACGTCGATTCCACAAAGGTTTGTGACCTCCAACGTCATCAGACACCGCAGAACGAGGCGCTCGGACCGGTGGCGTGCTCTCCGCATTCACAGCAGAGAAGAGCATAACTCCACCGGTGTCCCGCATGCTTGATCGACTTAGACTTGAGCTACGACTCTTTATATTTGGAAGCTGGTATTTGGGACGTGGTGGGCTTAGATCTGATACTCCTTGCCGATGGACATTGGTCCTCAGGAGGCTCACGATCCCGGTACCCTGCTCCGATCTGAATGGGGATTTCGACAGACGAGATGACCGAGAGCGTCCTCCAGCTGAAGTTGGCTCGACACTATCCCCTTCTTTGCCTCCTGGGCGGGCATTTTCTATTGTCTCTCCTAGAGTAGTGGCACGACGTGGGAGCAGTGCGGTTATCTTCCGATTCGGATATGATGCTGCAGAAAGGGCAGTTGTGGATTTAAACGGTGGTGATACCGACAATGATGGAGGGCTTGTGATGGCCGATGGCTCCCCTCGGGCAGCCGTCGTGGGTAACCGAAGGTATCGCGCTCGCCTGGGCAAATACAAATATATCAGAGATTCTGTATGATCGGATCCTAATCACTTACGCGACTGCTTTGAGTGCCAGCTTCGTTTGGTACGCCTGCAACCACCTATTGAATGCCCTGGCTGTTTGTTGACATCATCATAGCCACGTCAGATTTTGTTTACTAACTGGAAACGTCAGTCGGAAACACATACACAGCATTGCGTTGTCGGATTTCTCTCGAGCTTTTCGTGTTTGTTGCGCAATTGGTATAGTTTCCTTCCATTTTTCATAGTATTTCTTTTTGCAGCGCGAAGCGCAAAACTTGATCGCCATGATAGCTGGCTTGACCTAAATAGGCAGTTGGTTTCAGCTAGAAGGGAAAATAAACGCAATCTTACTTTGGCTTTCGCATGCCAAATGCTGAAGGCTTGATACAGCAAGTTTTGCTGGGTTCGTATCAACATCTCGTATTCCTGTAACAGTGTGAATGGCACAATCGTTCGGTCCTAAGTGAAACATTACCAATGGGCGAAGCCGTAGCTCCAGATAATGGTCCTTCCATTTTTCCCAAGCGTTTTGCAGAATTTCGAGCTGAATCTGATTTTCTTTGTTTTGTAAAACATATCTCCGGTGTTGGGTAACTCGGGTAGCAGCCAGCCACCGATAAAAGAGGCGACGCAATGTATCTATCACAGTCTGGGCATCATACACCATGAAACCTCAGCCTGTGCTCACCTTCTTGCTTTAAAATAAGGTGATCGTCTAGGAGCCTCGAATTCTCCTTATGGCGTGCTCGAACAAGCTTGAAACGGTTCCAAGCAGCTCTGAAAGACAATGAAGCTACAGATTCTGTACGACATAACGATTTACTTACCTTTCGAGTTTCGCTTGACATATTTCTATGGCATGTAGCTCGCGTTCTCGCATAAAAATGACGCGTTTGGTCCAGTGGGCGAGCGCGCTCCGCCCAATTCGCTACCAGCCCATTAGAAAGAACAAATATACCAAAACGACGACTCCTTACCTGCCGAACACGTTCTTGCACAAGAGTCTCAGCCTGTTGGCATCGACGCTTTTGTTGTACGAGAAGAAGCCAACCTGAGGTCAGTGTCAGTATCTGATAATGGTCAAATGCACGCAGGGCCGGCAGCTTACGATAGAGAATTCGTGCAGCTTGACGATCTTGCAGCCTCCTGACGAGTTTCTGTCGCTTCCGCTCCTCCACACCCTCGCGAAATCGTGACAACCATATCGACCAAAATTTGTGGCAGACTTGGTTATCATAATGATGAGTGGCGGCGTGGTATGTGCTTTGACGTGATTCACACGCCCTCCGCCATTGGGAAAGGCTCCTCGACAGGATCCGCGTATTGGCACCGTAATGGAAGGTGACTGCGTGCTCTATAACGGCTCCCATTAGATCTAGGTATCCAGTTAAATTGGTCCGAAATTACCCTCTCGTCTCCTCATCTGTTCCATCTGACTCCTCCAGGCTGACCATCCCTGGAGGGATAGCTTCTCGTCCCTCCGACGCCTAACTTCTCTACCCCGGACGTGTGCAGCCCATACGCGGAGTATAGCACAGACGAGAATCTTGTCCTGGCGGGCAGCATGCTTGTCCGCTCGGGTTTTGAGTACCTAGAGTTCAGCTTAAGTGGGTATCTAGGAGGAAAACAAAATCAAGGCGTACATGGACTTTTTGTAAACCATTTTTCCATGTCATCAAAGCCCGTTTCTGTAGATGGCAATCTCGAACATAGGCCGCTCTCCGATAATTATATCTGGTCATTAAGAGAGCCGCGGATCAGATGAGACGAGAATCCAAGCATGAAGAGCCACCTACGCGCGCCTTCTCCAAACATTCCAAGCATTCCACATAATTCTTGCCTCCACTCGATGTATCATCTCCTTCTCGACTTCCAAAAGTCCAGTCGTGGACCGCCAATTCTGCCAGTATCGAAGGAGAGTCCCTCTGGTCCCCTGCAGCGCGAAACTGATCTCCCTTTGTTTCAATCGCGTCTATACGCCTGAGCTTCTCCTTCCATCTCAAGAACGTCGACAGTAAGATTTGGCTGTTGTAACGGCGACTTGTGAGTTGAAACTCATGCATTTGGCACCACGATATCCAGGTATTCTTGAGAATACACAGATTATGCTTATCTTTAATCATTTTCATTTTGCTCCGCATATCATTGCGCCATTTTAGTTGTTGTCTTTCCCGTAGCTTGTCTCTCCATACCACCGTAGCAGCACGTAGCCGCCTGTTGGTGTCAAAGGCGACGACTTCTTGATACATCGCTTTTCGAGAAAGAAGCAAATTCCGCCAGCGGTGCAATGCCAGACGAAGAACAAAAGAGTTACGAGCTTCATCGATTTGTCCGGTGGTCACCTATTCATCATGAATTTAGGAATATGCTGCAGTCCTAGTCGCTACTTACTACAATCCATTGATAACCTTGCCTCCAAACTTCCCAGCACCGTTCCAAGAGTTTCTCTTCACGAAACCTATCGGCCTCCTCTTCAAGCTGTTGCATCTTGATACTATTCCAAACCTCATCGTCATTCAGTACTCTTCGCCTGTTTTCCTTGGCTTGCGCCACAGCCTTCCGAGCAGCTGCAACATGATCGTTCCCCGTGACATGGGATGATTTAACAGCCTTTCCTATAGATCGAGGGACCGCCCGAACCTGTTTCGTCTGTCGTTGCTGGCGTGAGGCAACATTATAAGAGGGAGGAGTTGTCAATGGCACAGAACTTTCTGTTTCTGATACGGAAGCGTCACTGATTGGTGGCCTGGTACGCGCAGAGGGTACGAGCCGTGAGGAGGAAAGGATAGGCGTATGTGAATGAGAATCTTGAGCCATTGAGGATTTGAAAGTAGTATATTGCTTAGACGAGAGTATGTTGAAGGTTTGATGGTATTGAGGTATATTTCCACCTGCATCGTCGTCATCCGAGCCAGAGTCAACGGTGATCGCGTCAATATCTTGCAATCGCGGTAAAGCAGCTCTGGAGGGTTGGGAAATAGATTTTGAACGCGATTTGACGCGTGAGGACACGCTCCCTAGACCGTCATCTGAAAGGGGTGCCACCTACTCCCATATGAGGGGTTTATAGCGATGCTTTCAGGATAGAAAGGACATACAACATCGTATTGCCTTTTCACTGTTTCCCACTTCTCGCCCCAATTCTTTCCCTTCATTGTCCCAAGCTTCAGGAGCTTGCCATAATAACGGACCTCGCCTGAGTCCATGCTCCGCTCCTTCAAAATGGCATTATACGCTTTAAAGACAACCGGGAAAGTGGTTGCCAGAGCACCGGCACGCGTAACGACCGCATCAATGAAGTCGATATCTTCAGGGAGAAAGATTGAGGAGTTCGGGTACAATAACAGTAGAAGTGGAGATAAGTGAGATGTCGGTCGACTGGGGGTCGAGGCGGTGCCTTGGTCAGTTGTGTCGATTTGAGAGGAGGGGACGCTCTAGTCGGCCGGAACATTATAGTAACATGCATCGAGGGGTTATAGTACAACAAGTTGAATGGAGAGATGCAACCAGAGAAGAGGTTGGGTGGAAGATGTCATTGTCATCACACATTGTGACCACATCCGATTGGGGACTATTGAATTACATATGTTATGTATGTGTGTACATCTAAATTACTATATACATGTAAATAAATCAATATTCAGCCTCGCAGCACATTTTGATACAATGAAGTTACCACACCCGCTGGCCTGGATCGACCACAGGCCAAGCCTGTTGCATGGAGACCAGAGGCCGCATGCCAAAATCTTGCGTCGAACTTGAAGTCTCAGACGACGAAGATGGAGAGGGAAAATCTTGAGAAACAGTTCGGACGAAGTAGTTCAGACTGAAGTCCATCTCCGCTTCACCGTGGCCCTGATAGACCAAACCATCTGCAAACTCCGGAAGAAAGGTCGGCGAAACAGTGTTAATATAGGATGTATCAGGCCAGGAGGACAGATGGGGTGGCGTGAATGGTCGATCTGGCCCGCATTGAGGCAAATGTGGGGTAACAAGCTCAGGAGCCTTGGAGGAGAATCGCATCGACTTGACGTTGTGACGCTCCATTAAAGATGAAAGGAATTTTGAATATAGAGCTGGTGTGTGCCTTCCATCCAAAACGACGTCCCCCGAGCCCAGAACCTCAATCAAATGGGTGACCAAGGATATGATCTCTCGCTGCTGTCTCTCGTCGAGAAGCGGGAGAAATTTGGGCCGAAGCAACTAGGAGTAAACGCATGAATGAATAGCTGCGGACATAGCTAGAGGTACGCTCTTACATTTGCTAAAAAGGCAGCGGCATAAGCCACATAGAGGAAATGGGCCTCCATCGCAAACCGCAGATGACCAGTTGGATACAGCCGCTCAACCATGATGGATATAACGGTCTTTGCAGCATCGAGTGCTTTTTTGAACACCTCGGATTTGCGCGAAAGGCCGCGTTTGAGTGAATGCTGAAAAGCAGATGCAAGTACCACTAAACGAAGATATGCCGTGATCCTGCATGAAGATGAGCATCAAAAGGCACCAGTGACAAAACTTAAGCGCACATCTGTGTGGTGTTGGAACGATAATTGCAGATTGGAAGTGCTGAGGGGAGGCATTAGCGTGTTATAGTCTCGAGTCTGTGTCAGCGTATACTTACGCATAAACGTATATTCTTCTTTGTAAGCCATCACCCAAGCATTGAGCTCCTGCGCCAACTTCTCTTGGGTCTCTAGGCTGATAGCTACAATATCAAGATTCTGGTCGCATACGTTAGCCTAGGACGCTCGGATGAAAATAAAAACAATGAACCAACATCGGGTAATTGACCCTTGTTAAAAAGATTCAGTGTTTTCCGCCACTTCGCCATCACGATGAGTATCTGGACATAGGCACACAGATGGACATCAAATGCTGTGTTCAGAGCCGAGGACTTGTACCAATCTTGCGAGGTCCTGGCCACAAAATCGTCGAGCCTGACCATAGGCATTTTACCAAACTGAATAGCATGCGAACCATCCACACAATAGCAGTTGAGCCAAGTCCTGACCCTATTTAATTTTTCCCTTTCGTCACAAGAAGGGGGGCGGAGGTTGATTGAGACCGAGTTCCATTGCCATCCTTCGTGTGTCACGTTAGTAAGCCACGTGGTCCAGAAACTCGGGAGCTTACCTGATAGCCACTCCCATCAATAGCCAACTCCTATCTTCTGTCCACCGCTTCCGGGGAGTTGGGTAAACAGCCATGATTAAATATGCTTGACAAACGTCAACACTTTGATATCCATCCACGAGCATTTGCCCAGCAGCATCCCGTGAGAAATCCATGGCTAGCGGATAAATATCCGGGCGATTAGCATAGTATCGCGAAGCGACAGAACAAACTAATCCGAGGTGAGTCCAATTGATGCACTACTGGATTATAGGAGACAAGTACGCACCAGCGGTGAAAAGGAAAGGACAAGTCCATATAAGGTTTTCGGCCGTGTGCAGCTCGGGGTCAAGGATTGAAAAGAAGGGCTTTGGCAAGCCGGTCAGAAAGACGAAAACACATATCACGAGCAGAGCAACCTACATTGACGCGTGCGAAGAATCTACGGAGACACTTGTGTCAGACGAGATGGGCACGTACAAATTTGCATTTCCTTACAGTGAGAAAAGTTCCAGAATTTCTTCAGGATAAATGGCACAGTACTTGATGATTGGTGGTGGTGAAAGGTCGCGAGTGTGGGGACCTGGCCATATACTGAGTACAAGATGGGGCTGCTTGGACGACCAAGATTCACCTCCAAAGTAAGATATCGCAGCGGATTCAGGACTCTTCCCCTTGTAATCCCATTTAAGAGCATGGAGCCTATTCTTGCCATGGCCTACTGTTGCATGAGGTTGGGAATTGACACGGTGCAGATTGGGGCATACCAAGTTCGATTCCTATTCCGGTAGCCTGGTGGGAGCTCGCCTTCTCCACCCAGTGATGAATTTTTTGTTCTGCTCGGAGTTGCTCATACTGCCGGAGCAAATTCTGGATCTGTATGTCCTTCTCGTGCGCCCTCTCCTGCAACTGCTCATGTGTACTAACAAACAGAACTTGAGACCGATGTCTGGGGACGACGGGTGAAGAAAACGTACTCAGCTGGCTTTCGCCTCTTGCGCTCGCGAGGCTGACATGGTAAATTCTTGGCCTGGCATCGACGACACTTACGGTCCCCTGGCGTAAATTCACAGCGAACCTTAGTGTACTCTTATTATTGATGTATCTCCTGTCATTTGAGAGCGGCGCTTGCCTTGACTGATTTACAATCCACACATGCACCAGATCTTGGCAACCTGATGTCAGACGAGGCTAGCCTTCAACAACTATTTGGTGAACTCACGGTCTGATGATAGCACGTATATCTTTCACATCCAATTCCTGGACACGATCATGGAGACCGACTGCACTTTCACCATCCTCCGTGCGACTGCCAAATCGAAAGAGCGGACTGTCAACTTGCATGGCTGCCTCTCTTCTGTTGTGTGGGGAGGCGTAGGGGCTGAGTGTGAGTCGTTGGCGCCTTCAACAGTCTGAGAGTGGATTGAGTCGAGGGGGGGGGGGGGGAGGGGGAGACCACTCAGTGAAGATGGGAAGGCAAGTGAGATTTATGGCGATGATTTCGGCTTGAACAAGTATAGTGCAGCAGATAGAAAGGCTGAAACGCATTCACCGAACAGAACGGTATCTGACAATTCACGAAATGCCGAGAGAGATCGACAGCATCTTGTGAAGATGCACTGTTCGTGTTAAGTCGCCGGCAATAGACGCCGGATTCTTGCCGCCCTTAGTAAGCTTCAGGACCAACAACCGATTTAGAATCCTCTGAGTCATTGCCATTAGCCCAATCCCACCACCAGCATCGTATCAGAACATGGTTCTCTCGGGCCTCTGTCCAGAAAAAAGGGTGCAGTGGCCCTCCAACATCCCTCCTCGCGAATCGGACCAAAGAGTGCGGAGAACGGTGCGGCTACCAGGAACGGAAGAGTGGCTGATTTCAGGCGGTAGAGAGCAACTGTTGCGGAATGAGGCTGGCAGACTCTGTCTCCGAATGGAGATGTGTGCCCCGCGCATCCCGACTCACGTGTCGATCAGACCCGCACGTGGCAACGCCGACCGCCCAAAACACTGCCTGGCTGAGCGCTTCACCCATCACTCCTGCCTCCGTGTGCGAATTTCGACACCATATTCCATCTTTGGTCGCTTTTTCTCAACCTACCGCAGCTTTCGACGCCGCATTCTGCACATGATCCAATCGACGGCTCAGCAGTCCGAGGCTTCTGGAGGCTAACTGGTTCAATAGCGCTCACCCTTTCTGGTAAAGCTTTGCCATCAAACGTGAGGACCCAATCCCCAGATCCATCATTGTTCCCCACACACGTTGGAAGAGCAGATCCGGGTATATACAACATGGAGGGGAGAGGGGAAATGTTTCGTCGGCTTGGTGCGCTGTGCGCCCTGGGAATTCATGGCACCTCCCTTCAGTATACTTCGGGGAATAGCCATCGGAATACCTCCTTACAATAGTGACGAATAAACGGCACAGATTCTTGACCCACTATCTCTTATTGAATCGTGCCAGTGCACGCACGACCCTGGCATTACTCATTGGATATTTGACTCTCGGGTCACGATGTCATTGAATTCCCGACATGTCGGAGTAAGTATGGATAGTGGTAATGCAACAACGAACGGATATGATATTTACGGAGATATCTGATGGTGGGGCTATGAACATCCCTGCTGTTCCGATCCCTGTATGTCGACCCTCCCTCTTCTCCCGCATCCCATATCAACACCGACTCGTGCTCAAAGTATGAGCCGTGCGTCAAGTTGATTACAAGGCTTGCCAGTGGTGACCTGTTGGCCGTCTTCTGCGCTCCATCTCCCAACAATGGCGCTTCTTTTCTCACAGGACCATAAGTGTGTGAGGACCTGTTCTAAATGGAAGGGCCTAAGCGATTAATGAAGGTTTTCATGATACGCCGTTATTCGTTGATTTGCTCCCCGTCACTGACATTTCTGCCGTTGTCGAAATTTTCTAGCAGGAATCTGATTCTCCGTTCGCTATCCCCCTATGAACCCAAACGAGCTGGCGCCTCTGTTTCGACCTTGATGGAGAGGTTTGTTCAAGATGACACAGCTGTCCTGAGCTGGAGAAGCAGACAGACAACCTTGCCCGAAGACACATGCACACACAATGGACGCTGTGCGCTTCGATATCCAAGGCACTTTGCCTCGGGAGCCCTCAAGAGTGAATTTGACCTATTCCGGCAGGTCCAAGCGATGTAAGGATTTACTAGTACCCCTATGTCGTCGGTCTTTCGAGTTACAACATAATCGCAAGCGTCCGTCACCCAGAAAGGGTGTTTGTTTGTGCAAGGCGGCGAGCTAATTGAGCATAGGGCCATCCGTTCGAATCATGAACCACTTTTAAGTAGCTCTGACCGATTGCCACCGTATACACCTCCCCTAAAGTTGGTACATACGTCTCCGGAAGACTAGCCGACTCTGGAGAAGCGACCCTTCTATCAATTCCAATCCAACGATGGTTAGTCCTGTTGGATCGAGCGGCACCATAGCCAGCAGTAACAGTCGGTTGCTCCGCTGTAGTGGTATCCCCTGCGGAAATTTTGACCCTTGATAAACCTAACTTAAAACCGCGCGAGGTGTTCGGGCGTGATATGGTCGAGCCAATACAGGTACGACCCCGCTCATCCATTAAGTAAGTGCTCTTCATTTTCACCTCACAGGGATCTACAGCCCTCCTCCCAACCCCATCATTGTTCTTTTCCTATGTCAGGCGTCGGCGCATCCGGAGAAACTTCCAGATCGGAAAGTTGGTGGGTTTGGATCGCGCCTCGCACAGGCAGATGTGTGTTGTTCTCTCAGCGGTGTCGACCGTGATACCCGTAGGTGTACCCCGCGAGTTTCGCAATCATGATCGAACGCGACCCTTGCTGTGCCCCTCTAGCTTACCTCACTGGTTGCGTCGCCCGCTGATGAGCTCCGTCGATCGTTGATGGGACCCAAACCAGGAGAGATTTCCATCAGCCCCAGGCCGAGGGGCTCGAAACGCCTCAACTCATAGTATCTGGTACATTATGAGGTGTTTCGAGGAACGCTCGCCGGCCAGCATATTTGAATGACTACTGTCGTCAGGGATCTTGGTAAATGCTCATATTGCGTCTACGGGGCTTCCACAGTCTGGATGTGCTGTTTTCTGGTCAGAACAAGGCAAATCCGCCCGTCTTCTTCGCCCAGTTGCAAAAGTGCTCAAAATGCGAAATTCGAGGTGGATTGAAATCTAAATATGCTACTATTACAAATGAATCATATTTTTTGTGTCGAGAAGTCCTGGGAATATGCAAGGATAGGAAGAACCGCAAGACATGAACAAGTTCAATGTGTCCCTTAGTCAACTTCCTCGACACTGGGGCCGTCCTCCCCACCAGCACCAGGGAAGCCTCCAGGTGCGCCTGCACCGGCACCAGGGAATCCACCCGGAGCACCACCCGGGAAGCCGCCAGGGGCACCACCAGCTGCGCTGTAGAGTTTCTGCATAATGGGACTGAAAAGCGGTCAGTAATTATCACGACATGGAATTGAGAGTAGAATACTGACTTCGCAACACCCTCGAGCTCCTTCTGCTTTTCCTCATACTCCTCCTTGGAAGCTTCTTGTGAGCTGTCGAGCCACGAAATAGTTTCATTGACGGCGGACTCGAGCTTGCTCTTGTCGGCAGCATCAAATTTGCCAGCGAGCTTCTCGTCGGTGATAGAGTTACGGAGGTTGTATGCGTACGACTCGAGGCCGTTCTTGGCAGTGATACGGGCAGCAGCAGCTTCGTCCTCGGCTGTGGCAGGACATGATCAATGTATTGTCGGGGAAATTAGTTCCCACTGAGATGGCTTACCTTTGTACGTCTCAGCCTCGGAGACCATGCGCTCGATTTCCTCCTTCGAAAGACGGCCCTTGTCGTTGGTGATGGTGATGCGATTGGACTTGCCGGTAGTCTTGTCAGAAGCAGACACATTCAAAATACCGTTGGCATCAATGTCAAAGGTAACCTCAATCTGGGGAACACCACGAGGAGCGGGGGGGATACCAGAAAGCTCGAACTTGCCGAGCAAGTTGTTGTCCTTTGTACGAGCACGCTCGCCCTCGTACACCTGGATAAGGACACCAGGTTGATTGTCAGAGTATGTAGAGAAGATCTCAGACTTCTTGGTGGGTACTGTGGTGTTACGTTTGATTAGGGCGGTCATGACGCCGCCAGCGGTCTCAATACTGAGCAAGTCGGTTAGATCAAGTTGATCACATATGTTGCAGAAGAAAGTGCTTACCCGAGTGACAATGGGGCAACGTCAAGCAAGAGAAGATCCTGGGTTTTCTCAGAAGTGTCCCCAGAGAGGATGGCAGCCTGGACGGCCGCCCCGTAGGCAACGGCCTCATCAGGGTTAATGCTCTTGTTGGGTTCCTTGCCGTTGAAAAAGTCGGAGACGAGCTTGATGATACGAGGAATACGAGTCGAACCACCAACGAGGACAATTTCGTGAACGTTAGCCTTGTCGATCTTGGAGTCGCGGAGGACCTTCTCGACAGGCTCGAGAGTACCGCGGAAAAGATCCTGACAGAGCTCCTCGAAGCGAGCACGGGTGAGGGATGTGTAAAAATCAATGCCCTCAAACAACGAATCAATTTCGATAGATGTTTGGGTGGCAGAAGACAGAGTGCGCTTTGCACGCTCACAAGCGGTGCGGAGGCGGCGGACAGCACGAGGATTGCTGGACATGTCTGTAATGTTTATTTAGTCAGTGTGATCTGAGGCCATATATAATGCAAGAACAGACCCTTCTTGTTCTTCCGCTTGAATTCTTGGATGAAGTGGTTCACAAGACGGTTGTCAAAATCTTCACCGCCAAGGTGGGTATCACCAGCAGTGGCCTTGACCTCGAAAATGCCCTCTTCAATCGTAAGAAGGGAAACATCAAATGTTCCTCCACCGAGATCGAAAATGAGCACATTGCGTTCGCCAGCTATCTTCTTGTCAAGGCCGTAGGCGATGGCGGCAGCGGTAGGTTCGTTGATGATACGCAGCACGTTGACACCGCAAATCGTTCCAGCATCTTTAGTTGCCTGGCGTTGAGAGTCGTTGAAATAGGCAGGGACAGTAATAACGGCGTTGGCGATGGTTCCACCAAGATATGACTCGGCAGTCTCCTTCATTTTGGTCAACACCATGGAAGAAATCTCTTCGGGAGACTGTTGGTCCATATGATCAATACGCGATTTCATCATGTCGGATATAACGTGAACTTACAAATTCCTTCTCTTCGCCACGGTATTCTACACGGATGTAGGGTTTGCCGTTTTTGTTGAAAACCTTGAAGGGGAAGTGCTTGATATCGGATTGTACTTCAGCATCGTCGAACTTGCGACCTATGAGACGCTTGGCATCGAAGACACTTCAAAGGGTTTTTAAGTCATTCACGAATTTGATAAGAAACGATGTTGACTCACGTGTTGTGTGGATTCATTGCAACTTGATTCTTCGCCGCATCGCCAATGAGACGCTCATTGTCGGAAAAAGAGACATAAGAGGGTGTTGTGCGATTACCCTGGTCATTGGCAATGATTTCAACGCGATCATTTTGCCACACACCCACACAGCTGTTGATTGATTTTTATTAGTTTCAGGGGAAGGGTAGGGGAGGAAAGAGAGGACATACGAGTAAGTTGTGCCAAGATCGATACCGATGGCTTTTGAAGAAGACATAGCAATAGTTCAGGGTGTTGGTTTACGGGGGAGAGGTATTAGTGGGCGCAAAAAGTAAAGAACTAAAGGAGGGAGCTGTGTCCGAGCCCATACTTATATGATGCTTAGGAATTGACGAGAATCTTTGGGAACTCTCTGGAATCTTTGCGAGATCACGTGCGGAGCATGCGTCATGTCCCTCTCGGAGAATCTTATTGGCTGTTATTCCCGATGCTTCTTGTACGTTCTGCTGCGCATACAAATCATAGATTAATTGAAAACATATAGTTTTCATAAGCGTCCTGTACGACCGGTGAGACGTCCCAAAGACTCAAATATCGAGTGGAGAAACTTTGTAGCCAGCCACCGTAGCAGAAAAGGATTATGGTATTCCAGGTGTGATGGGAACGAGGAAGAGGCAGAGAGGGAGGGTAAGGAAAACAAACATAAAGGGTGGTGTGGGCGATTCGAACAGGATCGGACTGTCAATGTGGGACGGCGTGTGACGAAGAGGGGTAAGAAGGATAGAGGAACAGAAGTATAACGGGTTACAATCGAAGTAAGTAGTACTAATTGTAACGAGTCGTATTCGATTGTCTGGGGGTATGTGTAGTCGGACTAAAGTTTGTTGGTGACTTTTTAAAGCGGTCGTGGAGGTCCGTCGTCTAGACTTCTATGTGCTTGCAAGTCCCGTAAAACACTGGGGTCAACTACAGACGGTCAGTTGTTTTTGGGAATCGTCGGGGAATTTCCCAGCACATACCTGGCAAAACACTCTTGCGACGTGTATGCAGTCCACCCTGTTCAGAGGGATGTTCCCCTACGGATGGGACTGGTCGCTGGCCGATGGATTAATAACAGTACTGTGCAACGGCTGAGTAAACCTACGTCTAGGCCAGGATCTGCCATGGGCACTCGTTCAAGACCTGACTCATCCAGGTCTCCTGGAACGTCATCAATTGAGACGGCGTTGAGCTCCATCGACAAATCCAGGATATCGTTGTCGTCTGCCACGGGCGGTGGGGGTGGTTCACGTTGAATTTCTTTATAGCCAGCTGGAAGCTTTCCACCAGGCGCATTCCTACGAGCAGCTTCACACAAATTTTCCCAGTTGTGATACTGTTGAACGGCGTGTTCTTGTTCTCTGGGAAAAGCTCAGAACCGAGACAGTATAAGGGAAACCAGGACGCACTCAACCCTACGTTGCTTGTATTGTTGCATCGCTTCGTCGAAAAGATCGGGGTTGATTTCCATAAACAGTTTCAGAGCGTTGTACACCATGCCGTGTATTGTACTGAGGTAACGTGAGCCTACAAGTGAAACGGACTCTGAGAACACTCACCGGTTCCAGTGCGCCTTAGAGTTATTGTACAGGGCAGGAAAAACGATAGGAAGAATGACAGCGAGGTTGTCACTCATCAAGTTAACCACATAGTCATTGTTCCAATACAGTAACGCTCGTTCGGCCACCTGAAAGTGCTGACTGTTGATACACCGTGCCAGCTGAGTAAAGAGTGAGGTTTGGATTTTCTGAAATTCGCTGGGATCGGTGACATCGAGCACCTCCTCGACCTCGTTGAGGAACATGACTTCCTTGGGGGAGTTGACCTTGGGCCAAAACTTGAGAAGCCCCATCATGACTTCCTCTGCCAGCGCTGGATCCTTTTCTAGGAATTGTACAACACAATAGGCCAGTTGGGGATGGTACAGGGACAAACTCTTGACCTTGTGCAAGGGAATGAGAACACGGGTCAGGAAGGTCTTGTGCTCCTCCTTAAGGGGAAGAGCAAAGCCATTGATGATAGACCCTAGAATTTCGAGAAGTTCGGCGATGCCATTATGACGTTCGGTCTCGTAGATAAAGTGAAAGAAGACATTGTTAATGGAGCGGCGGATGAAAGCACGAAGGTTGAGGAATTTGCCATAGATACGGTGTAGTGTAGTCTTGAGAAAATCCCTTTCGCGAGGATCTTCAGAGTCAAAAAGTTCGAGGAGATTGAGCACGAAGGATTGGTCAATGTAGCGTTTTGCAAGGTTTGTGTTGAAGTCGGGGCTCTCGACAAAGCGAAGGAAGAACTCGTAGACAATCTGCAAATGCGGCCAGGCGAGCTCAAGCACGGGCTCGTCTTCCTCTGGGTCAAATGCATCACCGGTTGGATTGACGGGAGGAGGAATTGAACGGAACAGGTTGGCCGCGAACTGATGAGATTTTAATTTTAAAAAAAGGGATACCGAAGTATGGAGATAACACACCATATTGACAACTTCAGGATAGACATTCTCCGTGATAACGCCACGTTGTGTGGTGATATACTCGAGCATCTCGTGAAGAGTCTGTGCCTTGATTTGTTTGCCCTTGAGTTCTGCACTCGCGTCGTTGAAATCAAAGAGAACGCGACACTGGTGTAGCTTCCTGATGAAAAGCTGGGGACGTTCATTGGGAGGCGTCTCTGTACCAGCCAGGTCAGTGAACATGAAGAATGGTTCGGAGAAAGACGGACCCATGAAGGGGGGAAGCCGTTCAATTTCAACCCTCTCAGTAATGACGAAACGACTGCTACGTTGTTTGCGGGGAGGCTTGCCAACAATGGGAATGGTGTCCTTGGGCGGCTGATTCGGGCGCAAACCCCTAGTAGTGCGGGGAGGAGTCACACTGCCGAGATCGAGTCCAACCGGATGTCGCTCTGGAGTCGTGGCAATGTGACGGGGGGAATCAGAAGAAGGATCTGAGCTGACGACGACTATAGGAGGAGCGGGTGAAGTATTGTCAGTGGACGACCTGCGATCCGGGGTGGAGTGGGTTGAAGAGGCAGGGGAGCGGTTTGAAGAAGAGTTGGCGGTGTAGTTTGTGGTTGGGTGGTGGTTTGTGGTAGGAGTGGGACCGCCTGGAGGCGGCAGAGGCTTGGTGGTATTTAGAGGCGGTGGCGGTGGAGCAGTAGGAGGGGTGGCATTGGGGAACTTGACCTCCTTCTTGGAAGTGTTTGAATCCTGGATGCTCCTTCTGCCGAGCTACAAGAGTTGAGTGTACGCGTAGGAAATGGAGGGGTAGACTGACAAAGGTTTTCTTGATATTTTTCATGCCTGTACAGAGTATGATACGGAGGAGGACAGTCCTCAAGCTGACCAGCACAGTGGGATGGCGTCAGCGTCGTCTGGACCGGTGTGCGCACGACGGGAATCGATGGAGGACAGAAAGCGAGCGTGACAGTGACAGTGACAGATGCGACGTGACCAGCAGGGTTGGGGGGGTTGACACAGTTGTTGTCGTTGTGTCCTGTTGCAGAGAAGGGCTATGGCTGGTGAGTCGTCCTATCCTCATCGCCGACAACACTGACGCCGTCCAGCTATCTACGCAGTGTACACGTCTCCAAACCACCCTCCAATTCCAAACCACCTCCCCACCCTCATTGTCACGCCTCATGGCCAGCCCACCAACATTCTCTATTCCTATCTCCACACAAATTATGCAAGTTGCTCCTCTTGCTTGATCCTTTTGATCCACACTCACCCCCGATTCAGAACACAGAGAACTATCCTTCTTACTCCCTCCCCCCAGGGTGATCTCTGCGTCGCAAAGCTCTTCCCACCCCGCCGCGATCTCAGCAAAGCCTCCGCATCTGACCCAGGTCACACCGCATCCTCCTCCTCCCGTGTAGTCCGCTGTGAAGCCTCACGCAACCTCAAATGGACCATTGCTAACACTGGTGTCATCTCCCCCATCTACAAACTTTCCTTACCCTCCCCAGATTCCCCGGATCTCCCCCTCTTCCAGATCTCAAAGCCCAATCCGAATGCCGCCTTCTGGAGCATGTTCTATTTCGCCTATGCCGGCCACAATATCCCCCCTAAACGCATCGAGTTTGGCAAGATTCAGAAGAATCCTCCTGGTCCAAATGGCGGTGGCACGAGGATCAGTATCACAGGCAAGACTCCCGAAGAAAAGGCTGTCTGGCAGACACTCGGTGAAGGAAATGAAGACTGTGTAGAGTGGGTCGTCCTCTGTGCCGCCCTCAACCTTCTTGAGTATGGATTCTCGACTTCTATAATTGTTCCCACAGCTAACGTTACCCCAGTGATGAAATTATCAAGGCAGCAGAAAAGAACGGAGGCTCGGGTGGCCGATCTGCTCCCGTCACCCTCCGCGACCCGGGACCATCTACCGCTGCGTCACCACGACCCGCCGCCGGACCAGCACCACCGCAGCAGCAACAACGCCCACATCCACAACACTCCAATTCTTTACTTTTACCAGCCAACCGTGGCCCCCCCCCACCAGGAGGCTTTCCACCGAACGGTCCTGGTTTTGCCGGTCCTCAGCAGAGCTATGTTCCCCCTCCTGGTGCACATCCGCGATCGCCTGGCCCGCCGCCTGGCCAAGGCTATCCTAACCCTCGTCCTCCAGCACCTGGTCAACAGCAGTCTACCCCGACTGCTGCCCAACCTCGGAGATTCTAACATCTCTCTCTGTTTCGGGATACCCTGTTTGTGCATTTCCTATTCTGGTCCTTGACAACCGTTCAGACGTTTGACTCAAGTTGGTTGTTGTACATATTACTTATACCTTGCCTTACTCCTTCAAATTGTCAGCTGGCTGGCTGGCTTCGTTGCTGCTGTTCCTTATCTCTCTCCCTCGGTGAGACAATGTGCCCACCATAATGGTAGTAACGTGTATATAGCCTTGTACGAATAAAAGAGCTGTGTCTACTTACATGCCGTGAGGATACGACGGCCTCTCTTTCTAACCGGGTGTAATGGAGACGAGAGTAATCTTACGACTGGCCTTTAACAAGCTTCTCGAGCACGTCTATCGAGACAGCTGTGATCGGCGTTAGTGGTAATGAAAGAGTAGTAAATCAAGTAGAACAAACATTTGGGCCTCTCCAAAGGCAAACCGAGAGCCCTTGCCCAGACAAGCTGAGTGAGGGCACCCAAAGCACGCGAACACCGAAAATCACGGTATAGTACTGTCGCCAGGGGCATCAGTATGGAGGCTGGATATGATCAATACAGTATCGACTACCAACCTTGAATTCAGTGAGACCATAGTGGTATAAGACGCAACCTGAGGTGGCATCAACGTTGGGGTAGGGGTTCTTTGTCTGCGTAACCATTCAGCCAAACGATATCTCACCGAAAAAAGGCGATCACGAACCTTCCCATGTTCCTTGAGGACATCAGGAGCGACCTCAAAGGTCTTATTGACAAGTTGGATAATAGGAGACGCCTTTAACTCAGGCCGGGCCTGACAAAATTCCTGAAGGGCGATGAAACGAGGATCCGGGTTCCTGAGCACACCATGGCCATAACCAGGTACCACTTGACCATTATTGAGAGTCTCCCAGAGGTAGCCTTTGATATTCTCATGAGTGATATTATCGCCGATTTCCTTTTGCATAGCGAGTTGCCAGCGTAGGACTTCCTGGTTTGCAAGACTGGCGGAGGTGGCATAAGGGTCAGCATCGAAAGTAAGATCGCGGAGAAATCGTACCCATGGAGAGGTCCAGCGAGGGCAAACAGGGCAGCAGAATAGGCCAAGTAGGGATCGGAGAGGGTAGAGCCGACAAGATCTGAAGGAAAATCACATGTCATTCCAGCATCGTCTATGAAAAAGGACATCACTTACGAGCGGAGTGAGCAGAAGCGTTACCACCCTCGTGGTCCCCATGAAGGGCAATATAGAGACGAAGGTACTCAGTTAAGCTGTGGTTGCTCCCGTACCCTAAAAGCCTGGTGTAGTTGCCTACAGCCAAGAACGTCACTAACTTGACCCAGACTTGAGTACCCAGCATACTAACCAACAAGGTCCAGATTTCCATCGATGGCTGGAAGCTCATTGCCAGGCTTGTAGACATTGCGGTAGATACGAGCAGCAAGTGCCGGGAGGCGGGCAATAAGAGTCAGGCAATCCTCGAGGGTATGCGTCCAATACTCGGACTTTTTCATGCCATTTTCGTATGCTGCCTGGAATTGACTGTCATGGTTGAGAGCAGCCACGCCAACACCTAACTGGGTCATTGGATGCAAAGTTGGTGGCAGACTAGATACCCCAACTTGATTCAGCGAGCTAGACATGCAACAAATCGGAAACAAACGAGTCGATGAGCCCCTCGATAAACTTGGGCAGTTCTCCCTTTTCAGCAAATTCCCTGGAGAGTTCGCGGGTTTGCTCGGGTGTAGGGACCTGACCTGTCAGGAGAAGCCAGAGCATACTTTCGGCGATGATCTCCTTGCCACCGGGGGCGGGCGGGAGGACTTTTTGGCAGTCCGGAATAGAGAGGCCATGGAAGCGGATACCCTGAATAATAATCAGAAGCAGGATGCGTCGAGCATGGATCACCGACCTCAGTGGGGTCAAGGACGGAGGCTTCCCAGAGCATCGACTTCAACCCTCGCATACCACCAATGATGTTCTCAACCTGTTTGAAGAATTAAATACTGTGCTACGAGTGTCGCAGCGGCGCCGCCCACCTTGACATCACCAACGACGGTCTGGGAGTGTTCGGCTTTCTGAACGACTTAGCATGCAGCTTTGTTGGCGCTCCACAAATTCAGATTGAACTCACAAGTTTCTTAAGCTGCTCCTGCTTTGCGGGAATGACCTCTTTCAAGGTCTCACGAAGGGACTGGGTAAGAATATCAAAGGATAAGCCTTGGCCGCTGCGAGATGGCCCCTATTAGTAAAGTGATATCACCTTGGTCGACGCGAATCTCTTGGGAGGGGCCGAAACTGAGGCCCCACGAAGTAACGACTTGGAAATACTTCGGACAAACATCAGGACACGAAAGACCACGGCAATGAGAAAGCGTTGGGGAGAGTTTACCGACCCTCCCCGGTTATATCGTGCCACTGAAATTACATAGCTGCCGTTTCCGTGTCTTATGTAATCCAATGGCTCGCCAGCACATCCAAGGACTGAACACGTCGACCGTTGCAATACTCTTACTTCCTCCCCCATGGCGTCCGTCCTGGTCCCCGTCGTGTACATCATAATCGTCTTTGGTGGCCTCTTCGTATTCAGTCACTTCTACCGCAGACACACCTCCAGTACGTCTTCCTCCTCCCAACCTATATATAATTCATTTAACCTTTGGATTCACAGAACAAACATTCGACCCTTATTTCCCTTCGCATCCAGAACGTAACGCGTACATCACACTCCTTCAGCGAACCGACCCACCCGCTTCGGATGCCCTTCTTAAATCTGCCCTCGTTCGTCGCGCTATGGCCGACGTCCAGCGCGTGCTGAAAATCCGTGAAGACAAGCCCGCTCTCCAAGGTCTCCTGCAGAAAGGTTCAATAGGCGACGACCTATGGAACAGCCTTTTGGCCGCAGAAAAAGAGCTAGAAGCGGAAATTATGGAAGTGGTGGCGGAGGCAAACTCCTTTGTTGAGGGTTGGGGTCAAGTTATCTTCCCGACCGCCAATGAGATGCTCGCAAATGAGAAAATGCGTGCATTATTCGAGCGCACTGCCGAGGCCAAGTCTGAAATTGGTGCGTCTGCACTCTCTTCCCCCCATTGAGCTGTTCTTTAACAAGTCTCCAGAACAAAAATACGGGGTGAAGGCAAAGCCTGAAACGACGCCTGCGGCCTCTTCGGTAACATCTTCGTTTACCAGACCCACAAATGGCCTGCCCACCCCCTCTACCCCTAAAACAGGTGTCGACAGCGTAGGATCGAGCGATGGCGAACCGACTGTTTCAAGACTTTTAAGAGGCGTAAGCGGGTTCCCGTTTATATCCTTTTTCCAGCTCACCATCTCGTTCAGGGCAAAAAGAATCAGAAACACAAGTAGATACTCCCACCCGCCGATCTATACCGCTCGTCGACACTTGTACAGTCTAGCCCTAATACTATACGGTGTATTCAAGGGATCTCAGGTTATTTTGTCCAACAGAGAGAAAGTAGGATCGATGAGTTACATAAGGCGTGAACAGAAGAGTAACTGAGTTCTACAGGGACTATCCAGGGGCCTAAAATAGTCCCCTAACTAGTCCTTGCCTTGTCAATATGATCCAGACCTAAAGCATCTGGTGCGAACTGGTTTTCGTATATGATGTCCTCTGTGACCCAAAAGCAATCAATTCATTTGGTAGCGGGGCTCATATCAAAGACGCATACCATCTTCAATGTATAACTGCTGCTTGAGTGTCACCGGTAAAACCATGGCAAAACGATACTCCGCAAATTCTTCATCGGGAACTCTTATTCTCATTTGCAATCGCTTCTTTGTCTCAATGAATTTCTCCCCCTTCGAGGGATCTCAGTCCTGGTTGCGACCCCGTCGGATAACATGTACGCACCCGCTTCACGACAAACTTGAACGGAACACCATGTGTCCGCGACAACTCCTTGGAAAAGTGGAAAACCCCAATCACCTTGTCCGAATCATCAGCTTCCAGTTCCTCTTTCGGTATCTCCTATATTCAAAGTCAGGCTATTTGTGTCCAATATCCACGGAATTGGTATACCTCGGCATACAACTCAACAGGATCCGGAATGTTACCAATCATTTCTGTCCCCGTGAACTCTTTCTGCATCTTCCCGTCCTTGGATATTTCGAATATCCGAATCTTGTGGGTGCCATTGGGAGTCAATGTGACAAGTTTCGATAGATGGTCGGCCAGTTCGTGAACCATGCTGGTTTTGGGCAAGAGGAAGGCGTGCGTTGCCTCCTCCTTGTTATAGAAGCCAGTCCAGATGACTTTGAGGCTGCACTTGGTCTCGAGCTCAACTATACTGACATCCAACTTTTCGTAGAGAATGACGGTGGTTGCTGGACTGATATAACCAGGCCCCATGATTTCCGATATGCTCTGGTTCAATGACCTCTTGAGCACGGATTTTGGTGAACCGTTGCCACCATGTGTTGTTCTGAAGCGTAGTTTGATGGGGTCGTGTCGAAGGTGCTCTCCCACCTTAGCTGCCATCTGTGGGCATGTCAGACTCTACTGTTTACCGAGTGCCAGAGAACGTACGATGTCGTAATTGTGCTTTTTGCTGAGAATGAGGCTGAACTCTGGATGGTCATGGTCTACCTCTTCGAGCTTGGGCTTGAACGTGATCATGATACGGTTCTGGAGAAAATCGTAGAATTGAAGGGGGTTTGAATACAGGCCTTGCGCTTCAAGGTCATGGATCCTATAGTTGGTTAGCGTGGGTGCGAACTGTGAGGAAGAGAAGGTTTACTCTTTCTCTGGTAAATCGACCTGGAAGCAGATGATGTCTCCATCCCGTATTTCACTCTGGGCGAATGAGAGGCTGGGTCTCATAAGCTCAATCATTCCAGGTTTGATTTCCTGAATAGAATCGACACGAGTAAGAGATTATAGCTCGAGTATTTAGAAAGGTGATCCAACCTCGTAGATTTTCAACGGCGTTCCGAGTGTCCAACACATTCGTTCGTTGATTGCTGGGATGAGATCACTGACCTTAGCATCCCTCAGCACATGTATCCTGCCTACCCCACAAATCGATTGCTTAGGAGTATCAAAGTGTTTCAAAAAGATTATGATGGATTGCGGGGGAGGAACAGACTATCCATATTACGTCAGTCACAACCGAGTTGGGTGGAGAAGAGTGCGATGCACCTCGGACGGATCAGGAATGATGTCGAGATAGAGGCGAAGGTCATTCTGGCGAGCACCCATGTTAGTGCGAATCGCCTCGACCGCTGAACGACGTCAGCACACGGCGCCGGGGTGTTATGCTGATCACTCACTGAGTGTCGGCTCGTTTTCGGGGATGAGAGTATCAGGTCGAACAGTCCCGTTTTGCCTGTTTACCATTACCCGCAGTCTGAATCGAATTTCTGGACGGCTGAAGTGCTGGGCCACTTTTTGCTTGAAAGTACTATATGTCTCCGTTCTCGATACACGGAAACTAGGCAGATCGGACGCCGGCCATTTCGTTTCATCGAAGGTGGCCAGGTCGAATCCTTCGTGGCGAGAGAATGTCTCGTCCGTGACAACCTGACTGAGATGTTAGAATAATATGAGCCCAGGGCGACCCCGCAAATAGACCTTGGCAGTGAGAAAAAGCCGTTGATCCTCCCTCTCCTTCTTCTTCATCTCCATTGATAAGCGTTCTTCGTCAAACTGACGTTCTTTTTGTCGTATTATGTGATCGAAGTCACATAGCACACAAGCTGGAGAACGTACTTATATGAAGGGGAGTGTCCCACTCATTCAGAGGCGCCAAAACTTCGTTGACTCTAGTTTCCCGGATATAAATCAACACGTACGCGTTTGTAAAACGTCCCGTGGGATGAACTTGGTCATGCTGGAGCGCAGGAAGATGAACATCGGGTGGTTCACCTCCATAACTTGTTTCTAGAACCTCCCTATCTGTGATGGGTATCACACGATCGTCATCAAACTTCAACCATTTCCCATCTCGGTCAGGTTTGATAAGAGTGAAATAATGACCTCCATGAAGGCCTCCAGAATGAATCCAGGCACCATGCAGTTTGTAGATCCAAGGCTCCGAGCGGTCTGTGGAGGGATCAAGGAATTCAGCGAGGTCTATTTCAAAGGGGGATTCGTGTCGATCGTTGATCTTGACCATGGAGTCCCGCTGGATATCGTACTCAAACCGTTTGAGTCGAAGGTGGAGGACAGGAGGGAATGTCTGGAAGATGAGACCTTTCTTGGCATCCTGTAGACCATATCCTTCGGCCTGGTACCTGAACTGGCCGTCAAGCGTTTCAATGGCAGTGTAATCCTTAAGGGAGTCGCGCAATGTCTTCAGGCCCTTGACATTCAGTTCGAGGTCTGGCCAAAGGAATGAGTAATCATGTAATTCTGTGAACATGATCTCATACCGCTAAACTCTTCAACCCTTGAGGATTCGTAATTGACGTTGATGCACTTGATGTAACTCTTCATCTTACCGACAAAGAGCTTTGTGATTGTATTTTTGACCCTGGTGTTCTAGGTAATGTATGAGATACCCCCGCAGGCCACCCTGAAGTTCATGTTGCACACCTTCATTTTAGACTCTAACTTATCCTGGAGCACTCGGTGGAATTCATGTGCATCATGTTGGAGGAATGAATCAAGAGACTTCCAACCAAATGACATGGTCAATTCTGTTGTACCTGGCAGAAACTGTCGGGCTTGCTGACGTGCCAGCCAAGGACAATCGAGACATACCGACAGGTTGCTCCGATGTCTGGAGGCAAAAGAAAATCCGTTGAAGAGCCAAGGCTGTGCTCTCGGTGGGCTTGTCATCTTGAGTTGGTATTTGGTAGACAGCCTGGTGGCATGGGCGTGGAGAAGAGGGGGCGAGCCAGAGAAAGGTCGCTCACCTTGCGGAAATAGCGGTTGCAGAAGAGCGATTGAAGGACTATGTTCAGGTAGCCAGTTGCACCTTGATTTTTCAAACCAACGTAGCCAGTGTGCTTTTTTGAGTCATAGCTACGGAATAAGTCATATGCAGGAGGATGTTTAATAGGCAAGAGGACTTACTTGACGAAGTTGTGCCAGAGCACGCCAGTGGGATCTTCAAGCACCCGAACAAACACCGTGACATCTGCTGATTCGTTTTCCACTGCGGGTCGCGATTTGCCCTCTTGAATGGAGGAAAGCTTGGAGAGCTGGCTGAATCGGGTGAACCCCCAATCGGGCTCTTCAGCAATAAAACGATGATGGGCATCTGGGGCGACATGAGTTGAGAAACAAGACCTGGTCCCACGAATGCTCACTGCTGACGGTGAATATGGTGGGATCAAGGGGATTCGAGATAACCAGGGCAAACTGAGTGCAGACATGCCACTCCTCAGGTGAGTCTTTAGGACCAACATGCTCGAGATAGATAGACACCGTGTCATCAGGGGGAGCGTTCGAGTTGCCGAAAGGAAACAAGAGGATACGCCTGCAAGGGCACGGCTGGAAGTTGGCACTTGTGATAATATAGCAAATAGTGACTGACCATTTATGGCCACCACAGTCAAACCCAGGACTAGTTAGCTTCCTTCCCAACTTCTTCCAATTTGTCAACCTCCAAATAAAGGCCTTGAAATCTTTCACGTCATGCCCTAGGTCTGGCAAGTGTCTAGCCGTGAAGCGCGCATCTGGAACGCGAGGGGGACGATGTTCAGGCCTCCACAAAGATGGACAGACATAGTGATGATGCTCACGATCTGTCACTGATACCTTATCGCTGAGGTCCATCAGGAGTGTTTTCTTTGTCTGAAGGCTGCAATTAGTGAACGGTCTGGACCATCGAGGAAGGCACAACAAACCGCTGATAAACTACACTACTGAGATCGCTCGGTGAGCCAATATATAAGCTTACGGAACTGATAGTCGTCAGAGGTGTGACTGATGGCATCTGCCATCCCTGGTTGTGGGGAGCCAAGCTCCATAACTCAAGTACTCAGAGACGGCGGGCAGCCAGGTCATAGTTACATTAGGTTCCATTAGTCCTTCGCTCGCCACAGCCAAGTAGAGGGTGCACTTTCGTGAAATAGATAGCTTAGCTCCAGATCGCCATCTCTGATTGCATCGCATTGTTTCGGGGAGCTCCAGTCGACAGACTGGCCATCGGGGGCACCTCTGGCACTATCGTTCGATGAACTCGAAAATAAATACGCGCCCCGCTCACAGTAAAATATGTCACCATCCTTCATATCTTTTTTGCGCTTGGAGGGGGGTATGGAAAAGTCACCGTTCGATGTTCAACCTCGAATTTTTAAGAGGATGGCTCCTGGCATTTCAATAGAACAGTTCCTACACTCGCCGGTGCGTTGGGCCCTCTTTGTTCGGAGTGTGATGCATATACGTATCAGACTCCATTGGAGAACTCGTCCACCTCATATCAGGGTGACGCCTGCCACGGGTGTCTATGAACACAAGTCCGCCCCCTCCCCTCCCCCTTGTTGGCCAGCGGGAAGAACCTGCAAATAGAACATATGGAAGTCGAGGCCGGAAACGAACTTTATTTAGAGGCTCCGTCAAAGCGGTTGCGAAGATAGCCCTGTCCTTACTCAAAACAAGGGATCTTTAAGGCCCTCCGTACCCTCCCAGAACGAGAATGCGGAACCCTGAAGAGAACCTTGCTGCTACCTTTGACCGACTTGCAAAATGTGTGGACAGCATACCCACTCAAGTGTCGGCAGAGCGTAAAGGGACACCATTCCAAGCCAACACAATATTCATACTTCCTTTGAATCCCATTAATCAAAATTTCAACAATCCGTTCGGAGGGCTCATCTTGGTTTGCAGCAAATGCGGGGATTTAGTGATTAGTGATTGATTCTTGAGGCCAGTGGAGAGAGACAGAAGGCAGATCCTCACTTGCTGACCGATGGCCGTGGGTCGAAATTTCTTCAGCCGACCCTTAATATGTATTCGTAGGGGGAAAGGGAATAGGTACAGGACATTATTGTGTTGAACAGCACATGGGAAGAGAGTACAGTGATGGTAGAATCGAGAAATAACATGAGATGTAAACTGAATAGCGCAGGGCTAAAAAGTAAGAGGGGGGACTCAACTATCCTCGAATTACAATGGCCCTTTCGCCACCTGTTCTTGTTCTTGAAGACCTGTCAACGTGATCCAAACCCAGCACATCTTCGGGCGCAAATTGATGTTCATATATAGTATCCTCTGCGGTCCAAATTCAACTTGTGGTTGGTCAAGCGTTGATAGCATCAGTACATACCGTCTTCTATATAGGAGGGTTGCTTGAATGTCATAGCTTGAATTAGAGCGAAGCGATACTTTGCAAACTCCTTGTCAGGAACGCCTATTCTGGCTTGCAATCGCTTCTTTGTCTCAATGAATTTCTCCCCCTTCGAGGGATCTCAGTCCTGGTTGCGGCCCCGTCGGATAACATGTACGCACCCGCTTCACGACAAACTTGAACGGAACACCATGTGTCCGCGACAACTCCTTGGAAAAGTGGAAAACCCCAATCACCTTGTCCGAATCATCAGCTTCCAGTTCCTCTTTCGGTATCTCCTATATTCAAAGTCAGGCTATTTGTGTCCAATATCCACGGAATTGGTATACCTCGGCATACAACTCAACAGGATCCGGAATGTTACCAATCATTTCTGTCCCCGTGAACTCTTTCTGCATCTTCCCGTCCTTGGATATTTCGAATATCCGAATCTTGTGGGTGCCATTGGGAGTCAATGTGACAAGTTTCGATAGATGGTCGGCCAGTTCGTGAACCATGCTGGTTTTGGGCAAGAGGAAGGCGTGCGTTGCCTCCTCCTTGTTATAGAAGCCAGTCCAGATGACCTTGAGGCTGCGCTTGGTCTCGAGCTCAACTATACTGACATCCAACTTTTCGTAGAGAATGACGGTGGTTGCTGGACTGATATAACCAGGCCCCATGATTTCCGATATGCTCTGGTTCAATGACCTCTTGAGCACGGATTTTGGTGAACCGTTGCCACCATGTGTTGTTCTGAAGCGTAGTTTGATGGGGTCGTGTCGAAGGTGCTCTCCCACCTTAGCTGCCATCTGTGGGCATGTCAGACTCTACTGTTTACCGAGTGCCAGAGAACGTACGATGTCGTAATTGTGCTTTTTGCTGAGAATGAGACTGAACTCTGGATGGTCATGGTCTACCTCTTCGAGCTTGGGCTTGAACATGATCATGACACGGTTCTGGAGGAAATCGTAGAATTGAAGGGGGTTTGAATACAGGCCTTGCGCTTCAAGGTCATGGATCCTATAGTTGGTTAGCGTGGGTGCGAACTGTGAGGAAGGGAAGGTTTACTCTTTCTCTGGTAAATCGACCTGGAAGCAGATGATATCTCCATCCTGGATCTCGCTCTGAGCGAATGTCAGCTTGGGTTTCATGACCTCAATCATTCCAGGTTTGATTTCCTGCGTAGAACTATCGTGAGCAGGTTGCTGTTATACAGAGGAGGGTAACTCAACCTCGTAGAGTTTCAGGGGCGTTCCAGGAGTCCAGCGCATTCGTTCGTTGATAGCCGGAATGAGATCGGAGACCTTGCCGTTCCTGGACACATATACCTTACCCATTCCATATAATCCCTGTCGGGAGGTATCAAAATGTTTCAAAAAGATCATGATGGATTGTGGAGGCGGGTCGGGCTATTTGTGGCATGTCAGTTGGCTGCCTGGTGAGCTTGGGACAGAGAGTATAGCCAACCTTAGATGGATCAGGAACGACGTCAAGATAGAGGCGAAGATCGTTTTGACGAGCAGCCATGTTGTTACGAATCACCTCGACCGCTGGGCTATGTCAGCACACGGATTGAGTAGTGTGCCAACCACTTACTGAGGGCTGGCTCGTTTTCCGGGATGTGAGTATCAGGTCGAACTGTCTTATTTTGCCTATTCACCAAAACCCATAGCCGAATCTGGTTTTCTGGGTAGTTGAAGTGTTGAGCTACTCTGTTCTTGAATGTACTATATGTCTCCGTCTTCAAGACACGGAAGCTAGGCAATTCGGACGCTGGCCAATTTTTCTCGTCGAATGTGGCCAAATCAAATCCCTCATGACGGGAGAATGTCTCGTCCGTGATAACCTGGTTAAGGTGTTAAAATGAATCCGAGTGCGAATATGACATGTGCAGACCTTGGCGGTGAGGAAAAGGTGTTGTTCCTCTTTTTCCCTCTTCTTTGCCTCCATCTGTAAGCGTTCTTCGTCGAGTCGACGCTCTGTTTCCAGTGTTAAGCGCAGGAAAAATACCAAAACCACGCGGAATACGCACTCAGGTAAGCCGGAGTGTCCTCGTCTGCCAAAGGCGCTAGAACCTCGCTGACTGCCATTTCTCGGATATAGACCAACATGTATGCATTTGTGAAGCGTTTCATGGCTCGAACTTGGTTGCGCTGGAGTGCAGTTGGAAGGCCATTGAGTGGTTCACCGCCGTAGTTTTCTTCCAGAACCTCTTTGTCTGTTACGGGTGTCACACGATCATCGTCAAACTTTAGCCATCTTCCATCCCGGTCTGGTTTGATGAGAGCGAAATAGTGGCCACCGTGAAGGTCCCCGGAGTGAACCAAAACACCATGCAATTTGTAGATCCAGGGTTGAGAGCGATCTGCGGAAGGATCGAGGAATTCAGCAAGGTCTATCTCAAAGGGGAATTCGTGTCGGTCGTTGATCTTGACCATAGCATCTCGCTGTATGTCGTATTCGAAACGTTTGAGCTGAAGATGAAGAACTGGCGGGAACGACTCGAAGATAATGCCTTTCTGGGCATCTTGCAGTCCATACCCTTCGGCCTGGTACTTATTCTCGCCGTCCAGTGTTTCGACTGCAACATAGTCTTTGAAGGAGTCATGCAGCGTCTTCACGCCCTTGACATTTAGTGAGATATCTGGAAAAAGGAATAAATGATGGGCATTTCCAGTGTTATAGACTCATACCGTTGAACTCTTCAATTCTTGAAGACTCATAATCAACATTGATGCATTTGACGTAACTCTTCATCTTGCCAACAAAGAGTTTTGCGATGGCCCCTTCAGCTTTGGTACCCTGGGTGAATGTAAGGCTTGCGCGGGATATTCTAAGTCCATCTCTCGCACCTTCATTTTAGACTCCAACTTATCCTGGAGTACCCGATTAAACTCTTGTACATCGTGTTGGAGGAAAGAATCAAGAGATTTCCAACCAAACGACTTGGTCAGTTCCGTTGTTCCTGATAGGAAACATCAACTTTCCTTGCTGAATACTTGGGGTTGTATCTGAACATACCAACAGGTTGATCTGATGTCTGGAGGTGGTAGAACACCCGCTGAAGAGCAAGGGGAACACTTTCCACAGGATTATCGTCCTCTGTCGGTATTTGGTAGACAGCCTTGCGACAGCTATGAAGAATTGGAAGTGAGGAAGGGAAGGGGGTCGCTCACCTTGCGGAAATAGTGAGTGCAGAAAAGCGATTGAAGGAGTGAGTTCATATAGCAAGTCGCGCCTTGATTTTTCAAGCCGATGTAGCCGGTCTCCTTCTTTGAATCGTAGCTGTTGGGGGCGCCGTCAGCGGAAGGATGATTAGCATGTGTGGAAATTCACTTGACAAAATTGTGCCATAGCACGCCGGTGGGATCCTCAAGCACCCGGACAAACACCGTGATGTCTGCAGATTCATCTTCTATTGTAGGCCGCGTGTGGCCTTCTTGCACGGAGAAAAGCTTGCGGAGCTCGCTAAAGCGCGTAAAACCCCAGTCGCACTCTTCAGCAACAAAACGATGGTGGGCATCTAAAACAGCATGAGATGATACGTGGAAGGTAGCCCCACAAATACTCACGGCTGACGGTGTATATAGTAGGATCGACAGGATTCGAGATGACCAGGGCAAACTGAGCGCAGGCGTGCCACCCCTCAGGCGACTTCTTAGGTTCGGCGTAATCAAGGTAGACTGACACCGTATCGTTAGGGGGAGCGTTCGAGTTTCCAAAGGGAAACAAGAGTATGCGCCTATGGGTACAGGATTCGAAGTCGGTGACTGATATCTGTGGTGATACAGCAAACGGTGACTGACCATTTATGCCCGCCACAGTCGAATTCGGGACCCGTTAACTTCTTTTCCAACTTTTTCCAGTTCGTCAGCCTCCAAGTAAAAACCTTGAAATCTTTCACATCGTGTCCTAGGTCTGGCATATATTTGGCCGCGAAACCCTCGTCTTAAAGAAAGAGTAATATTCCAGTTTCCGCAGCGACGGTGGTAATAAACATGATGCTTACGATCTGTTACTGGTACAGTCTCGTCCACCTCCATCATGGGAGCACCATTGTGTTTCTCCTCCAAAACATCCATGGAGTCTTTCTGGGGGTCATCATCAGTGGACATGTTGTAGCCCATATGAGAGGGAGTGACGAACCATTGATGACCACGCCGTAGAGTGGTGTTGAGATTGGTCGGCGGGTGAAGGCGGTCGGAATATAATCTATAAAAGTGAGAAGGCTGATCTTGAGAAGGGAAATGGTGTCCGTGCTTGGCTTGTGTGAAGCGACACTTGATACGGAGTGCCTTACTCATACGTCTGAGGGCACACTCGCAGCACCGGCGGCTGTTGCCGAGTAACGGCTATCTCCGGCCGGAGGGGGTATATATACGGTGCAGTCCTTGTTCTCCTCGACTTTGTTATCCTCGCAACTTGGAATTCTCACTTCGCGCGTGTATTTTGTTAAGTGTCTCGTGTCTTTGTTCTTGTCAGCCACACAACCCTTAAATTGTCTCGACAGGGAGAGTGTTTCTTCAGCAGCTTCGTCGCTGTCCTACTGTCGTGTAATGAGTCAAAGTTGTGTAAAATCAACAACTAGTGATACAGCGTTCCATGTTGATTTCGTTCTGAGGTTGACTTGGTCTGCTTCACTTGCAATGCCCTCGTGGTTGTCGATAGCGATGTCGGATTCCCGTCTCTGTCGAATGCCAGCAGGTTGGCATACACCATACACCGTACTATACATACACTTGTAATATGGACCAGAGCAATAGACGGGGTTTATTGCGCGCTCCGTCAGACTCGTGCAAATGCCATGTTTTTCTGTTGGGTGACCAAAAAGGGTAGTAACCACTCCGGCTTCGCCTCATGGGCGCAAAGCCATCTATGACCCACCCGTTTCATGGTCGGCGCGCCATACCTTTCTCGACCACCTCAACACGAAAAGCTAGAGCAGGCCTCATTCATTCCTTTTCCCATATCTATTGTGAAGCTTCTGGATGAAGAGTTTCTTCCAGCGTCTTCATGATAGCCAGCCGGGCACATCGAGATCTAGAATCAAGGATGCCTCGTACAAACAATGGATGCCTTCATCCAAACCGGAAAAAGACCGTGGACAACCGTCTAACGGTGCTGAATCTAGTGCTAATCCTTATACCAAGCTACACACAACCAGGACCGATGCATCCCGCCCAAACGATTTACCCTATGTTGATGCCCTTGGCCGTGTCACTACGGACTACGCTACTCGATTTTCCACTGTCCCAGGCCTTTCAAGCAGCCGTAACGCACAAAAAAGTGCTCCCCTCTCGCAGCTTCATCCAGCAGGCCCATCTAAGGCTCATCCCCCGAAGCCTCCAGACAATGTCAAAGATGATGCCAAACCCCCCGTGAAGCGGGAGAACACTCCGGAGGTTTCTGGAAACGAGAAAGATGCCCCAGTCCGTGTGAAGGCCGACCGGCCAAGCCGATTAGGCAAGGCTGCTACCTCATCTGCTTCCCAACAACACCCGATTTGGATTCCCCCAGACTCACAGGTATCATCTAACGAGAAAGGGAAGAAGAGGGATAGGCCGCGCGAGCATGGACCAGGCCGTGAGATGGAAGGGAATGAACGCCGGCGAGTAGAAGCAAAGGAAAAGGAGCGAGGCACCAAGGAGCCCCGCCGAGATCGAGTCGGAAGAAACAAGGCGAGGGAGGTCGAGAAGAAGCAACAGGAAGGGGAACCACACGACAGGGATTTCAAGGATTATAATCAAATACGTGAGAGAGAGTGGCGAGAGAGGGAGCGATTCGTCAGAGAACGGAGAGAAAGGGATAGAGAAGGGAAGGAGAGTGGCAGGGACAAGGACAAGGAGTGGGAATCGGAACAACCAGAAAAAGAGCAGAAACAGAAGGAACATCTAGACAGGGATGTTAAGGAGAGGCAACAGCGGGAGAGAGAGAGAGAAGAACGAGAAAGGGAGCGAGAACGGAGAGAAAGAGAACAGCAGGAGAGGGAACAGCGAGAAAAAGAGCGCAGAGAAAGAAGGGAAAAAGAACACCAGGAGAGGCAGAGACGGGAAAAAGAACGGCGAGAGCAGGAGCAGCTGGAGAGGGAACGCAGAGAGGAAGAACGACGGGAACGAGAACAAAGGGAACGAGAACGCAGACAGGAGGAGAAGTGGGAAAGGGAGCAACGAGAGATCGAGCGTAAATATCGAGAACGGCTACAAAAGGAGGCAGAACGCAAACAAGCAGAGCAGAAGGAAAGAGAACGCGACCGAAAGGAGCAGCGGGACTCTGAACGCAAGGAGAAGGAACTGCAGCGAAAAGAATTTGAACGCGATCCGCGGGAGCTGGATCTACTCCAAGTCGAACGTGAGAGGCAGGAGCAGAGGAAGAGAGAGAGAGAGCTATGGGAGGAGCAACTTGAAAGAGACCGCGAAGAAAGGGATCGCCGCTGGCGAACCGAAAGACTTCATGATAATCCCGAGCTTCGTCTCACCGAAATCGGAGCCGCCGTCAAACACACTTCACGGCCAAGAAATAAAGATCGAACGGAGGGTATAATCGGGTCTGACAGGGAACAGGGAAAAACGTCGGAATCGGACAAACGTCAAGCAGCTCATGTTCCTCAAAATGCCACCCCGCCATCGAGGCCGGATCGCGGGATCCAAGATGGGGAGAATATTCGGTCTACCGAGCTCGTGAAAAATCAGCACTCGTACAATGGTGTGGTAGACCCTCTCAGTACCGAGCGGCAAAGTCGCAAGCATACCACCCGAGAAGATGGACATGCGTCTGAGGTGCCTCTTCTAGTTCTCAGATATTAATTTGTAGCTAACTGCTGTATATAACAGGCTTCACAACGCGTTCTGCCTGCCACCACTCTCCACGATTCTACTAGACGTAATGGGATCGTTCCGGAACCGGCGAGAAACCCCATACATTCCTCATCTCAACCTCATCGGGAAGCCCACACGCTGGCACCGCCCACGACAATAATACTCACTCCGCATCTTAGTAGCGCTCCTAGTCGTGTCATGTCGCCGGCACCCCCCGGCCCAGGGGCTCCCTCGACTGCAACAGTGGGATTGGTTCCATCTGTTATACATGCCTCCGGTTGCGTACCCCGTGACAGCTCTAATCTGGAGGGCCGTTCGACTGGAGAACTTACACAAATTGCTCATTCAAATCACCTTACAGCGTCCTTATCACGCCCTGAGCTTCTTCCACAGGAGCTTCATCGGGCCGCCGTCGCTACAACAAAAGAAATTTCTAATCCGGGTCACACCTCATCCCGTGCTGCACCTCCGGATCCTCCTGTACAGGACAGTCTCCCCACGGTGATAATAACACAAAACACATATTCGAATCACTCCTCGGTCCGCCCCCCGCCCCCGGATCCTTCCGCGCTGGGTGGTCGTTTTCTTCCAGTATCTATAACCTCGCAGGGTCACTCTTCGCCATCTGGAGCTGTTCCTCCCAATCCACCTGCCCGTGAGACTTCTGGGCCAAGTGACGCATTAACCTACACCCTACCTCCCGATCCCCCTGCTCAAGAAGGATACCCACTTGCAAAAGTGGCAACCCAAGACCCATACGCAGCTGCCCATGCTCTACTCCCTGCCCAGGAGGGTCATTCTTCAGGAGCAAGCCTTTATCCTGCCCGCAATGCCGAATTTTCTGCCCAGCAGAACAGCTTGACCACAGCGGCACCGCTACCCCAAGGTATACACACAGGGGTTCCTTCTCACAATGTTCTTCTTGAGCCCCAGGGTCATCAAAAGTATCCGGCAGTTAAAACCCCATCCGCTGGTAATCCTCCGGCTCGTGTGGAGGTCTCTAACCCTTCATCTGAAGAGACCATGGAAAGTGACTTGTCTGATCCAAATATTGTCACTGACCCTTTTTTAGACTCTCAGTTATGACACCCGAGAGAGCCGGAATCAAGCACGCACTAGGGAAGGGAAAGAGGGGGACACAGCCCCCATTTTACAATCGCAGCTCGACCGGGAAACTGCCCCGACCCCTACAAATCCAGATATAACAATATCGCGAGCCAAGACAAGCAAACGCACGAGCACCCCGCCTGTACAGCCAGAGGTATACTTCTTTCGCCACCCATATTACTCATGCTCAATTCATGATTAGCCCCTATACCATCAAATTATTGCACCGACTAGCGATAAGATCCTGGTACAACCTTTGAATATGGCATCGCAATCACGTAGCTCTCCTCATTCAGACAAGACCCCTCTGCAAGCATTTATTCCATCAACTTGCCGTACATATCTCAAAGATAGGTCCAATAATCAGGACACCCATGCCCAGGAATTTATTCGACCTACCACCCCAGTGACAGGATTTCATGATTCGATCCTGGACCACGGACAACAGGGCTACGGCAATCCTCGCCCCATTCTTCAACAGGGGGCTGAAGGCTCTCAGCACCCAGAGCATCACCGCCACCACCACGAAGGTAACATCGTGCAGCGCGGTGGAAAGCCCTCACCGAGGTCTCAGACCGTCGAGAAACTGCAGCAGTTCATGCCGTTTGAACCCCGGCAAGGGGCTATCCAGTTCTCGGCAACAGCTGTCGAATTAACAGAAGACCGTGGAAAGGTACCAAATGTTGCTCCCCATGCTCAGGCTGAAGGCAGCATAGGAGCCACCAGCAGAAAGCGCTATACTTCAGAGGTTCAACCCACTGCGTCAGCGTCAGCTGGAAATTCCGCCGTTCAGGCCAACCAGCAGTCGTGTAGGCCAGACGCCGGCAGTGTCTCTGTCCTTGTTTCGCACTATGAGCGTATGGATGAGGCAGCACGAGTCGGAAGTCCGATTACCAGGCCTGGAACAATACTTTCCCGTCCAGAAGTTGCGAATCAAAATCAGCGCGAACTCGTCCCTGGGCTTCACCGGGACCTGTCA
The DNA here is from genome assembly GCA_023014365.1 of Lepiota brunneoincarnata. Lineage (NCBI taxonomy): Eukaryota > Fungi > Basidiomycota > Agaricomycetes > Agaricales > Agaricaceae > Lepiota > Lepiota brunneoincarnata. The sequence continues at coordinate 1,708,468 of JAEBUN010000005.1, forward strand.
GGACTAGAAAACTCGCGGATTGACCGATCGACAATTGCCGTTGACCCTCATTCATCTCCTCCGGGCACGACCCAGCCTCAATCCGTTCAGCTCACAGCGCCAAGACCGGACCGGACCAGCAAATTCGATGCTCGCTCCTATCCAGGTTAGTCCTGTCGTTTTCCCTCACTGGCCCATCTGACATGCAGTTGCGGAAAAAATAGTCCACCACTCTGGCATCCACCCTGCGCTCCTTGAGCCTGCATTAGATCATACTATTTCTCAGCAAAACACCGGCGGCCGCTACTCCTCTGCGAAAGTCTCTCGAGCCACTTCGGAAAATCAGGCATTAACAGCTAATGACTACCTTGAAACAAGTGGCCGGAATCCCGCCGATATTCCTGCTCCTTCACAAAGTAATCCTCGTTCAGAACAACCAGTTGTGACCGAGACAACACTCAGGGCAGCATCTAGAGCTGCCCCGGGAAAACCAAGTGGTGACTTGTTCGCCTCCAACACGCTGGCTGAGGGTATTATGGAAGGACGACAACAAGCCATGTTGTCTTCTTATGAGCATAGGGCTCAAGTTCACCAGCATACGGGTAGCAAGAAAGAATCCGATCTTACCCTCCAACAGTTGACGTATCCTAATGACAGCACCGTTCGTGGCTTCCTGCCGAGTCACCCTAGCTCGGTGCCCCACCAGCGTGAAGGCCGGCCGTCACGAAATCAACCTGCAGAAGGTTCGAAGCCATTAACCACCAAGGAAAATCCAGTTGAAGCTCCACAAACTGGCCAATCCAAGTCACAATCACACCTGTTTCCAGGAGGTCATCGGGTTGCTGTATCTATTTCCGACAGTCGTTACATTCCTCAGCGCGTAGAGGATCTACATCAGGCTCAACAACTAACCGAAACCACCTATCTCGCGCCACCATCCTCGCAGATGTACCCCCCAGAAATGAGCGCGTCAACATCGCTGCATACTTATCCTCCTACCCAGGGCTCATCCCCGGGCGAGCGAAGACGGAGCAAGCATATACAAAGCAATAGCTCTCCTCATCCCCAGCAACGATCTCCTCTTATGTCGACCGATGGAACCTCCGTTTCGCCTCAGCGCACCGGAAACTCGGTTCATCCTAAAATGGACGAGGAGCCCCGCCCTCGGGGTCAAAGGGCTCCGACCCAGATTAAGCATGAGAAATTGGCAGAGCTATTGTCTTCGCTTCCGTCCGGAGGGCAGGATGTCCCTCACCAGTCCTATCTTCATGATGCCCGCCGAAACCTGGCGTCCAGGTTGGAGCAACAAACGGACGGTCCCTCCAACTGGAGTACTGGCACGTCCAGCGGTAATACCGAATCCTCCCGCTTGCGCAGTTCGTCCGGTCGTGGGGATCACTCACCTGGACACCCCAGAGGGGGTGCAAGCCCCTCAGGGCCTTCAAGCTCTTCTACTTCATTCGGCCACAACCCGGACCCTTCTGCTAAAGACTACAATCATACCCGAAGCTCACCTGTGATCTCTCAGCACACTCCGAGTCCCCGCGTTAGAGCTGTCGCCACGGAGGGCAATCCGGATTCTGGGCTACAGTCCGTAACACAGCAACGTGATGAAGCTTCACGTTATGCACCGGGACTTCCTCCACATCGGCCGCCTTCCACCCGTGGAAAGGAACAAGAACCAGTCTCTAATATAGAAGATATAAATTCCCGGAAACCTCACAACGCTGTGACTCAAGCGACCTACGACATAAAAGTGAAAACTGATGATACCAACAGAACATCGAACGCGCCTGTGAACCCTATACTCCAGCAATATAGCGGAAGGAGCATATCTCAACGAGATGGACAACGCACGGACTCCCATATTCCTCCTCAGCGTGCATCTACTGCGCATAGCCGTTCACGGTCCGAGTCACAAAATCCTCATGAATCGTCTGCAACGCATCCACGTTATCCATCTATCTCTCCCCGGGAAACTCACAACGCCGCGTTATCTCAAGCCCAAAGTCTGCCTCATGGCCCTCCCCCAAACTTACATCATCCCCCTTCTGTACCCCCAGTTGCAACGTCCGAGTCATCCGACCAGATGCAGCGCTCGCGCTCACATTCAATCAATCACTCACAGGCTTCAACCACAAGAGAGGAGTCTCAGGCGCCACAGATGAGATCCACACCTTCCCGAAAAAGCACACCCTTGCCACCGGAAACTCGCCATCCAAGCTCTGCCTCTGCTCCCCAATCCATCACTCCAAAAACCTATGAGATTTGGTTACCTCCGACTTCTCAACATGACCAACCCCTTCCGCGAACCATTGCATCACAACCGCCTCGTAGGGAGCGAGGCCAAGATCGGGATGAGAAACTTAGCAAAATACCCCAGCGCCATCCATCACCCACACGCGAAGCTCTACCCATACACCCATCCGCACCGGACCAGCAAGTGTTCAATCCCTTCCACTACCTTAAAACAAGAAAGATCCGCACAATGTCAATCGCCTCTATGGAGGCCCAGGATGGAACCGCAGTAAGTCTTCCCTCGTCAGTACGGAGAAAGTCTACTGAGGCCAGCCTAGCCCACTGTGATAGGTTCCCCAACGGCTTCGGTACTTAGCCAGGCTCCGATATACATACCACCAGTACAGGATCCTATTGTTGCTGCTCGTGAGTGGTCGATTGCCAGTGCTCGTCAGCCGGGGCAGAGGATTCGTCGACCAGGCGTTGTATGGGCGCAGCCGGAAGACCCACCGACCACTCCTTATGAACACCGACGCTCGGAGCGTCCGAGGTCCTCCCATAGAAGGCCTCGCTCATCAGGCTCCAGATCAAGAGAGACGAGCGACACCGACCAACCTTCTTAACTATACGTTTGCTATCGTTTCGCTGTGAAATTTGCTTTTTCGGATTGCTTTCGGTCAAACGACATGCTGCATTGGTTTAATCAAGTAGTGTATTTATGCTATGATATCGATTTGGTTTGTTAATGTAACGATATATACGGGGGTGTTTATAATATATATTTCGTAGACTTCTGCCACTACGATGAGACGAGACTGTGACTGTGACGACTTTACCAGATCTCGTGTCTGTGACAGCACGTGGTACCAATGCGATGAACGACAGAACCCTGGTAATATAAGTCCCCCGAAAGCCATGTACAAGAGGGGTCAACGACAACTGCCCGCATATGATACCAAAGACGCATCTTTCGTTGAAAGCAATGGCCTGCTCAAATACCCGAATGCACTCAACTTGTGCGCCCGGTTTGCATCTTCGGTTTCTCCGCCTTAGCTCATGAGCTCCATAGTTATGACAAGCCACCATTATTTGACGTGACGGTGGACGAGTTCGAAACGGCTGCGTTGGATAGACTACGTGTGCTTGCGGAAATTGAGTCCTCGCTTGCCCGAAACAGGACATGGGAAGAGCTGAAATCGATGGCGTACACGCAATACATGAAATATGTTCCACTACATACGAATAAACATGAGAACACGGAGGAGGAGCGAAGGAGAGATCATCTGGGGCACTTTGTGCTGAGGCTCGCATTTTGCAGGTCGTGAGTAATCTGATCTTGGTCGTGTTGGATTCAACTCACCCCGGTTGCATTCACAGAGAGGATCTTCGTCGAAGATTTGTCAAGGCCGAATCGACACTATTCCGTGTGCGATATGAAGAAACAGAAGCTTCGGATCGGGAGCAATTTCTCGCAGGCCGTAAATTTACTTGGGTACCTGTGAGTCAAGGGACTGTAGCGTTATAGGTCCGACTGACGTCGAAAATGAAGGTTACTAAGGAAGAGAAAGCTCAGTATCATCAGGAATTGTTTTCCATGTATCACGGCTTCAAGCATGAGCGCGACCGAACTGACGCCTTTGAGAGGGAGAAGTTTCACAAGGTGGGTGGTATATTGTCCTCTCCTGGTAGGATTCGTCCCGACGATGTAGCAGGTGAAATGGACAAGAGTTCCTGACCTTGTTGAGAAACGAAGGGTATTTCTCAAAGGCGGGTGGGCGTATGTGCCAGGCAAGGAGCAGTCAAGTTTTGTTTTCCAAGAATTTGAAGCACGACTGGAGAAGGCATTAGAGGTAAAGGGAGTCAGATTAACCCTACACCTATCATTCTTATCTTGGCTAGGCTACAGCACGATTACTCCCTCGATTAGACGAGGACACTCGCTTGATCCCAGTGCTAGACAACCTCTCGCAGGGTTTTGTCGCCGGGATTGCATCAGAATGGACGAATGCCACCAGTTCAGCTGACTCGAGCGAGGTCAGGGCAGAAATGGTTGATGATCTGGCGAAGAAGCACTTCCCAATGTGTATGCGCAGTTTGCACGAGAACCTACGACGGGACAACCACCTAAAACATTTTGGCCGTCTACAGTACGGCTTATTTTTGAAGGTACAGCTCCTTGACATACCCAATTTGGCTTGACATTGAGCTTCGACAGGTCCTTGGTCTATCGGTCGAGGAAGCTGTTGTATTCTGGAGAAGATCGTTTAGCAAGATAACCGATGACAAATTTAACAAAGAATACAAGTATAACATACGGCACTCCTATGGGCTAGAAGGGAAGCGTGCCAATTATCCAGCGAAAAGGTGACTTGTGGCCCTGGGAGCTATTTTTTTCTACGCACTGACCAGTACGGCATTTTAGTTGTTTACAGATCTTGACGCCTGGTCCTTCGGACGTCGGATGTCCTTACCGGCACTTCTCGCCCGAGAACTTACAAACGGCGCTATTGTCTATGTATTCGCAGCAAGGCCTGAAGACTTCCGACCTGCCGGAAATTATGTCGATTGTCAACGCAGGACACTATCATGTGGCCTGTACGCGTGTATTCGAGATGACACACGCCCGCTATGGGGTTTCAAAGGGCGAAGGAGTTGGCGGCGGTGAAAGCGTCACACATCCGAATCAGTACGCCGCAAGAGGCATAGAACTAGCCAAGTCGAAATCAAACGAGGAAGAAAAAATGGTGGAATAAATTATTGTAGGGTAGGGGAACTAAATTAGAACCACGTGATTCCAAGGAGGTATTGTGGGTTGTCATTGTCCCAAACCTTGTCTTCTCCCTTCACACCACGACTTCCAAGGATCAGTCCTTATTACGACTTGTCCGCAAGCATCATGTCTAAAGAGCATGCACTAAAGCAATACCAAGACACAGAAGGTCATTTTTCACTCGTCAGGTATGTTGTTATCAAGAGCGCGCATCCCCCTAGGAAAGCTATGATCCAAGTCGTCTCTACTTGTTTATCTAGGAATTTCCGGCTTGCTGACCTCGTAACCATCATGAATGGCGTTTGCGGTTCTTTCTCCATTTTTTCCTCCGCGCGCTACCTCCTCACGAATGACACCGACCACCTCTGGACGGCACTGTCATTTCCTCTCGCTGGCCTCATGTTCGATTTTCTTGACGGCAAAGTTGCAAGATGGAGGAAATCTAGCAGTATGCTTGGTCAAGAGCTCGACAGCCTTGCAGACCTCGTGAGTACAGCCACTCCATAACACACAGCTCTACGTTGAGTCATGCACATGGCTAACAACTTGCACAGATCTCCTTTGGAGTAGCGCCTTCTCTACTGGCCTTTGTTGTTGGACTGAGAACGTACCTTGACACCGTGATTCTAACCGGCTTCATTTGCTGTGGTCTCGCACGCCTGGCACGTTTTAATGCAACTGTAGCCCTTGTACCCAAGAACAAGGGAGGGAAGGCGAAATACTTCGAGGGACTACCCATCCCTTCGTCGCTTGCTCTTGTTGCCATTCTGTCATACTGGACAAAACAGGGATGGATTGAAGGCCAGCAGGGAATCCCCTATGGGACTGTCACCCTGTGGGGTCAACCAGGCGGACGGGGAGAGATGCACTGGGTCAGCGCCATTTTTGGATTGTGGGCTGCCGCCATGGTTAGCAAAACGTTACGCGTACCAAAGTTGTGATGTATTACGTAATGAACGCGTGACACTTGTGCGCGTTTCTCGACAAAAACGCCCATTGGCATGCACAATGGCTTCACTGGCAGATGTCAACAAGCTCTTCCTCCAGTCTATGCTCTCCAGGGGCGCTGTTCCTGGAAACCTCGCTCGAAAAATATGGCAGAAATGTATAGCAGCCACCAACAGTTAGGACCACTCCTAAGTACTCCTGTGCAACTCTGAAATTCTAGTGTTAGCTGTCGGCAACTCTCGAGATATTCCTCTCAACGACACTGACGAATCATGGAATCTCTTTGTCAACACCATCAATCATTCGCTGGATAAACTCGACCTTGCCTTCCGATCCGTGCGAGACCAGACAACAGGACAGGCAGTATATTCGATCGTCAGTCTTTCTTTCGTGCCTTATTCCCTACCAACACTAGAAATCCAACCTAGGTCAATATGAAAGGCGATGATATTGCACAAATAGCTACGGAATACACACCTGCGGAAATCGCCTACTTTAAAGCCATCGTGAGCCATCTTCTTTGAGCAGACTCATCATATTCTCACCATTTACCAAATTGCAGGTTGAGCAAATCATGTTGGCCCCCCGGCACAAATACTCTGTGTCTTCTCTCGTTGCGTTGAGAGAAGTGAGCATGGTCAAGCCGAAGAGTAACATTACCAAAAGCCAAGCAGAGGTCGTCCTGGCAAGCTTCGTAGCGAAAGGGTGGTTGACCAAAAGCAAGTGAGTACTCACATTCAATAAGAAGCATCCACTAATCATACAAAAAAGAGACGGACGATACTCACTATCAAGTCGTTCGCTCCTCGAGCTCCGTCCCTACCTCCAATCCAACTACGCCGGACATATCCTCGTTTGCACAATATGCGAAGAAGTGCGCGGACTCCCTTGCCTTGTCTTTATCAATCTCACCAGCCTGTGTAGATGCTCACAACGGGTATAGCCTGTTACTCCGAAGGCTGTGACTGCCGCATGCATCCTTACTGCTTCAAGCGCTTCACCCATGCGCGAGCGGCTGGCCCTCTAAACTGCAAAAACTGCAACGAGGAATGGCCACGGGACTTGAATAGTGAACTGTTTGTCCCAATTGGTGATAGGGCCATTAAGAAGGGCGAGCATGAACAACGCGTTCGTATGAGTAGTGCGAGCGACGAGGACGACTATGATGAGGATGAAGATGAGGGGATGGCCTCGCAATCACAGTCGCAGTCGACCCAGCAGCCCACACAGACCCAAGGCCGAAGAGGTGGCAAGCCGAAGAAACAAATGAGAAACAGCACAACCGCAGACGATAGTGGAGGCGAGGATCCCGGACTTTCTGCACCAACTCAATCTCGTTCACGTCGAAATGCGAGACGTTGACTAGTGTCGTCGTTGTCGTTGTAATCGTGCATGCATGAATGCAATTAGTGACTACTGTTCGCATGTCTAAAACATCACTACACCAATGTATAATGAATAAATCACTGCTGCATGTCTAGCAGCCCCAAAATCTGTGACCTCGGCCTCGAGGACATGACTCTCCCCTCATCCACCCTCTCGGCTTTACGATGATCCACGAAACCGAAACGCCCACGCCCCCATACCAGTTGACGTTTGCGATCCTGACGACCTTCACCAAATTCCTCGTTCCATTTCCGCAGCTCGGCGAGACTACCGAGAGCTTCGGATGAAGAGGGCGTAATCTCTCTCAACGCCTTTACAAAATTCCTCAAATGGAGCACCCTTGGTTGCTCAGATGGGTCTGGAACATCCGTCCCAGACTCATTCGTCTCTTTATTCTCTTTCACCGAGCTTGCCGTGGCAGAACTTCCCACTGCTACAGCAGGGGTCGCTACCTGCTCAGCCGGAGGTTCATCGCTGCAGGCCACCCTTTCTGCTGCGGGACCGCAAACGACTGCAAGTGATGGAAGTATTCTAGTAGATTCGTTTTGTATCAAAGGCGACGAGCTGGTTGTGATCCAAGGGAGCTGTACGTGTTCCTTGACGGCATCCAAGGCCGCTGAGACGCACAGATCTAGGGGAGGGATGTGAGCTCGTTTATTTTGAAGCCGTGAAAGTATATCTTTACGCTTAAGGTCTGAGCCAGAGAAACTTTCGGTTTGCTTCGCTAGCTGATTAACATCGACGTCAGCTGCAAGAACCTCGTCACGAAGAAGAATCTTGAGGATTTCTATGAAGCGAATGAAAATCAGATATACCGCTCGCTGCTCGAGACGAATACAAACCTTCTCGTTCTTTCTCTCCAGGCAAATCTACCAATAATCGGCGAGGCAACCGTCGAAGTACAGCATCATCAAGGTCAAAAGGCCTGTTTGTGGCACCGATGACAATAACGCTACTATCTCTGGATGATTTGAGACCGTCCATCTCCTGCATGAATTCGGTTATAACTCCACGGTGTGCAAAAGCACCTCCCGTGTCCCGCGTTGACATGCGTGCACCGAAAAGAGCATCGATTTCATCCAAGAAGACAACACACGGAGAGAGCTTACGCGCCAAGGAGAACACCGCGCGGACGAGCTTCTCCCCTTCACCAACATACTTTTCGTCCCATGAGCATAACTGTAAGGGTAAATCGAGAGTGGGCATACCATGTCCATGATGTCAGATGGAGATACCGCCAGCATTCGACATCCAGCCTCCTTCGCTAGAGCTCGGACGATGAGCGTCTTTCCCGTGCCAGGAGGGCCGAACAAAAGACATCCTGTCATACTATGCTCTTTCAAGATGCCTTGGTTAAAAGCCTGAGGGTGTAACAGGGGCAGTGACACAATTGTCCGCACAGAATCGATTGTATGTGCAGGAAGGTGCACCTGGTTGAACGAGGTTGGCATTGTAACTAAATGAACATCAAGTTTTAGCACACCGCCCTTCGCATAGTTGACAAACGAAATATACCTGGGTTAACTATACACGACAATAACCGCTCCTCATGTTCTTCCAGCTCATTGTCAGCTTTTAACCGCTCAACGACTTCGTCAATGCCCGCTTTTACACGTTCCTCGTGTCCATCCCCGTGGTCCTCCCGCAACCCTCGGGTAAGCGAAACATCTCGCAACCAGTTTCTTCGGAGATTGCGGTTAGCTTTTTGAGACGCCCATGCGCTTTCAACGGCAGACCACGGAATATTTGTTGGCACTAAAGATGCCCTCTCCGGTGTGGTACCATGTACCACATTTGACATGATATTTCCGACCGCACAGTCAGCTACCTTCCGTACATCAGACCACAGCTCGATCTTATTGCCCCACTCATCCCACATTCGTTCATGGTTGCCAGATGGCAGAAGAGGCGTATCATTACCAGCCCCCATGACCTCTCTAGAGTATTCTTCACCTTCCGAAGGCAAAGCTGACGCAAAACTGTTCTCTTCCACCCTTCCGCCAATCGCCCCAACACCCATTCGTATCGTGAGCTCATTAATCTCCCGCCTTCGGGCGGTACGAGTAGCCTTTTCATGTGCAGGTGATCGTACGCTCGGTACAAGCACCGAGGAGCGGAAGAAAGCAGACTTATTGTCATGAGAAGGGCCTTTGTTGGTGAATGCTTGAGGGCCAAACATGGGCGGGAGAGCCGACATAGCCGAGGGACCTCCGAAAACAATGATGTTAGGCTTTTCCTGTCGGTCCTCCTCTTCAGCCTCATTCCCCAAGGAGAGTAGGGGAAATTCCGAATGTAAGCTGGTGTCGCTCTTCTCCCATCTCTTGAGCCTGTCATGCAGACGCTTTTCTCGAGCCTTCTCCGCAGCCTCGTCCTCCCCCCAATCCGCTTTTCCGCGTCTACTTGATGGCAAAGGCACTTGCGTCGAGCTACGACTCATAAGGACGCTCATTAAACCATGCTCGGGCGCCAGACCCGAACCACCCACCGGTATCAGGGGCGGAGTCATACCGAAAATGATGGTCATAGGATTAGCCACTGTCGAAGACGGTCTCGAAATGGGTCCTTTCCGGCGCGACCGTACTGCTGATAGCAGAGGAGGATACCAGATGTCAGAAAATGCTGCAAGTGTTGGAAAATCGCGGACATAAATCAGACGTGGCCGGTCCGATAATGTTGTGGGCGAAGAGACATCTGTGAGTGGCGGTGTATTCACCAACGCGTCGAAGAAAACTTTGATCTTGCTCGGCGCGGGTGAAGTCCGCCGCGAAGCTGGAGCCACAAGAGTACGACCTTGCATTGCCGGGGCCATCACAGCCAATGCCACCTGTTGAGGATGCGAATATATAGAGAGACCAAATTCTTCACCCTCGTCTGTGTCCGGCTCTTCCGGTCCACGATCCGAAGATTGGCGGCTAGACGGTGAGGAAAAGTGTAGTGGATTCCTAGGGAGTTGTAGTGAGTTAGCCCCTGCTCAAACTCTATTAGTGACGAATAAAAGAAAGGATGGTTCGGGCGTTACCCTTGCCAAAGTGTCCCCATTCCCCAGCAGCAAGCTGGACTGCATCTATCACTAGAACCTCGGCACCGATTCTCCGAGCAAGCTCTTTCACAGTAGCATCAATGATATAGTCTCCTCCTTCGATCGGACAATATAAGCCAAGGGTCGGTTCCACCGGTGGACCAGAAGCGGATGCATAAGTGGCTCTGTGCTGAGTTTGTGGATGCAGAGCGATGTGCAAGTTGTGTAAAACGTCCTCAAAAATCTCCGGTGGCGGTAGTGCAGTCTGTAAGGCGTTAAGGTCGTGCTCTTCTTCAGCCGGACACCAAAGTATATTTAGGCCCTCGGGGATCTCGACAGGCTCAAGATCCTTGGGAATGGGCGTGGTGATTCTGGTACGGCGCGTACGTGGTTTATCTGACTCCTCTGATGCCTCGGATGTCTCTGAGACGGGCTGAGCATTTTCTGACGGAGGCCCCGGAGTCGAAGGATCTGCGGGAGTACAAGGTGTCGTGGACGAGGCAAGACGGGTCCCAAGGACAGGTAAGGAGCGGCGGGAGAGGTAGTTGAAGCGAGAGGCAAGGAGAGACCGCGACCCGCGCAGAACGAGCTGGGACGACATAAAGAAAAGAAAGGAATTGAATTTTTGAATCGGAAAATGCTGTCACGTGCTACGACGACGCGTATTAATATAAATAATTATTACTCCTTCCTGGCCTCACGAGCCTGCGCCCTCTCAGCAAGGTCAACACCAACTAGAATTTTCGACGCCTTCCATAGCTGCACCATGTTGATGAGGTTTTTTGCAAAGAACACTGGGAAGCTGAGCACCGCGACCAACTGGGCCCATGTCAATGTTTCGAGATACCCACCAAGACCAATCGGGCCCGATGTCCATTTCATCAGGTACAAGGATACAAAAAAGAGCTCGTTCCCTGCACACATGAAGAAAAGAGTGCGCTATCCTGCGTGTCAGGGGCTGCGAGAAGGTGCAATCCAACGTGTGCACCCACCGAATCATTGTAATAGTACCAGAGAATCCGACTGACATCACTCGTGACCAGTTTATGACTCCTCGATCCCGTCACCAAAGAACTGTCCAGAACGCCAAAAGTCAGTCCACCTGGCCACGGCAGAGACAGCATACATGTACCTGTACATATGCATGTAATGGCTGCTAAAGTCGAGAGCAATAAGGAACTGGAAGAAAATTGCATAGTCGGGATAAGCCGAAGAGAGGTAGCATAACAAGCATGAGGTAGTGCATCTATAGGTGCGTTAATACCTCCCGAAACATGCTACACACGCGTGCGCCGACGACGTCGTACCTGTCAGTAACCATGTCCAAAACTGCACCGAATTTGGATGTCTGCCCAAGTGCTCGCGCAGCTTGACCGTCTACCGCATCCAGAAGACATGACACGCCGTACAGCAGGGTACAGTATTTCGGGTGGTAGCTCATGTAATGCAACGACAAACCCGCCAGTATGATGCGGGTATATCCTGAAAAACGGACCTTCAGACCACGAGTAGAACCGCTCGAGCAGAGGAGAGCTGACCTATGAGGTTGGGCACAAACAAGAAAACATTCTCCGAGTAGCTCTGTGCCGTGGCAAGATCTACTGCCTGTTTAGCATCCACGACCTCAATAGACTTGCCCCTTCGTCGTCCTCTAGATGCCGGTGCAGCCATGGCTGAGAGAGATGAGTGAAAGTTGGAGTGATGAACCTGAGCGTGAAAAGAAATGCGCTGGGCGCGCTTAAGTTTTTGATGGTGATGCCGATACTTAATCCTCCTCAGGCCGGTCCTGTGCCTTGCAACTCTGCTATGAATCACACGCCTCCAGCACCCACACAGCCTGTTAGTGATGCTGGACCCTCTGAGGGCAAAACATGGAGTTACTAGAAAAATATTCTACGATAAATACTGTACGAAGGATCGACTATAATAGTGACTTGAACGACAGGTCTAAAATAATGTACAGTATCCGCGAGAACTCATTTTCTTCTCGTACCAAAAAAGACTCCAAGTACAATTGCAACAACTGCCAAGCAAGCAAGTAGGATGAAGAAACATATCCATTTTTTTTTGCGAGCGTTGCGAGCTGCGCGTTGACTAATCAGTATGACAATACGGGTATGAAACAAGACTTCTTACCGTGCCTCACTGCATCCCCCGTGGCTTGGAGGCTAAAGCGGCTCGTGGTTAGCATTCCTCGGTCAACTTGCAGAGCCCCAGGTCAGGGAACCTCACCCTTTCTCAGTGTCGGCTGCCACAACTCTTGCTGTAGCCTCTGCGTCAGCGATAATAGGTTCATGCTGTTCAACAATTGTTCCCATCTGAAAATAGAACATGAGAAATCCGGGAAAGTCATGAAAGGAATGTGGGGCACATCAATGAATAGTTGAGCTAGTTCAGCAAGAGTTCTCTCCATGCGTTGGAGGTCCTGCTGTCGTTGCTGTACTTCCCGGATACGCACTCCGTGATTCCCCATACCTTGTCGAGTTTGTCAACTACATACATGATGCAGTCAGATGACACCAATCATCCAGAGGGAGAAAAACACACCGCCTGCGCAAATACCTGCTGGCCCCCGCCCTGTACTATAGTATCTATCTCCTCAGCGGTAGCATCGGGGTTGACTATGACACCATAAGTAAGGGTGGAACGCCGATACGAAGAGTCCTCACCTATTCTGACTTGCCGTTCCGCTCTTTGTCGAATTTTAACACGGCCTTCCTGTTCAACATGCTGGTAGTTCTGAATTGATTCCAGGAACTTCCTTCGGAGTAGTCCTATCTTTAATAAAGAGAACCATTAAATCCGATTAGAGGCCAGTCACAATAAAACGACTCACCCTGTTATTCTGCATCCGCACATCTCCTTCTGCTGGTTCAGTCTCCAACTTTGTGATTCGGTCTCTTAGTTGCTGGCTGAGTTTCCGAGTTTCGTTCGTCAACTCCTCTATTCGAGCCATGTCCTGTTCTCCTTCATCGCGTGGCACGCCCAAAGAATGCAGACGCAGTGAAGCAATTAGCCGGACATTCGAATCAAGTTGGTCGATGCCTTCTTGGATTGATCCAGCCTGCAGAGAGATGGTCAGGATCAGGGTCACGTTCGCGGAATGTGCAACCGCACCTCGGACAGGAATGTGGTTCCTTGGGTAGCAGCGTGACCGTTCGTGGCTGGTTGGGGGGCAGGAGCCACCTCAGACATCTCAATCTCCTGGGCACGTTGCTGGGCCTGCATAAGGGAGAGATATTCGCCACAGATTAGACAGTGCTGGCGAAACATGTCCAAGCTGGCTCACCCTTCTGACGGCAAGCTTATCCTTGCCAGCCATGCTATGGTGTCAACTAGGAGAAGGTGGCAAAACAGGGCGCACTGACAGTTAAAAACAAGTGCTATGTGAGAAAAACAAGCGCCAGTGGGAGAACATAGCCCACTATGTATGATAGATAACTCGGCCCAGGACGTAATGTAAGTTTTAGTGCAGGCGCTGACTACTCCGTATAAACTGCGCCCCGCTTGCGCCCTAGTCGTCCCCATGAAACGCATACACGACTACAAATGCAGATACGCGACCTCGTAACGTCCGCAAACAGATATGCAAATGTCTAATGCACGCCACCGCCACGGACTAAGCAGGGCCTTTTATCAAAACTTCTCTGTCCGATATAACCGATTGACTTATCTTATCTCTCGAGTCATTGCACCTGGTTATATTGCAATACTTCCAGCCCAAACACCTTCCTTCCTCGAAACATGTGTGGCATACTTGCCGTCCACGGTCTAGACAAACCCACCAACGACCGTACTCGATTTATCGCTCTCTCCAAAAGGCTCAGACACCGTGGCCCTGATTGGTCCGGCTGCTTCGTTGGCCAGCAGAGCATTCTCGCCCACGAACGTCTCGCTATCGTCGGTGTTGGTGCGTGTGATGATGATTTATCTCCATCAATGTTTCCCGAACAATGCTACAGACACCGGTGCTCAGCCTCTGGTCAGTCACGATGGCAAGATTATCCTCGCCGTCAACGGCGAGATCTACAATCACATTGCACTTCGAGCATCTGTAGGTCCCGGCACCAAATTTAAGACACATTCCGACTGCGAAGTCATCATACCACTCGTATGCTCTCCACCCTCTCGACTCGAATGTATCACTCACAATCTGCCAGTACCGCCATCATGATATAGACCTGTGCAATATGCTGGACGGGATGTTCTCCTTTGTCCTTCTGGATGAGTCCGTGACCCCCACAAGAATTATCGCAGCTCGTGATCCCATCGGGATTACTACTTTGTATCAAGGCTGGAGTTCTAATAATCCTGGTGCAGTGTATTTTTCTTCAGAACTCAAAGCCCTCGTGGACGACTGCGACAACATCATTTCCTTCCCTCCTGGACATGTCTACGATAGCAGGGACAAGTCCACGAAACGCTACTACGATCCTACATGGTTAAACGGAGACGGCGAAGGACCCAACAGTATGATACCTGGCAATGTACCCGATCTTGCGCTTCTCCGCGAGACACTTGAGGCTGCTGTACGGAAGCGGTTGATGTCTGAAGTCCCTTATGGTGTTCTTCTTAGCGGTGGTCTCGACAGTAGTCTTATCGCTGCTATTGCTACACGAGAGACCGAAAAGGCGGCCCAGGCCCACCTGGAAGCTCGCAAGAAAAAGCTGCTGGAAGTTACTAGTGGGCCGCCTACCCCTACCCCTTATCAGATCGACGAGGCGGGTGAGTGATCAGCTTGATATAATACCGGGGTTGAGCCGATTTTCTGACGGCACTGATTCACAAACTCCCAGCTACCCTCACGGCCTGGCCCCAGCTTCACTCTTTCTCGATTGGTCTTGAGAACTCTCCTGACCTATTGGCTGCGAGAAAGGCTGCCCACTATCTCGGTACTGTGCATCACGAATATGTCTTCACGGTCCAGGAAGGCTTGGATGCCATCCCGGATGTCATCTATCATCTCGAGACTTACGATGTCACAACTGTACGTGCGAGTACCCCGATGTACCTCCTCAGTCGTAAAATCAAGGCCATGGGAGTGAAGATGGTACTTAGCGGTGAAGGGAGTGACGAGATTTTCGGAGGTACGTACCGTCATCCCCCGAATCTTGCCATGTGCTCCTTCCCCTAACCCAAAGAATCAGGTTATCTCTATTTCCACGCTGCACCGAACGCAAAGTCGTTCCATCAGGAATCAGTGCGACGTGTGAAGAACCTTCATACTGCTGACTGCCTCAGGGCAAACAAGTATGCGAGACTTATGCCGTACATCGACTTTATCGTTAACGGCGTTTATAATCCCAGGTCGACGATGGCATGGGGTCTTGAAGCCCGTGTCCCCTTCCTCGACAAGGCGTTCCTTGAGGTTGCGATGAATGTTGACCCCAAATACAAGATGTTCAACAAAGGCTCAACACAAGAGGTCGATGAGGACAATTGCCCTCGTATGGAAAAGGTGTGTGTTTCGCTAAAAATATCTTCCAGCATTGAGGATAAGCCTTTACGATGCTTACGTTCAATTTAGTACATTATCCGTAAGGCCTTTGACGTTATCCCCGGAGATGGCAAGGTGGGTACAACGGTTGAATTCCTTTGTGAACCAGAACCCCAAACTCAAACTCCCACCCTTTGGCCCTCATGTCCCGTCCTATAGCCCTACCTCCCCCGTTCCATTCTCTGGCGACAAAAGGAGCAGTTCTCTGACGGTGTTGGGTACTCCTGGATTGACGGGTGCGTTGACCCTTCCAATCCCACCCTCCTTTATCGCCTTCCACCCCCCCAAACCCGAACAACTATGATGACACCACTAACATCCAATGCTTCGCAGGATGAAAGAACACGCCAATTCCACGATTTCCGACGAGACCTTCGCAAAACGTCATGAACGTTGGTCGATGGACGCGCCCGATACGAAAGAAGCCTATCACATTCGTGAGATCTTCGACAGTAAGTCTCTTGCCCGCCCTCCCTTGTCCTTCTTTCCCTTTTTTCTTTTCGTAACCCTTTTCACTCTCTTTCTCAGGTCTCTTCCCGTCGGAGACGGCTGCCAAGACGGCTGTACGGTACGTACCAATCGCAACCCTCCAAGCTATTGCGTCAAGGGTGCATCTTATGCCATTTGTGTTTTTGACTTTTTCCTCGCCTTTTCAGCTGGATACCACGAGGCGATTGGGGTTGCTCGTCGGACCCTAGCGGTCGTAGCGTCAACATCCACAATGCTGCCTATGACGCCACCGACGAGTGAAAGGCAGATAGGCACGTTGGCCGTCTCCCCGGGATCAATGTCATATTTCCGGCAATTTGACTTGACTCAAAGGGGTGGGTGAATCGCACTAATATTTTTATGATGGCTTGGGCAAATAATCGAATAACGCAAATGAGAGTTGGTACAGTCGGGGGAGAATCTAAGTGAACTCGTGCATGTATGTAGATACTTGGTATACTGAACGAATGAATGATTGGATCAAAATGTATAAAGCGTAAGGGATAATTCCGGTGAACAAAAGGAATGGACGAGGCATTATAAGCGTACTATTCCTGAGGGAAGGTAAAGAGCGTGTTTGTAATATCCAGAAACAAGTCGGTAGAATTTCAGGCAGGCAGTCGGGTGAATAGTGGCAATGAGAACAGAACCGAGAACCAGGATAGCAAGCAAATTTCGATTAGAGGATTAAGTGGGCAAGAAACGGTATCTTGGGAAAAAGGAGGTAACAGTGATGCAGGGAATATTATAATTGAAGGGGATATAAGATGTTTCGAGGCACAGTAGATAGAACAGAAGTAGATGGGCATGGAGAATCAAGCACTGTTCAGAGAGGGATCGTTCGCGAGCACTTGACGATATAACCCTAGTCCAAGGCCCGAGTCTTCTGAGGGTACAGGAGACGCGATCTTCTGGGGAAGCGGAGTCACATTCGCGGGCGTGGTGGTGGCCTTGGTCGCCATACTCGCTTGGGACACATTCCTCCTCCTCGCCGTAGCCGTACTGGAAGAACTTCCACCGCCGACGCCCGCACCACTGGCGTTTGGTGTCTTTGCGCTCGAATCCCACGCCGACCTCGTAATCGTCGCCTTTGCATAGTTTGGTGTATCCTCTGATGGTGCGGCAGCCCGACGGCTCGACACTGGCGTCGCGTTCATCGTCCTCCGACTCGTAGATCGTGGACTTGGCGAATGGTGGTCTCCGGAAACGAGCCGTGTGCCAAATTTCGCATTGGCAGATGATTCACGACCATACGACGCGAGCGGGGTTCCTCGTCTGGGTACTGCACCCGCCCGCCCTTTGACAACAGGCTTCTGAACTGTAATTTTGTCGGCACCCCAGTAGGAGAAGCTCATTTTACTCTTTTTGTCAGAGTCATCAGAGTCGTTTGCGTCCTTATCATCATCTGGAAGGGGGACAATTCTGGGTTGGTTGGTGGACTGGGACCGTGACCGGACGACGCTTTGTGTAATAGGTCAGTTTTAGATTACTGGTTTAGTGCAGGGCAACTCACTCTTCCATAGAGACCACACCTTGTCTTGGCTGGACGACGTCACCGATTGTCCATGTTTCGATCTGACAGGATCAATGAATCTCGGATTTTATGTGGTCCGGGTAACACAAACTCACTTTAATGAACTTGTACAAGTTCCTGGGTTTGGTGTATGAGTTTCGCCTCCCAGTGGTCGCATACTTGGATTTGCCTCCCATATCAGGCAGAGAATTAACCCGGCTGGTCGTGACAGACGCAATGGGCAACGACGTCGTCCCTGTCCTTTGACATTGCAGCACCACATCATTGAATACGACAAACCACATGTCTTTCTTGCCTCCGACTCCACTACCCCCTAGCACATCACTCAGTCGCTTGAATGAGGACTTGCCCCTCACTCCCTTGGAGTTGATAGCGGGTGGGGGGGACGAAGTTTGTTTCGGCGAACCGTTGAGTGGACTTGACCCAGGATTACACGGCCTCTCATCGATGAGCACCCTAGAGGGCTTCGGCAGAGCCAACTGCCGTACTTTATCTAACCCCTCGATCCGTGCAAACACATCTCGGGTCTTATCCCGTTCTTCCTTTTGAATCTTCTCATCTTCTATGCTTCTCACAATCGCCTCTACCTCGGCAACCATTTGCAGTGTGCTTTCGTACTCGTATGTACTAGGATCCGTGTGGTATAGTAGGTTCTGGAAGAGAAGGGGGTACTTGAGAAGGCGTTGGAACGGTTTCGAGAGTGTGATTGCAAGTCCAGTTTCTCCCCTTTTCCGCGGCCAATTCTTCAAGGTGCTGGAGGACCTTGCAGACTTTTTGCCAGTCACCCACATCTTGTTTCTTTGGCTTTTTGTTGGCGGATCTGGATAATGCGGCATCGGTTTGTTCCAACGCGCGTTCTAGGTGCAAGACGTAGGTCGCGTATCCGTGGAAAATGTCGGACTGTAGTTATTTCTGGTCAGAGGTGATTGGGGGTAGGCACGATTGTGCAACACTCACGTTGGATACAAAGACGTCCGCAAGGGATCTAACTAGTGGATATTGATCATCATATCTTTTTTTGAGGGCCTCAGAGAGTCTTTTGTGACCATCAAAGACACCGCCATCAATAACCTCGAGACAGATCCGTAAGTCTTCTGGTAGCTGACGAGGTGGTATTGCGGAATCGCCAAGTATGCTGTCCCTGGCCGTCTGGCTTTTTCTGAGTTTCCGTAAGACGCTCGTTTTCTGGGGAGTGGTATCCGCTTGGCCGTAGCTTTGCTTCCGCTCCCGCTCAACAATGGTCGACTGTCTACCTAGAGACTGGGTTCGAGGCAGCGGCCATGTTTCGGGGAGGAGGTGGCAACGAGTGATGGGATCGCGAGGGGAATGGTACGGTGATCCCAGTGCGGGGTGATGTTCGAGTAGAGCGATATGGTGAACGGGGATGACTGTGTTTTGAAACCTCGTGGGAAGTGCCTGAACGTTTAGACGAAAGGTAAGGCTTGGGCTCGTCTTCGTCTTCGTCTTCGGTCATGGACTCAGCATCCATATTGGGAGTTTCTGGCTTTCGACCCGAGGAGGGTCTTGATTGGCCGAGCGATGGGGTTGGCGACATGAAGCGAGCGGCAATCGGGGGCAGGTCCTCGGTGGACTCGATAGGTGAATCTGTGCGATAGTAGTCGTAGTCTAGCGTTGGTGCGGAGGGATTGACGGAGAAGGGATGGAGGAGGGGATCGATGAATGTTTCCTTCATCTTTGCCAGTTCCTGTACATATCTTTGTTTGAAGGACATCAAGCCCGGGCTCTGTAAATCCTGTACAGGGGAGGGGCGCTCACCTTTCTTCACTGGAGATGATCTCAAAGAGGACCTCTTGACGCGTGCGTTCGCGTGATCCAATATTGGAGACGAGGTCCTCCTCTGTGACCTCGCTCCATGACGCGGCTGCGAGGATTCTGCTTCCGCTAGTCTGAGCGGACATGGTGGAATACGGGGTGGGGGAGCGTAGGGATTGAGCTGAGACGAGGTCTCGCTGGAGGTAGGGGGAAGTCGCACGAGTGGTAGTTGCCTTGACGGCGGTACGAGATGAGACATCCACTTTGGAAGAGGAGGGTGCAGGAGTGGCGGGAGGTCGAGGCTTTTCACCATGGGTGGCCTGGAAACGCGATACGTTTGTCTTTAGCGGTGCTGGGACAGGGGTCTCAAGGGGAGGAGTATCCGGCAGCTCTCGATCAAAAGTAGCGGGACCTGGGGTGGGAGGAGGGGAGATGAAGGCGACTTTTTTCTGGACATCGTTGGTGGTATTTGTGCCGGTGGATGAGCTTGGGGCGGTGCTATTGGAGTTGAGGGTGGCCTTGGGTGAGATCTGGGCGGGGGGTTCTATCTCGGGGAGGGTGAGAGTGGGAGGGAGCTCTGTAGTCGGTTTTTGGGGCGGGCTTGCGAGTGGAAGGGAAGAGGGTAGGAGGGGTGTAGGAGGGGACTGCGGAGGAGAGGAGGGAGTGTGTTCGATTGAGGGAGGGGCAGGACGAGGAGCGAGTTGGGAGGCAAAGGAAGAGTGGACGAGTTCAGGAAGGGGTTTGAAGGTGGCAAGCGTAGGTGGCGTGGATTGTTGTGGACGGGGAGAGTCTGGAGGAGGCCATTTCTTGTCTTTTGTTCCACCAATGTGCAGTCGATGGAAGAATGCCTTCATGGGTGTGGAGGAGAAGAAAGAAAGAAGATAGATCCAAACAGGCACAAACACCCGTCTCATGGATCCCTCATGTCACACAAAACACCTCCCTTACATTCACTACAACGCCTTCCATCTCTCTCAGATCCAGGATGGCCGGTCTAATGGCACTGCTCTCTGGCTCTCTGGGCAGTGTCTTGCCCTCTATCTAGCACAGGAACATGCCAGGTACGGCAAATCAACACAGAGGCCATGTGCCTTTGAACTGGGCAGCGGAATTGGCCTCACCGCGTGCGTCGAGTTCTCTCTCCCTCTCCGTGGATCTTTAAAGATCCCTTTACAGTTTATCCCTGACCTCCATCGGCTGGGACGTCGTGGCTACCGATATCCCCCAAGTTATCTCCTCTGTTCTTAGCAACAACATCCAGAATAATCAACCCGTGCTTCCCCCAGGGTCTGGTCGCATCCATCTTCGTGAGCTTGATTGGCTTGTCCCTCCCGAGCTCTGGCTCTGGCATCAGCACCCTGCTATCATCGCCTCTCGCACACCAACACTAGCCCCGTCTTCTCACTCTGATTCCCTTCCCCGGCCTCCCTACGACCTCATCTACACTGCCGATACAGTCTACGATCCTGCCCTCGTCACTCCCCTCCTCCGCTCCCTGCACGCCCTTAGCTCCCATTCGGCCGCCGCTTCTCCGTCCTCCCGCTCTCCGCCCATTTTACTCTGTCTCGAGCGCCGCGATCCCGCCCTTGTCGATCATTTCCTAGACGAGGCCGCGCGCATCTGGAACTTTTCGCTTCATCGCATCCCTCACAGGAAGCTCTCCAGGGCCATCCAGAAGCACAACCCTCACTGGTCAGAGGAAGATTGGGAAGGCGTCGAGCTCTGGAAGCTGACGCTCATCACAAGTCCACGATCCGTGGACAAAAAGTCAGCGTCCAAATAAATATTCATTAGATGTCGTCACTGCCTACTTATCCCATTAGTCTTCCATATATACTTATTTCATCATCATATGTCCTCGGCATACGTGAAGTTGTCTACATCCCCTGAACCCCCTGATGTCAGGCATCAAGGGTTCGCCGCAACATGCTCACCCCCACCGTTTCCCTCCTCGTCCAACTCTGCGTCTTCCCTTCGCGTAGAGACGAGCCCCAGGGTCCTGTCAAAACCATGGCTCGACTGCATCATTGAGCATATCCTTATGATTAGCGGCGCACTCCATGGGACTGATCAACGAACCAAATCTCTCCACGTCTCTTCCTCGTCGTTCTCTGTCTGCAATTGATAGATCTGCATGAACCCTTTGAATCTGTTGTTCAATGATGATCGGTACCCGAGTTCAGGAAAAGAAAAAAAAACGGAAAGGAGAACAAAAAAAACCCACGTCAGTCCGCCGTCGTCAGTTACATCCAAAAATTCGACCAGTTCGTCTTTCGTTTCCTTACTAAATGGAGCGCCATTTGTATCCCGGGCCCACGCATCTAGTCCCTCGGGTGAAAGATAGGCGTTCGGAGATGGCGTCAGGAGCACCGCATCGCTGCCGCTCGGTGATTGTGTTGGCGGTGGGGTACAATACTTGGCAAAGATATGCTTTAAGCATGTCTCCAACTTGACATAAGTTAGCCCATTATGATAGAATTGAGAGACGACCTGGTTGCCCACCTGATCGGAAATCGCGCCATCGTTGTCCAAGAGTTGAACGTTAGTCCCGGTGTTTCTGCGACCCTGAATTGACGATGGTTCTGGTGTCTCTGGGCGGGGACTGGCCGAGTCAAAGTCGAATCTCGCACTCATCATGGGCCAGGAGGGGAGGACGAGTGTGTGATGAGTCGTGATAATAAATCACAAACCACGTGCACCGTGTCTTCGCCACTCCCCCTCATGCCTGCCAACCATACAGGACCTCTCTCCATCGAGTCCCTCCTCCAGAAGCAGCGCGAGGAGAGGGAGGCCGCCACAAAGGTATTCCTATGACATTTCATTCCTACTCCCCGGCTAACAACTTCCCCCCGTGGCCCCACCAGCCCAAGTTTCTAACAAAGGAAGAACGAGCCAAGCTCGCCATTGCCAAGCGCGCTCAAGGAATCAAAGAACAGAAAGAACGAGAAGATGCATCCAGACGAGATAGAGAAGCTCTAGAGCGAGAAGCTGAAGAGATCGCCTCCGCCAAAGAGCGAAGCAAATATCGTCGTCAGTACTTTCAATCCTCCTGCTAAAACCCCTAATTCCTTATCTGAGACAAACACCTAGACGACGACAGGTATAACAGCTCAGATCGTGATAGAGACCGCTATGGCAGACGGGAACGGGATAATCGGGGCAGACCAGCCCCTCCACCGCCTTCAGCTGAAGACCGTCGTCACGACGCTTTCCAAAATGTACCTACTGGCCCTCGCGCTGACCGGGGAAAAAGCGGTACACCAAACGGTTTCAACGACCACTCATCGACCATGCCCCCTCCCCCCATCCCCTCTTCTGGCTCCAATGGCTCCCTTCCTGAATCATCCACTCCCTACGCCCCGCCCATGACTGAAAACGACCTCACTGCAATTCGCTCACGCTATCTCGGCGTTGACAAAAAGAAGCGCAAGATTCGGAAAATGAATGACAGAAAGTTTGTTTTCGACTGGGACACGCAGGATGATACGTTTTCTGAGGATTCCCCTGTGGCGGTGGGGAGTAATAGGCAAGGGGCTCAGATCATGTTTGGACGAGGGCATCTGGCTGGGATGGACGATGGCGGAGGGTCAGGGCCTAGGCGAACGTCTGCCGGAGCAGACAATCTAGCAGACGCTATGGAAAGGAGAAGGGCTGCCAAGGTTGGGTTTGATGAACGACATTGGACAGAGAAACCTCTGGGTGAGATGAAGGAACGTGACTGGCGTATATTCAGAGAAGACTTCAGCATCTCTGCCAGAGGTATGTATCCGTTATCACTCCCACCACTTGGGCCTTGCCAATTTTTTGAATAGGTGGCAACATCCCTCACCCTCTTCGCTCCTGGACCGAATCCGATATACCTCAACCCATTCTTGAATGCATCGAACGAATCGGCTACAAAGACCCTTCGCCTATTCAGCGACAGGCCATTCCAATCGGTCTTCAAAACCGTGATATCATTGGCATTGCTGAGACAGGTACCACCCAGCCGTCATGTGTTCCCAGTCTCCCGTACGCTCATGACCCACACTCCTAGGTTCGGGTAAGACGGCGGCCTTTGTGATCCCCATGCTTGCTTTCATTGGAAATTTGCCGCCATTCACGGACGACAATCGACATTTGGGACCCTATGCCCTGATCTTGGCGCCAACTCGTGAATTAGCACAACAGATAGAGACAGAGGCTCGCAAGTTTGCAGGGCCCCTTGGGTACAAGTGTGTGTCCATCGTCGGAGGTGTAAGCCTTCTCTTGTGCTGCTTTTTTTTAGTAGCCGGAACCTTCTCACCGGATAATCCACAGCGCTCTGTTGAGGAGCAACAATTCAATTTACGAGAGGGCGCTGAAATCGTGATTGCAACACCTGGTCGCCTCAAGGATGTTATTGAGAGGCATGTCCTTGTTCTCTCCCAGTGCCGGTACGTCGTGATGGACGAAGCCGATCGCATGGTCAACCTCGGGTTTGAAGCGGATTTGACATTTATTTTGGACGCTCTACCTACGGAGACCATGCAGGGTGAGGATCCTGGGGAACAAATGGACATTGATGGAGAAACCGTGGTCAAGAAGGGTCGGACCCGTGTGACCACACTATTCTCGGCTACTATGCCACCTGCAGTCGAGCGTCTGGCCAGAAAGTACCTCAAGAAGCCTGCTGTGATCACAATTGGTGAAGCCGGCCGTGCCGTTGATACAGTCGAACAACGGGTTGAGTTCGTCAACGGGGACGAGAAGAAGAAGTGCGCGATTTGTTATTTTATTCATGGACCAATTATTGATAAACGTTCACCAGAATACTTTTGTTGGAGATTCTCAACAGCAACGAATTTGCGCCTCCTATCATTGTATTCGTCAATCAAAAGAAAACAGCTGATATGGTTGCAAAAGACTTGAGCCGGGCAGGGGTACGTTCCAAAGCACCCTATCAAGTCGTTAATCGATATGCTCATTTATGGATAGTGGAGTGCATCCACTTTGCACTCGGGTAAGAACCAAGAACAGCGTGAAGCGTCATTGCAATCCTTGCGCAACGGAGAATCTGATGTCCTCGTCGCTACTGACTTGGCTGGCCGCGGCATTGATGTTCAAGACGTCAGCCTCGTGATCAACTTCCAAATGGCGAATACGATCGAAGCTTATGTCCACCGTATTGGTACGGATCAACGTTGAGGTTCAGCTGTGTTTTGGGGTACTGATTAAGACACTTTATCTACACACATTGTTCAGGTCGTACCGGTCGTGCTGGCAAGCTGGGCACGGCCATAACCTTCCTGACGAATGACGATGATGAAGTCATGTATGTGGGCTTGATATCAAGTTTTATTGTTGCTCCCATCTTACTTGTCTTTTTCAACCAGGTACGACCTTAAGCAAGGTGGGCTCATGATTTAACTTCACAGCATTCTGTGCGTCATGTTCTGATTCACATTAACCAATCCCTCCCCTAGAAATCTCAAAAAGCCCGGTCTCAAAAGTCCCCATCGAGCTTGCCAAGCATGAGGCCGCACAACATAAAGTGTCGCGGGAGATGAAAAGGAAGCGGGATGCTGAGGATCAAGGCTAGGGAGGGTAGACCTTATGATTATTGTCATCACTGTTTCTCTCCGTGGCTTTAATGATTGCAAGCGCTGGTGCAGTTGGCAGCAACTACTAGCAATTACATCTAATCTATAATATCCTTAATGGATCAAATCCCATTCTCGACAAAGGGGATTACCACAAAAAAAGCCTTTGGTTCGCGGTTCGCCTGAGTGGTTTGGAAGAGCCGAGTGATGTACTTTTCTGGGTTTGTCCCTGAGGGCATGCCCTGGTTTGTTTTCGGAGATCCTGTAGCCGGCTGGGAGAAACAGCCACTGCCTCGGAACGGAATTTCCATTTCACTTTATCTAATCGACAGTGCAAACTCAGCGGCGCATCCCCCCTCTGATGTAAACTTTGCGACATCGCACCTGACGAAAGCCCCACTCCCAAAAATGCGATGAACCAGAGTTGCCACCCGTCGCCACCCCGTCTTATATTAGACGCTGGATATAACCTTGAAAGAGACTCTCAGCGCCTCGCCTCTCTCTCAACTTGGTTGGCCCCTTATAATTTGTTTAGCGCTGACGCGGCAGAATACTTATCAGTTATCGATAACCCCACCAATTGTCATCCTGGATACCACGCCGCTCTGTGCGTGAGACCACACGCCCACGATGACAGGGCCTCGTTTGTGTGATGGGTCAGCGGCGATAGAACTTCTGCACACGCACGCGCGCAAGTCCTGTGAGGAACAGAAGAAACGAAAACACACACCACTTCCCCCGACAACCCCACTCCCCCCGATGACAATTACTTTTTGTCATATTTCATTTGCTCTTGACGGTGGCAAAGTCTAGAATCACCCGCCACACAGGAGATGGTGTTTTCTTTTCCAGGGATCCGTTTGCTTCCCCGCATGTGTATGGCGGTGACAGTGTGCCATGACCGAGGAACCGGCTGGGGTGACGATGTCTTCTGGCGCTCTTTGGGAGAAAGGTCCATGGACTGAGAACGCCTGTGTTGCGTTGGAAGTTTGTTAGGTAAGGAAATTGAGGACCGTCGCAGAGGTATGCCCCTGACGAGATGGGGCCTGGCACACATCACCACGAGAGCTGAGAACCTCTGATTTCCTGTGAATGCCGATGAAGCCAAACTCTTTAAACTAGAACAATCTCCAGAGAGAGCAGTTGAGAACTAATATTACCATTGGGTGGCTTTAAGGAATCTTGCTTCGAGGTCACATTCATTGCCCCGAGATTAACCATGAGAGAAAAGGCAAGATGCACGGATGAACAAAGTATTAGCCAAGGACACAAGACTCCGCACTAAATCCCTCCTTGACGAGGGCGGACTGGCGCCGGGCACAGCACGTCAAATTAACAGAGAAGGTATTTCCGGGGTTAAGGAAATAAGCACCAACCTTGCAGCTGTAGCTTCATGTATGCACAGTAACTAGAACCAGCTTATCATCATCTGATCACCGCCAGCTTCTTCCTGGCAGGGTGTTCTACCGCGATGGCTGACCGGTTGACCCCCTCTATAAACGCAAGCGCAGCTTCTCCCACGGAACCTGGGCATGGACCATGTCGGAGCTGGAGTGTAATCGGATCACTATAGCCTGGTCTGCTGTATGATTGGCCTCATCCACCAAGAAAAGGGGTGTTGGTGCCATCCCAGATATACTTCCTGAGGGTCACGCAGGGAAAAGAGCTGTGTCAACAGCCTTTAGAACCAATCTGATGGACCCCTCCATACTTACAAGCTAGAGTACTGATAATCGATGAAAAATAAATTCTTATCGTTCCTTTCGATATCCAACAACTAATCGGCATTACTCAGGCGGAGCTGTGAGTCTCACTCCTCGTCTCTGACCGACCGACCGAACCGGAACCAACTATAAGCACCCCAAACCATGTCCGGCCGAATTCCACGTTGTGTCGACTCCACGTTTGACAAAACGGGCTCTCCGTTCTCCAGGTTCGCTAAAATAGATCGGCAGGGTGAACGGCTCGCAGCGCCTGGAATTGGCATGGAGGAAAGTGGGAACAGCTTTTCGCACGAGGATGGCGTGGGCTTGAAAGGTCGATTTGTGGAAACGCACAGTCGAAATATCTTTTTTTTTTTTTTTTGTTAGCCATCGCCATTACCCAAACTCTGTGTGGGATGGGCCAGCTTGCCTGTCATGGGCATCGGGCGCGTATCCGACAATTCAACCTTCGGAGATGCTAACCACGGTGGGTTTCCCCGTGTCGGCCTTGCTGATACGTCGCATTTCCTCGACCACCGCAAGGAACTTTGATAAAATCACCCCCCACGTAGCGAGATTGGCAGACTCGAGTAAAAATCGACGTACACTAGCCGACTATCATTTAGATTGAAAAAGGACTTGGTGATGTCTCATAGACTTCTAGCCCCGGGGCTATACTGCCATGAAACATGACCTTTCACAGTACTAATGAACTGAGCCCCGGTGGTGGTGGTGGTAGTCCCACAGTCAGTCCCCTTGACGATTATACGCTATCTGCGCCTTTAACCCACCACAAAGTATTGATTTTTGTCCGGTACCAACACGAGGAGATCCACCGTTCTAAGAATAGTGCTCGGTACCACGCATTGTAATGTCAAAAAGGCGGCGATGCAACGCACTACATCATAGCTGATTGGCAACTGCGCTTCGCAATAGGGAGGCGATCTTGTGACAGACTCTCTCAAGGGGATGGGAAGTTGTTCGTTCGGTTTGATAATCCTGAGCGCAGTTAGACGAGAAGTAAACCATTCCCATAGCGAGACGTAAAACGCGTAAAGGCTTGATAGTGATTGAGGCTGAGAAGCAGCCAGGGAGCTTTGGTACTCTGAAGTCTCGTCGAGTTCATGACATCACAAATGCTTTCTTGCAGATCCAGGATACCAGAGCCCTTCAAGCTGCTTGACAGAGAAAATCGTGCATGGTCACACACAGAAATCCAAACGCCGCAAACCTGACGGACTTTGTACAAGGCGGAGTAGAGTGGGTCTGTCAAGCTGCGGACAGAGCAGGGAGGAAGGGAGGGAGGTGAGGGGCAAAAAGTTCAAAATTAACGCACCGGACGAACGCACGTATTTGTATATCAGCCACCAATTGTCCAACGCCCGTCGGCACTCCGCTCTTCAACACCGACCAAATCCAGGTCTGGACTTGGGCGAGTCATAGAGCTACGACATATAAATTACATGCCTCTGCTACCCAGCGCAGGGTGACCGTCGACGTGGGTGGAATATCGGCCCGAATGACGACAGGAGGACAATACATAACATGTAACAAAGGAGCACTTAAATTCCCCTCTGTCCATCGTCCCCTCACACCAGAACCACTTGGGGTCGAAAATTAACTCTCAGTGATGAAGCACCATCAGGATCGGCGAGCGTGTGTGTTGCGTGTGTACCTGCCGGGGTAGACATGAAGTGATCCCTGAACTAATCTAATTCACAATGACGGGCATATATGGGACGAGGAATACATTTGGAGGAAACCGGTTTATTATGGGGGGAAGGAGGTTGTGGGGTCTCGAGGGAGGTAAGTAAAACATAACACGTAATTATTTGGAGGGTGGGCGTTCTGATCCGATCGCTGGGAGGGGACCAAGCGTTGGTGAAGTCAACGGACTACTTACAAGTATAGTCCAGCTTGGATCCAAGACCCGACTAAGATATCCGAATATGGTCTGGCGCCGTCGGCCATGTGGGTCCCGCTGTCCCCTCCCGATTACATGGGCGCCAGGTCCATAATCTGCGATATGTCATCCTGCTCGCAGCGAGAGAATGCGGTAACCTATCGCTATTGCATTGGATGGCCCAACTCGGACAGACTCTGGAGGGAACCGGTTTGTTTTCCTACCGCAATTGTTCCAGGTATTTGATATGTCCCCTCGTGTGTCAGGACGGTGACGAGAAGGCCTTTTGTGGTGCCATTTTTGTCGGAGGGGTTGGCGGAGCCGTCACCATATCGCATCGGGTACGGCAAAAATAGACATCCTGAGTTCATTCTCTCTCATTGATCAGGGGGACCAGTCCTGAGATGGGACTATACAACATATAGAACGAGGAACAGGCAGGCACTGTCGGACAAATGTGGACACTTAAGCACCGTGCAAACGCCCAGACTGGGTCTCGGGACCAAGTTGGGTGTCTATCGTATGCTCCAGATTTCATTTGTCGGCCGCCGTAGTTCACGTACAGCTGTTGGCTTCGTGCGGGAAATTTTGAGTGGCGGGCGGTATATTCTTTGCGGCGTGATAAGGGTGTGTGTTTTATTAACGAGTTGTCCAAGATTGCTCGAATGATATAAATCGCACAGTTTCACGCTTGTCAGTCTGAACAGTGATGTTGTACCATGTAGAGACTAGGAGAACTGGGATCCGATATGAGCCTTCTCCGCCACAGCGTAGCAACCCCCAGTGCTTGAGATTAACTAAGTTTGACGTGGTCTCGAAGGGTCGTGTTCAAGCAGCGAGTCGTGACGGTATTGCGAAACAGCACGATCCAGTTTGGCATGATGGCAGCAGGATCGAAGGGCGATTCAGAGAAGCCAGGGGAGGATGAGAACCAGCCGGGCAGCACCTGAAGAGATTCAAGACGATTTCGTGTACAAGGTTCGCGTCCTGAAATATCCAGGTCTGCCGCTTACGTTCCACCGGTTGGCCCCCTGATGCAGGCATGCATCATCAAGGTAATATCAGAAAGGGAATTATTCGATTTTTACGAGGCGAGGAGAAGAGGAGAAGCCTCGTAACTAAGCGTGGTCACCATCGGTTTTTTCCAGCGTGTTATACGCTGCTGTCGTTGGAAAGTGGGAAAAATATCAGTGCAGTAAAGTCCTCGTTGGTCGGACATGCGGCGACAGAAGACAGGCCGAATTTTGTTGTAGACGACCAAATATGTAGCACTTGGGAAGTCCGATGTCTTGGGACCGGTTGTCAGTGTTTGAGGTAAACGAGGTAGGTTTGTTCTGGGTTATTGGTTTGTGATAGTCCCCGATGGTCTGTGAGAAAGTTCAGGAGAGGGATGAATTGGTGTACGTACCAGTTGTCTACAAGGGACTGTCAGGTTGTCCTGTGCTTTAATTTTATCACGTAGGGACATGGCTGCTGGAGATTGAAAGTTATGGATGCCTGAGCATGAGACTGGGGAGTTGCAGGTTCAGGTTGGGCACATGGCCCGCAGCTGGAACCTGTACAATGGTTGTGAATATGAAAAGAGGCGTCATCAGTGGGGCTGAGCGGGCGTCTGTCAGTATCGTGGGCGTACATATTTGTACTAGTCGCATGCGATTCGGACTTTAACAGAGGTCAGCAGTTGATCTTGTGCCATCTACTTACCACGACGCCGCGCATCAGAATACTTAGGGGAAAGTATCATTGTTTGCATACGTATCTATCAAAAAAGGCCGGTTGGTTGACCGGCTCGGGGCGATTTTGGCCCAGGAAGTACACGGATGTAGTAGGATGGGTGGCTCTTACGCTCTGTACAGCTGAAGCGGCGGTGATGGCACTGTGGGAAGGGCCGAGGGAAGGGTGCCGTCGGACGGTCGGATGGGTTTAGCGATGATTACAACGGTTTCATATCAAGTCGTCGCGGTATAGTATAGCAATAGAACTATGTTAAGACAGATCTACTGAAGCTGAAGCGCTCAAGTGCTGTGACTGTATGCCTCCTGTTGGGTGCTCAGATTGTGAGAGGGGCGCGAGCGCCATCGTCCTGACGATGGGTACTGACAGGTGGGGCAATGCGCGTAACTTAAGATGAGGGGCTGCTGAAGAGGATGCCACTCGATCGACGAGGTTGATGCGCTGATGGAGCAGAAATTGAGAGCAGAGGGGGTGTACAACGTGTACTCGTCGTCGTCGTCGTCGTTGTTGTTGTTGTCTTGAACTGCCAAGAGCTGACGAGAAGCGAGGAAAGGTATGGATGCCAAGGAGGAGCTAGAAAATAGCGTTGTTGAAATCTCTGAGGCTAATAAAAGAAGTTGATGTGCCAAGGCGGGGCGGTAATATGGGACACGAGCGTGCGAGTGGGTTAACACATGCGTGGCTGCGAGCTAAGGTTCCGGTGAATACGAGAGTGACGGACTAAGAGCGGCGTCAACAGAGGAGCAGGAAGAGCAGAGCTGGGGGTGGAAGGGGGAGGTTTGAGTGTGTGTCGGACGGGGGAGTGGCTTTCGAGAGGGCGAGCGACGAGCTTGTGCTTTGTCAGCAGATGGGTAGGGTCGGACCGGGTAGATGGCATCGGGATCTGGGAGCGCATGGGCGGAGATGCCGAAGGGGTGGGCCAAGCGGCAGAAATGAACTGGCTCGTGGCTACGGACTGGTTCGTGATTGATTGTCGTCACATGGGTGAGGTGCCCTCGGTTGGACACAAACCCAGCCCATCCTCCGCTCTCTCCTCCTCCTCATACTTATATCTACCCGCTATGCTCGCTGCGAATATAAACCCCCCTTCCATCCTCGCCGCCACCGACGACATCGACGAACCACCCCCTCTCCAATCCTCAGCCACCTCCCCCACCCAGTCCACTCCCCTCGCAGAGTCCACTCCCCCCTCTCTCCTCGCCGTGCCTCCCACCGACAACACCGGCAAGATCCTTCTCTTGACGCCCTCCTCCCAACACTTGCAGGGCCCCCAGGTCAGCATCTTCTCTCTCTCTCTCTCCCTCTCTCCCCCTCCCAACCTATAGTCTATATCCCAGACTACCCCATTCAGGCCCGGAGATACTTCCGCCCTGCCCTCCGACGCCGACTCACTCAGACGCTCCCAGAGCCCCTCGCGTTCTTCTTCTGCCTCCAGTGCAAGTCGCACCTCCCGCTTCCGCTTCGGAACTCGTAAAAACAGCTTTTCTGCCCTCGCCGGCGCTGCTATGCCCGTTCTCGTCGCACCCGCTTTACCTACCTCTCCTATAATCCATTCGTCTCCATCAATGTCTCCCCCGAATTACTCTGTCTCTATGGTCCCCCATAGTCAGTCACCGTCGCAGAAACACGGCCCCCTTCATGACCTCAAACGTTTCCTCAATCACCACGTCCCCCATCCCCATCAAACCCAGTTGCCCTCGAGTCAACATCTCCCTTCCCCTGCCACCCCTTCTGAGCAACGCCGTAGTCCCGATTTTGAGGTTGCCGCTGCTCCCGATACTGTTGTTGCCGCCGTCCCCAATGCGAAAATTCTTCCACGCCGCTCAACACAAGATTTCAAACGCGACCTCAAACTTTCTTCTCTGATTCGCAGGGATAACCAGAAAGGCTCCATAAAGCAGAGCAAGGACCGAACGCCTTCCCCTTCGAGCTCACAGAACAGCTCTCATTCCCCCACCAGTACTTCTACTGATGCTTCGCACGCTCCGCCTTTCCAGCACAGCACTCACAGCCACAAACTTCCCCCCCGTTCTGGTTCCTCCACCCCCGGCTCTCATCCCATACTTTCGCTTCAAGATGCTACTCACGCCCATCTCTCGAAGAAGTACGGAAAATGGGGCCGTGTTCTAGGGAGTGGTGCTGGTGGGACCGTTCGTCTGATCAAAGCCAGCAGCAAGAATGGTGGCGGTATATTCGCTGTAAAAGAATTCCGGCCCAAACGGTCGGGCGAGACGGAGCGGGAGTATCAAAAGAAGGTGACGGCTGAATTCTGTGTTGGATCCACCTTGAAGCATCCCAACATCATCGAGACCGTTGATATTGTCTCTGACCATGGCCACTATTATGAGGTGGGTCGGGACCACGAGTGTTTTAATTATAGTTGTGCTCAGTGTTGATCAGGTCATGGAATATGCTCCCTTCGACCTTTTCAGCGTTGTCATGTCTGGGAAAATGTGTCGTCCGGAAATTTACTGTGTGTTCCGCCAGATTTGTGACGGTGTTGAATATCTTCACGAGATGGGCCTCG
The DNA here is from genome assembly GCA_023014365.1 of Lepiota brunneoincarnata. Lineage (NCBI taxonomy): Eukaryota > Fungi > Basidiomycota > Agaricomycetes > Agaricales > Agaricaceae > Lepiota > Lepiota brunneoincarnata. The sequence goes on from JAEBUN010000005.1 coordinate 1,741,529, forward strand.
CTCACCGCGATCTTAAGCTTGACAATTGCGTTATGACGTCCAATAACGTCGTCAAGCTCATCGACTTTGGTACTGCGACCGTCTTCCACTATCCAGGCAAGGTACATACACCTGCATCTGGTATCGTTGGCAGCGATCCATACCTCGCTCCGGAGGTTCTTGACAAAGAGACATATGATCCTCGGAAGACTGATGTCTGGAGCGTCGCCATCATCTTCTTATGCATGGTTTTAAGAAGATTTCCCTGGAAGATCCCTGACCCCAAAACCGATCCCAGCTTTAGGGCGTTCGTCAACGCCCACCCTGATCTCTCTGCTAAGCCTCCCCTCAAGAAGACTCGGGATCAAAAGCAAGCGACGACTGATCGGGGCGCCGCCGACGCCAGCGAGGGTCGTGAACTCCCTGTGAATGAGGGTTCGAGTGCAGCAGCTACGGACAAGCCGGTTCCACCGGCACGCGCAGGAAGCACCGATAGCAACACCCTTCTGGACGCAGATATCTCCAGCAACGCAAGCACTTCCTCAGGACCCACTTCCATACTATCACGATCATCTTCCGGCTCGGAATCGTCTGCTATCACTGACCCACCATCACGTCTTGCCAGTGGTTCTCCTGCCAAGGACCTCAGTCCTGAGGAAGCTCGCAAGAGGCGTATTACACAGACCCTGACATCAGGCCAACTACCGACCCGTAGTGCTGCAACATTGCCTTTGATTGGCATGGATAGCATTGCCCTCCATACATCAGAGAGCCCGCGGGATATGGATCCTTCTGTCCTGACCTTCGCGCGTCCTGGTACATCCACGGAATCTCTACCGACCCCACTCGAAGCTAGTTACCTCGACAACTTGCCCACTCCCCGCCTCAGTGCTGCACCTGTCTCAGCAGTGCCGATGCCCTCGATGTCGTCGGTCACTGCGGAAGCTATGCAACAAAAGACGGTCACTCCGTCTCTTGGCGAAAGCGTGGCTTCAGAAGAGCAGCAAAAGACGCCGACAGTTGCAACAGCGGCCCCCCAAAAACGACGCCAGCGCACTGATAGTGTTATAACATTCCATACTGGAGGCGCCGAGTCCATTTTCCGTCTCCTGCCCCGCGAAACCCGCCCTGCGTTGCGACGTATGCTATTCGTTGAGCCTTCATCCCGGTGCACCCTTACGGACTTGCTCAAGGGAAGGGGTAAAACCAGCGGCTTGCTTTGTGGGTGTGAAGTGGATCGTAGTAAACGTGGGGCATCTTCTGGCATTGATTCACCTGCCGGAGGCCACTGCGTTGACCATGATGACTGTGATCCCGAGGACGCAGATGATGGGGACGAATGGCTGAAGAGCCTCGTGCCGTGCTCGACACCGGGGGTGCAGCCTTGTCATATCCACATGAAGGTTGCTACCGACGATAAGCAAGGGAAGAGGAAGTTCTTCTAGGATAGTTGGTGGATCTATTTGGATCACTTTCGAGATGTTCGTTCCTCGTGGTAATCGTTTGCCCTTCGTTATAACCCCCACCCCGTTATGTTCTCCATGGCGAACTCAGCGTCGTGCAGCTTATCCTTACGCGCTCGCCTGGTTTATGACCCCATCACGGATAATATCCCCCTTGGCTCTCACATCGAGTTCGTGGTTTGCAACCCTTTGCATTTTGTCAACCCACCCACTGTTCATCTACCATCACTGCATTGTCTCATACGTCTTCTTCATGGTCCCCTTTGATTTTTTCTATTGTTTCTTACAGTCTACTACCCCAATGCTTACTTAGATTATCTATACATCTCATTATCGATATATCTTTTCAAATTTTATAAGTTTCGTTAAGTGATCCCGGAACACCGCCTTGTATGGATTCTTTTTTCTGTCTCTCCTCTTGCGTTCTTCGTTCCTCGTGTCCGTCATGTTTGCCTTGAACGAACAATATTACCACAACTATGGTTGGCCACAATTCGTTGCAAGCTCCTGTATAGCATTATGCCCATGCCCTTGACCTAATAGACACAACTTGTATTTCATTCACCCTTTCCTGGTACATCAGGGAGTGCGGTTCCTCACAATAAGAGGGCTGCCCGCAAGTAGTAGCTTCCCATACCTTTAGGCATAGCTACCACAACACAGCGGAAACTCAAAGTCAAGGGTCCCATAGGTATCTCGTTCCGTTGGTCAAGATAAAATTACAAATCTATGCGCAACAGAACGGCCCTTTATAGCTCGTCCCGGTCGAGACCCTCCGTTGGCTTCGCGGGCCTCGGCTTCCTGTCCTCCTTTCCATCCTTTTTACTCTGCTTACTCTCCTCCACTTCGGTACCCACAAATTCTGCACCACGCACATCAAATCCTACATTGCGAAGGGCACCTATGAGCTTATTGCTCAGCTCCTCATTCTCGTCATCTTCCTCAAGCTCGATGACAACTTCGGTCATCTCGCCGAATTTTGCGCCTTTCCTCTTCATCAGGGCCTCGATGGTCTTCCGGAGAAGGTCGTTGACAATCGTTTCCTGCCTTGCATCGTTTCCTGCTTTATCATCTGGGTTGTCGGTCTTCTCTGTGGGTGCCGCAGCAGGAAGATCGGATTTTCTCGGTTGCGGGCCTTTGACTGGATAATCGGTAACAGGAACGTTGAGAGGTTCTAAAGGTAAAGTATCCACCACTTCACGACAACGAATTACAGCCTCGTTCGCTGTGTCGTGCCTGGACCTGAACCCTGGCTCGCCACAGAGGCGGGGTGTGTTGATGACGAGAACGTAGGAACAAGTTTTTGTTTCTTTGACAAACAAGATGCTGTCTGTCGTGGTCATAGAGCAATGGAACTGGATAGATATGTGTGGTCAGCGTCACGTTTGTATGAATAACAACACGCAAAAGCGGGTTGGTTTACCTGCACTTCCACTTCGCGGTGCTTACCCGTCTTATCGCACAGAGTACCATCCCCCCATCGCTGAACAAGGTAACGAGAGCCTGCGTTTTTCGCCAGTTCCAGGTTAGCAGCGTGGGCATCTTGGTCTGCGACCGTTAGATCAGCCCCGGGTGTTGGTTGCATTGGGGCTCGCCCTAGGGTATAAGATTCCCACTAAAATTCAGGGAGATGTGTGATCTACACGTCAGCGGCTGGAAGTCAATGATGATCAACAACTTGGGACATTACCTCAGGATCTTCCTCTGGGACATACGAAACTAGAATTTATACAGATTCAGGATCAGCCTTCTGCTTGGAAACGAAATTAAAGGGTCTCTCTTTTGGAGCCAATGGGATTGTCGAAACGAAAGAATGAAAACGTGGCAAGAAAAAAAATTAACGGCGGTGAAGAAAAAGGAAGAATTAAATATACATGTACATATATAAAAAGGGCCTAGATTCCAGAACAAAAAAAAAAAAAAACCAGAAATTTGTCGTGATATATTGTGGCAAATTCGCACTAACCTGCCAACCGTGGGGTCTGTGGCACCAACTCTTTGAATTGGCGAATTTCGTGATTGTGGCAATACGAATAGGTAAACCAACCATGCCGGTGCTAGTGACAGGTAAGGTGATTTTCCCAAAACAACGGGATTCACATACATAGAGACATTTCCCAGTGAGAGATTGGAGAAGCCTCCAGCTCTCTGCTGGTGTTAGCTCGGCATCGGATTGTTCCTCTGGTGAAGACGGGATGTTATCCAAAGGTCTGGGTATCAGGCAGACGTAAGAGTCCCTGGGCCCTAACTTGATGAGTTCAAGGGTGAAATCATTTGACATGCCGAAAGCCTGGGAGAGTGTGTTTGAATATTCTTCCACAACGCAGCAAGTCTCGAGTAAGTTACACACACATCTACGGGAGATGTTTCGCCCTGCGAGTAGCCGTCCTCGATCCCCTTGCGCTCGAGTGGGGTGGAATAAAAGGATTTCGCGTGGGATTGGTCCAAAAATTCCGGTTCTCCCCCATGCAGGCCGTCCTTCAGCCAGCGTTCCGCGGTCGAGTTGAGGACTGGGAGCGAGTTGAGGAAGGCGACCCGAAACTTGGGGAAAGCATAAGTGTCTTCGGGAAGGGAGTGGAAGAGCTTAGCAACGACGAGGTGTAGCGAGAGGGCCAGGGCCAAGTAGGACGCCATGGAACGCATTTGTAGCAATGGAGAGAGAGGGACGCCACCGACGACGATGAGAGCAAGCTGACGTTGTGTCACTACATAAATTGCGAGAATGGGCCGTGACAAGTGTGTGACTGTATGTGTGACGAATGAATGTATGTCACATGTCCGTTACCCCTTGGTGGTCAAACAGAGTTTTGGATTTTCTTTCCCTTGTCAGCAATTCAGGTTTGCGTGTGCTTGCGTGCTCGAAATTCTCCGCAGTTTCTGTATTGACCGGGCACTTCTTGATATGGAAGGTTGAAGAGGTCGCTAATGTGAAACTAAATTAAACCTTGCTGGCTGGGCCGGCCGTAGGCCCGCTGGACGGGATTGACGTGACCCGTGATAGATGAGGTGACATTGTCACGCATCACGAGGGAAGGGATTTTGTTGGCTTGAAAACGGCGAAAATGTGCACGTCGTGGCTGCTTCCATACAAGAGTTCCTCGCCTGTGCTGGCGCATATTTATTTTCTGCGGCGCACTAAACCAGATCTGCACTGAGCAGATTAATTCCCAAGGACTGACCCCAGTATATTTATCCGAGCGGGAAATAAGGGGAAGTTGGGTTCAGCGCAAGCGGTCAGGGTTGCCTTACTAGGGCGCTCTTGTCCAGAGTTGAAAACAGAATTCCATGTGTTATTGATCTATAACAACCAGCCTCTGGCGACGTGTGTCCTCGCCTCCAAATTCGGTTTCTGCGACCAACAACATTTTGCATTACGTGAGTAGAACCCCCCAAAATCAGGGGCAAAAAGTCTACCAACAGGAAGATTGCCCAACGATAATAATAAAAACCTTGGTTTGGCTCAAATGCATGCGAAGGGAACAATACAACTCGTCTTCTTCTAAAAACGGCAGTGAAATTGTTCATTAAAGCCGGTCCACCTTTTTCCCCACTTCCATCTCTTTCTTCCTCAATCCAGCTCATCCCCAGCGCGTCGGGCCCTTCCTCCCTCCTCGTCCATTCACCCCCCTACCCCCATGTCCTCGTCACCCAAAGAGCAGGAGGAGGCAGCTGAGAGGCACTCCGGCTTCGACGAGCTCGACGATCAGCAACCTGAGGTTGAGGCCGAAGGTGGTGAGTCAACCCCCCCCCTCCCCCCTTGTGCCACGAAACCCGTTCCATTAACCTCACCACTACCGATTTCCCCAACTTGGATATCCCCCCCACCAGGAACTGCCGAAACCACAGATAACGCTCCCGTGAAACGCGGCCGGGGCAGACCCAAGGGCAGCAAAAACAAGAAGACTGCCACCTCGGCTGGTGCAGCTACCTCAACACCAGTCATTCCGCGTAAGCGCGGTCGCCCACCCAAGGTGAGTTATTCTCAATATACCCCCCCTTTTCACTGCCTTTGGCTCCATTTTGGCGCGCGGCGTGTGTGCAGACCCTTACTCATGTCCCGTAAACCCAAACCAGCCCAAAACCGACCAAGAGGGTGAACCTGCCCCAAAACGGCCTCGAGGTCGTCCACCTAAGAATCCCAAGCCCCCTGCTGCTGCTGCTGCTGCCGAGAATGCAGACGGAGAGGGTGTTAGTGGCGAACCAGCCAGCGAACCTAATGCAAAGAGAAAACCAGGCCGGCCGAAAAAGACGGCAACATAATACAATGGCTTTATACACCCCCGAATGCTGCCACCTTCTGCTAGCTTTCCGATTCCTTGCCGCTATCATCTTGTTATTACATCCTTCTGTCAGGCTATGCACATTTGCACGATATCCCCGGCTCGCTTTATCCCCCTTGGTTTTGGTGTTGAAAGGCTTCTGCAGTATGGACACTTGCTCTTCGCTATCGCTTTCTCCTTCGTCTACTTATCCATCCTGTACACAAACAATTGTGTATAGAATTCCATGTACAGCTGCTGATCATTCCTCAGGACCGCGGTGCGAGCCCCTTGCACTGGACATTGACAGCGACGTGATGATCGAGGGGCAAGCATCTACCATGCACATGTCTGAGGGGAAGAACCCATGAGGGTAATCTCCGCAGATACTTTCTAGATTGGTCCGTGATGCTGGTTGGCACATCCCTCGATTAATCTGTTATTTCTTCACGTACAGCCGTACAACAAACAATGGCCTCGCAAGGGATCCACTGTTTTGGGAAACCAATCCCGGCCATTCATTTAGTCGCCCGTATATATCGTACCAGGACAGAGTACGCGACAGACATCCCCGCCACCCCGAACAAAAATGCACCTACGCATTGCACACCTGTTATTATGGATGCTTGGCGAGCCGCCTTGCGTCGAGCAGTGGCATAGCTGATATCTGGCCGGAAGGTGACCATTGTATAGAGCGGTAGCCACCCTCTGGGCTCAACCGTTGCAAAGGGGTTTCGAGATAATAATGATACGAGCGACGGCAAGGAGACCGGCTGTGATGTGCTGCAAGCGTACAGAATATTGTCTAGCGTCTTTCTTAAGAGGTAGGTCAAGGTGGTAACGGAGTGCCGCATCTCCACGCTTTAGGGAGGGCAAATGCGTCAGCTAAATTTCGGTGAAATGCAAAAAAATAGAACTCACTAGTTATCCATGGCAAGGTCGCAGATGGCGACCAAATCCTGATGGCGATTCTCAGAGTAACAACCAAGTGCAGACGCCAACCTATCGTCCACATCCTTGAGAGAGCCGTCGATACCTTTGGGGACCGTTGATGGTACACCCTCCTGTGCAAAAAGTGCCGACAGTATCCGCACATCTTCCAGGCCACAGTTCAAACCCTGGCCGTAAAATGGAACCATGGAATGTGCTGCGTCACCCAGAAGAATGACACGATCCTTGTAGTGATATGGCTTCGACTGTGAAGGAATATGATTGGTCGAATAAAGTTTGATACAGTTCCTGACACCACGCCCTACCTTGGTACATATCAGCGGACTCCTTGGATTGCTCAAAAAATCGTTTACGAGGTTTTCCTCGCCGATAATACGAAGAGCATCAGGAAAATACAAATTGAACCAAGACAAAGCGGCATCGGGGGTGTTTATTCCATCCAGCACGGAACTTGGCGCAAATAGAGTGCATGTAAAAGTCTTGTCCTGTGAGAAAAAAAAAAAAAAGAGTAATCCATCACATCCACAGAGCACGAACATTGACAGTGAAACTGATGGCTTACTTTGTTTGGAAGGGCGATCAGCATGAAAGAGTGACGGGGCCAAATGTGCAGATGGTTGGGATCCAAGAGAAACGCGGGTTGGCCATCGCTATCTCGGCCTGCCGGCATCTTTAGCTCGATGTATTCGTCCTTGATGTACTCCTGTTGATAGTCCATTCTGGAAAGATTAAGGCGTTTAGTTTTACAGAAAATTTGGGGTTCCTTTTTAAATAAAAGGCCACGACTTGCCTCACCACTCGCATCAACTGTCGCCGGACAACGGAGTAACTTCCGTCAGCACCAATACAAAAATCGAATTCAACTCTGGATTCGAGGCCGGAAGCGTTATCCCGAACAGTGATAAATTTGTGGTCAAAATCCGCAGCAATAACTTTGTGATTAAACAGGATGCCGATTTTGCTAGAAGCGCAGGCTTCTTCCACAAGACCTTCGTTGAGGAGTGCCCGGTCAATAGAGTTGATACACTAGGGCGAATAAGAGTATTTAGAGGGTTGTCGGCGGACGGAGCAGGGGGGGGGCGCCATGGAATTGCGTACTTGGCCATCTCTATCATACCTCTGGCTTTCCTGCTTGCCAGATAAGGTGTGGATCATGCGTCCACGCATGGGGATGGCATCCCGTAAGAATCGCCGAGCCGCTGAGGGATTGATTACTTCCAGGGCAGCTATTCCCCTGTGCGATATAGCCAGATTAATGGAACGCTGCTGGGAAGCAGACTGTGAGGGAGGGAGCCGCAGGTCTGTGAGAGATTAGAAATAGAAGACGGAAAGGGTTTGGCTCCAGATGGCCAAACGCACCCGGACGTCCTTCATAGACTTCCACATTCCAACCGTGCTTGGCGAGAGCAAGGGCGGCCAGACAGCCTACCGGGCCAGCACCAACAACGACGGCCTTGCGTGGACGTTCTGGAAGGGTCAGCATACGCGGCAAAGAGACTATCAGACGGGGGCTAGATATAACACATTATATTCCGTTTTCCTCATATTCGTCACTTTGAGCGAGTGATAACTACTATTTGACTAAAAAGGATATCCGCAGGCCGATCGCCGATGGAAGATTGATCAGGGCCGGCCGATGAAATCTTTGACTCTCGGATCTAGCAATGTGGTGGCCATTGGGCCGCGTTAATCCTTCTTGCCCGGATACCCCTCGCTAGCACCCCCCTCAACATGGACGAGCTCAACATCCCCCTGAGCACCCAGTTTGTGTATCCTTCCAATCGCGAGGTTGGGGGATCTTTGCGACCAGATCAAGGTGGCTTTGCTCAGGATCATACCCTTTCCTTGTTAATATTTCCTTTCTAGATTCTAAATGCACATACCTGTGTGGTAACTCTCTTGGACTCATGTCCAAGCGTTCAAAGGCCCTGGTCGAGGAAGAACTCGATATTTGGGGTGGACGGTGGGCTGATTTCTCGTCCTCTCCTTCCCGTAATACCGATCCAACCCCGCAGTGGAGTTTTCGGCCACTTCCATCGCTCGCTCAGCCGCCCATGGGTAGAATATACGGACAAATTAACCCCGCTCATGGCTGAGGTTGTTGGTGAGTTGATCTCGGCCGTGCTTTCCCTAAACGACGGGATTTACGCGATGATACTTTAGGGGCAAGCGAGAAGGAAGTCGCCGTTATGGCCACGTTGACGAGTAATCTTCATCTTATGATGGATTCCTTCTACAAACCAACTCCTGACCGTTACAAAATCCTTTGCGAGACGAAAGCCTTCCCCTCGGATCAAGTAAGTGTCCTGCACCACACGTAAATGAATTTGAGCACTGACTTGATCTCCAAGTATGCCTTCACGTCACAGGCCCTTGCCCATGGCCTCGATCCTGCAAGCGCAATACTGAAAGTGAGCCCTAGGGAAGGCGAATATACTCTTCGAGAAGAGGATATCCTCAAAATTTTGGATGAGCAAGGGTCTTCCATCGCTCTCGTTCTTTTCAGTGGTGTTCAATACTACACTGGCCAGTGGTTCCCCATGGAATCGATAACCAAGAAGGCTAAAGAACAGGTAAGCCACGCCTGTCATCCATTCAGTTGTGTGATGCCGAAAGCCTCATTTTCTTTTATCATCGATTGGCGTGGCTGACACATGTATTGACAACTTATTACCAGGGATGCATTTGTGGCTGGGATCTTGCCCATGCTGCAGGAAACGTTCCCCTTCGCTTACACGACTGGAACGTTGATTTCGCCGTTTGGTGTACTTATAAATATTTGAATTCGGGCCCCGGTGGTATCGCCGGCCTTTTTATGCATGAGAAGTGGAATAATATCGAACGCCCAAAGTAAGTTGTCACAATTTTCCCTGGCGTAGTGGTTCTTCTTTCACTATCCGGTTTTTATTTTATATTTTTTTTAAATGTAGATTCGCAGGGTGGTGGGGACATGAGCTTGCCACGCGCTTCGAGATGCCGCCTATTTTCTCACCCATTACTGGTGCGCAAGGATTCCAGCAATCGAATCCCAGCATCCTTGCCTTGGCTTCCCTTCTTGGTTCTCTGGAAACTCTCAAGGACGCTGGAATGATGAACCCAGTGCGAGAGCGTTCTGTGCGGCTCACTGGTAGACTAGAGGCCCTTCTTAAGCAGTCCAAACATTATGTCCCAGTGTCCGAAGTCCAGCGGAGGTACTCACAGCCAAGCTCCGCGGCTCCTGGATTCACGATCATCACGCCGGCCGACCCTTCTTCCCGGGGTGCACAACTTTCCCTGCTGTTTTTACCTGTGGGATCGGGCATCATGCAGAAGGTCTTCAATAACCTCGTCTCGTACGGGGTGATTGGAGATGAGAGGCAACCAGACGTGATCCGCCTTGCACCTGCTGCTGTATACAACACACTCAAAGACTGCGAAGACGCAGCGAAATACGTCGAACTGGCTATCGAGTCTATGTGATGGAGGGAGCACGCCTGGTGGGGAATAAAACATACGGCGGCCTAAGATTGCGATGAAATCAACCTTGTATAGTAGTAGTACACCAAGTATCAAGATTGAACCTGTACTTTTACTTTCCCTGCACAAATTGACCCACAATTCTGACAAACTCGTCACTGACTAGAATGTCGTCGTGCCCTTCGGTCAACGACGCGTTGTAGAAAACATGATTGCTAGCAGATTGTCCGTATTCTGATTTCAAATGCTCCAACATTCGCTCACTCTGAGGAACATCCACGAGCGTGTCCCCTTGAGAGTGGATGATAAGCCAATTAACTCCGGACCGCCTCACGGGGTAGGTGGTCACAGCAAAGGCTGCATATGATTCCAATCTCCCAAAAGCAGGAGCAATGAACCAGTCCAGGTAAGTTGGAAAATGGGAATTGAGCATATCCAAGTCATATATGCCTTCAGACAGAGCTATGCCTTTGACTGCGTCGAGCAGTGCTGGGGATGGAGTTAGACTTGGAGTTATTTTTGAAGAATCCAAAAACACAGATGCCACCATATGAGCACCGCAGCTGTGGCCCATCACGAACAGCCTTTTAGGGTCATATATACGGCCCATGCCAGAGGGACCATCCCAGGCTAGAAGGAATTCTAAAAATTGTAGAATATCTTCCGCGTGCGAGGGATGGCGTAGAACATCGCCCTTCGTATCTTGGGGCGGTGTCAACCGGTAGTTCGGTACGGCGACAGGAGAACTGGTGTAGAGTGCGATTTTTTGGGCGAGAACGGCGTGGTCCTTCTTGTCCTCTCTGAGATAGGGGTTAGCCGCTTGGAGGGGGGAGTGGGATAAACGAGCGTACGTGCGCCATGCACCGCCATGGACGAAACAGATCAATGGCTTTGGGGAGGGATCGGTGGCGAGACTCTGGGGTATGTAGAGGTCAAACTGGTGTAGCAAGCTGCGGGCGGGCCCCCGGGTATACGGTATGTTGGGATGGACATCCATGGTGTGGAGTGGGTGAGCAACTCTCCTTCCCCCCTCTGGATGACGTCATCAGCCACGGCCACCTATATAGTACCACTCCGGACCTCAAAACTTTTCTTCACCCCCCCCCCCCTCCCATCTAACTCCTTTACAATGGCTCTAACTGCTTCCGACATCTGCAAGGTGGGCTTCTGGTACACACACTACTAACGCTCCTTTCTAACCCCAACCCCCCTTCTAGATACTTGTCGCTATCTTTATTCCACCTCTGGGGGTCTTTCTAGAGCGAGGTTGCACCGCCGACTTGGTGCGTCCTTTCCTGATCGATTCCAGTGACCCTCCTTCTCACTTTCACATAGCCTATCAACATCCTTCTAACAATCCTTGGATACATGTACGTTGCTGGACTAGCCCGCGTGATGCTCAACTCTGACCCAAACTCTAGCCCAGGAATCATCCATGGTGCGGTGTTGGCATCATCATTCGAGGTTATCGTGTTTACTCACCCATTTCGAAACAACAGCACTATACATCATTCTGAAATACTGATGTTAATACCTCCTGATCACGGCCTCTTGGAGAGGCGGATCAACTTGGACGATGTTCTGTCATTTCTTCGCCACGTCGGCACTTTGTCCATCCCTCTATGTAGAACGTTGTTACATGAACTGTTATTATCGTAAATTACAGCTCCTTGATGGTTTGTTCTTCAGCCTCGCTGTCCGTCTCAGAATCGTTGCTTTCCTCGCTGTCGGATTCGGTGGGTAGTGCTGGGGTGGTCTCATCGTCGCTTACAGCTAGGGAATTGGCTGGGGGGGTGAGAAGTGCAGATTGTGCCTTCTCTTCGCTCTCTTCCTCGCTTTCGCTCATGGACTCGGTCTGAGCCGCGTCCGAGGCCTTGACGTCACCTTCGCTTTCATCTTCTTCGCTTTTGTCTTCTTCGCTCTCCTCCGCCTGTTGCTTCCTAGTCATCTTCTCGGGTTCTGGTTCCTCCTCACTCTCCTCCTCACTCTCCTCACTCTCCTGGTCATCAAACTGTTTGATCATGTGGGCTCCAATAAGCCAGCATTTCTTGAAGCTATCTGTTTCTGGGCCTGGTTTGCGGTCTTCCCCTTTAGAGCGAGGGAGTCTGTGCCATGCCCTGATGTCCTCTTCGTCAATGATATCATCTTGATACAATGCAGGCCAATATTTGCCCGAACAATGGCATGCGTGAGGAAGTCGCACAGTGGGCCTGAGAGGATCCAGATCATTATCGCCAATCGCACGCCCCAAAACGACGCGTTCTCACTGACCTGTAAAAGACTCACTGTCTCCACAGCGTCGACACCCCCGATTTTATCAATCAAGGCACCCCATCTGCCAACCATTGATGTTATTTCTTTCCTCTGCTGAATAGGTCCAGAATCCACAAGCGGTATTCTCTCAACAATAGCAGCGATAACGGCCTGCCTGACACGCGTCAGTGGCACATTACTCGCCATGCGCAGTGTTTTAAGTTCGACTGAAGCATTGTCCACAGAATGGCCTTCCGCAAAGGCACGCTCGAGGGACTGCTGAACCTCGATTTGAAATTCTTTGTCAGCGCTATCCGGGAAAGTGGGAATATCAGAAGGTGTCGAAGTGTCAGAGAGCGCCGAGAGCGATCGACCATCGTATTGGGAGTCACTATCGTCTTCATCTGATGTTTTATCGCCGTCCTCAGATGTCTCTGACCCGGGATCAGAGGCCAGGATGTCAGAAGCATCATCACCTGCTCGGCAGCAGATATGTCGGTGTTAGTCAACTGTGGAATATTCATTTAAAAAAAAAAAGTAGGACGAGGCACGAACCGAGTCGCATGAAACGCTGATTCTTGAAATTTTCGACGTCTTCAATGTCTTCTTCCTCGTCAGGTGGACCCCCTGGCCACACGAGAGCATTGGAATCCTTTCCCAAGTTAAGAGTCCCTCTTATTGTTTCCTGATCTGTGAACACATAAACGGGTAAATTCTCGTGCGAATTTTTATAAGGGGTGTAATCGGAAAACCCACTTTCTTCCACAGCTTCGAGATCCGAGTCTTCTTCATCCGAACTCTCGGTCGAGGCGGTCTTGGCGATGCTTTCTCCCTTGACCGATAGGCGTTGAAAGGGTGATAGCGTGACATCCGGACCGATCTTGACACCATCACCAATGAGGGAGCCATTCTGTACGTGCGTATTCTCTTTAATCATACATCCGGACCCAACAATTGATCTTTTAATCTTGCAATTAGGTCCAATGATGGTATTGTCAAAGATATAGGAATGGTCGATTACTGTGCCCGCGCCGATGGTGCAATTCCGGCCAATTACGGAGGAAATAACCTCTACGTGTTCGGATATTTGCGCTGAGGGTCCAATCAAAGTATTGGTGCCAACTTTGCAGGTTCTTTGTGTGGTGCGTCAAATAATGGTCGTGCTAGATGGTACATATAGATACCCTTACCGAGCGAGTACGACAGAACCGTCTTTAGGGATATACCGATTACCTCTGAGATGTTCGTATGCGTGTCCGCCAGGATGATTATCATCAGGAACCAGAGGGAATGACCACCTTGATAATATATCTTTGCTGGACAAGAGTGTAAGGCAATAGACAGTGCGATATAGGTTGCATACCGACCTTATTGATTCGTAGCTGCGAGTGTCCTGTACGCGTGCAGCGTAGCCGTCTTTAGCAACATAAAGATGAATATTCTTCATCAACAAGTCTGATGTCAAAACACCATGCACGAAGTCTCTTCGGATGTCAAGATAGTCAAAATTGTCTTGGAAGAGTGATGGCACCTGTAGCAACAAGGAATATGTATGGGGGAGAGGGGGATGAAGGAAATGATGCACGTATATACCTCGACAGAGCAGACGTCAATCGAACAATCAATGAGATCGTTGCGAATCTCCACCTCTGGATGCTCCGTTAGAATATCGCGGGGTATTTTGGCGATTTTGGTTGAAGGAAACCCGGTGATGGGCTCGTAGTGCAGACACTCTGACGTCTGAGAATCAAGCACGAATATCGAAGACTCGCCGCGAGCTCTGTCGACCAACAGAGAAGGTAAACAAAAAACGGGTTCGGCAGTCAATCGGAAATTTTAACCTTGTTCTATGTCGTGCCCCACTCTCCTTCACGACAATCGTCATTATGGCATCTTTGTTTGTCTTTCGCCGTTCCTTGTGAACACGGACAACCTCGTCAATCCTGATGTTGCTGACAAGATCTCCCATTACGAGCACAAAATCAGTAGTGACCAGGCCTCTAGTGTAGATATCGCGCATGGCGTCCCCCGGAGAATAGGTTTCCTTCGAGGTCATGATAGGTACAATCTTCATTCCTGAACCAGGTTTTGACCATTTCGACTCCCTTTCCGGGTCCAATCAGCGCTAGGGGAGGGCGGCAGAGAGGGAGGGAGCAAATACCTCACTGCCTCCTTGACTTGTCCGGCGTGTGACCGGCAAATTATGAACACTTCTTGTACACCCGCCAGTGCGAGAGATTCGAAAGTCCAGTCCAAAAGTGGTGCATTACAGATAGGCAAGAGACACTGTCTCAGGTTATTAGTATGAAGCGGGGACTCGAATTCGGGTTCCTTACGCGGGGCTTGCGAGCAGTAAGGGGTCTAAATCGTTTGTTGAAACTATCGGCGAGGATAACAGCCTGTAGGACCTCATCATCATCATCAGTCAACTTGTCCTTCGCGGTGTTGGATTGAGAGGCCATCGTAGATGGCAGTACATCGGCGAGCGGCTTAGCAACTGGAAATGATCATATTCCTAAATCGGGCAATCACAACGACCTTCATCTTCAAAAAGAGATAAAAAAGATTACAATTGAACCTAAAGACGTAAGACACGATCCAGTGGAAGCAACTACAGGGTATTTAGGGCAGGAAGTGGATCGAGGATTAGGTGCTAAAGGCGGATGAGGCTAGTCATGAAAATCATAAAGCAATCAACCAAATCCAAACGTATGATAGAAGAAACGCGGCGAATGGTATGCATCCATGGGAGGAGAGATATGATTGGAAAACAAGAAAGGGAAGGTAAATAAAAATTTTCGTAACAGTCATTCAGGAGAAGCAACCCAAGAAACCCTACAACGCCATCCCTGTCTTTACGCAGCAGCAGCGACGACGGGGGCGGCAGCTGGAGCAGCTGCGCCCTCAGAGGTTTGGTCCTCAGTTTTCGATCCGGTTGCTGGGGGAGTAGCCTCAGTGGCAGGGTTCTCAAGAGGAGCAACGGGAGCGGGCTCTTCAATCTTCGGTGGGTTCTCGTCAACTTTAGCAGGGGCGGCAACCTCTTGCTTGTTCTTGGCTTTGAAAAAGTCACCAACGCGAGCAGAGAGACGACGTCCAACTTTAGTGGCTTTGGACGTCTTTTCCTCCTTCTACGTACAGAATTAGCCTAGCACACGACTTGAGGGATATTCGGTTACAAACCTTCTCCACAACAGGTGCTTCAGCAGGAGCCTCGGCGGCAGCGGCGGCGGCGGGGGGAGCAGCGGCCGTTTCACTAGGGCACGGTCAGATCGGGTGTGGGAATTCAAAACACAACTTACGTCTCCTTCACAGGGTCAGCGGCAGGAGCTTCCTCAGCTTTCGCCTCAGGCTCGACGGGGGCCTCAGTAGAAGCGGCGGTCTCATCCTTGGGGGCCTCCTCAGAGGCTTCCGACCCTTCTTTCTTCTTCTCCTTCTTGGGAGACTTGGGAGACCTGGATTTCTTGTCCTTGAAAGGAGCAAGGAGCTTGGCAAGAAGACTGGGGCTCTTGGGCCTCTCGTCTTTCTTAGCCTCGGTCTCAGCCTGGGAGAGGAGTTCAACGACAGGATGACGCGAGGGTAGATAATACTTACAGGCTTTGTCCTCTTCTTTGGGAGGCTCCTCGGCGGCGGCAGCAGCAGGAGTGGCATCAGGCGCAGTAGAAGCGGCGGCTTCGGTAGCGGCAGGAGCAACAGTTTCCTCAACCTTGGCCTCTTCCTTAGCAGCCTTGAGCGACGCGTCAGTAGCCAAAAACAGTTTAGGATAAAGTCGGACTCACGGGAGCAACCTCTTCGACCTTGGGAACCTCGGCAGTAGAGGTCTCAGTGGCCTTGGGCTCCTCGACGGGGGCAGCAGCGGGAGTGGTAGCGGCAGCTTCGGTGGTAGACATTATGCAGTTCTGGTTCGTGAGCTAGGGCGCTATGAGTCAAAGGGACGATGAGGATGTAAAAGGAAAAGCTTGCGTGAAAGGGTATCAATCGACAAGATAGAGAAAGAAATGCGTGCTACGCAGCCTGTGAACCCGCTTGGGTGTTGGGGAGATGAGAGAAAATAGGAAGGAAGGGATAGAGAGACAGACATTTTTAGGTGCTCCTTCTATTTATTGGACCATCGTGTTTGGATGTTTGTTTGGTGTCTACCCGTGTTTACATGACAGGGTCGTCTCCATGCTGGCCAGCCTTGTTTTTCCCAACGAACCCCTTGCCCCGTCCTTATCTCACCGCTGGTCATTGTCTTTCAGAGGCATCCCCTGCGGTTGATCGAAGTGACAGAGCCCGTGGACCCCTATTGTCTACACCTAGACAGTGTGGAACAGCACTTGAACGATGTCTGGAGTCGCTGTATTTGGTAGTCTTCTCTTTCAATTCCATTTCAACAACCGAAATCACGTCACCGGATCGTTCCAGACTGGCTCAATATCCTGCTAGCACACCCTACCGTCCCCTCCCAGTTTCTACTCTCTCTCCCCCTCTCTGCAACCCTCCCTGCTCAGACTGCATGGTTGTTCGCAGATACACCCAATTTCTCTTCTTCGCCTCCCTAGTCGTTCCGCAGAATGTTATTTCCCGCCATCAAAGAAGTCGACGACTAGTGCAACGTCAGGGTTCTAATGTCACCCACGTGAAAGCTGGATATATCATTCCCACCGCGATGATCTTCTTGTAAGAACGTTTCAGGCCTTCGTCCCCCCTAGCTGATGGAGCTCACCCCCCCCCCCTCTCATCGTCGTGCCGTGTGAGTCTACCTCTTCACAGCACACTCCTTGGTGCTCATACTCCAATGCCCTCGTCATCACTTGTTGGGATGGTCACGGCTGTGGTGGAGCGCACAACAATAGGCCTTGTCTTCTTTTTAAGGCCCACCAACCACCTCTTCATTGTATCCCAACCATGTTTCCAGCCATCACATCCCTGCTACTCTTCATAGCCTTTCTTTTGCTCCTCCTGATTTCCCTCTCGGTCCCCATAATTGACTCTCTATACCTCTTTAAACTCGCACTGGACGTCCATTCTCGCCTCTTTAGCAGCGGAGCCAGCGCGTCGGTAAAGTTCGGCGTATGGGGATATTGTGTATCAGCGATCCATATTTCGTATGTCTGCTACGAAATAGACTTTCTCGTTCGCCAAGTCCTGATCCCGACAACCTTGTGACCGACAAACCCAGGACCCTTGGCCTTGATCGGTCTTCGGATTCCCAGTGTTCAGATAGACGGCTTGGTTACACCTTCGACGATACCGTCGCTCAGGCTCTGTACGCTCTTTTCCAATTGCCTTAGTCCAGTACCCGCTCTTATGAACCCAGCCAAGTCCAGGATCTCCGGAATCTAATTTCGCGTATCACCACGAGCGCTCTGATCATTCACCCTATTGGTACGACTTCATCAATCTCAGTGTTCTCAAGGAACATGGTGTGTTAATTTTGCACGCATTCCCAAGTCACTGGGATTGTATTCATAGCGCTTCTGCTCTCGCTGTTCATGCACCGTCGCGGATCAAATGGAACTCCCCGAGTCCCCTTCCGTTTTCACTTGCGCGATAAGCGGTCTGGCGGCCCTCCTGACCACAGGCCGTCTTCCTTCTCGACGTAATAGTCGTCGCTGTCGTTCGTTCCAGAGTCCGGGATGCATCCGACGGCTCACTAACATTGTCGTGGGGAAATGCTGTACGTGGGATGACCCACTCTTGATCTATAAATAACCCTGACTAGTGTTTCCACTGCAGGTGTGGATGGCTCTTGGAGCAACTATATCGCTATGGCTAGCAACGTTTACATCTGGGCTTAGCATCTTTACCAGTAGAAGGTTCGTTTGTTCGGCTCTTCCTTCAAATAAGCATGATTCCCAAGCGGATATACAGGCAAGCCAAGTAAGCCACTTACTAATTTACGATAGCCCAAAGGACATGCCTCTTCAGTACGACCACGTAACGAACACTTGGACCCGCATTATGGACTATCGTTGACAATCTCATAATCTTAGCAGCATGGACACAGATCTTTACCCTCTTATCTTTTAAAATAACATCCCTTGTAGCGTTTACATATCACCGCCAACTGATTCATTACACAATCAGGCGTGCATGAGATAAGAAAGTGATGCCTACTCTCCAACAGCGAGTGTGACAGTTCCAAGGTACAATGGCAGAATATCATAGAATATGAATATGTGCCTTGAAGACTTGTTCACAATCATGCTTTTGCTGGAACTTGTGGTGGTGGGACTTTCTTGGGAGGTCGCAGTCCCTTGGCTTTCATGTGTTTTCGTTTTGCCTCTGTTACGGGATATTGAGCATTCAAGGTCCTCCATGAAAGATATGGGTCAGGGTTAACTCACTCTCGATGAATGGCCGATCTTCATCCGAATCGAAGGCCGTTTCTTGTGTTTCCTCCACCCCGCCATCAGCAACCATCACCTGAGCCCCATCTGCCCTGCTTTTTGATCGTCTCTCAACCTTGAACTTGGCAACGAAGAACCCATCCATATTATGTACATGGGGATAGAAACGGCGGGTTAAGCTCACACTGGAGCTGAGAACTTTGCCCCGATATTTCGTAAAGCCCTCACGTCCAAAGGACAAGCCCGTATCAACCAGCTTCACGTTCGGTCGTTTTCGTAGGGCATAATCAACTACAGCTTCATTCTCATCCACTGTGATCGAGCACGTCGAGTACACGAGGTAACCACCTGTTTTTGAGTCAGGGCTCACGCTATCAATAGCGCACAAGATGAGTTGTTTTTGGAGGTGGGAAAGGAGTGTGAAGTCACGTTCAGACTGTTCAATTTAACGTTAACGTCATTTTACGATGGTTCAATGGATGTCCTTTACCTTATTGACCTTGACGCTTGAGTCTTTGCTAATGACGCCAGTACCACTGCAAGGGGCATCCAGCAGGACACGGTCAAAGCCGCCCATAACCTTCGGGAATTCTCGGCCATCGTAAGAGCATACGACCACATTCTTGCATCCAAGGCGGTGAATGTTCGCCGTAAGGCTCTTTGTGCGGGTTTTATTGGCGTCATTAGCAAAGACCACGCCGGTATTTTGGAGCAGGGCTGCGATATGTGTCGTCTTTCCTCCTGGTGCTGATGCCATATCCAGAACCCGTTCATTCGGTTGTGGCGCCAATGCAATAACAGGTAGAAACGACGATGCTGCTTGCAACATATAATGTCCAGCCAGGTATTCGGGCGTGGCACCTAATGAGATATCAGTCAAGCGTAGTGCAATCGAGGCACACAAGGAAATGTACCGATTGGAACGCTGCTCTCGAAGATCTGGAGACCAACGTTGGTCCATTTACCAATCGGTTCCAAATTGACTCCTCGGTTGATTAGGGTTTGAGCAAGGTCTCGTCTCCGGGTGCGAAGCGTATTTGTTCGAATCGTAACCGGTCGAGGAACCTCATTCGCTTCAAAGAATTCAATTGCCTGGGGACTGGTCAGATGACAAGGTCATATCGGGGAATACTTTATAACCATACCTCGGGAACAGGGAAGAGGTGGAACAATTTTTCGGCGAGGAATTCATTATAGCCATAGTAACTCGCAATATCTGATATCAACTGTTCAATATATTCGGCTCGTGAGCTATTCGCATCGTCAATGCCTATTCTCCGAGAATCACAAAGAGTGGGGGCACTTACCGGCCCTTTTCAGCTCGTTTCTTGAAATTTCCGAGCACACGAACGCAGTACTTCATTCGTTGCTGAACAGTAGGAACGTCCGGTCCACCCTGCGCCTTCTCTTCTTCCCTTTCAGCAGCTGTAGGTAAACGGTGTCCATCATCGGCTCCCTCTTCGTCATCATCCATATCCAGATCCTCATCCTGCTGGCCTTCCATTGCAGCATGACGAAACTCCTCTGCGTCCAGCTCGGCTTCTGCCGCCGCGGCCTCATCCAATGCGCGCGACCGAGCTTCCATGTTGGCCGCAGTAACCTTTCCATCTTCGTCTGAGTCACTGGTCTCAGAGACGGTGGGTATAATTTTCGTTGGTCGTTCGAACTGTTTAGATCTTTTTATTTTCGTTGGTACGAACGAGAGTTCTTCTTCCTCATCCGAGCCAAAATCAAGTTCTTGTACGTTTCCTCCCAGAGGTTCATCGCTAATACTACAATAAGTAGGTAGCATCAGCAGTACTTTCAAGGAGACGCACTCTTCAAACTCATGATCATCATCCCCCCCAAATTCATCCAAGTCGCCTTGGGACGCAGAAAGTTCATCATCATTTTCATGGAATAGCAACCTAATAGTAGGATGGGAGTGAGGGGAACATTCAAAAGGAAAGAAAACTCGAACGTACTTGGCCTGTGCCTTGAGGTCCGCCTCGTCTTCGATATCCTCCCACTCATCTGCAGAATCCTCATCAACCTCCTGGGCTGGAATTTTCTTCTTCTTCTTCAATCCCTTCTCATCCTTATCTTTCTGCGGTCGACCCTTTCCATTCGGCACAGTAGGTTTCCGTTTCGACAGCGGGTTCTCCTTTGGTTTCTTGTTCGGTCTTGGTTCACTGGTTCCATTGTCACTGTCATTGTCATTATCATCGTCATCGGCCTTGCGCTTGCGCTTCGCCCAGGAGATTTCAGACTCAAGAAGTTGGGGCGGCCCCTGCTTGTTCTTCGCCCGGCGGCCCATTTTTCAGTTTTTGATGATAGCTGCGTTAAATACCATGTCCAAAAATTCTGGTCTGGTGACTTGTTTGTATGTGTGTGTCGTTACAAAAGTACATACGTTAACCGATTCGAATGCCCAGAGCAAATCCAGCGATAAACGACGCTCTTGGCTGGAAGTCAGCCGTCAAGAAATCAATCAACCATCTCCAAAGTGACACCACACTCGGTGGTTTCAAGTCACCCGCTGCGTCACGAGTGTAAAACAAGTTTTCAAAACGTGAGGACACCCGAGCCCAGTCCACCTTTACGAGGGACTTTGAACCGAGATACTTGGAGGAGTTATCACCATCCATACTCGTGCGCGCCTTGAGTGGGAGAAACACACCTGTAGGAGCACAAACAATCCACCTAGGAACCAAGCAACCACCTTTGCTCCCTTTTTCACAAATACGCCCGCACAGATACCCGTTATTGCGCCAAAGGAGAGCTCATACACCGACACGGAGGACTGTGGAGGAGGAGGAGGAGGATATCCGGTCGGATTTGCGTGATCATGAGGAGCCGTAGTGGGTGGGGGTGGGGCTTCGCCATTTCAGCCTATAGAAGCTCTGTCCGAGTTCACTAGGAGGGACGCACCTTCACACAGAATTTTGGGTCCCGTAAACGCAAAAATACCGAGACCGATGCTTGCAATAGCACCAGCTCCGAATGCAGGTTTGGCGTAGTTTATCCACCGCAAGCCTTGACCTACTTCCGGCCTCCAGCTAGAAGTGTGCATTCCTGGCTCGAAGCCCAGAACGCGCAAGACCCACTGGTGACTGCAAATGCAGGCATGATCGCCTCAGACCAACCTGGAAAATTTCCCTTGCAACCCGAGGAAAGAGCATCAGAACAAGTCCGACTCTGGCAGTTGACTATGGTTGTACTGCGGGAAGGCCCACGAGGCTATCAGATCACAACTTATGTCTACTGACGTCATTCTTGTTTGACGATACAAATACATTGCGCTACCTACAGTCTGTTAGATTATAGCCCGAGGGCTAGGATTAATGATCATCTGTATTGGCGGGGGAGCTAATAAAATGTGACATTCTCTTGACCTAAAGTTGTCTTAGGGTCGTACATGGCTGCCCCACAAAAGTAATCGTAACACTAGCAGGGCACGGTGCCTACTTAGGAGTAAAACGAACTTGCCTCGGCTGACGGGGATCCAGAAGCAAAGGTCTCATCCCTCGGGCAGGCGAATTGCGCACAGAAACAGATCCTGCCGAACTTGTTGTGGACCCAGCGCTTGGGTATCGGTGTACTCCCGCAACAGGACCACCTAGCCGCAAATCGGGCGATGAGCCAAACCGCCGAACCTCATGGAACCGCTGGACGCCATGTAAATCCACGGGGTGCAACTGTGGGTGCGTAGGCAACATAAGCGCTCTTGGAGAAGCCGATAGACCCATCTGAGGGGGGAAGTTATGAGGAGAAGGTGACCGAGGTACGGAAATCAGGCTAGCGCGTCGATTGTGGAGAACACGAATGCTTGCGCTGTGAGACAATACTGTTGCTGCGCCGGGAGACTTGAGGGCTTCCTGTGGCTGCCTGGCTGGCGTCCCGTATTGTAGGGTTACGGGCGTTGAGGAATTGTTAAATCTATCAAGCATCATCTCGGGAACGGATGGTGCAGACGGTGATGCAGACACGAGCCCTTCAAGCGCATTCCCTGGTAGGAAGCCCCTGTGTTGATAAGGAGGCGGAAGGGCAGGAAGCCGACCCCCAACCTGTAAAGAAGGGGGAACCGAGACACAGTCCAAGTTCCTGGTGTGGACGTGCGGAGTATACAAAGCCCCATCACTATGGAAAGAGGCCACCGACGCTGGCGTTCCACTACGGGACATTGGCTCCAAAAACGGGTTCGGCAAGAATAGAGGTCGTGAGTTTGGGGTAGAAAGGGGAGTAACCGGAGTCGAATAGTAACCCACTGGGTGCGGAGCAAGCCTGTGGTGACCACTATTATAACTAGAGACGGACTTGGTTGGGTAAAGAGAGCTGGAGATGGAGCTTGCCGCGGGAGATCGAATGGAATGAGGGGTGTTTGGTCTATAGACCCCGTAGTGCTCTGTAGACGTGGTACTCCGGCTCGCATTAGAAAGAGTCCTTGGGAGAGGTGTTGTTGCAGCGAGAGTCGGGAGTCATACGCGATCCAATCCAAGATATTTCTGAATATTCTGAGCCCGACTCTGAAGTCAAACTACGACGTTTCTCGTCACTCCATTTATCAGACTTGGAGTCTGTAAACCACGTCCTCGAGCTTGTGGCACTAACAACCGAGGGAGATGAAGGATAGCCCAGATTCTTTGTCGTATCGTTGAGGCTTTCCTCCGGATTGCGAGGTGGTGGAGGTTGAGGGATATATGACATGATGGCCAGGCAGAAGGCGTAGAAAATAACTTTGCGCACTTGAGTGAGCTAGCATAAACGGATAATGATTACACACTCACGGAGTCCTGTGAGCGACCAACCCCCGAATATGGCTACTGTTGACACTGTCTTGCAGGTTTGAACAGAGCCTATACTCACGAGGTGAGTTGAAATTGCGTTGTCATCGGATTCTCTCTCATACCTAGATTATTGCAAGGTAGAGAAGAGTTGAAGATAGCGAATGTGACCGTCCCGCCTGTTGATTATGAGTGACCGCTGATCAGAGATTGAAAAAGGGTGTGCCTGCCTCCTTGAAAGAGCACAAGAAATGCAACTCGAGCCCCGTCCAACCATAACCGAAACCGAACAATGATCCTGATGTCGTGTGTGTGCATGAGAGTTGTCCATCGGGAAGGCTGAGGAGGAGTATACTCACATGAGATATAGCAGGATGGTTGAAAATCCGTCAATGACGAGAATAATAATCACAACGGCACCTGTGAATATTCTTATGAAGGAGTTGTATAGGACAGTGAAGGAACAGGTTCGTACGTTGCGCGTCATTGTAGAATTTCCATTCCCGAGTCAATAGAATAGCGTAGATTACCGAGAGCGCCATGTTCATAATTGTAGCGAGGGCTTGAGGAGATCAGAAAGGTCCTGATTCCCCGAGCTGAGGAACACTCACCAAAGGCCACGACACGACACATTCGAAACCCAATCCATAGCTTCGTGGACGTGTTCATTCTCTCGAAAAAGTCAACGGAATAACAAGGAAAAAAATCGAAGGAAAGAACGAATCAAGAGGCCGCCAGGGACAAAAAAGAATGACGGTCAACGAAAGAAAGGACCGACGAAGGTCGGTTGAAGAAAGAATAAAAAGGGGGAAAAGGAATGTTGTCCGAGGTTTTGCGACCAGGACATGGCTTTATGACTATCAGTTTTGCGATGCATACACTGAAGGTGACAGGCGTCAACATGAGCACTGACACCTGTGTATGCATGTTGTCAGGTTGAGTTGGGTCTCGGCGCGGGCGCTGGCTGGTTGCTACCCACTGCGGTTCGGCAGAGTCATCGGTTTGAGCCTGGATCGTACCTCAGAGCCACCGTCACTTTACCATGTCGGAACAGGGCGGGTCGTCGCTCCCAGTAACAACAGAGCATCCATGGAATCGCATCACCGAAGACGCGTCCTCCGTCCGCTCGTTCAAACACCGAGCCAGAGATTGGCGACGTCAGGTCGGCCAGATAATTGAGGCCCGTAGGGCGCATCTTTTCGTCTTATTCTTGGTCCGTCACCTGTTCTATCGGTGACATAGACTGCTCTTGCTTGACAAGCCACATTGTTTCATTCAGCTGACAATAGACTCTGCTTGCTGTTCTCGCAGACCTCGGATATACCTTCCTTTCAACGCATTGCGATGAGCAGCACGAACACCTGCCGATGTGGCTCGAGGTTCTGTCACACATCTCTCTTGCAATCACCTGTCTCTTCTTGGTTGAAATCATCGCTGTCCTTTTTGCTTTCGGGCCCCATTATTACAATCCATTCGGCGGACTTCCGCTAGCTACCCTCCATCTCTTTGATGGCCTTCATCATCATCTTGACCTTCGTCCTAGAAGTTGCACTGAAGGGAAGGGTGCTGGAATTCGCGTCGCTCCTCATCATCTTGCGTTTCTGGCGTATAATCAAGTTGATGGAGGGTGAGGACCCTGCTTTTACTCGGTTATTGATATCCCCATAAACGTCTTTTCAGGGGTTGCGCTTGGTGCCGGAGAGCTCAGTGCGGAGGGGGCAGAACAGCTTGTCTCAGCAAGAGAACAATTGCGCCAGACCCAGGCTGAGCTCGCTGCCTCGCAAGAGCAGATCCGCAGACTCAGACGACGTCTTCAAGCAGCGGCCATTCCGTATGAGAACCTCTAGCGACAGGTTCTTGTATCATCGTAGTGCTATTAGACTATTAATTATTGGTACAATAGCTGTATGGCTGGTTGTTGTATCGTACAAGTCCATGGTAAAACTGTCCTGCATCATTACTAGAGTCTGCATTATGAAGGTCCGATGGTCCCAATATCAAGACATTAAAACTTGCCATCCGCCGGTACCCATTCCGATTTGTGAGGAAGAGGTATGGGCAGGTCGTGGTTTTCTATCGTCGATGGGAATGGACTCACAGTACTGATCTGAGGGAGTACTGGCTGCGTTGATCTTAGCAGATCCCGGCTCAGCCTCTCTATAAACCTTGAGCCAAAAGAACTCGAGGAACTATCCTTCGATAAAACCTTGGGAGGTATGGGAGGTAGTGAAGCGTTCTCCGTGGCCGGTGTTGGCCAACTGTTCGAGTCTACGTAGGATAAAGGGCGACCGCTGCGATTTGACACCGACGTCGCTCGGTTGCTTGGGGATACGGAGCCATACGGAGTTGACCGTCCGCTCCTATTATATGATCCCGTTGTTGTCGAGAGCGAATAAGGATCGTCCTTGCCACGGCGAACACTCATGTTCTCTGCCCAAGGAGCCTTTTCCACGTCACCGTAACCACTCTCCAGCTCATAAAGCTGTTTCCGCCCTGCGCTGGACTTGATACCATCAAGATATGCCGACCAGGAGACCAGCCTTGGCCGAGACGTCGCCTGTTGTAAGAATGCCTTGAGCTTGGGGTCAACAAACCATTCCACTGTGTAGATTGTACGCGCGCAGATGTCGGGATAGACATGGACGTGGGACATGATGCTAGTGAAGAGCGTGAAAAAATATGCGAATGCTAGGATTTATAGAACAATCAATTTTAATTGCCTGAGATGCCGTAGGTGTTGTTATGGACCTACCAATGGCGGTGTTCAGCCATGACACCGGGATAAGGACAGAGGCTGATGCACAGACATTCCAATCACCTACGGGCGCAGAGTTGGAGTAAGCGATCTTGATTTTCTTTCGACGCCGTGATAGACCCACCAGTTGTTCGACAAACCGGGATGGAACCACTGGCAGTCGTGCTAATTGCAGCACCTGGATCGCGTATGAGCAAATTAAACGAGGATACAAAGAGGAGGATTGAATCAGCTCACCGAGTTGAAACAACGCAATCACTGCCACCCATGCACACTCGATTACAACATTTGCAGATCGGACCCGAGGCCTATAATATTCAATCGTTGCCCTGTAATGTAACCGTATCATAAGCCCCGTTTCACAGTAGGGAGCATATTGACTGACGATCCAATGAAGAAAAACATTACACAACTCGTAAAAATCATGAATATGGAGGTTCCTGGTGCTGTGGTCACAAAGCAACATCAGTATACCATTCAAGAACCTAAGCCGCACGGAGCTCACCATGGTGCCCAGCAGCTAACATTGCACTAACATTCCAAGCAGCAAATCCAAGCGACAATAGCGAAAACATCAAAAGAAGTGCTATGTGCGCAGATATATCAAAAAATATCCCGCGTGGCGCTGAGTCCTGACGACACTCACCGAAGAAAGCAGTGCGTATCACAAGAAAAACGTTCTCCATCATACAGAGATGAAGCCGAGCCCAAGGAATTCTCGGACTGTCAAGCAAGGGAATTTGGTGTCTTGTGAGGCCTGCACGTAGACAGAGTATGAAGAAGCGATATAAGAGAGAGACTCTTGAAGGATTGTGGGCAGCGTCACTGGTGGACTCAAGCAAAAAGCCTCAAACTGGTCGACGTCGGGTTCCACCAGAGAGCGCAGGAAGGACCGGGACCGCCGAAGCACTTGCCTTTATCAGCGGCATGAAGAACTTTGAGAACAATGCATTCATTGATCACGTCGGGAGAACAAAAGAGTGCGCAAGGGGCAGAGAACAATAACGAATTGATGTTGTCTATATTGGGACGCTCATTGTTTGGTCACTCAAGCGTACAAACAACGCCACAGCTTCAGGTAATGGTCGATAAAATACAAACACCCTTGATTTCTAATACTCGCATCCTACAAACTAACATACACACGACTACCGTCGCTGCTTGCACCGACGAAGAGACCCACATTATTCAAGCCAGTACGAGGCGCTGGCTTGTCATGTCGGAACTCCCTGACCTCCTGCGTGGACCCATAGGACGCATGGGCGAATATGACGAGGGGGGATTAAGCTGACCACCATGTGCGCCATGATCCCTGTGTTTTGTCCCTACAGGGGAGCGCAAAACACCAGCATCCTCGGAGGGACGATCAAGCTGAAGCGCCTGAGGCGGTTGTTTCCGCTTACCGCGGGAGGTAGGTTGTGAGAGTATATCAGACTGTGGCCAACTGCCTAATGGTGGTGGTGAGGCTGGCAGGGCGGCTTGTGTAGGTGCTCGTGCTACCTGAGAGGCAGCATTGGCACAATCTTGAGTCAATACCGCCTCTGGACGGAGTGGCACCAAGTTGGCGTTGCTGATAGCCCGTTGCATATACAAGGGATAGAGAGAAGACACGAAACTGTCTGCTGTGTCTGTTTCCATAGACGGTATCACAGGCGGCCGAATGACGGGAAGGGCAGCAGCAGCTGGAGGTTTAAGAATGCGAGGCTGCCGAGTTGCGGGTTCAACAATACTAGGCGGACGGTAGTGCTCGATTTGGTACTCGTGGCTAAGACCCGATCGATAAGAGAATATGGGCTCCCTTTTTCTGCCGTTTGGGCGGGCGTGTTTTGGCTTTGGTGCATGGATTATGGGGACTGTGTTCCGGAAATGTGGTAACGTCGGCGTTGGTGGTGAGTTGAAGAGGGTAGCACATGTTCCAGACCAGGGAAACTTGCGCATCATGGAATGCCAAATGGCTGGATCCTTTTTCTTGTTGATGACGATTGCGAACATCAATACAATGAAGTAGACGATTACTAGACAGGATGTGAGTGACACTAATCAGCGGAGCTAGTCAACCACGCACGGGTCATGGCGCATAACCAAGTGAATGCCAGCAGCACTTGCATTGAGACACATCTCGGGGCTGCCAAGGTACGTTAGACCTGCTCGGATTGAGAAAAAAAAAGGAGTGCACTCACTTTGATTAGTAGTAATGCAATCCTGTCGGGATGCGGTGACAGTCAAGGCAGTTCCACCAGCTGATTGAATGATCAGTTGCCAGGTCTGTAAATATCGATAAAGCAACGCACTGAGGTACATCAACCCCCATAATGCAACCCACAGACATTCAAACCACACTCTTCCGATAAACCAAAACTTGTGAGCAAGCTCCACAAAAGAACTGTTATTGTGAATATAATTAGCCAGATCCAACAAAGAGATATCAAGACTGAAGAACGTCTGTCAAGTTTTCAAAGTGCCACTTACACAACAAAACTGAGCACCAGCCCAGAACAACCAACAAAAGCCAGATAGGAATCAACTTCCTGCAATGGCACTGCGGGAAGTCAAAAATGGCCCTTGGAACGAGACATAATAACGGTGGCCACATACACCTGATGAGGAATCCATGTACGAGACCCAAGTTCCACACCGCAAGACTCGCAATCAAAGCATTGTACAAGAGGAAGATGCCTGTATGGGATGTCGTGCTGAATGCACAAGAGGTGACGCAGATCAAAGGACTGGGACTGACCCAAAACGCCATAGCGGAACGCCTTTAAGTTTAAATTTTCAAGGAAACGGGTCATGTCCA
The DNA here is from genome assembly GCA_023014365.1 of Lepiota brunneoincarnata. NCBI lineage: Eukaryota > Fungi > Basidiomycota > Agaricomycetes > Agaricales > Agaricaceae > Lepiota > Lepiota brunneoincarnata. The sequence goes on from JAEBUN010000005.1 coordinate 1,770,537, forward strand.
TATCTTCATAAGATATCCTGTCACGTAGGGATTGGGGGCACAAGGAGGTGAAGGGAAGAATCGCCGGGAGTAAAGGAGCGTAAGGTGAGCGAGCTAAGACGAGACGGGTAAGGACAGGGCCGGAGTATCTGGTAGACCGAGAAAGGATTGGCGTACGGACGGACAAGTGGGAGCCGAGAAGGAGCTGGGGTTGGAGAAAGAAGAAGAAAAAGGCGTTTCCAGTGAGCTCTGCTCAGGGATTCCAAGTGGGCGTAGGTGTCAAAGGGGGAATCCGGCGTTCACACCGCACGCCCTTTGGCCCCACTATCTCCCACAGTCCACATCCCCCGCAGAACAATTCATCAAGATGTTGATCCCGTGTCATACTGCCTTCTTCTGTCTGATGAACACATTGCACGTGGTGATTGCGAGAAGCGATGATAATGTTGCTTATGATATTGGCTGGATCAAATAGCTAGCACTAGATAGACGTCCACACTGAAAAAATATAAAGGTAGGCTTGTGCGGAAAAACCTTGTAACGAATAGAGTAGAAGCAGGTCGATCAGCTTGTCTAAAACAGAACCGCTAACCACACGAGGTTCAGTTTCAATGCTGCCGCCACCCATTGCGTGCCTCATCTAGGCACACCTGCACTCTGTTAAACCTATATGCCAACTACATCACTCCGCAGTGTTATCGACATCCATCATGTCGGTGGAACCCTGGACCGAAGAGTGGTTTGGTCCCATCGCAACTGGCAGCAATGCACCAAACTCGCCACCTAGTACGGATGGTCCAGCGTGTAGGTCCGAGTCCACGACATTGCGATTCTGATGGTTACTACCTTGTCCACCGTTACTCCAATCCACCACCATTTCAGCCTCGTTGACACTGGCTCCCGCCAAATGATGCTCAACGTCCCCGAGGTCAGCAGCTGACGGGACGGAAATAGAAGAACCCCGGTGAGGGAGCGGAGGCTTGGAGAAATGTCTTGATCTTTTCGGTAGCGTAGGCATATTTTCCACGACTTCCTCGGAGGGTGGGAAGACCACGGGATGTTGACCCACCAGGGTCGTAGGATCAGGAACAAAAGTTTTCACTGATAGGGAGCTGTCTTGTGAGAGGCGTTGGACAAGTTCGGCAAGCAGGTCAGGGATGGGTTCGGATTCCCGCGCAAACTTGTCTGAAGAGTCGCGAGCATCAGCCTCGTTGCGTTGCTTAACTTGGGCGTGAGAGAGAGAGAAAGGACTTACCACAAATGCTCCCAACAAATCGAGCAACGCAAATTCTGACATCTGTGACGCTATCGCCGGCCAAGTCATAGATGGCTCGGAGCATGTCGTCACTAAGAGCCACGGAGGGTTTCTGCCCGGATTCAACAGCAGCCAAAAATATTGATCTTTGACAGGAGGCGAAACTACGAATCAAATTCCAATGAACACACATTCGTAGAGTGCACAGGTTGCGAAGCGAGGAGGGGGCACATACGTCATTCTTCTCCGGAATGTTGAAATTACCAGCTGTGTAATTGCGTTATTGAGATCATCCAGAAGATCTCTTCGGGGTGCCAGCAATTCCAGGATCTTGGGAAGCTATACGTCAAGGGATATCAATGCAGGAAAATCATCAGTGGTTCCGTATATGAGTGGAGCAGGACAGTGACATACATTCCCTACTGCTATATCGCGAACTCCTTGCTCAGGATCGAGGAAAGCTTGAGCCTCAATACCCTTTACCACAGGCAAAATGTCGACACCCAACGTGTCCGCCATCTTGACCAACTCAAGAAGGATAATCTTGCGTTCCCTCCATCCTGTAAAGATTCCGGCTTGCCAATTCCTCAGGATGCCAGTCCAGAAAGATAAACCGAGGCCATTCCCTACCACCCCAATGAATGTCATTAGGTTCTCGATTGCGCGGATGCGGGTCAGGCCATCTTTGCAGTTAAGAGAATTCCACCATACATTGACGAGGTCTTGACGCGCATTTTCTGTTCCAACGATCTTGGCAATTTCTCCTAAGCTGGCAGCCAAGGAACGCTTAACATCATTCATGCGATTATCAGCGAGGTCGAGATATGCATCCCTCAACTCGCCCCAGCGATCTCTGCCCAACGTCAAAGCCACGGCGGGGAAGCCAAAGGCTAGAGTCAGGGGTCTTTTGGTGTCGAGGTAAAAGGCCTCCAGTGGGGGAGGAATCTCGAATGTGATTAGCCGAGTTCCGTTGCGAACATTCTTGTCTCCCCTACGGCCGAGAAACATGTGCATTAGAAATTCGGGGGGACCTTGCGGATCGTCGAGGAACGCATAGATCGTCTCGGACAATGTGTCTAGGGCACTTTCGCGAACCGTGATTTCAGGATCCTCTGCTAGGGCTGTCAGAGTCCGATAGGTGACGCCCCGGCGGTGTTCAACACAGAGCCTCTGAGCAAGAGGAGGAAGTGAGAAGAGTATGTTTTGGCGGACGTCAGGATGCGGATCAGCGACCAGACGCTCGAACAAGGGAACCTATATCATAATCAACAAATACCAAACGTAAGGATGTCAACGAAACTCACCAAATCCCTGACAACATATTCAACAGGGACAACTCTGGCAAGCGCTCCGATGGCGAAAGCGGCCTCGCGTCTAACCCAATAAACGGGATCCTTGACCGAGCGATCCACATCCCTGATGAGGTAAATCTCGGTTTCCAAATCGGAAGTTCCTATATCCCATGCAAATGTTTGGCAAGGAAAAGGAAAAAAAAATTGGGCGCCAACGCACCACTGGTAGCCACGGCAGCGACCAAACGCATAGTCGACCAACGTCCATTGGTGGCCTGTTCATCATAATAAACATCCTCCTCCTCTTCGTGAACCATATGACCCAGGTTGAGCTGATATGCAAGGGATCCCCTCTGATGAGATGATTTTTGAGACCTCGGGTACATAGGAAGCTGGTACGTTTCGGAAGAATCTTGGTGGGACGTGGTTGAAGATATGCTAGCACTAGGGCCCCGGTTCTGCGATGGCTCTTGCGTAACTCCCACTGTCTCCTCAGAGGTAGAAGACTCGGGCGAGTCATGGTGAGAGGTGACTCGGTTATCTGAATCAATGGGCTGGACCGAGTCCGTGGGTCCGGATATGTAGCAGGATGATAGCGGGTCGAAAAAAGCAGTGTCATGAGGTGAGACGCCCGCAGCAGGGACAGTCGGAGAGGAACCAGATGAGGAATTTGACGAGTTGCCCGTCGAGGGAGTGGATGATGTTGAAGAGGGAACCGAGAACGACCTGGGTACAATGGGAAAATAAGGATTGATCGTGTCTTCTTTGGCAGTAGTAGGGTTAGATGTCGAAGCCTCGAGGTGGGTGGAGGTCGTCACACCATTTTCGTCGTTACCCTGTTCACCTGGAGAAACGACCTGGACTCCGTCATCATTCTGAGCTTCCAACCATGATCGCCGATCTTCGACATTTTTCCCCACAGTAATCGTAGTGTCCTCTACCGGATCTCCCTCCCATTGAGAATCAAGGCGACCCAAGGCAATGACAATAGAGGACAGGATTTCTCGTTTAACTAGGGCCCTTTCCTTCGGGCCGAAAAAACCGATCTGGGGCTCCTCTTCCACTACCTCGGGGTCGTCAATTGCATAATCTGGTGCAGGAGCTTTCCACAGATTCTCTGGGGGAAGAGGAGGTCGCACCGCCTGACCAGCGATTTACTGTGTCATTGTCGTCGGCCTTTTTGATCCGCTCCAACACCGTAGTGACCGAGTAGCGGGCGGTCTCGCTGACGTTGCCATTGCTGCTTAGGATCAATGTGCCGAATAGAGGTGTGAACGTCTGGAAGTGTATCTGAGCAGGAGGCAAAAGATTATCACCATCTTCTTCCCAGCTATAATCCGCAACTACCTGACAATGCTGCGGAAGGGTTATTGATCAGCATACGATTGAAAAAAACGAAGGACGGTCGATCACTAACCGTAAAAAACCACCATATGACGTCTGTTAGTGAACGGCTGAATTCCTCTTGCACAGTTTCATCTATCAACCCACCCAAGACAAAGGAATGGGGAGATCAATTGGATCGGAAATGAACAAGGGGCCGGATGAAAGCCTACCGGGATCCAGGACAAGCTCACGAAAGAGGGGTAGGACGTACTCGACCGCTTCCTGAGGGGGCACATCCTGGAGGAGTGTAGGCATGTTCTTAACGATATACGATCGATGTATAACTTGTTTACTTCTGCAAAATAGATAGATTTTTTCAAGAGCGGTGAGACTGCCGTCGTCGAGTATAAGATCGCTGACGATGTCCACGGGCAATCCAGGATAAATATCATCGGTGCCATAAGGACTGGGAGAAACATAGGTGTTTGCAGGGTGAGGGACGACGAGCGGGACCGGGGGTGGGGGAGAAGATAATCTTGGTGGAGACTCAGGCTCGGGAACCGGTGTGGGTACGGGTAAGGGCGTAGGTGCAGGTGCAGGCGCAGGAATGAGCACCTCTGCAAAAGGAGAGCTGGGAGGAGTAAAGTAGTCAGCAGCCGGAGATGGGGGTTGAGGGGTTTTAGGAGACTGGAAAGGATTGGCCTCAGAGTAAGGGGTGGAGGGGGCGGTGTAGAACTGGAGGTAGGGGGAGTGGGCATCCTCAGCAAAGGGGTCATCGCGCTGAGAGGGGGAGGGGGTGGAGAGAAAGGTAGAAAAGGAAGGAGGCGGAGGGAGTGGAATATGAGTGGGACGGGAGGTGGGAGGTGGGGAAGAAGAGTCCATCATCCGATGGAGGGAAAGAAAGGAAACTGAGAAGACGGAGCCCATGGGGGAGTCAGCGGGGCGGAGGAGCAGTATAAGGAGACAAGTACCTGGACGGGGAGGACTTCAAGGTGGGTGGCCAGGAAAAGAGCCAACGAGTTGCCTGCTGCTCACGCCGCAGAATGACGCAACTCGCTTGCACGACACCACACTCTCTCTATCAACGAATCAGTACAACTCCTTGCAAAAATGACCCGGTTCCGGATCCTGCAAATCTGCGATCCACGCGGTCTGCTGCACGCTGTCGCTCCACGCAAGACGCGTCGACAACCAGCAACTTGCAGCGCACACAGAAAGTCAACTGTCTACGTGGGGAAACGAAGGAAACTAGGGATAAAAATGTCCAACTAGAAACGGGATAAAGGCAATTTTCCACACTGGCTTGCGCTCCGCCGTTGTCCCGCTACGTCATCACACACATCAACCCTTCATTTCCCTCCGCCTATCACTCCCGTCCCCTCGCACCCTCTCCTCATTTCCACCCAAATACTGCGCCCCTCCCCCCACTTCTTGCCCTTGGCCATATGGCCGTTTGCTCCTACGCCTCACTGCGCCTCCTCCTTCCTCTTCTCTCTCAGAAGACCCGGCAAAACAACACGAAACTATGACGTCATCTCGCTTCTTCCCCGGTTCCTGATCTGTCACAGCCTAGGCTCAGTCACACCAAGCCCATGCGTGCGTCTCAATGACACTTTCAATGACGTAGCACGAGGCTTGCCATAAACCCTATGTACATCAATTACAACTTGTTCGATATTTACTCCTTCTTGTCGCCTTCTACAGCGCCCCACGAACGGCCTTGTCCAAACTCTCTGCAAAGTACCGGATGTTATTCGTGTTCAGCCCTGCCATCGAAATCCGGCCGTTGCCAGTCATGTAGACATGAGCCTTTGCCACTAAACCCTTGCTTTGTTCTGTGCTGATTCCCGTGTAACTGGAGAGATGGGAGTGCGAGAGAAAAAAAAAAAAAACAAGCACCAATGCGATCAGCCAGGATGTTTCACACGTATCCTGGGTTCTACCATCATTACTTACCTGAACATGCCAATCTGGTTGATGATGTGGTCCCAATTGCCGGGCGTCTGCAGCTCTTGGGTCAGCAATCTGTGAAGCTCCTTGCGCATTGAAATAATCCGATTGGCCATAGTCGCAATATCCCGTTTCCACTCCTCGAAGAGGCCGGGGTCTAATAAAATGAGCGCAACCTGCCCGAGACGCTTGTCAAACGCTGTACAACACATTGACATTATCCCACTCCCACATACCAACCGAGCTCCATGGGACGGTGGATTACTGATTTCACTCCGCTGTAACACCGAAAGCTGACTGTTGACTCGCTTCGCCGTCTCCATGTTCGGAGAGACAACGTGGAGAGCGCCAACTCGCTCACCATACAAACCAGCGTTCTTCGCAAAACTCTATTGCCAGGAATTAAAAGGGTCGAGAGGGTTGTTTGGTCATCAGACTTCACTCTCTGGCCTCATGTGTTAATTCACTAACCTGACACACAAGCAGTGGTACGCCACGATCGACAAAGTGTCTGACCGCCTGTGCGTCCCTGTCGAGATCGCCGCTTGCGAACCCTTGGTATGCGCAGTCAAAGAAGGCGTAATGCTTGCACTCAAGAATGACATCCGCGATCACCTTCCATTGTTCTGGGGTAGGATCCACACCTGTGGGGTTGTGGGCGCAGGCATGAAGCAAAAAGATGGAACGTTCGGGCGCTGTCTTAAGCGCGTTCATTAGTCCGGTAAAGTCTAGCCCAATCGTCTTAGGGTCATAGTATGGATAGTCAACAGGCTCGATCCCGACGTTTCGGAAGATTGCCTGATGGTTGGCTATGATATCATCATCGGTTATCAACCATTCAAACCACAATGAGTAGGGGCAGGGCTCTTACCCCAGGTCGGGTTGCTGAGATAGACCCTTTTATCACCCTTGAATGCATAAAATCGGGACATGAATAATGCTCCAAGATGATTAGCACCCGTCCCAGATATGGTCTGTACGCTGACAACTCGGTTCTCCTTGATAGCGGGTGAATCGGATCCAAGAATTAGCTTCGCGGCCGCAGCAGTGAAATCTGGGAGACCTGTGATAGGCAGGTATTCGTGATCGAGCGTTTCGTCGCTCAACAGTAATTGCGTTGCCTATATCACGAGATACATCATTAGCCACGGATGTATCTTCTCCCCCCTCCCCTCTTCACACACCTTTTTAACAACGGGTAGCACCCACGGTTTGCCATCATTATCCCGATAGGCACCAACACCCAAATTAACCTTCTTCCCAAACGGGTCCGCCTTGTACGCGGCCGTAAGCTGGAAGATGCTATAGATCGTCCTAATAAGCGGTGTCTGCGCCACCCGCGAGGCTCGAGACACTCACCTGTCGGGAGGGGCGAGGGGCACTTTTTCCCAGAGCTCTATCCGTCGGATGAGTCAATTTCGCAGCACCTGGGCAATGTCCACTACCACTCACCAGCTGACATTTCTACGGTGTTGTTCGGAGAAAGCTGACCTAGAAGCTGTTTGACCCTAGAGGATGCCGTTGTGTCAGGTTGCGTTGATGGCATCGATAAGAGCGATGACGAATGGTTAGGATACGAAACCCAGACTGATGCTGGAAGTGGCTGAAGGGTGGGGGATCGAGGCTCCTATTACTATAAAGAATGGGACGAAGGACCCCGCGCAGCCGACCCAAATATTTTGAACATAACAACCTCGAAGGGTACTCACAAAGGTAATAGTCTGATATCAAATGCCAACCATGCAAGATCCACGTGAAATCGAGGGTGGTCGGAAGTAAAACAGGAGGCCGCGGGATGTAGATGAGAACCGGTTCAGTTTGAGGGGCGTAGATGGGCACCTACCTATGGCGGTGGAGAAATGCAAGGGAGAAATCACGATGAGTGAGAGGAACTGGTAGTTGAGTTCTTCTCTTATTTAAACCGGGCCCGTTTTGTCTTGTGATCGATGGCACGGGATGCAAAGTGTGTAGAGCAACGGAAGTGTCCCTCGGCCGGGATGAGACCAGTTTTCATTCCGACTTTATATACTCGTGGCCAGAACACAAAGCCCGCGCCGCACAAGGTCCATCTACTGCTAAGTCCGCTGCTAGGGCTATTGCACTCGCGACACTCGTCGGTTGCGCACTTTTATTGGCGTTTCCTAGCGCAAGATTGCTCATTGGATATTTGAATATCGACACAAGGCTTGTTGATATGGGACGGGTTCCTGGCAGGTTGCCCTATTTAGAATATAGCCGTCGCTGGAACCAGCCTTCGGCGCGACAAGTGCGGAAAGAGACTAACACAAGCCGCTAGGGGCCATAGGATTATAATGCGACAGTTTCTATACTACCAATGCAATAAAGTGATGTACGTCCGCGCCCAAGAATAAGAGGATTACAACAAGTAACGTGGCTAACCAGAGAAAGAAATAGAAGCGGGAGCGTATAGCGAGTGATAGGCCGACTAAGTGGGTTAAGTGGGGGGGGGGGCGGCCGTCATCCACATAAGATAAAAGTGGAAACTAAGACGGACCCTATGCAGTGGCCATCTTGGAAGCCACCGTCCGTTCGCTCTCCAGCTTACTCTTATTCCGTTCGAATGCTTGTTGTCGGCAGTCTTCCATATTAGTACAGTTGTGATGTTCGGGTAGCCGATGCTGATGAAGGGGTTAGTCTCGGGCGACAGGGACTCGCAAGAGGAACAAACGGACCGAACCACAAAACAGCGCACGGCAGTGTGGGCACTCGCCAACAATGCGCAATGCCGCAGTACTGCACTGCGCGTCGGATCCCTGTTGGAACTGGCAGCGTTTCTTGGCGGGCATGGGTATGTCTAAGGATTAGCAGCGAGCTGGAACTAGGGCAGATAAGCGGGACAGGACGGGCGAGGCGGAATCTCAGGGTACTCACGAGAAGCGGAAGGTGGAAGGTGGAAGCGGGTAGGGGTAGATGGAAGAAGAGCAGAAGAGGGGGGGAGGGAACAGGCCGAGTTTTAAGGGCCCAAGCAGCGACGCGTAAGCCCCATGTCTCCCGCACGTGGTTGTCTCCATGTCCGAGAACCCGCACAGCTTCCGTTCCACCCTTATTCTTTTTTCGGTCCTTCCTCCTCCGTTCCCCCGGCTTCCGATCTTTCACCATTCCCGGTCTGCTCCAGCCTTCAGACTTTCAGGACTACAGTATGGCCGACCTTGTGTCAACTTTGGACCTTGCCAAGCAACCCGCCCCCACTTTCTATTCCTCACGCAGTCACCTCCCCAGTCAACCCCCAATTTGCGCTCGCCGAACCTGAGATGAACAGAAATGCCAGCTGCCACATCTCCGTGCTTTCAGCCGTCGCTTGTCCATTCTGTGAAGTCATCTCTTCACTAATTCAAAGTCATCAAACAGTTCTGCCTGATTCCCGACTATCTACATCAAAAACTTCGGGATCCATGTGGAGTACCCTGAATCGGCAGCGTTGTGCTTCAAGGGTGCATGTTCAACTCTGAGCCGCACCCATCACACCTTGTGCACCCGCGGCGCACATCTGGCAGAACGCGGCAGAATGGAATGTGGCACCTTGGGAGGTTCGATTCGAGGCAGTTAAGGGTATCATTAAACAGACGAAAGAATCCGCGGCGAGTTCGAATTATCTAGACTCATATAATAATAAAGGAAATCTTTGAAGTTTGTCATGGAACGTCCATTGCCCAATATTGTACGTATACAAGGGGCAGGTTGTGAGTACCAAAACTGCAACGCTTGATAGAAATCGACTAAGAAATGTATGTGTGTTAGAGCGAACAAAATAAGTATTCACGAAATAACTCACAGCAATCTATCGCAAAATATTTTTATTTCTTACCGTTTCCGATATTGCGACTGACGAGAACACCAACGATGACACCAACAATGATGAGGACAATAAGCGTAATGAAGAAGCAGATCCACCGCTTTTTACGAGCGGCGCGTGCAGAGTCGACGGCTTTGTTCGTGTATTGCAACCTGAGTAAGGTGTATATCAATGTCATCAACAGTCCGGGAACGACAGCTCTTACCCCGCTTCGGTGTCTTTCTCAACAGTTGCCGCAGCTGTTTCAATAGCGTTGACCGTCTCATCCTGCTGCTCGACAAGGACACTCATCTGCCAGGATCAGCCGTCGATTAGCAAAACTGACTTGGGTCAGGAATGAAGCTCACATCATTGAACAGCTGAGCAAGCTCAGCCAGGGTTTGTTCAATACGCTTGATTTCTTCATGTCGCTCTTGCACTTCTCGGTAGGCTCTTTGTGAATCTCCATAACGTTGAGGGTTCATAAGCTGCCCGTAAATATTAATTAGTAACCCATAGAAACGTTTGGATTATTCTCACGTACCGCTTGGCTGAAAATCTGGTCATTGCTAGTGTCATTCACCACGGCTCGAACCTCCTCAGGGGTAGCATCTGGCTTGACGATCTTGAACTGCCGTTCCATCCGTTGTCTGTACTTGGCCCTGTACTGCTGCTCGACTTGTTGGTAATGCTGGATTGCCTCAACGAACTTGGATTTTACGAGTGCCGTCTTGTCGCTTCCGTGAGAACTGGTGCTAGCCAGAGTTGGTAGTAGAAACAAACCTGCTGTCTGCGGATCTGTGCATCCCGACCAGAAGAAGTTTGACTCTCTAGAGCCTTGACCCTTCGCTTGAGCTGCGTGCTCAACGCGCTAGTTTCTTCGACGAGTTCATCCAGCTGTGCCGCGTTCCGCTGCGCAGCTGCATCGTCCATGTTGTTCAGAGACCGTGAATGTAGACCTCCCACACGGTCAACGTTCTCGTTAAACGTCTTGAGCATATCTTGTATTGAGGCAATCTACAGTCGATGACCATTAGCCGCAAGGTAGGCGACATGTGAAGTCAGGTAGGGACTTACTTCGCTGTAGAAACTGGACATGTCGTATGAGCTGGGGTTCACACCCGACATCTCATAACCGCCACCATCTTGTGGATATGGGTTGAGTCTCTGGTTTGGGTAGCCCCCACCAGACGCCTGCGTCGGGTATGAGTTGCTATGCATCCAGTTAGCTCCGTACTTATACCATGTAAGAGGAAGACATACTAGCCGGAATTCGCCCCTCCTTGTTGCTGGGCCTATACAACGAGAACCCAGGGGGAAAAAATTAGAAGAGCAAATGGTGCTATTGTCGAACCACACTGACTCTCATTGCGGCCAGTCTGTCTCTTGCCATTGTGCCTGGTCTGGAGTAGTGTTCAGTTGAATTGACAAGAGAGAAAAAGAGTGATTGGTTCGTTGATGGTAGTGTTCGAGGGGAAAGAAAGCAGGGACTGTGGAAGCAATGGGACTGCGCCTTGACACACCAAGCGCTCTCACTTGATGGCTGTTCGTGGCGGGTAACAAACTGGTACAAATAGACAGCCGGTTCACAGCAACTTGGTGACGGACTTGATCAAATCATCGCCCCAAACCACGAGGCGGTGTAGCCATCTGCACATGTCTTCGGTGCTCAGCGTGAGACGAGCTACAATTTAATGTTGTTTCTTCGCTCATAAGTATAGCTCTGACGTGGGCCAGTGGCACTCCATTTCCGTTGTACAACATGTCAACATGTATTTCAATTTGCCAGAAAAGTTGCGCAAAACCTGGATCTGGCGCTCAACCATCTTCCTGCTGGTGCCACCGATTGACTCCCGTCGTTCGACGCTGGCTTCGAAATCAAAGACGTCATGGACGTCCTCAGAGAAATTATCACTCAATGACTTATAGTCTTCGAATGAGAGGTCGTTCAGTTGGCACTGACGAGCCTCGGCAAGCGCAACAGCCCTTCCGGAAATGTGATGTGTTTCTCGGAACGGAATCTGGTTCAAAAGTTGATGATGTCAGAAATGTCCTATGGTAGCTGAGTGGAACGAGTTTACTTACACCCCTGCGGACCAGATAATCAGCCAAATCGGTAGCAAGGACGTCCATCGTCAACGCTTGACGCATTTTTTCCGGGTGCACCTGATCACGACTCAGACAAGTAGGTAGACCTGATGTGAGCTTCACCTACGTTCAATGTTGCTATGACACCTTCAGCGATCTTGAAGGATGCAGAGATGTTGTCTACAGTGTCGAAGAGTGGTTCTTTGTCCTCTTGAAGATCTTTGTTATAGGTGGAGGGCAGGCCCTTGTAGGTCATCAAGAAGCCGGTCATCTGCCTTGTGTCAATCACTTGGTCTTACCAGACGAGCGTTCGCTTACGTTTCCAAAGATCCGACCAGACTTTCCACGCAGGAGTTCGAGTGAGTCTGGATTCTTCTTTTGAGGCATGATGCTTGAACCGGTACTGTTACAAATCTCAGAGGCAGCCGACAGGTTATGCGACCCTCCCCAACCCACCTATAGGCATCGCTAAGGGTGATGAAACCGAATTCTGCGGTCGAGTAGACGATCAAGTCTTCAGCCATTCGACTGATATGGATCATGGCCAAGCTCGACCACTGCAAGAATTCGGCAATAAAATCTCGGTCACCGACACCCCAAAGGCTGTTCTCTGCGACATTCTGGAATCCAAGCTCCTGGGCCAAGAACTCGCGGTCAACAGCAAACGGGTTCCCGGCCAAAGCACCGCAGCCCAGAGGGAGAATAGAAATTCGAGGGGTCAACTGCTGTAGACGTTCGAGATCAAAGCGGAAAGAGAGTGCGTGGGAGAGCAGGAGATGAGACCAACGGATTGGTTGGCCACGCTGATAGGTTTGTTGGTTAGACGCTGTAAATTTGTTGATAGCTAAAAATAGACACCTGCAAGTGCGTATATCCCGGAAGTAGATATTCTTTTTCCTGGTCGGCGCGCTCGACCATAACGCAAATCAGCGCCCGCAGGCCCTGTTCGATATCTTTCACCTCATCCAGAAGCCATAGTCTCATGTCAGTTGCGACTTGATCATTGCGGGAACGGCCTGTATGCAATTTTCCTCCCAAAGGACCGATCAATTCAGTCAGCCGACGTTCATTGGCGGTGTGGATGTCCTCGTCATCTTCTTTGACTTGGAACTACCCCACCATGGTGAGCCCTGGTAGCAGTACCCGTCCGTGTGAAGAGACTCACAATGCCATCCTTCCATTCTGTCCCAACGATCATAAGTGCCTCGACGATTTTCTTCGTCTCTGCCTCGGTCAGAATCCCTACACGAGACAGGGCCTTTGCGTATGCAATCGATCCCCTGATGTCTGCAGCGTGCATACGTTTGTCATACCTCAGTGATTGGTTGAAGGCGTGCATCCTAATGACAGGCCCTCGATCAGCATATCGGGGGCCATGACGGTTCAAGCGGTGAAGCCTACACGGGATCTGTCTTCCCGGTGAATCGTCCGCCCCATAGCTTGGCCTTGGTCGGTCGTTCAGACATGTTTGGGAGTACGTGGGTGTTGTATGCACACGTAGTTTGGGAGGGTTAAATACGCAGAAAGCCTGCCCCAACGGGGCTAAGGATCAGTGGATCGGATTTTTGAAGCCTCCTGAGATCACGTTACCTGTAGTGCCCCAAATGGTCCCTGCTGGCATTGATGCTGCCATACCGTCCGCTACACTCACTGTCTTCAGAGGCTTCATAGATATCTCTTATGCAGCCAGAAGGGGCTACAGTTCCCGCCTTCTGGAAGGCGCTGGCATGTTGTTCAATTGTTGGCAACGCGTATGTCTCTCCATTCGGCAACTCTCCATCCATACACGCTGATCATCGCTGCTGCTGGGCACTAGACTATGGTCCGGAGGCATATTCACCTTTCCTCTGATGTCTCCCTTCCTCGCAGACCGATGTAGACTGACGCAGCCCCAGCTGACGACTGTGGTCCTTGCGTGAGCGGCCAGTCATTTCCATTCTGTGGTGTATCCTTACCGCCCCCAGAGCTATGATGGGCCAATATCCCTTTGCTGCCTTGGCTGGAAAGATGATTGATCGTTACGGGCCTTCCGTATGCTCCCTCGCTGCAGCCGTGTTATACTCCACCGCTTTTGCCTCGTTTTCTTGTCTTGTCGGCGCAACTTCCGGGCTCGCACCAGCGCCGTCTATCTCCACCTATCTTGCAATCTCTTTCTCTTTGGCTGGTGTGGGTACTGTATTTTCGTGAGACATTCTCGATTAATTGCGAGAGACTAGATCCTGACAAGCTTTTTAGTTACTTTTCTTTCCTCTTTGCTGCGTCGCGACTATTCCCTCAACACCCTGGTATTGCGTCTGGCGCCAGCATGGCACTCTTTGGATTATCTCCGCTATTCCTTACCTCTGTGGCCTCTAACTGGTTCATCAGTCCCGAAACAGGCTTACTCCAAGTTATCCGATTCGCGGCTTATTTAGCGGTCTCCACTGGCCTCGTGCATTTGATGGGTGCCTTGTCATTTAGTCGCGCTGGGTGCAATTTGAAGGACGATCAGGTTGCCCCGTGTGACCTTGCGACGCCGCCAAATGAAAGATCGCGGCTTCTTCCCCGCGAAGAAGAGGCAGTTTATACACCCGAGTTGCATGCGAAGACTGACACTACTCTGGGCTTCTTAAAGCATGGTCACGTCTGGCTTCTCATCCTCTTCTGCATATGTGTGTTCGGTGCTGTGAGTACTACTGGATACTAGACAACAGCTTATTTAATGGATTATTTTCGGCAGTCAGAGATGGTTATTTCTAATATTGGCACTATCGTCGCTGCTCTGCCCTCCACAGCATCGAAGCAAAGCGCTGTGATTTCTGTCCACATGGTTGATAATACGGCCCAGCAGGTCCGGCTCATCTCGATTGCAAACACGTTGACAAGAATTCTTGTTGGACCTCTTGCGGACTTCGTCTCTCCTGTCGCCTCCTATCTCCCGAACGGGACCATCGTGCATGCGAGAAAGCACCGTATTAGTCGTGTCAGCTTTCTATTTGGCTCCGCCGTGCTTCTGGCTTTCACATTCTTCTGGACTTCGACTGGCATCAAGACTCAGGAGGGTCTCTGGGCTCTGAGGTAGGCGGTATCACTCACCACAATGGTGCTGCTTCCTGACGTATGGATAGCCTTGGGACGGGGATAGGCTACAGTGCCACTTTTACCGTTGTGTGAGTGCCTTCCGTCGCCAATTTCTTTCGAGCAGGGTAACCGGTATTAGGCCAAGCATTGTTTCGTCCATTTGGGGTCTCAAGAACTTGGGACGCAACTTTGGGATATTGATGTATGCCCCTTTCGTAGGCACACCCACGTTCTCGTATTTCTACGCATTCGTATCACAGTCACACACCACGGGCGAAGGTATCTGCAGGGGCAGGGAATGTTGGCAGACCACCTTCCGCCTTACCGTCGTGACTTCTTTGCTTGCTTTGCTTATCGCAACTCTTCTCTGGCGGCAGTGGAAAGGTAGACTTTAGATATACCCTCACTATCATTCCATCATTCGCATTCTCCACGTATTTATTTGTACCGCAGTCTTCCCATTGTTCGGCCTCGGGCGATTAACTACCCGTGACGAAAGTTGCAAAGAAAAGCTAGATGAGTTACCAATTACGCGACACAGTTGTGAGGACGATGTATGGTCAAAGGCAGCAGGACCAACATCTAATTAGCCCATCCGTCGCCTCCTTTACCGTGGAGATGGGCGCCTCACTTAGGTTTATCATCGCCACTTCTAGAATTGTATCATAAATGCCCATTTCCCTTACTACCCACTGTCATTGTCAGTGGCCGAATATCTCTCTGGCTACTATGCAGGATCGAAGCTAAGCGTTATGATGACATCATGATGCAGAGTCGTTGCACCGCACTCGCGACTGAGGACTAGCGAGATGACGATCCCGAAGTTTGTGCTCCACGCAGGGGCTACTGGGATCATGTTCAATGGGTTCAAGAGTCTGGGTAAGTTGCAGATCTACCCCGAGATCAACGCCCGGCATGGTGGGTTCTGGCAATATCTGACAATACAAGGGTGGGCCTCCTGCGTGCAATCGCAATTAGTATCAGCTTCAGATGATCTTCCAGACTTTTCCTTGCGGGCTTGACAATGGCCATTAGCTTAGTGTTGGATGTCTTGGACTCTCCCAGAGGTGCGCATAACGTTGGTCTTTCCGAGTGCACAACCGATGATAGCCCTAGCTCTCAAATATATCAAGCGATTACTTCTCGTCGTAGCGCTCCCTGTAAGCGTCTATAATATGTAGTGTCCTCCTCCCCTTCCACTGAAACTCCATGTTACAGCTGAGCGTTGTCATCTCTTCCATCTACTGGACCCTCGTCCTTTTCTTCCCCTCCCTCATCCTTCTGAAGACAAAAGAACTATCGGACGACTCCCCCCAATCAAAGGCAATGATAGAGATGTTCTTTTACATCCCACTCGACATGGACTTAGTCCCTTCATGCTGCGCCAGCCGTGGCTCTTGCCCTGGACTTTTTCCTTTTTGAACGCAAGTATGGACGAAATGCGACAAGAGTCGTGGCGCCGCTCCTTGCATCGGTATACACGGTTGGATATGGTCTATGGGTAGAGTATTGCAGCACTAAGAATGACGGTGTCTGTGAGTGGTGCCATTCTTGATTTTCGAGCTGTGTCACTTATTAGGTCTGCTGGTCCACTTTAGTTCCGTATCCGTTCCTCACAAATAATGCCCTTGGCGTTCGTCTTGTAATCTATGTTGGAGCGGGGTCTGTTGCCCCTCTTTCATTCTGGTTGCTGAATGGCCTACATGCTTAATTCTGATCTATGTCCTTTGCGTGAGGTTAATAAATATGTTGTGTGACTTGGGACGTTTTAGGCACTCAGTGAGTGATCAGAGGCACAATCAGACCTGTGACGTGGGCCCCTATTGTAGGTTTATGCAACGAACGCGTCCTTTGCCAGGCCATCCAGAATTCTCGGTCATTGACCACCCAGGTCATCGAGAGTACCGCGTCGAGAGCCAGCATGTAGACCGCAACGGCGCAACCACAACCACGAAGCAGGCAATGGGTCTGGCATGGCGATGGGCAATAGTTCCTGTCCTGTTCTCCCTCACACCAGTTGAGCGTTTACCTATCATGCTACCGAGTATCCGTGTTGATGCTGAGCTTCTAGACATCTGGTCTACGGTGGCTTGTGTTCGTGACGGTCGCCACACTTCTCTTGGTCATCAGGAAGTGCACCCAGGTGGCAGAGGGTGTGTCCATCCCCTGCTGGTGGTTTTTTTTGTTTGTTTTTTGCCCTAACACTGGAAAAACAGAAGCTGTCATAGTCATACCTCCTCACGGCATTCAACTTGAAACTCGTAGGGGTGTCCCCAGCTGGCCAGTCTTCGTATCGAGGCGTTTCATCCCACTAACGACTCTGCGTGACGTCATTATCAACGAAGGACTGAGGGGT
Organism: Lepiota brunneoincarnata; assembly: GCA_023014365.1. Lineage (NCBI taxonomy): Eukaryota > Fungi > Basidiomycota > Agaricomycetes > Agaricales > Agaricaceae > Lepiota > Lepiota brunneoincarnata. The sequence continues at coordinate 1,787,636 of JAEBUN010000005.1, forward strand.
TGGAACGTTCGGTATTATCTTGCGGCTGTGAGAGAGCACCCGTCGAACGAGGTTTATCTCGACGTGGCTTTCGAGGTCGGTGTTGAGACCTGGCTTTGTGCGTGCTAGTTCATGCTAACTATCGGGTAGGGTATTCTTCCTCGGTTACCGATCCTTTTAGAGGTATACCATGGGATTCATGGTATGTTGCTAGATGCGATCGACGAGGAGAAAGAGAAAAGTTAATTGTCGACTTGCCTGGGCATCTGGACCGCAAAGATCAGTACAGCTTGGGGGTCCACATATTAGTCGGGCTTTTCGGCCGGGCCGTTCCTCCTCATACTGGGTGTTTGGTTCCGCTGAATTACCGATATTCCAGCACGGAGCTCAATGGCGACTTCTAGTGTATACTGGCGCTACCTGTAGTTTACAAGGTCGATCCCTGACTGAATTTTCACTGTAGAACTTTGACAATATAAAAGGGGATGACCGTGCGCAAAGCCTTGGGACGTGATTGATTATTAACTCGAGGTATCTCTCTCCATCACTGATCACAGCTTCCCACAGCCAAATCGTCTCTTCCATGGAATCGCTGCCTCCTGGTACCCAAATACCCCCCCAGAATGACGAAGAGGCCACAAAACGAGCCGAGGAAGAGCAAATGCGACGCGATATGATGACCACTGTTTTGGATACTGCTGCTCGTGAACGACGTCGGTCCAAGCACTCTGCATATCTCTCATCTGTTTGAAATATCTGTGCAGTGTCTAGGATCGCTCTTGTCAGCCCAGAACGAGCCAAGCAAATTGAAGGGATTCTCTTACGAATGGCACAAACTGGCCAGTTAAAAGGAAGGGTTACGGAGGAACAGTTGATTGGCTTCTTGGATCAGGTATATTTGTCCAAGTCCATTGTCGAGCACAAATTTTACAGAATCCCGCTGTAGATGGAGCCTAGTTCGAAAGGTGGCACAAAAAAGTCAACAATCGTCGTGAGTATTATTATGACTATCACCGGCGTGTCTGTATCCAATGGCATCTGGCTTCATAGTATCACCGAAGAAAGGGCCTGGATGATGATGAGCTTGATATATGATAAATATTCTTATCAATAAAGAATTTTGATCAACCCATAATATTGTAAAAGCGGCACGAAAAATACGCAGTACACAGAGTAATACATCGTACATCAAAGTAATTCACCAACATTCAGGCGGGGCCAGCGGTACCGTGGGATTCCATGTAGCGCTTTATTTCCGCCAATTGCGATTCGTCTGGTGACGATTTGAGGGGTAGGCTGCCATAGAATGGGGGACAGTATATAAATGTGCGATGTGCGGGTCCATTGTGGGACCTGGGTGGGTGAAACCGTAGGATCCTGGTAGGGAAGGACTGTCGTGATCTGGGGGCGGGGGACTGGATGATTGACCGGGTGGGGGTGGGGGTTTAAAATTCTGTGGGTTCATGGTGAGTGTAACTTAAAATCCGAAGTGCAACCAGAAACCCACATATTGGCGGCCTTCCTTGTACAGTTCCTCTAGTTTCTGGTCGAAAACTCCCTGTTCCTCGAATATTTGGTAGGCCTTGAAGAGTTTCAAAGCAGATCGCGCATCCTCTATCGAGTCATGTGTTTCTTGCTGTATGTGCTCGCCCAAGACAGACCATGATAGGAAGCGCAATGACAGTCGACGCTGTCTAGATCTTAGGAAGTATAAGTCAACGGTATCGATGACTCGTTCTGGTGGAACAAAGATGTCTACCTGGGTGTCAGCTTTGAGGTTGAGGATTTGGTGGTACTTACTGATGATACGGAAGTCTTTAGAGAGGCCGTGGCCGATAAAAATGCACCCTCGATCAACCAGTAGTCGGAGTTTTTTGTATGCAACTTTTAGAGGCGTCAACGTCATTCGAGACATAAGTGGGTCCAGGTCGCCCGCTGAAAGGTGACAAGAAATCAGCTACCGACAAGTTGGACCTAAGTCTAACACACGCTTGATTCCTGAAAACTCCGTGAGGTAGTCCACAATAATCTCGCTGGTATGAATGTGGTCGTCAATAAAGGGCACTCCTTGACGTGGTCCATCTCCTCGTAGGACTGATACTCTGGCTAAACTTAGCCTTGCCGGTCGGATGACTTTGTTGGTTCCATCGGACCGGAACTCTGTTTCTTCCTGAGGTAGTTGCAGAAGTTGGAAGGGGCTTAGCTCTTGAATGGAAAGTCGTACCTGTTGCATCTTGACGAACTCTGCGTCTATTGCTATGAATGTTCCTTGCGTGGGTAATTCCTCAGGCCGTAGTGGGTCATGCTTGATGAGGGAACTGTCACGGTTTCTAAAGGCTCGTTAGGAGGTAGGTTTCTGGAGTCCATGACTACAACCGACAATGAAATAGAGGTATCATGGCAGATAATAGATGCGTCGAGTTGATCTGGGAGTTGACCAAAGTTCAGGGTGGACTGCAGGTTGACTCTCTCGAGGTAAATTATGGCGGGTACCTGGAGCGCATGTGTTGGTCGTCTATGGTAAGTCGCATAAGTCATGGCCTTCACCTTCCATTGGTCCGGGAAACTCAGAGCTTCATCTTCCGAAATGTTGCTCACAGCGAAGTCATTGAAGAGGAACCAAGGGCTTGTCAAATCGGTCCGTCCCTCTGCTTCTGGCACTTTGGCCCGCATTAGATTTATGAACACATGTCATTGGGCGACATCAGATACCTTTGACCACGGCAACTAGATGTGAGGGCTTGTCTTTGGTTTGAATTTGCACCACGACCGCCTGGTGCACAGATGTCATTCAGGGGGTGGAGGCCAACCGAAAAAACATGTACATACCCGAACAATGTACGAAGCGACTTCGGGGTCATCAACGCCTTCAATTTGGCCATGGAGGTTAAACTGGGTTTGCAAAAACGATCGGTTCCGACAGTCCTGCCAGAAGGTGAAGGCTTCTTCATTATAAACGCACGCATTGATAGCTAAGATTGGGGGGAGGTCTCGTGAGGGTATGTAGCGCTTCGAGGTGAAGATGGCAACATGTTTGCAAACTGGACAAGTTGCTTTATGCGAAATATTTCGCAAAAGAGAGTTCCGTAGAATTGTAACGAAATCGGTAGCAAAGGCTTGTTCGCTATTTGTTTGCTGTGGTGTTTCAGATATTCGAGTTAGTCGTAAATCCAGGGAGGGCATACCTTACGGGGGTATATTAAGTCAATAATGTGTGTCATGTTCTCCTTTTCTTTGGTATTTTTGCAGCTCATGCAGGTAATAACATTCTTCCCATCTATTCCCATCAGCTGTGTAATAGGAGAAGGCACAGAAGTATCCCGAGGAACATAGTGCGATGTTCGCTTGAACAGAACAGGGTTTCGAGGGAAGCTGTTGCCTTCGGCGGCTAAGTGGTCGATCAGAAACCTGTTGAATGTCTGAATCTTGTGGGCGTAATCGACATCAGCAGATTCTCTGCCATAGTCGACAAGTTCAATAGCGTTGGCAGCTTCTCCTGAGTCAGATAGGGCGGGGGATCAATGACTGGAGAGCGTACTTTGTGCTAGAACACCAACAGCTTTACAGAAGTTGCTAGTCTGGCAGTTTGTCCCCTGGGCGTCTTCCAACATCCGAACAACAAAGCCGAGCTCGCAGAGCAGGCAGTTTTCTCTTAAACAATTAGTCGTGATATGCGATTTGGCGAGGCGTCGTATTGGCCAGAGATAGTGTATAGCTTGTACAACCGCATTCGTATAGGAGTTTAGGATGTGGGTTTCCAAGCCACTGTAAGCGGTCCTGTTGTAGAATCTATATAGACATTAGTCAACACGCTCTCACCTGAAACTGTATACACACCCAAAATCAAAATCTTCGACCCCAAACTTTGAATACTCGATCTCGACCTTACGATACATTAAGGGCACCTCATCAACCGTATGATCGAACGGTGCGCCCGAATTCTACGGGATTTCTTAAAATATTTTTTCAACTTGGGCATGAGTAACACACCTCGTTGTTCCTTGGTTGCCCACTCCGAAACCGTCCGTTAGATTTACGCAAGGTAGCGGTTGAAACGTTGCGGCGTCCCCTTAATTCTTTGGGCAAGGCTGCATAAGCTACGCTGTCATTCATCTTCATGGTGTTCAAGATCTGAGGAGGTATCTTGGATAATGGTGGATAGCTGATGTTCGCAGAAGTAAGGAGGGGTGTCCACGCTGAGAGTAATTGCGAGTCAAAATAAGGGAGACCAATTGAATTCAGTGGGCTGGGAGTAAAGAGTCAATATTCAGAGGACTAGACTAAAACCGCGTGGACTTACGTCGAATCACTCCATTCGATATCGGGTAGAGGAGCTGGAGTATCAATCCACGGTATTGGTTGGCCGTCAAAGCCGTTGAAGGGCATGTTACTTTCCTCTTCTGCTTGTGACATAAGATGAATCGAACCATCCGCATCGCCAAATGCCATATAGGTTCCAGTCGGAGATATTGACATAGAGGTCACGTATGATGTGAGATTCAGCTGGTAAACGCCGATGAGATCAGCCTCCATTAACATGATCACCAGCATACTTGGTAGAATTCATTGGGTGAACTGTGATTAGATGCGTCCACTATATTGACGAGGCCCTCGTCAGAGACTACAGCAATACTAGAGGAACGTTTTGGGAGTGCGTGAATGAAAGCTGGGTTAGCAGGAAATGGTATAGGTGGAAGCGAGCGCATCATCCGGAGGTCGTAAACTTTGACCAATGGATCAGGGAACGGTCTTGATTGCCTAGAAGAGTTCTCTGGACCAACCAAATATTAGAGAGATGGCGGAAACGGACCTTTCTCCACGCCCAATGGTGAAAATATAGTTGCCTGTATTCTGGAGGCCCTGTATGGAGCTCTGGTGAGCCTTAACAATATGCTCACCACCGCCTGATCGTGCCATGCCAGTCTTCGGATCGTGAAGGCGAAGGTAGCCATCCGAGGAGCCAGACAATAGCGAAGAGGATGAAAACTGAAGGTGCGTGATCACAGATGACGTTGGAACATTCCGTACAACATTTCCTGTCATCGAGTTGAGAAATAGCATCTCAAGTCCGGCCGTCGAAAGGGCCAACGAATGAGACGAGTTCATCCCATCAGAAAATGTAGTGATGGCTGTAGATGATCTACCATAATTATGAAGACGTTCCCGGTGAGAGACAATTGACACACCGGTAGAACCACTTGTTTACTCCACCCTTCGCCCATGAACCCAGGCCTTCGCCTGCCAACCCAAGAGCACGAACGTAGTTATCACCGGCTGCAATCTTGCTCACTGCGAGATTTCCGCCAACAGGGAAGAAAACTCCACGATAGCCACGCGACGTAAACAGCGCAGTAACTACTCCAACGTTGGAACCTGCCCACAGGATGTCCGAGACTGGATCGAAGGAAAGGGCGGTGATGGGAGAAAGTATTGGATGGTCTGTCGTGACCCTGTTAATGGGTCGATAGGAGGTCGACATTTGGCCAAGATGCAGACTGAGGACTTCTGTAAGGTGCGAAATGCGTGAGCCTAGTATGTGGTTTGAAAATATGCAAAAGGCGTCAAAGGCAGGTATTGCTTAAGCGCTTGAGAGGACGGATTCTTGAGGTTGTGCACTCACACATGCAGCATAATTCCTGATTACATAACTTGGGGCTTCAGTCATACCAGGACTTAAGGCGTACATGAGATCCAATAATGAGACTACGACAATCCGGATAAAAAGCGAGAACAAAAAGTGAAGTGAACAACCGAATCATCCAGGTTCAGTTGCATCGGTACGAACATCTGCCGCTGCGTGGGGGCGACGGGCAATTTCCAATATTTTGAAGGATTGGGTGGGTAGAGCACTACGCGGACCGTCTTGAAGGGAGGGGTGTGGTATTTTTATGGTGGGGGAGTTCGCGCTCTTAGCGCGAGATAGGTTGGATGCAAGTCGTCCGTCCTGACTTAGATTCGTACTATTCAGCATGGGGGAAAAGGGTCTGGGTGCGGTTGACGCGAAAGATGAAACATGAAGGAGAATAGCAAATTCCTCTGTCAAGTTAGTGAGTTGGACCAGCGAAGATCGCAAGGCTGAAGGGACAGAATGGTTGACGCTATACGCCTTGACGAAGTTTGAAATCTTCACCAAAGTCTTCAGGTTGTGCATCAGCCGAAGGAGCTCGCACAGAGGTGGTTTTGCTTACCTTGACAAATGTTTGTGCATCTTCCTGTAGGATCTTTCGTTCAGACATCAAATCTCCTCTTTGTATCTTGGAAATGACATCTGAGAGCTTTCGCGTGGCCGATTTCGCCTGTTCCAGAGTTATTCGTACGTCCCGTTCGTCATGTGATGATTCAGCTACTGTCTCCGCAATCATATCCCAGACCTTTGGGGCAGCACCCACGGCATTCTGTATGGCGTTCAGGGCTTCAAAATCAACCTTGCGTCTTGAGCTTCCAGATACATCGAGACCCGGCCATTTCGGTATGAGGGAAGGCGAGGATGAGGGGGAAAAGCTCGGGTTAGATTTCTGGGAGATTTGGCGGGCGTGAGCCCTGAAGTGGTCTTCAGATAATGTGTTATAGTTCCCGATCAGCAAAGGGGATGTGTTCTTTGATATAGAGGATAGTACAGGAACTGTTGCTTGCCTCTTTGGTGTCCGAAGAGTTGGGACATCGGGGGCGGGACCCGAAAGTACACCTCCCGTGAGTGTAGACGGTAGGTCACAGGAAGGCAACTTTTTACCTATCTCGACGTCTTTCGAGCTGAATGAGCCTGCGTGCCTGCGTGCCGTCCGATTGCGTCCCGACATTCCCACCCGCAAAGTATGCTGCGAAGGAACTTCAAGGCTCGAGATGCTGTCGGAAACCGTTAGAGTATCTCTTGCGTGTAAGTAGGATTTTAGATTATCCATGTGTGCTTGCATGGACTTCCATGCACCAGCTATCTCCGCTGTGGCCGCATGCAGTTCAAGTAGCATCCACCTTGAGAAGCGTAGGTCTTCACCAGGATCAACCTGAAGCCGCAGGACCAATACATTGACTGCCTTCCCAAAGGCTGCGATACAGTCCCTGCATTTTTCTACCAGGTTTCGACTGATTGCCGGAGTGGGCAGGGACATCCGACTCGTAAAATCAAATCTTTCGAGGGCCCTTATGAAGCGCATCATATCCGAGTGAGCTGGATCAAGAACTTTGCGCAGGACCACGGAGAATCGGTCATCGATGACCAGAGCAGCGTATTGCTCCAAGGACTGGTATATCTGACACATGGCGAAGAGGAAAGAGCGTGCAGATTCCGCCAGATTCGTGATATGTTGAGGTAGTGAGCTCGAAAGGGGAAGCGTCGAAAGTCGTCGGAAATATGAGTTACGCTCTGAGGCCACAGAGTTGACTCTATCATTCGAGGCAATTATATGGGCAGCATCAGGGGTATCGTATGTATTGGAAGGGGGAGCGATTAATCCTGGATGTAGGGAAAATGACGACGAAGATGAGGCAGAATAGTGGAGGGACGAATCGTCCCCTATATCCGACCCAGGAGATTGGAATGTAGTATGAAGGATGGGGAGGGCTGGGGTCTGGCCATCTACTGGAGTGTGAGCGTTTCGAAGGTCAGGGAGGCTTTTCTTGCCAAGGATGGTCGGCGCTGCGGGAGGACGTGTACCTTCAGCATAAGAAACGGTCCGAGTGTGAAGGGGTAAGGGGTCATAGCTTTGCATCTGTTCGAAGGTGCTCGGTATCTCCACGTCGTAATCAGATGAAGGGGATATCTCGTCTCCAAAGGAATGCGTAGGGGATGGTTCGGCACTGTTCGACTGCAAAATACCTAAATGTAGAGGCGGGGGCCTGTTCGAGAATAGTGTCTCATGGGGGCTCTCGTGAAGTGATTCAGTGATGGATGACAAGGACGCATTTGAGTCGGCTGAGTACGATCGTGTATGGGATGATACCCCGTCAAATTCCCTATCATGGATAGGAAAGCGCCACGACTCATCTCTACGCATAAAATGAGCAATCAATCCGAGCCAGGAGTGTGAGGACTGACATGCTCTTGTCGCGGGCGGTTCTACCATCGTAACCCGTATCATCGGGTTGGTTCCGTGCAGACTCCGCTTCGATCCATTTCCGGACGCTCTGGACCCAGTCCCCCATTATTTTTGGATCTCCTGGGCTAGGACATTCTATCACGGCTTTGGGAGGCCATTCTATCGGGTTACGATCAGCTCGCAAGACCTCCAATTTAGAAAATCGAGACAGATAGACGGGCAACCGGGATATCTTGTTTCGTGAAAAACAAAATACCTAACATCCAGCATTAGTGTGATGTTTTCGGACATAAGAAGTGGGGGAAATACAGACCCTGAGGTTAACAAGATTTCCCGGTTCATTTGGTAACCTCCGAATCTTGTTATGACTTATGTCCAAAGTATCGAGCGATTGGATCAGGGTTAGCTTAAGTCCAATCATTATTTTGTATCAAGAGGAGATGCTAGGTCATGAAGCGTACTGCACGAGGAAATGAAGAAAAGCTGTTGTACTTGAGGTTGAGGTATCGCAAACGCGTCAACAGTGCGAGCTCTGTTGGGAGTGTGGTTAGACGATTGTTGCTTAGGGCTATCCTGTTTCGAGTTTATCTGAGTTTCTCTCCACGCAGAAGGTGGGTGGCTGACCGTTTGACCGCGCATTCACCATCTGTGTCCAGCCTGGTGGCAAGTTCTTCAGCAGCCTCGACGCTGATGTCGGTAAGGTCAAGTTTTGAGAAAAATAGCGTCTCTCCATCATCCGTAGACTGGTTCAGAGCTTCAGTTATGTGATCATGGTTTAAAGAGTTTGAGGAATTGTTAAGAGGGATCCAGTAGGGCGAGCGAAGGTTTGGACGATCGACTGCCGACGTCGCCATGAAGTGGTGAGGACAGAAGTCACAGTCGTATGTCACCTCCCTAGTCAATGGATATCAATATGGACCCAAACGAGGCCAGCGTCCTTTGGGCCCACGATACGGTGGAAACAGGCAGACAGCTACCAAGGAACTCTGAGGCACTTGAAGTGTAAGGGAGGTTGATGCTTGTACCTGTGAATTTCGGAACAAGCCAGTGGCTGTGCAAGTCATTTAAACTCCCATTGTGTCCGAATTGCGCAGGCGTTCAATAATTCTACATGCTGAGTACGTGGTCACAGGTTGAGACATGAGTAGAAAGTGCAATATCAAGATTACAATAGCTAGAACCACATCGAGACAGAAAAGCTCGTGGATTCACTTCGCATCCCGTGCCACCACCCAGGCGGAAAAAATAATAAGTCGCCTGGTGCCAAGGTTATCTGCATAGCTTCCGGCGCAACCTTTGCAACAAGCCGGGAAAAATCTGGCGTATCTTTCATCATGAAGACGTCGAGGCGAGAGGTATTGAGGGCGCTTGTGTTTCTGCAGGGCTGAGTTTCATCTGATCGTCCTGGAGAATATGCTTCCATGTGCGGGGTTGTTTCTGGTGGAGCCAACCAGACTGTCTTGTACCCGACAATCTGAACTAGGAAAGTTCAGCAATGCTATCTCTATGCGGAATTGAATGATTCACCATATAAATTGTAAAATGGGTCCTATAGCAACTGTCTCAGTCGGATAGTTTGAAAATTTACAAGTAACTTACAAAATGTGCGGGTGAAGTTGCAGCTTGAGGTCCCAGCCACATATTCAAAATGACCCCTTCATCGCCCGTCGGTGGTTTGTATGCAGGGAAATTAGACGGTGTTAAAGCACAATAAGCATAGTCCGGTATCATAATATCCTGCCGAAGAGAAGGGAATTGCAGAGCCAAGTTGTACTGTGCAAGATACAAAGGTCCTGCATCCGCGCTTGACTCGAAAAACCCTTCTCGAATAGTCTCAAGAAACTGCTCCCACCCCATCAGAACCTGACTCCAACTTTCGTCACGATAATCATTACCGACTTCAACCGGAACGATTCGTGCTGGTCCCGAAGCCGACAGGAGATAATCAATGGAATTCCATGAATTCTCGTTTAGTGCTGGCCAGTCACTCGCATAGCCCTTGATCACGAACGGGTTTGAGGAAAAATATTTTTGGAAAGAAAGAAAGGATACGCTGGGTTCGATGGTGGGAACCTCGCGATGGGCGGTTGAAAGCGGCGCAGGAGAAGGGTGACGGCCCCTGTTGAGAACTTTTTGTGAAGGGGTTAAAGGCGGAAGATACTTTTGCTGAATCTTTCTGACAAGTGACATAATCAGGTTGAGGCGACTTTCGTCACCGCCGCCCGCAATGAGGATCGCTCTGTCCAGGAGTGCTACTGAATGACCTGCGGTAGAGGCATCGAGGGTGATTAGCGCCTGTAGAACGCATGAATCCGTGTAAAGAGTTCTCCACGCCGTGAGCGCCGTTGGAGAGGCCAAAAGCATCTTCTTATTGGCCAGGTCCGATAGCGCTTGCAACTCGTGGGCGATGTTGACATTGACATGAGATCCAGCAGACAACGTGTTGTCTGCGAGTTTCATAAACTGACTATAGCTGCCCTCGGAGGCCTGTATCAAGTCTATCAAGACCAAGAGGTTGAGTTGCATGGAATGTCAGGTTAGAGTCCTCGAGGTTCACCGTCTGGGAGAGAGAACGCAAGTATCTGCTGCAAAAAAGCGATAACCAGTTCGTCAACGCCATCCATGGCATACAAGTTGTTGTAAGGGATCCCGAAAAGATGTGTAAGGGAAGACTGGCTCTTTGGACTTGCCTCTTTTCAGAAACAAGTACCCAATTAGGCCAATCAAAATTCGCGCTAAACTTGGAAGACGTTGTGACCGTCACACACTGCAGTCACACGTTCAAGAGGATAGATTTAAAGGCGAAGGTCCCGTAGCCCAAGCTGATCCCCCCGTAAATAAGCCCAAACATCTCGAGTCTGTGACCATCAGTTCCCGGATCGGCACCGGACCGGACCCTCCCGATCGGTATGAGCTCTAGGTGAACAGCGATATCCAGTTCATCTGCTGGCCGAGTGCTAAGGATTCCGTTGAAACAGGTTGGACAGGCTCCTCCTTCTACTAGACACCGGTTCTTCCGCCTCAGTGAGGACAACTGCTGCCAAACAGCTCGCACAGCTTGCCGTGAAAAGTGTCACCAGCGATATAACTCTCGTTGAGGATGATGTCAAGTCGAACCGCCAGCAAGCATCACGAGTGGATCGTTCCACTTGGGAGGAGCTCATGTCAGTCGTGGCTAGAGTATGTTTTCGCTCTTAAATATGGATGTGTTCTGTCTTGACTTTTTTTTTTCTCTCTTCAAGATACTCCCTTACCTCCATTCAAGATCCTTCGAAACACGTACTGCGGCTTCGGTCGCAATTTCACAAATATGTTCTCTTGCACCCCTGTGGACGCCCTCAGGAAACCCGGATAATATGGACGAAGAAAGGCTCTCCACTTCCCTCCAAATTCCCGACTTCCCCTCTTTCTCGGTAAAAAATCTAATTTCGCAAGGCAATCTACTCTTAGCTTCATCGGGGAAGGAATTCACCAAGCCAACCGGCATCCTTGCTACAGTTGCCGAAGTCAAAAAGGCCCGAAAAGAAGCTATGGGTCGTCTCGGACTCGACTTTCTGGATGATGTCGCCGACGATATCGAACTTGAAAAGGAGCTAGCTGCCGAAATGGAGACGGAGAGCAGCGAAATGCCCGACAAAGATAACGCCACCCGCGGCAATTCCCCGATGGAAGTCTGCTCTGAGGTTGGTGGTATCAAAAAGGCCAGCTCTCCGCCAACCCGCCCCCTCACCCCTGTTGCCCCTTCTCCTACTGCACCTGTTCCCGATGTTGATCTCAGTGTCCTCTCTGCGCGAGAGCGTAATCGCCTCAAACGAAAGCGTAAACAAGGCAATGGTGCTTTTGTTGCCGCCCCTCCTCCACAAGCAACTGGAGCAAAATTTAACACGGCACCCAGCGGCTCTTCAAATAAGTATGTTCCTTCTCGTCTTACGCTAGACCCGAATTCAACACTGTGACAAGGGTGCGACTTATAGCGACTGACGAGAAAACGTCTTCTGGTACTCGCGTTAACTAGCCCAGCTCCTAACGGAGTGGGTGACTCGGAGAAGGTTATTATAGACCCAACCAAAGGCGGCGCGGTATCTCCCAAGGATTCAAAACAGTCGAGAGCATTAGAGGTAGAGCCCGGTTGTTGGATCTGGGATGGGATGGTAAAGATCCTCGAAGTCGACCTCTTTAGCGCTGCTTGGGAGGTGCGCCATGGTGCTGCTATGGCCCTTCGGGAGCTCCTGAAAGTACAGGGGAAATACGGCGGAATGCGAGGTACGCAAATCCTCAAGGAAGCGAATCATTCTTGACGCAGTCTTTCAAGACGACATTTCCACCAGAGAGAATGAACTTGCACATGAGAAATGGTGCAATGATCTTGCTGCTAAATTTCTGTGTATTTTTGTTTTGGACAGATTTGGAGATTTTGTCTCGGATCAGGTGGGTGGTCGCTCATATTGCCCCTCCTCCCCTTCCTCCCTTGGTTTTTTCTCCCTAATTCCAATGCCAACAGGTCGTTGCGCCAGTACGAGAGACAGTCTCACAAACCCTCGCGTCATTATTGCTGCACATGCCCCGCAGATCCCTTCTACACGTGCACCAAATTCTGCTGCAAATGATCCGACAAGACTTCATAATCACATCCAACGGCAAGTCAGAAAGCAGGAAATTATCAAGGGGAAAGAAGGCAGCTGATAGTGAGCGGAACCACGTGTGGGAAGTGAGACATGCCGGTTTGCTAGGCATCAAATATGAAGTCGCTGTTCGTAGCGATATTTTTGATGATGCAAGAGGCATCAAGCGCGAAGATGGAGGTGCTGCACCTAGTCGAGAAGGACGAGAAGTGCTTCGTGATGTCGTCGACGTTGCAATACTCGGGTAAGTAGTCTCCGCGATCATATCATCGCCTAGAGCTCACTTGTAATCAGCCTTGGTGACCGAGATGATGATGTTCGATCAGTTGCGGCGACTTGCCTTCTTCCAGTAGCACAACATTTAGTCGATCACCTATCGGGATCTCTTGAGCGCATCCTTGTCGTGTTATGGCATTGCCTTAGCGATATGAAAGACGATCTCAGTTCAAGTGTTGGTGCCGTTATGGATTTACTTGGTTAGTTTCTTTACTCAAGCAGGCAAAGAATGTCATACTTACCTAAATACGACAGGCAAGTTAGTCGCGTACGAACAAGTAATCAATATTCTCGCGAGTGAAACCGTCTCGTATGGGTTTTCCACATTGCTCGTGGCTCACCGACTGAATGCTAGTCAGATTACCTTTGTCTACCCTCGCTACAACACTCTTTCCTTTTTTCCGACACACAATACCTAACGTTCGCCTTGCCGTGGTGAAAACGTTAGCCTCCTTCATGGCTGTCCCGAACCTGCCCAGTGATTGGGTTTCTGTCCCGTTTCTGTGTTTGCTATACCAAAACCTAATCTGCGAAGAGCGCTCCGATATCAGAGATGCAAGTCTTTCGGCATGGCGAGACGCACTTGCGTTACTGTCCTCAACTCCCGGTTCCTTGCCCTCACAAATATCCCAGCAATTGACACTTGACTGGTATGCCGTGGCGATGACACCAATTGGCATTGCAATCGACAACTCCACCTTCTATCTTCCATCGACGACTAGCAATACCGACGGCACCATCGAACGTCACAACGTTGACAAAAACATGCTCGCCCAAGATTTGTCATTGGTTCCTGCGGAAACTATACTCAAAGCAAGAGTAGCGACGGCAACAGCATTAGCTTATCAGCTAATATATTGGCCAAAAGACGTAAGATTATAACACACTCATCTGCTTATTCCAACCTAAATATTTCCAGATGGTTGACGACTTTTTCCGACCCATTCTCATCCACTATGTTGACTCTAGCAGCATGCTCCAAAAGGTTTTGAGCGCCATTATCTCGGAGGAATGGGCGCGCGGCTACGAGGAGATACTCAGTCCTTCCACATCACCCATCAGTTCCTCATCCCTCGCGAAGGAGATCAGTCAAAAAACTTTGTCGTGGCTGCAAGGAAACCCCCCTCCTGCTTATCACGAGATGGCATATACATTAGGCCGAATACACACGGAATGCATCACTCTCCTCCAGTTGTTCAATACCGAATGCAAGCTACCGGTGTCATCTATACCATTTCTTGGAAACGAGATCGACATAACAGGTACACGGACCGGCTGCTTCACTATTGACACAGCCCAGCTAGTGGTCAACACTCACTACACACGACTTAAAGATAGCCTTGGGCGGACGAAGAAGAAGGAGCAGGCCCTAATCGAAGAAAAACGCGGTCATGTTATGGCGAATATTGAACGATACCTCGAAATTAAGACCCAGTACGACATACGAGTCTCCGCCGCCTTCGCCGCTGCCTTCGTGGCGTTCAAGGATATGCCTGACAAAGTGAGCCCCGTGGTGAAAGGGATCATGAACGGCATCAAGGTGAGAATTTTTTGGTCCAACAGCACTGCTTTCCTTAACACCTGCACCAGAGCGAAGAAAATGTTGACCTCCAGGAAAGATCTGCTGTTGCGGTCGCCTGCTTCATCCAATTTTGCTCACAACACAATATCAAGCAACCTCCCGACAAAATTGTCAAGAACCTTTGTACCTTCCTTTGTCAAGACGCGGGGAAGACCCCTACATTCGCTTTTCATCGCCGTTATACAGACGGCATCCTCTCATTCCAAGACTCTAATACTCGTAGCGCGAAAGATAAGGATGGTACCAAAGCTCTCGGCAAGGTTGCTGATGCTGAAAAATCTGGAGAAAACCAGAAGGCTCACCTGTCTCATCGTGGAGCTGGCTTTGCATTTAACCAGCTATCCTCGAGATTCGGACCAGAGCTACTCAACATCATTCCGAACATGTGGCAGTCAATGGTCGGTGGACTTCTCAGCACCTTCCAGAATGGTGAGCACTACTTGGCCCGCATACCATTTTGGTGTCGCTGATATTTCGAACAGATTCGGTAGAACAATCAGATAATCTAATAGAAAAACAGTATGGTCAAGATGTCATTGATTCCTTAAGCGTCCTTGAAGCCGTCGCGCCCACTTTTGATTCTAGCCTTTGGCCCCGTCTGGCAAAGATTCTGCCAATGATGGACCTCGCTCTCCGTAGTCACTTTGCAATTATCCGACAGTCTGCGGCGCGATGTTTTGCCACTATTTGTGATGTAATGACTGCTGAAGCCATGCGCTATGTCATTGAACAGATCGTTCCCCTACTGGGTGACCCTCTTGTCCTCACTAATCGCCAGGGTGCAACCGAGTTAATTTACCGTGAGCTGGGCTATCTATCATGCGCGTACACTTACTTAACGCCGACCCTCAGACATCGTTCAACGTCTGGACATCAAAGCTTTACCTTACGTTATTTTCTTAGTCGTGCCTATTCTTGGCCGGATGAGCGATTCAGACGACGATATCCGGTCAACCTCGACAAATACTTTCGCATCGTTAGTGAAGATGGTACCACTCGAGGTCAGTTACACGTCTATTAACGACGATTAAATTACCGATGGCTATTCAGGCGGGCCTTCCAGATCCTCCAAGATTTCCGGAGGATCTACTCAAGAAGCGTGATACGGAACGAGAGTTCCTAGCCCAGCTACTGGATGGTAGTAAGGTTGCGAAGTATGAGATCCCTATTCCAATCAAGGCCGATCTCCGCAAATACCAGCAGGAGGGCGTTAACTGGCTAGCGTTCTTAGCCAAGTATCAACTACATGGCATCCTTTGCGACGGTCAGCTTCTTTTCACAATAGGCACAACAGCGCTCTAATTTTTCTCACCAGATATGGGCCTTGGAAAGACACTGCAATCCATTTGTATTCTTGCAAGTAAACACCATGAGCGGACCCAGCGGTATCGTGAAACTAGGTCTCCGGATGCCGTCCATCTCCCCTCACTCATCATCTGTCCACCGACACTAACTGGCCACTGGTTTTACGAGATACTCAAATATGTGGACAATTTGAAACCTGTGATGTACACAGGCAACTCTCGCGAACGAACCCGGCTTATTCCCAGACTCCACCAATATGACGTCGTCATCACCTCTTATGAAGTGGTACGGAACGACATAGCCAATCTTGAACACCTTAACTGGTTGTACTGTGTCCTTGACGAGGGACATGTCATCAAGAACGCGAAGACGAAACTCACCAAAGCCGTGAAGTGTGTCCGTGCACAACACCGCCTCATTCTATCCGGCACTCCAATTCAAAATAATGTGCTCGAGCTTTGGAGTCTTTTCGATTTCTTGATGCCAGGTTTCCTTGGAACCGAAACCTCCTTTAACGAGCGCTTCGGAAAACCCATTCTGGCAAACCGGGATGGTAAAGCTAAAAATGGCGAAGCCGGTAGGCACAATCAACACATACCAAAATATCAGCTAACATCTTCCAACAGCGGCGCTGGCTCTGGAGGCACTGCACAAACAAGTTCTGCCATTCTTACTAAGGCGCCTGAAGGAGGACGTTCTGAATGATCTGCCACCCAAAATCATCCAAGATTACTACTGCGAGCTCTCGGAATTGCAGAAATATTTGTACGATGATTTCTCCAACTCTAGGGCTCGTGTATCAGCCGAAGACACGATACGCGCGAAGCCAACCTCGGGAAAGGGAGATACAGGCCAACAACACATCTTCCAATCACTACAATATCTACGCAAACTTTGCAACCATCCAGCACTGGTGCTGAAAAGCGATCAAGCTGCTATTAACACCGCTTTCAAGAAAGCCGGAACTCAGTCCACCTCCCTTAGCGATATCCAGCAAGCCCCGAAACTCCTAGCATTAAAGTAAGTCCCTGGATACGGCCAGCTTCGGGACACTCGCTCAACACTTACTTTATAGGCAACTTTTGACCGACTGTGGCATCGGTGGCACATCCCACCTTCACACGGACTCCACGAAAAGCGAGGTTATCGACTCCGTCGCGGACTCGAGTGGGGGATTCTCGCAACACCGGGTCCTGATATTCTGTCAAATGAAACAGATGCTTGACATCATCGAGACCGACCTCTTCAAGACGCATATGCCATCCGTGACTTATATGCGCCTCGACGGTGGCACGGATGCCAACAAGAGGCATGCGATTGTTCAAACATTCAACTCGGACCCTAGCATCGACTGCCTGCTATTGACCACTCACGTCGGTGGCCTTGGTCTCACCTTGACAGGTGCTGATACCGTCATTTTTGTCGAACATGATTGGAATCCCATGAAAGATCTTCAAGCTATGGATCGGGCCCATCGTATCGGTCAGAAGAAAGTCGTTAACGTTTACCGCCTTATCACAAAGGGCACTTTGGAGGAAAAAATTATGGGGTATGTTTGCCTTCTGACCACATGTCATCTGGCATTAAAAGCGTCACCTTCTTCAGCCTTCAGCGCTTCAAACTCAATATTGCGAACTCTGTTGTTACACAACAGAATTCAGGTCTCGCATCGATGGATACTGACCTTGTTCTTGACCTTTTCCGCCGCACCACGGAGGAGGATGCTGCAGCCGCAGCTAAAAAGGCGAAAGACGTCCCCAAGCCTATCACCCAGAAAAACGTGTTGCAGGGCCTGGAGGATCTACCAGCGGAAGAAGAATACGAAGGATTAGAGTTATCAAGTTTCATGGGGTCCTTAGGCAGATGATTTTTCACGACTCTGAACATATCATTATTAGCCGACGTCACATCCATACCCTATATCATTTGAATATACTGTACAACCATTCCCGGCTCACGAGAGATAATACATCATAGTACACAGATGCAAGTCATTGCCACTTTTTGAGCATCCACCATATATCAGTACAGATAATATGGACGTGGCCTTTTAGGTGAAGGAAGATCACGTCTCCAGAGCCGTGGAAAGGTAAAGGCGACAGCCAACAAACCCGCGGCGACGACAGCCCCTACGATGATCGCTACAACGTCCCCCGTACCGAGATGCAGACGTGAACCAGCTATGGGTTTATAGAACTTAACGCAACCCGTGTCCGTACCATTGATCACATAAAACGACGTTGGCCAATAGGAGAACTTGTCAGCTCGATCGGGTTTGGTCAAATGCATGCCGAGTGTGTACCATCCTTCTTTGAGGTCAACGGGATCCCAAGTAAAACTGGTAGTGTTCGAAAAGATGTTAGCCGATAGTATGCGGATGGTAATGGTGTTGTCTTTGTAATACGATGAGTCCTTCATCGTGGTATTGTCCCTCGACCGAGGAGAGCCCTCACTGATGAGAAGCGTCAGAGCAGGGCTGGGCTTGGGTCCGGTGTATACCCATGAAAAGGTATAGCTCTGACATGTCGTTGCGTTCTGCATATTCAAAAACTGGAGGGTAGGAGCTGCGCTCCCGCTGCCCATAACGATTGTATCAGGAGCAGCAGAGGTGGAGGTCAGAGGGGCACTCGTCGTTCCCGCGTCAACAAAAGCAGAAATGGGCGCTATTGCTTCAGCGGATCGGCTGGAATCAACCACGGCGCTGGACGATTCGACAGCCTCGTCGCCTTGCTTCATGTCACCACCGTCCCCATCGTCATCGCCATGGTGCCGTTCTGTCAGCCATAAATCCAGCTTGGGGCTCGAAGGGTTCGACAGGGCTTGAGAATTTGGGATTAGCATCCTCGCTCACTAATAATAAATCAGCTCTACGTTACGTTGAAGCAATATATTAACATACATACAAATGCAAGAACAAGCAGAGGCGGCGGTGGCTGTTGAACGAAGCGAAGGCGCGGAGGATGAGCGGTCTGTCTCCGTAGCGTGGTGCAATGAGGGAGAAATAGAAACCGGTAAGTGATAGCAATATGTCTTTTTGGTGAGGGTCCCCTCCGTTAGTCTCACAAGTACCGTGTACCCACGAATACAGTAGCGTGCAACCGCAAACCGCGAAAGTAAAGCCTCCAGGAACAGAGGTTACGATCTCCTCAATGTCATGACAGATCCAGGAGGGGACTTTCTCCATGATATTTGAATACCCGGGCGAAAACCCTTACATTTGCCACGATGCATCATCATATTCATTCGGGATGGACCGGTGAGAAAGATTCCTGAGTATCACTGCGATTTGTTGAGTGAGAAATAAGAAGTTTGGAACTCTGGCCTACGTTTCCACATATGACCTTTTCGCTTTCTCTGATGCATTCCCCCAAGTCCATCAGAGGTCATGGAAGAAAGGCCAGGGTTGGTGAATCGTTGGCGTAAGGGCCGAAGCGGTTTACTGATACCACCCAGAGTACTCGGGACTGCTCGTGACTTGCTGCCTGAGAGAACAGCATGTCGCACAAAAACCGATTATCAGTGGTGGGAACACGAGTAAGAGTCTGGAAGATCTAATGCCTATTGGCCCCGAAGGATTCAGTGAGCACTGTGACGGTGGAGACATGAGTGGAGAGAAGGACACAAGGCTCAACATTCATGGCAGTTGGTTGAGCAACATCCAATCGAGGCGCCCCGAAATCAGACCCTCCGTGATCTCTACCTCTCACGCTCAGATGGCTTCTTGCGTATAGACACCGTCAATTACTCCAACTAGACTAAAAGACCGCATGGAGAGTAAACTCATATTGTCTACTACCTGCCCTTCCCCTTTCTGTTCTTCGTATTAATTTCGGCGCCATCAAGCAGTTTTTCAATCTCCCTCCTGATCTCCTCCAAATTGTTTTTGAGCGTCTTCACATCCTCAAACTTCCTCTGCACCTTCGCCTCCTCAACGAAAAATTCCAACAGTGTTTCTTGCTCGAGTAGAGGCTGTAGCCTCTCAGCGAGTTCAGAATCTGGGTCGATACCTTGTTCCTCGGCCAAATCATCGAGGGTACCAGGTTCGGGTGCGCTCACCGGCCCTTTGCCTTTGTTACCTGATGGATTTGGTAGAGACTACTCAATCAAAATCAGTGGAACAAGCCGAATATCCAGCATTAGCGGAACGCACCTGGAGAGGGAACATGTTTTTCTGTAAAAACAAGTTGGCACGCATGATAATTGCTCCTTGGATGCGCTGCTGGGAGCTTCCGGGACCACTCGAACAAGGCAGTTGTTTGATCTTCTTTGCGAGAGCATCGTATTGAGCGAAGGCGTCAAGCAGGCGCTTCCGAGCCGCGGAGGCTTCTTTTGTGGGCTGATCGTTATGGCTATAGTGTCAATATTGTCAAACATGTTGGGGTCAGGACGATGAGAAGCGACGTACTTTAGTGCAAGGATCAATTCTTGGAATTGAGGAAGGGCTTCTTCAATATCTTGCTCCAGTGCAATAAAGTTCTACAGTATAAGTCAGGACAGAAAAATACACCAACATCAAGCAACCCTACCTCGTGTAACCTGACGAAAATTGGTACATATGCCCTTTCTTGCTGGTACTGCTGTCGCCTATAAACTTGATCAGCATAGACACAGCTAACCATCTGGAACAACGTACATAAGAATGGGTCGACACTCCCGACATATCCTCACACCTTTTAAAAACTTCTCGTCACTATCTAGATCCTCAGACTTGGTGGTGCTTGTAGATCGCCGCCGTTTGACACCATAATCAACGCCTTCCCCAACCTCTTCGATCCGTCTTGTCTTTGAATCCACAACGAAGAGTAGCGAGCAAGTTGCTGGGCGTTGTGGATGTTTGGGAGGGAGTGAACAAATGATCCGTCCACATAAACGGCAGTGATGCTTCCGATTTGTCAGTGGATGGAATGGAGCTCTGCGAAAAAAGGAGGTCAGTCGCACGAATCAAGTATGAGAGCTATAGTGCGAATTTACAAGCATAGAGGACAGTGGGATACTGCTGAGTCCTCCTCCCAAGGCGTGATTCGCTCTTCCATAGCTGATTGATATCAGATCTCTCTCCAAGTCTGCCTCAAAGATACTGAAACGAACCTCGAATATCCCTTTTAGCACTATCTCCAAAATTACCAGTCAGGACATTCTTCCATAGATCACCGGCGTCGCGGACGCTGATATTTTTGAGAGTGTCCAGGTCGAATACAGACGACACTCGCTTGTTCTCGTGAGCAGCGCTATTCAAGCCTAGTCTTTGTTTGGGTGAATCGCTGGAGTTCACGCTCGGTTGGGACCCGGAGGGATCAACGGGGAAGTGCAAGTCAATGAGCTTCTCAAAACGCCTCTCTAATTTATTTCGTTCTACTCTCTTCATCCCTCCATATTCACCTGCACCATCACGTTTGAGTTTCCTCAGGGCCAGAAAATCATCTGTAAGATGACGATAGACTCCCTTTGGTTGGAAGCCTGGTCTATAAGGAACTGAAAGGCGATTAGGAGCCAATGAATGAGGAGTACCTGGCTTATGACTGGGGATGGTGGAAGGAATTTCAGAAAGGTCTGATGACAGGGAAGACTTCTTGCTGATAGCGGGCGAAGAAACCAAAGAAGAAACGATAACAGGAATCATGGGTCTCGGAGAGAGCTCTGGCTTTGTGACCGGCAAAGGTGGTAGAGCCCTCTCAGGTAGACTCGGGGAGACAGCAGGGGACAACGTTCTTGTTGGTGCTGAGGCCGGTAGTTGAGGCTCAGATTGATTTATATGGGAAGTCACAGGCAGTGCGTTAGAGTTTTGTCGTGGTGGTGGGAGGGATGATGTCGAACTCGTGCGTGAGTGCATCTCCTTGCCGATTGCAACCAAGGGAGATGCTGGATGAAGTGCGTGGGGTTTGCGCAGAGGGACATGGCGGAACTTGGAGGCTCTAGGTGCCTGTGCGGGCTGTCCTGGTTCTGGTGACGTGATCGTGGACCCTGATGGGACAGGTGAGGACGGATTCGAGGCTACTGCAGAGGTTGCTGAGGCGAGGGACGGATGAACAGGGGCACGGACAGGCTGTATTGGGACAGCCTCAGTGGAGACGGTATTTGGAACGAACTTTGGACTGTCGTTGTACCGGAAGATATCAACAGGAGAATCGGGGGACTCATGCGAATGGTTAGATGCTGGCGGTGATGGCAGGCCGTTAGTAACAGGAACGATAGGAGACGGAGGGGCAAGGACAATCCTGGGAGATGGAGGGGGCTGGCGGGTACTTGTTCTGGGAACAATGTGTCCGGGAAATTTATTCCGCTCCCCCGACAGTCGGAATTGGCTCAAAGGAGATGATGTAGGGGAGGTCTGTACAACGCTAACAGATGTCGAGGCTGTCGGAGGGGATACGTTTGAAGCCAGCTGGGGATTTGAGCTGGACAAGTTGCGGGAATGTCGTTTAGGCTGTTGGAGATAAATCGATGCTCTGCAGGAAACACAAGGGAGAGGCTACGGACCTTGTACGCTTGGTATGGGAGGGGAGACGAAGTTGTTGGGTCTGGCATTAACGAAAGTGGTGATGGAAGAGCCGGACTTGACCTGGCGTATCACAGCCCGCGCCTAAAACAACTCTCCATCAGCCCACAATGTCTGCCTCCTCTGGCATCACCGTTGCACCCGATCTCACCGCAAAGTTCGCAGACGCTCTCAAGTCGGACAATATCCGTTTTCTCAAGATTATCATTCAAGATGGTCTCTTGTTCACCGTCAGCTCCATTGATGGCTTGCGATCTCATATCCTTGCTTAGAATTGCTCGTCCATGAGCGCTCTATCCCTGTCACTGGTTCATTTCAGGCAGACCTCAGAAAGCTTCAGGACACAAACGTTCTTCAGGATGATGACCCTGCATATATCCTCGCGAAACTAGACCCCCCTTCCACCGATTGGGTTGCTTTCTGCTATGTGCCAGAGACTGCCAAAGTCAGAGACAAGGTGCGCCCATCAGCCATCCCGAAGGATCTTTTCTCACAGGGGCAAGATAGATGCTTTATGCTTCAACTCGCTCCTCGCTCCTCAAATCCCTGGGATCCACTGTCTTCACCGACTTCGTATCTGCGACGTCGAAAGCAGATTTGACCCCAGAAGCCTATCAAACTCACTTACAGCATCTTGCCGCCCCAAAGCCCCTCTCTGCTCGCGAGAGAGAGATGGCTGATGTACGCGCCGCTGAGAATGGTTCGTATGAAGGGAGTCGCGCGCTTGCAAGTCACGTTGGTAGTGGTGTAGGCTTCAAGTGGATGCCCGAGGTAGAAGAGGCCATCGCTGAACTTGGCCGAGGCGATAACTCTGCAATAGTCGTCATGGTGAGCCTCTTTACTCGGAGGTGAACCTAGAACAACACCAAGACTTTATAGACGATTGATGCTCAAACGGAAACACTTCAACTCAAGTCGAATTCTGAGATAACCGTCGGTCAACTATCCTCGATAATTCCGAACGCCGAGCCCTCGTATGCTCTGTTTGCTTGGCCTCAATCTCACACCTCCCCTTCGCGCCGGGAACTCAGTACGTCCCGTTGCAACCTCACACTGTTATACACCTTATCCCAGGACGCTAGTCTTTATCTATTCCTGTCCCTCCAAGTCCCCAGTGAAACATCGCATGTTATATTCGTCAGGCTCAGGCTCGACCCAGCGGTGGATTAAAGAGTTACTTACCTCAGCAGCCCCCACGGCCCGCCTCGCGTCGAGGAGAATTGAAACGTCTGATCCCCAGGAACTCACAGAAGAATATATCATCGAGGATCTTGGACTCAGGATCGAAACAGGGGTTGAAAACGGTACAACTTTGCATCCAAGTGAAGGTCCAAAGCCTTTTGCGAAACCCAGAGGTCCTCCGAGGAGACGTTGAAAGCATCCAATATGGACCTATGTGTATGTAGATTGTGTCATGACAGAGCTAGGCTTGAGACTGCCGTCATAACGGCGCCTGGGGCGCCTCAACCAATCCACTTGAGTGTACAATACAGCATATTTCTCCATCTCATATCATAGGTTATTTGTCCTCACAATATTTCCGCAAGGTGGAGAAACCATACATGTTCGAGATGAGGCATGTTGACAATCTAGGTGCGAGGGACAATAGGCGAAGACACAGTGAAAACGAAAATTCTGAGAGTTATGCTCATATATCTCATTTTCCTTTCACACCTACATAGCCGGATCTTGCGGCGCCCCCTTCCTGGCTTATCATATATATATATAGCAATCTAGGGAAATCACTCATACTTATGGCCACCACCCCCGATAGCATCAACGATACAAGGGGCCCCGTGGCTGTCTACTGTGGCTCCTCAACTGGCACACGGAAGGCCTATGCTGCGGCAGCAGCTTGTACGTCTTGCCTTTTAATACTTCTCGTCCCCGACAGGGCTGATACTAAATCGAGCGTGTAGCCATTGGCAAAGCCCTGGCTCTTCATAATCGTCCATTGGTATATGGAGGAGGGTCCAAGGGTATTATGGGTGTAGTTTCTGGAGCAGTCCTAGAGTACGGCGGAAAAGTGACGGGCATCGTACCATATGCTATGGTCACTTCTGGTGGTGAGAGGGAAAAAAGTGGTACAGAGAAAGAGTTGAGAGAGGAGTCCGATGAGAAGGGGCGCGAAGCGGTTCGTGTACCTACAGTCTATTCCAATGAAAGGATTAAATGTGATCGTAGGTCGAAACTGTCCGTGGGCGTTTTGTGTGGTCTTGTCGCATTCGGAACTCATGGTAAATTTGCTCCAGATTGTCGTGCAGTCGATGCATGAACGCAAGGTTGAGATGGCAAAGCGGGTGGACGGATTCATTGGGCTCCCCGGTGGCTTTGGCACATTTGAAGAGGTGCGGTCTTCGTAATTGCATGGCATAACAACCTAATTCATAGTCGAAGGTCCTAGAAGTAACAACTTGGACGCAGCTGGGCATCCACGACAAACGTATGCATTAATTCAATCAAATATAGAAAGCACTAATAATTTCTAGCCATCGTCCTTGTCAATGTCTTGGGGTTCTGGGGACCACTGCGACAACTCATTAGACAATCAGTGGCAGACGGCTTTATCGATTCTCTGAATGAACGGATAATTGTATTCGTGGACGGACCAATTAACCCAGAAGAACACCTGGCCTTCGACTGGGGGTCCGCAGCGCTCGCGGCACTGGATAAATGGGAGAAAGCCTGTCATCGACCCTTATTCGACTGGACACAGAAGATGGAGGGGAGTGCACGTAAGGAGGGAGGCAAATGGATTGCTACATAAGTTGGGTCGGCCTTGCATCAATCCGTGGCGGGTTGTTGCATTAGCTAGAAGAGGCTTCTTCCGCCACTGCAGCTTTACTTTTTCCAATTATCGGTACAATCGCACGGTTGGTAGACATAAATGCATCAACATCGGCTTCCGTGACCCTATTTCGTCGCTAAAAGAAAAGTGAGGCGGAGGTCCCCACAAGAGAAAATGCGCGCAACAAACCTCTTGAAACCCTCCGACGAACCGCTGAAGCTCAGTGATACACTTGGCCTTTAGTTGGCCAGTCAACAGTGTACCAGCACGGTATTCCTATGTACCATTGTGTTGGCAATTGTATTGGAGAATTGTGTGGTGGCACTCACACGACCGAGTCGTTCTAATTCCTCGTCATCCTCTAGAAAGAAGGTCATATACTGGTATGCAACGTCAACTTCGGTGTCACCACCCAGCCGTCTATGTTCTTCTTCAGTTTCTCGACCACCCGAGAACCCGTGTCGAGTGACCTTGTTCTTGATTTGATTTGGCTTATCCGTCATATAGATACTGCTATTAGGGTCGCTGGCGCTCATTTTAGTTTGAGGTCCTTGCAAGGCGGGGAAGAATTTGGAGTGGAGGAGTGCAGGTTTAGGGTACTTAAGTTTCACAGCCACATCGCGGGTGAGGCGGAAGTAGGGGTCCTGATCAATCGCACAGGGTATCAAGCAAGGGATATTGGAGACTGTGCCAAAGATGTGTGGGAAGGAGCTAGAGAAGGAGGGTGCAGCTTGGATGGCGGCAAAGTGGATCTTGCCGATGTTATCACTATTGGACATGTGAGATGTTAATGACGGAAAGAATTGAGAATCTATACGTACGATTCATTGAAACCAAAGGTAGCTTTCGCTTGGTTATAGCTGATTTGTCGAGATATCCTGGAAATGTTTTCATAGAAGGGACCACCCATGTAGGCGTAGTCGCTGAAAATGAAAGTCCGATCAAGTTCAAAGCCACAAGCGATGATGTCCTTTGCATTTTCTCTTGCGAACTTGCGAGTTTGGTCAGGTTTGAGTTCATGCTTGAATAAGAACTTCTCGTCGTCTAGTTTGCGCACTGTTGATTTGGCGGATTACATTCTTGGGATAGGAATCATACCGGTCAACTGGATAACCAATGGGCACTGGAAGATATCTTGTAGCCACCTGAGGGGGATCAGGAAGGATGATTAAGCAGGTTCGAGCCGCTCACTTGGTAAACACGAAAGGTACCATGTGTCCGAGGTGCATGCTGTCGCTACTAGGTCCTCTCCCGGTGTATAAGAAAAAGGGTTTCCCTTGCTCGTAACGGTCGAGGATCTTGTCGAACTCCCTAATATGGGTCACTTGTTAAGTTACAGTTGGTAAAAAGTGCGATACGACATCGTACCGGTGAGAGAAGAACATTCCTCGTCTCAAAAACACATGAGGCCTGTGTCCGGTCAGACGCTCAAACCGGTCCAGGAGGGCTGGATCGGTCCTGCGAGTGCCAAACTGGTCTATCAGCTTGTCGTAGTCAATGGCTTGCTGCTTTCCGTCAGCGGTGACAGAGCCTTTGACATCCCAGGGCGTAACAACTTGCTCATGTGGTTGGGTGTCCGTAGCAGCGGGCTTGATTATAGCAGCACCAGGTGTGGTAGCAGAACTGGGAAAGCAACTAGGTAAGGAAATAATACTGAGCTGTAACTGGAACTGACACGGGGGCAGCAGCATGGGCGGTCGTCGCATCCATCGAATGTAGAGGGAGGTAGCCACTGATTAGATAAAATGATGGGATTAAGTGTCCGTTCAAGCAGGGACAAATAAGCGTGGGAGTGGATGACATTTGTGTGCGAATTCTGGCCTTTGCCTCATTGAATACCGCGTTCCAGCTTGGATTTGCTGTTTCTCTCTCTTATCACTGCATATAACATCTTCATCGCAACACACAATGTCCGCTGCCAGACTTCACCCCTCTTTGCCAGCACCTGTCGTACATGCGGGGTTTTCGACCTCCCAGTCCAAGTCCCATGTCCTCGCAGGAGTACAGGACGCGTACTGGAGTGACGATGAAGCGGTCGGTCTCTAACCGTGTTTTTAAATAGCTTGTCCTCATACACAAGCGCCCTGTGACTGTTTAGGAGGATGCAGAGTGTCCTTTGTGTCTCGAAGAAATGGATATTTCAGATTTGAATTTCAAGCCTTGTGTCTGTGGATATCAGGTGCAACTCATCTTTTCTTTTGTTCACTGTACTACAAGGAGGTTGATCACTACTGCTCAGATCTGCCGTTTTTGCTGGCATCATATCAAGGAGAATCTCAACAAGCGTTGTCCAGCTTGTCGTAGGATCTACACAGATGAGGCGGTCGAATTCAAGCCTATCAATACACAAGAGTAAGGTTTCTATCTGGGGTGTCTTTTCGGTAGGCTTATATAGTCCAAGTCACAAGCGCCTCATGCAGCAGAAGAGGCGGGGGGAACGTGAACGCAAGGAGCTTGATGCCCTTGGAAGACGTCATCTCGCGAATGTCCGAGTGGTACAACGCAATGTAGTATACGTTGTTGGTATCGGGCCTCGATTTGCCAAAGAAGAGGTGGGGTCTCCAGTTTTCCGACGTAGGCACGACTCATCGCCTCCCTCAGCTTATACCGACCCTTCGTTCTAATGACTATTTTGGCCAATATGGGAAGATCACCAAAATTATCCTCGTGAAGCGCACACCTTCTGGCGGCGGTGCTCCTGTTGTCGGTCTTTACATTACGTATCATAGAAAGGAAGATGCGGCGCGTGCGATGGCAGCTGTGGATGGAATCGCGTCTCCTGGAGGAGGGAAAGAGGTCATGCGCGCAAGCTATGGAACAACGAAATATTGCATGGCATTTCTTCGCAGTGTTTCCTGCACGGATCATAGCTGTATGAACCTCCATGAGTGGGGGGATGAGAAGGATTGCTTTACCAAGGAGGATCTTACAACCTTGTAAGCGGTAGATTTCTCAGCCTCCGTTGCTTTGCTGATAGAGGTAATCCAGAAAACATACTATGAAGGCAACTGAGAGCCGCACGCGTACGACGATCATTAAGAGATCTGAAGAACACGAAGGTGACTACTACGTCTTTTCGTAGATTCAAACTTGGATTCTTATAGCATATACCAGCCGGTTTACCGCGTGCGGCTTCTTGGGCTCAAAAACCCTCGGGCGCTCAATCTACCATCGGATTGGTTCCTTCATCCTCGACTACCCATCTTTCGCGGCAGACCCGCCGCGGGGGAGTACCACGTCAGACGAGGTCTGCTGCTGGCGCTCAGATAGACTCGCGGGCTCCACAGACTCGATCTGGGGTCGAGCGCAAGTCAGCAGGGACACCTATCTCCCAAGCATCCGCTTCAAGACCTCCAACTCCTCCTGGTCTGGTCTCTGATGCGAGGGCATCGCGGAAGGAAGCGTCAATACCAAAGACTTCGAGCTCCCCCGCACCATCTACTGCTGCTGAATCAGGATGCCGGTTCACTGGGACATGATCACGGGCCCCCACTATCGTCGAGACCGTCGTCCCCTGGATCTGTACAATCGCCTATGCCTTCCATGGCTTCTGTTGCTACAACTCTTCCCACCGTTCCTCCAGGTCTCTCAGCGCCGCCGGGAATCCTTTCCCCAAGTCGCCCACCTCGAGTTGGTACAGCTTCCCCACAAACACCTTTGCTGTCCTCGCAGTCATCATATCAAATGTCCATGGCAGCACGTGCATTACTTGATGATGTGAAGGCGAGAAGAGAGGCAGCTCCACCTGCGGCCGGTTATAGTCCCTTCCCTGACTTTGATCGCACCCTTCAGACTTTGAGCGGTGGTGATGATGGAGGTTTCAGCTTCAACCTTGATCCCAAGCTCGCTGATGAAGTTGATGCCTCCGAAAGCTTGGGCGAGTTCGATGCTGATGCCACTCTTCCTTTCAATGGTTCATATGTGGATACTTTTCCTGCTTTGCGGAACCCAAGCCTTGGACCACCACCCCCTGGATTAGCTTATCCGACCAATCGTTCAATATATGACCCGTATCCCAAATCGGACTTGGACCGGCAAACGCAGCATGGTTACGTCGGTTCTTTTAACCCCTTTGCCGATTCTTCCGAGGATGATATCCGAGGTGCCTCATCGCGCTCAACGGGAGACACGGATGATGAAAGGAAGTTTTCACGGTTCAATTTCGCTCGTGGAAGACAAAATACCAGCCTCCAGGCGTCTCCTTCCAGTGGCTCGGTATCCCTTGTTCCCAATAATCGCGAGAATCCTGTGTTGTATGCTGCAGCCAATGGATTCTCCCCCAATTCTCAACAACATTGGTCGCCGCTCCACCACCAGGAATACAGCTATTCGCAGCCCGTTTCTAGTGTTGGATCTCCTTTGTTACAACAGAATCAAGCGCAGACCGGCTTTCCCCAACCAACATCCCGGTTCCAGCCTTTCGAGTCCGATCTTAGCGAAGCACAGTTACGGGATTTTATCCAATCAAGCCGGGAACGGGCTGGCGTCAATCATCTTCATTCTGACCATCAAGGTATTGACTTCAATTTAGCTATCACTCTGGCTTAACGATCTTCGCTAGAACAACTGAGCCTTAACCAATCTCAACAACCTTTCCATGATCCTGCTATCATGTCTGCCAGTTTTGCACCGGCTTCCCAAGCTCCATTGACCAATCTTGGTTATGGGCCACCTCCTGGCCTTTCCATTCCGCCAGGGTTGAACACCGATAACGTCATGGGCCCCCATGTCAGTCCTATTCCTCCTCTTGGTGAAGGATCTACTCATGGTGAGTCTAATCTCTTATTTTATCAGGGGAGGGAGGTCAGCGTACCAAGTGCCGTGCTTTCTCAGTGCGGGAACTCTATCCTCGGCATTAGTGCATTCAACACCTTTGTTGCGCGTTCCCAATAGTCTGCTTGCGGATCATTCGACTTGTCGCCACCTGGACATTAACACACACACCAACACCCTCCCTCCCCTTACCTTTGGTATGGTATCCACGGCGAAATGACGCTAACATAATTCTTCCTTATTTTATGTATCAACACGGTTTAGTATCAACGACTTCGCCTGCACCCTCTGTCACATTGTCACCTTCCGATTTTCCAGCGCTCGTGGCAAACAATGCGGAATTATCTTCAGTCCAAGACGAGCATTTCGCTACATCCGAGATCAAAAAGACCAAGACACAAGAGAAAGCAGAGAGAAAGGCGGTGAAACAAGCTGCCGCAGCGGAGAGAGCAGCGGAGAGGCAAAGGATCGCTCAGGAAAAGGCTGCAACAAAGGCTGCAGAGAAGGCGGAGCTGGTTCGAAAGAAGGCTGAGGAGAGGGAAAGATTGTTGCAGGAGCAAGCTGCCGAGGCCGAGCGGAAAAGGGCAGAGGAATTGGTCGTGAAGATGGAACGAGAGATTGTCGCGCGGGCGGAACGGGAAGCACTTGAGAAGGCTAAGGCTGACAGGGAAAAGGAGAGGGCGGCACGTATGGAGAAGGAGAGGGCAGCAGCCGCCAAGAAAGCGCAAAGGCAGGCGGATGTGGTGAAAGCAAATATCAAAGCTAAGGATCAACCAGCTGCTCATGCCACCGAGACCCAAACAAAGTTTTCTCAAGTTGCTCAAGTACCCTTACTCTCTAAGAAGCCCAAGAAGAACAAGCCTATTACCAAGCCTATACGTGTCCCCAAGGAGGACGAGCATTTGCAAGATGAAACTTCCACCTTACTCTCAGCCGCTACCTCCGAAGCGCCTCGTTTGCCGGGCCAAACCGCGAACTCCAGTCGCGCCCATTCGCGTACACAATCGGTGGAGCGCCAATCGAGCCGCGTCACAATTCTGGACTTATTCGAGCAGATCCACATCACGAAGCCCCAGATGGACCTCCCAAGTCACCCATTCTTCGATCTCTATAGGGTGGTTTCAGCCTCAAAAATGTCACTTGAATACGGTCCTCTGGTTCACGCACTGTCTGCACTGTCTGTTGGGGGCACATCATTTTCCAATAACATGCCGTCAAGCTCAATCGATAACGCAGTTTCTTCCTTCCAGCAACTTCTTGAAACGTTGACCCAAACGATATCCGATCTGCTTCGTTTACTCCCTCGTACTACTTGGGACGATTCCTCGTCGTTCGACGGTGTCCTTCGTGATATGCTGAAAAGTGACGATTTCCTTGACGATGCGGGGGAGGAAAATGCAGCCAAGGAGGACGAAGTCACTGCTTTAACATTGGCGTTGGAACGTCGCGCTAGGTGGATGGAGGTTCAGCTGTCCAAATTAGAGGAGCTGCATCGCGACATTAACACGGCCGCCGTGCGTGCTGTTCTGGCGTTCAATGATAATGGTTGGGACAAAAGTAGATTCCTCCCTCGCTTAACCAACACTCTTCGTCGTTTCGAACAAATTGGGATGGTGGATGAGGATGGGAGGTTGAGGCCGATGACAATTGATGAGCTGGAAAAAAAACTGATCGTCTCAAAGGAGGCAACTGTTTTTGCTGAAACGGAAGTTCGCGAGATGATGGAAAGGTTTCAAGGGATTAAGTTTGAGTCGCCTTACTAGCTTATGCGATCGGTAGCTCATTCTCTTTGACATGACGTAATTGTAGTGATGAACGTTCCTGCTGAAATTGGCATAAATAATCAAAGTACATTTTACTGCCCTTGCTAGTAACCTCCAGGTCTTAGTATCACAGGCATTTCCATCATATCGTCTAATTACCGTGGGGCACCGTGGTAGTAGTCACAATTAGTGTTTGTCGTCGGGTGTCTTATCTGGATAGAGCTTTGAAATTTTCTTTCGATGAATCTGCGAATCGATGGGTGAATGCTCCTACCTTTCCAGGGTTTAGAATGTTGAGAGGATCTACTGCTTGTTTGATCAGTCGCATAAGTTCGACGGTGCCCTCCCCGAGCTCCTCAGTTAGGTACTCCTTCTTGCCGACTCCGACACCATGCTCTCCAGTACCTGTTCATACATACAAGACTGGTTCATGCGAGTGAGGACCGACAGATACGCAACTTACATGTTCCATCCAGGTTGACAGCGCGATGAACGAGGCGGTGAACAGCCTTGCCAACTTCTGTTAATTCTTCGTCGTCACGAAAGAGGATCAAGGCGTGGAAATTGCCATCTCCGACATGCCCAACAATTGTACTATAGAGCCCTGCCTCGGAGAGGTCTTTCTTGGTCTCGTAAACCAACTGTGGAAGTCTTGATACAGGGACACTGCATGCACAAGGGTGATCGTCCCAGTAGAGTTTTGGATAGAAGGACAGGACGGTGGCATCGAATCGTGAGATCAGTGAAGGGTGTAGGAGGGCTCACCAAACATCCGTAGTCCAGCACCGGGTTCCAGGGTGGCTTGCGAGACTAGACATGAGGGCATACTTGCGGTTTTGCCAGAGATCTTCGGCCTCTTGATCCGTAGCAGCGAACTTGAAGGTTTTGCTGCCGTGTTTCTTGACAATAGATTGGATAGTCTTTGATGTCGAGGAGATGCACCCAGGGTCACCCTGTATCTTGAAAAAGAGGGTGTCCTTGACAGGGTAGGGGTTGTCTACGAGACCAGCTTTGTTGATAGCGTCCATCACTGTCTTCATGATGAACCTTGTGCAGGACACAGGTGGTATCAAAATCTCACTATGATCGTCCAGGAGTTCGATGCACTCTGAAAGCGGATGAACCCCCTTCGTGATTTAACAGACGCGAGGGACTTACGGATATGTGGACCATGCGGTGTGTTAAGAATTTCTTGGACAGCACTGACGGCGTGTTCGACGTTCGGAAATTGTGCCATAGCCACTTTGGTGGGCAGTAGTGGGGTGAGTCTGATGGTCACTGAAAGGAGTTGAGTGAGTGGAGCAATCCCCTGAGGTGCCGCGCATGTGTGAGATACCTTCAGTGACGATACCCAGTGTGCCCTCCGCGCCGATGAATAGTTTCGTTGTGTCGAAGCCTGCAGCGGATTTTCTCGCTCGCCTTCTTGTTTTGACGATTTGACCGTTAGGAAGGACTGCGGTCTATTGCGGGTGAAGGTTACAGAGCAATACAGATAGGCTTTCGGAGAGCTCACAAGGTTGAGGAACCATTCTGCTCGGGCAGTGCCGTACCGTACAGCGTTAGCTGATAATTTCCATTGAGACGAGGGCTGGTTTGTAGAGGCAGAGCCCAAACTCACTGCCGCTGCAACCTGTACTAATCATTCCACCAATTGTCTATGGTAGGTATTCAATATGAATGTTCAGTACGAATAAGAAGCCTGGTGAGATGGGAGGGGCCACCTACAGCCCCAGGACCGGGATCCAACTGAAAATAAAGCATGAGCCAGGTTAGAGGCAAGTAGAGGATCATACCGGGAAAAATAGAGGAATGCCCTTGGCCTTGAGAGTCTGATTGATGTCCTCCCATCTCGCACCCGGTTGGCACGCTAGGTCAGAATCCTCCACTGTAGCGTGGTGTCAATTGGTAGAAGCTGGGACGAAGATCATAATACCATTGATTTTCAAAATCTTGTCCATTCCGGACACATCCAAACATATGCTTCCTGTAGGGTACTGCACCAAAAGAATAGGTTTATGATGAGGGTCAGAAGATGCGGGCACTCACACCCGAGAAATGGCCTTCAAGGCTGGTGGCGCCACTGTAGGCAGTTATTGGCACCCTATATTTCCGAGCGATGTTGACAATTTTGACTACATCTTGTGTGGATTTCGGGCGGACCTGCGAAATTTATGTAACTCCTATGCATTCATTTTGCACAAATCCAACACGAACGATGACAGCATGAGCAGAGGAAGGATGGTAAGAATTCTCGGATGAGCCATATGTCTTGAGTGCGTTGGGGTCCATTACGACAGATTCTGGGTCTGGAAAAGCTTCTTGGAGCTCGTGTATGGCTGATTTGAGCTCTTGCGGAGAAGCATAGCGAGTTTCTTTGGCTGATCCGGCAAATTTCTGGTTTGTGGACTGGAGGAAGTAAGCACGATGCTTTTGAGCTTGACTGACTTCCTACCCCTGTGGACTCGAACGCCTCCGTCAGACCAACAATAAGGAGGGCATAGACGACTGATTGCAGTAGGATACGTGTTTGTAGAGATCCGGGGAACTGGTTCGACCATGGTGAGAAGCGAAGGTGGCTCGAGAAAGACTTAGACGACTCCGTGGCATATGGACGGCTCGGACACAGTGGACGGTGCCATTGCGATGGCAAATGCAAGGGAACAGGGCGTCGAGCAATGGCAACGAAGCGGGAGAACCCGGACATACTGAGCATCCTTGGCGGGCTCGGGGAGCTCAACTCAGCGAGCGGGAGGGGCACATGTGACGCATATTTGGAACCGGCCTTTCAGTCACAACTCTGCCATGAACCACTCCAAGCCAAGGTCGACTGATTCTCGCTGCAGCTTCACCCCCGGCTCGATGAACCTTCAAATACACTGCCTGCTCCCCTCCTTGCTTATCTCGCTACTTTTATATGCAGCAACACACTACCCACGAGCATTGCCACAAAATAACAAGACTGTTATCGTCTCCGGTCGCTGGGTTGGTCACCGCGCCTCAATCGGACTACCTCCCCTGCCCATCCTTGTGCTAACGCCTCTCATGCACCAACCATCTGTCGCCAAACTCAGTTTCAATCTCCCTCCCAACTCGCGCTTTGGCTTGAGGGAAAAGCGGGCTTCTCAGGGTGTCTCTCCTCCAGAATACTCACAAGAACAGGTCCAAGAACTGTGGCTTTCCGATCTCAAGGGGATGGATGCGAGTGTTATTCCATAGGCACATACCAAGCTGTCATCCGCCCAACGGTTATTTGTATAAAATGAAATGTATAGAATAAATGATATTGCCAAACAACTCCATACAGGACATTTGGCAGGTCGGTTGAGCTTATCCCTTCCCCTTTCAATCCCGTGTTCTCTTCAGCTCATGTCGGTCGTCTCCGCTGAATCCCTGGTAGAACAACGCGTAGCACAACTGGAGTATGCCCTCCCAATACATCTCTCTCTGCATCCACATTGATCGTTTCTCCTTATAGAGTTATTTCGACCCGACGCAATGAACTCCTTCGCCAAATGTACCACATGATGCGACGGCGTAATAACGTTGGATCCGTTCTGACATTGGACGAGACAGACGAGGGAGATCTTCAATCATTCTTGCAACGCCTTGACTATACCAATAAGTCCGTCGCTTCTAATACTCGCATCGTTAACCATCGTCTTCTAAGGTCTTACTCCCCAGTCCCAACACCGCTAGCATCATCAATTTTGACGAAACTGAAATAGTCTCTGAGCTTCAACAACAGCCGTTACCTTCGCCCCTTACGCCTTCTCTAACCCTCGATAAGAATCCTATGCGCCGCGCCACAAGAAGCCAAAGCCGTGCAACAGGCCTCACGAATTCCCCTTCACCAAGTCCTTCAAAGCATTCGGCGACACCTGTTTCGCTTGGCGTTATCAATCTTAGATCCCCTATAGGCCAAGACCAGACAAAGCTTCCTTTCGCGAAGGCTCTAGCACAGCAGAATATGGACATAGATGATGACAGGGACGAGCTCGACCTGATTGGCTCTCCACTATCAGATGAAGAGGTGACCAGCATTCTTCCTGCAACAAAAATCTTGTCTCCTGAGATTCACCAGGAGAGGAACCAGATTAAAGGCGTTGTAGAACATATTTCTCACTCAGACAGTGTCGAGAAAGATGAGCACCCACCGACTCCCTTGTCGCCCAAATCCACTCCCACTTTTTTGAGTGAACCAATTGAAGCAAGCACCGAAGCTGCGGGTGGCGAAGCAGAGCTCGACGAGGTTGTGAAGGAGGAGGAGGAGGAGGACGCCATGGAGGTGGTTGTTGAGGAACCTAAGGATGAACTTACAACATTACCTACCACCCCAGGGCCTGTTGAACCGGTCACTATCAGAACCCCGCCTCAAGTGGCTGTGGAACAACTTACCGATAAAACAAACGAAGTTTGTGAAGATTCGGACACGCCCACGAAAGAACCCCTTACAGATTTGGAGCATGATGTGGATGATACTTCGGAGGCCGAGGTCAGTCGAACGATTGACCGGCTTTCCTCTCTCCCGCCTGCTCATGCAACGATCGCCTCGCCCTCATTCGATCAACCTATCAAATCTTCCATTCCCTTGATACCTCTCGGATCCTCTTCTCCTATCCAACTAGCACAAATCCCCCGACCCCCGATCATTATTCTTGCTCCCAATAAATCCGCGGACACGACCACCTTCACTTTCGACCAAGCTTCTTTCACCAGTCCTGAGCCACTTAGAACACCGAGCTCCCCTATCAGTCAGCGCCATCAATTCAATCCAAATTATACCCTGCCGCCTTTGAAGTCCTTGCCCGTGGAATTTAGCCGTAAGGTGAAACAAAAACAGAGGAAGAAGGAGAGGGAGAGAAATGACGGTAAGAAGGATGAGTGGTTCCCAATGGGCTTCAACAGATGGTCAGCAGTTCTGAACGCGAATCCCGTATGGAAACGGGTTGCGCGTGCATCAAAGTGTTTAAGCACGCGTGAATGGGCGGTATGGCTTTATTATTTCCTGGTCTGTTGGTTTCCTCAACCCTTGCTCTAGGTCGCTATGACCGAGCTCAAGTTGATACGGACGTTTGACCGTATTGAAACGTTGAAGGATGGTGGAAGGTGGAGCTTCAGACAACCTAAGAAGCAGAGAGGTGTTGGTGGTCTCATGAAGACTCATTGGGATTACCTTATGGATGAGATGGTAGGTTCCATCTTGGAATAAATCGGTTAGGGCTAAGCTTTGAACAATAGAGATGGATGCGAATTGACTTTCGGGAGGAGCGGCGATGGAAGCTGGCATTAGCTTACCACCTAGCGACCGCGGTCCTGGAGTGGCACGCTGCTGGCTCCTTGGAGGAGAGGGTCAAACGCGGCATATGCGTTTTGTGGAATCCTGCGTACGTCAAGACAGAGGCGCAACATGACGATCTGCAAAACGGCGGGGATTTGTCGGCAGATATCGATATTTCACAGGAACCTGACCATACCGAACCGGAAGCCAGCGCTTTGCTTGGAGTCAGCTATGGTTCGGATGAAGACGAAGACGAAGAGCGAGAAAAGGATCAGCAGGATGTTGTTGACGCCCTTCAACCTCAAAGTTTGCTTGAAGACACTCTGGAAGCTCCAACGCAAGAAGAGATGCGCGTGGAGCAAGAAAAGATAGTGGAACTCAAAACTGAAGAGACTGATGATACCACTGCTCTACAACTCGCTAGCGATAGGACGCAGCTAGACGCTCGATCAGCTGGTGCGGCTGTGGACCAGTCGATGGCTGATCCTGTGGAACGGGATATCAAAGGAGCTACTACAGGCCTCAAATCAACCTCAAAGGACCCGGTACTGGGAACGAAAGCAAGCTCCAACTCCAGTTCTAACAATGGCGACACCGATACTCCAGCGGTCTCTGTTAAATACTCCGCAAAGCAACTATATACCCCCTTGCGAGAACACATACTGGAAAAAGATCTGGATAAGCTATTCCTTGATCTTGACGATTTCCATATCACTCAGTCAGGCGAATCAAATGGTGGCAACAACGATTTTGTTCAACTCAATCTTCCGCCTGCTGATCTCTCGACGATCTTTCCGGAGCTTCAGCCTCTCGGCCTTTTGGACGTACCCTCTCTGGGCGGCAGCGGTCTCGAAGGGAGGAAGAAATCGGAAAAGCGGTCTGACAGGGACGATCCCAACAAGCGGGCTGAAGATACTACGTACACCAAACTTTTCCCCATCGGGCAGTTCATGTACGCGAAACCAACACTTATCGGACCTTTACAACCCTCCAAGAACTGGAAGGACGGGAAGTGGATGCCCGTGGATGAGGCCCCTGTGTACGTAGAGTATGAAGGACCCACGAGACCACCCGAAGATGCGATGAGCGGTGAGCAACGCCAATTTCGAAGAACCACGATGAAGGGTACTAAGTATTCATAGAAATATTCGACAACCGGCTAAGCAATTCCACTGTAATCGCACAGCATCAATTGCTGGCCGCTGCCGCACGTGAGCGAGAAAAAGACAGGAAGCGCTCGAGCGAACATCAGTGGAGCGTCAACGACGATACGCTCCTTAAATCTCTGATTGACCGGTACCCCTATAACTGGCAACTAATTTCGGAAAGCTTCAACGCGACTCGGGTGACCACGCCAACAGATAAGCGGACAGCTCGAGATTGTTTCGAGCGATGGAGGGAGAAATGGGCTCCAGATGTTCGGAGGCACCAGGAAGCCCAACAAGCTGTTGTGGCTAATGCGAATGAAGAGAACGCGGCCCCCCCCACTTCGCAGATGACCACAAGGGGAGTCAGGCGCTTAGCCTCAAGCATGGTGGCATCGCCAGTGGGCAATGGCTTTAATGGAAACGAGCCGAAGAAGCGTAGGAGGCATATCCTTATCCAGGAGACCATACGGAAGTCTGTCAAGAAAAAGGCGGAGTTCCAGCAGAAAATGCTTGGTAGGTTTGGGCATCGTTCCCCTTCCAGGTGATGACGCCAGACGTTTATAGCCAATCAACGAAAGCCATCGGCCATTCACGAAACGCACGTGCCGTATAACAACATGCGGCACTATTCGCCGGCTGAGCTGAGTCGGATGAAGTCCGAAAAGGACACCAAAAACACGCAGGATATCCAACTAGCAAGAAGAAGACAAGAAGAGCTGGCTAGGGCTGCTTTACAGAGCCAGAGGCTAACCCCAGTCAGTATCCAGTCAGATCTTTCACTCGATCTACTGATTTGAACAGGTGAACGGGCCTCAGGCTCAACAACAGTCTCTGGTACAACAACAGTTGCAGCAACAAACGGCCCTTCTTCAGCAAGCGCAACAAAACCAGCAGCAGCAAACACAACCCCAACAGCAAATCCAAACGGGCCAACAAACGCCTCAGCCGATCCCCGCGCAGCCTCAGCAAGCCGTGGCTGCTCAACCTGCAGCACAGCAAGCCCAACAAACTCAAGTTGCCAATATCGCGCAGCGTCAACAGAATGTACTTTTGGCCAATCAGGCGTTGGGTAATATCCGAGGACAAGTGAATATATCCCGAATCAACTCACCAAGCTTCGCTGCAGGAGCCTCGCGCTTAACTCCCCAACAAATTTTGCAACTTCAGCAAGTCCAGCAGCAGGTTCGACCTGGCAGCCAGCCTGCGCAAGCCAGTCAGGTGGCAACTCATCAACTAGCGCAGGCGCAGGTGCAAGGGCAAATCATGGTTCCATCATTGAACGGGAACGGGGCAGTTTTGAATGGCTCTCACCTGGCAGCGTCTTTCGTCAATCGCGACTCGACATCATCGCCGGCACACATGTCACCGCCCCGTAAATCTGCGACGCCGACTAACATCAATTCGCCTCGGATAACAACGGATCAAGTCCAACATGGCCAAGTTCAGATGGGGGTGGTACCCAATACACAGGTGGCTGGAAATATGATGGTTCGGCCTGCGTCAGGTATGAACTATTATAATATTCCTGGCCTTACACAGGAGCAGATCAATACCTTGCGCCTGCAGATCATGGTGAGTTCTAATTTTCGTATACTTGGAGATCATTGGACTCATATTCTCAGCAGCAGCAGCAGCAGAATACGCAACAGGACAGTTCGGTGTAACCAACTCAAACGGACAGACTAAAAGCCAAAAGTACTAATCATCGTTAATGTATTTTATCAACAGGTTATGATGATTTTCTCATGCCATGTTTGCCATCGATACATATCTGAAGGCATCTGATTGGTTGAAGTGAGCGTTCCGATGAGGCGTAGCAGCCCTTCCGCATGAGACTGTCAAAGCCACTAGCAACGGTGATGGGGAACTATTTGCGACAAATGTGACAGGGATGTGAGAACATTAGGAGTCAATTCATGGATTGTCTTATTATGATACTGTCGGGCATTTCGCTATCACGCCCAGAACAAGCGTATCTTCAACACAGCATTTGGCACACCGGGTAAAACGGCGAGTGATGACCGAGGAGGGGTGCATGAGTCTTGTGCGGCAGGGATATCTAGTGTTAACCAAATCCGGGGATTGCGGGGTGGACAGGCCCTGCTGAGAGCTGCTGGATGTCAAGATACAGCAAACGAGCGCCCGACGTTGAGACAAGAAATATTGTGACGAAGGGGTGACATAACAGGTCACACGCCGAGCAGACTAACCCCGGCAGAAGCCCCTGGGATCAGGATCTTTGTTTCGTGACTTTTCACCGCCTTCAGCTCTTTTCTCCTCGTCCACCACCATCCTCCC
Organism: Lepiota brunneoincarnata; assembly: GCA_023014365.1. Lineage (NCBI taxonomy): Eukaryota > Fungi > Basidiomycota > Agaricomycetes > Agaricales > Agaricaceae > Lepiota > Lepiota brunneoincarnata. Next base: position 1,827,977 of record JAEBUN010000005.1, read on the forward strand.
TCTTTCCGTTCCTCATCCTCCTCCACCTCCACCACCCCCGCCCTCTGCCCATTTCCTTTCCCTTTTTCTCAACCATCATTGGTTTGCCATCCTGATACATTTCCCCCTTAATCTTTCTCTTCACCACACGCACTCTCCGCGCCCAACACACACACCCCCCCTACTACCACCAAGGTGCTTGTTGATTCAACACCATGGCTAGCGACCCATCTCGCAACATCCACTATGACCCTCTCCCACTCACTACAGAAGACCAAACTACCACTGCACTCTACAATGCCCCTCCTTCACCAGACCCCCACACCTCATCTTTTCACACACCAGAAATGCGAACAGCCGACTTAGGCGGTCCCGATTCTATGATCCCCTCAGGAGCTGCTCCTCCCCGTTTCCTTGGCGCTGCCCTCTACGATGACCCCGCACTTCGTCCCCGTGAATCCTTTGCATCTTCGTTCAACACCGCGAACACTCACCCTAATTCTGAGTATAATTCGTCCGTATATGCTCTTAATGAGCAACCCGGGCGCTTTGAGGGCGCGTATCGTGATGACCCTCATGATAGTTACTATACCGACCAGAATGCGGTCCCAATGTCTCCTGTCGGACACTCGAGCAGGATGCTCGAGGAGAAGCGGGCTGTCTATGCTGCTCCTGCCACAAAATCCCGCAAAAAAATTATCATATTGGCTGTGCTCGCCGGTCTCATACTATTGATTCTTGCAGTCGTCATTCCTCTGTATTTCGCTGTGATCCGACCACGGTCGACGTCGGGAAACTCGAGCGGCGGTCCTAATGGCGATAATAAGCCCACTAGTACTTCCAGGCCCAACGACCCCCAGGCTCGTATCGTCACAGGCGGTGATGGTAGCGAGATTACTATGGAAGATGGAACCAAATTTATCTACCGCAACTCCTTTGGTGGTTATTGGTACTATGACGAGGAAGACCCTTTCAACCATGGTGCTCGCGCCCAATCGTATTCTCCGGCTCTAAATGAAACCTTCCATTATGGTATCGACAAGATCAGGGGGTAAGTAACGCTCGGAATCTGCAGATGACATCCCTATGCTTACTCAACCCCCTAGCGTCAACCTTGGTGGTTGGCTTGTTACTGAACCTGTATGTCTTCATTTCGCATGCTCCTTGCGCCACCATTGACCAGCTTTCTCTGTTGTAGTTCATGTGAGTGGCGAAACACAGTTAGATGTTGAAGGGCTTTAATCAGTGTTCAGATCCCCCGCTCTTTTCGAAAAGTATTTGGATAACTCTACGCCCGCCGTCGACGAATGGACACTAAGCCAAGCCATGCGTGCTGATACTACCGGTGGCGGCATCAACCAGCTAGAGGACCATTATAAGACATTCATCGTAAGTGCCTGTGACCCTCCCCGGCTACTCTATCTAAACCCATCACAGACTGAAAAAGATTTCGCGGAGATTGCTGGCGCTGGCCTCAACTATGTTCGAATCCCTATCGCTTTCTGGGCCGTTGAGACTCATGACGGCGAACCCTACTTGGCACATGTTTCCTGGCAGTGAGTCTCGTGCACATTACCCTAAAGTAGTTCTCTGACCAGTACATGTAGATACTTCTTGAAAGCCATCAAGTGGGCTCGCAAATATGGGATCCGAATCAACCTCGACTTGCATGCTCTACCTGGTAGCCAGAATGGATGGAATCATTCTGGTAAACTCGGAAACATCGGTGTTCTCAACGGTCCCATGGGCTACGCAAACGCTCAGCGCTCCCTCGATGTCATCCGTGTCTTGGCCGAATTCATTTCGCAGCCCCAATATAAGGATGTTGTGACCATGTTTGGAATCGTTAACGAACCTTTTGCTCCTACCATGAGTCAGGATGCACTCACCCGATTGTAAGTCCCTGTTCCCCTACAAGGTGATTGTGCGATGAATTTCATGACCCTCACAGCTACATGGAAGCATACAAAATTGTTCGGAATGCGGGTGGAACGGGCGAAGGAAAGGGACCCTACATCTCAATTCACGATGGATTTCTGTCCCGTTCCCAGTGGGTTGACGTGATGCCTAACGCAGACCGTCTTACACTTGACTCTCATCCTTATATCTGCTTCAACGGTCAATCAGACGCCCCAATGTCGACATACCGTAATGTCCCTTGCGAGAACTGGGGCGCTGCCGTCAACACTTCGATGAAGGACTTCGGCCTCACAAATGCCGGAGAGTTCAGCAATGCTGTCACCGACTGTGGCCTCTGGCTCAATGGAGTGAATTTGGGAATACGCTACGAGGGAACCTATGCCGGCGGCGGGCCTCGAGTAGGCAGCTGCGAAACTTGGACAGACTGGACAAAGTATGATCAAAAGATGAAGGACGACATCAAGAACTTTGCTTTGTCAAGCATGGATGCCCTTCAGGTAATCTTGCAAAATATTTCTTTTATCTTGCTTGCCTGACACTTGAGACAGAATTACTTCTTTTGGACTTGGAAGATTGGCAACTCGAGTCGCTCAGGCAAGGTTGAAACACCCGCATGGTCATATCAACTCGGTCTTGAGCAAGGATGGATGCCGAATGACCCACGCGAAGCGACCGGCGTATGTGGTAACTCCAACCCATGGCAACCACCCCTCCAGGCTTGGCAAACTGGTGGTGCTGGTGCAGGAAATATCCCACCTAGTGTTACTGCTTCATTGGCATGGCCACCCGCAAGCATTAACAATGCAGGCGCAATCACCCTTCTCCCATCTTACGAACCGACTGGCCCTGTCCCAACATTGCCACCGCCTACACTCACCCCCCCCAGTGGCTCAAAGGCCACACCAACCGTGAATATGGGTAACGGATGGAACAATCCTTCCGACACCGCCGGAGCGCCTGCAGAGATCCCGGGATGCACATACCTCGATCCTTGGGTCAACCCTACAGCAGCTCCCCCTTCGCCGTTGTGTGCTGGAGCTCCCGCGCCTGCACCTGTTGTTACACCTGCACCTGCATGAGACATAGAGTGAGGGGCCTCGTATTGAGCAACTTATCCTATTGCCGCTGTATTATTCCATTGGTTCTGGACGGTGATACGTTGGGTTTGTTTGTTACCGATATATCCTTTCTTCCCTACACGGACTTTGAACTAGCCTAGTAACTACCACGCACTCTTTTGAACTATTTGAACTAGTTGACCCGCCTCCAATCCCTGAATATTTGAATCCTCATAACGACGAGCTACTCGGCCCTTGGTTTTACGAGAAAATAACAAGACTAAACCAGCCAGAGAACAGCATAGAATTGGAACCAGAGGTCGCTGCGAGCAGCGAAGACCTCACTAGTTGATGTGTGAACCTTGGGCCTCGTGAGCGAAAGACATTTGGCGGTTCTCGATTTCCATCTCGCTGTTTCACACCCTGTTTAAAACACTTCAGTGTTCCAGCCAGCTATGAACAACCTCCATCGTGCGAGGAGTCGACATCAACAGGTGAGTCAAAACGTGCTCCCCAAAGCGGGTTCGGTGTGGGACCAGGGTGGGGATCTCAAAGTCCATTAGATATTCTGTTGATAACTAGTTTACAACTAGGGCATATGTTGCATGTCCACCAGCCTCCCTTCCTTTCACGAGTCAATCGCATTCGCCACACCCTCCGCCTTGAGTTTGGAAACAAGTTCCTTGACCAGGACACTAGCTTTAAGCCACTCTCTGTAAGTCTTTGCCTGAGGATAGATGGACAACGTCTGATCCTTGTCCTACGAAAGATGTCAGTGCACCCAGTCCGTGCCTGAACCTGTGCTCCTAAGGATACTTACACGAACACCGCTGCCGGGGCCAGCACGCATGACATATTCCCAGGAGAGATACATCAACTCGGCCGCAGGGTGATCGGCGTGTCGCGAAGCTTCGAACTGTTCTTGGGTAAGTTCCAGAGACAGAAAGGCTTTCTCTCCTGCGACCTCGCTAAACTGTTTGACGATGTCGTGAAGGGTGAGGTAGTCGACGACAATTTTTATGCGCTTTCCTGTTTGAAAATGAGTAATGTTGACCACTGCAATGCTCCAGTTCTAACCTTTGTATGTCTCAGGTTCACGGAACGCGGGAACAACCCACGCACCGTGCTCGGTAACACTATAGGCAAAGATGGGAACATCAGGGAGAAAACCAACGCTCCAATGGAATCCTTTATCGACGTCGTACTGTGGCGCAAAGAAGCTCGTCCAGAAATTCTCATAGTACATTGGAATGTGGACAAAAGTATAGGGAATTCCTGCCCCGATTATGCGGTCCTCGATGAGAGCCTTTGAGGTCCAGCTGATAGCACGACACTCGCCCTCACGGCCCTCCACAGTGGACCATACGAGATGCTTGGCGCCAACCGCTTTGGCAGCATCAACGATGTTTTTACCGTGGAGCTGCTCCAGATCGTACCCGTGCTCATAAAATTGTGTGATGCCGTAAATGCCCCATGCACCCGAGAAGGCTCGGATGGTTTCATCAAGGGAACTCAAGTCGGCTTTGACGACTTGGACTCCTTTGGCAGCAAGTGCGCGAGCTGCTTCGGATTCGGGGTTCCTTGTGATACCTCTTACTGTGAAGAGCCCAGCGGGTTCGCGAAGGAGGAAACTAACAACAGATCCGCCTTGTCTTCGTGCAGGTTAGAGCTGAGAGCGAGACGCCGACCCTTGGAACTTACTGTCCAGTGGCTCCAGTGACGACAATCAGCTTCGGCATGACTCCTGTACAATTATTACTATGATGGGATGTCCGAGGGACTTTGGGCAAGCGGAGGGTGAGGGAGATTCTTTCGTATCCTGAGAGGTTTCTATGGTCCTTTTTATTGCGCGCAGATCTACCAGTATTTGGAAACCCGGTTTCCAATGAATACCCCTGCTGACGGACAGCACCGATAGTTCGGAGTCCCTACTGCCCGTATGTCGGCCGGCCTGTTTCGTCTTGGCTCCTTACTAATTGCTAAGTTAACAAGCCAATCAAGTAGCGCCCTAGTAGCAGGCTCATTGCACATTTATATAACCGAGAGTATTTGTAGAACGACTCTTGACATCATGCATAAATGCCTAAGTTACCTGAGGGCAAATGAAATCATGATTCATGAATTATACAAATGATGCAATGCGCTTACTGTGTCTGCTGGTCGCCATCTTGCATTTCCATGGTTATATGAGATTCCCTTCTTTCCAGGTCAGCCCGGTAGGAAGTTGAGACCTAGCTTACATGTCAACCGCTGATTTCGCGCACATAGAATACTGCACAAATCGCACCTGAGTATCCATTAAACTTGACATGACACATGCCTGAAGATTTGGGTGAGGCGATTTGAGAGCAAAGTCTGAGTCCCCGACTTGCGAGACAATATGTAGGCAGATCAGGCACAATTTGAGAATGCGTCCCAGGCTAGCAGCTCAGTGGGAGGGGGTGGAGTGGTAGGCAATGGGCCAAATGCAAAAGCACCTCCTCAAGCCACCAACCGGCCCATGGTGGGTTGTCGGTCCCCCAAGCACCTGTTCTCGGGTAGTGCTCTGGCTATGATGTGGCACACAGTGGAGTATGGGAGCGCATCCCAGGTCTCTTGGGACAGCCAAGCCACCACTTGCTGCATTGTGGCAGCCACTATTTCGGCGTTGCCCTCCCGATCCGGCTGGTGGAAACCGGGTTTCCAGATAGAATTATCCCATCTTTGGGCGAGACGGTTAGTCCTATGAGACACTGGCCGTAAGTTGGTTCCTGTGTGAACGCTTATACCTTTGACATTTCAATGGGTCTCACGAGTGCTTGGGTATGTTAGGTTAGTACGCTGGTTATCATAATTCAGGGTGGCTGCAGAAAATTTATAAGTGAAGCAGTAGTCTGAAGAGGACAATTCGCTCGACGATGAAACAGTCTGCACGACACACTAACCATGCAAGCTGCAACATCCACGCAACGAAAGGCGGGTTTGTGACCATACTGCATCTTCGGACCCTATTTGGACCCTGGTTGGACCTGGCTCCACACAAATTTTGATGCGATTACAGTCCATGGGTTTGTTGAAAGCAGAAGGATTCCAACCTCGCTTTCGGGGGGGGGGGGGGGGGATGAACCGTTGGCTTATTATGGAAAAATGACTCCTGACAAACGTACAGTCATAGGCATTGTTTTCTTGGAGACGCTCCGGACCGTATAGGTAGGAGATTTGTGGAAAATTGGGCATTTGTTGTCTGCAGCGATTTCAACGACTGTTTCGTTCGGATGGTGAATAACTTGGTATAAAAGTATGAATATTGACGGAGTCCAACACTCGTCCGATTTGCTGATAGTCCCTAGATCCCATCATGAAGCGTATCTTGGCACGCCCCAACATTCTGGAGGATTCTCCTTTGGGCCTCCAGAACACTCAGGGATGTGGTTCTGGTGCGTGCTCATCAAGGGACACTCTTTGAAATTTCAATCACATGAGTACATATTACCAGGTTCGCCATCGCTCAAGAGAATGTTCCCTTCCCTCAACAAGCCTGACGAGGGACCATGGCGGGCAATTCAAATTTGTTGCACACAGTAGGGTGGGGTGGGATGCCCGCTGATGCCCGTTTACCAGAGAAAGACTCATTACTCAGTAAATCGGCGTCAACGCTGCATTCCCCGCTTCGGCCCTTATTTTGTTGACGGAGCTGTTCTTTTCGTTTCCCAGTAGTTTCGTTGTTTGGAGCTAACGTTCTGCAATCGTTTCCACTGCCGTATTGGCCCCTGCTGATTGAGTCGTCGGCATAAATACCCATTACAAAAGACTCCTTCGAAGTTCATCGGACCTTCAACCATGCCCTGGATCAGCGTGGTCAATTTTGCGGCCGCCTCCACTGTGAGCGGCGGGGACCCAGAGATGTCGCAAGCGATAGCGTCCGGTCTTCAGCTCATCCACGTTTTACAGGTTTATACATCATCTATGGTACGCACTCTATAGCACACACATCATATCCAGCTTTTAAACTACGGCTTCAGATGGCTCTTGCGATTTGGGATTGGCTTGTGTGCGCCAAACGTATGTCCCCTCGTCTGCTTCAGAGTTAGTTGTTGGTTGAATTTTCCTTAGGGGAGTGGAATCAGATTTGGAAGAGAGAATGGACACTCGTCAAATGCTTGTATCTATGGACGAGATATTATGGAATTGCGTGCTTCGCCATTAACCTTTGGCTTTTCAATGCCGAGTTTACTGCCGAGCAGTGCAAGACGCTGTAAGGATTGTGCTGCTGTTACTAATTTCGCCCCCGTCCCTCATTGCGTTCTAGTCACTACTTGATCGCGGCAACCTGTATGTGGGTGGTATTAGGCTCTGGTGAGTAAGTTGAGTATTTGTGATGGTTTTCTCCTCACCTCAATCTATTGTCCATTTCCAGAGGCCATCCTGGCGATTCGGACCTATGCATTCCTGGGCAAGGCGTTGTGGGTCGGTATCCTGATGGTCGTCATGTTATTGGCAGAAACTACCTTCCTTCTCTACGTTGCGATCGCAGCTGTGTACCAGATTCCCCCCATGATTGGTGACAAAGGGCCATGTACTGCTAGTGACAAGCCTGGCAAACATGTCGTCAGTGGTTTCTGGCTCGCCCCTGTGGCCTTTGACCTGATCTGTACAGTTTTGACTGTTGGCAAGGTATTGACCTTTGGTCTATTATTAGGACCAATCCTTTGATTTGCCTCACGCAGGCTTTCTTGCTTCGGGGTGCTGGTGTCCGGTCAGACATCGCCACAATTTTCATCCGAGAAGGTCTTTTTTATTTCCTTGCTGTTGCCGTCGTCAACATCATAAACGTGAGTTTGGCCCCGTTTTCCTGGTCTCGATCGGAGGATCCCTTTGATGCAATATCTCAGGCGGCATTCATGATCCAAAGCAGCAATCCCAACCTTCAGAACATCAACTGTACGCTCACGATACTCCGTAGGATCAAGTGATTCAATTTTGGTATCAGGTTTCTTGGCTCTTGTCCTTTCCCAAATCCTCTGCTGTCGACTTGTTTTGAAGTTGCGCAGCCAAAAGGAGAAGACCTCGACTTACACGACGTCTGAAAGCCATCCTGCTTTCAATGTTAGCACGTCGCGCAACCTAACCAACTTTAATATTCCCCTCAAGCAGTACTTGGGGTCCAGGAACCGGGACCCCCATAATGATGAGGTTTTCGAGGGTGTGAAAGTACAGGTATATTCCGTACTCAGACTCGGTGTCCATGCGCAAAGAGTGACCCATTTCGTTAGATTGACGTAGAGAGAGACGGGGAGGGAAGTCGACAGGAGTAATGCATGTGGTCTAATGCCCAAACCTGGTTCGTTTAGTCTGCGTTGAACGCCTAGTTTCGGCTCTGTGGGCCGTCTAGATGCTATACTGGTACCTGTAATATCACGCTAGTTGCAATTATATCGGTTCGGGGGTCCTTTGGGAAATCACTTCACACAGTGAGAAAGTCAAGGACCGATAAGAGTTGACCCAAGATGTGAGCTTGCTGGCGGCAACTGCGCCTATTTTATTAGGGATGAGGCCGAGGCACGAGGTCTGGTGGGACGAAGCATAGGGAATAAGGTCGGGAAGGCGACCACGTGGCGTCACAACTCGTGGCTCTCACCGAGGCGTTTTCGCTTTGGAATTGGAAGTACCTGTGACGCACTGTCATTGCGGGTCAGCCAGAGAGTGGTTTATGTCGCCGCGCCAGGGCAGGAGCGCAATTGGGTCGTTGGTGGCGCGAATCACAGAACGCATGAGCTGGGCTACGAAGCAGCTGACCTCTCAAGGGAAAATAACATTTGCTTCGCCTTCTACTGGGACTCAAGACTTGTCCAACGCATGGTCAGAGTATATTCGTTGCACAAGGTCTGTTCTAGATCGCGTTTATCTCGGAAGCAAGGATTGCGCAACCAGGGAAACAGCATTTCAGCGCTATAAAACCGACTAGTTTGTAATGCACGAAAATCCAGCGTCCTCTCGCTCTGCTATTTCCAATGTATACTACCAACATCGTCATTCTTTTCCTCTCTCTCATCGTCTCAGTCTACGCCCTCGGGACTTCCTGCACTGCTCCCTTGGGAGCCGGCACTGCTGCCCCTGGTGACCCCTTCTGGCTCCAAAATATAAAACACCAAGGAAGGGCTGCGTTCAACCCAAATCCGTCAGGCTACCAAGTGTTCAGAAATGTCAAGGTATTGTGTATAGGAATATTCTGTGCTGAAAGGCTGACGGTGTGTGGCTAGGATTTTGGTGCAAGGGGTGATGGTGTCACAGATGACACCGCTGCGATTAAGTGAGCTCAACAAACCATCCGGGGGGAGTCCCAACTGAAGATATTATCACTGCCAGCGCAGCAATCCAAGCAGGAAGCCGTTGCGGTGGAGGCACCTGCGGTTCTTCAACGTAAGGGACCCGTGTCGAACCTGAGCTTCTAATTCACTTTTAATTCGGATCAAGCATCACACCCGCAGTCGTTTATTTCCCGAAAGGGTAAGCAATTGCCTTTTATTGGCGCGTGTATGATCGATAACCCCCCCCCCCCTTCGCACTCAGCACCTACTTGGTTTCGGCCCCCATTGTTGCCTACTACTACACTCAGTTGATTGGTGATGCGAGGTCACCGCCCACCTTGTTGGCCTCCGCTTCTTTCAACGGAATGGCTGTCATTGGTGCGCATATATCGTTGTGTACTACGGACTAGCAGGCCATCTTATCAGCCACTTCATCTAGATGCTGATCCATATCTTCCCAACGGAGGCGGTGCCCAATTCTACGTAAACCAAAACAACTTGTGAGGGCTCAAGTGCTGCGTTATCTGTCGTGAGTCGCTTTCTTACTGGTCGCTTCAGCTTCCGGTCTGTAAGAAACTTTGTCATCGATGTCCGAAGGTTAGACTGCAATGTAAATTAATAGTCCTGCCGCTCATGGAGATCCAATTTACAGGGTTCCTGCCGATAGGTCGCAAGGAACTGGTATACACTGGCAAGTGTCACAGGCGACATCCCTGATAAACATTGTTTTCCATATGTCTACTGCTGCCAACACGGCACATCAGGGTTGGTGATTCTCTGACAAAGGTATCTGGAACCTCGCTGAGATGTATATCCCCAGGTATCTTCATGGAGAATGGAAGGTGTGTGATCCTTCTATTGGGATATAACTTTGTTCGCAAACTGTCCCTTAGCGGCGGATTCATGGGCGACCTCGTTTTCAATGGAGGTGTGTATAGGGCGTGTCTTCGTGTCAGCACCAGTCCTTGACAATCGTCATAGGCAAATTCGGAATCTGGGTCGGAAACCAACAGTATGCCCGCATATGCCTGCCACGGTGTAAGGGTCCTGAGATTCTTCTAGGTTTACAGTTCGTAATATCACCGTCAACAATGCACAGACAGGGATATTTGCTATTTGGAACTGGGGTAGGGGTCTATATCAAAATATTCATCCTGGCTTTGTGCACTTATCGCCGTGATTTTTTCCTTTTTGAGGCTGGACTTTCCAGAATGTGAACATCAATAATTGTCAGGTTCGTGACTGTCTGTTCTTATCTCCAAGCACGTAGCAGGCTGAGAACGACCTCAGGTTGGTTTTGACCTTACGACTGGTGGAACAAGTTCTGCATCCCAGACTACCGGGGGGGAAGCTATCATTGATGCTACTGTTTCAAATACTCCATGCTTCGTTCGGACTTCCCAGCCAAGCAACGGCAGACTCTCCGGTTCAATCGTGATCAACAACGCTAGACTTACCAGTGTCCCAGCAGCTGTCTGTGTTGCTGGTGGCGCGACAGTGCTTGCAGGTGGCACGACAACAATCCGAAGCTGGGGACAGGGTAATGTTTATACCGGGACAAACCCTACAGGAAGGTTCGTACAGAGCAACATTGTTAGTGCCAACAAGCCTTCTGTGCTACTCGACGGGTCTGGCAAAATTTTTGGAAAAACTCATCCCCAATATGCGAGCTATGCCGTCAGCCAATTCGTCAGTGTCAAAGATAATGGAGCCGTAGGCGATGGCCGAACGGATGATACTGCTGCTCTCCAAGCTATCTTTAACAAAGTGAGTGCAGAAATTTAACACTACTGCTATAGCGGCCCTGGCACTAATCCATGTATTGAGTTCGCTGGGTGCAAAATCATTTTCTTTGACGCAGGCACTTATATTGTTTCTTCGACTCTCACCATTCCCGCCGGGACACAAATTGTTGGTGAGGCATGGTCGGTTATTGCCGGAAAGGGTTCTGCGTTCCAGAACCAGAACAGTCCCCAAGTTGTTGTCAGAGTCGGAGCGCTCGGCTCTCAAGGGGTAGTTGAGATCACTGACATGTTGTTCACGACAGTTGGTCCTGGTATGCGACTTTTTTTTTTTTTTTTTTCAATTGCAATCTTTCGGGTTCTGATCAAAATGCCTCACAGCGGCGGGGGCCATTGTTGTTGAATGGAATGTCAAGCAGCCCAACGGCCAAAACGGTGGTGCTGGCATGTGGGACTCTCATATCAGGTATATTCATCGTTATTCATGGGATAGTGAGCTCAACTGACCACCAATATCATTAGGCTGGGTGGTGCTGCAGGTACAAATCTTGAGACTTCTCAGTGCCCAAAATCCGGCGCAGGAGGGACATCCAACTGTTTCGCCGCTTTCCTCGCCCTGCACCTCACACCCCAATCTACCGCATATCTTGAGGTTCCCACTGCTTTTGCTGAATAGTGGAATTTCTATAACTAACTCCATTTTCTCAGGGAACTTGGGTCTGGCTTGCTGATCACGACCTTGATGGCAATGGCTCTTCGCAAATCACTATCTATTCCGGTAGAGGTATCCTCTCTGAGTCGGCTGGACCAGTGTGGATGATTGGAACTGGTACGTGAGATTGCATGGCCTACATATCTATTACATATTGACCCAATTAAATGTATTTCGTCAAATAGCCTGTAAGTGCTTCCCTCGATGACAATTTGCAGGTATTCACGGGAGCCCTTAAGCCGAACACCATGTTATGTATCAATACTACCTGGTCAACGCGAAGAATCACTACATGGGCCTCATCCAAACTGAGACGGTGAGTAACCAATCTTCGAATTACCCAACTCGGACACATGATCGCGCCATATAGCCCTACTATCAACCCAACCCTGTGCCCCCGGCGCCATTCTCGGTGAATTCATCATTCAAGGATCCTAGCTTCAATGGCATTATCGCCTCCTGGGGCCTAAAGGTGGTCACTTCCACAGACATCATTGTTTTCGGTTCGTCACACGATTAAATGACTTTAACGTTCCTTATGTGTCCTTGCAGGTGCCGGCCTCTACAGCTTCTTCTCTGTGAGTCTAGTAGTCCTGGTAGTGCCGGCACCAAACTAATTCTACTATAGAACTACAACCAAGACTGCATTACCCCTGCAACATGCCAGAACCAGATCTTGGACGTTGACTCGACATCCTCGATTACCATCTATAGCCTGTCTACTGTGGCGACCACCTTCCAGATCAGCGTTAATCAACAAGGAATTGTCAACCAGGCCGGAAACATTGACGGTTTTGCCGCGACCGTTACCTCATGGAGTCGCACCTGAAGCATAATTTAACTCATAACGGTCATTACTGAAAATTTATTTTACCCGATTATCGAGTCAGTTTGAGTGGCTCGTGAGTCTACGCGTCGCGTAAACATTACCAAACAACACGTCTGTTGATCGAGTGATATCAGAGTCTCAGTCACAGAATAGTGGTTGGAGCAAACAACTATGCAGGTCAAACGCACATACAGTTCCCGTACTTCACTTCGGAAAACGACGGCGAGCAGCGGTCCCATCACCCTCTCCCAGCGCAAGCGACCGTTGGCCGAGGTGCTCGTACCAAACCACAATGTCCCTACGGCACTCAAGCGCCGGAAAATAGCACCCAAGTCCAAACAGGACTCCGCAAAGCAAAAGAGACTGACACAACTGCATTTTGCCATCGACCAGACCACCTTGCGAACCTGCCCACTCTGTGACCTGTCATATACTAAAGGAGCACCAGAGGACGAAACTCTGCATCGTGCACACTGCCCGAGAGTACAGAGGGGCATGGAGTGGGGTAGAGAGGAGGAGAGGGAAGGTGCGAAAGTAGGAGTCGTCCAAGTCGCAAGCCAAGTGAAGCTCAAGGATGGAAAAAGGGGCAGAATAATCTCATGCCCGGCAAACTGCACTGGCAAAATTGGTTCAAAGGTCAGCGATCTATTATAATACATGATACATAGAACTTGTGGGTGAACCGTAATGTCGAACAGATTGCGGCGCTCCTTCAGACAATTAATTTGTCTCTATCTTCTCCACCGTTGACACAAGATTGTCTCCGAGACTCCAAGATCTACTTGTTCCTCCTACCACAAACCTCGAAAACTTCTACCTCCGCCCGGGAGAAAATAGGTGGATGCGTCGTTGCCCAGCAGATATCAAACGCGATGGCGATTGCATCAAATAAGGAAAACACAACGGTGGATTGTTGTCCGTCGAAGGGCCTGGTTGTGGTTGACAGCGGGACCGGCCTATTCTGTCATCCCGAACTGCTTCCCACTCCAATGGGCATTCCACGGCTGTTTGTACCGTCTACGTACCGAAGACGGGGCATCGCGAGCGCAATACTGACCGCCGCAGCTGCCACCTTCATCCATGGGTGCCCACTAGATCCTCGACAGGGCCAAATAGCTTTTACGCAGCCAACGGGGGATGGAAAAGCGTTGATGACGAGCTGGGGAGCTGGCGGTGTGAGGATATATGAAGAGTAATATGTTTTGATATCCCTCATAATCTAGCAGTATAATTTAGTATCATAATGAAGTTGGTATGTGAGCGTGACTTACTCGTCCGGGTCTAGGAGAGCCGCCGAGCCAGAGAGCCAGGATATGAGTGCAGGACGTGCAAGACAGATCAAGCAACAAGCGAGAACAAAGCACAAAGTGATGACGAGGAAGAAGTCCCTAGCTAGTTTTCAACTTGGTAGTCAGGTCCCGTGGGCTGGTGTTTGTAGAAGCAGAGACGACTCACAAAGATAGTGTTCATGATAGACGTTTCTATCAATGTGCCTGTTCTTCGATCTGGTCCTTTGGTGATGAGCAGCTGGGCCCACGTAACCGTTGGTTCTGTCCGCAGAAAGGGTTCTGTGATGTTGACCGGGTGTGTGTGGGAGACCCTGGGTCTGCTTCCACCGCGTGTGGCCAAGGTAAATGGGCATGTTGTTATCACCCGAGCTGGAGCCACTAGATTCTTGTGGGTCGGCGACGTCGGAAATGTCAGGAGGGAGACCCCAAGGTATTATTGGAGACTTCTGGATCAGAAGCGTTGGAAATGCTGTCGTCGGAGCGAATGGAGGGTTCGGTTTGTCCCCCCTCCCAGTTGGTTACAGAGTCGGAAATGAGGGGGGAATCGATTGAAGACGCAGTTGATTGTGGAGAGGACGACAGAGAAGAACGAGTCGACAGGACGGTATGTGGTCGAGACATGCTGTGTGCAGCTGCGGTTTCCTTGAGCTATAAAAGACGGGAGGAGATGCAATGTGGTGTCCACCTGTGTTCCGCGAGCCCGCCACGCAAATTATACACACACACACGGAGTTGTTGCTTGGGGATGACTGGCGCTGTCCGCGCGCAACCGGGTTGCTGGAAATGGTCTTGTGCTCTTCTCGTTGAGTCAGAACGATGGACGTCCCGTTGGTGGATAAATTTCCAGAGACCCTCGGTCTCCTGGCTACCTTGTTCGCGGTGCAGTGAACGTCTGGACATGGAACGTGGAACGTTGATCCCAACAAGTTATGAGATAATTGATGACATGATCATTATTCCATCACCACCGCTGTATTGCACTGTTTACACATCGGGGCCCTCGCATAAAGCAGCCAAGAATGTTTTAATATGTTCCCTTTGTACCTCAACAACACTCGTGTCAAACGAGGAATGACGGATTGTTGCATTGCACCTGTCCCTCGCTTCGACAAATGTGAGGGCGAAATGACTGGGGAAAAGTGGTAGGTCGGTGTGCGTGTGCACGAGCGAAGGAACACTCACTTCTTTTTTACGTCTCCAAACTCCATTGCAGCGGCTACCCCGACGACAATGTAGACTTCTTTACGTTCATCAAGACAGGCAACTACGAATGGCATACCCTTACGCTTGCTCTGGGCATTGATTTGTGAAGCCGACACACGGTCCCTGAGAGCATCCACTAGCCACAAGGCTAGTCGTGTCAGTACTCCAGGATGAGAGAACAATTCCAGTTTTGGTCCTTGGGTCATGACAACAACACGGTGATTGCGCATTGTCCGAATGTCCTGTTTGTCGATTATGGAAGTACCTTGCTCGATAATCGAGCGATGCAGAGACATCGAGAGCCGGATTGATTGTTGCAAGGCTTCGAAGCTAGTGCCGCTAGTTGAGTAGGAAGCTAAAAGGAGGAATGGCCAACATACTCTGATAGAGCGTCATAGGCTGTCCAGAAGTTCTTGACCCACCAACCAACATCCCGTTTATTTTCTTCGTCGTTATCCTGGTTCTCGGCACCATTCTGTCCGGGCATTGTGCTTTGGCGGTTGTTGTCCTTCCCCTTCTTTCCTCCGCTCGTAGGGGTTTCCCAAGTCATCCCTCCCCCGAACCATTCCCCTCCATTCCGAGCACCCTCCACCTCGATTTCCAAGGGTAATCCCCCAGCAACATCTATCAATGCGCTGATGCCTTCTACAGCGTCTGCAGCTGAAAACGGCTGAGAGCGATAGCCGTAACAGCGAATAAATGAAGGATAAGTCAGCTCCACGAGACCGTACTCTGGTGCAGTCTCGTTGAATTTGGTGATCAGCACACGTTTGAGATCCATATCCATATGGGTGTATGTTTGTTGTGTTTGGGATAATGAAAATCTGTGAGAGCTCTCAGCTAATGTCTGCGAATGACACAGTATGTTTTCACCCCATCTTTGCAAGAAGACCGGTCAATCGTTTGCGGCCACGCTCTTTCCAAATGCCAAGTTTGCTCGCAACGTAACTCGAATGATACATTGCATCATAAAGTGTCCAATGGCGGAAAAACATAAAGCGTAGTTCCTCTGTTGCTCGTATACTGACGTCGTCTGGACTGAGTGATAGTAGAAGAGCGGATCCCGAGTTAGCCCCTGGAGGGAGAGGGTTGAGACGAGAAACTTCGTCGTAGTAGAGGCTATGATATGCCTCATAATCTTCGCGCGTTATTCGAGACGTTAGGTATTGATATGTAAGGCCAATGATGGCAAGCCTGGGACCCGTTTCAGCATCAACACAGGAATACCGACCACAGGCAACGGATCTACCAGAGAAAATCATTGTCGACGCGCTCCAGTATTGTTGCGAGGGTGTAAATTGTGCTCGACACACTTTGTCCATACCAGGTACCACCAAGATAATATTTGTTTAGCCGTGCAACGTGTCGCTCATGCTCTTCATGGGTCATCCGTCGCGGCTGCTACAATGAGCATCAAAGCAAAGATAAAACTAAGCATCACATACATCCCTTGCATCATCATTCAGTCGACGTCGTTTCCCTCTCTGAGGTTCAGTAGACTGCCGTCGCTTTCTCGAGCCCTCAGTTTCCGAGTCACTTGCGTATTCTAGTTCGTCCTGCAGTTCCTCATCCTCGTTCTCGTCATCCTCTGAAAATTCGTCATCAGAATCAGGCAGTGGTTCGTACTTGTAATGGGTCAACATAGGGCCTGTCTTTGGAAAACCGACATACCTCCAGTGCTTCCCAGGACCTTTTCTCTTCCATAAGTCTATCGGCCTCTCCGTCGTCCCATACAATGATGCGATCGCCATTCTCTCCCGTTCCGAACAAACTCGACAGGTTGCGGGGTCGGATAGAATCGATCACATGGATGGCAAGGCTCGTTCGGAAATCCCCAAACCAATTTGGTGATGGAAGATCGAGGTATCCACCGACATTCAACAGAATCAGCGTATGCAGCTGAAGCGTTTTAGGTAAACGACGGAAGTTAGATCTCAGGATACTCCATTCAACCTACTTCACTGTTCTCTCTTAGTTCCTCTCGCACCCTGGTAAAGTCTTCAACCCCAGCCACAGGGATGATCGTATATATTACATCGTCCTGTTTGAACAAGCGGGCAAGCATCTTAGATGCACATAGTGCATCGACATCTGGTGCCACAAGCATTGCGACGGACGAAGCCGATGTGAGGGGTGACCGCCGGTGGGCCACGAGAATATCGTTATACGCGTCCCCATAAGAGGGTCTTCCTTGAGCTGCCCGGTCTGGCTGCGTGATATATACCATCACCGTGAAGAGTGGCAAGGGGTCAAAATTAATTTGCAATGTGACATAGTAGCAGACGCGTGTCACGTGCATTTGTTACAGTCAGATTTAAGGATGGTCACGCAGAGCCGCCAGTAACCGCTGTACCAAAAGGGACATGTTAGGTGCTCTGTGTACATGCACAGTAGAGGCACTGTAGTAAGCTCAGGCTCATGGCATCCCAATATTTGATCTACTTCGAATGTGCACGCACAGCGACACAACGAGCTTCTGTTACGAGAACACGAATATGCAGTATTCTGTTCATACACATACTACTGTCTTGAACTGGCAAAGTCCATTGTCCAGGTCATTAAACTCGTTGCGAGAGTGCGTGCCAGAAATGATCGGCGTTCAGGTCAGTCTGCACAGTTACGTGAGTTATCGATCGTGCTATAACCTTTGAATATAAACCCGCGGGGACATCGCTGAGTTTGAGAAGCCGTTGGAGAGCGAATTATACTTCAATGTCGGCAAATGGGCTTGGTGTCAGGTAGGAAAGGCTGGAGCAACGATAGAAGATATAAAATGATACCGCTGGCAGCTGGGCACGAGGCGACCGGATCGAAATCCTTCGAAAGGTTCGTAAGATTCCTAAAACGTAACGGCGAGGATCACATATCCTTGCCATAAGTCGTAGGAATAAGGTATTACCCAGAAAGTCAGGAGCTCCTGCGGGGAGGCTGCTTGTAGAGCGGGGACTGGATCTCAGCCAACGTTTTGACTGAGCCAAGCATACTTTACGGCTAGTGAGAGCGGAAACCATGTGTCAGTGGCTGGTTTGCATCCATCCATCTTCCAGCTGCAGCCGGCATGACGATATATAATCCCCTCGTGATTCGCCCTAAAATACGGCTCTCTCGGATCATGTCTAGATAGACCTAGTCAAATAGATTCATTGTCGGTAGCAATAGAGAGGGATGGTCGGGTCCCTGCCAAAATCCTTGCAACAAGGTGGCTGTCCTTGAAGCAGTAGGCCAAATAATCTCCTCACTCCCACGTCGAAAAATGGAAGAACCCTCCGCTACAACCGGTAATTAGAGGAAAGTGCCGGAATTGTAAGTCTCAATGCCACTTACGACCCTATACCCGAGTGTCGAGAGAAGTAGTCGACGTCAATGTTGACTGTAGGGATACCATAGGAGTACGGGGCTGAGCTCGGGTGGAAAAACGTACCTGCGAGAGCAAGAAAGACCTGGTAGCAATGTTATTTTGGAGCATGAGCCGAGGGAAGAGGTGAAAACGAACCGCGCGTTCATCCAGAGTGAGCACCCTTGAACTGAATTGAGGCACATAACCTTCTCCACCTGGCAGCGGTGTGACCGGCTTGAAGCTGACAGAGTAACGCCCTGAGGGGACGTGTATCATATGTCCCAAATTGTGGACTTAGGGCATTCACCTGTATCGGTAAATATCTGAGGCAGATTCAGCGACGTAACAACGCAAAGGCTTAAAGCACAAAATAATACCTCTCGACCAAACCCGCGGAATGCGCGACTGATGAAGCCTACGTCTTGTCCCCTTCCATCGAAGAGGTGAAAATCCCAGGCAAGGAAAGGGGCGTCGACTTTTGCAATCTGGGTGAAAATGGCAGGGTCGGGTTCAGGTTGCGGCTCTGACGCCAGGGACAGTATTCGCCTTGAGCTCTCCCTTCCAAGGCAGCTCAACGCAGGAAGCCAGGTTTTAGAAATAGTATTTTTACCTAAGGAAGAGATCGTAGCGCCTCCGCCAAGGATGCCATACCTGTTGAACCTCTCCAAATGTATCGAGTATTGGCTCTCCTTCAGGTGTGTAGTCTGAAAAGTTTCTTAAGTGCTGCACGAACATTTTCGAATTAATCAAAGCAAATGGCCGTCGGATCTGGGGACACACACTCAGACAAATACTGAGTACAAGATGTGTAAGGCTGATTTACCCATAGAATGGGTGAACCGTTAGTATCCAAGATCACGGCTCTGAACGGTCGATGGGTGGCAAATGCCTGACGGGTGACTGTACCGAGGAAACCCCGATCTTCCTCAGCGATGAATCCAAGTGGTAGCGCCGTCTTCGTTAGCTGTGGTTTGGCAAATTTTGAAGGTCACTTTCGTACGCACGAAGAAGTCTAACTCACTAACTGTATATTTATTGCATTGCTCAAAACCAGCGAAGATGTTCAACATTTCGATTTGTCTGCATGTAGTTTGTTAGCGGGTTGACTGGTTCAAAGTACGGGCTTGAGGTACCGTTCAATGATAAGGGTATTGTTTTGCATCAACAGCCTGTGGAGTCCTTCCTTAGGATTACTAACTGGGGGCCGCTGTGAAGTATGCCATATGCGCGAATCTTCATCAGATAGTGGGGTTTCGAGAGGTAGCGGGTCATTCAAATGCTGGCGCGGTATCGAGGGACGGATGCTTTCGCGACTCCTTCCAACACCAGTGGTGCGTTTAGAAAAGCGACTCAGGACATATTCACGACAGGGTTGGCGCCAAGATAACCATGGCTGAGCCTGGAGCTGTTGTAGATGCAACTGCCCTGGGGTTAGCCTATGCATTAGGGCTGGGTTCATAGCGCTGTGAGTTAAGAGAACGGCGGACGTGTGCAGCAATATTAAGAACCGTCACTGCTCGGCGCGACCGTGGCGGAATGGAGAAACCCTGTCACGTGTACAGACAACTGGCTTAGTCCCCGGTACGCTGAAAGATATTGTTCTGCTTTTTCAGCACCGGAACCACCTGGCCATTGCTCACCTCAGAAACAGGCCCAGTGAGCTGCGCGTGAGCGGTGTCCAGAACCTCTAAATGCACCGAAACAGGAGTTTTCTCCCCATATTACGATGCCAACATGTCCAATCTCGTTCAGGCCGCAACGGCTGCTAAATTGAAGGTGTGATTCTTTTTTCTTCAGCTCACAGAAACTGTTTGATGGTCTGTTCTAGTCTGCTGGACAAACCCATGACTACTCGGAACAGTTCCCCACCACAAAGAAGTGGATTTCGCTACCGCCGTCAGACGTGAGCCTACACACACGATATGAAGGCACTAGCCTCACTAATTTACAGAGTTTACCCTCACCCAAATCCTGGGCTCGTCCAAGCGACCACGGCGGTCCCTCCCGCTCCCATACTTCCGAACGCTGTTTGTGCCACGTCCAATTTTGCAGCCCATTGACAAACTTATCTCTTGCCTAGCATCACGACCCTCTGCTTCCTCTTCACAGCATAAGTCAGTCCCCTCCAGATGGTCGCCATCCTCATTACAATCCGAAACAAGATAAAGCCCGGAGCCAAATCCGTAAAAACGACATGCGACCCCCTTCAAATCTGTCTAATCAAAAGCAATTCCCAATGACCTCACAAAGCGGTACGATCAGCACAGAGACTCTGATAGCAAACAACACTTCGTTTACCGCAAGAGAGATTCCCTATGCCTCAGAGTATGGTCATGACTCCAGAAGGGACAGAAAGAACCGCTCAAAATCGGACTCTTATAAGGCACGTGGGTCCTATCTGCCCAACCTGCACCGTGGTGAGGAGCGAGATACAGTGCAGGGGTCCCAAAAATATGAGCAAGCTCGGAAATCAAAAGTGCGTCTGCCTCCCATCAAACCGAAACCACGAATGGATGCGTATATCCCAACCACTGTAACCGTTGGAACTCTGGCAAGAATCCTGAATGTGAGGTTCGGTACGTCTCATCTCCTATTTCTATAACTTCCGCAACTTATTATGTCTGCAAAAGATCGACTTATCCGAAAGATGGTCGAAGCCGGGATGGGAGAGGAAGCAACTCATGATCATGGTACCAAGCCCTTCCGCCAAAACCTATCGGCTGAACTAATTACTGTCACTAGTTCTGACTTCTGATTACGCTGTCCTCTTGGCGGAAGAACTTGGACGCAACCCGATTGTTGACGATGAGGCCGCCTTTGATCTTTACCCACCGTAAGTCTTTCCAGATACACAGTTTGATTCAGCTCGACCTAACTTGACGCGTAGCTCCCCTCATCCTAATTACTCTTCTCTGCCATCGCGACCACCAATAGTGACAATCATGGGGCATGTTGACCATGGGAAGACGACTCTGCTCGACACCTTACGATCTTCAGCAGTCGCGAAAGGCGAAGCGGGGGGAATAACACAGCACATTGGTGCCTTCTCAGTACCTGTTACATCCTCACAGGGAGACCAGTCGATCACGTTCCTTGACACTCCCGGCCATGCTGCATTTTCCGCCATGCGAGCACGCGGTGCTAGTATCACGGATCTAGTGGTACTTGTCGTTGCGGCAGATGATGGTATCATGCCCCAGACGAAGGAGGTCATCAACCTCCTTCAAAAAGATGCCGGAAAAGTCGGGTTTGTTGTCGCAATCAACAAGGTTGATAAGCCAGAGGCTGATGTCGTGAGTTCAATATCTCTCCACGTGGAGAGGACAAATAAGAACCGTGTTTGCCCTTTAGGAAGCCGTTAAGCTGGCACTTCTGTCGGAAGGAATTCAACTTGAGTCCTTCGGTGGTGATGTACCCTCGGTTGAGGTCTCCGGGATGACAGGTAAAGGGCTACCTGATCTCATAGAGACCCTATCAGCGATGGCAGAGCTCCAGGACCTCCGCGCAGAAAAGGAGGGTGCTATGCACGGATACATCCTCGAGTCGAAAATGACCAAGGGATTGGGGTGAGTCTCAGATCAACCCACAAAACAATCTCTCATGGCGTACATAGGCCAGTCGCAACCGTTTTGGTGCTACAGGGATCCCTGACGATAGGTTCCCATATTCTGAGTGGCACCCATCAGGCCAAAGCTCGTGCAATGGCCGACCCTGCTGGCAAGTCAGTTAAGGTGGCATACCCTGGCATGGCCGTTACCGTATCCGGCTGGAAAACGTTGCCCAAAGCAGGAGATGAGGTCCTTGACGGTAAAGAGCCAGACGTCAAGAAGGCTTTGGCTAATCGCGCAAGGCAAGCAAATATAGCAGCATCGTTGGCAGACGTAGATGCCATCAACGCTGTCCGAAAAGAAGAGCGCGAACGACGGAAGGTGGAGTCCCAGGATGACAAGAACCCACCGGCCCCGAGCAACCCCAAGGGACCCAAGGAACTGAAACTTATCATCAAGGCTGACGTGAGTGGAAGCGCGGAGGCTGTTGAAGGGGCACTGCAAGGTATTGGTAACAAAGAAGTTACGACCAAGGTAGTGTCGTCAGGTGTAGGAGATGTGACAGAGTCCGATGTGCTGATGGCCAAAGCTATTGATGGTAGGTGTCCCCTGGAACCATTACTGTGTCATTGACCAACACTCTCGGATAGCCTCCGTCGTAGCTTTCTCCGTCTCTACACCTCGCTCAGTGGAGATACTGGCAGCCCAAAATGGCGTGCCTATAATCACGTCTCCCATCATATACCGATTAATGGAAGATGTTCAACAGCAAGTGATCGCCCTTCTACCCACCACGAAAGAAACCAAAGTGACTGGCGAAGCCACTGTACTTCAGTTGTTTGACATCCACTTGAAGGCGAAGCAAGTGAAGAAGATTGCTGGCTGTCGTGTGGTCAATGGTATCATTGAAAAGGCCAGGTTTGCACGGATTGTTAGAGATGGCACAGTTGTTCATGAAGGTATGTTCAATACATATGTTTCAATTCAGTTTGGATCGTCGAATTAATCCCTGTTTCAGGTTCCTTAGACACGATGCGTATACTTAAGAAAGACGTGATTGAAGTACGCAAGGGCTCAGAATGTGGTCTGAGTTTCGTAGATTTCGGTGATCTTCGCGAGGGAGACTTGATCCAGATGTACCAAACTATAGAGAAGCCCGGGATTCTATAAATGCTTGTAGCTTCATAGTTTCTTAGAGTACTTCAGATTATGAACTTGTTTCGTAATATTAATAATTATGAGCACTTTCATCGAGGTGCAATTCTTTGCCCCCTACAGTACCCGTTCGTCCACCGACGCCAAAAGTGTAACTGATCCCACCAAGATCGCGGGTTGTCTTTTCCAAGAGTATCCATCCACGGTTGTCTCGTTTTTGCAGCTGTAGTTCAACCTGGTATACGTCAGCCAGACAAAGATGCAACGCGGTGGGAGAACACATATACCTTCGCATTCGAGAAGCGATAAGTGCACTGATCTGGGACGATTGGGCCGAAGAGATCCAACACGCGTGAAAAGCGTTTTGATCCGGGAAGATATATGTCGAGCGTAATCTGATAGAGCTTGTGAGGCCTTTCAGGCCAATACTAGGCAAGGTTTACAGTATACCTGGTCAAAAGAGTCAAACTTAACGATGCTACGCTCTTTGTCCGCTTGCTTGGCAAATACTGAGACGTGGACTTTGTCGAGGGTCTGGTAGTGATCTATACGGCAGTCAACGAGTTCTTCTGTCTTGTGGCTGGGTCAATAATTGCACAGTCCACCCAAAGGGGCAGTTTGACACCAACCGCAGGTGCCGCAGTTGTGCGAGGTGCAAAGACATGACGGCCAGTCTTACAACCCTTGATCTTTAAGAACTCTTCAAATTCCAAGACACGACGTTTGCAGCATATATAGCCCTGTGAAGTAAATCCGTTCGAGATGGACATATAGGTATACTTGCTTCGCAATTTACCTTGCTTCCCTCCCTGAAGATAGGCTGCGGGAATTCAGAATTCAGCGTCATCACATACAATAAACAATCGAGTACCCACCAGTGAAGGGTGGTAGGTGCAGACCGTCCCTGGACCATCCCCTTGCCTATTTTCTGCATCGCTGACGAAGGGTACGCCACAGCCCTTCCTCTTGCAGGTAGTCCCTGGTGCGACAGGAATGGTAAGGTCGTCTTCCTCGACGATAGGAGGTGGTTGAACCAGTTCAGCATTAAGTCGCGATAAGCTCTGAGCTGGGCCTGATGAATACGTCTCCTTGTCTGTCTCTCTAGACTCTGTGACAGAGAATATCGCGGTGGACGACGGCTTAGGTTCCGGAGCCTTAGGTGCTTCAGTTACATGACCATCGACTTCGGTGCACCCCTGCCATCTCTATCAAGATGCGGAAGACCTACTGAGTGCTATGGAGACCTACCGGAATCTCCATGAACTCATCGAAACTGAGTACAGGTTTGTTGATACTTGAACAACACGACCATGATTTCTGGCCTTCGTGAAAGATCTGTTGTCCCGTTCATTGAATCAAAAAAGTTTGGGACTTGTGGAAGCGGGAGCGGCTAACCGGGGCACCAGGGTGGTGAACACATTTATCAATCGAGCCCTCAGTATACTCAGCACCGCATCCTCTGCGCGTGCAACGAGACATTATGGAACGTAAATAGTTGTGAGCCGGGGAAAGAAGAGACTTGGTTGAGATAGAAGAGGTAGGAATAATAATGTTGTTATGGACCGTCCCTTCACAGGGGAATTTTCGTTAACCTTCTCCACTGTTCTTGTTCCTATATTACGTAACAAAAGGATTATATCCCAATAAGCACTGTATACCGAGAGAAACATGGTCATGACAGGCCGGGTCCGTACATCTCCCACACAAGGAAGCCCACGCCCCAAGGTCCAACACGACCTAATGTCCGGAACACACTAACAAGCTTACCTCGGAGACCAGACGAGGGAGGTGATTCGCAGTTTGGATCGCGGAAGAGTACAATGGGACCATCAGCGTGTATGGCGTCAAGAATCGGTTTGAACGCCCGGGGCTGATCAGACTCCAAGTTGGCAAGATAGATCAGGTGCCTAGCTCTGTCCCAAGGCCGGCATATAGCTTCGTAAGCTAAGCCGGCCAAAACCTAGATTCTTCAGTTGAATACCGGAGAACGGACACAATGTCACTTACACCTCCGGAAACCAGTATAACACTATTGAGAACACGCGGGATCTGCTCCTTCATCGATTTGAGACGGGTCCCGGACCTGTCTATGTAGAATAAAAGACCCTCTGAGTGTGACTTGGCCGCCTGACCGACTCTTCTTGTAACTTCAAAGATTGTGAAGAAAGCAGAAAAAGCTAAGAGAAGAGAGTTTAGGTAAGGGAGAGCTGAACCAAGTCTGTAAACACCCACCACATATGTCTTTAGCACAACCCCAACCCCATCCACTCCATCCACGGCCGGCCATTTCTCCTACCTCCTTCATCCAATTGCGAAGTTCACGGGCTTCTCGTAAGCTGGTTTTCGTTGACCCTGATATAGAGTTTGGCGAATCTCGTATAATGTCCCTCCAGGCCTGCGTCCAAGAGTATCCCGCTGTGCCCCCCTCGATCGCGAGGCGTACATTTTCAACAGGAGCGCCGACAAGTGCTTGGACTCCTCCAGCGATTCCGCCTGATACAGCAGCTGCAAAAATCGGATGACCAAGCATGACGGGCTCGACCATTGAATATGATTCGGCGTAGGTTGTCCACAGGACGGTGCCCAGCATTGCGTTCACGACCATAGGGGGGAAGAAATGCTTCCGAAAGGCACCGAACTGGAGGGTTGACCTGAGTCCAAAGGCCTCTAGAAGCGATTGCTGACTCACGCCTTGAAGTTTTACTACAGACAATAGAAATCTGTGATCAAAGGCTGTTCCCTGGTGTTCGGCCATGCTCCTGAGTGACTGCCAACCATTGACTTTATTATGTTAGCATGCATAGTGATGCAAGCACATAAATTACTTTTTGATGGTCGAAACAGGCGAACAGGTCGAGCAAAATAGAGTGCTAAGCTACGTGTAAGGGTCCGGGCTACCGCTGCTTGCATACTAGCATTTTGCTCTGCTGGTTGAGAGTCAGCAGTCATTGCCGAGTTCTAGGAAGTGTGTGGGCTAACCTTGGTTTGAGTCTTGCAAATTTTCATCCTGAAAGGCAGAGGACATGGAACAGGCATGAAAACAGAGATTGACGCGTAAAGCTACTTGTGCCGAACAACCAAACACGCCGGGCGCTCATCACCTCCAGGTAGTGGCAGTGCTCATTTTCTCTACACTCTCCTGCACTACTGTGCCCCAAGCCCAATGGCTGCATTGCAATATTGTAAACTCATCGATGAGGATCATTTCGCGGCCACAAACCCACGCCAGACTCTTTTCCCTAGTACGAACGGCAAGCTCTTGCGACAAGCTACAGAATCCTAGACGTTACCCCGAAGGCTTCCAGTTCTGGCCTGACTACTTTACCGTCGACGAACAGAGGGTCTTATTGAAGGCGTCCTTGCACAAACTAGATAGCGCAGAGGGAATTAGAAGCCGCAAGAGAAGAAGAAACTATCAGAGGTCGTCATCTGCAAGTGTGTCACAACCAACAAATGTTCACAGTATCTTTCTACCAGATGGATACTATGAATTCCAGGAGGTACGGGGATCTCAGATAACTTTTAATGACCGCATGCCGACCGAACACACGGCTTTTAGGGACACTATGATGGTGTCATTCGTGGTTACCGAGAGATACATCTTACTTCGTGGCCAGAGGCTGAATTCGAGGGTCTCGCGAGTGTGCTCCAACGTCTGTATGCCTTGTGTCCTGGTCAGAACGTGCAAACCCATATTCTCCACTTGGCTACACGTGGGTACATATCATCTCATATTGACAATGTCCATGCAAGCGGAACATGGATCCTCGGTGTCAGTCTCGGTAACGAAAGAGTTCTACGTTTAGAGTCATCTGGAGATGACCCACTGTTCGACCTTCCTTTACCCTCAGGAAGCGTCTATATCCAAAGGTGGTGCTCTCACTCCATTATTCGTGTCCTGTTTCATCTTACATCATTGATTAGTGGAAAAACTCGATACACCCGCGAGCACTCGATAATGCACAAACCCGGAGAAACGCCGGGTCAGCGCCTAAGTATCATGATGAGAGTGAGTATTTTGATAACGTTTCTGAAATGTTTCTTTACTTTTACTCACTCGTGATAGGACCTTCCAATGACAATTTAACGTATTCCAATTCAGGGGCATCGATCTGGGGTCGCTATCTGAGGCGGCTGGGAAATTCCAACGCCAACAAGTACCAATCACGAACCTAGATTCCATGTGCTGAGAATGGGTGGCTTTCGAGGCTTCTCGACTCAGGTATTTTAGCCAGTGTACGGGGGCATTTCCTAGCGATATCTAATCTCTCATCTCGCCTTTTAGGCTCCCTGTGATCAAATCTCTATCCTAAATGACGGAAACCGTTAATTTACCCTGTGGATCCATTCAGACAACTTGCTTGTGCCTGGTATGGCCATTTACCTATTGCAGTAGGTTGCAATTGTCGTTTCCTACGGAAAGCGGCCGACAAACAATACCACGCTCTCGTCACTCTGTCGCCCGGAGAAGAATGATTGTTGATGCACCCCACTCCCAAGGTTTCGAGGGATTTGTGAAAAGGCGGTCGGCTTCTCTCCCAATATAGACCGGGTGCAACAAAAATAAGCTCGCCTCAGGCAGCTCCCTATGATTTCATTCATGTTGCCGAGGCTGCCTTGCAGTTGACGCAGGAGCCCTAGAGCTCTCGATCAATCCAGTTGTGCCATGCAACTCGATTTGGTGTTCTTCAAGTCCTGTGACATAAAGTCTTCTGAGAACCGTTGTGAACTGCTGCCACGAGGACAATTGGGGTGCAAAAACAAAACACACTTTGATCACGGTATGTGTTCTGCAATGACATCGGATGATATTGAATAGATATCTCGATCATTGGTGTGATTTAAGTATGCATGTAAGTACTTTTGCAAATAAGTTATCTAGATGGCCTGCCACGCGAGTTGGAACAATGGCGTTGAAACTTCATATGGTATCATGGGACGGGAATTACAACAAATTGGATGAGTATGTAAGTCGCAGGGCCATTTCAGGTAACCTTGTTTATGCCAGCAGCCCTATGAACGAAGTTAAATACAAGCTGGTCCACGCCATTGACAGGATATGCCATTACATACGGCAAATGGACTACGCGGCCGCTGTCATCGCGTATAACCAAAATTTGAGTCCCCTAGAAAACATTGTTATATCGAAACATCGCGGTGATTTAACAGCTGAGGTACACCTACATCCTCCTGGCGTTGAGAACCCTGAACGGTTCCGTAGATGTGTTGACCCGTAGGGATCCAATAGAACACGCGTGTACCATTCTTTGCAGTTCCTTTTAGGGTTTTGGAGAGTAAGTATAAAGGAAAAACCAACCGGGAATACGTTCATAGCCCAAATAGCAGGAAAGAGGATGCTTGGTGGGAAGTGAGTATGACAACGTCGAATCCTTCGACTATATATACTCAAACTACGCTTTGGTTCTCAACCCTCTCGTCAAATATCGCTGCCGGTGATAGGGATTGGAACTTAGTGTGAGTGTGGATTATGATCGTGGGCGCGACACGGTCGCAGTGGAAGAGTCGAAAATGTAATAGTGTTACGGGTCCCAACGGTGGAGGTGACTACCATTGTTGCAGAAGTAGAAGAAAATGAGGCTCGTTTTCGAGAGATGGAATTCTTCAACCGCAGTCAATAATAAAAGCACCAGGAAGGAGGCCAGTGCTGCGTGGCTTCAATGGTAAAATGATCGTCGCGGACTCGGAAATAGGTGACAGGTGCAAGTGGAGAAGATGAGAACCGCATTATTGCAAAAATCCAAGGCACGCGTGGATTAACGCATCATTGCGAGATACACGCGAGGGGGGTGATGAGCCAAGTGCAGGAGATCTTTCTCAAACATGTGCAGTTCAGACGCACGCATGGTCGCCATGCAGTCATGACAAGATGTAGGATCCTGGGCCGATTATTAATGTGAGATGAGAGAAATAGCTGCTGTAGAGTATTGATCCTCGGAGACTGCTATCCTGAGGAGCCGGTCACGGCCTGGTCTTCATTGCTTCCAGACGCGAAGGAGTTTACACATACAAGCACCGTTGTGATTAAAGCACAGGTTCATAGATAGACCACGCCACTGGAAATATCGTGAAAGAGGGAAAGCAGGCCCGAAGCGCGGTGGGAACGTTGGAAGGGTTATGTGTTGGTGTCCCTTCGGACCTTGGTCCCGGTGTCGGGACAACATTGTTTATGCATCGGAGGAGGAGAAAAGCTTCAATTGCTTCAACACTTCCACTTGCATTGTGGCAAACACGAACAGTGACCTCGTTTCTCGCGATAACGTGATTTGCCTAGCGTCAAATATCCTGGTTCCACCTGAGCCTTCAACCTCCTGCTATGCCGGCCCCTACTCATACGCCAAAGGGAAATGCCACCCGTCAAGATATGTCCGTGATTCTGGTTACTGGATCTTATGACCATGAGATAAGGTTTTGGGAGGCTTGGAGCGGGATCTGTTCTCGTACAATTGCACGCTCAGGCGAATCCGGTGTAAGCCCCTAACCATTCTCTTTGAGTCCAGCTTTTAGGTTATGTGCTTTCTTAGCAAGTGAATCGGCTCGCAATATCGCCAGAGTATGTTACGTCCCAGAGCTCCTTTGGTGATCAAGCTGACCGCCGTCTCTCCAGTAAACGCTTTCTCGCAGCTGCGATTCACAAGAAAGTGAACATCTACGAGATAGCGAGTGTTCCCTCCGATCCTGTGTGTGTGTATTACCCACGGAGTAAACGGAAATATAATTTATCGATGCAGTTCGTCACTTTTGAAGGGCACACTATGAACGTCACTGCGGTGTCCTTCCATACCGAAGGCAAATGGTTGGTGACCGGTAGTGAAGATGGGACAATAAGAATCTGGGATCTCCGGTACTTCTCCCCTCCACCATAGGTAAATAATGACTCATCGCAGCACCTTCGCTTTTCCAGGAACTCCCAGCTCCATCGCACTTACGACAATGGCGCTCCAGGCATTTTACTCCTCACCTGTCGTCTTGTGTGCCACTGAAAATTTTTTCCTTAGTCAATGATGTTGTCATTCATCCAAACCAGGGTGAACTGATTTCCTGTGACCAGGCGGGCAGTATCAAGCAGTGGGATCTATCTGACAACATCTGCTCCCATGAATTGGTAAGATGGTTTATTCGATACTGTTTCATTTAGATCTAACTATAAACCAGACTCCCGCAGGAGACGTTCCAATTCGTTCGGTAACGTTGGCTTCAGACGGCTCATGTCTTGTGGCAGGGAATAATAGGGTGAGACACGCCATCATCCTGAGATAAAACTTATCTCGTGTGGATAT
The DNA here is from genome assembly GCA_023014365.1 of Lepiota brunneoincarnata. Taxonomy (NCBI): domain Eukaryota; kingdom Fungi; phylum Basidiomycota; class Agaricomycetes; order Agaricales; family Agaricaceae; genus Lepiota; species Lepiota brunneoincarnata. The sequence goes on from JAEBUN010000005.1 coordinate 1,858,334, forward strand.
AGGGTCAGTGCTACGTCTGGAGGATCAATGACGAGCATACTGGACTTCCCCGTTTCCAAGCCGTGACGCGCTTTTTAGCACACGCCAAGTATCTAACGCGCTGTTTACTCAGCCCTGATGCAAGGTTAAGCTGGTCCTCTCACCAGGCTGTTCCGAACTGAAAGTCTGTCCCTGAAAGATACCTGGCTACTTGCTCTGCCGACACCACGGTCAAAATATGGGCAATTCATGGAAATTACGAGTTCAGACTCGAGAAGACTCTCATTGGTCATCAAAGATGGGTGTGGGACTGCGCGTTTAGCGCAGACTCTGCCTATCTGGTCACAGGTAATTTGCAAGTATCTTGAGGCTGCTTTTCGCTCACAGAACGGCTTCTAGCATCGTCTGATCATACGGCTCGATTATGGGAGATGTCTTCTGGAGAGACCGTGAGACAGTACAATGGTCATCATAAAGGTTGGATCCCATTGTTATCAGCATATTCGCCCCATTTTTACCAGGCCCTCAAGCCGCTGTCTGTTGCGCATTGCACGACGGCGCTGGCTAAGTCCCAGACGGGTCACAGGCAGAGCCGTTCAAGTCCGACAAACAGCTCCAAGTGTAATTTTTGTTTTTCTTCCCCTGCTAGTACTAGACCTTCAAAAACCTATCGGGATCTCATTAATATGAAGGGAATGTGTGTATTGATGGGTGTTTTGACCGATATTTAGATATTGGATCTGCAGCAGATCCACAAATCTAATCGTAGAGGGGCTCATGGAGGATTTCTGATTCGCTTTTTTCTTCGCATGAGTAACTCGCATCTCTGGAAAAACTGAACCTGTTACAGGGGTTTTTCGCTGGTCATTGGCATGGAGTTGGAGCTAGACCTCGAAAACCTGAAATACACCCTAGCTTATTTCTCGAATCAGGCTGATACAGGTGTCTGAAGCGGGCCAAGTCTGAACCTCAAGGTTTGGGGTTGCCATTCAGCAATGAAAGTCCGGCCTCGCTGGAACACGAAACCCAAGACGTGATCGACGATCAATGCTCGCGTTTATAGTGCACGAATACTGTTATGGATACCATCGCCGACGACCCCCCTTTGACTGCAACTTCATTACGTCCCATCAGCGAAACGTAGTGGATATGGGCGCCTGTGTGTGTTTTATGAACGTTGGTTTCAGCGATGGCCAATAGGAAGAGGCCCATCGGCCTATCTCGCCCAGCATCATGTGATTGGCATGTCGCTCGTGAACTGAGCCTCTGAGAACTGAGTGGTTACTGAGCCTGAGGCCTGAGAAATATGGTGGGCGAGGCCCTTGTCATTCTATGGTCCTTTCCCTGTGCTTCCTGGACTTCTCCTAAGCCTTTCATGTCAAAAGACCTTTCCCGGCGAATCCTATGACAGAAAATGAGCGTCTGATAAGGAGGTGGTGGGAGAGATAAGACTTTCTTTTTCAGGAACGCAGAAGCGCGTCAAAGATAACCAGTGAGTGATGATGAACTGGCAGTAAATCAACAAAAGAATGCAAATTTCTTCTGTCCTACGACCAGGTTTGGCAGCCAGTTACGCTCCAAACGAGTATATATTGGATGGCAGAGTCGATGGTTCTGCTAGGGCCTGACCGAGAAAGCGGGTGGCAATCCCTTATCTACGTATCCCCACGCCGGCACCTGAAGAATACGATGACCCCAGTGGCGGTACTGGAGTGGCTGGACCATTTCAGATGCCAGGAAACTCGCAGAAGCATCCAGGAGCTCTCCTCTGCCCTGTGTGTGTTTGCTTCCTTGGATATTGAGAGGATGGGGGAGAGCTCTACAAAGCGAAGGCTAGTCATGTTAAGGCGCCGGTATGGAGTCGGCCTTGTTGCGGCATATCGGAGCGCATCGGTGACTAGTTCCGGGTCATGTGGTCGGCCTTGGATCTTGCATTCTTTCGAATGTCCAAAAGAGTATATTACCCGCTCTTCCCCGTGTTCCGTTCGCCTGCTCCTACCCTTCGACTGTCTTGGACGAAGTTTTGTTGTCCTCCTTCACCTTCAGAACGCATCAGAATTCTACTCAGCTTGTTATTTCTGCTAGCCCATGGCTGCGTCCTCTCTCCACCACATCTCTAACTTGCCTTTTGTATCCGAGACCGCTTCCGCCGAAAACATTGATAGTTTCAATGCAGTAAAACGCGATGAAAATTCCTGGGCTGGTTCACTCCCAGCAAGCCAGGGACTCTATGACAATCAAAACGAGAAAGACTCTTGCGGTGTCGGTTTCATATGCCACATCAAGGGCGACCGAAGCCACAAAATCGTCTCTGACGCTCGTCAGCTTTTGTGCGCTATGACACATAGAGGTGCGACTGGAGCCGACAGCCGCGACTGGTGACGGTGCCGGTGTCATGACTGGCATCCCCCACGAATTCTTTAAGCGAGAGGTGGAGATGGATCTTGGTTGCATACTTCCTGAGCCTGGCCAATATGCTGTTGGGAATGTCTTCTTCAAAAGAAATGAGCCCATTCAGCTTCAAAACCAGCAAGGTATCTTCACCAAAATCGCTAATGACCTCGGCCTTCGCGTGCTTGGTTGGAGAGAAGTACCAACTGATGGCACCATCCTTGGCCCCGCCGCTAGCAGCAAGGAACCCACTATTCTTCAACCATTCGTCGTTCTCCGCAGCCATTATGGAGATGGTAACGTGAGCCAGGGTGGCACCTTTGATGCCAGACACTTGGAGCGCCAGCTTTATGTTCTTCGCAAGCATGCAACCCACAGCATGTTCGTAACCTCATCTCGGCTCTCGTCGGCTGAACTGATCTACCTATATAGTGGCCTCGCCAAGGGCTTTTATATATGCTCCCTTGCGTCCAAGAATATCGTTTATAAGGGCCAACTCTCACCCCCTCAGGTGTATAATTACTACCATGACTTGAATCATGTTCTATATCAGTCACACTTCACACTGGTACACTCTCGTTTCTCTACTAATACATTTCCCAGCTGGGATCGTGCTCAGCCCATGAGATGGGCTGCTCACAATGGTACGTTTCCACTGGTAGTCCGGCCCTTTAAATCATTAACATTGTACTCAGGTGAGATTAACACCGTGCGTGGCAATAAGAATTGGATGTGTGCTCGAGAAGGTGTTTTGTCATCGCAACATTTCGGCGACCAGCTCGATCTCCTTTATCCCATTATCGAAACCGGCGGTTCCGACTCGGCTGCATTCGACAACGTGTTGGAGCTTTTGGTTGTGAATGGCGTGGTCACATTACCGGAGGCAGTTATGATGATGATTCCGGAGGCATGGCAGGGCAACGAGCACATGGAACTAGGGAAAAAAGCATTTTACAATTGGGCCGCCTGCCTCCAGGAGCCTTGGGATGGCCCCGCGCTTTTTACCTTCAGTGACGGCCGCTATTGCGGCGCCAACCTTGACCGGAATGGCCTTCGTCCCTGTCGCTTCATCATCACCAGTGAGGATATCATGGTTTGTGCCTCCGAAGTTGGAGCTATTTATATTGCTCCGGAGACGGTTGTACAAAAAGGTCGCCTGAAACCTGGTCGTATGCTTCTCGTGGATACTCTCGAAGGTCGTGTCGTTGATGATAGGGAACTCAAACTCAACACCGCCTCTAAGCAAAACTTTGCCTCTTGGATTGAAAGCCATGTCTTACATGTTCCCAATATCGTCAAACGTGTCAAGCGCAGCAATATCCAACTCGAGCCCACACCTGATAATTCTACCATCAGCACCGACCCCAAGTTGCTTGCTTTTGGTTTTACATTGGAACAACTTCACCTCCTGATGCTCCCTATGATCACCGACGGCAAGGAAGCACTTGGGTCTATGGGCAATGATGCTCCGCTTGCCTGCATGGCCACTCAACCTCGTCTCATTTACGACTACTTCCGTCAGCTCTTCGCTCAAGTCACCAATCCTCCCATTGACCCCATCCGTGAAAGTATCGTCATGTCCTTAGAGGCCTATGTGGGACCTGAAGGTAATCTTCTCGACATGAAACCCGAGCAATGTCACCGTATCCTCCTCCACTCGCCCATCATTTCCATCGAGGAAATGAATGCCATGAAGAATTTGAAGGCCGCATATACCACATGGCCCTCCCGCACCATCGATATCACCTTCCCCAAAGCTCAGGGTCTTCCTGGCTACCAGCTCGCATTGGAACGTGTCTGTAGCGAGGCTACAGAAGCCATCGAAGATGGTGTCAAGGTTATCGTTCTCAGTGATCGTGCGACTGGACCCGACCGTGTTCCACTTTCTGCCTTAGTTGCCTGTGGTGGTGTTCACCACCACCTTACCTACCAAAAGAAGCGTGCCAAGGTCGCCCTCATGGTTGAGACCGCTGAGGCCCGAGAGGTCCATCATCTCTGTGTCCTTGTTGGCTATGGTGCTGATGCCATCTGCCCCTGGCTAGTGGTCGAGACCATCCACAAGGTTGCTCGGGAGGGTCTGTGAGTGGATGCTCGCTTTTTGTCTCATTCTTTTGACCTTATTTTTTCGACTTTAGTTTAAAAACAGATCTCTCTGTGGAGAGGCTCCTGGAAAATTTCCGCAAGTCCGTCGATAATGGTATCCTCAAGGTCATGTCGAAGATGGGCATTTCTACTTTGCAATCATATAAAGGCGCCCAGATCTTTGAGATCTTGGGTTTGCATAGTGAGGTTGTTGACAAATGCTTCATTGGCTCTCCCAGCCGCATTCAGGGTGCTAACTTCGATCTACTCGCCATGGATGCCTTCGAACTTCACGAACGCGGATGGCCCAGTCGGGAGACAATCCTGCCCCCTGGGATGCCGGAATCGGGTGAATACCACTGGCGAGATGGTGGAGAGGCCCATATCAATGACCCTGCCGGTCTTGCCAACCTCCAAGACGCCGTGCGTGAAAAGAACCAAGCTGCCTATGACTCCTACTCTCGCAACGCCAATGAGCAGACAAAGAACATCCATCTTCGTGGTTTACTCGAATTCCGCTACGAAAATGCCATACCCATTCCCGTCGAACAAGTTGAACCTTGGAACGAGATCGTTCGCCGCTTTGTTACTGGTGCCATGTCATATGGTTCCATCTCCATGGAGGCCCACTCGACTCTCGCTATTGCCATGAACCGACTTGGTGGCAAATCCAACACGGGGGAGGGAGGCGAGGACGCTGAACGTTCACAGGTCTTCCCCAACGGGGATACCATGCGATCTGCTATCAAGCAGGTTGCTTCAGGTCGCTTCGGTGTCACCGCTAATTATCTCGCGGATGCGGACGAGCTACAGATTAAGATGGCTCAGGGAGCCAAGCCTGGTGAAGGTGGCGAACTCCCTGGCCACAAAGTCTCAACCCCTATAGCTCGCACTCGCCATTCAACCGCTGGCGTCGGTCTCATTTCCCCTCCTCCTCATCACGACATCTACTCTATTGAGGATCTTAAACAACTCATCTACGATTTGAAGTGTTCGAACCCACGTTCACGCGTTTCCGTCAAGCTCGTGTCAGAAGTCGGTGTTGGTATAGTTGCCAGCGGCGTCGCAAAGGCAAAGGCTGATCACATTCTCATCTCTGCTCATGACGGTGGAACCGGTGCTTCTCGTTGGACTGGCATCAAGTATGCTGGGCTTCCGTGGGAGCTTGGTCTCGCCGAAACTCATCAAACTTTAGTCCTCAATGACTTGCGAGGTCGTGTTATCGTGCAGACCGACGGTCAAATCAGAACTGGAAGAGACATTGCAATTGCTTGTTTACTCGGCGCTGAGGAGTGGGGCTTTGCGACGACGCCGTTGATTGCTATGGGATGCATTATGATGAGGAAGTGTCATCGTGAGTGTTTCCTATCGTTCGCGTCTGAGATACTTGGTATTTATTATTCATCCTCAGTGAACACTTGTCCCGTCGGTATTGCCACCCAAGATCCTCAGCTTCGCGCCAAGTTTGCCGGTCAACCCGAACAGGTTATCAACTTCTTCTACTACTTGGCCGAGGAGCTTCGTGGCATCATGGCTAAGCTTGGCTTCCGTACCATCAACGAGATGGTTGGCAGGGCCGACATGCTCAAGGTCAACGAGAAATTGCGCACTCCCAAAACCGCTTACCTCGATCTTTCTGCCATCCTTAAACCTGCATGGCAGATGCGTCCTGGAGCTGCTACATACCGTGTTCGTCAGCAGGACCACAAGCTCTATGTCCGCCTGGATAACAAGTTTATCGACGAGGCTGAGCCTGCTCTCACTAAGGGTCTACCTGTCCACATCGAGTGCGATGTTACCAACACTGATCGTGCCCTTGGGACATCACTCTCCTACCGTATCTCTAAGCTCTATGGCGAAGAGGGCCTTCCCAAAGATACCATCCATATTCGCATGAGGGGTTCGGCAGGACAGTCCTGTGGTGCTTTCCTTGCTCCTGGTATTACCATTGAACTGGAGGGTGATGCCAACGATTACGTTGGAAAGGGTTTGTCTGGTGGAAGGCTCATCGTTTATCCGCCGAAGCAATCAACATTCAAAGCGGAGGAGAACATCATCATCGGAAATGTCTGCTTGTACGGCGCTACTTCAGGAGAGGCCTTTATCCGCGGCATTGCTGCGGAGCGTTTCGCGGTCCGCAACTCGGGCGCCAACGCAGTCGTCGAAGGTTGTGGTGACCATGGCTGTGAATATATGACTGGTGGTCGTGTCGTTGTTTTAGGCTCCGCGGGCAGGAACTTCGCTGCTGGTATGAGCGGGGGCATCGCGTATGTTCTCGACACTGCTCACACCTTCACCTCTAAAGTAAACGGGGGGATGGTTGAACTCGGCAAGGTCACAGATCCCCGCGAAATTGCTGCGCTTCGCAGCCTCATTGAAGACCACCGTCATTATACTGGCTCCGAAATTGCTGATCGTGTTCTCCATGACTTCCATCATCTTTTACCCCTCTTCGTCCGTGTCATGCCTCTGGATTACAAGCGAGTGTTGGAGGAACAGGCTATTAAGGAGAAGGAAGAAAAGCTTCGCCAAAACGTTATTGATCTGGTTCCTTCACGAACCGCCAGCCAGGTCGATTTAGCTTCTGAGGGTATTGAAAATATCCTCTTGTCCAAGACCCCATCAACCGCTACCATTACCCAGGCATCCAAATCGCGTCATGAGCCTTCTGTAGTTGATCTTGAGGATTCTCTTGTCGACGAATCTACCACAAAGAAGCGCCTCGACAAGATCGATAAAACTCGTGGATTCATGAAGTACAAGCGCCTCAATGAGGCTTACCGTCCTCCTCGTAAGCGAGTTAAGGACTGGAAAGAAATTTCCAATCGCTTGACCGAGAGCGAGCTCAAGTATCAGTCCGCTCGCTGCATGGACTGCGGTGTTCCGTTCTGCCAGTCTGACACTGGTTGCCCCATCTCCAACATCATACCCAAGTGGAATGATCTGGTGTTCAAGGGTCAGTGGCAAGAGGCTCTCAACCGTTTGTTGATGACCAACAACTTCCCTGAGTTCACTGGTCGGGTTTGCCCTGCTCCCTGTGAGGGTGCGTGTGTTCTCGGAATAAACGAGCAGCCCGTGGGTATCAAGAGTATCGAATGTGCTATCATCGACAAGGTTCCTTTCGCTTTCGGTTTCAAGTTTCGTCTGTATCTCTGACATTTCACAAATAGGGTTTCGAGATGGGATGGATGGCGCCTCAGCCTCCTACCTTCAGGACCGGCAAGAAGGTTGCCGTTATAGGCTCCGGTCCCGCTGGTCTTGCATGTGGTGATCAGCTCAACAAAGCGGGCCATTGGGTTACCGTATACGATCGCAATGATCGCATGGGTGGTCTTCTCATGTACGGCATCCCCAAGTAGGTACCCGCGTGTTTGTCGTATCTGCTTCCGCTGATTTTGCTTGACCTGCAGCATGAAGCTTGACAAGGCGATTGTGCAGAGGCGGCTTGATCTCATGGCTGCTGAGGGAGTTGTAAGTGGTTCCCTTTTGGTGCTTCCTACGCTAAAAATCTCACGCCAGACCTTCATTCCTAATGTTCACGTTGGTGTGGATGTGAACGCGGATGAACTCCGGGAGGAGTATGATGCTCTTGTTATCTGCACTGGTGCTACATGGCCTCGCGACCTCAAGATCCCCAACCGAAGTGCCAATGGTATTCACTTTGCGATGGAGTACCTTCAAGTATGTACACCCTCTTCTTCCCAAGCTTTATCTCAGTCTGTTGCATAGTTGAACACTAAATCATTGCTGGACTCCGAGCTACAAGACAAAGCATATATCAGTACAAAGGGCAAGGATGTTATCGTCATTGGTGGTGGTGATACTGGCAATGATTGTATTGGCACTGCCATGCGCCATGGTGCCAAGTCTGTTGTGAACTTTGAGCTTCTGCCCAAACCACCCGCCTCGCGTGGAAGGGATAACCCCTGGCCTCAATGGCCTCGGTAGGTTTCATTGACCCTGTTTCGGCATCAAATATTTGCTCACGTGTGTCAGGATTTTCCGTACTGACTATGGCCACATCGAAGTCGCGGCTCACTTTGGCAACGGTTAGTGGTCTTGGCGCATTGCAATCAACAACTGCTGACATTGGGTACAGATCCCCGTGAATACTGCATCTCTACAAAGGACTTTGTCGCCGATGAGAACAACAATCTCTCTGGATTGAATACCGGTATGTTGCACAAGAGGTTTTGGGATTTGGGTCTTCTGATATTATGTACATCTAGTTCGTGTTGAATGGACCAAGGATAGCGGAGGTCGCTGGAAGATGGAGGAAGTTCCGGGTTCTGAGAAGTTCTTCCCTGCTCAATTTGTTTTCCTCGCTCTCGGTTTCTTGGGTCCCGAAGGCAGCATCGTCAAGCAGCTCGGCCTTAAGCAAGATGCTCGCTCCAACATTCAGACGCCTCCCAAGGTACACGAACATACCTTTTACTGCTGTTTTCTCCCTAATACTTACGATTACTTGCAGAAATACTCTACCAGTGTCGAGGGCGTCTTCGCTGCTGGTGACTGCAGACGCGGTCAGTCCCTGATCGTATGGGGTATTAAGTGCGTCTCACTATTGGTTACTTTTTCTGTCCCGAAGATACTTACTGGTTTAAAGCGAGGGTCGTGGTGCCGCCGCTGAAGTTGATGCCTACTTGGCTGGTTCGACAAGGTTGCCTTTTGCAGGGGGTATCAAGGCTAGGGTAAATCCATCTCTGTTCTACCTATTTTGTTGGCGTTTACCTATTCTTTACATAGTCCTTTGTCCCCCCTCCGACCAAGCTGAACCAGATGGCTCGTCCTGTTGAGGTGGAAGTCTAGACCTGTGCCCTGATTGTTGCGGGAGGTCTGTGATGACTTATGCATCCATATCACATTATGTATCATCGAATCTACTTGTCGGGATTATTAATCTGAGATTCGCATTAAATAACTGGTGACTACAAGCTGCCAGTCGCCCTATCCAAACAACTTGAAAATTGAAGAGTGCTCCTGCACGTCCCTGCTCTTCCCCCGGATGGCCCAAATGCCCCAATTGGTCTTAACCATTACCCGGGGGTCAAAGTCAGCGATTTCCCACTTTTCGCTTCCAAACAAGTTGGGGCCGGGAGTGATGACCCACTCAAACTCGCCAGCAACCTCGGGTACACTAGAGAGGGAGCGGACATCACGCTCGACATCCGTAGGTGAGAATCCAGTAACAAAGATAGAACATTTCGTAGCGAGGAGCATAGGAAGGACTGGGACCCCATTCTGTCGGAGATGCAATTTGAGGTAATGGTTGTCCATTCTCGTCCACAGATTCTGGCGAGGGGAATCCGAAGCCGGGAGAGAACATGAAGAACACGTCGCTGTATGGATCCAGAGTGTGCTGGAATTGTGCGTGGACGTCGGCGTAGTTGGCTTGCATTCCCGTTATTGTTAGCTGAGGTGTATATGGCACCGTATATGAAGGGACACCATATCGCTCCAGCGAATTCCGTGTGCGCTTGAGTCGGGCAATGGGAGCCGGCGTCGGTGGCTGGTAAACGTTCGGCAGGTATTCTGGCTTTTTCTCCGTTTCAATCCCAGCGTCCCTAGGATGTGTGGAGCGTGTGTTCTCCGTGCCGGCGGAAGCGTCTGAGGCGGAGGTAGTTGACGAGGTCGTGGACTCAGCGGTCCCGTTTTCGGGGGGTTTTGGTAATGAAACCTGGGGTCCGATAAAGAAGAGGTGGAAGTGCGTCGAGGGGAAGAGCATGGTCAATTGCTCCCATACATGAGGCGGCAAAGAAGATTCAGCGCGTGCTCCGAGGACAAAGACGCGTACTTGGGGCTTGCCTACGGCAGCCTCCTCTGTCTCGGGTGCACCGGGCTCGACATGTAATGTGCTCCGAAGGGCTGGTATATTACACATTACACGTGTGCCCCCCAATTCATTAAAAGAATCTCTCACCTGCCAGGGATCGACTACCCTCCGGGGTAAGCCGCTGGTTGCTTAAAGTGAGATTACTGTACTGATGTAGAGCACTTCCAACCGTAATGGGGTATGTGAGTAGTTTGCTAGCGTGCCGACGTGACCTTTCGGCGTCCATTGAATTGAACCCGCGGGTGTACCAAAAGACATCCCAGTTGGCAAATGAGATGGCCTCCTCGTAGCCCTGAGGACCTATTTCCAAGGCCTGAGCGACATTTTGGAGACGAACGAGAAGAGGATGGAGGCTCACCCGGCAACTCGAACTCGCGAAGCCGCCTCCCGCTTCTCAAGTCGTGCTCATCTTCATTAGCTTCCCGCAGACGTTTGCAGTATTTTTGGTGATCCGTGTCCTCTTTCCAATGTTCCTCCGAGCAATGGGTTGGCCAGCCACAATCCGGGCATTGAAACTCGACCGTGGGCAGTTGGGCTTGCGTGCGCGCATGGACGTGGGCGTGTAATCCGGCGCAAACAGGACAGGGAGCGAGCCGTCGTATTGCTTCGCCTCTGGCGCGTATCGCGGGGAAGGGAGACTTGGAGAAGGGATGGAAGAGGTTGCCCTCGGTGAGGGTAGGAGTGGGTTCGGTAGGAGCCCGCTGTTTGTTGTTTTTGCGGAAAAGGTTGAATATTAATCTATGGTGGTAGACGTTTGGCTGGCTGCGGGGTAGGCGTGAGGAGGAAAGGCGAAGGCGGGATAGGAGCATCGAGGTCTTGGTGTTTATCAGTCCTCTCTGGTCTTATTTCCTTTGTTATTCCCTGTTGTCCATCACTTTCTACTTCCCCACATAATGGCTGCTGCTCCTCGCCAGGCCTCTGTCTCTCGCAAGACCAACGAGACCGAAATCGAGGTCTTTCTTGACCTTGACTGTGTTCCAGGCTCGAATGCGAAACAAACAATCGAGGTTTCCACCGGAATCGGTTTCCTTGATCATGTACGAATACAGACCCGGCGCACACGTCGTGTTAACAAATGAACCACCAGATGTATACTGCCCTAGCCAAGCATGGCGGCATGTCTCTCACCATGAAATGCAAAGGAGACCTCTGGATCGACGATCATCATACAGCAGATGAGTAGCAGAATGTGGCTAATCGCCTCACAATATGTCCAACAGCTTGTGGGCAAATACAGGACAGTGCCATCGCTTTAGGGACCGCGTTCAAGCAGGCACTAGGTGAAGTTCGCGGTATTAGACGCTATGGAACAGGTTTTGCACCCTTGGACGAGGTCATGGTCCCCACAGTCTTGACAATAATCACTGCGCTTAACTCACCCTCTTAGGCTCTTTCTCGTGCTGTCATAGACATTTGCTCCAGACCTTACTGTGTTACAGACCTGGGTCTGAAGCGCGAAAAGATTGGCGACCTCTCCACGGAGATGATTCCCCACATCTTCTACTCTTTCGCGATCGCTTCGGGAACAACCCTTCATGTCGATGTCCTCCGGGGGGAGAATGATCATCATCGGTATGTCTATTTGACTTAACTAGATTGTATTCTGACAGTACTTCCAGTTCGGAATCCGCCTTCAAGGCGCTGGCCTTGGCAATTCGTCAAGCCGTCGAGCGAACGGGTGGAAATGATGTTCCCAGTACCAAGGGCGTTTTGTAGCTCGATGTATTTGGGGAATAAATATATACAAGCGTTTCCATTCAAGAGTCACATGAAGGAAATACAAAACAAGAATATCTGACGTCTACGACCAGAAGATGCACTGTTTTTCACGAGGAGGGTTTAGCTTGGCGTGCGTGGAACATTTGAAAGCCTTGGCAAACTCGGGTATATTTGATACGGTCCCATCAACCCGATATCGAGATGGTGAGTGGGGGTCTGTGCGGATGCGCTGGACCTGGACAGATCGTCAATACTGAATTCCTTCTCAACTGAAAATGATACGGACCGCCTCTTCGGATTTCATTGCGCGAGCCCAGATACGTCCGAAGGAAATGAAGAAGAGTTGCTCCCTGCAAAGTGAGGTAGGCAAAATTGAGCGGGTGAGTATGAAAGATTACATACCTTGTATAATTCAACCCAGGCAGCAAATATTCGTTCCCAGCCTCCAGTGACCCATCATACTGTGCTTTCCACGCGCGGAAGGCTTGGATGAGACCCGTATCTCCAATATTTTCCCCAGATGTGCTGTTCCGTGGTAAGTCGGAGCAGATTGATAAGGAAGGATCGACCCACAGATTTCCCTGTCGAAGTGCACGAAATTTGATGATCCAAATACTTTAAGGGATGGTAAGAACTTACGTTCACGTGTAATTTTCCGCCTTTTCCGTCATCGATAGTATATTCTGATTGAAACTTAGCATGCTCGTCGAACGTGTGGAGAGAAATCCCAAACCTGAGAACTGCTTGACAATGCAATCCTGCTTGAACCCGAAGCCTTCGCTGGTTGAATTAGTCCACCATTCTTCTAACTTGCCTTCTTGATTATACAATCGACCTGCCGAGTCAAAGGCGTGCTACCAGGAAAAGCTATAATAAATGGATCAAGTCCCAAAGAATTGGCGCTCACGGTCAACTCATGTGAAGCCACGTGACCGAATGCGCCATATGATAGATAATTGGGCCTAACAATACCAAGTCAACTCAAATGACAAGATGGAGAGTATTTCATTAAACATACCACTCTTGTGAGAAGAAAGGAGGCTGAAGGATGCCGGCAGGAAATACAATCTGTGCGAGAGTGAGACACTGACCAAGGTTGTCCACATTGGGCGTTACCTCATTGGCAGGTGGGTTGAAGTAAGCGTTGACCGTAGAAGGCCACATCTCCCATGACTCCCGATCTCTCGTCTTACCAAGCAAGAGCCACGTCTTGAAAATGTCGCTAGATCTGGTAGACAAGCATTAAGTACCCCAGGGGTCATGAAACTAACAGAACCACCAACTTGGCACGCAGCATGTTGTCGAAGAAAGTGGTTTGATCGATTCTGACCGTGCTATAATATCTAGCAATGGATCGGGAGCTCTGCGTGTCTGGGGAGGAAGGATATCCAACTTTGACACGGATAGCATCGGCCTATCTCGTTGTAAGCTTTCACATGCATGAAAAAGTGACAATCACCTGCCTTTTCCGCAGCAGCCTTAGCCGATTCTTCATCCATCCAATCAACGCGAGGAAGCGATGCCTTGAATGATTTGACAATATCCGTGATAATTCTCGTCCCTTTCTTTCTCGACTCGCCTCCGAATGTTTCATTGACGAAATATCTTCCGGCGGCGAAACCGAGAGTTTCTTCGACTCTACCAACACAATACTCACCACGGTCACCAACTGCACCCTTCTTGATACCAGTTAATGCCTCCACAAGTGCTCTTTGAGCTTGCCAAGCAGCCGTATCCATGCCCAAATAAGGTGACAAGGCAAGAGCAGCCCTCATCACGAGGTATGCTTCAATGACATCATCGGGTGTATCATCCAAAATTTCCCCCAACGCTTTCGCATATGCAGGATACGTCACGATAATGCGGTCGGGAAAGCTTCGAGGAGTAAATGAGGCCAAGTACGCGCCGAAATCGATCTGAGGCAAAGCACCAAAGAGCTTCGAGGACGGGATGGGATTATATGTTGCGATTGGATCCTGAAGCAATACATCTCTGGAGAAGATTTCGTCAATTATCCTTTACAACCTCATTAGACACTTACAGATCAAGACTAGCCTCTGCCATCTTGCTCTCGAATCTGACCACTTTTTTTGCTAGTTTGCGAATGTCCGTACGCTTATTTGGGGGCTGGTCTCCGTCATCGTCACCCCCACCATTGCCATCGTCATCCCAAGGTGGCCAAGGCCAGGGAGGCCACATAACACCCGCCTTATCCTTCTCAGAGAAGCTCACTTGTTTGTCATCATTGGCAACCACCATTTCAACCTGGTCATCGCCCTCATCTACACTGTCATCCAGGATGGTTAGAAGGCGCTCAACAACACCCTGGTAGACCTTTATGACTGAATTTTCTTGATAATACTCCTGAACAAATGTCACCACCATCCCAAAACAGAACACCGGAATTGATTGACCTTTGACGGGAGACCAAAATCCGGTTGACTGAACCATAGCACCATACGATTTGGGTCAACACCAACGTCGCCTTCGATATCAAAAGCAAAGAGAGAACCGATGCCTAAAGTCGGATTCGATCAGTCCAGTATAAGCTGCACACCACCCCCAATGCTATGATCCATACCCCGAGAGTGGATGAACGCAAGCGCGGCAGTCAAGCCCTTCAACTCCTCCTTATCTCGATCCGTGGTGATGTCCGTATCTTCCCCCCTGAAGAGCTTTCGGACGGTTCGAACGAGATGTTCTAACGGAGCGCTTCCTATCTCATTTAGCCGCTCCTCGTCGAGGCAAGAAGAGTACATGTCTCGGAGCTTCTGCAAAATCTCCTTGTCATAAGAATCCTGGACTGGAAATAGGAAAGAATTGTCGGAACTGAGAATATTTCGAATGACTTCTCGGTTTTGTTGAGCCAGCGCTTCAAAATTGCCAAAGTTACTCTTGTCAGCGGGCAAGGGGTGAGCTTTCAACCATCCATTGTCTGCAGTGATTTGAGAGTCGTGCCGGAAGATGCAGCAATTTCATACACTCACTGACGTATTCGTAGAAGTTCTCACAGGGGTCCTGGGTGGTATCCAAGGAGGAAAGAATGGCTGAGGACAAGACGATGCAATGTGGCTTCATGCACACTCCCTAAGGTTCGTATGTATGTGGGTCCACATGAACGATGCAGTGCTATAAATCGGTTACAGACTCACATTATCTGGGTCTCCAGTTGGAACAGGAACAGGATTTGGGTTTGTCTCCGTTGTTGTGGTGGTCGTTGCTGTAGTGGTCGTCACTGTTCCAACTTTGGTCGTTGACACAGTTTTTGTCTCTGGGACAGTCGCAGTCAAAGTGGTCGTTACGATAGTCCCAGGTGAAGACCGATACTTGGTTGTGGTCAAGATACGGGTAACAGTTGTGTCTGGATTACGGCCACGCTCAAGGGTAAGCCTGTGTTGCGCACCAGCAAACAAACCGATGAAAATCTGTCCAATCTCAAGTTTACAGAGCCCAAATATGCATAGGCTAGGAAACACACCGAGCTAACGAGAAGCAGCGCCAGTGCCAGTATAAGGAGAATCTTGGTGAGCGGTGTAAGTGGTTCTTGCGCGACGGCATTGATACGGTCTGAGAACGTGGTATGTTGGGTCTCTCCTCGGCTTCCTCCATCTCCCTCTGGGTCCCGCAACAGCGACGCTCCCTCTACACCCATGCCGACCATGAGTACAGGATTTACACGCGCATACATGGCGGGTCTCACGCACCGTGATCTGTGGAAGACCGAGGTTCTCTGTCCGTCATGTTGACGAACGTACTTCTGGACCAGTACTGTGTTCAAGGAAACGAGGCCGTCGCTGCTTGTATGGATAGGGCAAGAAAATTCCAGCCTCAATGTTGAGGTGAGGACGCCACACGGTGACAAGATGCGCGCCTTACAGGAGGGTCACACCCGAGACGTCATTGCCGAGTACTCAATTGCCCTCACAGCCACCGTCTGTAGATCAAATTCTATTTTATCAGTCCTTGCATGCATGATACACAATCCGGCTTGAAATCAGACAACCAACACCCGAAATAAATGTCAAGACCAAAACCCAGGAGTTTCCACCGAGAACCCCATACTGGTGGGACACGACATATAACGAACTGTGGTATCGGTTTAGTCCCCAGCACCTTGAAAGCTCCCGGACTATTACCTGGCAAGAGCGGGACTGAAAGACCGGGCCAAACAGATCGAAAATTGCATCAATCCATATGTGGCCCCCAATGCAGCTGGGCTTGGAACAAAGGCTTTGACCAACAGCATGTTGATCCTATGCGGGTATTTAAAGCGCCTCAGATTTATTTGTCAAGTACGAAACGACTCACGAGAAACCCAAAGATGCCACCCTGACGACAGTCAACAAAACCCCAATTCCAATCCATAACATAGTCACCGTTAACCGGCCGAGTTGACCCGTTTGATGATTCAGCCCCATCCTTGCGATAACATTCAAGATCGGCATGGCGAGTAAGGGGACAGGCCAGAGCGCCATCCCAAAGTGGTACAGATGCGCATGGTTGAAGCGGACGAGGATTTTGGGCATGACTGCCGCTTGAAGCAACGCCGCGCCTACCCCAGAGATCGCAAGTGCATATCCAATTTCTTGTGGCTGGTCCTCGACTCAGCACTGGAACAGGGAAACGTGAGATACGGGACCCACCGAGAAGCCTAGGCCACCGTCTTGTATTGGAGAATAACAGAAAAGAACGAATATGATCTCGAAAGCGGTCGATATAAAGCTCAGTGCGCACGCAGAAGCACAAATCGCTCGGATGATTGGTATGCTTAAGAGTTGCTTCACGTCGAACCTCTTCTCAATGATGGGTTCAGATCTCTGGACTTTGCGATAGCCCGCGGCCCCATAACACTTCCTGCCCGGGATGCCGCCGGAACCTCTTTCCTTCTTCCCCAAAGTCTGTCGGGGAGACGAATGCAGTCAGCCGTTGCCACCTGGGCACTAGGCAGAAAATTCCAGAAGTACCTCTTCTAGGAAAAAATAGCACGAGATGAAACCAATAGCACTAAAACTCGCGATGACGCAACACGGCAGAAAGTATGGGTATTGTCTGAAGAACGGATAATTAAAGAACACGGAGAGCCTGTTTGCAGGCCTGGACAGGCCGCCCCCTACGATAGGCCTAGAAACGCAGAGGAAATAGAGTCAGCATTATGAAGTGGCGCAACAAGAGCAGCGATCTAGAAGTGAAATGGAAGATACATGGCAGAAGATGTCCATCAAACGACATCGATCTCGGGTGGGGACTTACCCTACAATGGCGCCAATCGGCCAGAAGACCCCGAATAGCGGGAATGCAAAGGCTTGATTGCTTGAATCGGTGATTTCGCATAACACAGAGGGGATAACTGCTACATTTCCCGAAAATAGACCCGCTAATTCGGAAAGTCAGAAGTCAGTATTGCGGAACCGTTTATTGCTCGACCAAGCTATTTCAAGACACGAGTCCGATGTCGCAGGTGCCGGCTGGTTATAGCCAAGTGTAAGGAGTAGGGGGGGAGTACTTACCGAGAATTCTCGAGATCAAGATACCATTGAAATCCTGCGATAACCCAAAGACCAACGTCGTAACAGTTAAACCGGCAGCTCCCGCCAGGATTACTGGGCGTCGGCCAGCAGTGTCTAGAAGCGCCGGATCAGTCGCGGCAATCACCACTCCCCAAATAGGCGCTTACATACCAGAAAGGACACCCCATGGATACATGGCGACTAGCTGAGCAATTGCAAAAACGCTTTCCTAGTCGTATATCAACCGACGCATGTCCAAATCTACAGAACGAAACACATACCACCAATCCGCTGTAGTAACCGATTTGCATTGGGTCTTGTGTGACACCCAAGCTTTCGACAAGCTCGTTGATGTAAGGAAATATTTGCGAGTAGTTGAGGGGATCTAACATCCGCAAGATGCATAGGATGCTGAATTGCAGCTTCGGTAATGGGGTCTGCCCATTTTCAAGGAGGGTCTGAGCTTCAGCGTCGGTGTCTGAGCCCTCCGCCACAGGGTCCGTGCTGCGAAGCAGCGAGTCCCCACCACTTGACCGTGTTGAGGCGCTCATGCCGGCATTTTGAACCATATTTTTCGGCCCGTGGGTTCACAAGGACGCAGCACTGCTCAAGAATCCATTGGGTATATATACATTCCACCCCACTCCAGGAAGTGGGGGTACAACGAGGCCTGTGCGCAGGGAAAGGATACTGTGGTCGATTTAGAAGCATCTCAATGGGCGGTGTTTACATACTAGAGCAGGCTATCATAGGTGAAGGATCCCTCCTTGACTGATGTGAAATTTACGTTGAGGTTATTTGCGTAAGCCTAGAGGAATGAAAAATCATGGGCGATGGCTGAGAGATAAACATGAGGCTTGAGTGTCGAAATTTGAGTTTTACCACATCGCAGTACGATGCGGGTCGGCCCTCCTGACCATGTTTTCCTTGAAAAATCACATTCAGAGACCCCCAGTTGTCATTGTCAAGATGATTCCATCGCAGGTGCACCCTTAACGAAGAACATCAGAGAAAAGCCAAGCCAGTAAGGGGTTTCTGACAAGTCAAGTTTATATCCATCTAAGAACAGGAATCAATGGAAAGGAAGCCCCACGATAGTGACAGCCAATTGACTGACTTACACACCACGTCCAACCAACACCCTAAGCATATCGGAATTAATTAACAAGATACATCCTCATCCCCTTTGTTCGGCGCTACGGATTGTTCAAGGCGCCCCAAGTCCCCCACACAAGGGCCGCGGCCTTCCCTTTTCATATCCATGACTTTCCAGAACTTACACCCTTTTCCGTTGTTCTGGGCACCCGCATAACAAGACCACCAATACCTGTCTGTTTCCCCGTCGGTCCTATTTTTCATATCCGGTCGTAGAATCGTTGGGACATCGCAATCACACTTGGGGATGCTTTGAGGACGGAAGTCAGGTCTGTAAAAGCGAAAGGTGATGTTGATTCTACATTTGGACGGTGGATAAGCGTGGGGTTCGGTTCCGGATGTGAGTGGAGATGACGCCGCCTCGCCTTGGGTGGCGATATCAGGGGATATAGAAGGGCGGAACATGTCGATCGTGGGTTGGGGTGGGATGGAATGCTTGAACCTTTCTTGACATGAAGCGTGCATGATGATCAGCTGTACTCGTCAGTTTTGGGGAAAGAACATTCGGGGCCGTATCAAGTTAATGTTGTAAATACAGAAATCAAAACCCTTGTGTAGGGAAACGAACGCACCGAATTATGGGGCAAGGGAATGTTAAAGGTCCTTGCTTGGCGTGTGGCAGCTTGATCGGTAGGGATCACCTCACGCAGTCGGAACACCCTCGTGGTACCTAAGTCCATTAAATAGGAACAAAGAAATCAGCTAAAAAACATTCTTGTCCACATAGTGAATTAGGCTCTACCGAGGCTTAACGAGGCAATGGTTGGATAAGGGCCCAGATATGTAAGCTGATCAGAATGAAACCCGACACTCTCTTTTGCACCTTCATAGCAATTAGACGCAGCGACATTCGCTCTCCATATTGGGTTGTCAGAGTTCGATTGTTTTTGATTTTCGCCGTACTCCAACTGATAACGTGTTCGCTTCCCAAGTTCTTCGCTAACAACCTTCTCTATGATTTTGCACGCCTGCTCCATTTCTGGCGGAAATGACTTCGGAGCGTCCGTCATTCGCCCATTATACCTGAGAACAGAGGGTAAGATGCCAATAATTCGATAGACACTGTTACCATATGATTGGGCCAGCCCCTGAAAACCACGCGTCAAAGAAAGTGTCACATACCAAAATCGCGCAGCCTCCTGCCATTCAGCAGCATCACGTCCATCCCCTGACTCGTTGTCCTTCGTTCTTGCATAGAAGGATGTTCGATGGGGACTCTCTACGACTCTATCAAACAGCCACCACTTGTTGCGTGCCCAACCCTCGGAGGCTTCTACCATGGTATAGAAGAGCTGGCAGGCAAGCTCGGGAGGAAGGACAGACAAATGGAGAGTGCATGGCGTGTGTGTGGCAACCATCGAGGGATTTGTGAGTGTGAGTGGCGGCAAATTTCTAAGTTTACGTTTGGCTCCGTCTGGAGGTGGTGGTGGGCGTAATACTTTCATGAGATCCAAGGCCTGGCCGGACTGGGACTTGGAATCCGGCCTGGCAAAGGAATAAGAGCTGGAACCAGGCGTGGGTGCCTCCTCGGTCTGCGTCAGGTCCATTGCGTTCGCGTTCGATCCTTTCACTTTCTTGAGCCAGCCATCGAGATTTGAGCTCTTCCTCTTCTTCTGATTCCCACTTGTACGGGAACAACTGGTCGTGTTGGTGTTCAAAATTTTAGCAGCGTGCTGGACATCACCGTCCGCGAGGACAAGGGCTTCAAGGATAGTTTCATGGCTGGGAGTGACGTTGAGCAAACTCGAGACCAGAGCAATGAGTGTCTCTGTGTCGTTGTGGTTGTTGTCCATGCTTTGCGCACTACTGATGGCAGACTGGACGATCGTCGTGATCAGTTAAGGCTCAAGCTCATATCACAAAGTGCTGTTGAATCAATTCCTACCACTCCCTCTTCATGGCTCCTTCCCTATCAGCGAGCGCAATTGCACCTCAGCTTCCCATGCACCAAGGCTCTGGCTTCGGAGGAGCCAGAGGCAACACAAGGCTATCCAGTAGACTGTCGCTCAAAGCGCGTTTATTTTCTTTCATAATTTCATGACTTTCGTTCTCATTCGTGCTGTATAGAAACTCCCCCTGCTAATTCCTTGTCTTGCCTTGCTCCTTTATTTCAAATATTATTCGTTTACAGCTGCACGCTCCTATCTCTCTAGCGTCAGGAGCACATTCATGCTCCCGGCCACTCAGGCTCCTAGACATCCATGTGTGTCTGTTACCCCGCCTATTTCCAACTCTGAATATATTACTCGCCAAACTCGCCTCGCAGAGATCCTCCAGAACCTCAACGGGGCAGCTTACATAGCCGAACCAGGTGCACAAACCCAGTTCTTTGCCAATTTCTCCAGCGTAAACTGGAAGCTCTCCGAAAGACCTCTACTGGTCATCGTCACTACGCAAAGGGACGAAGGGGATGGCGATGTCAAGGCCAAGATTTCCCTGTTGACGCCAAAATTTGAAGCTACACGAGCGAAGCTACTCCCTATTCCGTTTGTATCGGAATACATAGAATGGGCGGAGGAAGACGATCCATATGCTATTGCTGTGGAGACCCTGGGCCTAACTTCTTCCAAGCATTCCGACTCGTCTCCGAGAAGGGTATATATCGACAACAGTGCTAGACACTTCCACTATGACGGCTTCCAGCGTGCCACTGCAGGCTCTGGTATGACCGTCGCCTCTGCGCCCAAAGAAATCAACCAATTGAGAGAGAAGAAGTCAGAGACGGAAATCGAAATCCTCAAGTGCACCAACGAGGTGGGTCGTCACCGACCCTCCACAATCTGAAATCACAACCTCTCACCACGTTCAGGCGACCCTCCTCGCCATTCGTCACGTTCATGGGAAAATGTACATTGGAATGCACGAGTCCGAAGCACGGAGTATGATGTCAACGGCTCTTACCGAAGGTGGCTTGTCCTCAGGCGGATGCCTTACTCTCTTCGGAGGTCTGTGCAATCTTCATCATGCTTTCAAGTTCAACACTTGATTCAGACTCGACAATACCGGGAAACAGAGAATGCTGCACTACCTCATGGCAGTGGTACGGACAGGGTCCTCGAGCCTCCAGACTTTGCCCTCTTCGACTGTACGGCGACTCTCCACGGATATTGGAGTGACATAACTCGGGTACGCACCACCACTCGTATGTCGGAGACTTGAGCTGCATATGTCGTATACACAGACTGTCGCCCTACCCTCGTCCCAAATCACACCTTCCCGACTCGACAAATGGTACGCGGTCCGCCGCGCCCAAATGAACGCCATCCTCGCCGCCCGAGGCAATGTCACCGCGCGTACTGTTGACGAAGTTGCGCGCTCAACTCTGCGCAACTTTGGCGGCCTCGATAAGTATTTTACCCATCGTTTGGGCCATGGTAATATTCCTATCGCTTAATCTGTCCCTTGGTGAACGAATCTCCCGACCTAGGTATAGGCCTTGAAGGCCACGAGCCACCCTATCTCAATGGAGGCAGTGAAGATACAATCCATCCCGGACACACGTTCTCGAATGAACCTGGGGTTTACATCGAAGGAGAGGTATGTGGAGCTACATCTTATCTTCATCAAGGATGAGGCTCAAAGCTACCAGGTCGGAATACGTTTAGAAGACTGCTTCTTCATTAATAGTCGAGGGGAGGCTGTATACCTCACAGCAGGAGTCGGTGGACCAAGCCTATCTCCCCACAAACCTTAGGTAACTAATCATATGTATAAGTAGTCAAAGATATTTTCATCGATACGGTATTGGGTGTACATCCAAGCTACATACCAGAAACTTGTCAATCTGCTGTTATCCAATATATTAACGGCCAATGGTCAACAGAAAGGGGACGAGAAAGGGAGCAACAAAACAAGGAGAGGGGCCTGCGAAAAGGGCAAAAGGAAATGGTATACAATAAACAATTATTTCGGAGGGGGATACTACCAAAGACAAAAGAAAAAGAAAGGAAGAAAAAAAAAAAAAAGACAAAAAAGGTCGAGATACAGGAGCACTAACACTTGATATACCGAGACAGGTGTTCAAAAGATCCATCATAGATATAATGCGATATACATGGGGATGCAAATGTATGAAAGTATGGAGTGGAAGGTATGCTATGATGCTGTATGGATGCACGAATGATGCGCGGATTAGTGGAGATCAAGCAGCTCATCCGGAGTAGGGGTTGGAAGGGGTATGGCGGAGGGAGAAAGTGGAACGACAGGGGTAGGAGATTGAGCAGCCACATGGCGAAGGAAAGGATTACGGGTATGGGTGCGCGATATAGGGGAGGCTGGGCGCAAAAGTGTCATGAGTTGGACGAAGAAGCGCGAGATCAAGATGTACACTCACACAGGACACCTGACGAGAACCAGCGGAATGAGGGGCCCTCTCCATCGGTAAATAAGTCATGACTGGCAAATCCATCGTTGTCAGGGGTCGTTGCGAGATCAGCAGGAGAGGAAGAGAGAGCATTGCGGCTGGGTTGAGTGGAACGAGTCGCATCTAAGTCTTCACCGTCGCTTTTTTGGGTAGAATAAGCCTCTATACGAGGGCGTGGTCTGAAGCTAAAGGAAGGACGTTCATAATGGAAAGTTGGGAGGGAATTAGCGCCTCGACGGCGAGGGGAGGTCGGTGGGAAGATGGACATGGAGGGACGAAGAATGGAGAGGAACTCCTCCAGAGCCTCGGATGGTAGTCCAGATCTGAGAGAGACCTGTGAGCACAGAGCAGGGGAGAGCGATTGGGGAGGGTGCTCACCGGGGAGAGGCGCGGGGAGATGGATCGGCAGAGAGCCTGGGGTCATCAATGTCTGGAGAGCGGTCGACGGCATCGGCCGGTGGGGAGAGGAGGCGGACAGGATTGGGACGGGCAAAGATGGAGTGGTGTGCAGTGGCGGTGAGGCGGACGGGGCGGGGCGCAACGAGGACGGGATTTTCGTGAATGAAGGACATGGCGATGTGGGCGGGAGAGACTGAAGAGATGAGCCGCAGGCTCACAACAAAGACATCTATTTGGTCTTGTTGTGTCCTGACAAATATGACTCCGTGATGTCATTGTCACCTCTCTCTTAAGTTATATATCATGGACACTATCGACGAAACCACTTCCCTCCTTCCTACAGTCGAGGCTCAGCATGATACAAAGCGCACACCGCTCCCAAAGCTTCAGCTTGCCATTCTCTGCGCGATTCGACTCATGGACCCTGTTACGTTCACCCAGGTCAGCCTCTTCCATTCTCTTTGATTGCATCAATGTCACACAACTCATTTAGATATTCCCATATATCAACGAGTTTCTTTTATCGCTCAATCTTGTCCCAAATGAGTCTCAAATCGGGTTTTATAGCGGGCTCGTAGTATGTTCAGTCTTGAGGAACCCAACTCCCACTCTGACCAGAACAGGAATCCAGCTTCGCCTTCTTCCAGCTCCTTTTCATATACCAGTGGGCCCGTATATCTGGCGAGCATTTGCCCTCCCAATCCTTCTGTATTGCTGACCCTTGCTCAGATATAATTGGCCGCCGTCCAGTCGTCATTATTGGGACTACCGGTCTTTCAATATCAACCATCCTTCTTGGCCTTGCTTCCAATCTGCCGCAGATCCTGGTCGCCCGATGCCTTGGTTAGCTATATTAGTTCCTTCCCTTCCTGTTCTCATGTCCTCCTCAGCGGGAGCATTTTCCGGGATAGCTGCCGTGCTTCACTCGATTCTTGGAGAACTTACGGACCAGACCAACCAGGCGTTGGCCTTCCCTATCTATGGTTTGTTCTGGCCGCTTGGAAGTATAATAGGGTAACATTTCATCTTACAACGAAGAGACAAGGTTGACAAATCCCTCGAAGCCCGCTGATCGGAGGGACACTGGCTAATTCAGCGGCTCACTACCCGGACATATGTGGATCCCTTAAGTTCCTAATTTACCACCCGTATTTTCTGCCATGCTTTTTCTCCGGCTTCCTGGCCCTCCTGACAGCCGCCGAAGCCTATTTTTTTTTGCATGAAGTATGCGAGACTCCTTCTTCAAGCATATTCCCCAAACACCTAATGGCACTATGCAGACACTTCCCCGAAACACTCGAGAATGCTATAGAACAGATGCCAAGCTCGCTGCAGAAGTGGAGGTCCTTATGTCGCCACCAAGTACACCCCTGTTCGCTATGCCTACCACGGCGTCGATGACAAGTCCACGCACGTATACAGAACACCAGGTTCCTCCAGAAATGCTTGAACGCGACGCCAACCTGTGCCAGAGCGGGGCCGCCCTTCTCGCTGCCCACACGCCGCATTCAACCACACAGGAAATAACCATGCGGGACCTCTTCTCCATTCCCATCATCGGAGCGTTGTGCCTTTCCGGATGTGCCCTATGTTTCGTTGCCACAGCATTTGATGTTGTCTTTGTTTTGTTCTGCTACACCCCCATTGAATTCGGCGGTTTGTCGTTCAATGTGCGCTGTTCGTTTCCAGCGCCATGCGATTTCGAGCTCACCCTTTCCTAGACGTCCCAAATTGGGTATGCACTTGCCATAGCGGGTGCATCCTCGATCCTCATCCAGCTCACCCTACTTCCGACTCTCCTCCGCACATTCTCGCCTGCAAAATTATACAGTCTTTTCATGCTCCTCTGGCCTTTTACCTTTGCCATGCTACCTATCTTACACCTCACGATTTCGTCCGACTTTGAAGGATCAAGTCTTGATCCTTATAAATTGGCTCTGATCTGGGCTCAAATTGTAATCCTTATGGCTCTTTCGAGGTTCGGCTGCCTGGCGTACTCGTAAGTCATGAACAATTAACAATGGCCTTGTGTACTCAATCCAGAGACTCTCGCAGCGTAAGTCTGGTTCTCTGCAAGGACCACGCACCGGATCCGACTGCGCTTGCGAAGACGAACGGGCTCGTTCTTGTGGGGATGTGCATTGCCAGGGCGATGGCACCTGCATTTGTTAGGTTTGAGCTTGGGGCTATTCTGCAGGCCAAGATCGATGAGCTAATATAACATTCCAGCTCAGTTTTTGCATGGTCTATTCAGCACCAGGCGCTTGGTGGTAACGTTTGGGTAATCGTTATGATAGCGATTTGCCTTCTTGGCTGTTCGTTGTCCAAACGAGTCGCACAGTTACAGGGGTGCGTCGGGTCCGTTGTTGTATGATCTAGGATATTTTGCCTTTGAGATCCCAGTTTCTCGTCTGAATTTCAACACGGCAGCAGTAGAGCAACATGTTTAGCCATGAATTATCCCATCCCTCTCGTAATAAATACCATGCCAGTTCAAGTGCTGATCTGCACTTTTCGTCGCCTTCCGAGTGGGGGATGAACCCGGTGCCCAAGACAGTAAACCCATTATACAATTGAACAGGTTGGTGCGAGGTGTAAAGATACAGAACGGCCATGGGATAAACCTTATCCGTGATGACCCATCTACGACAAAACGTGAGAGAGAGAGAGAGAGATTGATTTCGACGTCTAACCCCCCCCCCCCAGAAACCACATTCCCAATAGACCAGTAGGGGAGCGGGAGGAGGTCAGAGAAAAGAAATATAGTGTCAGGAAACGTTTAGAATTTGTGGGTGGAACTGGAGCCCGGTTCCCCAAGGGCATAGAGGGCGTCAAGTTCGCTTTGGTAGAGTCTGGCAGCTTCCTTGCGCTTAATCTTCATAGTGGGCGTGAGGGTACCGTTCTCAATGCTGAATGGCACGAGAGAAAGGTGGATGCGTTTGACAGTCTCAAACCTGGGTGTATCGGTTTAGTCACACTCGTCTGCAGGCATAGGACTCCGGGCTGAAGGAAGAGGGAAAGGAGGAGCTCACCCATTTAGACCATACCTCCGAGCATCCTTATCAAGTTCTGCTAGGATGTGGGCATTGACATGGGGGTTCCTGATAGTTTCGACTAGTGCCGGCGAGTCCGTGGGTGAAACCTGCTTGCCGAGGATACGGGATCCGATGTTAGAGAGCTGAATGGGATCAGGAACAACGATGGCAAGGAGGTAGGACTGGAGCGAGTCGCCGTGGACGTAAATCTGTGTGATAATAGGATTGGAACTATACAAGTTCTCTATCTTCTCGAGTGCAACATACTCTCCCTGAGCGAGTTTCATGATGTTCTTGACACGGTCGATAATCTTGACACGTCCAACGTGGTCGATTTCACCAACATCGCCGGTGTGGAGCCAGCCCTCTTCGTCGAGAGCTTCTTGTGTATTCTTTGGATCTGTTTGATTGAGCACAGATAAGATCGCGGGCCCAGTCACTGATACTTACCCTTGTAATATCCTGTGAAGACATTGGCGCCACGAACGCACAGTTCACCACGGGGATTAGGGATATCTTCTGCAGTGTAGCCCATGGTAGGAACATCGACGAGCTTGATTTCGTTGACAGGCTGAGGGGGGCCCACGGTTCCGCTGGCGGTGCAATCACCAGGCCATGATCTCGTGCAGGCGGCGGCGGTTTCAGTCATACCATAACTGGATGCATGGTTAATCAAACCTGTAACTTGGCCGGAAAAAGGAAGCCTCATACCCTGAAGATTAAAAGTTAAGTAACAGGAGGCAGATAGTGCTGGGACTTTACGTGCCTTCATCGACCTGGCATGCAAATGCAATTTTGAGGAAATCCATAACGTCTGGGCTGATCGGTGCTGATCCACTAGTGACAAATTGAATCTGTCCGCCAAGGACGGCCTGGATCTACCAAGACGTTGTTAGGAGAGTCTATGGAGCGGCGCGGGGGGGGGAGGGGAAAGTATCATGCCTTGCGGAAGACAACTCTGTCCCAGAGGGCATGAGTGACTTCACCTGTGGCACGGAGTTTCTCGAGCTTAGTCTCGACAGCCTTTTTGAAGATTTTCCCCTTGAGACCGGGAACGTTGCCACCTGTCATAGCGGCTTGATACACACGGTTCAGAACACGAGGAACAGAAGGGAAGAAGTTGGGTTTCAAAAGCTGGGCATCTTCAAGAAGTCGAAGAGGATCCCCGGTGAAGTAACCAATACGGCCTCCAACAGCGATTGTACAAAGTTCGCAAACACGCTGCGGTTTAATCAGACGAAATGCGAACTGCCCATTCAACAACAAACACCTACCTCGTAAATATGGGCCAAGGGCAGATAAGACATGAGAATACCATCATCCGGGAGGCTTAACCCATAAAGGTTAGACGTAGTGGCCAAGGCAAGAGTTTTATGCCTCAGGATGACGCCTGGGCACAACGTCAGCACTGGGTGTTCTAATTCGACCCATTTTGCAGAATACTCACCTTTGGGATTACTGGTGGTGCCCTATATGAGCTGAGCAACTATGGATATGGCTAGGGGTACGCGAACTGACGTACCGAAGTGTAGCAAATGGATACGATAGTGTCGGGCGTGGGCTTGATGGGCTCAATCAAGTTGGCCTTGCCATATGTCTCGACTGTTGTAATGTGAGCAGACTGCTCTTACTTCTTCGCCGGGAATAGGAACGCACGTTGGTGTAATTCCTGGACCTTGACACCCACGGACTGACCCCATTCCGCCAAAAGCTGGGCGGATTCCAATGGAATAGTGTCGATAATAACGATAAGTTTAAGAAAGGATGTTTTGGGCGCGAGTTTTAGGAGAGTGGGGACGTGATCGGAGGTAGAGAAGATCACAGTGGTATGGGCGTGGTTGATGCTGCGCTAAAGGTAAGGAAGAGCACGAATCCGACAGGTAAGGGGGATGACAATTACATGTATTCTAGAAGATGGAAGCTGGTCAGATCCTTACACCCGGCAAACTGACAGAGGGCCCCTCACCAACTGCATCTTTGCCCAAGGTGTCATACAAGCTAACTGAAACCTTGTTATAAGTTTGCATCGCGATATCGAGGATTTGCCACTCTGCAAATGGCGTCGTCGTCGAGTTTTACGCGTTGCGATTCAGGGCGGACACATACCTGGACGATTGGCAGACCAAATGCCAACAGTCTCGTACTCTCCGCCGCCAACTTCACCCTTTTGAAAGATGGAGTGTAGAGCACTACCAATATACATTCTTCTGTTGTCAACTTGGCCCCAAGTGAGCCATTCGTAGCGGTCCGCAAATTTGAGCGGGTTTCTAGAAATGAGGGGGCGGTATCCCAAAAATTGACGGTCCCGACCGGTCTTCAAACCATCCGCAAACACCTGGTCCAATGTTAGGAGGCTGTTTGGGGTATTCTCGTCAATCAGGCCCCAGATTCCTGGCCCAAGAAAACACATGAGGGTAATGTTCAGAGCTGATAACGCTTGCACCTTGTACCATTACGATAGTGGGCTTGGAGCAGAAAAATATAATGTATAAGTAACCCTCGTTCAAGCTTAACCCGAGTTGTGACTAACTTGTTTGTCCGGGGCGCTTTGTGGCAGGAACGGGAACAGACTGCTTATCGAACGGGAGGACTACAGGCCAGTTGACGATCTTCTCAGTGTTGAGAGGCATGGTTGGAGGAAAAAGACTAAAGGACAGCGACAGGTGGGGTCGCGCGTTGGACGTCGGACTTGATGGGTCGCCGGCCATTTTGGACGCACCATGTGAAAATCAAAGTACCCGGGCAATGTTCCCATCACAAGACGGGGGGTGAGGTCGCTTGTCCCACACTCAAACTCGTTCTCCTTGGTCGCTAAGCTGTACGACACTGGTATCATCTGCTGCAAGTTCGGAGCTGCCCCCTCCCCCCCCCCGTCCCATGACTACG
Source organism: Lepiota brunneoincarnata (assembly GCA_023014365.1). Classification (NCBI taxonomy): domain Eukaryota; kingdom Fungi; phylum Basidiomycota; class Agaricomycetes; order Agaricales; family Agaricaceae; genus Lepiota; species Lepiota brunneoincarnata. The sequence goes on from JAEBUN010000005.1 coordinate 1,887,683, forward strand.
TCACGCCTTGTTGCCTCCGATGCCGGCCTCAGCGAGTAATCAGACTACGACTGCCGGACTGTGATCACGTAAAAGGCGTCTCTCGTCAAGCAAGAGGTAGGATTAAGAATAGCGGCGCTACAGATAGATCTACAGTCATTGTACTCTTATTACATCTCGAGTTCTTCAAGGGGCACTGAGCACAATCTACGGCCAGATAACGTATAAATGTTGAATGAAGAAAAAACACGGGCACAATACTCACTGTCATAAACTGCTCGTAGTTGAGCTGAACCCAACCATCACGGTCGGTGTCTTGTCTAACGTAGCAGCTTCAGGAGCGAAATCAAACATCGTATATGCAAGTACGACAGACCGTTGGAAAGCTTCTGTCAATGTCTTGACGACGACACAGGCCCTCACGAACCGATCAAAAGTGATCCCGGGCGGAGGTCCATACTGCGCCGTAGGTTCTGAGGCTGTGGTAGCAAGGTTTGGGTTTAACATCCGGCAAGCAGCCGAAGAACAGCTCACCATACTTGTGCTCAATCAGGGACAAGAGGGGAGGGGAGAGTCTGTAGCCAAAACTATGTAGAGCCTCCGCCAGTTCACGTCCCTCGATGGAACCCGAGCGGTCCCTGTCAAAATGACGGAAAACGTTCTGCCAGTCTGTAATGTATTTCCAAAGGCCTGCAAATTCTGTGATAACGGGTGTAAATTAGGGCCCGGCCTAGTGATGATATGATGATGGATAAGCGAACCTGTGAAGTTGATTGTGCCACTTCTATCCGTGTCCTATCGGCAGAGGGGGGGGGGGGGGGGTTAGGATCTTATCACGCCGACTCTGGAATGATACAAGAAGCCGTACAAATATGGACATGAGCATCTTTACGGTATCAAGATCGAATCCTTTATCAAATGGTCAATCCCCGTGATAAGACAAGCTAACAGTTGCGTTGCGCACTTGTCCAATTTCCTGCAGATAGGAGATGTTGGAGCTGAACATTTCAATCAACCGTCCATCGGGGGCCAAAACGTACCGTTTAAGAGGGCAGACTGAAGTTCTTGCACGCTGATAGCACCAGATCGGTCTACATCGACCGCTGAAAACCATTGCCAGAGCTGTGGATCAGCTCCAGGCGGTGGCTGCGGTGGCCCCTGCTGGTGTCGTCCGTGAGGGGGCCCATAGTCGTTTCGGTGATGCTGCCCATGGCGCGAGGCAGCGTAGTTCGAACCGCGTTGCGAGTAGTTCCTCCCGAACATGATAGCAGTTTGGAGAGTGGAGGTCGAGGTCAAAGGTGTTGGTTGGTAGAGGACGACGGTGCACTGCTGCTGGGCGGTGTGGGAGGTGATGTGGCTGTGTCGCAAGGTCCGACCAAGCAGCGCCTTGAAAATTCGACTCGAAATATTCTCCAGCTGTATCACGCGTCGGGCCTCGAGTCCCCGCCGAAGGCTTCTTGGGCCGCGGAGTGACCCGGGCGGCCTGCCTCGCCCACAACCGTCTACAGAGCAGGTTGTGCTCAGCTCATGACATCACTTGCCAATTCTGTCCATTTTCCTGCGCCACGTCGGGGTGGGAATACAAACCCAAATGACGTGACTTCTTTTTCGACGAAATCGTGGGTGAATTAGTCGATGGCAACTGTCGATCGTTCCATGTTATGGTTTGATCCTATACTAGCGTGCTGCCCATTCGCGCCCAACACAAGATCCAGCACATTCCCGGAGTTCATGGGAGAATTTCCTGATATCCATCTATACTTTTTTGGGAGGACAAGCGACTCTTGTTTTATCGAGCGTACAACTTAAAAGTGCTTCCAGTCACTGCCATCTGGGTGGGCTAGGCAACCGGAGAGGCGGCTGAGCCTGGGATTCCAGTGCCCCCAGCCAGACCTGTCCAATCATGAACTGGCAGGGTGCGCCAATTTTTGATCACGGAATGATGGACCCCATTCCATAATCTGGATGGTTGGACGGAGCAGTAGCTCATTGTGACTTCTTGAAAAAGAAATGCTTCTACTACCTTGAGTGAGATAGCTTGTAAGGAGAAAATGAAATATAAAATGAACAAGTTCAAGCTTTACGGCTTCTGGATCGGAACAAGCTCACTATCCAATATTCCCCAGCTTTGAGCGTTGGGCTGGGTCTAGAGGTCCTTACAAGGCATGCCTAAGGGCGCGGTACACGACAGAAATGGATTAACAATTGATACAACATATCGGCATCATTTTCCACCGTCGCACTGGGGATCAGCTGACGGCAGGTTGGGGATTGGCACGAGATAGAAGACCAGGATGCCAGCCATGGTCAGAATGAGCGGCAAGGTCGAGCGAGTGTCAGGCTCCCAAAATATGGGGTTCGATGTTGGTGTTGGGAAACGCAGCACCCTTTACATCTTCGGCTCAATCCACCCTACCTCGGCCTCGCAGACGCCCTCGGGAGCGGGTGCAATACCATATATTTTGTCAGGGCTAAATTATATTGGTGAAATAATGGTGAAATCAACCCAACCATCGGCCCAATATATTCGCAATTGTCGGGGGTGCGCTGAGGCACCGAGGTGGCTCTTCAAACCATTCAGTAACTCGGGGCCTACGTGATAATGGTCGTGCCCGAAATGGCTAGTCCCAGTTTCTTCCAGCATCTCCACCACGCAACAGAAGTTCCAGAGAAGGGGGTTGTAGAGGGTACCGCGTTGTTATTGAATAAAGTTCGTGAGCATGTGTCCAAAGCCAATTGAACTGGCTGTGGGGGCGCCAGCAAATCGGGGTAGCAGTTGATAATCAAGCCGGAAACTGCCTGCAGCCGCACAGCAACTAACTGAATCCTATGTGCACTAGCCGATGCCGCGAGGTCTGGGTGAAGGATTCCCGAGGCAAATAGCAGAAAGCGAAAGTATGTTCAGCGCAGGAGACAGTCTCTTGGCCAGGTCAGGAGAGTGCTATATCCACAACCCTCAAGAACGACGAGTGTGCGAAGCATTGGATCGCCTTGAACCTTGGCTCCCAATGAGGGGTCGTAAGGTGCGACATCAGATTCCTCCAAATGAGGACCTTGGAAAGGTATGATGAATCCCAACAGTCGAATGCGGAAAACCACGACCCCAGCCTATTGAAATCCAATCTGGTCAGGAAAGATAATCCGGGTCAACAAACGTGGTCTCAAGCCATGCGCCGTGATTGGCACTCCAGTATCCGGATCGTGGATGGATCCCGGTTGACGAAGCTTCAGTAAACGGTGTTTAAGTCACTGGATCCCTAAATACACGAAACGTACTCGCCTTTCCATCACTGTCAATCTTTGACAGAAAAAAATCTGAGAAGGGAACGCCTCGCCGATGGCTCTGCGCAGCTTTGAGAGTATCTCAACATTGATATCCGCTGCGGAAGTGTCCTCGAGATATTGCTACAGAGCCTGGTCTCTGGGGTGCCATCGTTTTTGGCCGGACTAACGAGAAATTCATTGCGTCGAGATTGACGCGTTTGAGGGCCAAATACCACGACCCTCTGGAAGGTGTTTTTGACGGCTGTGCACACCTCCGACACACCGGTTCTTTGTATGTCATGACCCCACGGCCAGCGAGCGCGCCAGCTGTGATACATATGTTATAGCATCCGAATCCCTTGATATATTTGAAGAAGGCGCCGGGCCTGACGATTCTTGACTGCTGGGATGTTAAACGTTAAAGATTTGCTCCTTCTCATTCCGCGAGGGTTGTACAAGGCGTCCTGCTTCGCCTCCTCGGGGTATCGACCTCGAGGTCGACGATTTCCGAGTATGGTTTGATTTGGTGATGTCGAACAAGCAAGAAATGGTCAGTCAGGGCCACTGGTGAGAATGTATGTGGCGTACTGATCAAAGCTTTTAACGACCCTCAGCCCGTAAAATTGCTATGGGCTTGGGAAGGGGAAATTTTCACATAAGGCTTTCAAGGATGGTGCCCAAATTGAATAAACCTCTCAATTCGTGGCAGGACCGCGTAAGCGTGTAACATATGTTGTGACTGTGGATGGCCAAAGAAGCACCGATGAATTCGCAAAAAAAAAAAAGCACTCACAACGTCTGGCATTTAGTTCAAGTCTCAGCGGCTTTCGGGGTCTGTTTTTTTCTGTTTTTTTTTTTTTCGATGGAATGCTTAGCACCTAGAATAAGTCAGATACCACTGAATTGTCCAATCACGATCGAGCGGGCCCGACACTCCGGGAGGAGTTAATGAGGTTGACGTTGATCGATGATCACTCAAGTATGACCGGTGACCGGTGACCAGTGAGCCGCCGTCCGCCGACCATCGGCTATCACGTGTCCACTGCCGGTAATTACATCTCGTTGATCATTTGCTGGCGCATTCTACATCTCTGCATATACCTCGGGCAAAGGTCACTTATCACTCTTTGGCCGACCACCTTAGACGACTTGCGTGGGTCTTTGAAAAATAAAGAAAAGGTCCGGTCAATCTACCCAGAAGCTTCTTCGAGTTGGCCCGCGAAACAGCTGTACTTCACGGCCACCTTTCGACCGTAAAGCATCTCTATATCTCCAACGAACCTAGGGTTTATGCCTTCGCAAATTAAGGCTGTCATATTCGACGTACGTTGATGAGGCTGTCTGATATGTGTGCACAACACCTGGGAATTGACATCCTAAACCTTAGATTGGGGGGGTTGTAATGCGTAGCCCTCTCATCGGCATCAGTGCATATGAGAAGAAGCACGGTCTACCACCCAACTACCTAAACTGCTCTATGTATATATATTCATCAACGGCGCTTGAACTTTGCCACTGATTTGGCCCTGTAGAGTTGCCCGTGGTTCACAAGGTGCATGGCAAAGATTTGAGCGTGGGGAGCTACCCTTCGCGGAATTCTACGAGGCCTTTAGCCGTGACCTTTCCGACACAAGAAACGGGAATAAATGGTGGGTATCCCGTCAAGGGTTTAAACATTCAGTCCTGAAAGCCCAGGATTCAGGTACAAGGCATACTGCACGAGGAAGGGGATCCGTAAGTGCTTGCATCTTCGTGTTTCTGAAACGCGTATCAACGGGATTATCGTCCAGCCTGCCCGCCTCTTCCTGAAAAGTTGAAAGTGGATGGCCGCGAGGTTCGTTGGAGGAGGCAACCATCACCCAACGCGTGGGCTGATGGTTTTTCTTGTCCTAGCTATTTGGAGCCATGATGCGGGAATCCAACACCTATGATCCATACATCCGGGAGGCGATCCTTCGCATTCGAGGTATAGTCTATTCCACTCCGCAGTGTGATGGGCTCATGAAACGCTTACTTCTCTACAGCAGTGCGTAAATGGAAGGTTGTTGCATTGACCAACAATTTCCAAAAGGTGGACGTTCCACAATCAGAGCGTGAGTTTCTAGGATGGGGCGAGGGAGCTACCCCGAGCCATCTTCTAGAGCTCTTTGACGACTTCTGCGACAGTAGCACCCTCGGAATGCGGTAAGATCTATATTAACCCACCATATGGACGATGATATTGATCGTCTATCATAGAAAGCCTGAACCCGAGTTCTATCTCACGGCATGTGCCAGAAGTGACGTGAGACCTCATGAAGGTATCTTCCTCGATGATATTGGAATGTAGGTTGACGGCGAAGGCTGTTTCAATGCAACTGACATCCCACCTCCAATAGCAACCTGAAGGCGGCAAAGCAACTGGGCATGGATACCATCCGTCAGTGCTGAAACACAAGCAAATTTACTTGTACTTATGTGTTCATCAGATGTACCGATCGGGGGGACACTGGATGCGGTGAAGAAGCTCGAGGCTAAACTTGGAATTGATCTTACAGGACCTACAGTCATAGCTGATAGACGACCCAAGTTGTGAGAATGGATCTCAAAGAATGGGAGAAGGAGTCTTCTCGGATAACCGTGATGTCACACTTTGCATCACTTGTTGGAGAGGGAAGGCTGATTCTTGGGCGTTGAATTGAGAGAGTATATAGAGTCTATTGGAGACGTATCGTCTATTGTTCCGGATGTATATTGATTGGACTAGGTCTATACTTGGGCGTCGAGTATCAAAAGGGCTTGTCTGAAGCAGGCGTTTTATCCTCGTAGTAGTTGCCCAGCTGTCCGATTATGTGAGAAGGAGATCCGGAGGAGATAATAGGTGGGAGAACTGACGACTGGGACTTTAACAAGGACTTCGCGTCGAACGAGTGGCGTGACGGAAAGAAGCTGTGAAAATCTCCATGATTATGAAACCTGCTCATCGAATCCGTATATCATACCAACAGTGCACCAGCACCAACGCTAACGCCCCAGATGCCCAAGCTTGACACCCATCGTTTCGAAGCCTATAAGCCAAAAGATTCAGCACCGTTGTTCCTATAGCTTCTAAGCATGCAGAGAAGTACCATGAGGGAGGAGTTCAAAGGAGATTGGGGTCTGAAGGCGACGTAAGCCATGGCGAGGGGGAGGTATGAGATATGAACGGGGAGTAGGTCGTTGAGGGATGGCGGAAGACAGCGGGAAAGGTCTTCCGGGGGATGCCGTGATCACGTGATCAGCTTTTTTGATTACTTCCCCTTCACCACACGCGGCGATATTTAAGTCACTGGCTGAACATGGCCAATCCAAGACAACGGCGCAAGGCAAAATCATCGTCCCACCGTCCAGTATCTCATTCCAGGCATGCAAAACGAAATCTGAAGAAAACACCTCGTAAGGCAGAAAACACCGTCGTAGCTAATTGGCTGACGCTACCGCTGATATAAAGCCATCCGAGGGCCAAAGGCGTTGCAAGACGCGTGGGATAAGCAGAAGACGGTTAGGCAAAAGTATGTTCTTTATAACTTTATTGAAACCACATACACCTTTACGTTGGAACAAATGATACTTCCTTTCGACCAGCCATAAACATTTACTGATCCCCTCATCTCACCAGCTATACTTCGCTAGGCTTGATCCACTCGCTGAACCCGCTGGCGTCTGGGGGTGCAGAGAACTCAGCAGTTCATATGCTGAAGAACGACTCTGGATCCGCTTCATCAGATACTCCAAAACATCCTCAGGGTTTTGGCAGAATAGTTCGCGATGAGGCCGGGGATATCGTCCAAGTAGAGCTAAGCGAAGATACGCCTTCGCTCGAGGAAGACGGCCCCGAACCCAACATGGAGCAACTGACCCCGCCCATCGCACCCGAAGTCCTCTCCAGGTGGGCATCTGATAGGGCTATTCAGCATCAAAGTTCTCAGGTGGAAGGAAAGAGAGAACTTCTTGAAGGTGTGTTCCATTTCAAACCTCCATTCTGGTTTGGTGTGCGTAAGGGTTTGCCTCGACCTAATTGGTCGGGGACTGAGATAGGTTCACTGTCAAAGGTCGCTAAGCCTGATTGGCGGGGGGCCTCTAGCCAGGGAGTCGTCCGCCTCTGATTGGTGCGGGTTCCAGATTCATTATTGTTCATCTGTCAACGCCGACGTGTTTCAAATTTCGAGCACATGATCGTTTTGTTAGCTATCCACTAACTGGTGTTGAGCGATTCCCTCTTTTATGTTTAATTATTCTTTTTTTTCTTTTTGATTTACCGCGAACCTGCATCTGATCGTTCTCCCATCAGCCCTTGAACAGCTATCCACGCCTAAAACGGCCTCGAACACCTTGTCATTTGGGGTATCCGGTGTTGGTCCACGTCATTCATCAGCCGGGGAAATAGCATACCTTGAGAGGCTGGTGAACAAGTACGGTGATGATGTAGAGAGTATGACAAAGGATAGGAGGTTGAACCCTGAGCAGAGAACGGCAGGTGAACTACGGAAAGCATTACGCAGGGCGGGATTCGGTATCGGTTATTCAAGCTAACCGCATAATTCTAGCCGCCCATGCTAAACTTGCGTCTAACTCGTTAATGACTCGCTCCACTTTTGTTACTCAATAAGTACGGTTTCTTCGATGCCGGCGAGTCGGTGGATAAAGTGTAACGATCTTGAGGCCAAGCGTTGGAAGCCCTCGGTGGCTTACATCGCGAAAAGTCAGTGTCGTCGGCCACTGCTGAACAATCCCGCACACCGGTGTATCCTTTCGGGCGGAGGGCCATCGCGATGCAGTGTCACACAAGAATTGACTATACCCAATCAGGTAAAGATCGTCGATGTTGGGGGCCATAGCGGGTTCGGGGGTGTTCACAGAGGGCGTATGTAAGAACCATACTTAGCACACATTGTCGCTGTCCCCTCCCAAAATTACCGTCATGGGCCCTATGGCATCGGCATGTTAAGTTGAGCGAGAGAAGAGATAAGGTTCAAGATGCTCCGTTGGGCCGTGGCCTTGGGCAATGAATGCCGAACGGAATTGGGGTATTCGACAGAAAGGGCTGATGAAATGGAGGTGATTTTAAACTCTCAGGCGTGTTCATTCCTTGCATTATTCAAAGTCATGGCAAGAGAGAGAGAGAGAGAGAGAGAGAGAGAAGCGGCCAAGTCATGATGTTGATTGACGTCAAACGAACATGGAGGTGCCCCTTTGCTGCGAGGACGACGAGGTTGAATGGGGAGTTACGGGTTGGGTTATTCAAACAGAGGATTCATGAGAACAGAATCGGGAGGACCCTTGAGATTCCAAGGATTCAACTTCGGAAGACACGATTGGGTCGTGTTTTGATGGACCAATCAGAGTGGCGGATCTAATTCAGTCATCGGATCGTGACCGGCGACTATTATTGAGTAACACATCCCTCGAACATCACCTCTTACTATCCACAAATAATGAATTTCCCTGATAATGCCTTCAACACCAAAGATCTCTCTGCGTTTTGCAGATCCGCTCGAGTCGTGCCACCATCCTGCCAGCATTCGCCAAGTCAATGTCACCTTGCTTCGCTATCTAGCCTTTTTGTCATTCCGTTACCTCCTTCCCCAGCCCCGAACCCGTTATAAAACAAGGAACTACCTACTTCCCTTTTCTGCTTCGATCCTTCACCCTTGACCTCGCCACTCCAACACTCATGTCTCCTCGAGGTGCTTCCAACGCAGCCTCCTCGGCCGGTGTCAGTACCCGTAGTGCCAATGCCCCATACTCCCGCCGTTCTGCTAGCCAGCCCAAGTCTTCTCGTCAACAGTTTTCGGCGTGTGGGGCTTGCCGCATGAGAAGGTGGTGATCGCCCTTCCCCCTCCATTTCACTCCCATACTCACCCAGTACCCCGCCTCTAGAGTTCGTTGTGACCTCAAGGACCTCGTGATCGCTACCGCAGGCCCAAATCCGTCTTGTTCAAACTGCAAGGAGCGGAATATCAAATGCGTGTATGTTCCTTTTATTCAACATATCGTTGGGCTTCAGCTCACGGTCACACTAGGGACGAGTTCGCAGACGTAAAAGCTGTCAAGTTGCTTCGCCGCGGGCGCAGACTCCAACAGGTCGAGTGAGTTCCTGGTCTCTGTCATCAGCCCACGTCTCATTGCCAACACCTGATACTCCAGGGCTATCTATGGTAAAACTTCTGATGCCCAAAGCAACACTGCCTCTACAACGCCACCTACCACCCGCTTGCCGAGCATCATTCCCAACCTTCGGCCCGAATTTTTTGCCTCTGCCTTCTGGTTGTGGTTCTCTATTCAACGTGAGTCTTTGTTGTCTCCTTTCGTAGCCCATTCGTCCTTATAATAATCATCCAGGCCCCATTTTGGACCCAATTGAATTCCCTTCCCGATTCTATGCCCACACTAAGGGGACCCAATCTCTTGGTCATGAGGGTGGGCTGATTGCTATGCTTTTGGTCGTCTGGGCTGCATCCTTCGGTCTCGACGAGCGAGGCCTTTCCCCTGACAACCACGTTGGGGGTGACACGCTCGTTTTTTCCGCCAGCCATAAAGATGAAATGAATTTCCCTGACCCGAGAAAGCTCAAGGACACCTACCAGGACGGGAAATGGCGCGAAAGGAAAGACAAAACGGACGCAATGCTCCGTGAGATTCTTGAACTTATTGACTTCCATGGCGTGATGCGCCGCCCAACTTTGGATGGCGTCCGTGCCCTCCTTTTGATCTTACCTCTTCTCGAGGGTGTGTATTTTTCCTCCTCATCATTTTGCTCCCCCCACCCCTTAATTCAGTGTACTTCTCGCAGACACGCAAGCTTTAGAGAGAATTGCTATCCATGAAGCAACACTCTCCCAAGTTTTGGCGCTCTGTACTCATGGTCATGATACTTCCAGCCAAAGCTCGTTTGTTAACGATCACAGCGAGGCATTGATTCGTGCCCGCGTATTCTGGTATGCCCATTTACAAGAAGGCCTTATCACAGGCATGAAGGGCGGCCGCTTTGTCCTGTGCGTGTCTTGTTTCCTTACATGTGAAGCAAACCTGAACCCTGGTCTACCTACCAGTACAAACGATGACCTCGATGTGTTCCAAAGGCTCTTACCCTCATTCTCATCAACCTACAGCTCTGGAGGTTCCATCTCTCAACAGCTGTTACATCATCAATTCCATGACCGAAGTCAACCCTCTTTGACTAAAAGCTTTGAAGAATTGACTCAGATGACACGCATACCTCTTCGCCTCAACAACATTTGTCGCCGAGTCCACACTGTCCTGACTGGGATTAAGGCCGCAAAGTGTGCCGAGGAACATGGTTTAGTTGAAGCCAACGGGATGCGCGAGATATGGCGTGATCTCGATCGCTGCTGGTATGATCTCGATGCTCTGAAAGAGACGATGCTCCAGGATGGGGATCCTACCCGCCGTGTTTACATCGAGCAATACGCGTGTGGATGGCAGGTAGGCCAATCCCTTCCTATAATCTCGAAACCAACAACCGAAATGTTCACCATTTTAGATATTCATCTTTGAATGCCACAACCTCATTCGCGAGTCGCTCAAACAGTATATGTCAATCACACCCACTCAACAAATGTATTCGACTGCGCACTCTCCCCAGCGACCTTCGTCTGGCTCGTCAAGCTCTTCTCCATACCTTGCACCCCAACATCTTCATGGGGTTGCAAGTCGAAAATGTTTGAATCGCCTACCCCATGTCGTGCACATCCTCAAACACCACCTCTCTAGTGGTACCGTGGAAGATACTGCACTATTCCGATGGGACGCAGGTCTCATCAGAGACGGCTGCTTCTTCGCAGCCTATCTCGCCGCTACTCTTGACTCGGACTACCTTGAGGTCACTGCCGATGACCCCGACCTGAAGGAAAGTGGTATCGAGGCTGTCCCTGCCCGCTATTCTACCGAAGAAAGCGTAGCAATATGCATGGCCGCTTTTTCAAGAATGAAATGGGTGTGTTCCAAGAGCGAAGAACGCCAGCAGACCATCAAGATGGTTTGGGACAACCGCAAAGGCCGGCGTCATCACCAGAGTCACCGGTCCGAGCCTGACATCCACTACCGCCACCCACCCCTTTACGAACAACAGACTATCGAGACGGTAAACCCTCAATCAACGCAACACTCGGGCTTACAATCGGACCGTCCTTCTCTCCCACCTCTCAGTATGTTTGCAAATCAGAGACGAGTGGAATCTGCTCCTTCAACCTCGTATACGACCGATGGCGCAGGCACGAATGGCTGGCCTTGCTATACGCCACCAGGGACTGCAACCTCAGCGACTACAAGCACAGGTACTGGGCTTAGTGCGCGTGGGTCTCCTGTCTTCGCAAGCTTGGCGCCATACAAAGGCGAGGTTGATGAATCCTACTACCACAGTTCCGCTGGTGACATCGATCAATTCAGTTTCAATGTTCCCATCGTGGGACCTGTCGTCCGAGATACCCCCGTCTACTCCCATCGCAGCCTACCCCACGATACGCCCGCCATGACGGGTAGCTCGACCTCAACATATCTCGGACAGGCTTTCGCTACGGTCAGTCCTTTAATCATGGGTCAGACGGTGCACGATCCTAACGGCTGTCCACAGTTCGGTGAGAACTGCAACGGCACTTATCATTAATAATACCTGGAGCGGCCAAGCTCAAGCTGGAGGAACACTCTTTTATTCTTTTGTGCTTTCTGATGACCTCATTCCTCTATTGCCATGATATATCCTCTTCGCATTGTGATACCATTGTTAGATTACATTTTTGCCTTTGGGTTATAACTCACTGTACTTTAAGTGTAATATCACGTAGCCGTAAAATGTAATTTTCGGTGTGAACATGTCCCCTGGAACGTGCACAGGTTGTACGTCACTCGATGATAATGCTGAGGAGGATAGGATTCCCCTAGGATTCAAGACCCTGAGCTAGAGAAAAGCATTGAGTTGCCCAAGCTTCGCTCCGCTTGCGGCACGAATGAACATGTCTGCAAAAATGGAAAAGGAAAAATGAATGCGCTGGCAATTTTTATCGCTGCGGGTCGTTCCAGCAGCTCATGAAGGCTATTTTGAGCAACTTCTGGGGCTATGGCCGTTATAGGCAGTGATCCCTTCCGTCGAGAATATTGATGTGAGAACCTTGATTATCACGATCCTGCATAATCGTGGGTTTTGGCACACAGTTTACTGCACGTCGAGGCTGGACATGTGGAGATAGGAGTAGGCGGGGGACAAGACCCAGCCAAGCGGACATCTTGGGGTTCGGTAACTGATTGACACCATTTTTATTTTCATTTCCCCACAATGGAGCCTAACCCAGTTCTTGGGAGGGCCCCAAGTGCGCTGTCCCGACGGTGGACACTCAAACGTCCGCTTGCTCGGTAGCCCTCTGGTCATCCGCCGGCGGCTACCCAGCCACGAGAAGAAGCTACATGGGACGCCTCAGGAGACTATCGGTCAATGGGTAAAATGAGCGCCAAGGCTCTTCGACGGTAATAAAGTTCAGAAGACACCCTGGTCATGCGTATCGACAGCTGATGGCCTTTACGGCGTGGAGTGGCGTCGATGACCCGCCACATCGACATGGTGGGCTCCTGAAAAAAAGAAAAAAGAAAAAGAAAGAAAAAAAAAGAAACGTAAGGAGTGGTGATGATGGGGTCATGATCTAAAATTGAGGTAATGCACGAGACTGAATGCGTCTCCGGGAAGCCACGAAGTCGGCTCGACTCACAATATTCTGTGGCCCTTAGTCATTCACGAGTAATATACATTTTAGGAATTTAGGCTTTCCCTTTGTTCGGGTGCTATTCTAGGACAAACATGACCAAACATATTCCTATTCTAGATAGCTATACTGCGCTTAAAGTTACCCATTAAACGCTCATCGCTCCCGACCCCATCCGTGATGTTCTGTAAGTCCACGTTGTGCTTCGAGCTCGGGCATTGTGTTGACAGGTTTATTCAGTTTTCATTCCACTCCTCTGTGAGACCCTGCCTCCGATCCTTCTATGCATAGCTCATAACCAGCCCTTGTACTTCTTCAGTTGGTTGTCAGACCAAGTTGAAGCCGGAAGCGAATCAAACACCACACGTCTGCCCTCGGTGCCACAACGGTAAGCACTGCCTCCTGTCGTTCTTCCGTTTGTTCCTAGAGCTCGTGGATCGCTATCTCCAGTTTCCGTCTTCCCTGCGAAGAAGAGTACCTGGTTTGAGTTTTTCTTCATACCGGTGATACCGCTCTCCAGGAAACGCATATTGATGTGCACCATTTGTCATTGGCAAGCCGTGATTGCTCAGGACGAGTACGTTCCTCTCTCTCTCTCTCTGACTTGTCCGGATCCTGCCTTATCGTCCAACAGCCGACCACCATCAGGTGCTGGTGCAGCCAGCAGCAGAGCTGATCCACGACCCCGCGCCGCTCAAGGATGGGATGCACCGAATCGACCTGGCTATCAGCCCGGTTATATCCAATCCGGAACCCTCAAGTAAAGGGGGGCCCTTGTTTCACAATGCTCTATACCTGCCTTCCTTTTCTTGTGTACTCCTATAACTTATTTGGTCCTCAACATGCCTGCTACATTTTGCTGTGCGATTGGAGCATTAGTAAGCTGGCTTGAACAAAGCCAAGCCTACTGCGGCGTAGTCGTTCGTCGCACACCGAGTTGCATACGCAGCCCTTTCTCTCCCTCGTGGTGTCATCTGGCTATTTGTCGTGCAAATGGACTTTGACTTTTGTAAGTGTACTACTTCTGATTGACTACATTAATAATCGACATGGGGCTAGTCTGTCTGCCGCTGATATGTGGGTATTCATGGTGCTCGGAGGTGTTCCTGTAGCGGCTGATGCTGAAATGTTCTCGTCCGGTGACAGTTGGTTGCTCAAGTTCAATTTCTCCCGACGAGGGACAACCTCACAGAGTCTGTCCCAACTGCCACAATAGTGAGTTCCTTGGGTTCCCGATGCCGGGGGTGGTTATGAAATGATGTCCCGGGAAAATACCAGTCTCGGTCACCAGTGGAAAGAAGCGTAACTGGTTCGAGCTCTGCTGCGTGCCCGTGATCCCTATGTCGAGCAGCCATGTTTGGATATGTTCGATTTGCAACTGGAGCGTGAAGACAAACCAGTACGCAGGCTCATCTTGGTCGTGCCACCGGGAAAATGCCCATTACTGCTTGACAGATTCGAACCGCAACTACCTGGCATGGCACCGCCAGGCACCTACCATAGCCATTACCCTCCACCAGGACAGCCTCCTCAGTCTGGCCCAGGTCCATCTTATCCTCCTCAAGGAGGGTATTACCAGAGCCACCCCGCATCCGGGATGGCATCATAGCTGTCAATGTACAATGTTAAGTAGTGTAGGGAATACATGCAGTTTGGGCAAGTACGGCAGGGGACCAGCCAATCAGGCGAGAGGGCCAAAAGCGGTCGGCCACGTGCACAAGAACGTAGCCACCTTTGGTTGTTTGACGCAGCCTTTCCTCTCTCTCAACGGCTCTACACCATTCGCTGTAGTCTTTGTCCCCACTTTCCTCCTCCTCACACACCATCATGCACACAAGTGAATACGATTACCTTTTCAAGCTCCTCCTCATTGGCGACTCTGGTGTCGGCAAGGTCAGTGGCAACCCCGCCCTCGTTCTCTCACACACAACTTCCCTGTATCTGACTCGACTCCTCAGTCCTGTCTGCTCCTCCGTTTCGCAGACGACACGTACACCGAGAGTTACATCAGTACCATTGGCGTTGACTTCAAGATCCGTACCATTGAGCTCGAGGGGAAGACGGTCAAACTTCAAATCGTGAGTCCACAATTCCTTTTTGCCAATGGCCACGAGGCACAACAAGTTGTTGGCCAAACCCTTGTTTTCGCCTGTCGCGTTGAGCTTAGGCTTGAACCCCTTGGTCTTATCCAACATATCCTGAGCTTTTACTGACGTTACCTGGAATCGTTCCACAGTGGGATACGGCTGGTAAGAAGAGCTTTTATTGGCCTTTCTCCGTACCCTTGCTTACAGACAAATTTAGGTCAGGAACGTTTCAGGACTATCACATCGTCCTACTACCGAGGCGCCCATGGTATCATTGTCGTCTATGATGTTACAGACAACGGTGTGTCTCTTTGACCATGGGCCACATTCACCCGCTGATCGCCTGAATTTTCCTTTGCAGACACCTTCACAAACGTAAAGCAGTGGCTCCAAGAGATCGACCGGTACGCGTCTGAAGGTGTCAACAAGTTGCTTGTTGGCAACAAGTCAGATTTGACTGGAAAGAAGGTCGTGGAGTACTCGGTCGCCAAGGTCCGTACGCTACAGCAAAAAGTCTACTATAGAAATGTTGGACCTAACGTACATTTCCAGGAATTTGCCGACCAACTCAACATTCCCTTCTTGGAGACCTCTGCCAAGAATGCCACCAACGTCGAACAAGCCTTCTTGACGATGGCTAAGCAGATCAAAGACAGGTGAGGTCTTTTTGATGAGCTATGATTCATCCGAACGACTCATGATTCTCTGTCTCGCAGGATGGGTTCCACTACTGCTCCATCGGGCGCCGCCAAGTCGACAACAGTTACACCTGGCCAATCAGTGCAATCACAGCAGTCAAACAGCTGTTGCTGAAGGATACCCTCTCATCCTGTTGTATGGCGTGTGTTGTTGATTCCTTCCCTTTGAGTGAGGTGCTGGAATTCTGCTGCTTGTTACACTTTTTTCCGCGCATACACCCACTACTGTATGGACCGATTCCCGCTTATTCACCTACCTGTTCTTTGTGTTAGTGCAGTCTCTGTCAACGGCCCAGTGGTAGTATCTGTGGTAATGTGTCGCCTGTGCGTTGAATAGAAGTTGCCGTTGCCCATCTGCGAAGCCGAGTGTTCTTCATGAAGGGTAGGCGTGCCGGCGAAACGGCTGGGAAGCTCCAACAGTATACAAGCTTAGATGTGGAGTAGTTCCACAGCACCCGCAACAGCAAGGACGGGTTGTTCGGTCTCTGGGCCTATTGCTCATTGAGCCGCCTGGCCGAGAGGCACTCGGTCAATGTGGACCCAAGTCTGCACACCAAGCAAGGATCCGCCGTTTCTATACTTGGTTATGGCCTTTGGGCGGGATGGGGGGGGGGGGCCAAGGTTGCTCGGTGCAAATATAGCCGGTAGGCGACGGTCCTGCTTGTCTTTCCAGAGCAGGTGGGGCAAATCCCGCTATATCAGGTGCTGTTCCAATAATGAGAAACCAGAGTGTTTTTCCCTTCTCCATCCGTCGCCACCTGCTCATTCGTGGAAGAGAAACTTCTCCTTCGGATTTTTGAGGATGTGAGGGAAGTTTTCGAGTACGCGGGGGTTGCGCTCATTGGTACTCCTTGGGGATCATTTCTTGACACTGTGGTGATGACTGGCCGGCGGACGTAAAGTAATGGCATTGTAGGAGGTAGGTAGGAGAGCGTATGTATATATCTTTTTTTTTGTTTTTTGGCTGATATAGATAGAGCAGTGACCACAATGACAGATTGATGATATCCCTGAGTGAGTGGATTGGGGGGCGGAGACCCTTGAGAGAAAGAGAGCCGCCCCCACATGAAAACCATGATTAATTGCAAATGTGAATATTTATTTCCGCGTAGAAGCCCCTTCAGAACGGGTGGTTTGCGTGGTCCTCTGAAGGTTTGGGATCGCTCACGGTTGTTCCCAGCGGATGCACATGATGCTGTTCTTCTGGCTTTCGCATGGGCATGGGGCCCTAGAAGAGATATCAAGTAGGATTAAACTCGTGTGTGTGGAAACCAATTGGGTTCCCCCAAAGATGAGACTTTTTGGAAATTGTGGACCGAGTCTTTGAAGATCCTTAGCCGGGGATCGTCGCAAACTACGGGATACTAGCGTTCTTAGTTTACTTTCCTTTGGTTTTCCTGGATTTGGAGATGGAGGTGCGTGATATACGGTACGTAGGAGAAGGAGATTAATTAATGAGATCGTAGAACCCTGAGTCGCCTGTCCACTCTTTGTTACTTGGTGGGCGGGCCAGAATGGAGAACAACGGAAATGGTAAAAACCCGCATGATGCACGATGACAGCTCACTTCAGCCACTCGACATGAATTACAAGCAACGCGGTCCGGCGAACCCCCCCCCCCCCCCCCCCTTCCCTTCCCCCTATTGAAGATTAGGTTCTCGAGCGCAGGCAGACGCAAACCCCGGTTTTCTCGTATGTATGTACACAAGAGCGACGATCCGTCAATTGCAATTATGTATGCAACTTGGGATTCCCATCCACGAGGCTAGCACACCGACAGGGTTATGCAATTCAAAAACGGGGGTTGACAAGCGCCATTGGACATACAAAACCTCCCCGACGAAATCTCCACTTGTGACTGTTTTGAATTGCAGGTTCTCGCCCTTCTTTCCGTTTTGGTTCTTTATTTTTTCTTTTAAGCTTGTCCGAAGTCAAAGGGGTTGCCCCAACATGTTGGCTCCAAGCCCCGTTTAAATGAATAGCATGGGGAACAACCATAATCTCATCGATGCTAAGAACTGGTCTGTAATAAGATAGCAGGCTTCTTAGATTCTTGTAGCTAGAAGCATCAGAAGGGAAGATTTAGTCCGGCGGCGCGATGTTGAGATTGAAAGACCTCATTTCCTCGATTATTTATCGTATTCGCACACACGCACACCTGGGTAGCTTGCAGGGAGCCATTCACGGCACTGCGGGATGCACCGCAGTTTAATGATGGCTGCTAGTTGCAACATCAGATATCCTCCAAAGGGGTGGGGAACGGAACGAGGTTCTCAAACAGTACATCATCATTATAGTACACAAACGAGCCTCATCATGGACCTACTTGCTCTAAACCCAGCTTCGCCGAGGGTATTCTAGCTCTCAGATGTGCAGGATCGCTTTTATGTTCCACCGGGCCATGGATTTCTAGTCTGTCCTCATCCTCATGCATCTAGGGTCAACCGGAGGGTTTGGTATGGGTTCAAGCCACGAACACGGCATGGACTAGCTGCTCCAGCGACGGGGGAATGGAGAACAGGGATATTTGAACATAATCGACACGTCCCATTGCTGTTACTACATACAAAGGGGAACCTGACGTCTGGATTTGTATTAATTGACGGGGCTGATGCAGTCACTGATGCCAGGAGTAATTGATCACTTCATTATTATTATTATTATTACTTGCAGCAAGGCTGGTGGCGGCTGTCCTGACACCTGATAAATAAATAAATATCAGGCCTTCAAGCCTTCAAACTTCAGGTGCGTCCCGGGTGGGTGTGTACGGCGCTAGCGAGACGGTTACACGGAGGTGTATCATCATGATAGTGATATAGATGCAACACCAGACGCTTCAACAACGCAATTGGCACCCACTTGGACACCGCGTGGGCGATTATCAGTATCATTGGAAGTGCAGCCTAGTGCAGCTACATACGGGACAGCGGTGACCATCGTGTTACTAGACAGGGGTTTGCTGTTTCCATCTCCAACGCAGCCCCGTTTGTAATCGCGGGCCTCAGGGTCAGACGGTGAAACGATCCCAACAGCCCGTACGTATCTCTTGTGCGCACAGCAGTACTACATACAGCAGTTTGGCAGGTCTCCGAAAGCCCAAAGTTGCAGAGGAGGTGCGTTCCCAAGTGAGCAGTTCGGACCAAAGTAGTATCAGAATAAATATATGCATTGTAATGACATCGAGAAGCGGTACAAATGATCTTGATATGATATGTGAATGGTTCGCCCGCGATGAGAACGGTATTCTATTATTGAAATCGGGTAGAATACAACGGCTAATCACAACACCGTGCGCGGGGGGTGCTAGCAATGGGTTGTGGGTGGGTAGTCTTGATGCGTGTTTGCTTCCCTGCGAGATGTCCGTATGGGGCACGGAAATGGATGCGACCGGTGGCCGAAGTATCCGAGCACCAAGGCCGAGGACGAAGTGAGGGGTTGGGGCATGTGGGCGGAAGGGCTGATGAAGCGATACTGTAAAAGAGTAGTTGGATTTGAGCCACAGAGTATGGAGGGAAGCATCATATGCCAACTGACCAGAAATGTTCAAGGGGCCCCTTGCCAAAAGTGACGTCAATCAAACTTCCACAATAGTGTGACACAAGAATCATCAGAAATGTCGTTGTAGCGATCTGCTATTGCTATGCCGTGTGCACGGGACCTGCTGTTTTGTGCGGCGAGACTGGGTAGGCGTGGAAGGATTTGACCAGGTACGAGTGAGGAGGAGGCGTTTTGCAGGTGTGACATCAGGCTGTTCATCAGGATCGCGCTTGCGTTTCGGCGCCTTCTTGATGTATGGAGGACGTGATAGGTCCTCATCAATATCAGGCAGATCGAATTGCAGGAAGGTCGGCGAGTGGTAGGGAAGAGGAATCGGGGCGACGAGGGGCGCATTACAGACGACATGAAGCGGAGCTGATTGGGGGCGGGTTATTGGGGTTAGCGGGGCATCGCTTGAGGACGAGGACGACCCCGAGGGAGAAGAAGGGACTGCGTGTGGTCAACGATTAGTGTAAAAGGAGGGGAAAATAAGAAGTAAAAGAAACGCACAGTCGAGGAGGGAGAGAGAGCAAGGTTGAGAGTGGGAGAGACGAGGGTTAGCGATAGAGGTGGTAGAGTGCCACCAGGGCAGGAGAGAGAGCTGGTCGGTGCCGATGGAGAGATGAAGTGCCATGGGGGAGGGAAGGGAGGGAGAAGAGAGAGGATGAGGCCATGACTGCTTATATTGGACTGGAGTGAGACTTGACAGAAGCGAGACGGAAACGCAGCAATAGCTGTGTTACGTAACTCGGTGGCGGTGACTTCTTTTCTTCATGTTCACCATGTCCACCATCCTCCACCGCTGCCCCACTCGTTTCTACTCCCACGCGGCTGCCCTTCCATACTTCGTTCCACGCAACGCCAATGACAACCTTCCAGTCTATTCAGACATTCGAAACAACGGCACACGCTACCTCGTACTGATTCGCAACATTGATGGACATCCTCATGTGCGCCGTATCCCTTCTCACCACCGATTTCCCCGCCTCCGTTCTGACATGCGTTGCACTGCACAGGCCCTCGCACAAGACCTCCGTGCGACCCTCTTCGGCCCTGCCTCCGGCACGGCTGCCCGTGCAAAAGTCGAGGTCACACATAATAAAAACATTCTCATCACCGGTGGGCGGTGGAAAAACGAGGTGACCGAGTGGCTGAAGGCACGGGGATTCTAGGCGTTTACATAGCATATGATACACTTGGTAAATAAACACCAGTTTTAGGGTTAGGTTTTCCGACTCGATCGATTTTTCTCTGAGTCATTTCTTCTCAAAGAAAAAAAGAAAAGAAAAGCTATTATAGTCTCTTCCACCTCCCATTACCTCTGACAATGACCACCCCTTCCGTTACCCCTATCCCCCAGAGTGCTGGTGGCGCTGCCATGTCCCTTGCCGCTCCCGCCCGCTCTACTCAGCGCGAGGCAGGGACCAGTCTCGGCACCTTCGGAGTATGTATCATTCGAGACAGCCCCATTTTATTCAACCCATGGTAAAACTTTCTACGCGTTGCAGGTCAAATCGGGTCTTGCGCAGATGCTCAAAGTCCGTTAACCTCGAGTGTTTTATCTTTGGTAACTAATATGGGTTGATGTCATTCTCTCCATCAGGGAGGTGTTATCATGGACGTCGTAAACGCTGCACAAGTGTGTCCGTTTCGTTTCCTGATATACTATCACTTCTAACGGTTTCGCCCCCCCGCAAGGCTCGTATCGCCGAAGAGGCCGGTGCCTGTGCAGTCATGGCACTCGAACGAGTGCCTGCAGACATCAGGGCAGAAGGTAACGCCATCCCCGCTGTCCAAATTCCTACTCACGTCAAACCTGATCAGGCGGCGTTGCTCGCATGGTAAGCCATCGTGGCAATTGGTGTGGGATCGCTTGAATGCAACTTGACCAAATTTAAAAAAAAAAATAATCCCTGTTAGAGCGATCCCCGCATCATCAAAGAGATTGTAGACGCCTGTTACCATTCCCGTGATGGCCAAGGTCCGAATAGGCCATTTTGTCGAAGCTCAGGTGAGCTAACACGACCCCTTGCGTCCCGATGGCGTGCTCCAACCATCCGAATGCCGAATAAATAGATTCTGCAAGCCGTCGGAGTGGACTATATTGATGAGTCTGAAGTCCTGACACCCGCGGACGAGGAGCATCATATCAATAAGCACAATTTCAAAGTCCCCTTTGTTTGCGGCGCTCGTAATCTCGGAGAGGCGTTACGTCGCATATCCGAGGGTGCAGCCATGATTCGCACCAAAGGCGAAGCTGGAACTGGCAATGTCGTTGAGGCTGTCCGCCATGAACGCGCAGTGATGTCCGAAATTAGAAAAGCTAGCTCGATGAACGAAGAGGAACTTTACACTTTTGCCAAGGAGATCCAAGCGCCTTTCCATCTATTGAAGGAGACCGCGAGACTGAAGCGTCTACCCGTTGTAAATTTTGCTGCTGGAGGAATTGCTACTCCGGGTAAATACGCCTCTCTTTCTTTCTTTCCACAGGGAAAGATATTGATGATTCATTTCAGCTGACGCCGCTCTGATGATGCACCTTGGTTGTGACGGAGGTATGTGTGCTTTTTTTGGTCCTGTCTCCGCTCATTCATTGATCAAATGTCGTTCAGTTTTCGTCGGCTCTGGTATCTTCCATGTCAGTCTTCCTTGGCCTCTGATCAATGCTGAGGCCGACGTGTGTTAATCTATTCGCCTTTTTTGTTTTGGAATAGTCTTCAGAGCCTGCCAAGCGGGCTCGTGCCATCGTCCAAGCCGTATGTTTTATCTCGTGGTATACTTATCTTTGGTTCTTACCTTGGAAATCAGGTAACGCACTACAACAACTATAAACTCCTCGCCGAGGTTCATAGCTTTTTATGTTTGGCGGATTTCGGTTGCTAAGATACTTGTTTCGTGTAGGTTTCGGAGGATCTGGGCCCCGCAATGGTTGGCCTGACTATGTATGTCTTACTCCTGTCCGTGCCGGCAAGTCTAATACCGCCCCCTTTTCTCCAGAGACAAAAATCTCAAGGGCGGAGAGTATGCTAAGCGTGGGTGGTAAAAGGCCTCGTGTCTCCTGATCGCCGCAGGACTCGATAAGAAAAACAGTCTATTGAAGGAGGATGATTGGACACTCCTTTTCTTTTGTATCTATTTCAGCCTCTTGTATCTTTCCAACCTGTGTAGCTCCGTTCGTTGTTCTTATTATGAATATATTTGTGTGCACACGAGGGTACACGCTGCCGACATTCAGTGCTTCTGTCGTGACCTGTGACGTCATGGAGCGTTGATATGTAGTCCCACTTTTTGATGTTTTTTGTTATTTAGTATTTCCCCTCTTCACAAGGAACCATGACATCTAAATTCCTCTCGAGTCCTACCACCCAGAAACAAAAACATGACCCAAACCAGGAATTGAAGAATTTCTTGTCGGTAAGGAAAGAATGATATGTCATTCGTCATTTTTGTTTACCATCGCCAACCAACTTGCTGTGTCGTGCGTGTGTGCGTTGCTGACGTGACTTGGGGTGTCATGGGTAGCGTGAACCCAAAGCACGATATACGTTCGACAGCGACCGGGATAGTTCGGAGTCGGAGTTGTGTCGACAGGGACCAGATTATGACTCTGAATGCATTACGGTGAGTCCCTCCCCCACCCCAACACGCGTGCTTCTTGTATTCTTGTTTTGCGGGGTATCTGATCTATTGGCCTGTAGATCAGGATGAACTCAAGACGGTTGTTTGAGGCTATGCAGGTGAGTACCGAGTGGTTGCTCTCAGGGTGTTGGAGATCAACGGACGTTGGAATGGTAGGAGCACGGGTTCTTTTGTGCGTTGCCTTCCAACCCAGAAGAAACCCATATGGAGTGCAAGCCAATGCCACAAACATGAAGAGCAGTCTGGAGCAAGAGACAAAGTCTTCCACATCACAATGGTGCAAGTTGGGAGAAAATAGAGCGGTACAATACAGGCAATGCAATTAATCGTCCTTGAATATCCATATTCCAAACCCCACCGCAAAGCTACTAGTCATTAGCCAAGTCCGACTGTGTGGCGTCGATCCCTAGCATCCCGTGCTTTGCCTTTTCCAACTGAATATCTGCAATTTTCTTACGGTTCTCAGCCATACGCAAGTCGATCGTCGCCATGTCCAGCTCATGCAATGCGCGACGGGTGCTTCTTGAGATTTGGTCGTAGTCTTTATTCCTCTGTACATGGTGAGATTGGAAGCGGGTGAGCTTGAGAAGAGTTCAGACCAAGGCAGGGTTGTATAAAGCGGGGAGAGAGAAACTCACGTCAGCGTCAAGTTGCCCGACGCCATATCTTCCCTTTGGACCTGGATCATACGTCATCCCTTGTCTCCAATCGAGCTGCTCCGTCGGTATACCTTTCGAAGCCTCTTGCATTTGTGCGGCTTGTTGAGTTTGCTCCATGGGTGTTCCAGGGCCTTGTGGCCGGCGGCCTGCGCGAGGTCCAGTTGGGTACATTGGCCCAGATGATAGTGTAG
Source organism: Lepiota brunneoincarnata (assembly GCA_023014365.1). Taxonomy (NCBI): domain Eukaryota; kingdom Fungi; phylum Basidiomycota; class Agaricomycetes; order Agaricales; family Agaricaceae; genus Lepiota; species Lepiota brunneoincarnata. The sequence goes on from JAEBUN010000005.1 coordinate 1,911,468, forward strand.
GCGTCGAGGATTGGTTTCTCGGTCCTTTGGGGGGTGACTTTGAGCTTTTGCGCCACTGAGCCGTCATTCCACGAGGTCCTTTAGGCGGTGAGGGTGATCTTCCACGCGTTTCCGGTTTGGGCGTGGAAGAAGGTGCCCCAGTGACTTCTGTCTTTGCAGATTCTTCTCTAATTTGTTCTGTTCTGGCAGGCACTTCCTTTGATTCTGGCCCGACTAGAAGATCAATAGAGGTAGATGTCATTGGTTGTTGATCTTGTAGAGAAGGGATAACTAGCGTTGTCGGATTGGGGGTATCCGTCCTCGCCGCGGGTATGTCTGTGACTTCGAGCGCGACCACCGCGAGTTCATTGTCTAGCGGAGAACTCGCGGAAGGTCTCGGAGGAGGCTTGCCTGTTGTTCTGGGCGACAGTGGCTGGGAAGTGAGAACAGGAGAAGCAGGCTTTTCTTTGGTGCTCGGGGGCAGAGATTTGTCATGCCGGCGGGGAGAACGGGAATATGCGCGAGAGCGAGAACGAGCATGTGATCTGGAGTGTGGACTGTCTGAGATAGAGTGATTTCCCAGTTTAAGTCGTTTGGGTGGTGGGGACTTTGGGACAGGGCTGCGACTTCGGGAGGAAGCTCGAGGGCGGCTGCGTGATGAATATGCTCGTCTGCGAGGAGATCTTGTCCGCGAGCGTGACTCCCTCGGGGACCTTGACCGAGAGTATCTTCTGGGCGAGCGAGGACGACGCGCGCGAGCGGGTGATCTAGACCTCGAGCGATAGCGGGATGGGGATCTTGAAAGACGACAAGGAGATCTCGATGACCTACGGTAACTGGAGTCTAAGGTTGAGTGGCGGTGAGCTAGCAGTGACAATGAAATGACTGAGGTAGACACAGACCGTACCGTCTTGGCCTGAATCTATCATCATCACGTCGCCAGTCAAAGGGTCTGTCTCGACGGTCCGAGTCCCGCCAATGGTCGCGTCGCGGTGGATCACGACGCCGGTCAAAAAAATCTCTATCTTTTTCCCAGTCTCTGGGAGGCCTGCGAGAGTCGTAGGAAGCTATGTAACTGTCTGGTTCGGCTCTGGTGCGTGGAGTATAGGATCTATTACTGTCGGGGAGACGGTCACTACGGTAGTGTGCTTGAGCCATTGGTCGCGCGGTGATGGCTGGATCGCGGCCATCTTGTCTCCTGTCGTCCTTGACTGGAGACTCTGGCTTGGGAGGCAGACTTGCCATGAGCGAGAAGAGAGCGAGTCCCTTGTTTGGCTGTAACAAACAATGGCTACCTTGCATCCACTCGCCTCCCTTGCCCAGATCGAAAACACTCCTTCCGGAGGCGATGGTATCCCTTCGGACCTCGAGGAAGACCTTCGTGCCTATGGTTGTAAGTTCATACACCAGGCAGGCATCCTGCTCAAACAGTACGTTCTCCGATGATTACTTGCCGGGTAAAACAGCCTCAGTTCCGAGAATTAGGAAACAGGTTGCGGTCGCTGCGGCTCAGATCCTCTTCCAGCGATTTTGGTTTGTGAGCTCATTGAAACAGTTTGGAGTAGGGGTGTGTTAGGGGTCCTTATTTGCTCACGCCGGGCTTGAAGTGTTTTTTTTTTTTATCTGCAGGACGTCGGGATGGGTGCACTGTACCTGGCGTCGAAACTCGAAGAATGCCCGCTACGAATGAGGGATCTGATCAATGTTTACGATCTGCTACTCCAGCGTGCTGCACACACGATTGGGCCCAAGTCAGACGTCCCATTTCAATATTTTCCAATGTCGTACTTTGGCAGCACATTCTATGATCTCAAGGACGCGCTCGTTGTCGCCGAGATGCAGATACTGAAACGGCTCGGGTTCAATGTGCACGTGGTGCTCCCTTATGGTACTCTGATCAACTACCTGCAGGTGCTTGGTTTGATTAAGCATGAGGGAGCGTGCGCAAAGGCATGGGGTTATCTCAATGATGCGCAAGTGGCATTCGGCTGTTTTTTCGTTTTTGATATTTTTGGTGGCTGACTCTGACTGGGGAAAGCAGGTTCCAAACACCCGTGTATGCGCTCTATCAAATACCGACAATCGTCTGCGCAGCGATTCTGCTCACGATACGGCATCTAAATGTCTCTCTTCCTAATAGTTGGTGGGAACTGTTTGATACGCCTTGGGAGGACATGTGGAGTGTGTGTGGGTGTGTTGTGCGACTGTACCGCGAGAGGACGGAGGAGGAGAGGAAGCGGGTGATGGGACTGATAACCAAAAAAGAAGTGCGGCGGTGGGTAGAAGACAAGCAGCAGTAGTCGATGATCACGTGTACATTTCTACCCTTGTTTGGCTACACTCACAAGTATGCTCGACCACTGCTCAATATCCCACAAAGGTATGAAACTCGTCATCCTAAGCGGTCTTTATCACCACCCCCTCATCATGCCCAAGGCGGTCTCGTCCTATGGTCACGCTCATTCGCCCCAGAGGCTGCACACCTTGCATCTTCCCCCGCCTCACCAGTCAACTCATTAATTCGCGAAGCACTGATTGAAGGCCGGACAACAGACGAGAAATACGAAAAAGATGGATATGCAGTCAAGTGGACCTTTGTCAACGACCTCGAGCTCATATTCGTCGTGCGCCTCTTGTTTCATTGCAGTCCCAGCATCAGCGCCATTGACCACCTTGAGGTTAGGTTGCATATCAGCGCATCCTCCAGTTGACCTACGTGGACGAACTCCTGCTCGCTTTAAAAACCTTGTTTGTCAAGTACTATGAACCCTTTCTCGCCGCTTTTGTTGCCTCTCTCCATGCGCTCAACACTGCCAAGGCCACAGCCCTTCACCCAACATCGTGGAATTTCGTCAAGGCCTTCGATAAATGGGATGGCATTTTTGATAGTATACTCCGTGGGCTAGAGGACAAGGTGAGCGGCCTTTGTCTGTGATTTTCATTGTCGGCTTATCCTTGAATCAAGGATCGGAGGTCCCGTGGACGACCCACCTTCCGGTCCGTGCCTATACCCGTGGAGACGCCGCCCTCTGATGATCAGAGTACCGGTGAGTTTTATTCCCCTCATACGCTAAAGTGGTTCGGCTCACAGCTTCCTCAGAACCTTCCGTAGATGTGGATACCCCGAAGGACGAACAAACCATCGCCCGCAATCTTGAGGTCCTCAAGAGTAGATTGCGTGGTCGAGGTGGAAGGCGTGGAGGGAGAGGTGGGCGGGTAGTGGAGGCGTGGGGAGGGCGAGAGAGTCAGTCCAATTCCGAGTATGCCCTTTGTCTTTTCTTGTTCCCAGTCACATGAGTGCTAATCTTTTGGTGGGTATGCAGCTCGGAGACGCAGGGAAAACGCAAGAGCAAAGCTAAAGCTAAACGAACATGGGGAGATGCCCAACCATCCGAGGTGGACATGAATGCCTTGGACTATAGCATAGACAAGCCTGGCTACAACAATGAAGCAGACGGAGATGCAAGTAACTTGGAAGACCTCCAGTTTCTTGTCGACAGCTCGTCTCTCGGTACAAGGAACCGCGATGGGTTGTACGAAGTCAGGGACTGGGAGTTTTCCAATAGCAGCAACGATGCAGGCATCCTCGCCGATGTCGTCAAGCCGTTGGATAAGGGCTCATCATCCCCACTAGGAACCCTCGGGTCCCTGTTTGCACGCCTTACGGGATCAAAAATTCTCACCGAGGCCGATCTCATGCCGGCCTTAGAAGGAATGAAGCAGCATCTCATGAAGAAGAATGTTGCGAAGGAGATTGCGGAAAAAGTTTGTGAAGGTGTGGGGGAAAGTTTGGTCGGCAAAAAGGTTGGCGGCTTTGAAAGTAAGATTCTGACTTTTTCTTCCTTGTTTTGTCAACCATGCTGATAACGACTTTCTAGCAACGACCGCTGCTGTTCGGAAGGCACTCTCAACGTCCATCACACGCATCTTGACACCAAAGACCTCTACCGATCTCCTTCTTTCGATACGCACCAAGCTATCGTCTCCCTTGCCTTCGACGCAACAGCGTATGCCTTATAGCATCACTTTTGTTGGCGTCAATGGTGTTGGAAAGAGCACGAATTTGTCCAAAGTTTGTTTCTGGTTGATTCAGAATGGACTTCGTGTGCTGATCGCCGCCTGTGATACATTCCGGTACGTTGGGTTTCTCCTTGCCCAGGGATTCACGGAGTGGATACTTATCGTGTTCTCACCCCCTTCATGGGGATGATTGATGTTTATTAGAAGCGGCGCCGTTGAGCAGTTGCGTGTTCACGTCAGGAATCTGAGCATGTTGGGTGTGAATGGTGCCGCTGACAGCAAGGGCCGCGTGGAGTTGTACGAGAAAGGGTATGGAAAAGACGCGGCTGGAATTGCTCGTGAAGCCATTACATATGGTACGTTCATTCTCTAAACTTTGTGGAGCGGTGTGATTGGATCCCTCGAAATATAGCTCGGGATAATGATTTTGATGTCGTCCTGATTGACACCGCCGGTCGTATGCAGGATAACGAGGTGTGTCAGGGATCTGGCGCTCTGATCTCAGTATGCATGCTAACCTAGGAATCAATCAGCCGTTGATGCGAGCGCTTGCCAAGGTGAGGTTCCCAAGCACGCATCATTACAGACAATTCATCACTCGCACGCACAGTTGGTCGCGGTGAACAATCCAGACAAAATCATCTTCGTTGGGGAGGCGTTGGTTGGCAATGAAGCTGTTGACCAATTGACTAAGTTTGATCGTGCATTGCGCGATTTCTCGTCTGCCTCTGGCGTTGGGAAAGGGCGTGGTATTGATGGCACGCTTGTGACAAAGTGGGACACCGTCGATGACAAGGTCTGTTTTTACTTTTCTTTCTAATGATCCGATATGTCATCTGTTGTCGGCTCCTGTCTCTACGCGTCTCCTTACCCCCCAGCGAACCCTCTTATATCCTTGCTTCCCCCCCTTCCATTTTATATAACTCTTTCTTAACCTTGATCTGATACATCTGTGTTGTCTTAGGTGGGAGCCGCTCTATCCATGACATATGTCACTGGGCAGCCCATCATTTTTGTTGGGTGTGGACAGGTATGTTCTGCTTCTATTTGATCCCTCGACAAATTTGATTCTCATTTTATTCTGCAGACTTACACAGATCTGCGTCAGCTGAGGGTTGCAAACGTTGTCCAGGCCATCCTGAGTGATTAACCGGGGGTAGCGATAACTACCTGTCTTTGTTTGTAGCGGCTGTTTCATCACCGATCCGTTTCACGATCTTGCGTTTTGTTGTATGAATTCATTAGCAAAAAAAAAAAAAACACAATTGGGTTGGCAACGCGTAGTTCCTATCTGCAGATATTAAGAACGGTTGTCCGCGCGTATGTCAAGAAACACCCGCCATCTCCAAGAGGAGTCAATCACACATCTGTACAACAATCGTGATAGAAAGACAGCGTGCAAAGGAAGAGAATAAACATAAGAAACAGCATGAAGCCAAGTTATCCACAGCAGCTCGTCAAGATTGCATGCGCAAAAAGATAGATGGTGGAAAGATACAGCAAATGAGAGAAGAGATATACACAGGTTCGCGGTAAATGGGAATCGGGTAGGAAGCGAGGAGGGTCCGCGTGTACAGTTCTCAATATCTTGAGATATGACCATGAAAATAAGTTATAACGGATAGGATAGGACGGTTACCCCCGCGAGATAAATGCATCGAAAAGCAGATCGGCAGCTTTATTGCATTGAATCACGAGGCGGGAATTGGAAAGTCCCTGTGCCAAAGGGTATACGACGTCCACTGGGTGTCGTAGGAGTACCTGGCGCGGACCCCTGCGTGGCCCCAGGTATAGGCGTGCTGTAAAGCACCTCACCTATTTCAACGGGCGGGGGCGGCGGCGGCGCTAGTTGCGGGTGCTGGGCGCGGAGATCAGGCAGTTTTTCATCTTTGAACTGGCCCATACCCGCATGCTCCTTTTCCGAGAGCATGCCTTGACCGGAGTCAGTGCTAAGACCTCTGAACTGGACCTGTCCAGCAGCACCTTTGCCAGTACCGCTGTAGCCCTTCCCGAGGGTGCCAGCACCCATCGGGGCGCCGCCTGCACTGTTTCCGAAACCCGCACGGGCGAAGGGGTACGCGGCGGCAGAGTGGGCGAGGAACTCGGCGGAAGGTGCGACGCGGCTCTTGCGTCGCCGTCTGTAGAAGACGAGGGCTACAGCGAGGAGGAAGAGGAAAAATAGGACACCAAGGACTCCTCCGGCAATTGCGCCACGGTTAGGACGGTGGCTCGTGGCGGCTTCGGGGGTGATAGATGCAGATGCGGATACAGATATTTGTGTTCTGGTGCCAGGGCTAAAGCTGAAGCCAGTGGAGTGGACATCGAGACCACCAGATGCGGTGGTGAGTACCGGGATGGGGGATGTTGTTAGGTCTGTTGGGCGAATCTGAGACGTCGACGGTGCCTATGTAGAGGGTTAGATTTATCGCATAAGGGTGAGACTTGACGACTTACTTGTGTCACGGCGAATGGTAGATGAGATTTCGCTCGAGCTAGTTTTTGATACCTGGCTGCTGATAAGGCCGCCTGGGCCGCCCGGAATATCTGTACTTCCGTTGTTTGTGGTGGGCTGCGGGCTGCCTTCCTGAGGGGGGTTGTTGTTGATTTCCCCGCCGCTATCTCCGTCGTTCTTTACCCCACCATCTCCCCCGTGTTGACCATTATCTCCGTGTTGACCATTGTCTCCCTGTTGGCCATTCTGTCCCTCTTGACCGTTCCCTCCTTGATGACCATTCCCTCCGCTGTGGGAATTGTTCCCCTCGTTTTTGCCATCGTCATCTTTGTTATCCTTGCTGTTACCGCCATTACCAAATTTATGACCGTTTCCATTAGGGCTATCATGACCAGATTCAAGTATTGCTTCCCCGGCCTTTTTCAGGCCATCCACAATAATATTTCCTAGACCCGGGGACCTTCTGGAGTGCCTGGGGAAAGAGTGCCTGAAAGCCGAGATGGGCATGGCGATAGGGAGCGGGAGAAGAAAGTAAAAGAGCGTCGATGATTATAAAGAACGTTGAGCAAGATTGCACATGAGAGAAAGAGTGAGAGTGAGAGTTTCTTCTTTCTTTGTTTCCAAGGTGGACTCCCCCATTAGGAATACGCACATAACACATCACGTGCTTTGTATGTTTCGCTCTTTCCGACTCTCACTCCGTCGACTCCATGTATCTGCTCCCACACCCGCCATGAGGGTCGTTCCTGTTCCCGTCCGTCAGGACAACTATGCCTATCTCCTCATCGACAGCAGCTCCAACAAGGCTGCTGCCGTCGACCCCTACGATGTCCCCAAAGTCTCCGAGGCCGCTGATCGTCTTGGCGTTTCTATCGTCGCGGCCCTCACCACCCACCACCACCACGACCACAGCGGTGGAAATAGCGTCTGTCTCTTTCTCCTCCCTTTCCTAAATTTGCCTCTTGAGCTGAATCGGCCGTTCCTCAGGACTTCGTACGTGATCACTGTGCTTCCAATTGACATATCAATCAACCACCTCTCCCGTCTTACAAGGCCACGAAGTATCCAGGCGCACCCATCTACGGTGGCAGTCACCAAGTCACCAAATTGTCTGCTCTCGTCAAGGACAAGGACCAGTTCAAAATCGGAAATAATATCCATGTCCAGTATGAGAACATTCATTATGTTTGTTTAGCCGGTTAATATCACATCTCCATAAAGGTGCTTGGCGACGCCGTGCCATACTCAGGATTCCATCTGCTACTACGTAACAGACCCAACAAACGACACATACCCGGGCGGCGTCTTCACAGGCGACACCCTCTTCATTGCCGGTTGTGGCCGCTTCTTCGAGGGCACCGCCGAGGAAATGCATCGTGCGCTCACCTACCTTGGTTCCCTCCCAGACAAGACAACTGTCTACAACGGTCACGAATATACGGCCGACAACTTCGCATTTGGGCATCACATAGAGCCTGACTCTCCGGGAATGGCTCGTCTTGCACAATTTGTCAAGGAGAATGACGTCACTACCGGCAAGACCACCATCGGTGACGAGAAAGACTGGAATGTCTTTATGCGCTTGGACTCGCCCACCGTCAGGTAGCTCGTCCCTGCCCGCACAAACGCCACTCAACTTACCCTCTGTGCTCGTAGGAAAGCAACGGATGCTGGGCCCAGCACAACGGTTGCGGACGTCATGAACTCGCTGAGGAACCAAAAGAATAATTACAGGGGGTAGCGTTCGTTTTTAGTCACTGGTTGCAATTCTGTTTCCCTGACACTGCTTGTGACAGGCAACCACCACGACTGTGAGCTCACTGGAGTGCAGAAAAATATGACGACTTGTGTATTTAGTAGCCCAACAGAGTACTTAGTAACATTGTATTATGTTCTTGTGTCGCAAACAGCTTCATTTTAGCCTAACCCTACCGCTTTGGAGACAGCAGCACGTGCATAAGGGATGTAGGAGAGTGTGTACCAGGTGTATGCGAGGTATTCGACGATGACAAACACTAGAAAGAGAGGATCAGTTCAAACAACGGCAAACCAGCAGGAGAGTTAACAAACCCAAACACAGGATCTGGCGGGGGAACACATCAGTCACTCGCTCGTAAGTAGGAGGAGACGAGACACCCACCTCGCTGTGAAGAACAAAGGCGGCAACGAAGACGAGACCAATAGAAGCAAGGAAAACGATAGAGGCGACGACTCGGATAGGTTTGAACATCTATATTCTGATGTCAGAGATATGGCCTTGGCGCAAGTAGAGGGCTGACGTACCAGCCTCAGTTGTTTAAAGAACTGTGCCAACGAGAATTAGCACGACAAGTGAGAAACCATGGAATGTACGCACGCCAATGAGGAAACCAGTGCCGATGAGCGAAATGACGGTACCGAAAACATAGAGAACTTGCGAAGAAAGATTCCGTTAGGTATTGAAAAGCGCAGCACGGGGACCGTTCCCTTGCTCACCTGCAAAGCTTCCCAGCTGTCCAAGGAAGAGGACAATAGACCCCAACAGACTCAGCAAAAATCCAATTGCGAGGCTGCATGCCACCATACGACGAACGCCAATAGTTAGTTGATACCACGACGACTGAGAAAGAGCTCTGCTCACCAAGCAATAAAACCATACAATCGAGTCGTCCTCGACAACCCTAGAAACTTGAAAGCCGAATCTCCTTCAAAGAACTGTGTTTCGGGAACGACGCTCCCGGCTTCGAGGTTGAACCATCCTTTACTCGGCATATTCTCTTATTCCTCTCTCTGTTTATTGACACTACCCGTTTGCACTACAGCTGTTGTGGAATTTGTGTGTGCAACAAGAAGCGTCAGAACTAAAACGTGCTCCTTGAAAAGTGAGTCTGAGCGCTACCCTTGAGTACACAAATATGAATGCCCTGCGAGCTGTATCTTTTTGAGGGTGCGCACAAAGATACGTGCGTGCTGTCCCAGCAGCGAAAGTTGAGGTGCCAGCGACGATAGGTGAGCGATGGCGGTGGCAGCGGTAGCGGTGGTAGTAGCAGGAAGAAGCGAGAGGCCTGAGTAGGATATGTAGACCGTAGCGTGTTGTGCTGTTACCGCGTGTAACATCACCTCAGCGCTCAAAGCCTTGCGCATCACAAAATCACGCACGGCTCTGTTCCAATCTCCCTCAACATTGAACGTTGAACAAACAGCATACATAGTAGATATAGCAAGAATACAGATAACGACAAGAAAATCACGTAGCACATACATGTGAAACAAGTCCGAGACTTCCTGGGGTGTGATAACTAAACAAAGTACATCCTGTCTTTCATCCTTTCGCTGACCTGGCTGAAGTGGGCCCGGAAGTAGTCCAAATGAGACTCGGTGTCGTCCTCGCCACTGACTGACGAAATTGAATAGTCTCCGACGGATTCATCGAAATGGAACTTGGCTCGACGACAAACGAGCTGTTGCTATCGTTAGTAACCCTGGTATCGTGACTGCCCGTGGCGCAACTCACGTCGGCATCTGAAGTGAAAGTGAGCAAGCATGTGTAATGTAGCGGGGAAAGTACTCACAGTAAACAGGGGCAGGGATTTTCACAGATCTAGTGGATCGCGAGTAGCAGTGGCACAGAGCATAGCTTCCAAACATTCAGTTTCATATAGCTCTTTTTCGAACCTGATATCAGAACTTACGCAAGATCTTGCATCCTAGTAGTCAACGGTCGATCGGTCAGACGGAGTTGACATACATGAACAGTGGGGATCAGACATACGCATCCATCGGAATCCCGATAGCGTTACGCAAAACCGTATAGTGGCTAGGTATCGACGCTAGAGATGGTGCTCAGGTACGCTCCACCTTTCATTAAATTCCAAAACTCACTTCCTTTTAGGCCAGGTTGGGATTGAAGATAGAAGTCGCAAAATCGCGGGTGAACAACGTCTGCCATTCGCCATTCTTTAAGAACTTCCGCCGTTAAGAATCAACCTGCACGCACCATTGTCGACGACAAGGCCTGCTGGGAAATTGCCATTCCCTTGATTGTCGATAGCATTTTGGGAACGGGGGAAAAACCTGACATGATGACGCTTCCCTACTACCAGATATGTCACCTTGGGCCACGCATTCATGTTTGAATAGAAGCTTGGGAGTACCCCTACAGGACGTCAAGCTGGATAAGGATAGCTCGAGCTTTCAGGACCTACCCCTCATTGCTTTCATTTCGTGTGTTTCCACATTCGAAAACTCTCCTTCGGAAACCCCATCACGGAAAATGATAATACTCCGCGGAAGAAGCCTCGAATTCTTGGAATGGAAATTCCCCAATACCTCCTGAAGGCTTGTGAGTGGCTGCCGCCGGGAGTGTACGAGCAGGCATACCCTGAACATGTCGCCGAAATCTTCAATCATCTCAACCCGAGACGACTGTACTCTGATGGACGCCGCATATCGACAGCCATCCTTATCAAATGAGCCAACCATCGAAGCAATAGAAGGGAGCTGGCTTCCAGGCCCCGGGTGACTGACATCGGCACCTACGGAGCCTCAATATATTGATCCCAGTCGAATTTTGGGTGCCTTACCGATGATTATGAAGGGCCCTAATTCGGCTAGTTGAGAGAGAGCCACAGATTTGGCTGTGAAGTTGATTCCTCCCATCTTGGGGTTAATCCTGTTGCCTCAAAATTTAGAGAGATACATTATATTAAGTTCCAGCGCTCACTTAAGAATGAGATTGTTCTGATACTGATTCACTTTACGCGAAGACACGTTCCTGGCCAGATTGTTGCTCCATCGCTGCAACAAAATCAATACCTAGCTGTCCAAGAAGAGTAAGTCCATACCACACACTGGGTGGCGACACCTTGCGCGATGTCGCCGAACCTCTTAATCTTGCAATATTGTGCTTCGGCAGGATCGGGAAGGATTGCAAGCATTAGTTTGGGGTCGTGTCGGGTCCGCAAAGCAGTTATTTCCTACTCTTCAATGAGCCAGGTTAGTGGGAAGTTGATTGTTCCTTCTTACTCTAAGAACGTCAGCTTGGGCGCCACGTCTCTCGACGGCCATTGGCTTGTCCACGCGTATCCCTTGGATTGGGTGAGAGAAGGTCGTAATGAGATTGGGGCAGCGATTACCTAGGGTTCGCATGGCACTGATCAGTTCTTCAACAAAATACTGAAGTTGACCGGGGTCGATGTTGGCGAAATCGATGACGATCCAACTTTGAATGGCTGCTGGTTGAGCCAGCTGCTGCCTCATAACATCCCAGACACCAGGTCGTCGGGCCTGACTAGCTGTCAACCCAAGTACACCTTTGCTTGTTAAAAAGTACATACTAATTTCCTTTCCGATTGTCCTGCGAACATGATTGATGGTGACGAAAGGATTCTACCTCCAACGAGCTCGGGGTTGGCGTCCACATGTATCCCAGCGTTGACAAGGAACGGAGAGTTGGAATATTCAAAATGACCAAAAGCCCTGCTGATTTCTGATGCGCGCCGGCCTGGGTCTGGAGGAGTGAACGTCAGGGCCTCTCGGACCACCTCGGGTGTTGCACGGTTCTGTATTCTAGGTCAACCATGATCAGACCTCTTGAATGCATTGCTGCTACCTTGTATAGCTGTTCAACAGTCAAACAACAAGTCACCGGAAACACGTCCTTTTGTATCTTGATACCCAAAGTCGAGGGGGCGATAGAAATGTTGTGTATTTCCTTGAAGTGTTGCTGAGGGAAAAAGTGTTATTCCAGCCCTAACATACATCTCTGTATGACGTCGACGCACCGCGACGGTGACCGTTTCTCCACTCCTGTCGAAACTGATCGCGCCCGCGTCTTTTACTAGGTCTTTTATGGGCTTAGGAGGTTTATGTTGATGCTTTCCTAAATTCACTTGAACCTTGACACCTTTAAGGAATTGTCTGAGCTTCGAAAACTGATCAGGTCTCAAGTGCCTGAGGTCCCGCGGGTTTCGAAGTTTCAGGAAATTACCGCATATCATTTCGAGTTCACCCGCCGGAAGTCTTCAAGAGAATTAGCCCATGCTTCGGGAAAGGGGTAAGGATGCGACGCACACAACCCCTATGGTAACGTCCACATTGATGATGATTCGGTCGAAAGCTGGACGGACACTCCTGTAAGGGAGGAATTAACATCCTGCCACCCTACTCTTTGAGCAAACCCACTGGAAATAGCCACGCCATAACTCAAGTGGCGTGATGGAGGCCGGTTGCTCTGGGAATGTAGAATTTAGCAGCTACCAATGGCATGATTGTGGAGAGGTACTTTTCTCGCTCTTGACGAAGATGCTTTTTGCGTTGGATAAAACACCAGCCTTTCTGATAGGAATGGCAAATTTGAGGGACAAGCAAAGTAGTGTGGCGTGTACTCACTGTTTCGGCGTGGCTTGGACGAAAACATTCAGCATGTTCAGGATAAGGTTCACCTGATTTTCGTCCTCAGGACTAAGTCGCTGTGTGTTTACGTAGCGTTGCAGTATCCTGTGCGGATTAGTTTTGAGTTATGACGAAGTAACTCTCAGACTCTTCAAGTGCCCTCACCCGAAGTTAATTTCATTGACGTGTTTCATGTGGACCTTGACCTCTCGCTTTTTTCTGTCCTGGTCAGGATTTTGGTCCCAAGGGACGATGAACTATTGCTGGCTTAGGCTTGGTTCATGGGACCTAGAATGGGCCTTACTGTCTGCTCTGCAAAGTACCTTGTCGGAGCGAATAAGTTCTTCTTCCCGTCGAAGGCTGGAATTGGTTAAACCAAGTGTGCCTCAAAGGTGGCCTGCAGAACACTTACCAGCACGTCGATTAAACACTCCCGGATTATTTGACTGGACACGCATGATGATTTCGTTATTTTTCTTCGACCCTATCTTACGGTCGCTGGAGAAAGTTTGCCAAAGGGGTGTGATTACTTCATTACTGCGGGTCAGTGCGCGGCTATCTTATAATGTACGGCAGTTGATAATCTCACCAACTGATATGGGGTACTGGTTAATGGGTTACTTCAAGTTCGGAACTGATCTCAAACGCACCGTCATAATGGTGCACGACTTCGGTAGGAAAGTGCATGCGGAACGAGTTTGTTTGAACTTCAAGAGGGGCACCATTGGCATTGAGATGCCTGAGCCTAAGGTCACGCTCGACAAACGCCATATCTCTCAGTGCACAAGAGGAGCGGGGATGGTAAGAGAGTGCAGGGGGGACTGCTGGACTTGAGGCGCTTTGGGGCCAGAAACAGGAAGAATAGTGTTTATAGAGGAACAAGGCAGCAGGGAGCCACTGGTATAACAAGTTGAGGATCGCCCACCACAAGACTAGAGGACGCGTGGTGTAGCACCAGAGGGCGCGTGGTGGGAAGTCTTCAACTGTGTTGTGGCTCGAACCAACATACGATAGTCCTTAAATGGATGGCGTTATCGTGGTAATCTGATGGTTGCGTCGGAGTTGTAATTCACATGTTGAACGCTCTGAACACCTGACCGCGTAGGAGCTTCGAATACGCCACGTGTGGCCCAAGATGTATCCAGTCAGTCTTATCGCAGGACACAAAGAAAGCCAAAAGTAATCATGTCTGGCATTTTTCGGAAATGGAGCATACAAGCATACGACAAACTAATGCAGCAAACTTCAGAAGTATGAATGAGTCGTGATAATCGTGGGCCAAAGAGCTAAACCGTGAGGCATGGAGACTATAGGGAAGAGACCTTGCGCCGCAAGACATCTTGGATTTCTGTGATGGTTCTCACAGTTTCGATCGTGGAAGGGCCAGGAAGGATCCCTAGCCTCTGCTTAGTCGTAACAAGGAGTTGCTGAACGTTTGGTACAACACGAGGAATGAAGTCAATGATAAGCTTGTCCTGCAAGCAATCATTAACATTACGGACTCCCAGTCAGGCTATACACTTACCTCTGGACGGAGGACAGCCACAGAACGCTGGAGCCACCACAAGGAATTTTTGAATGACTCATCAGTTGGTTGGGTTTCACCGACGACGGCAGATAGCTAAGAAGCCTCGAGTTCAGAAGCTATCCACTAACCAACAAGAATCAACTTACCCGATGCACGAGGGTCAAAATCACAGCCTGGGAGACGAGGCATGGTCCGCTCAGTGGCATAATCACGTCAGGATTAGTATGTCCCAGGAGGTCCTGAAGTTTGGTGGCATCCTGAGTTTGAAGAATGCCAAGGTAGGCCTCATCCCACTGGTCGGACTTGATGGGTGGTGGTGTCCTCTCCTGTGATTGCTGAGCCGGTGGAGGTTGAGGGATAGTAGCAGGATGGGAGGCTTGGGGAGCTGCAATGGTAGGAGGGTACCAAGTGTTGTGGATGGCGGCAGGCTGTTGATGGGGGGGAGGGGGAGGGGCTTGTTGTGCGTAAGGTGGATGAGAATAGCCTACCGCGGGTTGATTCACAGGCTGAACATTTTGTTGCTGACGAAGATGCGGTTGGTTGTGTGGTCCTTGAACAGGTAAGCTGGGACCTGGGGAGTTGTGCGATTGGGAAGACTGCTGAAGGTGATGAATGCTGCCGGTAGCGTTCAAGCTCAGGAATTTAACTTGGTCGGACAAAGTTTTGACTGTATGCTCAAGTTCGCGGATGGCAGCCTATACGAACAATTATCAGCGACATCAGCAAACGCAATCCAAACGAAGAGCTAACATCATGGCTGCGGAATGCCTCATTCTGCCAGGCAGTCAATTCCGATTTGACGCCATGAATCTCACTGCGCAATTCACGGAGTAGCTCCTGGTGTAAGGCAGACGCCTGCTGGGAGTAAACAGGGATGAATGTTTTGGCGATGGCGTCCTTCACATGACGTTCAACGACAGGTGTGAGGTTGCTCGTTAGAACGTGAGCAAAGTGGCTTGAGATATCGGGCCTGAAGAGGAGCTTCTCCATTTCAACCGGCAGAGCCTACACCTGACGTGAGTGGAAGGCGCGTCCCAAGAATTTGTCACATACTTGGGTGATGTGATCAACTAATCCTCTGCCGACCTGCTCATTCAGGGCAGCCTTTACTTCATTCTTAGTGATAGTCTCAAGAGAGGGTAGTACCGAGTTCTGCACTTCATTCTTGATAGCCATCTCAACAACGCGAGTTGTATTGCGGGTGAGCTCCGTTGAGATAAGTTTGAGGATCGTCTCCTGACGTGCAAATTCTTCAGCTTGTTCGTGGGCACGAACTTCCTCCAGTCGTTGATCTGTTGGCAAGGTCAATTGGACAGCTAAGATGAGAAGGTAGAAAAAAGCCCACGTTGCTTGTCCATCTCTTTCCCAATCAGCCGGCCAATGCGGGCATGAAGGCTTTCCTCGGTCTTCTTGATCTCACGAGTGAGGGCCTGGCCAAGCGAAGTTTCAAGGGCAACATCGATACCTGACCTCACGGGCTTTTCTTTCTCCTTCCCGTTATCCCAACCAACATTCTTACTCTTCGGCATTTTGCCTTTGCTATCCGAAGGCCGACTATCGTAGTTTTGGTCATTCTCGTTGTCGGACGTTGGAGTACGAGGTCGCGCGGCCAGAGAAATGGGCGACTGGTGCTGAAGAGCTGAAGGAATAGGCTGAAGAGCTTGTCTGACCGGCTTGTTTTCGGGAATAAATGGTTGAGGAGCTGGGGCTGGAACCGTGGCCGGGGCTTGGACTGGGACTGCGGGAGGTGGCGGTGGCGCGACCAGCTGATAGCGAGGAAAGTGGGCGGGAGTGGTGGTAAGAGCGCCTTCATACCACTCTCGGCGGATCAAGACCTGATCGACACCACTGGAGTGAACAGAAAAGGCCACCAAGGCCAACTCGCCGGGAGGCAGCTTCGCGGCAACACAGGCCGCACGGGCCTCATCTCCGTGCGGGTCAGAATCAGCAGTAAGGATGACAAAGTGAATCGTGGCTTTGGGACCCGCAAACTCTACTACCTGTTCAAAGTAGCCGCGGACACCTTCCTCGCCGCCGTATGGGGACTCCAGCGCTAATTTGAAGGCGATCATGCTTTCGCGACGACTATTGGCTATCCAAATAGTCTGAATACGTGAATCATAATTGATATGACCGAACATATCAGGGTCCTCGGTGTTACCATTGACGAACTGGATGGTAGACAGAACAGTTTTTGTGTTGACTGAGAGCAACTGGAAGACGGTTCCGTTCTTGCGTCCAACGACAAGCCCGCCGTCTACGAAAGTGAGAGAGGAAGGAGCATCCTCCCCTCGAATCTTGTGTGTAGCGTAAGGTAATTTATCGTGCATGTTCCAGATGGTCAACGTTGAATCCTCTGATATCGTGGCCAAGGCACGCCTCAAGACATCAAAATCGAAAGCAGCAATCCGCTTGAGAGAAGCCAATGGTCAGAACAATATATATTTCACTATAAGCTGCGTACCGAAGAGACAGTGAACACTTGACCAAGGTGATGAAGGTCGGAGTGAGCCAAGGGTTGCTTGTGCAAGGCATGGGTGTTGGCGAGGTCGATGACGTAGACCCGGTTATCAGATGCAACTGCTAGCGTATCAGGGTCTCTTGGGTGCCATTTCACCGCACGCAGAGCATCAGAGGTAGTGGTAGGCGGGACACAAAGAAGTAAATTTCCCCTTAATCGAGCTTAGTCAGAAGATAGTCGATTCCACACAGAAAGGAATACTCACGGGACATCATCCTCAATGGTTTCTGGTAGCTCCCAGACAACAAATCCGCCATCAGAGGTCACACCAGCCAACCTATTGCTGTAGACTGCCATATCGCTCACACTGGAATTCAACGGGAAAACCGATGGTAGCTGAAGGAGGGTACGATCTCCACTCGACCTCGAAATGACACGAACGCGACCTCTTGTCATGGCATAAGCAACCCAATGCGTAGCCCCAATAGTAGACCCAGGCAGGAAAACTGAATCCTGCTTGACAAGAGCGATCGCAGTAGATTTGACAGAGTCTGGCGGTGCCTGGATCTCCTCCAAGGACTGGGAAACATCCAAGATGATTGTCTGCGGCTGGGGGCTGGGACTCAACTGCATCTTGTTGCCCGTCTTAGGTTGACTAGCAGGGCCTTTCCGGTTTCCTGCGCGGGCACCAGGACCAGGAGAGCTCTCCTTCTCGCGTCTCCCACCATTCTGCGAAGTATTGGAAGGCGGTGGCCCCTGAGTGATGAAGCTGTCGGGCTGGCGTACCGGGGGACGCTGCTGTTGAGCGGGAGGCTTGGGTGGAGACGCCCTCGGAGACGCTGTGCGACCAGGAATGGACTTGGTGGTGGTAGTTGGAATAGGTGGCAGTGGAGCACGGCTCGGTAATTGCTCTACCTGAGAGAAGTCGTTTCCACTTAAATATGTTTCGTAAGCCGAGGCTGGTGCCAGCACCGATGGTTGAACAGGGGGTAGTGGAAGTTGTCCCCGAGAAATGTTCTCAAGAAGATTTTCGACAGACTGCCGCTTAGGATCGGTGACTGTTGTCCAGGACGAATCGTCGGTCGCACTGGATGTGCTGGGCGCCTGTTGTGGGACCGGCTTCTTCTTCACGGAGCCAGCCGTGCTAGAAAGATGATCGAAAGGTGAAACGAAGTCGAACATGGATCGACGAGGGGACGGCGGCCGCTGTTGCGGTTGCGGTTGCTGTTGTTGGTGTTGGGGAGGCGAAACGGAAGCAACAGAATCTGGTGCTCGTGGCGAAGTTTGAACCGGTTGTTCGGGAGAGCCGTAAGGACGATAGTCTCCTTCACGGATCGAAGGAGCATAAGGTGGCGAAGGGGCTTGAGGCAAGTTCCTGCTTGACTCAGTGTAGTTGTTGCGAGGGGGATTGCTGGACATGACGGGAAGGAATAAAGTCAGTTAAAGTCAAAGTGGTTCTAAAAAGTGCTAAATTGCACCAGCTCCATGAGGCCTAGCAGGTACACGCGACAGGGGAAGATACAGGGGCGTAGAACGACGATCTAAGTAGTACATACCTGACCATGAGCTGTTCCAACAAAATCTTGCCTTGACTCTCATTACGGCCAGGAGAGGCATTGGAACGCTGAGAGGAACCAGGGGGCGTGGGGACTTGGGTGGGCATCGAAGTATTGGATGATGCCGCAGGTGGGCGATTGTTCACTAGAGAACCACCAATCAACGACAATAGCGCACTTTGTCGTTCTGATGCCGTCGACATTGGAGCTGAGCCAGATGGCACTGCGGGCTCATCCGAAGGGTTTACTACTGGAGTGATTGGTGCCGGCGACGTGTTATCAGCACCCTGAACGGACGGTTGAACGTGTTGCTGTTGTTGCTGCTGCTGCTGCTGCTGTTGCAGAGACTGCTGATCAACGGGCGCAGCTATGTGCTGAAAAAGAGCATCGATTTGATTGGGAGAGGGATTGTTGGATAACTGAGCGGGAGGAAACTGTTGGTTAAAATTGTGCTGGTTTGGAGGAGTGGACCCTCTCGAGAAGAGCTCGTGTATGCCTGTCCGATTATTGTCCATATCTGAGGAGACTTGGGTGCGTCGACAAGTAAAGGAAAAAGGAAAAAGTAAGCCGACACGAGATTTGAGAGGTAGGAGGTATGAAGGAAGGAGTACGTCTCAAATTTTTAAGCTTGTATCCTCTGAATGCGTAGACCACGCCAAAACCACGAGGCTGCTGTTCGCTCGGCTATTGCCGATATCCTGTTTTAGAAGGTGGGTCAGTGCGCACAAATAGGTCCGAGTTTCACACTATGAGGAACATGAATCCCGTGCTCGTATCTACCCCTGCCGCCAGCTTGAACATGCCTAGCGGTCCGTGAATATGTCGACCCGCCAGTGACTCACCGCGCCAACCACTCTGGATAATGCCTTAGGAAGCTGGAAAGAGAGTCACCATAGCTCAACCAGCTTAACGCGCTGAGCAACTCTGCACAGCGGACTGTCGATAGCATGTTCATTCTCCGCAGACACCTGCATCACGGAATGCCCTCAGAGACCAATGACAGTAGGGTCATCCCCATTGGAAGATTGTTACCGCCCATTGAATCATCTTTCACAGACACTCAGATGTGTACGCGATCTGCACCTACTACGTCGAAGCCCAGCACTCAGCACTTATGCCCCATGCGCGACCGATCTCTGGTGGGCCCTTACACGCCAACGCTCCCGCGAGGCAACCAGCATGAATAGAATTCGAGCCTGTACTTTTCGGCCAACTTTAGAACGTGGCGAAGCAGAATACAAAGTGTAGATGGTCATGTAATGAAAGACACAACACGTGAGAAGCTACAGAGGAACTTGTGCTCCTATATATGCCCCTGCCTCGCGGGAGTAAAGAAGGACGGCATTCGAGAGCTTTGTAGTCACTCCACAAAACTATGCATCGGACCCTTCACGCTGGGGTTCCATTACAACCACCGCCGAAAAGCATTAGCTGTTATTGTACTATATCTCCACCCTAGCCACTTGTCATCAGTTGTTTCCCTGGGGCCACTCAACATAACGCATCCGCAGCACACAGCCTCGTCGAATCTGTCGACGTGATTAGACACCCCTAAGAACAACGAGAAAAAAATGATGCCGCGTTAGAATCCTCCGGCACGAGGTTCTCAGGAGAAAAAATAAATGGCCCCGGGCTGCAAACCTACTGGACGCCTTTGGTAAAATGCCCGAATATCAAACGTCCTGGGTACTCTTTCAGTGAACCACCAGCCCCAGAAGAACCCAGAAATGGGCTTTCGCCACCAGATGGCCGAACAACAGAACCACTCGAGCGGCATGTCAGATGACAATAGAGGCTCAAATCGATAACAATTCCTATGACGACATGATGCATACGAGACGAGGGGCACCAGGAACAAGAAGCCGTCAGTCAGAAATCAGGTTGTTCCCGCATTCAATTTTCGAGCTTGACTTGCGGCGCAACAGAGTAACGAGAATGAGGGTGCATCAGCTGAACAGTTCGACATATAGAGTGGTATTCACTGCTAACCATAGGGCGTTATCTTATCAGTACTGCGGAACACCGAACCTAAATGAGCAGGGTGTGGGGTCAGTCCGTTCAATCGGGTGAGGTCGTGTGGAACCAAATGGGAATATGTTGTGGGACCTTGTGGATGAATCACTCCCCCAATAGCAACCAGGCTGGAGTGTGCACCATGGGGTACAATGTGTAATGCACATTGAGCGATTTTCTGGATAGCCAGTCACGGTCACTCACGTGGTTTGAGGGACGCGCGGAGATCGTGCAAAGCTGACTCCGAAAGGCATGGTCAAGATGTCGAAACCCCTGTCTGATGTGAGCAGAACGCCACTGGCCCTTTCTTTAAATAATCCCGGGAGGGGCATAAATACGAAGGCGTTTGGCCGTTAAGACACCAGGACTCCCAGCTCTTTTCAATAACAGACAAACTTCTCCACCCTAGTTCAACATGCATACCGTATGTGATCCCCCATATCCCTTGGTCGATGTGGACAATGTCACTGACCAGGACTTACAGGCCACCGGCGCCATCATCGACCAACACTGCGGAAACGCCAATTGCAAGTGCGGCGACAGGCAAGTCGCATCTCGCTCGTGTATGGTGTTCGTACATATTAATTATTTCTTTAGCTGCGCGTGTACCGCCGGCAATTGCAAGTGCACCTAAGATCGTCCTATGTTGTGTGTTTCCATGATTCCTGTATTTCTGCCTTGTAAAGATATGACCATTTGTTTGACGTGACGATTTTGAATAACATATTCGAGTAAAATATAACACATGATTGTACTGCGAGGCGTTAGAGTAGCTGTGGCAGTTGATTCCCTGTGAGGTCCGATGAGCGGGGAGATGATATGTGTTACATTTGAACCATACCAATTTCCTCGTATCGTTGCAGTCGCATCGGATCTAACCCTCTGAGTCGTACCAGCAACACCTGGCATTCTTTCGTCAGCGCCGGAGTATCGATCAGCTCCTTATGGTTCGAAAGGAGGATACGCTTATAATGAACGAGTGACTCCAGACACCCTGTTTCCACAGCATTTAGACACGTGCTGGTAATAACCTGTCTGCTTACATTTACTGTCCGGCTGCTCAATCAGAAGCTCATGTATCGCTTCTATTTCACGGTCCAACACGGTTTTATTGCTACCTGTCCGAGCCATGAGATCTGGCGGGTAGCCATGATAGACAAGGAGCTCACCAGTTCCGACCAGCCATCGGTGATATATCCAGACACTTTGGTCGTGGGGGTCGGTATACATGGCGTCTCTGATGAGCTTGAACTCTAACAATCGTTATACGAGATCTAAATGATGACGTGAGAAAGCGCACGAACAGACCATTTTCCTTGGATCTGGCTTCACTGAGCTTTCCACTGGCCCATAGGGATGACAGAATTTTCGATCTTTGATGCCATGCGCTAAAGTTGGAAAAGTTGGACAATATCTTCTGTTTAGTGTACGTTAGTTCTGTTTTCTGTGGAGGTGGTTTCGGCATATTGGCCAATATATATCTTCTATAGCCCCAGGCATGGACTTGGGGGAGAATGCATTAAATGGAGATGGACGTGACGCTGGGTATCGGACGTACAGTTTCTGGAATCAGCTTCAAGTATCTTCTCAACTACGAATAGATCTTTCTCCCAAGCCGTCCTTTTCCAGGTATCTGCGATCTCTTCTCCTTCTACTTCAGGTCCTCTGGGTATATTCTCAAGGCACCATCGTCGGTGATTCCATATCCAATATACCTTGGGATGAGTTTTAAGAGCCCCCATAGTCATTGCCAGATCATCAAGTAGTATCTCGTTAATCTGTTCAGTGGTCCTAAGAGACGTTGAGACATTCGAAGTAGCGCTCGCTATTGGGCTGACCTCTGGAGAAATATGCCTTTGAGTAGGATATGCCTTCTGTAGTTCCAGATAGTATAGAATTCTGGGTTCACTTGGAGAAGTTTCGTTGTGAGAGAAAGTGCATCCTCAGACCAATCCTTGTTTCTTTTCTATTTTACGCTTATAGCTTTGTGCATACAAATCATAACTACTCACTCGAGACAGGACTTGATCGGTCAGGGCAAGGTATTCGGTAATTTTTGCTTGTTCCCGTTGCCTTTTCGTTTGTATGTCCTCTTGAGTTAGACGTGTGCGCCTGACTCCGTGCTATCAGGATAGGTCTGTGTAAGATATCGTTGCATGTATGGGGCAGTGACACTGACCATGGCTGTTGTGGGCAGAAGAAGGGCGTGGGAAAGTATGAGAGGTCCAGCCAATAAGTATGGATCGTCTGAACTTTTGCGCCGCGTTCAAATGCCTTCGGTCGCTGCCAAACCTTTGTCCTATACCGAGTTTTCCTCTCTCTTTCCTCTTACACATCCTATCCCGTCTCCCCTTACCCACCCAGATTTACTGACACCACAGGATATCCACCGCGAGGAGGATCTACTTCGGAACCCTAATTCTTTCCGCGCATGGTGGACTGCTCTTCAGTCAGCGCGCGAAAGTTATGTGGCACAGCAAAAGCTAGAGCGAAGCCTTGAAATCCCTGAGCAAGTCAGACAACTTCTGGGCTCTCTTGCTACGCCATCAGCTCGTCTGGGCCTCCAGCGATTGACCTATCTCTATGAATCAGCCCTTGTTAACTTTTCAGGCTCCTTCAAATTATGGAAGTCGTATCTCACAATGCGCATGTCCTTTGTATGCGGAAAGCCCGTCATCAAGAAGAGGGCCGGTGGAAAGAAGAAGTTTCCGGAGATGAAAGATGCCCTAGAGGACGAGGTCGAAGATTTGGAGGAATGGGAGGGTCCATTAGACCCCATTGTCGGCTGGGAAGAGTGGAGGAATTTAGTTGCCACCTTTGAGCGGGCACTCATGTATCTACCAAAGGTGAGCTCGCTAAGCCCCTTGCCCCCAACCCGTCTATTCATCTGTTTCAGTTACCCCGACTATGGCAGATGTACACTTCGATATTCCTTCATCCTGCGTGCCCACAAAATCTTTGCTACACCCATGCACGACGGTCGTACGACCGAGCCCTACGTACACTTCCACCCTCCCTACATGCCCGCATATGGACGCGTTACTTGTTGTGGGCGGAAAGAAAGGGCGGGGCAACGACCTTCGCAATATATCGACGTTACCTCAGTGTCGACCCATCTTTATCTGAGCGGTATGCAGCACTGCTCTTGAGCCCTGTCAGCTCCGACCCCAGACCCTTGGAAGCGGCCAAGCTTCTCTTATCTTTGGCACGAAAGGCTTCTAAGGGGGAATATGTCAGCCCAGAAGGCAAAAGTCCTTACCAGATTCTTGAAGCCTTTATCGACGTGGTGGAAAAATTCTCAGATCAAGTTGGACTCGATCTTGAGGACACTGTGAAATCCAACGAGGAAATTGCAGAATCAGGAGCGGAAGCGGAAGAGGCACTTGAGCCTGCGTCGATTGGTGGAAAGCTCATCCGAGTTGGCGGACCGGCTGTACCAGCAACAACCAGCGGTGTAGCGCCCAAACCCTACGATCCTGATGAGGATTCGTTGAACCCAAGGAAACTCAACATCGAAGATATAGTCCGAAAGGATGGATTGGGTGTCTATAAGGATCAAGCAGGTCGGCTTTGGACTGGTCTGGCCACCTATTGGATCAAACGCGCAGAGTTCGACAGGGCCAAACACACTTTTGAGACTGGCCTCAAAAGCGTCCTGACAGTCCGCGATTTCAACCAAATATTTGATTCATATGGCGAGTTCGGACAGTCCCTCATGGATGCATTGATGGAAAGTCTCAAGGACGAGGAGGATGAAGAGGAGATTGCAGAAACGGAAAAAGAGTTAGATCAGCAGATGAAGGATTTTGAAGAGTTAGCGGACAGGCGGCCGTTCCTTCTTAATGATGTGATGATCAGACGGAACCCCAATGACGTACAAGAATGGGAAAAGCGGGTTGCACTTTGGGGAGACGATGACGAGAGGGTGGCCGAAACATACACCCAAGCCCTTGAGACGATCAACCCTCGCAAGGCTACACCAAACCTTCATCGCCTATTTATCTCATTTGCTAGGTTCTACGAAGAGGGGGGGATATCAGGTCAGGCCGAGACTGACCTTAGTTCAGCACGTAAGATCTTGGAGAAGGCAACGAAGGTCAATTTCAAGGCTGTTGATGACCTCGCGGAGGTTTGGTGTGAATGGGCGGAAATGGAACTTCGTCACGAGTATGTCAACCCGCTAATCGTTGCCCACTATCCTGCTGATAACTGACTACTAGCAACTATGATGAGGCCATCCGGGTGATGCAACGCGCAGCAGCCACTCCGAAGAATACCAAGATTAATTACCACGATCATGTGCGCCTTTTCTCGTTTTACTATCTTGTTCCTCGCAGAAATCAATGCATTTCTAGACCCTGTCCGTGCAAGCGCGCCTATTTAAATCCCTCAAGCTCTGGTCCTTTTACGTGGACCTTGAGGAGTCAATTGGCACAGTAGAATCTACCAAAGCCGTGTACGATAAGATTCTCGAGTTGCGAATCGCCAATGCCCAAATCATTGTCAATTATGCCGCGTTCCTCGAAGAAAACAAATACTTTGAGGAAAGCTTCAAGGTAAATGAAGCCTACGCCTTGATGAAACGCAAGCTCACCAACACGCCAGGTTTATGAACGGGGCGTCGAGCTCTTTACTTACCCTGTCTCTTTCGAGATCTGGAATATTTATCTCTCTAAATTCATTAAACGATACGTAAGTCAAGCCTCGTTCTTTTGGATCGTCTGTATCTCAGATAACTTAGGGTGGCACAAAACTCGAGCGTGCCCGCGACCTTTTCGAGCAGGCACTGGAGAAGTGCCCCCCTAAGTCGTGTAAACCTATTTTTCTCATGTACGCTAGGCTTGAGGAGGACCATGGATTGGCTAAACGCGCAATGTCTATTTATGAACGCGCAACCCAGGTCGTTAATGACGAAGACAAGTTTGAGGTGAGAGACAACGATCATCTTGACTAGATTCGGATCATTAATATTCATTTGGCGATAGATGTTCACTATCTTCATCGCGAAAGCCACAGAAAACTTTGGTTTGCCGGCTACCCGACCTATTTATGAACGTGCCATTGAAAGTACGCCTTTTATATCTTGCAGCAACATTTCAGATCCTGATGTACCCCTACAGGTCTTCCGGACCGTCAGACAGCAGAAATGTGTCTTCGCTTTGCAGCGCTTGAACGTAAACTAGGCGAAATCGACAGAGCGCGTGCAATCTATGCCCACGCCTCCCAGTTCTGCGACCCGCGTGTTAACCCTCATTTCTGGAGCCAATGGAACTCGTTTGAGATCGAAACTGGCTCAGAGGACACGTTCAGAGAGATGCTTAGGATCAAGCGAAGCGTGCAAGCGCAGTTCAATACAGAGGCCAGCTATCTGGCCGCTCAGACGTTGGCCGCGAGGCAAGGGATTCAGGGGGCGCAGAAGGAAGAGAGTGAAGAGCCTCAAGATGCCATGGCTGCTGCGGAGAGACAGACTGGCAAGGGACCCGCATTCGTCGCTGCAAAAAGTACTGGACCGCCAAAAACTGCCGAAGACGCTCCAGAAGCTAAAGGTGCAGACACTGCACAGTCAACAAATGCAGATGAGATTCACATTTCGGATGATGAGGACATCTAACTTGATATTGTCACCTCGGTTCGTTGTACGTTTAGATTGTAGCTAGCGTTGCCCTCTTGTCCGTCTCTATATGCACATTACCCCGAAAATGAGCCGCTGTTGCTCTTGGCTCACATCTCAGCGTTCTGATCTGCTTATCTTCGACACTCATGACCAGATTCATTGACCTTCCCCAAGATATCTTGTTCTCGATATATGCTTGTATTGGACCCCGCGATCTACTTGCATTGAACCAGGTATTCCTTCCTTGGCTGTGTCTCTACACCTGCTGTAATTATTGAGACTCGCAGACATGCCATTCCTTGCATGCCCTAGGAACCAGGGATTACATCTGGCGTCGGCTAAACACCGATCTGCCCCTCGACATCGACCGAAACACCAACCCTGGAACACCTCCTTCCTTCTCTGAAATTCGCCGGAGTGTGATAGATGCACTCAGGATAGATGCTAATTGGACGAGCAAGTCGACCCGGATTCGAAGGTTGAGAAGGGTAGACCACGGAGATATTGTACACGGGGTCCAGCTACTCAAGGGAGATTGGCTCATTTCGCTCTCACGGAACCCGACGGCGGGTACCAGTTACTTATCTGCATGGTATCTGCGAGGTAATGCTGCTCGCCGGGCTGCCAAGCTTGAGGTTCCGCACCACCCTGACAGACTTCATGCTACGGCTCGGAACAACGGAGACAGCGCGTTGATTGCCCTGTGTACGAACACAGTGTCTTCTGGGTGGGTTACCCCTGCCTCTCATGGTCAATCAGACTTGCTAAAGCCGTCTATAAAATACGACAGGTGGTTCCAAGTTTGCTCGCTTTCGTTGAACCACGATCACCTGTGCGGAGACCCAGTGGCCTCGCCGATCAAACGAGTTGCTGAAGTCTCGTTCGCTCACCATCATTCAACCACCCGCCATGAAGCCTTCACCGACATCCAAGTATGCGACAACATTATCGCGGCATCACTCGCGAGGATCGACGAAGCCGGCCCGACGCTGACATACCAGATTGTCATAATTGATATCGATACAAGCGCTGCTCTGCTGCTAGATGTGGAAAGAAAGGAGGTACGCCGATTCTCGCTTGACTCCTTTGCCACAGCGGCTCCGCACCTAAGCTCCCTGCATCCTAGGATAAAGCTGGCTCATATTTCAAATTCAAGCTCTTCCCGGAACACGTCGTATTTTTTGTTTGCCAGACAAATGGCGGTTCAATGTTTGTCCAGGGCATTAGACACTTGATGCCGCCCTTCCCCTCATCGAAGCGGTGCTTTGGAAGCCAAATGTTTACCATTTTTGACGTAGATGAGATGCCTACCCTCGGTTGCGGGTCGTTGCGACCCCTGTACACTTCCAAACACTTCGCCTCAGACTGTGATGTCATCTTCACTCAAGAAACCTTGTCCCCGACGCAAAGAACTTTAGAGGTGGTGTCGCTCAAATTGGAGAAGGCGTGGTTTTTCCGACTACCGATTCTGTTGGCGGAGCTGGGAAATTCACCAAACCTAAATGCATCCCATTCAACTCTCCCCGCACCTACGACATGTTATACGCTAAGAGCAGGATCACATCCAATACTCCCGTATCTAGGGAGAACAGGCTTGCGGATGGTGTGGATAGAACATGTATGGGAAATTGATGCATACAAGCTGATGAAGGCGACGTTTCCGAGGACCAGCAAGCAAGACAGGTTCACGGTGAGCGAGCTGCTGCCAGCTCATGTTGCTCTTCCATTCCAACCCCACACATGTGTGTCGATTTGGTTTGAGGAAGCGTCCGGTCGACTTTGTTTCGGACTGCACACGGGAGAGGTCTTTATATTGGATATATGAACTTCACTTCAATGGCGGATACATATATTCCTATTCCGCTTACACCACATCCAACCTGTTTCTCGTGTTTCAATTTATCTCCCTTCTCTATAATCACGAATCATTCTAGCATCCCTGTCGAATATCACTTCGCTGAGCTTTACCCTCCCTACAAGGAAGGTCTGGCCAGGATAACCACAATCAAGGACTCCTTAATTATTGACCTCACTAGTCCCGAGACAACTTTATTCTTTCTACCACCTGAAACAAGCGTCTTTAGCGGGGCTCAAGTCATGATCCCGGCTCGTATGTACAATACGGGACAACCAAGTGAACTTAGTTGGACCATTTCGCCATAGAATATTTCCTAGACTCAAATACCTCCTTCTCAACTAACCTCCATTCTGCTATATGCTATATGTCAAGAATTAAATGAGGAAAACGTTCTGCTATGTAGCTAGTCAAAGGGTCGTGGAAAGGACCTGTGAGTTCCCGAGGGAAACCCAGGCTAGATAACACTGGCAGGACAATCAAACAGCGGATACATAAACCCAGAACTCGTGCCGTCCATCCCCTCATGGTCGAGGGCGCGGAGCAAACTGGTGTAGAATACGACAATATCCCGAGTTAGTCCCGTTCCATCCTCGTCCATTACTAGGAAGTGATTTTATTTCAGCGCCCTCGTCGCGGATAACCATTCCTTTCTTAAAAGGTCTTTCATTGTTCGTCAAATTGGCGAGGGGTAAAGTAAGACCCCTCTAGAACGTAGCAACGGCAGTTATTTGCCCAAAGTCTAGCAAGGAGAACCATTCCTCAGGTAATCAACCCCACTGGCTCAACAATGTATTGACTTGACTAGTCCTCGTCCTCGTCGTTTATATCAAGAAACTCTCTTCTGTCCGTGCAAGACAACCAGGGCAGTCTTTGATCCGTACCCGAGCAAGAGAAAGCGTCTGATGAGCATGTCGCTATGCGCTCTCGTCGAATACGATCGTAGTTCAAGTTGGTCGAGAACCCAGGAGTTAGATCCTGAACAACTGTTAATAAAATACGTCACACAACTCAGTAAAATGGTGCTCATGTTACATATCCGAAGCAGCCTGCTGTCCACCATTGAAGTACTGCTCACTCGAACAATGTTGTCGAGATATTTGCAGCGTACCTGACGAGCGACGAAAATGATGAGGATACGGGTGGTATAAAGGCATGGGGTGCTGACCGATGCAACCAGCCATTTAATGAAGGATTCGAACACTCTGATATCAATGAAGCTGCGTTTGATCATTGTATGAGCGAGGCCACTGAAGTTGAGTGCGCGTATTTTCAGGAAAAGTTCCTGGTTCTCCAAGTCACCTGTGCGGAGGCAAGCCTCCCAGAAATAAATTTGGGATGGAACCCACAACGGGTTTTGTATCTGAAGGCCTGAAAGATCTGTCCCGGGATCTTTCCAGGACAGATGTGAGCTACTTGTGGACATGCACATGTGAAATGTTTTTCTCTGCTTTTCTGGCCATGGGTCTGGGCGGTAGGATAGATACTCGTACTCGGATGAGCGGATCTCAACTTCCTTGGATATAAATCGTAAACAGCCCCTTGCAACGTCGGAAGCAATCTGTTGTTCGTTGATGCAATATTTTCCGGAGCGAGCTGGATCCTGAAGGTAGTCGGCGAAGGAGGCACGGGAGAACGACAAGTGATCTTGGCCGACGTATTCGGGGGAGTTCAGGGACAGAATGTAGCTTTCGCAGGGCGCCGTAAAAAGTGAGTGCTATCGGGTTGGCCAATCGTTGAACACCGGTAAAAGAACCCGGGGAAGAGGATCCCGAACCCTAATATTTCTAAGGTTACGGACAAAACATCCTCAGGCACATCCGATAGAATTCGGTTGTACAATAAACCGGGCGATTCCACGGGGTTCCTCGCATTTGAGTGCTTGATGATTCTGAGAAAGCTCTCCAGTCGGGCAACAGGATATGCGTAGTCGGAGTCACGGATGTATTTCAGAGCAGTGGAGGTGAAGACGAACAGACCGTCTGCTGCTTTTATGAACCACTTGGTCTTGCGCTTCGAGGGCCACGGTCGACCTTTATTCTCCGAGTGCGCAATGCTTGCTTGATATTTTTCCCGGATCTCCTTCAGGCCATCTCGAATGTAGCGGGCTACATCTCTCCTTCTGTCAGCAGAATCAATCGGCAGTTCTTCCCACCAACAATGGACCTCGAATCAACTTGCAAGCAGTGACTTGAGGTGATACTCCGGCCGGCTGCAGATCATCCACAGCCAAGGGAGTGATTTGGTCGAGCGCACGAGTCCGCTGACCGATTCAACGATCTCGCGCTGCGCTTCCTCTCCTTTGCATTCGTCCAAGCCGCCCAGAATAATGGCAAGAGGCTGGTGCAGGGAGATCGGCTTCAACCCCCTCAACGTGCAGAATGACTCGGCTATGAGCTTTTTGAATTGCATGTGTATTGCCTTCTTCGATGCTGGTATCGGTTGTCAGCTGCTTTGCGACAAGCTGCTTGTAATCAGGGTTTCGAACAGCGATTTGGTATCCGATGGTGATGAAGACACGTGTAGGATCATTGTGTTCGTTGGGTCTCGAGAAGAAAAAGGCAGCGCCTAGGCGACTGTCCCGTTCAGAACCCTCTGCGGTGGATTGTGCCACTGCAGATTTGCCAACGCCCGCGGGACCATAGACCCAAAGCATATTCCAGCTGCGCCTCTCATCTGCCACCCGTGTCTGGATCTTGTTGGTGAGCCTTTTGCGTGTTCCGGGGTGGCATTGAGGTGGGGGATGTCGAGCCAAGGAGTCCATTGTTGCTCCTTCTGTCATTTCTCTCGCGAGGTGCTCGAGCACTATTGGCACGATGGTCTTCAACAAAAATGGCGGGCTGACGTCGAGATCCCGGACCTCACCTGTGTTCCCATTGTCGATATTCTGATGATATGGGCTTTGTTGGTAAAAGTCGGACCCTTGATCAGCAAAATTATTTGCTCCGTGAAATAACTGTAGCCTTGTGGGATTGCGATTGTTCGCTCCCATCTACTGCAGATATCATCGGCCGGAACGAGTTACCGCGAAGCTATACGCACTAGCTTCGTCCTGAAGGGGCTGTATGAAGTCCGCACCAGAACGCTTCAAGACTTTTGGTTTCGATCTCTTGGACAAGGAGGCAAAAAAATTCAGCGGCACGGTAGTCTGACAGCGAGGAATACAACATGGGCGAGGACGTGGTGCATAGGCATACTCTCTAACGCCGAACAAGCCCCGAGGAGCTGTATACCGACCTAAATGGTCGGATACCTGTGGCCCTTAGTCCGAATGAGTGCGTAGTTGTACAGGGCGAAGGCAGAGACGGGTCTGTCGCCTGCGGACTGGGGGTCTACACTAGCAAATTTGTAGGGGCCAGGGGGTCCAGTGCATCGATTTATGCTCTCTCCCATCGTTCTACTTCGGCGTCGCATATATCCTCCCATCTAGCTTCCCAGCCGTCTTCTTGGAGCCATGATTGCGCTACCCATCGATTAATGGCGTCGCTTGAGTCCTTAAAAGAGACAGAGTGGCTGCGCAGGGTTTCAACAATATCAAGGTGTGAATTGAGAGACCTGTGGTAAGGTATAACGATGTCCGCTATTGATGTCGCTTGGCTCATATGAGCAAATTACATGCAACGCAGAGACAAGGCATTACCGAATTTTTCGAGAGACCAAGTAACCCAAAGAGGTTCTTGAGAAACCCAACGCTGCCCTTTGGCTTTGTGGGCCTCTACCAGGACGAGTTCGATTGCATCCACCAGCGAATTTAGCTTGCGAAACTGTTTTTGCTGTCGCGGGAAAGATATTCAGTCGCAAGTGAACGCACTGACCGTTGTGAATTTACCAGCTTGCTGATCACTACATCCAGCTCTGTAATGCACTGATCCATAGTCTCTAGTTTTGGTGCAATTATGTATGTTCGGGGAAGGTGATTGTGCGTTTGCGCCAATTCGTTGCTGAATTCCTTACAGACTCACATGGTTGTCCCCTTCTCTGAAGTTAGAGATAGACACGTACTGGAGGTCGGTTCGCGTATCGACCAGCCTTTTAAGAGACTTGAGCCCATCGAGGAGCACAAGATCCTCCCATAGTTTCTGTCACAGAACGTATTTCTTGAAGATATGCTCGGACTTTGCGGTGATAGGTCGATTCCAGCTGTTTAGATGGCGAGTTTGCAGTAGATTTGTTTTGGTCCTGGCGGTGGTGCTGCCTAGCCTGCTGTGCAGGAGAGGGGGAGGGTGTGGAAGGACCGCGAAATGAGGCCAAACGACTACTCATAGCGGATAAGGGAGTGGTGTTTGGCAGGGTAAACAGAGACTATGTAAGTAAGGGCCCTTTTTTGGGCCAAAACTTTTGAACGACCATGGGCCGACGAAAAAGAAAGAACAGGACACATCTCAAGGGTCAGAACGCACGCGATAATCATAAAGATGGAACACCAAAATCTTTTATTATAAAACATGGTCAGGTCGGTTCGTCGATCGCCCAACTTGTCCGGGATATGAGGAAGGTGATGGAACCAAACACTGCCAGCCGTTTGAGGGTACGTGAAGTCTTCGGGAGTCTGCAAAACCAGCACTGGGCTAACCTGCTTGAGAAAACCAGGAACGGCAAAGGAATAAGCTGAAAGATTATCTGACCATGGCGCCTGCGCTTCAAGTTACACATCTTTTAGCATTTACCCTAACACCAATTGCACCTTCATTCAGGATCGTTCGCCTGTCCAACGGGCCTACACTCAGCTTTCGAGTGGAACGGTACAGCCTGATAAAGGATGTTCTCAGGTCTACAAAACGAGCCCGCGGCGTGGGGCTAGAATATTTGACTCCTCCTCTGGTGGGTTCCTACTTTCCACCTCCAGGCGAACGGTATTGTTAACAGTTCTGCACGTGCCAGCTGGTATTAGCGTCATTCCCTCCGCCTTCACCTTCGACGCCGCTTCACCTGTCTCTTCTCGTAAAAACGTTCCAGAGCCTCTTCCCTCCCCTCTCCCCGCAAGCACTCTCCCTATCTCAAGCCCGTCGAGTTGTCTTGGTATCGTATAATCAAGCCCGCGGGACAATCGACTTCCGCCACTACACCATCACCGTCAAACCCTATGGCGTTTCTAGGCGCGTTCGCAAGATTCTCGAAGGCGGGTCTTCCGGGAAGGCATCCTCGGATTTCATTGACCTCGGGAACGAGAAGGATGTAGCAGATTTCGTTCTCAGACAAAGAGGCGAGCCTGGTCCTGATGGATACGAGAGCGCTTCTTCTGCGGAAAGTGTTGTGGGTGACGACGCTGCTGCTGTTGACCTGGCCGAGGATTATGTCGGGAGAAACAACAAGAAGGGCCAGAGAAGGGCGGTCAGATTGGAAGAAGTTGGGCCCCGGTTGGAGCTGCGGTTGGTCAAAATTACGGAGGGTGTTCCAGGGAAGGAGGGTGCAGTGATTTATCATGAATTTGGTGTGTCTTCTGCTACAGTGCAGCCCTTATTTAATCTAATAACATTCTGCAGTTAAGAAAACTAAAAAGGAAGCTACTGAATTGGCAGTCGTACATGCCGCCAAAGAAAAGTTGCGTGAAGAGAGGAGAGAGGAACAACAGCGCAACGTACAGAGGAAAAAGGCTCTAGCGGCTAAAACCCAAGCCGGAGGGACAGTCGT
Source organism: Lepiota brunneoincarnata (assembly GCA_023014365.1). NCBI lineage: Eukaryota > Fungi > Basidiomycota > Agaricomycetes > Agaricales > Agaricaceae > Lepiota > Lepiota brunneoincarnata. Next base: position 1,944,949 of record JAEBUN010000005.1, read on the forward strand.
TGGGGACGAGGAGGAAGCCTCAGAAGCAGAAGTCGACGAGGGGGGTTGGGACGAGGATGAAGAAATCAGCGAGGGGGAAGACAGTGACCCTGAAGAGGATAGCAACGAGGAAAGCTCAGAACAAGAGCGGAGACGCCCTATTAAAAAACCTCGGGTAAAAGAGAAACAGTGAGACCATGGAATCCCATTAGACATGCTCTATACATACTTGTACACCACAGCAATCTAATGACATTAGACCTTGCAAAGCAAGGGTTCAAATGTAGGAGTAAACAGAGAGAGCTGTCATATTTATGGTCGGTCTCTTGTATACCTAGAAAACAAACTCTCTACTCTCATTTTGACGCCCTCCCAGTTGTCTAGCGCCGGTCGGACATCCAAATAAAACGAGAGATTTCCCGGAGACCGTGGATTATGACCGGTGTAGAAGTCTATTACATATCTCACGCGCGTACCACAGCGGTCTATAATCCAATCGTGGCGGTCGAAGGGCGCAGCATAACTGGATCCCACGTGGATGAGTAATAAAATCAAGGAATACTATGCGTCTTACCCAAGCAGCATGTTGAGGCGCGCTTTGGGACTCCTATCGTTTGGTCTTCCCTTGAAATTGACGAGCTGGACACCTCTACAAACCTCTCCGCCACGTCCTGACTCCCACTTCATAATCTCGGTCCAGGCTCTTTCGTTCACCGCATTGTGGATTGGGACGATGGTTTTCATGTCCGCGGCTCGGGGATTATGGTCCTTTCGTGCCATTGCGGCATAGAATTGGGCCTCGGAAGGATATATCCAGTGACCATCGCTCGGCTTTGGGATAGAGGAAACTTCGCGCTCAGCCGAAAGCGCAGGTTCGGAGGCCGCTGGGCCGGGTGAGTTGGAAAAGAAGCGACTCCATGTCGATCGGGAGGTATGATCAACAGGACAAATATCCTTTGTGCCGTCCTGCTGGCTTTCCAGCGCGGTATGGTCAACAGGGCAGGCTGGAGCCGGTGTTGTATGGTCGACTGGGCATCTGGAGGAGGAAGACATTGAATTTAAAATAGAAATAAATCGTGGAAAAGGTGGAAATAAATTGGACGCATTCTGATTGGCTGACGGAGCTTCCCTTTACGGAACCAGTCCGGCAATCGCTGTCACCGGACGCTTTTCCCCATGTGAACCCCTTTACTTACTTATCATACGAGAGAAATATAAACGTTGCCATTTGTGCTGGAACCGCCGTAGTCTCGCGTCCTCTACCATCTATCAGCATGCCACCCTCAGCCCCCGTCTTCTCTACCTCCCTCACCCGTTTGTTCAAAATCAACCACCCCGTCATGCTCGCAGGGCAAGCATTCCCTTCCCTTGCTTCAACGGTCACTTTCTCCTGACTCAAAGCAATTTAGCATGAACGTTGCTGCAGGCCCTAAGCTGGCTGCTGCCGTCACCAATGCCGGTATGTAATATTTTTTGCGGAAAGGGGAAACATCATGACATTTGGTTGTTATAGGGGGCATCGGGGTTATTGGTGGTGTTCGCCAGAGCCCAAAGTTCCTCCAAGGTTCTATTGACGAGATTAAAGCTCATCTGGAGGACAAGAATGCACCTTTCGGTGTTGATCTCTTGATTCCCCAAGTCGGTGGCAACGCTCGCAAGACCAACGTAGGTTACACCCGTGTCTTGACCCCAGAATTGATAGTGCAGTTCAACTCAAAACTCAACAGAGGGACTATACCAGTGGCCAACTGCCCGAACTCATTGATGTCGTCATCAGAAATAAAGCTGCCTTGTTCGTCTGCGCTGTCGGTGTCCCGCCTAAGTGGGCAGTGGACCAACTTCACGCGGCTGGTATCCCCGTCATGAAGCGAGTAGTGCCAAACCTAAACACTCCTGATCATCATTGACTTCTCTTTCGCCAGTATGATTGGACATCCCAAGGTAATTCAAGACTGCAGGTCCTCGGAATACTTTTAGATTTAAGCCCCTCGTTTCTAGCATGTCGCAAAAGCACTTGCAGCTGGTAAGCCGCGGCGGTCGAAGGAGGATTTTCGTAGACTGATCTTTTGCTCTAGGTGTGGACATCATCTGCGCACAAGGTGGTGAGGGCGGGGGTCACACAGGGGATACTCCATTCTCAATTCTGATTCCCTCTGTCGTCGATCTTTGCAAGGGCCACAAGAGCCCACTGACGGGCGAAGACGTCATCGTCGTCGCAGCTGGTGGCATTTCCGATGGCCGAGGTCTCGCTGCGGCCCTGTCGTACGTTAATTATTCTTGATCAAAGTTAATTCTTATCTGAACAATATCAAGGTATGGTGCCTCGGGTGTCTGGGTCGGAACACGGTTCGTTGCCAGTATTGAAGCGGGAGCGCCCCCGAAGCACAAGGAAATGGTGCTTAGCGCGGGGTATGATGATGTTATCCGCACCCTCGTTTATTCTGGACGACCCATGAGTGTACGAAAGACGCCCTACATTTTAGATTGGTATGACCTGGTATTTTTAACAACCCAAACCATGCCCCAAGTTCTTTGTGCAGGGAGCAAAACCGGAAGGCGGAAATGGAGAAGCTTTTGGCGCAGGGTCTCGTTCCTCACGAAACCGAACTCAAGAACCACCCAGAGAAATCCGTCCAGGGACTGACATGTAAGCTTGGCCCTAGACAGTTCATTTACAGATACTTATTAACTATCATTGTTCCGTAGGGCTAATGGGTCGCGTCGCTGGTTCAATCACCGTGCGTGCACCCCTTTGGATTCTTAATCCTTCATTTCATTTAATTTTCACACAGGATATTAAACCCGCAAAGGCGATGTAAGCTTCTTGCCTACAAGCTCCACTGATCATCAGCCATTAATCCAAGCCTATTATTGCCAGCGTGGACGAACTCGTTACTAGTGCCAAAAAGAGCCTCGACGCTGCCAAGGCTCTTGAGATCCCACAAACCAAGGCAAAACTATGAAGTGTTGGTTCGAGGATGTACGGAGCTAAGACTCTCGGCGACGTTTAGCTAGCGTTATTGCCATGACCCACGTACTGCTATCAAGCAATGTTTAGGATATCAGCATTTGCATCCGGCTGCAGCAAGCCAATCACATGGATTCCTTGTACCCATCTTCAGTGCCGCTCTGACACACGTTCTCAGCTTGATGCCACTCCAGAGAGCTGCGTTTTTGGTCACACGACCCGCATGACACTGGCTCACGGGAACCCTTGTGGCTACGTTTTAGGGGCTGAGTATATATATGGTTGGGAGTGACCCTACCCAATCACGCAGTGAGTTAGCCAATTTCCCATGGAGCAAGAGGTTATATATTATGATCCAGATGTTTGTGCTCACACGTCTCTGCTGCACTGGATACCGTCTGATACTGCTCCCTTATTAGCCAGTACAGAAATTGGACTGTGATGGCCTCGAGTTCCGGTGTCCCGGGATATATCATTGCCACTGCTGCGGCCCTAGTGGGGATCTTTGCATGGCAATTCCGGAGGCTGCTGCTGCTGCTGCTGCTGCTGCTGCTGCTTACCCGCCCAAACAAGATAGGGGGGAAAGAGCCAACAGAGGGTCAAGGGACGGATTATTTCGAGTTGACCGGCGTACCACCACCTAGACCCCTACCAGATTTCAACATCGATGAAGCGCTGCCGCGTCCGTACCGCCCATTTCGTTGGAAGTATCACCAAACAATGTGTATGTGGTCAAACCTGTAATACCGTGACATGAACTCCATACCTCACCACATCGGCTGCAATCTAGCACTGCAAACTTTGGAACCAGACTGGTGGCTGGAATTAGAATCAACTTATCGCGAACGCATATCGCAACGCAAACACCTCTATGGCAAACACGGCTCGAAGATTATCTATGCGTCTCCCGGAAGCGAGCTTGCATGCTCAGAAATCATGGAGATGGTGATCCAATTCCTCTGTGCTCGCTACCCAAACCAGTTCCACCATAGTTCTACCTCCGATATTTTCCGTAACAACATACTGGGAACCGAGGTAAACACGAAGAGCATCAACCCATTAATCTTCTTGCTGGAGAACGTGCCGGAGGACTTTTTAATCGTACAAGAAGATAGTAATACTGGACTGTATTACTTCCGCGCGGGGGTGTCGACTTCAGCTGTTGGATGGAACATGGAGATGAAGATGGGGAAGCCATTGCACGAAGTGCATGGTCCTGTACCCTTTTACAAGGAGAAGATGCAGAATTCTATGGACAGGTGGAGCATTTTTATTGTCTTGGGTGTCGGAGAGGCTGACGGTAAATTAATGTACCCAGGTTTTTCACCAAGATGGCCTGTGACAGCCCTATCCAAAGGGGCTCGTGGGGCATCGAGGTTGGCCAGCCGCTCTATCTACAAACCGATGATCCCCACTGGAATGTGCGCGATGTCCAGAGGCGCGATTTAGACATCAATGATATCTATCTGCGTGTTGACTGGCAAACCCTGCGAAGATTGCCAAAGTCTCGGGCCATTGTCTTCAACTTCAAAGCCCTGTTCACACCCATTACGCATTTTCGTAGAGAACCGTTCATCCCTCGTCTCGTTGCAACAATCCTAAGAGAGAGTGAAAAGCCATTCTTGGAGTACAAGGGGTCGTTTCATATAGAGCATAAAGTACTGCCAGCGCTAGACGAGTGGGCTAGGGAACAGGAGATAAAAGGTTGGGTGCCAGAGGATTGGGTAGTCAGAACGCTGGACGAGAATCCATTTTATCCGGGTTGGGAGTCGCATCATAGGTACTAGCTCTATTTCACCCATCCTTATCCATAAGCTCGGCCAGTTCCCGCTCTTCTTCTTCTGTCATCTCAAAGCCCTCTGGTGCTGGTGGGGGGGTGGGTGACTTCTTAACTTCAGATGCAGGCTTCTCCGGCGGTGGAGGAGATACGAGTTCTGAGTAACTGGTCGATGGAGAAATCCACAAAGGAAGATCCAACTGTAACCACATACCAATTAGTCTCCACCTTCGTATTGTCCCGTCCAAACTTGCACTGATAACCCAGGGCTCTACTCTCACCAGCCCATCCTCGCCCACCGACTTCCTTATCCACAGACGCAATGCAACCACGTCGTGCCAATGTGCATCCAATTCACGAATAAGTTCTGGTTCACCAAATGTCGACAGGTCATAGACACGGATGATGTCCTCTGACCCGGTAATTAAATACGGCTCGCACACATCCGTGAGGTTGATTGGCAGAATACATCTCACTTGCTTGGGGTGTGTGATCGGGTGCGGTAGCTTAGCTTTGTTCTCAACTTGAACATCTGGGTCGAGGGTTACTTGGACTGTCTCGTCTGCAGAAGCTAAGTAGCCAATGGTCCAGAGTCAACCTTCTTCGGCCTGGGTACAATAGGTTCGAACATACCAGTCCACAGTTGCCCGTTTCCATAAACCATCTCATTGATTCCGGTACGGTGATAGTTGAGCTCCTGTTTCAATGTGCTCTTCCAGCGAGGGCTAGGGCCTGACTCTTTTGTCAATTCCCAGATCTTGATAATGCCCATGGTGTCACCCGTGTACAAAATCGCCGAATCGTCTGAAAGTACTTTGCCCTGTAAGCATTCAACTGGCCTTGTGTGAGAAGATATCGAGCCTAGGCTTGACAACGATTTGGCGTTTGTTGGGTCGGAAACATCCCTTGAAAAGAGAAAAAAGAAAAAAAAACACAGTGTTAGATCGCATCACATCATTCAAGAAGTATTAATCACCAGAAACGAACGACTTTATCCGAGCTACCCGAAACCAGTAACCTAAGCACAGGGAAGACGTGCAGTGCTTTCACGAAATCAGCATGAGCATCAGTGGATGATAGTAGATGTGTATTCTGTCGCGAACGCTAAGAATATCGTGATGCACGAAATAAAAGTGTGATCCACCTCGGTATCCCACAATTTGATGGTCTGGGCAGATCAGATCGATGAGAGAGCTCTTTTTTGCGAGATTCGAACCAACTTTATCCCAAGACCCAGTTATCAGAATCTCCTGACCATGGTAACCTGAACCCTTGTCGCAAAACGCAAGCGATGTCACTGGACCTGCGTGTCCTTTGAATGTCTGCAATGTCTTCCCAGTCTGCAGATACATGAACCGGAAGCCCGGATAATACAGATGCACATGTGCCCAACGACCATCAGTCGTGAAATGGGGAAGGATGGGGCAAACGAACCTCGAGATCCGTTTTCCTCGCGACACCCGTATTCTCCGCAATCCAGGCAACTCCGTCCTTAACAACGAGCCCCAGAGCCGTCCCTTGTAGCCGAATAGGCTCTCCAACTTTTTTTATTCGTTCGGCTTTCTTGCGCCTTGCCTTTGGACTGTCGGAACTTATTCTCCTTTTCGTCAGATGAGTAGGAAACACACTTCATCGAGAAGTAGATGGGCCTCAGAAACGAGAAAGTTTGACGCGTCAGATGCTGCCATTGGTTGTCGAGTTTGAAGACTTGGTTGCCGTTATCAATAAATCGAGCGATCAGTTGCCTCGGAGAAAGAGTTAAACATAGAACACCATCCCCCCAAGGAGCAACATCATAATCAGAATGGCGCATATATTCGACGATCGAATGGCAGATAACAATACAGAGTAGAGGAGTAAAAGCTACACCAAAAAAACGCCCAAGGTAAAAAGACCCACAAGGCGAGCACGCGAGTTGTTCGTACAGCGAAGAGGGACAAGAAGAACAAAAGAAATGGGCGAGCAATACAAAAAGGAAACCAAGGCGCATCAAAGGCTCTCTTGCGTCAAGAGAGGAAACAAAAAGATACATCTTTTGATATTAACCATAAATCAGGCGAATGATTATGGGATCAGAGTACCTGTATCACTGCAGGCAAAGGAGTGTGAAATAAAAATATAGTGGGGCAGAAAGGAGCGTCGGGTATCTGGTCGCGCAAAGACAAAAATCAGAATGACAATAGATAAACTAGGGCTGTTGAAACTTGGGTAATTGCCTAGTGAGTTTTTTTTGTTTTTTACTTAGAATTCTGGGAATTGAAATGAGAGCAGATCACCGCGAAGTTGTTCAGCGATAGTAGCGTCATCTTGGAAGAAGCCGGGGATGTCTTCGACAGGCGGGACTGGCAAATTCAAGAAATTGCAAGCATCCTCGGCGGAGGAGGTGCGGGGAATGATGGGGGCCTGTTACCACACATGTTGTTAACTCACCGGCCAGCCCATGAAAACAAAAAAAAAATCGAACGTACATTGATCTCACGACGCTCCAGGGCCTCCCAATCCACACCTCGGAACCAGGCATGCTGCAGAACATCCTGGACGCCATTGTTCACGTTTCCCAAGCGCTTGCTACGATCAGGGTTCAGGAATCCCTTGATGAGATCCTTGGAGAGGCGATCCAACGTTCGAGGCCAATATACGTCACCAACAAGGATCTTCTCGTATATGCCGTACGGTGTCTCATCAAAGAAAGGGGGGTAGCCAACGAGCATCTCGTAGCAGAGAACGCCACAGGCCCACCAGTCTGCAGCTTTTCCGTGACCATCAGACTGGATTATTTCCGGCGCAAGATACTCTGGGGTTCCACACAAAGTCCAGGTACGATCGTCTACAATTTTGGCAAAACCGAAGTCGGTCAGGCGGAGATAGCCTCGAGAGTCGAGGAGCAGATTTTCAGGTTTCAGGTCGCGGTATACGATGTTATAGGAATGGAGATATCTAAGGGCCAACACAATTGTCGAGAGGTAGAAACGAGTGACGTCCGGGGTAAATCGCTGAGCACGTCTGAGATGGGTGAAGAGCTCGCCGCCAGGTACATAGGTCATCAACATATAGATGTTAAGACTATCCTGGAAAGTAGCGAAGAGATCGACGACAAAGGGATGGTGGACACGAGCGAGGATATAGCGTTCCGCCTTGACATGTTCAACTTGATGAAGCATGGCAATTTTTGTCTTGCGCAAAACCTTCATGGCGAAGAATTGAGGCGCATTGGGCTGGGGAACTTTGTGCTTTACGAGCAACACATGGCCGAATGTCCCTGTGCCTAAGTAGTTTTTTAAGGGAAGGATGGTAGGACGGCTAATGAGGAAAATATTACCTAGAGTACCGCGCACTTCAAAGTCCAATAGGCTGACCCCACCAGGTCCAGTGGGCTGTAGGTGTACGCGTTCGTTCTCAAGCAAACGGAGAGGTGGTTGGGGACGCTCTTGGGTAGGAGCGGTGTCAACACGCATGCCATTGTAGTCGGATTGGGCCGGAGTCAAGGGTTGTATAAGCTGGGCAGCTTCTTGAGAGTCCGAGCATTCGTCATCGTCCCCATGCATATCCTCGTCGAGGAGGTAGTCTTCATCGTCACTACTCTCGCTGTGACCAGGTGAAAGCGGTGGAGTGATAGGGGCTGTTGAGCTTGACATTGGATATTCTTGCTTGAATATATAGCCACGACGACACGGAACGGGGAAATGAGAGTCAGCTGGAAGAGAGGTTGAACGGGGAAAGGATTGGTGATAAGGATCCATAAAATGAATGGCGAAATTCGGTAGCAGTTCTGAGATGGGGACCGAGAAGCGAGTGGCAATAGAGGCTTTTCTAAGTGTTTGAGAGTTTAAAAGGTAAGGGAAGCTGATAGATAGAAGTGTGGCGGGCTGTTGAAAAGGGTTGAAAAGGGCCCAGAAATGAATAGGTGATGAACCGGGGATCAAGCGAGGACTTCGGGAAAACGTGAGTGGGAAGCTGATTGGAATTTGGAAGAAACAGACCAGAGGGTCTCGTCTACAGGGAGCGGCCGACACGCGCTGCGTAACACCTGGAGATGCAGGAGGAGATGGGAGAGGATGAGAGCAAAAGGCAGAAAGTCGGTGAGAGCCTATCTGCCAATTTCCAACCCGTCCCTCTAAAGGATGTCATTGTCACGTTGTGACGGTCACACATCACCGTTTCATCAACCATCACAGCAACGTGGAACGGCAAGGGCCAATTCGACTTGGCGGTCGCTGCTTCTCTTCGTTGCCCTATCCCTTCAGACACTCATTTACGGTCATGTCGGCTGTATTAATAGTTATTTCATTCCCCGAATGCGATCGTGGGTATTCCATATAAATTACATATTACCCGTACCCGTTCTCCTTCACCAGCCCCCGCAGCAACATACAACGGTATGAAGTGATCTTCTCTCGGATGGGCATCACAAAATCCGACATGTCGTGTCAAATCAAACATTGCTCGTTTCCGTTGCTCTGCCTGCTTGCAATTAGGCGATCGATTGCCTAGGACACCGAGACGCGGAAAAGTAAGAAAACTCACATCAACGACGTTGACCGCATAATGTATTGCTCTATCAAAGGCCTTTTGATTTTCACTGGCGGTTGCCGGAGAAAGCGATCGTCGGTCTCTCAGGTTGTGAGCAGTCAATCCCCCGGATAGGACCAGAACCCTCTCTTCCCTAAAGAGGATGCGTTAATAAGATAATCGGTAACCAGTCAGGGATTGTTTACACCGACCGGAGTTTTGCCACTGCTTTCCCTAACGCCCAATTCTTTTCTGGGCTCATGCTGGAATCAATTGATACTTGCACAATTGGGATGTCGGTGAACTCCTCTCCAAACATCAGGCCGGAAAGGCACGAATACACCATGATCTAGCCCTGGTCCTTGGAACCCACGTCCATCGAGTCCACGGGGCTCCTGCTTTGACGTAGTCCTGGCCAAATGCCCGTTCTATACAACCCCCCAGTCTCGCTTAGTCGCCGCTGTGTACTTGGTATGTTCCAATATGGCTTACCTCAATGTACAGGTCTACGACACGCTTGGACAGCTCACCATTGCTTCGTGACACAAATTTGAGGCTGTAAAAGTCTGAGGGAAATCCGTAGTAATCCATGAGTAATGGCTGGCCCGGGTTGTCTCCATAGTCGGTAACTGCGGATAGGTCAGCGCAACGAACACTAGAAAATAATCAAAAGGACCCACCTAATCTCTCGCCCTCCGTCTCCCAATGAGCACTGAATACGACAATTCCTTTCGGATCGTACTTTTTTAGCAACGCAGGCCCGAAATCCTTCAAGAAGTCCGCCAAGCTCCCGTTGGGTCCTTGATGCGCCATCATAGGATCACCCAAAGCGCCAGGGTCGGATTCGGGAAACGCCAGCATGGGGGATCCATGTGCAAAGAAAAACGAGGGTATCTTGTCCGGCGCTGGGGGAAGTTCTTCAAGGGCCTTACGCCACTGCGCCTGTGAGCTCATGCTCCTGCCGACACCATAAAATACTCGGCTAAGAATCTCTGCGAGAGGGTTGAGTGGCCCCGGTTTTTTTATGATCAAGTACCCAGAGAGGAGTGCAGTAAGGCTGCCCAGCGAGGGAACTGGAGCGTTCCACTGGGGATGGTAATCCTGTTATCATTGAATCGGCTTAGATAATCCCCGATCCGCTGACGAGGAAGAGCCGTCCGACCACCCGTGACTGCAAAAAGGCGGCTTATCAAACCCGCAAGTGCCGCAGACTTGTGGTCTCTTCCATCGCGTACCTCCCGCCGGCTAGATGCAGGAGCGCCCCAAGTCACACTTGGGTTGGGCCTTACACCTTCGTCGCCCTCCGAGCGATTCAACGTCCGCCGACAGCCCCACTGCACCGTCCCCGGCCCAAAAAAGATGCATGAATCCCTTGTAGAACCTCAACAGACACGAACAGTGAGCGCGTTCTGCCCGCCTGCCTACTGAGATATCCAGCCGCCCAACCGTGAACACCGGCGGGTAATACTGTGGGAGGAGCACTGTGATCGGGCTAACGCCATCTTCTCAAGCCAAGTCTCTGCCTGAGGCCGGGTATCACCAGCGGTAGCAGATAGAGATGGCAATAATCACTGCTTGGTGTCTCTCTATCACTGGCACATATGTCAGGGGGGGGGACGCTTTCCGGTAGGCCACAGGCTTTGGAAGTTTGGTTTGACGTGAAATTTATTGGCTACAGATTGAGATAGTTGGAAGAATTTATGAATTAAAACAGGCTATTGGACTGTCGTGGCTAGATAGAATAGGACATCATAACTGCATTATCCTGCCCTAGTACCTTTTGCACATCTTCAGGTAGGAAGCCGCGAGTTGGCGCGTCTGGCAGGTGCCATCCTTACCTAGTGACATCTCTGATAGGAGAGCCATGGTGATAGGTCCTGGTCTTGTCGCGTGACGGTGCGGCCCATCCACCGAAGAGTATTATAGTTTAGGGGGGCTGCTGAGGAAGTCGATTACAATACTTGGATTTACGAGCTCGCAAGTGGGATCGAGAGAGGAACATGTGCGCCACACGCCCGAACGATGGGGTAGGTGGCGGATAAGAACAATCGACGCAATGACATCAAGAGATGTGCTTCGCATCCAGGAAGGTGAGCAGGAGCTGCGGGGGGTTTCGTTAGTGTTACATTGAAGGAAAAAAAAAAGGAGAAAAAAACGGTGTCAGAAATAGGATGATGTCTCGACACAAGGATTAAGACAGGGATAACTGAAGATGATCTCATCATTCGAAAAAGTCATTGGGAGGAGACTCACTTTCATAGACCTCATTTTCGTTGCGCCGTGTAGGTGGATAAGTGCAAGACGGAAAAATGGGAACAGTTGCTGCATTTTTGAGTTTTGATATTAGGGCAGGTCAATCATCATCCAACCCTGGGCCTATCTCGGGAGCCATCGCTGTCCCTAATCACCCTTACACGAACTCAGATTCCCTGACGTAGGACGCCGAGCCGTTTTCAGCTACAAGATTTCGGGTAGAACTGATTGGCGACCGCCGTTCCTGTGCCTGCATGGCTTGCGGACACTAAGCCTCTGAATAATATCAGCTTGAGTAGCCAGCATGACCGAGAATACTATTGCGTCATGGACGGTTGCCCTGATACGAGCCCTAGATAATTGTGTACATCAAGAATGAGAAGGTAAGGTAATGTCCAAAGGGCGAGCGATATCTGTCAACCAACTCTTCCATTCTGCTTCCTTTTTGCGGCGGTCGACAATGCGTTGAAGCTGTTTGTACGTTGGGCGATGGGCGTGAAGCACGAACATGTAATCCGTAAAATCCTTTCGCTGGTGAATCTGAATGATATTCTTTCCAACTACGACGAACTCGGAAACGTCCACTAAACCATCCCCGGTTACCTGGAGGAACAAATAGTGAGTATGACATCGGCTACATCATGAACAGCTGGGGATTTACGACAAATGGTGGTGCCAGAGGTAAGTTTTTTCTTGCTCCATGGAGATTCACGTTCATTGACAGACCTCCCGACTGGGGCCATTTGGATGATAGGGCGGCGATAGTCTTCGTGATGACCGTCTCAGGAACATCATCGGGCTTGTTGTTTTGCAGGGATTTTCGCAGTTCCTCGGCGGAGTAGCATCCCAGCGAGAGGCAAACGGTTGAACGAAGCTCCCTGAACCGAGACTTCGTCATTATCGGGCTGACGGTGGAGAGACAGCTGTACTTACTTCAGTGGCATCCCTGTCCCATGTACCCACGTCGACAAGGGTTTTATGTCCGACTGTTCCATCTCAAATGCGAGTTCAATGAACGTGTCGTGCGAGAACCCTTTAGTAATAGCGACGATTTGAAGCTCTTTTCCAAAAACATCTTGGTTCATTTGGTCTAGAATAACGACGTCCTCCACTAGGCCTTCAGGACTGGCCGTCGATTGGTTCCCTTCCTGCTTCTGCCGTTCGGGGGGTTCGTTTTCATCACCGCTGGAGATGCCAGTTACTTTCAAAAACTTATATTCTTCATACCACTTGAACAATCGAGCCAGTGTAGAGTCTTCGGATATGATGAAAGGCCGTAGGGGGCTGGCGAGTTGCGACTCTTGTTCGTCGAGCCGGGGAGTTGGAATGGGAGCGGTCCTACCGAGGGAAAGGTTGGATGAGTGTAGGTGAGTTGGTTGTTGGGCGGATGCGGTCGGTGTCGAGACAGGTAGCTCTAGTTTCTCTGGACTAGTGAGTCCCGGTAACGGCTGGTGCCCTGGAATATCTGCGGCGACCTGCGATTGCGAGAAAGATGGACTGTTTTCAATATTTCGCGGGTCTTTCGGGTCATCCTGCATGTGAATACCATGGTCCATTAGTTCTCGTTGCTTGTGTGGGTGCGCAGACAGGGCGGTCTAAACTAACCTGAACGCTCGGCGAATTCATGTGAACATCGCTGGCTATCGGACGTTGAGGAAGGGAGTCGACCACTAGCTGAGGTAAGGATGGCGGTTTGTCCTGTGGCCGGGAACGAATTAGGACGGGTGATCCGGAAGCCTGTGCTTGCTGATTAGAAACCAAGGGTGTTTTGGATGTTCGGGTTTGGACATGCGGGGGAGGGGGTTCCTGCAGGCATTTTGGAGGGTTTTCGTTCGTCGTAATATGGAGTTCAGGGGTGGTTGACAGGAGGACAGGGGGTGGATGACAGGGGTTCTTTGGGACCCACCTGTTCGTTTCCCGAAGGTTCTTGTGGCACTAGTCCTTCGAAACCCGGAGGAGGTATTGGTGATAGCAGCGGCGGTGGGGAGCTGTTTCCTCGTGCAAGAAGATGTGGGTCAGGTACATTAAAGTTTGGATGATGCCGTGCGTCCGGCGTTCCGGGTTGATTAACGAGTTTCTGGGCAATATCTACAACAGTATCGGCGTTATCTGTCTGCTGCCCAGCATCGGCTCCCAGGGGAATTTGCTCAGTTTCTGGTTCCTTCTTGATGTGTACTGATTCCGAAGCCTGGTGTAGTACCTGAGCCTGCTTCTGTCTGAAATCGCGGAGGTCGCTCCGAACGAAGGCTGTAAGATCAATCTTCTTCTTTTTCTTCTTTTTGGCATTTCCGGAAGATACGATTTTCTCAATCGAAACCTGTGTTGATGGCGCTTGTGGGCTAGCGTGGAGCGCAGGACTTTCAACTGGATCGTTCTTCGAACTTTCCAGGCAGACGATTTCTGGACTTGTGCTCTAAAGAAGGTGCTGAGAATGAGATGTTGCCAGAGGTCCTTTTTTTTTTTTTTTTACCTTGACAACATTCTGTTCCACCCAAGTTTGAGTTTGAAGGAATGAAGACGTAGTGGATATCGAATGTTTGGGCGTTGTGTTCGTGGCGAGGGGTTCAGCACCTGAGAATTCTACTGTGGTTTCCCTAATTGGTGTCGGTCCCGGATCAATCATGGCTTGGGTTTGGGACTCGGTGGTAAGTTTCGAGGAGCCAGTCGGATCTATACCTTGCTGCGGGCTTCTAGGTGCATGAGGATAAGGGTGGCGTGGTAATCCAAGTAATTTGTATTGACCTAGTGAAAGTGGGCGGTGGTGGTGGATTGTAATCAGAGGGAGAGATGCCTGCGACGGACTGTAACAACGTAGCAATTGCAGCTAGGAAGCAGAATGTGCGTTAGCGAAGCTTAGGGTACTGGAAGAACCTACTCCTCAGGTGATTCTCGACGAAAAGCTCCTGAAAGGGTTCGATAGCCTTGAGAAGCTTCACATAGCTTGGTGCCATTGGGTGTCCAAGGTGCGGGGCGGCATTAAACGGTGCCTTGAGGCTTGTATCGGTTTGAACGGCAACCCGCAGGGCCTGTTGAGCAATCTGGTCGAACATGAGATGTGAAGAGAGGCTCCGGCCCCCTGGGGTATCAATACGCACAATCAGCAGTTTTACTATCTGCAAACTCAGTCAGTTCTATGTGTTTCTCTCATTCGGGCGACGGTGAAGATGCGCACGTTTGGCCTTGCAGCGGAATAATATGCTTTGGGATGGCCCAGCCAGACGGCGAGTTTTCCTGTACAACTAATGTATTCGTTGATGTCTTGGCCTTGGAGCATAGTCTCGTAGAGTTTGAACAGCCTGAGATTGTTTTTTGCCGCGTCATGCACCTCCGGCGGTCGAGACATGTATGATTGTGTGTGGGTAGTTATAGTACGCGGGAAAGTAGTGGTGATGGCTACAGTTTAGGCAAAGCGTACTATGGTTTAGGCCGACGACCGCTAACCGTCCCTCTTGTTCCCAGAACATGCTTGAGGGTCGATACGCTATGGAGTTTGCAGCAGACAGCTACCCACGGGCCGCAACCTCTTGACAAGGTACGCGTATCCGCTATAGAGTTCCATTATATTTAGCTGAGAACAAGAAGGTATCTGCGGCTCATCACGAGTCAGGACAACAAGGTGTGAGACTGTATTTGTAGGGGCTGTAGAATATATAAAATGGCAGAGTGGCATATCCATTTAATGCTATAGCTACCATCGTTCCTGGAATTGCCAATTCGCACACCCCGACCGACGCCGTCCGACTTGGCACATCAATCACTCTGTCGCCCATCAAACTTGGTGTGGACGTTCAGTCGGTCCAACTAGCGCAGGTGTCAGCACGCCATCCAAAACAGAACAGGCCTGCTTCATCCAGCGACAGCTTTTCATTTATACCCCCCCCTCTCCCAGTGGCGGCCGCTAGCCACAGGAGTGCATTCTCGGGCGCACTGTTCGTACCCTTCGCGTCAACCGATACCCCTAGCTAAACCCGCATGATAGGACCAGCCCTGCCATAAAGACAGCCATAAAGACACGCTGGCTCCTTAATTCACGGGTCTCTCAAATGGCCGGCGCTTTCAGTATCCTAGTTGTGGGCTCTGGTGGGGGTCCTGACGAGACCAATTTATCAGCGTGGGTGCTTACTTGGGGGGACACCTCATGAGCATTAACTCTTTCTTCTTTTTTTCTTTTTTTTCTTTTTGAGCAGCTATCTGCTTAAGCCAGCAGATACGGGCTGGGCGGATGGGGTTGTAGCTCTCGAAGCAGGTACCAGACGCCAATTTTTCTCTATGGCAGGGGGGAAACAGGCTGAATGAGTTCCTCACAGGTTCTGGTCAAGGTGCCTTACGCCAGCTTCTCCGACAAAATCCTCGTCTTTTAGATCAAACTAGAGCAAGCGAAGCGGATAAACCCAGACGCGTATACACCGCCAACGAAATTTACTCATTCGTCAGGTATATAATACCTCTCTCTAGTCCTTCTTGTTCACCCCTTTTACATACTCAGGTCTTACCTTGTCACCCACGCACACTTAGATCACATAAACAGCCTCGTCATCTCAGCGGGTTCCCTGAGCGGCCCGCGAAAAAATATCTATGCGACCGAACGAGTCCTTCACGACCTCGAGATGATCTTCTCAGACCGTCTCTGGCCCAACCTTGCATCTTGGAAAGAGACCGACGACGACTTCAAGTTCCTCTACAAGATGTACGTTTCTGCAATCAACCTCAACGTCTGCTCTCTGGGCTGAGACTATTTCAGTTTGGATGCGGATGCAAAATATCACACAATTCACCCATCCATCTCCGTCCGCAGCTTCCCACTTAGTCATGGGACCAACGACCGAGGACTTTACGAGTCTTCCGCCTTTTTTATCCGGCACGACCCTTCCTCTACTGAATTCCTTTTCTTTGGTGATGTTGAACCAGACTCGGTCGCATCCACCCCACTCACGCTTGACGTCTGGGCTGCAGCTGCCCCCAAGATCCCGAACACGCTCAGCATTATCTTTATTGAATGCTCGTGGCCCTCTGGACGTAGGGATGACATGTTATACGGACACCTCACTCCTGAGCACCTGGTGGATGAGCTCGCGGCACTCGCAAAAGAGGTGGTCACATACCGCAAGGAGCAAGCCCTCAAACGTACGGCGCCCAATAAACGAGCCAGGAAGCGCCAGAAGATCAACCCGATCACTCCGGAAGAACTGACCGACGCTCTCAAGGGTCTCACTGTGTATGTTATGCACTGCAAAGACGATATGACAGACCGTGAGGATAGGCCTATGAGGCAATTAATAACTCAGCAAGTTAGAGACCTCGTTCAGTCCCGCAAACTCGGCGCCGTGGTAGAGTGCGCCGAGCCAGGAATGTGCATTAGTATGTTTGTTTACTCAAAGGCTCAGAATATCCATTGACGATAGTACTTCGACAGGTATATGAGGCTATAGATGATGCTAACCTATTTTTCGCCGCATTCAGTTACTCACTCTTTCGTTTTCGTTATTGATTAGTGTGACTGAATTACTGACTTTGGGTCAGCTTATACCTGTCAGCACACGTTATGTATTTCTACGCGATCACTGTAGCAATAGTTCTCTTATGTACTGTATCACGACATACATGATTGCTGAACAACCCAGAGCGCGGCGATTGCCTCCCGAGTGCCATGATCCCACATGCATTATTATTGCTATACAATGAGGGCGCAAGAATAACATAATAGTCATGGGGAGAGAAAGAGAGAGAAAAGGGGGGGGGGGAAAGAGAAAACAAGGGTAACGAACATGGTCAATGCAAAATAGTTCCCGTCCCAAGTATGTAACAAGTCTATAAGCAAGGTGATGACAGATCACTTGGAGCATGATCAACCGCAATGCTCATGACGAGGCATACAGCTTCACGACACCGTCAGCCCCGGCGCTGGACCATAACTGGTAAGGTCGGGTGGAACTCCACATCGAGTACGCCTTCCCGGGCCTTTTCCCTATGCGTCGTGATTTCCTGGACACACGAGCGCGATCCCATCAAATCCCAGAAGCGCACGGAACAGTCATGGCTGGCTGATACTAATGAAAATCCGGCAGCGTCTATTGATAGTGACGTGACGCCATCCAGATGGGCGAGCATCGAGTGCGTGCATTGCCCTGGGGGTAAGGTCAGTTGAATTCTGGCAACAAATGGCACCGCCTCGAACCTGTAAGAACATCAAAGAGTTTGATATACTTATCCTCGTGGGCAGTCACGAGGATAGCCATGCTTGGATGCGACACGATACAGTTGATTTGCGTTGCGGGAGTACCATCTTTGACAAGAGATCATTAGTCTCGAGAACAGCAATCCCTGGGTGGGAATGACGTACCATATGTTGTGTCACTCTGCAGACGGATCAATTCTTTGCCAGTTTCGACCTCAAAGATTTTGACGACGGCGTTCTGGTATGCGACGGCAACCTTCTTGAGGTCCGTCTTCAAAGCTTCGACTGCGGTAGCACCTGGCATGTCTGCATCATCCTCGAAGTCGTCGTTGTGATCGAGGCCATTCCAACGCCACGTTAATCTTAATTCCCCACCACCGGAAGGTCCACTGACATCCCAAATCTTCACGGCCCCCTCTGCCCCACAACTGATTAAGGTGCTCTCATCCTTAACGAGAGCAAGATCCCAGACGGCATCCGTATGACCGATGAGCTCTCCTCGAGCTCGTGTTTCATCATAGGGTGCGTAGGTCGTGTGGGCTGAAGATGGCAATGCCCATATCCGGATGGAAGAGTCCAAGGACGCTGAATATAATAATTGCTTGGAAGGGGAATGAATTAGTCGGGTGATAGCTGCTGAATGACCGCGGAGTGTTAGCTGAGGTTCAACTTCCGTCGTTGGCCGAGCACTATGGATTGAAAAACACGGTCAAAGAAGTGGACATTATAATCGAGGAAGGTCACGCACGAAGACGATGCAAGGCTAGAAACTTCCATTCGCCAAATCTTTACCGTGCAATCATCACCCCCGGTTGCCAAACAGAGTTCGGTGGGGTGAAATGCCACTGCTCTAACGGCGTCTAGATGGCTGCCATAGAATGCCCTCAGTTAGGTGAACCGTATTATTCCTTATTAACCCACTAACTTTCTGAGTGTTCGTTTGGCTTTCCATACTTTGGCACCTTCACCCTCTCCCATTACTGAATCATCTTCTTCCAAATCCATCTCCGTGTCCTTTATGTCTTCGTCGTCATCCCGTCGTCGTTCCCACGCATGAAAACCTATTTGGCTTTCCTTCGCCAGCCGTGCTTGTTCTGCTGCTTCATGAGATTGTCTCAGCCTCTCTTTCCATTCTCCAGCATCATCTGGACGGAAGATAGCAGTAACATGCCGACTGTCCGGTTCCGGCTCTCTCTCTTTGTCCCCCGACATAGCAGATGCTGGAGGCGACTGCTGAGACGAAATAGAAGTTGAAGCCTGCATCAGGGTTGGCTGATTGCCAGTAGCCAAAGGGTTACTGCGCTCCAGTATAGGAAGGGAAGAGCCTGTGCTTGCTGGTGCAGAAGAAGGTCCAGACAAAGAGTTGGAACCGTTGAGCAATGGGAACTCTTTGCTCCCTTCGGGTAAAACTTTTCTGGGCCTGCCATTGTAGGGAAGCTGGTCAAAGGAGGGGACATTAGGGAGTGAAAGGGGTATTGAGGCATTGTTGAGAAGTGGTCGGTTGGGTAATGGATTCATAGCTTGCGGCGATGTTAGGTACGAGATTTCTTGAAGGCATCTGAGAGATATAGCGCAACTGTTGAGAAACATGTCTGCGGGCATATGGGATCCACGCACTGTTTGAGATAATCGCGACTGCGAGCACGGCTCTTTGGGTCACGCCCAGGAGGAGGTTTGCCAAGGCTAGCTAAGGCGGAGGCTAAGGAACTGTTAGAGCAATTTTAGGTGTTCCAGGAACATAGTCTACCTCCGGGACCATTGATGAGTCCACCATTTGATAGTCGACTCTCTGGCAGCGGCGAATCTAACGAGGTGAATGAGTTGCAGCTCCAGGAAATATCATAAAGCACACACCTTCGCTTCGAGGTGAACTCCCGCCGCTCTCCTCTTTGTGGCTCCCAGAGTCGTCCTTGGACCCTGTTGAAGACCCGTGAGCTTGGATGGTTGCGGGCTTTGAAGGAGGATTTGATTGTGAAGATGTCTGGGTGAGTTGCTTTGTACTAGAAGTAACCACGTCAAAGGACAGCGAGGGCAGAGGGACACCCATACGAACCGTTCCATGCGCAAAACGTACTCCAACATTTTTATTCGACGCATAAGGTCAAGTTTGACGTTCTCGAATGACCGTTTCTCTCCCTCTAGCAGCGCGATCCGGGCCTGTCATCAGTGTAAGATTGAGAAAGCGCGATGCCTCGTCGCAAGGAGTGAAACTAACCCGCATTTCGGCTCTCTCGATCTCCCATTCGTTTCTGTCGCGTTCATAGCGCCGCCACTCTGTCTGAAGGAAATGCAGCACGCTGGATAGCGTGAAATCCTGACCATTTTGTGGGGGAGGGGGTGGTATGGCATTTGGCTGGTTTTGGTGTTGTTGGGGCTGCTGCTGCTGCTGGCCTGGTTGCTGTTGGTTATTAGACGGAAGGCCTTGCAATGAACCCAGCATGGAGGTTTTTATGTGAACACCGGGAGGTAGGGGAGAGATATGAGGAGACAGAGACGTGATTGGTAGATTCTGCAGCTCTGACATGGAAATACTGTGCACAAACAAGACCAAATCTTACCCAGGGCACGCTACATACAACTACTTTGAACGGATTTGGCGCCTGTGAATTGACACAAATATCACTACTTATTTATTTCTTGCCACTCCTGGGGACACATTTATTAGAATAACAATATTGTTACTGCTCTCCAAGCGCTTACTTCTTGATTCCACCGCCACCCATAGGGCCATCTATAGAGAACGACCCGTGAGAGACGACAACTCTGGTGATCATAATCATCCCTACCTTTCTTAGCTACGGAGCGCTCAGCTAAATACCAAGACAGATACGAGGGGACACATACCTTTGTCCGATGCAACCTTCAGGGCAGCTTGTTCAGCTTTCTTCCTCTTCTTAAACTCTTCTTCCTCCGGGGTGGGATCATTTTTCTCTTTCTTGGGTGCCTGTTACTTGATCAGCAGACATCATGCACAAACTCCAAGTCTGCTGCACCTTCAATGGCTTCATCTTGCCGCCTTGCCTGCTGGACATGGTATAATCGGCGGACAAGCAAACACGACAAAGAGTGATTGTGATGGTGACAAATACCTCGTCATTTTTGACTGGGCATGATCACCTTATACTTTGTTACAATGTGTCACTCGCAACCCTCCGTCACGCCCCGCTTACCCATGGATGACTGGGAGGTAGTACTGTCCAAGGACTGGGACGTCCTCGGCCCATTTCCTATCCATGCACGGGAACAACAGTTCCTCTCGCCTTCATTTCCTATAGAGCGTGCGCTTGGTTACCTATCTATGCCATACTACTACCCATAACCGTCCCCAGTATCACGCCCAGTTGATTGGCAAGCCACTTGGCCCTCTTCATACGCCGATGGCGCAACCATTCAGTGGTCTAGGACTCAACTATCCGAGGACGGTGTGCTGAGAATATCCTTCCCTCAAGTCAGGTAATAACATATCCCAGAGTCCCGCGATTGACATCTTTCACCGAACATAAACAGATGGGAGAACCTTCGCCAATCGGAGGGCTGGGCTGCCTTGCAACATCACGCAGTCCTTAGAGGTACAATCACTCTTGTCCCACCTCGCTTGGCGAATCACATGGTCCCTCCTCTCAGACTCCTCCTCCAACTCAAGCGAGGCTCCTACTTCACAATCCTGCCCCCCAGCACCACCGAACGCGGGACCTCCTCTCCAGAGTGGCATGCAGGGAACATCTACGACATGGAAAGAGCGCCCCCCCGTCCAGTTGACTTGCCTATCGTCCCCGATTTGACTTACCCTACCGCGTACGAGATTTTCATCAGCGGAGATTACGAGGTATGTATGTACATACATGCATATGCGGCGTTGCCAGTGCCACTTCCTTTCGCCCGAGTTGTTGATGGTTGTCACTTGAAGATTAGACTTTTCGGCGACCCCCGAGTGCAAGGTTCTGAAACGCCAACCCAAGTGATCGCTGTATCTGTCGAGATCGAGCACGTCGAGGAAATGATACAACATGAACCGTCACAAGACGTGCTGTGCGACTTTCACGATGGTTATGGTTTTGGAAATGCGTTTGGCGTCGGCTTGCGAAATGCTGCCAAAAACGAGTGGACAGTTACTGGCGTCACCTCCAAGCATCCTGTGCGTGCACACCCTCCGCCTTTGGCATACGACCGGGGAGCTCAGTCGCCAACCCCCAGGAGGCCCTGTTCCAACTCGAGCGGTCTGTAAGGATCACGCCCTCGCAGCTGAGAGTGATACCTCTCGTCCTGGTACAGAACAGATCTTTCTTTGGGAGCCAACTTCAAGTTGAAATTGCAGCGACTCTTCCATCCGGCCGGGAATGTCGTCTATCAATCTCCCTCCCTATAACTCATCACACAACACAGCTCTCAGGACCTACAGCTATTAAAGCAACTTATTTCTTTGCTAGTACGATGCCGACTGCGTTTTTGGCCATCCCACCTGTGAGCCAAACCGAGGATAGCTACCCACCTATCTTAGCGCTACGTAAATGGCGTCCGTTCTGGTTCTTGATGAATGCGATTTATTATGTTCTTCAGATGGAGCTGGAGTTGACATCATAAACCAGCCTTTTTGGCCTCAGTCGTTGCCAGGCAGTGACTTCAGCTGGACGATTTTGCCAAGTGGTCGCACATCCTGGGTATATCTCCTCCGACATTGGAAGCTGTCATCGTCATTCTTACCGACCTGTCACAGGGACTTGATTGGCACGGCCCGAGTGCTCAAGACGCATGGGGCTGTGTCGACGCCCTCTCTGATATCCTAAGCAAATCTGCCTTCTGGAAGCATACGGCTTTTACGAGCGGTACACCCGTGGTTCTTATCGGACACTCCAATGGGGGCCAAGGTACCTTGTACCTCGGTTCCAGGTATCCTGATAGAGTTTTAGCTGCCGCACCTGCAGCCGGGTATATTAAATCGCAAGCATATGTCCCTTTAACCATGTCAAAGTAAGACCATCATGATCTTCAATTTCAATCAAGATCAACAACTGTTCTTGTGTGGGGCCATGCTTTTGATGTCCCTCCTTTATTCTCGATGATTGCATTGACAAACCAAACAGATCCGCCCACTTTATCGATCCTGCGTTGCGTGCTGTATTGGAAACATCATTAACACCGGATGATAATGATCTATTTTTAACCAACCTCTTGAGCACGCCTGTCCTCGTCATTCACGGGTATGTCTCGACACCGCCATTTATCATGCGCTCTAGATTGACTGTGGTCCTTTCAACAGAGGAGATGACGACAACGTACCTGTCTGGCATGGACGGGAGTCCATCAGTATCGTGAAGAGTTGGTCTATGATCCACGGAGTTGTTCCCGATGTGGCGTGCGTATGCTCTATCCTTGTGAGCATTTGTCACCGAATTATATGCACAGCTTCAAAGAGGATAAGGGACAAGGCCACTGGTATCCTACCGTCTTCGACAATGCCCAGGTTCGGGACTTCATTAACAGGCACCTCAAAACCCCTGTTCAGCCTCGACTGCTGGAGCCTTTCACTATGACCGTTTTTACACCCGAAGAAAGTGGCGCAATGAAGGGCTGGAAGATTGAAGAAGTGAAACGTCCTGGAAGGTACCTTGTTTTCGCCCTTTTGTATCAATCGACTAATATCTTTGCCCCTCTCAAGACTGGCAAGGCTCACTGTCACGCCCTCGCAACCCCGTAATGTACTCGTAGTACGAACAAACAACGTCAAGAGATTCTCTGTACTTCAAATACCAGATTCGTTTTCAACTGTCCGCATTGATGGGTTTGACATCTTGCTTAGCCAAAGTCTCTTGGGCAGAAATTCGATTCTTTACTTTGAGCGGGCTTCATTCACAAATGATTGGACAGTATGTTTCTTCTCTGATGGGGGGGTCCCACTAACAAAAGTGATTATGCACTGAACCTGCCTCAGCTTCTTACATCAAAGCCCACGTCAACGCCTTCTCCCCCAACCCGACTGCAATCTTTCTTATCCAGCAAGGGACCGATCACCTTTATCCTACCCACCACTTCTACTCAACAAACCACAAATTATGCGTCACTGGGCATCCGTCTCGCTCATGACCTACATGTCTACCACCGTTTGGACACAGAGCTTGTCCATGACCATGAAATGTTTGGTCAAGGAGATTCAATTGATTGGCCCAAATACAACTTTGTAGTGATAGGAAATCTCCGGCACATACTCGTCCGGCATATCTTGCAACAACGTACGACAATGTTGGGGTTAAGGGGCGAACAGTTCATCTTGAACGGCCAACCCGTCAGGACACACTCGGGTACAGGTGAGCGACTTTTTATAGGTATTGGTGCAACCAATACTCATTTATACCCGCAACCCTAAAGGAATGATATTCTTGCACCCACATCCTGTCTCCACCGACGGGCTGATGCTACTCATCGTCGGCGAAAGTCCAGATGCCCTTGAACGGGCGGCCAGGCTTTTCCCAGTGAGAACAGGGATACCTGCGCCATCTTGGGTTATCCTTGATTCTACAATGGATATCCTGGGTGCGGCTGGAATAAGCGGAGCTGGGTGAGTTGTCTTAGTTGCCTGGGAAGCAGCTGAGCCCTTCATTGTGAGCGATAGGATTTGGGGTCCAGCTTGGTCGTGGAATGAAGCATTCTCATGGTCCGAATACCTCTAAGAGTACTGGAAACGTTGCGTCAAGTTAATTGTCATACATGTTGTTACAATACAGTATGCAGTGCGGTAAACCCAGATAGGACATGACATATATGTGCGAAGAGATAGCAATTATAAGGACAAAAATCTACTGTTGGAATATTGATTGTGCAACCTGTAACATCTGATGTCACGGCCAAGGGGGTAGGGTTCATGATAAGTTAATACGCACACTATCGAGCAACACAGCCACTTCGGGAGCAACACGAATAAATTCTTTGCCCCAGAATTCATACTTCTTGTTGCGAAGCAACTCAATAAAGGTGACTAAGGCGCCCCAAGGGTGAGGTCGATGAACAATAAAACGCTCGAGGAGAACTTTGGTCATGATCTCTCGAAGGCAATCATCCTTCGCCTCCAGGAAGAGATGAAGCATGAGAGAGCTGAACCAATGGGTGTGGGCGTTCGGATAGCGTAGGTGTAGGGCCATTGAGTTCAAGAGATGATGTTTTCCTATGAGATTGAAGTCAGCAATGGTTCCTGGAAGAAGCAGATTGAGAGCCAACCTTCATTGTCAACACTATTAACGAGATACTGCAGGGCAACAACGCCGGGGTCGCTTGCCACAAAAAGAGATGATCCACTTCGGGCCTTTGCTTGCGCCACAGAGGAAACGCCGATGAACATCACAAGCGAGTTGACCAAAGGGAGGTTATATGTCTCGGTGGTGTCCTCAGAAACTCCGGGGAGCTTGAGGCGATCCTTGAGGGACGCAAGGAATGAAGCGGAACCACGACCAAGCAAATACTGCTCTAGGTAGCTGCGCAACTCGGCGTTCTTGAGCCCACAACTGAAGTCGGAAAGAATGGGAGGGATAGGGCCCATCTCCGGGATGGAATCAAATTTTTGGTTATGGAGGTTGGGGTCGGGCAAAATGACGGCGGGGGGGAAGGCACTGAGGATGATATTTCGCAATTGAATGCAACGTTGGGGGATAACGTCGCATAGAGTAAAGTAATACTCGCTCAGGAACTCGGGAAAATCGTGAAGGAGAACAAGAAGGAGACGTAGAGCTCCGCGGTATAGGTCCCTTGCAGCGTTCTGCAAATCGGCATCCTTCAAGAAAGGAGCAAGGAACTTGAAGAGAGAGATAAGGAGCTTGTGGAAAGCAGACCAGCCCTATGTTCGTGTCAATGGGTGCATCCGAAAATGGCGATATGGACACTCACCTCACGGTTCTCTGACATCAGAAGCTTAGGCATGAAGAGCCTGTGGGAGATCAGGCACATCCATGAGAAGGCAAATCCGGGGAAGTATGTAGGCTGAAGAGAGCTATAGGTGTCGCTGATCGCGATCAACAGGTGGAAGTAAACAGGACCAAGGTGGTTCTCGATGGAGTGAAGATCATTGACCAGGCTAGAGAAGAACCTGAAGAATGGCTTTTGTTGGAATGCGGCACCTTGTTCTTCATGGAGGTTCGCCAAGACAAGGACAAATATGGATAGGATCTTCGTCAAATAATGAACTTTAGCCTGGTCGTTGTTGACTCCTGAAGCGTCGCCATGATATTTGATGATGTACACAATGAGCCTCGACATAGCGTCCAATGCCTGAAAGGCATATGCAAAGTCGTTCGAGGCGACACACTTGACATAGCTAGTGACACTAGCTTCTGCACATACTCTGAAGAAGAACGAGGAGACGTCCTCGACCTTCAGAATACCTTGTTTAGTCAACTGGGTAATGAAAGGCACGAAGCTCTTCTCAGGAGAGTGCGAACGTTGGAAGATGTTGACCCATTGCTGGAACCAGACGAACAGCTTCTCGCGTAATTGTTCTGTCTCGGGTTTGGTGGACGGCTGGCGGGAGGTGAGCTCTGCAGCAGGTGTCCGTCTGATACCTCGAAGATCTTCAAGAAGGCGATGGACCCTATCTCAACGTTAGTTAACATGTTTCACCGATTGGGTTGCCGTGGCGTACTCGTCGTTAGCTTTCCCGGTCTTTGAGACCTGATCAAGAATGTCGATGGTGTAAACGAATTGGGCTTGGGTGGCTACAGGAGGATCGCTGGCCAGACATTCACGAATCAAGCCTGCAGCAAAGCTGAGGAGGCTTGGGCGAGGATCCAAGGAAACGACCTTTGCGAGTTGTTGGTCTTGAAGAGAAATATTGATTAAACCACTTCTCAGTAATGTGACCGTGACCGGGATGTTGAGCTTGCGCTATTGGAATGTTATCAATACACAGTCCTTTGAAAGTACTTTATTCATTCACCTCATCTTCGGCATATAAGAGCCAAGTAATAGCTTCCTTGGCCACATCCTCGAAAGAGTGGCACAGCTGATCTAGGAGTGCGACATAGACCTCCCGCCCAAGCTGAGATTGAGTGTTGTACAACTTCTGGACAATCTTTTGCGACATCATGAGAGGTGTGTGCTGGCGGTCAGCGGCCTCAGCCGCAAGATACAAGACCTGGCGGACAAGGTGGCGAACTTCATGACTAGGTGGCAAAGTAGTGAGGCTTTGAGAAGGGAGCTGCACTATGATAGCCTCAAGGTCACGAGTTAAGACTTGCAAGCGTTCCATGACTTCCTGATGACTATGGAGGTCCTGGCTAGGCATGTCATGATCAAGACCAGGGGATTGGTTGCTATAGGCGAAAGAATTGGCGGAACTTGGTCTGCTTGTGTTGCGCCTGAGGCTGATAGCTGCGAGTGGTCGTCAACATCGAAAAAAGCCAGTAGAAGGGAGAAGTATACCGAAATCCTCATAGACAGCAGCTTGGATATTTTGGACCCCGCCAGGTTTAATGCGTAACGGCTCGGGCAGACTCAGAGCGATGGTCAGGGGTGGAGCGCTGGGATCATAGTAGGTCCCTACGTTACGAGCTTCGCGATGGCGCCTCCGACTTTCGATGGAAGCCGCAAAGTTTTCGTCAACATCGGCAACAGCTCTCTCCATCGCTGCTTTTTCAATGGCAGCGCAAGCGACATCCAGGTTGTCTTGAACGAGTAAGAGAACGACTTGCTCCGGAACCAATTGCTGAAATACAAAGGTTAGTAATGAGGCGGCATATGGAGACGACGGGGGTGGTTACCTCGTTGAATCCGTGGCTGTTGAGGAAGTGGCGAAGATGAGTCGCGAGATTGCTTTTTAGTGGCTCCTTGCAAGTGACAAGCGCTAGGCTCCCGGCGAGTTTCTGGGCCATGAGATGACCGGCTTTTCTCAACTTCTCGTCGTTGGGTTCAGTAGCAAAGTCTTTTACCACCAACTCTCGAGTAGAGATGCCGGCTATAGTAACAGAGCGGTCAACGACTGGTACAATTATCTAGGGGACGGAAGGTCAGTATTGTTCAATCATCTCGTCAGGACGACGCACCTCGCGGACTGATTGGTCAACGGCAAGCTGAACGGCTCGTTTGAAAGCTTGATTGACGTTGAAGGGGTTAAGTTGGGGGTTGATGTGTACTTGAAGAGGGAGTGCAGACAAAATAGCCTCGATGTGATTATTGATGGCACGCTGGCTTTCACCCTGAGAAGCAAGTATAACCCCGTTATCTTGGATGCCAAGATTGTCGTTCATGCCGCCCGACGGCAGCTCTCCGGCGAAATTGGTAACCTGAAGTCCCTCCGTAGGCCTCGTACGGATGATTCTGGCTGCTTGAATGCTGTCGAGGTTGATATCCAAAGCCTTGCATAAAACTTCGATTTCGAACTTGAGGTTCAACTTGAGCTCTGCATGATGATAGAGCTCGGCCAGGAGACTGATTACGGCCATCAACCAAGGATTGGGAGGCCTGAAGATCTTGGATCGAGCACAAGGCTCAAGCGTCTTGCAAACGAAAGGAATCGCCACAATCAAGCGGCTGCTCGCATAACCCTCGATCAACAAGTCTTTGAATGATAAATTCTTGTGCTTGATCGGTTGATCCCGAGCCAAGGTGATGATACCAAGCCAAGATCCAACATTCTTGAGAGTGTTGCGCTCGGGTCCTGATTGTAGGGTGCGTTCAGCGTTCAGCAAGACTTGGGCTTTGATGAAAGTTTCATGGAGGACATAGTGCAAGAGTTGTTTGCGGTCGAGGGCATCAAGGAAGCGAAGATACAAGGAATGGTTGTTCGGTTCGGAGCTGACACGTTGGTCTACAAGGTAATGGGCGAACCAACGTGAGTATTCATCCACAAATTGTTCACGCATCTCTTCTATCTTCGCATCGAAGTTGCTAGGGGCTAAGTTGTTGACAATGAACAGAATTCTATCGGAGAACTCTTCAGGAGGTGTTTGTATTTCTTCGTCGGTGCTGTCTGGCTGGATGGCATTGAAAACCGCTGCAGGTTCAGTAGGCGGTCCGGCAGATGGACCCAACGTCATGTTTTGCAAATCTGTTCCGTCGGCAGCGGCACCAGCAGCCAGAATGTGTTGGATATTGGCCACCAGGTCAGGACGAGCCTCAGTCAGGTGGGAGATCTGGAGCAAGGCCTCACACAAAGGTCTCCATTCCACTAGGCGGAATTCAAACCGAGACAGCGCTTGTATACCAAACTTGAAAAGGTTGGTGTGAGGAGGACAGTTAAGGGCGTCTAAAATGTAACGTATGGCAATGCCAAGGGGGATGTAGTCGATGAGCTGGTGACGGATAAGGGAACCAAAGAGATAGCCGGTCATGGCTAATTCGCGAGCAGGGTAGTCAGATTGGAAAAATCTATATTCGTCAAATAGGAAGTGCAGCATGCAGGAAAAAAGCTCATGGTCGCGTGGATTCTTGGACGCTTTAAAGCGCTGGAGCATTGCAATGACTTCGTCGATGGACGTAGCAGTATCGTACATCTGTTTGTAGACGTCGTCGACTTCAGTTTCGATATCGGCAGGATAGCTCATCACTGAGAAGCCAGGTTCAGAATCAGAATTAGGGGCCAGGTTCATGAGGCGTGGGTGGATCTGCAAACAGGTGTTGCGGACTTCCAAGCAAGCTTCAACATCACCTTCGAGCATGTGCTCAGTGCTATACATTGAAATGAATGTATCAATATCCGCGACTGCAGCGATGTTAGATACTGAACTAACCTGCTCCTTAGCACTCTGAGAATAATGGTAACGGTAGTCGCGTTCAGAGGAATAGTCCTGTTCTCGACGGGAGTCTCAGAAAGACGACAGGCCTTTTCGCTTTCCATTTTCGTTTCCAGGAATGTAATGACCGAATGCAAAAACTCTCCATGATAGCGATTAACATGATCTTGCAACCACTTGTCAAGGTTCAAATATTCACGTCGCGACGCCAAAGTTGCAACGTCAAGAGCGAAGGTGAATGGTCGAATTTCTAGGAGAGCCTCCAGTATCTGCAAGAACTTGTAAACGATCGAATGAGTTCTTGGAGCAAGAACAAAAAAGCATACTTTCAAGTCCTGGGCAACGTCCAATATACGTGTAATGTTCAAGTTGTTTTCGTCATAGAACTCGCGGAAAGCAGTGGTGAGGTAGCCCGGTTCGATCTGCCAGATCCTCATGAAGACTAGCTGGTGGTTGGGATGCCCGGCTAAGAACATGGCGAGAAGCTTGCGAGAGTATTCGAGACGGATGTCATTCCATTTGGGATCCTGGAGAAGTGATTCAGCTGAGCTAGTCCCCTCGACCTGGTATAATAGTGGAGACGTACTGGTGCTTGAAGTAAACCCATGTGAACCAGCTCCGCGCTAATTTTAATGGCCTTGTCCAACATCTCGCGAACACAAGCGCGTATTTCCACCGAATCTGATCCAGCAAGCCGAACCAGAACTTGGAACAGTTCAAGCGAATTCCAAGTGTGGCTCTGAACATTGGCTGCTAGAGCCCTGATGCTAGGACTCGCAACTGTGACATCGTCAACAGTGACGATTCTGCGACCGGGCAGGGTAACAAAATTAAAAGTATCCGAGGGTAGTGAAAGTAAAGCATCAAGGAGACGCAGCTGGCAGAGCGGGTTGTTCCACACCTCCCAGAAACCGGTCACTCCATGAGGTTCCACGTCCCGGGGCGCATTAAGAAGGATAGAAATTAAGAGCTTCAGGGTCGCGGTGTCCACACCATGGCGATCAGGCCAGTCGAAGGACTTGATGACACTGGGCCAATTCAATTTGACATGCTACATCAAATTTCACATTCATGTGAACCCTTTAGTCTGAAGTGACACCAACACTCACGAAGCTACCAAGTGTCCGTATGAGTGCTCCTACATCGCACAGCGGGGTACCCTCCGCAGCCAATCTGCCCAAGGTCGAGATGATCTCGATGACTTGAGCGTCACGGGGAGGGTTCTGTTCTGTAATGCCAAATCTCTCCAACAATGAGCGTACGAGTTCAGGATCGCTAGTGATATCAGGGCCGAGTTGTATCATAATTTGTACAAGAGAAGTGCCAGAAGGAAGACTGGGGAAAACGCCGCGCTCATCAGCATTGAACGGGCTATCGTCAAAGCTGGTTAAAAAGTACCTGAAATGGGTAAAAATGCGACGCAGAATGGGATTGACCGCCTCTTTCCCGTATTTTGTTTGCGCCGCAAGAATCAGCGCTTGTCTCTGCTGAGCGTCCAAAACAGGTGCGTCAGAGGGAGGATCGGCGAGCACGTTGGCCATGACTTTTGCGAGTTGGTTGAGGCTTAAATCTGCGTTTTCAAAACAAGGCGAGTGGCAGAGAGCGAGAATGGCACTTTCAAACTCGAGGCGAATGATGCTAGCAGCTTGGTTGGCAAGTTCTTTCCGGGTCGGTGTGGAAACGAATGATGATGCAAGGATGAGGCGTTCCAACGGGCGCAATCCTACACGATCCACGAATCGAACGAGGTCAAAGTGCCGGAAAACGTCCCCTTCTCCCCTGTCGATTCCTTCGCGGAAACGTTCTGCGAGGATCGGGTCCCGGCCGATGCGTTGAGTTTCTGAAACAAGAAGTCGGAAAGTAAGAGCGTCTGTTGCCCCAAACGAGGCAGATGAAGTAAGTCGCTGTTGAGAGTGAACGATGAGGCGTCGTATGAAGTGCAGGTACGTTTCTACACCGTGTTGTTCTGAAAGCTGGAAGTGAATGGAACATTGAGAACCACGTTACGCAGGTGAGGCAGATGGGAATGAGCACACCGAGCGTATTTCAAGCTGGTTCCTCTCGAAGTTCTCCTCCGTGAGCGTCGAGAGTAAGAAGACAATTTGGGCTTTGACTATGGTATGAATATTTGTAGTCGGCGGGTTATCCATATGGGACGACGACCTGGAGGGGGTCACCGAACGCCGCGCAGCGCTTCCAGGTCCGGTCGCCGTTTTGAAAATTGTTGATAGGGTAAATTAACAGAGGAAGACGAAGACCGCCTCCAACACGATTCGTCAGTGTGCAGAGTGGCAGGAAGTGTCCTTTGAACACACCGTGCTCGACTGACGTATTCCAACTCCGTCGATGCATTTTGAACTCCGACAATTTCCCTCACGGTAAAAGAGGCTCGAGAAAATTCAATTAAGAGCCTCAGCCTCGATACACTTTTGATAGAGCAAATGTAGACGATAACAACACGATCACAAAAACGTAAAATACACGACCCTCTTTCGCGGGATTACCATCTGAAAGAAAACCTCGTAGAGGAAGAAAAACCAGGCCGACAAGGAAATTGGCGATCCCTAAGAGGTAAGTAAGGTGAGCTGACGATATGAACAAGAGGGGAGTGACCGACAGTTCAACGAAAGCGCCATAGAAGAGAGTGCAGAAACGGCCTGACAAACCCGTCAGCGTGGTGAATGAAATAAACCAGAATACACACAAAAGATGGGGAAACCTCAGGGATTATCACAAACGGAATAGGACCAAGACCTATCGCGAACGACCTATAAGGCACTTCAGCTGTATGCACCACAACTAAGGACTGGATACATACGTCACAAACGTGAGCGTCGCAACACTTGCGAGCGTGACGAAGCCCGAATCAAGCCCATAGCCGATGGCAGCCAGAGAAAACAATGCTCCTATGGTAGATAGCATAAGAAGAGGTTTCCGCCCAACGCGCTGGAAGTGTTGATGGTGAACTAATCAGCATATAGTCAACAATAAATCTACCTCAATAAGAATAATGGGCGGGAATGTCATGATGACGTTCACAACAGTAATGCCAAGTGAGACGTATGGGCCCCATTCAGGTAAAGATTCGGACAAGATTTCGTTGCTGTAGTAGAGGACTTATGGTCTCTCAGGACATCTCGCCTTGACTTATTACTATCAAGCACCAACCTGCATTAATGCCTAGAATCATGAGATGAGGCGACGAAAAAGTTAACTCGAAAGAAGCGCACTTACCGGATACCTGCTGCGACAACATCGCGAAGCAGACAACCATCAGAGGCTTTCGAAGCTCCGGCGAAAGGAAGAGATGAGCCACAGTCGCTATATTAGT
Organism: Lepiota brunneoincarnata; assembly: GCA_023014365.1. NCBI lineage: Eukaryota > Fungi > Basidiomycota > Agaricomycetes > Agaricales > Agaricaceae > Lepiota > Lepiota brunneoincarnata. Next base: position 1,977,652 of record JAEBUN010000005.1, read on the forward strand.
TTCGTTTTCTGAACGTCGAGCCCCTAATTCATGCAACAATGGATCTTCGTCTTGAGGCACTGGAGCTAAAGAGACATTGGGTCAAGACGGAGGTCGCAACGCCCGCGATAAGAACGCTCACATGCAATACGATGTTCATGTCCCCATAAATGCCCCGAGACTACTTTTTTCTCCTCAAGGCGGTTTTTCATTCCCAGCCATGTAGGGGTTTCAACGACCATATAGCTGCTCAAGAATTGGACAAAGCCGATGAATGAGGACAAAAGAAGAACAAGTCGCCACTCAGTCGGGGTCGAGAGACGGAAACCTGCAAGCTGGGTGAACATGATGCCGAGTACGATACCTAGCTGCGTCAAAACACCTGTGGCAAATATTCAACAGAAGAGCTCTATAATAATGATAACTTGACAGACCGATGTTGCCACTTATCGTGGAAGGCGCGATTTCTGCCACATAAATGGGCCCGACACAAATACCAACGCCCGAACCCACACCTATGAGAAACCTTGCCCCAAGATGTTAGCATGCGCAAACAACTGGTGAAAGGGCCACACCTTACCGGCCAAAGCTAAGAGTTGTGACAGTGCCACTGACACTCATAAGGCCAGCCCCGATGGCTAGCAGAAGGGCGGTGAATCTGGCCGCCCCTTTACGCCCCCACCGGTCCATTACGATGTTTGCGGCAAGGCTACCCGCGAGACCGCCTACTGTGAAGATCGCGGTCACAAAGGAGAAGACAAAATTCGACATGGGTATGCATGTTGGGAGTGAAGTGGTGTCGCCGGGGAAAGGACTTTCGCTCCCCTCGCATGTTAAAACAGCCTTGATTTGATTCAGTGCTGATATATGATACCCGTACTTGGGAACTCAGAAAAAAAGGAATAAATGTGGGTATGGAAAAAAGGATACCTGGAATGGGATGGCGAGGATCCAAAGGCAAACAAGCCAACCATACTTTGTGAATGACTCGCCGTTGGTATTCTTATAACTCGTCATTGAGGATGGGCAAGCACAGAGGTGTGCTGGCAGCGGTCGAAACACATGACCACATGACTCGCCGGCAGAGACCGAGATCCGAGATCGAAGATCGAAGATCCTGATGTAGAAGTGAGAGATACCCAATATAAACAGTAAAGTATCGCAACTAAGTAACCTATCCAGCTCTTTCAAGTCCCTCCTTTCTCTAGCTTTCATCCCCAACTCCGCGTGCTCACCTGAGCCTGTCATTCTTTACCACACACCTGCTCCTTCCCCTCCCCTTGTGAGAACATGCTCTCTTCTACCACCCTCCTCTCTCTGTTTGCCTCTTTCCACTGCGCCTACACTGCGACGGCAGACCAATGGCGCGCCCGCTCAATATACCAGTATATAAACCTTGTTTCCCCCCTCCAGAGATCCCATGATATTTACTTCCCATCACCCAGATTAATTACCGACCGCTTCGCCCTGCCCGAAGGTGCTAACCGCAACGCATGTGATCCCGCAACGCAAACGTTCTGCGGAGGGACATGGAATACGTATGTCTTACACCACCTCCCTACATTCCTCCCTACTGATTCAGAGGTTCCGTCTTCCTGAAGCATCCGCGAAAACCTGGACTATATTCAAAATGCCGGCTTCACTGCTAGTGGGTAGAACGTCTCCACCATTCTACTTTCTAGCCCCATTTCTGATGCATATATTATCAGTCTGGATCAGCCCAATAAATCAGAATTACCAGGGACCGCGCTCTGTATACGGAGACCCGTACCATGGCTATTGGCCAGCGGACGTCAGCAAACTTAACGGCCGGTTCGGTACCGCTGACGACCTCAAGGCTCTGATCTCGGAGCTCCATCGCCGTGATATGTGAGCTCACCTCGTTTTCCTGCCAACCCCGCCAATGCTCTTTTCTCAGGTATATTATGGTCGACATCGTAGTCAATAATGTCATGGCCACATCAACTTCACCAGATTATTCCAAGTACTTTTTCAAGGATCCCGTGCGTATGATCATGTTCCCCTATTCCAGGTATCTGAGGATCTCCCCAGTCGTTGTATCATCCTTACTGTCCTGTTCAATGGGGCAACACTACCAGCGAGCAGAACTGCTGGCTAGGTGATGAAAAGGTGCCACTTCCCGACATTGACACCTCTAACCCCACTGTCATTGCACAATATGGAAATTGGATCCAGAATCTTGTCAAGGAGTATGATATCGACGGCCTTCGAATAGATGGTGAGTCCGCAGAAGCTCTTGTGATCGCTTTCCGTGCTAACGGACCCTGCTAGCTGCCAAGTACGTAATTCCCTACTATGTACCCTTTGCCACCATGGCGCGGCCCTGAAACCACTCAGGCACGTGCAGATGGACTTTTGGCCGCGATTCTGCGCCGAAGCAGGCGTCTTTTGCATGGGAGAGGTCTTTGGGGGACTTGAAGTTGAGTATGTCCGGCGATTTCACCGCTTTGGACAACTCATTTTACTTGATTTTAGTCCTATAGCTCAATATCAGGGACCCCAAGCACTCGATTCTGTTCTCAATTTCCCAATGTACTCCGCGCTGGTGGAAGCTTTTGCGATTCCCGGTCCTCGAAACATATCCGCAGTTGTGGACATATTTGGGCAGTCAAAACTCAAATTCAAGGTATATCCTGCTCATCCCCGTCCTCGAAATTCTACCCAGGAACTCATCCAAACATCAACCAGGGACACTGGCTTGCTAGGTAACTTCCTGGAAAACCAGGATGTTCCCAGGTGGTACAACAGATCTGTTGATCCCCAGAGTCTATAGTCAGTGGGGCACCCGGAACAGTTATGGATCTTTCGGCTGACGGTTGATTTAGTAATGCCATGGTTTTCAGCTTTATGACAGACGGCATCCCAATTGTATACTATGGACAGGAGCATGGTTTCCCAGGTAGTGCTGATCCTGTGAGTGATCCCTGTGCTACCTGGAACATATTTTGATTGACGGCCAATCTTTTTTTTTGTAGTACAACCGCGAGCCTCTCTGGTCGTCCAATTACAAGCAATCAGATGCTTACAAGCTCATCGCTACTTTGAACCAGGTGGAGGCTGCCTGAGGATTGTCTGGGAAAACGGTGTCACTGATTCGGATCTATCAGCTCCGTAATTTCCTTGTGAACTCGAACAGATTGGTTGAAACAAGAAATGCGCATTTTGACAACAAGCCCTTACGGTATAGCCGTGATGAAGGGACAGGCGATTTCCGTTGTCACCAACATTGGTTCTCCTGTACGCAAAATTTCTATCCCCAGTCTGCCCCGGTTTCCTGATGGTCCTTTGTCATTGCAGCCCCAGAATGGTACTCATATCGCCATCTCATCCCCGTATGAGTCTAGCACGGCAATGACAAAGTGAGCATCTCATCAATCAGTGATAGTGCAGTTTTACCCATGAATCTTGATTAGTGTCCTCACTTGCCAACAGTGGGTTGTGGGTTCCAAGGGCTTCCTTGACGTCGAGTACACCAAGGGTGGCGCCGCAGTTGTTCTTCTACCGAGTAGCTCCCTCGAAGGCTCGGGCCTTTGCAGGCACCGTTCTAGCCGAGAGCTCCGCACATGGTGCTAAGGCTGCCCAACGAACGTCTGTTGCTTCACGCTCCCTTTCATCGCATTTGCCTTTGCTGGTTGTTTCGACTCTGGTAACTGTTTATCTATTATAAGGACCTTATATTGTTACGGGTATTTTGGATTTTATGTATGGACGTATCTTTGGATCGGCAGGCTGTCATGTGAACGCACGCGCCTGTGTGACATACCGTGTTACCACCCTACTCTTGCGCATTGATCATGCCCAGAGAAATCGTAACAGTCCAGCTCGGACAATGTGGAAACCAAAGTGCGCAAATGGCTTAACAGGGTTCCTCGTATTTGCTCATGTGATAATCAAGTGGGCTCTGTTTTTTGGCAGCGACTATGCGCAGAGCATGGGATTAGCAAGGAGGGTATCCTTGAGGAGTGGGCAACAGAAGGCGGGGATCGGAAAGATGTGTTTTTCTACCAGGCGGATGATGAGCATTATATTCCAAGAGCTATTCTTGTTGATCTTGAACCGAGGGTACGCATAATTCTCCAATTGATATGTTTTTGTCTATCATGACGAGATATATTAGGTCGTCAATAATATCTTGGCCTCACCCTATGCGAACTTGTATAACCCAGAAAATATCTTTGTATCAACGGATGGAGGGGGCGCAGGGAACAACTGGGCACAGGGGTATTCCTCTGGGGAGAAGATCTACGAAGAAGTCATGGAAATGGTTGATCGCGAGGCAGAGGGGAGCGATTCGCTCGAGGTGCGTGCATCCAGCTTGTGCCCTCTATCTTCCTCATGATTGGGAATTTCCAAACCAAACAGGGTTTCATGCTTATGCACTCTATCGCTGGTGGTACAGGCTCCGGACTCGGCTCCTTCCTCCTCGAACGACTCAATGACAAGTTTCCAAAGAAACTTATACAGACCTACAGCGTGTTCCCAAATGCACAAGAAGGCGATGTGGTAGTCCAGCCGTATAATTCCTTGCTGACACTCAAGCGGCTTGTGAACCACGCGGATTCGGTGGTGGTGCTGGATAATGGAGCGTTGGCACGGATATCGGCGGATAGGTTGCACATCCAGACGCCGTCTTTTGATCAAACGAATCAGTTGGTGAGTAGCTTCTTGGTCCTTCTAGGACAGGTGTACTTGACCGGTGGGATAGGTCTCGACTGTCATGGCTGCTAGTACCCAGACGCTACGGTACCCAGGATATATGAACAATGATCTGGTTGGCATTATCGCGTCCTTAATACCGACCCCTCGTTGCCACTTTTTGATGACTTCCTACACCCCATTCACAAGCGATCAAATTGACAAGGTATGCCCTTCGTGTTCACACTGTTTATGCGGTAGACCAAAGTTCTTGGGATGCTTAGGCCAAGTCCATCCGACGGACGACGGTTCTAGACGTCATGCGAAGGCTGTTACAGCCCAAGAACAGAATGGTATCAACGACTCCCAGCAAAACGGCTTGTTACATTTCCATCTTGAATATAATCCAAGGCGATGTTGACCCCACGGACGTAAGTTACCCCCTCCACAAAGAACCATTGCTGATTTGATGCACGTCATCTGATGAGTGTGCTGCGTTCTTCCGTGTAACCAGGTCCATCAGTCACTGCTTCGCATCCGTGAACGACAGCTTGCCAACTTTATTCCATGGGGTCCCGCATCGATTCAAGTCGCCTTGACTCGCAGGTCTCCGTACATCACAACAAATCATCGCGTCAGTGGTTTAATGTTGGCGAATCACACGAGTATAGCCTCGGTGAGCTCTCTCAAGAGTTTGGTGGTTTATTTTATGGTTTACTGATGGATAGGAAGTTGTTTAAGCGGATGCTGGACCAGTTTGACCGACTACGGAGGCGGAATGCTTTCTTGGAGCAGTATAAAAGACAGAGAATGTTTGAAAATGGGTTGGAGGAGTTTGATGATGCTCGGTATGGGTTTTCAGACCTTGTACTATACTCAAACCTAATTAGATCATTAGTGCGACGTGCGAGGAACTCTTGAAAGAGTACAAGGCATGCGAGTCCGCGGATTACATTTCTTATGTAGGTTGTCGTTTCTTCCTGCATCGGTTTGAGAGTTGATGGACGTTGATCAACAGGGTGGTGCCGAAGGTGAAGCAGTTTCATAGGTGCCCAAAGACCTTCGTTATAGTGTGTCAGTCATGAACTGGTATGTCTAGTGCACGGAAAGCGCGATGAGAGGATAGGAGTTGATTGAGTCTCTTTGGACCCATGGTTTCCCCACCGGCTACTCTGACTTCCCCTCTGACACATCCTCCGATTTCTCCCCCGGCACCCCTGACTTCCTTTCTGATTTATCCCCCGATTTCCCCCCCGGCGCCTCCAGCTTCTTCCCAATATTCGGCCCGGTGAGTTTTACCTTGAGTATCCTCTCAAGTTTGGTTAGGATCTGGTTATTGGGGATAGCCTTGCCAGACTCGTAGTCTTGTAGCACAGAAGGCTTCTCATTGATCATCTGCGCTAATTTCCTTTGAGAAAGATCGCGCTCCTGTCGTGCAGCTTGGATCACCTACAGGAATTAGAGATAATAAGAATTAGAGCAAGGGGGCAGTTATAGAGGCTCAAGCACGCACCCGTCCAACTTGAACAGGTATCTTTGCGGGTGGAGCGACTTCGTCCTCGCGGTCGAGTTTTGCGATGCGCTGGTGGTCTATACCTGCTTTGATGTTGACTAGGGAAAGGACCTAGGATATCGTGTGAACGTACCTAGACGCTTGTTTGACCCGGTCGTTTTCTTGCCGACGGAAACTACTGCGCCAGTTCGTCTGGCCTAACTCATTGTAAAACAAGTATTACTTCTGAAGGAAGTCTGGAACCTACGACTGAAGGGGAATGAATAAGCTCAGAATGCGAAAGATGCTAGAGTAGTTACAATTCAAGTCGCTACCACTCTTCGTCACCCTTGATCGGGTTTGCCTGGTTCCAATAACAACATTCCTATCCGGATCGACGTCCATTGTTGAAGAGAGAATGGTTTGTAGAGAAGAGCGCGGAGGTTTGGTCGGAACAGTGAAAATCGTGAGCCTTGAGGCGGGCTTATATTGTCGTGACGTGTCACGGCTTTATGACTCAATGAAGGCGGCAGTGCGCTGACTGGACGGTTTGAGTCATTCAAGTGCCGAGTGCTGGAGGGTTGTCCCGGTTGCAAATAGTAATCTCACAAGGCATGACAGCCGACAGGCTCCAGACCACGGCTAGTATGTACTGCACTTAGCAGGGATTATGACGGACGGGCACGTGGTGACCATAGTAACGGGCCGGTCCCTTGTTGACAAGAACAATGATGGCTGCGACCCAGCCTCTTTGTCACTCCCATCAGTTTCGTCCCCTCCGGCACCTACCCACCATCCCGACCGTTGGTGCGTTCTATCACTCTTTCTTTCGTTCTTCCACTTACCTTTTTTTCCCTTCTCTATCTTCGTAGCTTGCTCGCGCCAGCGCAAGCCGCTGAGCGTCCTTTCCTTTGCTTTCTCGGTTTCTCTGCCTGTCGCTTGCTGGTTGTCCCAGGTCTTACAGCCACCTCTGTATCGCTATCGTCGCAACTTTTCTCTGGGAGAAAGAAGCCCCCCCTCCTCCTCACCAATCCGACTTCAAACCAACCCCCTCTCAAATCTCTTCAAAGATGGTTTCCAGAACATTAATGGGAGTCTGGGCCGTTTTGGACTTCCTGTTGCTTGCAGCAGGCGCAGTCGCGCTTGCGCTTTCCCTTGTATGGCGGAGGAAGGACTTGTTGATGAACATGGTTCTCTCTAATGCTGACCTCACTGGTACGTCTTTTGCAACTATTGGAACCTCTGACACCTCATCTTACTCCAACCAGCCGGTACCATTTTAGGTATTGCACTCATCATTACCTTTGCTGTATCTATCGCCGGCGTGGTCCAACGCAACCATGTCACTATCGGCTTGGTCATTACCAACTATGTGCTCTTAATTGACAGTATCGGTATCATCATCATTGGCACCTTTGTTTGGTTCTTCACCCTCCAGGAGAGAGCCAACTTTCATGCATTGTGGTTCGCAGCTACGCCCGATACACGTAAAGCCCTCCAAGATACGGTACTGTCCCATCTATTAAAAAAGTCTACTACGTCCCCTGACCAACTTTTGGATAGCTCAAGTGCTGCGGCTACTTTAATGGCACGGACTTGGCAGAAATTAGCGTCTTCTGCCCCAGCCAGGACTTTATCAACATTACTTCCAACTTTTGTGTTCAACCGATCACTAGCTTCGCTGATATGACTCTCAACAACATCTTCACGTAAGTACCCACGCTTCATCCAAGCGACCGCTCAAGTGACCTTGGTGACCAGAACCATCTATGGTTACATGGCAATTGTACTCTGTCTCCTGCTCGCTACCTTGTGCGTGATCAAGAAGGTTGGGCTTACTACTTCCGAGCTTGTCTGCGGTGATTTATTTGCCATCATTGCAGAGACACGAGGACGAACGGTTCAAGAAGATCGATGCGAAACGGGGAGGGAAGGGCTTCGTATGATTCATCTAACGTAGCGCATTACCCAGCAGCTCCGAGGGTCACTCTTTTAAACATTCATGCAAGACATGACCTTTTTCAATGAGAGTTCCGACAGTCGTCAACGCATGTATTGCTACATTCCCTCTGCGTCCATTGTATATAGATTTCCTATTGTGCAATACTGTGTTCACACTCAAAGGAGAAAAAGTCATTGAATATGTATCCCGCATGTCGCACGAGCCCCCATGGGTACAATTATCTATCTTTGGAACCTTTCACCCCAACCCATGTCCAGGACCAGGAAACGTAAACATCCTATCTCTAAAACCGACTTGGGGAACGTTACATCAACGAAACCGCAAGCCAGCCGAGCCGTCATTCGCAGGTTTCACGTTCTACTAAAAGCACAAGCACAGCTGAGGAACAAGCATGCCCTCAATACCGCTCAAGCAGAGGAACTTGCCAAGATAAACAACGAGATAGCGGAGTTAGGTGGGTTGGAGGGGTACCAACGAATGTCTGCGATTGGCCAAGGGAATGACCGAGGCGGAGGGGGTGAGAAGGTATTAATCGAATGGCTGAGGGAGGAAAAGGTCCACGAGGGAAGGAAAGAGAAATTACGGTGCGTTCAGCCATCTATATTGGCAAGCATCTTTATCCCTGATGCTCTCCGGGCTCTAGATTGTTAGAAGTAGGGGCATTGAAGCCGGACAACTACCAAACATGTGTCTCTTGGATACAAAACACGCCCATTGACTTGCGTCCACGGCATCCCCTTATCAAGGAACAGGACTTTCTACTATTAAGCCCGGTGGAAAATAGGAAGAAATGGAACACCATTAGTTTGAGCCTGGTGATTAACTTCGTGCCAGACACAAAGGATCGAGGTGAGCGAACCAATATCAATCGACCAACCAAAAGTAGTTTCTCATCCGACGATGGGAAGGGTGTATGCTACATCTAGCCCAGACATTACTAACAGATGGAGGATATCTATTCCTTGCGGTGAGTTCTGCCAATTTTTTCCTTCATTCGACGCTGGCTCCTGACTTGCGTGGTAGTTGCCGTTGCCATGCGTAGCCAATTCGCGATACATGACATTCGAACATCTCACAAGTCTCATGAACACCCTCGGATTCGCGGAGCTCAAATGTCGATGGCGAGCAGGGGGAAAGATGGTGTACTGGCTGTATCAGAAACGGCATGAACCTGAGGTGGTGAATTTCGGGAAGTTTACGAAAAAGGTCGTCCTTCGGCACGGAAATAGGAATAATTTCGCAATTCTGCTAAAGGACTCCAGTACAACATGATCCCATTCCCTAGTTCATGGCTCGGCGCTCAGCGCCACCAATGCGGAAGAGCCCTCATCCACTCTAGTATTTCCTGCCATAGTCCGAGGGTGTTGCAGCTCCCAAAAATCCTCTGCAGCACCCACCCTATTGTGCTAGATGAAATCCTGATCACATGGATCAAGGCTATTCCCGTAGCACGTAGGTTCGTCCTTATATCGCCGCATATCCGGGGTTGGACGTTCCATCCACTCCCACTGAATGGCAAGACTCCCGATATTACACTTTAACGATGTGTATCGTGTATCACCGCAGAAGGTCGGACGATCAGGTGAGACTATCGATGTTACACAATTCGCAGCCCTTGTGGATGAACTGAGGGAGGGCTGGGCTGAGCGACCACAGCACGGAGAGAAGGATGGACTCGTGCTGTTCTCTGGGGATTTATTTTCCCCCTCAGTTGAGAGCTCTGTGACTCGAGGAAGTCATATGGTATAATATACCACTTTCTCCTGGCTATCACGTTCCTTGATTGTGAGGCTCGTCAAATAGGTACCCGTGATGAATAAGATCGGAGTAGATGTTGCGCTCACAGGTCCGTCATTGTCTCCTCATTGGTCCTTGTCCAGTCTTGATGCCTCCTTGAACCTTCGCAGGAAACCATGACTTTGACTTTGGTGCGTTATCGAGACAGATCTAGTTCCGGGACAATTGGGGCTCAAGTCAGTGACAGGATATCCGCACTTGACAAAACTCGTGCAAGACTCTACATTCGTTTGTGGTTTTATTATTATTATTACCAAGCCACCTGTTTGCAGACTGGTATCATCTAGCCATGGATGTTGAGCAACATCATCGACACCACCACGTCCAAGGTTCCTGAGCACCTCCACCCATTCCAGGTCCTGGAGCGGTGCGGAGTGCGTGTCGGGTTAATTGGTGTTGTCGAGGAGTAAGTGTATCCGAAGAATTGAGGCGCTAGAGACCAACATGACACAATGGTGCGATAAAGGGACTGGACTGCCACAATTTCATCTTGGCCCCCAGAGTTCAAGTACAGGGGAATGGCAGAAGTTGCGATTGAATTATCCAAGCTTTTGCGGGACCCGGACGGTGAATATCGCTGCGACATTGTTATCGCTCTCACCCATTCACGGTATGCATCGCGAAAAACCAATTGGATTACACGACTCGTACTCACACTGCTCTCAGATTGCCCAACGTAATTTTTCTCTCAAGTATAATTCCCGACAGCAGGCTCATCCGCTTTGTGGACAGGATATTAGACTAGCTAAAGAAATACTCGCATCATCCCCGTCCGCCCAAAAAGACCAGCCAATTGCCAATGAGCATGGGGTTGACATCATCCTCGGCGGTCACGATCATTCCTACTTTGTCAGTAAAGGTGTCGACGAGTGGGAAGGCTATGATAAATCCCAGGATGTCCTCGGGGCCCAGGAGGACAAGGGGGATACTCTCGTGATTAAGAGCGGATGTGACTTTAGGGAGCTGAGCGAAGTTGTCCTAGAGCTCGAGGATACCCCAGAAGGCAGCATTCGACGGAAGGTGATCAAGAAGATTACTGGTAGGTCGGCGACTTCCGGTTTCTCAAAAGACCTTGCCGATGAGCCTTCCAACTTGCAGGGAAGTATCATGCCATCCGTCCTGGAATGAGGTCATCGCCTATCTTGACCGAGATATTGAGAAGTGTGCTGTCCTCCGTGACCTCGGCGACGAAAGCGCCAGTATGCGGGACGACGACTACACTTGACTTACGGTCGCGGTATATACGTGTGGACGAGGTAAGTTGAGACACGCATTCTTAAGGAATCTCTGGAACCTGAGGCGGTTTTCGAACAGTCTGGTTCTGCAAATTGGTTCGCAGACGTCATTAGGCATGCGTACGACGACGCACTCTGCTTAAAGGGATGTGGAGGATCGGATGGGGTGATCATATGTGCGGGCACACTCCGCGGGGACTCCACATACGGTCCAGGTGCGAAAGCTGGACAGCTTGGCGCACACTGTATTTACTCACTGCAGGTATTGTCACCCTGGGGGATATCCTGGAGATTTTGCCGTTTGACGACCCTGTGGTTGTATTGGAACTCAATGGCGGGAGCAATTTGGGACGCCTTGGAAGCTGCCCTTGAGGTGTGGCCGGCACACGAAGGGTAATGCTTATACTACTCCTGATCCTTCGGTTGGCCCAAGTTGCTGATAGGGCTCATAGACGGTTTCCTGTGGTATCAGGGCTCAGGGTTACTTGGGATTCTCGTCTTCCTCCTGGAAAACGAGTCCTTGCTGTCTCGCTGCTGAAGAGACTGCAGAATTATGGGGACGATGGCTCACCAGAGAGGACCGTGGAGGAAGAGCCGATACTTAGGGATAGGGATGGAGATGGTAAGAAGTACAAAATTGTAACGAGGGAGTACATGGCCGAAGGTCACGATGGGTATATGGCTTTGAAGCGGGGGACGTATCTCATCGACCATGAGAGCGGGAGTATCATGAGTATCATTGTCAGAAAATATTTACTTGGTGAGCGACTTGTTCCCAGATGTCTGAAGACCGCTGATATAAGGGCGTCTCATCTGTTAGGATGTCAATTCGTTAACAAGTTGCTGCGGGTGGGCGAGGAGGGAAGATATAATCTCTCAAATACTGCGCGTGCCGCGGCTAGGGGTGCACTCAAGGAACGCAACAAGCGAGATCGGTCTGGAGGCGAAGGGGCTGCCAATAGGTGGAAACATGCGATCAACCTTGTGATTCATCGCTCAAGGTCGCATGCTCATTACCAAAATCACTTGAATGTATCGACGACAGAGCATATGAGCCCGGTCGATGCATTTGATGGATCAGCTGCCAGGAAAGGTCAGGAAATTAGCTTTAAGAACACTGAAGGCGACCAGGACTTGTTGGTCATTAGTCCTGAAGTGGACGGAAGGTTAAAGGACGTTGGGAGGGATACTGGAATGTAATATCGCGAATTACTCGAGAATAGAAACATTGTGGAATTGTTATGTGAATGCAATCACTTGGGTATTGGGTGTGAGATCCGATTCACTTGTCTCCCTTCTCTTCCAAAATCACAACCACCTTTTCTGGTGGATCCCCAGTCAGCGTCCGTGTGTGATGTGCCAGAGTACCTAGTGCACTCCCAATTCCAGCACCACCAAATATGACTGATTCCGGAGAATTGGTTGAGTACTCCAGAGACTGAATTTAGCATGAGGCGTACGGTTTACGGGGTTCGCCCGTTTCCAGAATATTGCTGGTGTGAGAAGAGCCATTAGGACGGCACCGATGGTGGAGTGGTCTTGTGACCGTATCCTGCTCGTCTGGAGGGAGGGGGGTAGGTCAGAAGAATACGGGAACTCGCCAGGGTATTTTATTTACATCATAGGAAACTTCGATTCGGCGTTGTCGTACAAAGTCCTCGTTTGAATATCGGTATCGCGCATACGCGGTGCCGCCTCCGACGGCAACTCCTAAACATTGACTAAGTAAATGACTCGTGACTATGAATGCTTTATTGACCCGTCAGGCCTCCTACCCAGGTTGCTCTAAGGAGGCTGTTCAGAGACCATGCCCCACGGCCTCGCCTAGAAACGACAAGGGCTGTATACAGTGGGGGAATGAGGATTGAGAATGTTTGATAACCTGTGTTCATCGACTGGCGCACAAGGTAGTTTGTATCCACATCATGGGTAGCAGACATGATCAAGTTAACTTGTCTACCACGCTGGGCGCTATGAAGTAGGCAAGTATGACGCTGTAGGGGTCAGTGCGTCAGATTACATAAGCTGCATTATTTGCCCTCTGCCTCACCTTGACTAGCTTGACTACTTGTGTGTGCCGACCCGCCTCTGTTCATCTGCAAGTTTTTCCTTGCGGCCGCTATGACTACGACAATCATGGAGCCCTACGATGCGCAGATGATTGACTACCAAAATGACCACGATATACAGATGCAAGCCTCGTCATCCGATCCCTGGTTTCAGGACGAAGCCACGATGGAAGATGACGGAAATTTAGCCTACCAGCCAAAGGGAGCGACAGCGGACGCAATGCCTAGCATCGAAGTTGAAATGGAGGCTTATATCGAAGATCAACATATCGAGTACGATATGACCGATGACCACCACGGCCACAATCCGACTCCTGGCGAGCCATTGGATGTTGACTTGCTAGATGCGTCTAGGGTACAGTCACCCTTTGCCACGGCGCCGTCTTTGCCTTCGGTGCCGTCTGCCGAATTTTCACAACCTCAGCTTACAACACACCCAACCGGTGCACCTTCGACTTCGGATCTTTCTCTGTCCGTACCCCCCCTTCTATCACTAGAAAATGCCATTGGTTCCACTACATTTGTGGGGTCAATATCCAAGGTTCCTGTGACAGATTCCAGCGTCGACGCTCCGTCGACCGAGACTGAGCAAATGCTGGCGCCTTCACCATCGCACGCAGGTGATGCTGTTGAACATGCAGCGGAAACTACTATCCCCCCTGCAGACGAGGAAACTCCTTCAGAACATCATCACTCAGCTCGCCATAGCTCTGTCGCTTCGCAATCTACCGCTCAGGCTCAGCCTGTGCCCGACGGCGGTGGCATTCCAAACTCCAACATTTTCGTGAACGACATGAACCGGGGTGGTTCGCATCCCCTTGATGCAGTCCAGGATCCGATTCCTTCTGGACCTAGTACCAATATCGAGGAGATTGCTTCTCGAGATGATGTTTCCGAGACTCAAAAGGGCGCGGAAGGGCTCGAGGAGCATGTTTCTAGTGCTGCTGAGCAAAATTCTCACGAAGACGCGACGGACGCGACTTTTGATGCTCGGAACCCAGTCACTCGATCTGCGAGTACTGGACATCGATCCACGGAGTTCGTTGAACAGACCGTAACTCATGAAGAGACACAAAACGCAGAACAAGAGAATTACGAGCACATCGAACCATCGAATGAGGTCTCTGAGGAGGTTTACCTCGACGCACCCCCACCTATCTTGCTTGCCATTTTTTCGATTGATCATCCAGAACTTTTCCTTTTCAACCCTGCTGGGCCACTACCTAATGAAGATGGTAGCCAGGAACGTCATGTCTTGTTGCAGCAAGCACCTACCTTGTATTATGAGCCAGTGGCTCATGTATTTGATGCTCTTCGGCAGGACGAGTATGTTAGTACTGTTCTCGAGGTTAATGGCAACGAATTGGCATTCGATGCCTACGAGCTTGAGCTTGCAATATCAGAAGTATGTTCGTCCTACTCTTTGCATAGCAGACACTAACCTGCCTTCGACTTAGGACAACGTTTATGCACGAGAAATTAGTTTGCATGACATTTATATTTTACATACTTCTGCCAACTTAGCTGGCCCTCTCCGTCTTCGGTTGCACATCATTGGACCGCGCTTTATTGTTAGGTATCATATGCTGCAGGAGGGCCTTGTGCACCTTCATGGAGACGAATCCCAAGATTCGGATACCCAGGAGGAAATTGGTGAGTTGTGCCATACCCCTGGATTATGTTTCTACATATGACTGTGTCTTTAGGCGAAGACCAGCAAGTTCGAGTTGACCATTTACAGGACGAGGACGTCGGAACTGATGGTGCTGTGGCGGTCGACCCTGTGCGCTCCGAGGCAGTGGACCACTCCGAAAGCCATTCCGATGAAGAGCACGAAGACGTGGAGGAGTATCACTACCCTGTGCGCGATGAAGCTGAGGAGACAACTGTGCATGCTGGTGAAATCGATCTGTCTGCTCTTCCTCCTTTCGTAGATTCTCCCGGAGAAAATGAAGATTATGAACAGACGGAAGAGGCCGAGGAATCATTACCTGCAGCTACCGTTATACCTGACAGAGCTGCTACCGACGGTCGCTTCTGCTGCACAAGCGGTGCAACTGGAACCAGATGGTCAAGCGGAACCGGATGCTGCTGACTCGGCGGCGCTGGAAACAGCCAAGGACAATGCCGAGCCGACAGAGGAAATAGCTCTCGAACCATACATCGATTATGACGAGGGCACTGATGCAACCGCTACAGCAGGAACAATAAACGAGCGTCCTGAACCTCAAGAAGGTTTCGACGAAGTTGCGGCAAGCGAGGGTATGTACCCGTTAATAGCCTTGCCCTCTTAGCGTGCTTACACCGTTTTCTAGATTCACAGCAACCCCATCCTTCCGATCGCACAGAGAAAACCTTGCAACCTGAACACGGCGACCATACTAACGAAGAACGTAAGTTGGGCGTTTGTTGCGTGTGAGACGTACATTAACTTACTGAATTCATAGTTCCGCCCACAGCAGCACTTGCGGATATAAATGATGATGGAGAAACACAAGAAATATTGGATGAACACGAACAACAATATGTCAACATTCAAGCCGATGCAACTGGTGAGGGCTCTTGGATCGGACACACTCTCCATAAAACTCACCTTCATATAGCGAACGAAGAACTGAAAGAACCCGAAGATGAGACATGGGATGACGAGTTAGACGGAGAAGGTGATCCGGACACAACATGGGAAGCTGAGCAAGACAACGGGGATGAGTCGCTCTCAAACGAGAGTTCCGTGACGTTATCCAGCAAGGCCTCTAAGCGCAGTTTCGATGAGTTTGGGTTTGAGAATTCTGATGATGAAGACTTAGCTTCCAATTCTCCGGGTTCGTTCAATCAAATCCCTCTCTCCTTCATGCAGATCCTGACGGTGGCATAGGCCCCAAACGTGCTCGCGTGGAGTGATTGCTAGGATCAGTGTGGCCTACCACCCACTCCGCCCCTCCATTTCTTTACCATAAGACTCGGCGCCTGACGCTATTCAGCACCACCAAACGAGCACATGCAAGATGATTATAGGCTAAGTTATTTCCTTCGTTCACCGGACAAGGTTGCAGTTGGTATCCCGTTCTCCGTTTGTTCTACTGACTGGCATAGGTAAGCGATCTTCACAACACCCCTTTAGGACCGCGTTCGGGGAGGAGACTATCTTGTGGATCACCCGCGGTCCCGAGCCCTTGGAAATGGCACCTTAGTAGCATATTTATCCTTTCTACCTTACTCTTATGTATGGTCACCGCTATCTGCGTGTGAATCAATTTTTTTTTGGCGGAAGTTACCGCAAGGACGGTGATGGCGTCACTGGTTCGTTATTAAACATCCATATTAACGGTTATACCCTTCCATGGCAGACTCCAACACAGCCCGATTGTGTGTTGAGATCATTCACGCACACCTCGGACCTTTAACCTCAGTACGAATTGTTCTCCTCCGACTTCAATACACACCATCTCACGACTTGTATGTGTCTATAGCAAGTGGCATCTGTCCTCCTTACCCGTGGCCGGCTCCCTTTATCTCAAATAGTCCGATACAGTCAGCTGAAGCCTCGTACTGTGCGAGCGTCCATTCTGGTGCTCGTTCAACATAATCTCCTATGGCATGCGCGAAACGAAGACGAGACAGAGGTTTTTGAAATGAACGTGGATGAGTGTCTCATACGGCTGAGGTTTGGGAAAGTGGTTTCACTCGCTCAGCAGCTCTTTGGGAAAGCAGTGAGTTTTCTTTACCTTTTCCTTCTTCGAACCTTGGTTTTTACCTCTATCGGCATAGGGTGCAGATATAGTACAGATCGTCCTTGACCATGGAAAACTTCGGTTCTCGAAGGTCCTGGGTCTTCTTGCTGCGCACGAGCAGAAAGGCATGCGCCTCGGCTCCACGCACTTAGCTCAAGAACGCTGATATTGCTAAATAGCTATCGTGGTATACAGGCAGGCCATGCATAAACTGGTTATGGGCAATTACCTAAAACCGTTGACGGTACTGTCCAACGTGTCTCCGAGAGATAAACGAATGAAGTATGAAGCGGAAGAGAGGGCAAAGATATCAGGATTCCCAACTGCGAAGGAGTTGAGGGAGGCCAAGCAAATCGCGGAAGCACGGCTAAAAAGGGAGGAGGAAGAAGCTGAGAAAGTTGGTTCGGTAGGTGCCGCACATACTCACCGGCTGGTGGGTTGATCATGGAATAGAAAAGTAAAACGAATGAGCCACCAATGCATCGAGGCCGGAAGAGAAAGCTTCCAGAGGATGAGATTGTTGTTGATGTGAGTTGTCGCTGCTTTCCTGCTCGGAGCTCTGTGCCCACGGGCTCTTTATCTACAGGAAACTGTATATTTCCGAGTCAACTTCGACAAGTTCAATGTCCACATTCGGAATAACGTGAGGAATTTGGAGTTGTCCCTTTCGTTCTTGCGATTAACAGCTTCTCAAGCTTTTTATTGATGCTGCAAGGGAGCGATACAACGAGGGCGCAGCATCTGTTCTGCGAGCAGTTCTGAAAATTAGTGAAAATTCGCAGCGTAGTGTAGCTGAAATTCGTTCAGGTGAGTTTCTGATTGTTACTATTCTAGTCGCTTGTTTGCAAATGGTTACCAGATGCGATTTCCGTGGCAAATGTCGTGTTGCAGCTGTCAGATGAAGGTAACATTGCACGCAGCCTCGTTACGAGCATAAAAAATCCTTCCAATACGACTTGCATAAAGGAGTATCTTGGATTGCTATCTTGTGGCGATAACCCGACACCTACTGGCAAGGCAGCTTCATTCGTTTCATACAGTTCGTCAAAGGTACAGGTAGAGTTTGATGTTGTTGGGCGACGGCTACGCAAGCACGTTTTGGAGTCCGTAGCAAGAGAAAAGCACGGGAACGAGGGCATGAGGATTTTGCGATTGCTACTAGACACAGGAAAGATGGACGAGAAGCAGGTATATTTTTCTGTCCATTCTGATAACGTATAGCCTGATGAAGCCAGTAGATCTCAAAAATAGTGATGATGGCGGCGCGAGACGTTCGGACTCTGTTGACAGCTCTGGCTGCCGACTCACTCATTAGCACTCAAGAAGTGCCTAGGAGCGCTGACCGCAATCCTGCCCGCACATTTTACCTCTGGTGAGGCTCTTATTAGTGTTCTGTTGATTAGACCCCAAACAGGCTATTCTGCAGGTATGTCGATCAACACAAAGCGTTTTCGACGCTTCTGGGTCAAGTGTACAAGACGTTGTACAATATCAGCATGAGGCGGCGCACTGAACAAGATGTACCAGAGGTTAGGGCAGTGCTGGAAAAAAGGGAGCGGAGTGATGTGCGTCAAGATGAAAGCCTATTGACGCGGCTGGAGCGAGAAATATTAGCGGATTGGGAGGGAAAGTGCAAGAAGCTGACCGCTTTGGAGATGCGGGTAGAGGAAACATTGTTTATTCTAAAGGATCTTGGTGTACTTGGAATCGGGGATGAATAACACTGCTTATTTATTTATGACCTACTGGTTCAAGGAGAGCCTCGGTGTATGTCACCCTCCAATGTCACTGCCTCGGACGAGCGTTAAAAACTTTCCTGCGCACCTTTGTCGACCACCTCATGTTCAAGCAATTCTTCGATGCTTTCCCTGACTCTGCACACACTCTGCTGTCGGGGGACGGAGGGTCTTCCCACACTACCGCTCGCGCCTATGTACAGCCATCTAGTCTGCCTCCCCATCCTGGACTTGAATGGACCCGCTTTGTTTGCATCTCGGACAGCCATTCTCGGACACACTATGTGTTACCGCCGGGGGACGTTCTCCTGCACGCTGGGGACCTCAGTAGCTGGGGGTACCCAGACGAGCTGATGAGGACTTTAGATTGGCTGGCTGGCTTGGATTATCCTGTGAAAATGCAATTAAGATTCTCTCATTCAATTGGAAGAGAAGAATATTAATATCGTGTTTTCCGCAGAATAATTGCTGGGAACCATGATGTCGGTCATCTATAGCTTAAATCGAAATACTAGAAGAGTTGACCTCAGCCTATGTAGCTGTGCCTGGACGAGGACATTCGGGCTGCAGACATGGAACAGGCAAGTCCTCTCAGTCGGGAAGAATAGTCGAAATATCTAACGATACAGTAGAGTGAAGACGCCTTGGCTTCCATTCGAGCTTACGCGAGGGGAGCCAATATGAAGAATGCGAATATACATTACCTGGAACACGAGTCAATCGAATTTACTACGGCCTCGGGGAGGAAATGGATTGTGTACGGCTCCCCAGTGGGTAGAGACAAGGCTACTACAACACAACCATTGGTGACAACCTTCCAGTCCGCACCTAAATATGCAGCCGGGGCATTCCAATACACCGAAAAGGAGGAAGCACGAGGTGATTATTCGCAAACCCTCAGGTTTTGTTCCTTAGTGAACTTTTCTTTACAGGCATCTACGACAAAATACCTCCCGAGACTGAAATTCTAGTGACGCATACGCCAGCATATGACTGTCTTGATTACACCAAAAGATATAAACATGCTGGGTGTAAAGTGCTACGTGACAAACTGGCAACACTAAAAGCATGTCGGTTGCATGTATTCGGGCAAGTGTTAACTATAGTTTCACTGAGGTTCACTAAAAGGTCAACCAGCCATATTCACGAGTGTGCTGGTGCGGAATTAAGGGAAACAAAGTATGGAGTGAGAGTTGCAGTGAATGCAGCGGTTGCAAATACACAGGCAGCGGTCGTGGTAGATCTTATTAATTAAGTTTATGTAAGTATGCAATGCTCTGTAAATGTTTTGTTTGTTTTCGTCAACGCGGCCATTCGGCCTGTTTGTGCTTTAGACTGTCATTGGCATCGCGTCGTGGCTTCTTTGTCGGTGAGGCTCCCTGTTTCAAGGCCCGTTTCATGTTTAAAGGAAGAAGAGTTCCAGATCGCATTTATTGGATTTCAAGTGAAATTTCAACTCCGACGCATCCTCGTTTCCCAACCTCCTGTGAGCATCACCAGCCATGATTGTCCGCAAAGACAACTGACCAGGTGGCTTGCAGAGATGAGAGCTTCAACCATTCGACTGGCTCGGGTCATCCCTCGCAAGGCATTGGACCCGTCTACAGTCAGAGTGCTGAATGCACCTCCGCCCCAAACCCAGGAGCTTCATCGGCCCACCGTCCTGGACCTCCTTCTGCAGCAGCGCGAAAAGGCTGGTTCTGAGTGGCCTCCGAATATCCGCATAGAACCCGTTATAAAGAAGGAGGTCTTCAAACCTGTCCAGGCGGAGGCACGGACGATACTGAAGAAGTTGCTGAGGGAGCGGTGATTCGCATAGACATCGTACAGTATCTCCTTTACATGTTCCTTGAGTCGAAAAATACCATGAGGGGTCGTGCAATCAATTCTGTAAGGATATCACAAGGCAATGACAGGCGTATCATAGCTTGCTGCCAACCATCATGACGAGGATTTTCATGCGAGGTACGCATCGCGCCATATGCACGTAACCCAAGCTAAAAACTTGCACTAGACACTCTCCTACCACTGCTGGTGTTCCCAGCTCTCAGCTATTTCGCAGCAAAATATACCCTTGGACACATCTACGCGTCAGGTCTTGCGGCCAAGCTCGCCGCACAATGCCCTGCACCAGATAGCACTCTCCAACGTTTCCCCTACGCACTCGCGTACACCAGCATCCCCTTGCTCGACGCTCGGCTCTGTGGCTTGGTCGCGTTCTTCCACGAAGTGATGTCCTCGGGTGGCCCCCACACCTTCCTCCAATATTTCATCAGCACCGGACCCGTCTTCATCCTTATCCCAGCTATCGAAGGGCACCGCGCCAATCGCAGCATCTTTGTCGCGTTCCCGGTCATTTTCGGCCTCGTCAGCCAAGTCCTCACCGTGGGTGCCACGATGCCACTGTACTGGCTCGTCTTCTTCCTCAGCGGCGGTCGGGCTGGCTTTGACAGGGCAACACCTGTCACGAAAGCGCACGCGGAGGCTGTGATTTTTGGTTTATTCGTCGGAGCGGCCATTCCATCCATTGGCATGGTCGTGATGCAGGACCCAATGATCACCGCTCTTTGGCAGGTGTACCCGGTCTTTGTGTCTATTTCGGCATTTTTGCATCTCTTTTTCCGCCCTGCCAGGCGCTACTCCCAATCTGGGTTTTCTATCATCCAAGTGCTCTACTTGGCTACGTTTATCGTCACGTCTTCCGTCCACTTTGCTGTGATGTGGCCCCGGCTGAACGATGGCTCGGCTCTGAAGGCACTCTTGATACCCTCGCTTGCTCCGCTCACCAATGCAGATGCGCCTACGCAGGCCATGGACTTTCTCAAGTGGGATTTTGCCTTTGGCATTCTGTCTATGGGAATTGCACAGCTCTGGTTTGTGTCTGACCTCGTAGAAATTCCGTTCATCTTGTTCTGGTACGCCATCGCTGTGCCTTTCTTTGGTCCCGGCGCAGCTGTCGTCGCAGCCAACCTTTGGCGCGAGGGCCAAATTGGAGACCGCATTGCCATTGCAAAGGAAAAACAACCATAAATCAGCCTGATTAGTATTGTAGGTAGCGCGACGACAAGATACATGTAAATATGATATATAGGAAAGAAAAACGGGTGAGAAAAACGGGTGAATATGCTGTTCCTCTTCACCGTTTGGATTTGCCGTTCGCTTTCGAAACAGCCTTTTTCTTTTTAGGTCTTTCATCTGCAGAACCATCAGAAACATTGCCCTTCTTTTCTTCAGCGCGCTTAGCGTCGGCCTTGGCTGCTTTCCGCTCAAGTTCGTCCCAGTCATCGGCTGGAAAATAAGCGGTCAAGCTTCGGAGTCAATCCTTGGCAATTGGGAAACCACTAACCTTCATCACTCTCATCTCCATAAGAACCGCTGTCGTCACTGGCACTCCCGTCGGAGTAGTTACTCTCTTCTTCGCTGCTTTCCTCCACGAAGTCGTCAGAATCCGCTTCGAACTCGGATTCCGAATTGGATTGTTCGGAATGGTCGCTTTCGACGCCCCCTGCGCCGCCGAGGAAATCCCATCCGCCGCCTTGGAAGAATTCATATGGGTTCTCATTGATATGCTTCATGATTGGTCCCCAGTTTAGGTTGACAGGACCTTCACTCATCGGGATATCAACAGAGCTACGGAGAAACCTTAAGCAAATGAGAATGAGTACTAAAAGGACACACATACTCCAGCCAATTCTTGACATCATCCATCTGTGAACTCTGGATAGAGTTGATATGCAACGGTGGTTTAGTGAAGTCCTTGAAAATGAGGACAAGATCGAACTGTTTTAGCCCGTATTGAACACGTTCCAATGACGCAATCTCGATGTCAGAAAGGGTGACGACTAGGAATGGCGGATCGGTAAGGTGAACCAGGCACTCGGTTGTGGGTTGCAGGCGAACGCTTGTTCGGAACGGCACACCTTCGAAGGATAGTTCTCGGAATGGTATATCGAGCTCTAGTGTCTCGCCAAGCTAGCTCATTTGTCGGCTATCTTGATCAAATTTTGGTGTACAAAATGACTCACAGAGGCAGATGCCGCCTCGGCAATTTTCTCTGCAAAGGCCTTTACCTCCTTGTTCATTAAGGCCCTACGTTTGCGCTCCTGTTGTTCCATCTCAATTTCGTCTTCATCACCATAACGGTGCTTCCGCTTCCTGTTTCCGGTCTCATCAAACTGCACATCGGTAGCCTCGCGGAAAAATTGTACATCCTTCAATAATAATAATAATCATCATCATAATCATAATGAGCCATCTCTAGTTGTTAAACGGTAGAACTCAGCTCACCGAAGTCTTCTTCTTTCCAATCATAATGGGTGACTTAAGATGTAGATGAACAATAACCAAAAGCTCATGGTCACATGGTTGGAAGAACAGATGTTTGATATTGCTGAATAGAATATCTATTCCACACATAAGCCTGACATCTAGTATGACCCCTCTGGAACTCACCGATTTTCTGCGCTCCAACGGATTGGTATCGAACACCGTTCTGGTGAATCTCGGCCTCTCCTGGCAGCCGCTTGCCATCGAGTGCAGGCCGGACAAATGTCTCCGGCATTTTGATGGGTCGCCTACCTTTGACTTCGACCAGATTGCCCTGCTCAATCACGTCTGCCATCTCCTTCTTCTGCTGTTCCCTCTTATTAGCTTCCTTCTTAAGCTCTGTGATTTGTTTGCTGATGTTGTCAAAGCGGTGAGAGTCTGGGGAACGGTAAGAGACGGAACGAATAAAGGTAGCATCGGGGTCCTCGAAAGGTGTCTCGTCTTTTTTCCCTGACATTTGGCCAGGAGTTTGAAAATTGATCCTGAGGTAGGTAAAGTCGCCTTCGTCATTCTTGCTGACGTTCTTGATAGTGTTGATGTGGAAGGGCACGCCAAACCCGTGAATTGGTAGGATAATCGTTTGAGCTTTGCGGTCAACGTGGATCTGTGCGCACTCCTTAAGACGATTATGCGAGCTGACGATCATGAACACGTACCCTCAACCTATCCACTTCTGGTGGCAAGGCAGCTTCGCCCTTGAAACTCTGGAATTTCTTCCAAGTTTTTCCTTCACGGGCACTTGTCCCTCCTCCGTCTTCCGAATATCGCCTGAGCCCCTCTTCATGAAGTTTATCGTGCAATTCCTTCTGGTGTTCAAGAAGTTTGGCCGCGGCCGTCTGGTGGACCTCATCTTGAGCAGCTCTCCGTGTCTGATTCCTCAGAACCTTTGTACCGGCCGTTTTCTTTGCGGGAGATCCATTCAGGCGAGGGGCAACAGGTAGCTTCCTCTCGTTCTTCTCCTCCCCTTCGTCTTCATCATTAAGGAAGAACAAAGTATCTTTAGGAGACTTCGTCCCTTCTGTCAGGAGCGTGGATTTATCCTGTCCAACACGGATGGTGTCGGTCAGATGGAGGGCGTATCTGGATTAAGTCGTGAGTTGGATCCTAGGGAAAAAACTCCCCTGCGTACTTTTGGCCCCCATCATCCAAATCAGTTAAACCAAGCCCCAAAATCAGAATCATATCCTTCTGTAGGACGCGGCCATTTTTAGAGGAGAGGAGGTAGGCACTATCACGGAATTCCATGCCAGTCTAATATTGAAGTGAGTATTCTGGCATTAGGTCAATCGGTGCAGCGTACCCCAAAACCAATGTTTTTGATAAAATTCTTCTCGAGCTCTGGATTTTTTTGTTTGATGAACGACAGGGCGTGTTGATAGGCATCGCGAGCAACTACTCCAGCCTTGATGAATGACAACAGTTCCGTTTGCAAGGTCAATAATAGGTTGTATTGTACCTCTTGATCCTGCAGTGTTAGACGATCAGACGACCCCACCCAAGTAAGGTTACCCCCGAAACCGACACTCACGGGCTTAGGGTCCACAATGAAGGTTCTTCCGACGCTTGTGCAGTAGGACTTATATCGCATACCAACGGATACCAGGAGAACACCTTTATGTGCAATATTATCTTCAGTCGACTCCACAGTATATCGTATGTCATATCCAGATTTGCTGGAGCGGGAAATGATGATAGGAGGATAACAAAATTCCACAAGCTGCCAGTCCACCTAGAGGATCCACCACGGGTGAGTCTTTGGACTTTTGTCAGGCAGCAGAGAATTCTTGCCTTGTCCAGATTTTTGCCCTTGCTCCACATTTTCATATCGGGACCCTTCGCATCCTTCCCTTCTCCTGAGCCTAGACGTGCTTCAATCTGAGCCGCCAACATATCATGGGTAATTTTAGATTCTTTATCCAGGATAGATTCGAGTTTTGGTGCGACATGATACTTGAGGAGCGTCGATGTCAAAGCACCAGCGGTTTGTGCAGCTTTCTATGAATATACGCAGGTTGAGAAAGCGACGAGTCACCCGGAACCGGCAGCACCCACAATTTCTTCTTCATCCTTGACACTCATAGCTGCAGAGATAGCTGGGGACATATCTAACAGTTCAGGCTTCCCTGAAGCTTCAGAAATCAGCTTCTCCCAATCCGAGATCAATTTCCCCGTATGCTGTTCCTTTACAAACGTGCCCACGCGTTTAGACTTGCAGTATTGTTCAAAGAACTTGGGAAGAGCGTCGTTAGAAGCTTCTTTGATCTTTGCTTGCACGAATGTTCTGATCGGGACCACATCCTCCGATTTTTCGATTTGTGCGAGAATTTTAGCTGCAAAAGAAAAAAACGACGCCCGTTAGCCATGCGGCATATCATAATGGCGTGCTGTTGGACCTTTGCTCGCTGAACATAATATTGAGATCTGGTCTTTTTGAAATAGTATGAGGGTGGAGGGGAACTCATAGCCCAGCAGCCATTGCTACAAGGATGTACTGAGTCACCGGGCTAATGGCAGCACCAAGAACAAGCTCCTCTCACCTGGAGACACGTTCCCTTCCGCATTGGCTCGTCTTCTGCTCCAGGATCACCAGAAATAAGGATCAGCCCATCTGCATCTGCTATCGAGGCGTATTCATCGTTTTTGGTGGCATTCTGCACGCAGGGCACGACCAATCAAATATTGAGGCACAACACAAGGCAAAACCAGGAAGAGCACTAACCGACCAACCCTCGTATATACGTCGTACGCGAGAGCTAAATTGTGCTTTGTTCAGTTCGACATGCATTGGAGTGGATGTCACAGGGTGGAATTTGGGATGGAGGGACGAGGGATGAATGCGCGTGAATGCGAGACGCGCCTAAAGCGAGAACTCGGCGGAGCGTGAAATGGCTGATGACTGATGCCATGATGTAAGAGACTAAGTACAACTTATTTACATGTACATTACAACTGTTTTTCCTTTGCAATGGCTAATGCGGTCTCCAATTTGGCCCTCGCGCCAAAGGTTGGCTGCGACGACAGCTGCGCCGGGACCAAAGAAAGGCACAGCGATGGCGTACCAGAACAAGATGAACGGAATTTCTACGAGGTCAGACACAAACCAGAGCTGTGCAATTCCCATAGACAGAATGCCAAAGGCAAAATCCCACTTGAGAAAGTCCATGGCCTGCGTAGGCGCATCTGCATTGGTGAGCGGAGCAAGCGAGGGTATCAAGAGTGCCTTCAGAGCCGAGCCATCGTTCAGCCGGGGCCACATCACAGCAAAGTGGACGGAAGACGTGACGATAAACGTAGCCAAGTAGAGCACTTGGATGATAGAAAACCCAGATTGGGAGTAGCGCCTGGCAGGGCGGAAAAAGAGATGCAAAAATGCCGAAATAGACACAAAGACCGGGTACACCTGCCAAAGAGCGGTGATCATTGGGTCCTGCATCACGACCATGCCAATGGATGGAATGGCCGCTCCGACGAATAAACCAAAAATCACAGCCTCCGCGTGCGCTTTCGTGACAGGTGTTGCCCTGTCAAAGCCAGCCCGACCGCCGCTGAGGAAGAAGACGAGCCAGTACAGTGGCATCGTGGCACCCACGGTGAGGACTTGGCTGACGAGGCCGAAAATGACCGGGAACGCGACAAAGATGCTGCGATTGGCGCGGTGCCCTTCGATAGCTGGGATAAGGATGAAGACGGGTCCGGTGCTGATGAAATATTGGAGGAAGGTGTGGGGGCCACCCGAGGACATCACTTCGTGGAAGAACGCGACCAAGCCACAGAGCCGAGCGTCGAGCAAGGGGATGCTGGTGTACGCGAGTGCGTAGGGGAAACGTTGGAGAGTGCTATCTGGTGCAGGGCATTGTGCGGCGAGCTTGGCCGCAAGACCTGACGCGTAGATGTGTCCAAGGGTATATTTTGCTGCGAAATAGCTGAGAGCTGGGAACACCAGCAGTGGTAGGAGAGTGTCTAGTGCAAGTTTTTAGCTTGGATTACGTGCATATGGCGCGATGCGTACCTCGCATGAAAATCCTCGTCATGATGGTTGGCAGCAAGCTATGATACGCCTGTCATTGCCTTGTGATATCCTTACAGAATTGATTGCACGACCCCTCATGGTATTTTTCGACTCAAGGAACATGTAAAGGAGATACTGTACGATGTCTATGCGAATCACCGCTCCCTCAGCAACTTCTTCAGTATCGTCCGTGCCTCCGCCTGGACAGGTTTGAAGACCTCCTTCTTTATAACGGGTTCTATGCGGATATTCGGAGGCCACTCAGAACCAGCCTTTTCGCGCTGCTGCAGAAGGAGGTCCAGGACGGTGGGCCGATGAAGCTCCTGGGTTTGGGGCGGAGGTGCATTCAGCACTCTGACTGTAGACGGGTCCAATGCCTTGCGAGGGATGACCCGAGCCAGTCGAATGGTTGAAGCTCTCATCTCTGCAAGCCACCTGGTCAGTTGTCTTTGCGGACAATCATGGCTGGTGATGCTCACAGGAGGTTGGGAAACGAGGATGCGTCGGAGTTGAAATTTCACTTGAAATCCAATAAATGCGATCTGGAACTCTTCTTCCTTTAAACATGAAACGGGCCTTGAAACAGGGAGCCTCACCGACAAAGAAGCCACGACGCGATGCCAATGACAGTCTAAAGCACAAACAAGCCGAATGGCCACAATATTTCGACTCGGTGCGCCAACCCTATAACCCACCTCTGGCTGAACTGAATCAGATTTAGTTGTTTGCGGTGTGTACGCTTGAGCCTCCAATATTGTTCTCTCAATATCCCTCTCTCGCCTCCAGGTCTTTAAGGTAGTTCGGACACCCCCTTTATGCCATCATTGGCCTGACTTATTTAAGGCCTTGAACACTGTCCTAGCATTCGTCTCTTCCAAGAAACAGCTTGCGACGACATTTGATACCATTAGGTCATCGGTCGAACGCCTTCTTAAACGGCAAGTCGATGTGCTCTGCCTATTTTCGCTGTCATAAACGCCATTGACCCAGGCCACTCGAACTTAATGCCGTCGCGGAAATTAAGTTTGTGTTTCCTCCTAGCCCATAAAGCCCATTCTATTTACCCGAAAGACCAGGACTCTTTTGCCGGACCTTGTCAGATTTTCGTACATTCCGAGGGCTGAGCTCAAAGTGAATGAGCACGTAGATAAAGGAAGCGGGCACAGGGCTAAGTCTCCTGATTTTGTCATTCCCTCCTCAAGTAAAACATCTTGGGAAGAAGAGGGGGGACACGTCCTTGTGCTTGAGTTCTTCGACAATCTTAAAGGCAAGAAATCACGAAATACCGGGTAAATACATTCATCAATGTTCTTTCTTCCACTGACAATGGCAAACGCTCAGCTTCAGCTATCAGCAACCCCCTTTGATGGCCCCCGTGGCCATGAAAAAGCTCATAGAAACCAGGAATGACATCTTCAAGCAAGCAGTAAACGAGTAAATCCCTTTATTATCCTGCCCTGGTAAATGTCGAGATTGTTCTCTAGCCTTATTCTCGCAACAGCAGAGGACGGTGATCCCGTTCAATTACTCCGTGAAGCTGCATGCGAACATATACCGATCAATCCATCCGTACAATCATCCACAACTTCCAAGAATGAAGACCCCGCCCACGTTATTCCCGGGCCCAACTCGCGGCCCTCTGTCGACGAACTGATCCAAGATCTGATGAAACAAGAGTGGTACAGGGAACAGATCGTTTTCCACAAAACAGTAGAAGCCCGAAGATCACAAACTGGTGCGTTTTTTGCGCTCAGAACCCTCCGAGTGGTACTCACAACGACAAGGCGAAATGAGCCCCTTACTCTCTCTGAACATTCTACAAGCCCTCGCGGATGCGAAGAAGATTAGGTCCTTTTATACACACCAATCCTCAGCGATACAAGCCCTCATCAGTGGAAAGCATGTGGTAGTTTCCACCAGCACTGCATCGGGCAAAAGCCTAATCTATCAGGTTGGGCTCTCAATAATTTGTACTGTCCATGCGCATTTGTATGAACACCGATTGACTAGGTCCCTATCCTCAAGTTTCTTGAGGATAATCCCAACTCGACGGCGGTTTGTATATACCCGACAAAGGCGAGTCAAAATACCCCTTCTGACCCCAGCTTCTAAGACTCAAAGTCAAATAGGCACTCGCGCAAGATCAGAAAGCATCTCTCTCGAAAATAATGCAGAGCTGCCCTGGCCTCGAACAAATGCAGATAGCTACTTATGATGGGGACACTCCGAAGGAGCAACGACTGAGTATAACCCTGTGTACTCTTTTTTTTTTTTTCCCAGATGGGCTCATTTCATCACCTAGCTATACGCGAAAATGCATCAATTATTTTCACAAATTTTGTCAGTGCCGCTAAGCTTGTCTATTTGGGTGATCCTGACCTTCAAAGGACACGATACATGCATCAATTCTGCCCCATGAAGACGACTGGAGACAGTACGGACCCCAGCCTTTGGACCTTTAGATAAAGTCTCATTCGATTGCAGCTTCCTTCGGAACGTCAGGGTAATTCCCGTGCGCCTATCGGCATGTCCAATGGCCCACTGATGCTGCACAGCTGGTTGTGGTGGACGAACTGCATTACTACTCGGGACTATTCGGAAGGTAAAAGTTCTGCCTATGGCTCACAAAGACGTTCACTGACCGATCATCAGCCATGCTGCTCTCATTATGCGGAGGTTCAGGAGAGTTTGTGCCGCTGTCGGAAGTTCGTGCAACTAGAGATTCCTCCATCACACGGGAAGTTCATTGTGGTCACTTTGCAGATCGGCACATGCGTTTTGTCTCCTGCACAGCAACTCTTGCCAACCCTAGTGCCCACATGCAAAAAATATTTGGCCTCAACGAGGGTGAGATCATGGTCGTTGACATTGACGGTGCCCCTTCGGGGAAGAAGGATTATATTGTCTGGAACCCTCCGTTCATTGACAACATGCAACCTACCTTGGGCCGAAGAGGGTCGATAACTGAAGCAACTTCGTTAATGCGCTTCCTGATGAAACGAGGAGTTCGTGTTCTTCTGTTCTGTAAAGTAAGTTAAGCTCTCGCCATCCGCTCTCGTGAATCTCTCTGAATGATTCTCCAGATACGAAAAATCTGTGAGCTTGTGGGTAGAGGCTATGTGATCATGATACACCCTGTCACTGATGCTGAGAAGGCCATGAAAGCTATCCGTGCCGATCTCAGCAACGAGGGTCGGCTGGATATTTTGGCGAAAGTGAGGCCATATCGAGGAGGTAGTACCCGACTACCCCCGGTTTCTTGCTCTGACTGACATTCACCTGCCTTCTAGGCTATTCTCAAGAGGTATGGTCCCCAATGGTTATCGATACAGACCTTCACAGAAATGTCTATTTTGAAAGGACCGTCGCAAGATAGAACATGAAGCTTTTTCCGGAAATCTACTCGGAATTGTTGCAACGAACGCACTTGAGTTGGGTATTGATATCGGTGCACTTGACGCTGTCATCATGCTTGGATTTCCGATGAATGTCGCCAGTTTCGTGAGTGGTTCTAAGCTATCAAGGAGCACGGCAAGCAGTGGTTGACCGGTGAACCGCTTCAGGCCCAACAAGCTGGAAGGGCGGGGCGTCGAGCCCACGACTCACTGGCTGTTCTCGTTGCAGACCCGTTCCCAGTGGATCAATACTACGTCAATCGGCCAGAGGAGCTCTTTGACCACGCCATGGAAGATCTTGTCGTTGATTTGGAAAGTCCCGTGATCCTTGAAGGTGGGTGCATCTCATCACGGCCCCCGTGTGGATGATTATGTATTCTCTCAGCACACCTGCAATGCGCTGGAAATGAGATGCCTATCTGCAGAGAAGACGAAAGGTACTTCGGGCCATTGATGCACAAGATTTGTGATTCAAAGCTCCGGAAGGACAAGGATGGATGGTGTGTTTGTATGCGCTTTGGATTGTCAGGAACATCGCTTAACTAGGATGATATA
Organism: Lepiota brunneoincarnata; assembly: GCA_023014365.1. Classification (NCBI taxonomy): domain Eukaryota; kingdom Fungi; phylum Basidiomycota; class Agaricomycetes; order Agaricales; family Agaricaceae; genus Lepiota; species Lepiota brunneoincarnata. The sequence continues at coordinate 2,008,595 of JAEBUN010000005.1, forward strand.
CAGGTATCACAGTCATCCCAATTTCTTGCCATACCCTTCCAGATTCATCTCTATTCGTAAGCACCCTCATGATACCAATGTTCTTCAAATATTGATCTTAATAATAGGTGGTGCACAAGAAGAAAAATATGCCGTTGTACTCGTGAAGAGTGATGCACCAGATACTATTTTAGAGGAGGTCGAGGTATCGAGGGCGATGTTTGAAGTCTATGAAGGCGGAGTTGTAAGTCTTGAAAGCTTGTGAGGCTCGCTTGTTCATACCGCAACGCTCCATAGTTTATGCATCAAGGAGTAGCACACATCGTGGGTGTCTAATCCTTTGGCAAAGCAAGCACTCACTGTTGCCCATAGGTCAAGGAGATCAGCCATGATAGTATGGTGGCGAAGGTTATTAGAGCGGATGTCAACTATCATACGTCGCCCCGGTGCGTCTCAACCGCTACCCGTTCTTACTTCCCACTCACAAGACCTTGAAATAGGGACTTCACGTTCGTAATCATTTTACGTGTACTTTGGTGTTCCCTTATATTTCGGGCAGAAACATCGATGCCATTCGGACTACTCGCATCAGAGCCATTAACCAGCATCGAGCGTTTTATGGCAGTAAGATAAAACATCTGGATTTCCCGTTTTATTCTGAAATTTCTCCAGTTGTGAACGTTGAAGTGAAAGTGTTCGGTGGGTACTATTTGTTGTCGCAATAAAAAAACTAAATCAACCTTAAATTTCGAAGGGTTCTTCAAGATCAGGTCGGTCTCTTAGCCTTTATTCCTTCCTCGTGTTAAACGACCGTAGGAACAAGATGATATTGGATTCTATTGAGATCGATACACCGCCCTACGTATGCGACACGACAGGGCTCTGGATTGACCTCCCGCTTCCCATCCTTGAACTGCTACGTTCGAAGGGGTTTAACCTTGCAGAAGCAATTCATGCAGCACAACATGCCTTCCTCAACCAGTTCCCGTTGTCCGAGGATCTCAAAACCGAGTGTAAAGCGGCAGAAAAAGAGTACAGGGTAACGGAGTCGCGGCGGAAGCGACCTGCAAGGTGAGTGTCCTAGCATTCCCTTATGGACTCTGTCTAACTCCCTCATCAGGCTCATCTTCTATGATGCCATAGGCAAAGGGGGTGGGGTGGCGGCAAAAGCATTTGACTATGGTATATACAATTTCAGTGGACAGTTATGCGAGTTGTTAGATTTTTTTCGCAGCGCGGGAAACTTTGAACAAAGCTCATCTCGCAATCGAGAGTTGTCTTTGTCAGGACGGATGTACGAGATGTATGTGGACACATCTTCATTTTTTACGGCTAACTGATTACATGCCCACAAAATCCAGGTGTTCAAAGCGCCACATGCAAAGAGGCCAATCAAGTCTCTTCAAAAATCGGGGGTGGTATCATCACAAAGAGTATCCTTGGTCTACCCATCGACCCAGCGACAATACCATATCAGGAAGGGCAGCAGATTCAAGTGCCAGATACAATAATCGAGGCGCCTACGGTCTATGAACGGGACAACGTAGAGCTAGAGGTGGAGGAAGGAGACAGATTACATTAGCCTTCAGCATATAGTCCCTAAGTAGTTAGCCATCAATGAGGTCTCTAGGCCAGGGGATCGAAATCTCCCCAGTCGTTCTGGGATTGCTTCTTCGGTGTGTTCCAAGACGTTTGGGCTGGGCGCGAGGGCGCGAGGATGCCTGCCATGGCGGGTGGCGGAACTTGTGAGGGGGTCGGCAGGAGTGTAGCTGCGGGTTGCAAGGGCTGGAACATTGGCTGTAATCCAGGCTGAGAAACAAACGATGAGATAGTTGGTGACGAAGGTGGCAATGAGATGTTATAGTTCGGCTTGGGTGGTTGGGCCTTCTGTTGCTGTAGTTGAGATATCGGGGGTGTATGCGGTTTTGGCAGAATCGAAGGGGTGGAGATCGTTGGTTGTTTAGGGATTGAGCCGAATGAGTCTCGGGATGGGCTCATCTGTTTCTTTGGCACGGTGCTCAGACTTACAGCTATTGATGAGCTCAGCTTGGAGGGTTGATGTTGGAATGAGTTCAGTCGTGATAGGTTGGGGGATGGCGTTGTCGCTGCAGACGAGGTTGACGAACGAGGTAGTTGAGGTGTTGACTGGGTAGGAGCCTGCAAGATCATCGGTCAGGGGTTTGGCGCAGGGGCAGAAAAGGGGCATACATCATCGTTGAATATGCTCCCCCAAATATCGTCATCCCACGAAGGACTGGAATTGCTCGTATTATCAGCTTTAAGCAGGTTCGAATTCCCAGCTAGCCCTCCAACCAGACTCTCGAAGTCGACAGTGACTGGAGGCATCATTCCAGCAGTTCCATTGAGCGCGGTGGCGGACCGGTCCTCAATGCGTTGCGAATCACGGAGGAACTGGTCGTGCTCTCTCTCGACTCTCTCTCCGAGTTTCTTGATAACCCTCATGAAGCGTTGGAATTGTTCGACGTTCAATACTGACGGGACTACTTCAAATGCCCGAGCGGAAGGGATGTTAACGTAGAACTTACGTGGTCCCATTGACATTGCCCACAACTGAGGAAGGACGAGTGTTGCAACCGCTTCTCGGTCAACCCTGAACCCCATAGCTTCGTGTACGGACAGCGTGGCCATCTTTATATCTCGGGCTTGAGAACCATCATGACAAAGAATGAAATTAGCGCACCATCACAGCAGGTTCTTTTGTACGTATCTTGGCTAGCAGTGGGACCAACTTCTGTGTTAGGCTGGACTAAAACCAGAGTTGAAGATCAGCAGTGTAGGTGTCAGGATACCACCGCTGTTGCTCACTGTGTCTAGAGTTTGTACCATAGTCAGGAGCGTGACCAATGTTGCCACTTTGACAGTCAGAATTTTGGTTTTTGAGAAAACGTACTTTTAGGGACTATGACTGAGCCGTGAATCTCCACTCAAACAAAGCAGAGTACGTACGGCTACACGAGGGAATAGTACACCCTGAACTTCAGCATAGTCTATTGTTTCACACAGACCAGGCACGACCTTCAGCGCACGCTCTTGGATCTGGACACAAAAGGTCAGAGAGAGAAAGAACGGTTCAATCAGCCATGAGGGTCCCTACTGCTGCATGCTCGGACTCAAATGCGTTATAAACAAGTGGTAGCACCTCTAATTCGGTGGTTAGCCATATGGCATGATGTATCGCAGACACGCACGTTCTCGGAACACATTCTTTTCGGTCTTTTCTTGTAACAGGTGTAAATTATTCAACAGAGTTAGCATATTTTGCGGAGGTTCCTTGACCGCAAAGAGAGGCCTGAGACTTGGCAAGACCAGGGTCGCAAACTGGGTAGATGTCAGGACGTTCGAGATCGCGAAGACGTTGGGGAGGATGTAGGGTAGCAGGTGGGTGTCCTTCATCTGCGCAGCGAACATCAGCGATGTGATTTCCTAGGGCGTACAGACGTATGTGGCGAACCTCTTCGAGAAGGGAAGGTAAAATCTTCCGTGATCTCAGTCCCTCAGAAAAGCGGTCCAGGACGCTTGTCAGGCCTTTCATGAACGAAATCTTCTCTTCACGGGTCTTGGCCGTAAAATTACTTCTATCCAAGAAGTTAAGAGTTGAGACAGGAAGCGACGAGAAGAATGAGTGAGAAGGGATCGTAGACGGGGTTGGCCGTGATGTTGCACGGCGAGTTATCAACGACCGTAACAGGGCTAGAGTGAAAGAAACGTCATTAGAGAGACTCAACGACCAAATAAGACGAGAACTTACATTGCAAGTCCTTATCCAATCTGTCTAGCCCTGGTACAGGTTTCCCCGCATTCTCTCGCAAACCACCTAAACCACTATGATTTTTGAACGGTGTGGATCCCTTACAATGAACAGCATAAACGAGACATCCAAGAGAGTACATGTCAGATGCTGTCAGAAGCTGTTCATCCAATGCATATTCGGGGGCTTTGACCCTACATTAGCCGCTAGCGGCTCCAAAGAATGCCCCATCAACGTACCCATGTAGTCAAACGACCGTTGAATATATGAGGGCACTCTTCCATCAAAGGTCGGAAACTCCCAACGTGTAGGTTTTCCATTTGTTAGAAGGGGTATTGTCAGACCCAACCCAGAAATCTTCCAGTCTCCCTGAAAGAAAAGTCCATCAGCAATCAACTGGGGCAGTGGAGGGTTATCAAACCCTACAGCAACATTGATAATGACACTCTCCGGGCAGATATTACTATGTATCAATTGTGCCGAAGAGTGTAAAAATGATAGACCTTTGCACAGCTGGAGAATACCTTTCTGGAGCTGTTAGCCATGAACACCATATATCAGCCCACCATTGCAGTATCACATCGGTTAGAGAGATGGGACTTGCCTCAACCTCGTCCAGCTCAACGAGCGACGCATGTCTCCCAGAGCCAGGAATCGACAGCTCCAAAGTAGACAAGATCGGTTCCGTTGCGAAGATGAGCTCGCTTCTTGTTTCTTCCAAGGGCTCGACCATCTCTATTAACCACCCAAGTAAGCAGAAGAAAAAGAATAGACATGAGCGATGAGCAATTTGTTCCCGGCGTAGGCTGGAACTGACCCAGAATCGAAGGATGCCTCAGCCGACTCAATGCAGATGCCTACGTGTTGCTCCGTTAGTTACATACTAACACCTCTCAGAAGGGCAGTTCCGATGGAGAAACACACCTCGGCCTTCAAAACCTCCAATGTCCTGTCCTTGGCCACAACCCCCAACCTCTCTATCTCTGGACCCCTTTTTTCAAAGCTCCACACAGACACCCGTTTATTCGTTACCTTATGATACCCTGATTGTACTTTCCACAGCCCAACGGGGAACGTTGGTGTAAACGTTGCAGCCACAACACCATTATCTGTCGTGCTCGAGGAGGCTCCGGCGGTGGGAACGGGGGAACCTTGGCCTGGTGTTGTTGGTCTGCTTGAACTCGCGCTTGCACTTGGTGGCTGACCGATGTTGTATGACTGTGCGATGTTGGTGCGCGCGAAGAAGGAGGTTGCTGCTGCGAGCATGATTGTGCTATACAGAAGGGGAGTTTTTCTGCCAATTGGGAATGTGTGCGAGCTTGTGGGCCCGTCTTGAGTGTCCTTTGTCGACAGTGATGGGAGCCGTTGATGTCGACGGAGGACATGCACTGTTTAGCGCCTGTGAATCTATTCCAAGAGCTGACTACGTGAACTACGGGAACCTCGAAAACGTCCCTTCTCGAAAAACGAACTACTGTGCTACAAAAATAAAAATACAAACGAGTGAGTAGTATGCGGAGCCATATAAATAAGCGTTGTGTGCTGAAACAGATAAGCGGATAAAGGGCCCTATACGGGGTCCGATCCAAATATTATAGTGATTGCTCCGGGGAACGAAAAGCAGATGAAACCCGTCATCAAAAGTTTCTAAGGCTCGCAGCGAGGCCGATCGCAGGCGTCGGTGTCCCGCCCGTTGAACTCAGCTCCCGATCCAGGATGCCCCAGGAATCCGTAGTGATCCTTAGTACCTCCTCATGGCTGAAGCTAGGGATATACCCTATCAGGTTTTTCGGAGGTTTCAACAAGACACGCAAAACGTACTGGTTCAAGGTTAGTTAACCGTATCAAATCCATTTCTGGTTCCAAGCTCACCTGGACTTCCGCAATTGAATCCAGGGTCCACGAGACTTCCCTTCCGGGGTCCCCCGCCCTGATTTCTCCTTTTAAGAGTGCGATACCCTCGGCATACTCTCTTGCGTACCGCAACGTGGTGGAAGATACAAGGGTATCTCGCTGGACGATCTCAATTGTACCTTTTCTCCAGACATTGAGCCTTCTCAACAGCTGGATGTGAATGTTCCTTGTAAGCAGATGTGCCAGCACAGGATTATCCGGAAAAACTAGACTGAGTGTAAACGGTATGTCTTGTCCGGATGCGTAAGACTGGGGGTGCGGAAGCGATAGCTACGATCATGACAGTATTTTAAGCGGTGGAGCGAGAGCAAACCTGAAGTACCACTCACGAAAACACACCGACTGAAATTGTCCAATGGGACTGTGCCCCGCTTAGCCTTGCTCTTGCTGAGGACGGGGTAGTGAGGCGTTAATGTCATCGTTTTGACTCGTTCCAGCAGATGTAAAAATTCATCTGAACCATCCCCGCCGGCCTGCCGCCGTGAGGGACGTGGAATAGAATGCAAGGGTGGCTCGGATGGTGTGGATTTAGGAAGGTAAAGTATTCGGATGACTTTTCTGCAGTTCGTGTGAGAGTTGGAAACACGGAGCGAGGGGTGGTACTTACGACTCATTTTTTTTGAGGCCCTTTCCCTTGCGATTCATCTGGAATTTGACGGTGTAAAAGATTTCCGAGGCAACGAGCTGGTGGTAAGAGTAATGTGAGGGTGGCAGGATGGTCGTTTGTCCCCCGAACTCTGTCTCGCGAGGGATCGCAAGAGAGAACGGATGATCTTCTTCGCCCCAAGGGAAAGACCCTGCGTCTGCAGAATCGTAGATCGTTGTGGTGTGTGACACTAGGGTCGATATCGCATCGTTGGACATTGTGTTCCGCTGGGACATAGTGATCCTGACTCGTCCCTCCAGCTTCAGGGACTGGTTAGCACATGTAAACAGGAGATAAGAAAAGAGATTAGGTACCGTCATAGTTACGCTCTCGACACGGTCTTGATCTCCGGAGAGCCTGAGTGTTCCCTCTATCTTTCCGTTTAGGCCATAGGAGGGTGAGTGTAGATTCCAGAGACGAGGACCAAGGTTGATGCGCATATGCTTGGTCTCGAACATCCAGTCGCAGGCAGGACAGCCTGTTATGCGCGGGGGCTCGATCTGGAGAAGACACTCTGTACTGGAGACACTAGAAGAGTACATGGGAAGGGGCTGATTTTCGTCGACCTCGTAGGGGGGTGGGGTGTCATCTTCCAAGGAGATGGTGGGCATGTGTGCGGGATGGAAAGAGAGGATAAGGAGAGGGGATACTTATAAACGCGGATGGGTACAAGACACGAGCCATGGCTAGTCCGTGATGGCGGTTGTTCGTGCCGAGAGCAGTAGAGTGACCCACCACGAGAGGACAAGGCCAAGAGACGAGAACGGATCAGGGATGGCCGTGAGGGACGGAACAGAGTAATAAGGAGACAAAGAAAGACCCGTGGGTAAGGGTCTCTCCTCACCGTACCATGCGTCCGACACTCCGTTGCCTTCAGCAGCTGGAGCGTTCAGCTCCTCGCGCCAGGAGCACCAGCTTCATTGGTCTTGGTCGCATGGGGGCTGAAATGGCATACAATCTCTTTTCAAAGCAGTACACAAAGTCTCAGGACTCTCAATTCGTCATCTGTGATGTCTTGCCCCAGAGTGCTATAGCCTTCCGCGACAACTTCAGAGGCCATTTCCCTGGAGCCAAGGTGGAGATTGTCGATACTCCTGTCAAGTGAGCTCATCCATACCACTACCACTACCATCTCGTCCATCCATTCATGTGCTACTTAGGGCTACTTTGGCTTCCAAAACCATCATCACGATGCTACCGTCGTCCCCTCACGTCAACCAAGTCTATTCGGAGATAATCATCCCAACTCTGCAAAGGTTGCCTCCTGAAGACGTCACTCAAACACTTTGCATCGACTCAACCACCCTTGACGTTGATATCGCTCGTAAGGTTGCAGTTCAAGTTAACGGCACTGGTGCGCAGATGGTCGATGCTCCCGTATCTGGCGGTAAGCCCACTTACCTCCTTTTTTTTATGCAATTGATCTCGCTCAAGGCAGGCACCCTCGGGTCTTCTAGGCGTGGCTGGAGCTAAAGCTGGCACCTTGTCTTTCCTGGTGGGCGGTGCAGACCACTCGTTCAAACTCTCCCAACCGATCCTAGCCCTGATGGGTCAACGCATCATCCACTGTGGTCCATCTGGAGCCGGTTTAGGAGCCAAGATCTGTAACAATGTTAGCTATCACTTGCTGTCTTATTCATTAGATTGACTTCTTTCTTTTGTTTTCCCCCCCCCTCTCCAAAGCTTGTTTTAGGCGTTCAACAGATCGTAGTTGCAGAGGCCATGCTTTTGGGCCAGAAATTAGGCCTGGATCCAGCAGTTCTAGCCGCAGTTATCAACAGTAGCACTGGAGGCTGTTGGGCATCGTCTGTAAACAACCCTGTGCCGGGTGCCCTTCCAGACAAGTCTCCGCCGTGTGAGAGAGATTTCCAGGGAGGTTTCGTTACTGCACTCATGCTCAAGGTACGGCCCGCGTTCCATCCGTGTCACAAAGTTTCTTTTTTTCTTTTCCTTTTTTGACACATTCAACACAGGACATGAGTCTGGCGACGCACATTGCAAACAAGCACAACAGCCCAATACCCCTCGGCCAGGCTGCGGAGACGTTGTACGCAAAGTCCATTCAGGATCAGCCCGAACTTGCAACAAGAGATTTCTCTTCTGTGTATAAATATCTCGGGACTAGAACACAGGGTAGCAACTAACGACGCAGTGAGCCCATATCTGGTTGCGGGGTAGCTTTACGTTCCGTGTTGAGAGGCTCACATTCATTTATTCCGGCCTCGTGGCGATCTGGGACCCCAGAAAGAAAACAAAGGAAAAAAAAAAGCTATTGCAGAGACTTTATATGATGAGATGTGTGTGATGGTATGTGCTGTATGAATACCGGGCTGGGTGTGTGCTGTTGAGATGAGTCGGAAAACGACTTTGAGGAGAGGAAAGCCGGCGGATGAGCGCGGTCGTTCCCAACGCAACATGATGTGGGCGGTCGTTGATCCTTGTCGGGTGCCGCTGTCGTTTGTTAAGACTCAGAGAGACTCCGATTACATAATTAAATCGAGCGTCTTCCCTTCCCCCTCTCCTCCTTTTATACCCCCCTCCTTCCCTTCTCTCATCCCCCCATCGCCGCTTTCTCATGTCCCAGAAACCAAGTGTAATCATCTTTGGTCGGTATTTCTTCTTTCAAGGTCATAATACATTCCTGATCGCAGCCCTCTACTCGTACATCAGGTGGCTTGAACACCTGCTCACGGGCTCTCGCTTCTCAGCTAGTCCCATTGAACGGCGAACCTCTCGTTTCTGTTCGTCATTTTACCCTCCCAAGCTCCGAAAGGAACCGCTGACCAAACTGTAGCATTTACGGATCATCGACAAATACTCCGTCACGCCTGCCACTACGTGTGTTCACCGATCGCTATTCAGGACTGTTCTCTCCTGATACACGGCTATTAGCTACATCGGCTCGGAATTCCCCAAGACCCTCGAGAGACCCGAGGTGGAATATCGCCAAGTCAATCTGACAGTCCCCGGTATGCCACGAGTTCTTTTGTGGATCGCTTTCGGTCGATCTGACAATCTCGGTTTGTAGACAAGATCCCTAGCGTTTTTGTGCCTCCCGCTGGGATTCCCCCGTATGAGTATGTTTTCGACTTCACGGGTGAGGTTTGGAATGAGCGTTCAGAAGAGGTGTGTAGTCTCACGACGATACCCGTCTCTTTATTGTCTCCCGAAACCTCGGGAATGACATTAGCATCATTTCTAGTGCTGATACTCGTGTTGTTTCATTGGTTCATATAACAGATTATGATTAACCTCACGTGTCACACCGCCAAGTTGATCGGCCAAGAGGCAGCGAGGCAAAAGGTCAAGGCTTACGTGCGCATTCACCACCCTTATTATGATACACCGAGCAAGGGCCCGCACGATGAGGCGGAGGAGGTTAAGCCTTGGGGAGTGATCGGTACCTGGTGGCACGAGACTTTGAGGATCCTGGGTGCCATTGAAGGGCCAGTGTTTTCTTTACTATTTGATATTTTAATCATGTTATCTTTTTTAGGTTGAATCTTGTTATCCTGAGGCCTGGATTTGTTTATGGACCTTACACAAGCTACGGTATCAGTGCGTCTTCCGTGTTCTGGGTGCTTGGGTAGTTGTGTCCTGACCCTCTTGTCATATAGTTGCTTCTGCTATCATCGTCGCATCCATTTATGGGTATCTCAAAAAGCCCATGAAGTCAATGTGAGTCCAGAAGCGTAGTCAGCATTGGTACCGAAGTTGACAGAAAAACATGACCTAGGTGGTCACCCGGCAAAAATATCACCCATACCGTCCATGTCGAGGATTTAGCTGGCGCAGCCTGGGCTGCTGCTAACTGGATTGCACCCCTTGGAAGACAGGCCGCTAATGAGAAGGCTGGAGTGGATATTCCGTTCTTGAATGACAAAAACAATATGGAAAAGTCATCCGACGCAGTCCCATATAAACAGAAAGTTGTTGCCCCGGTGTTTAATGTGGTAAGTTCGATCTATTTTTCAGAGTGTGGTCTGTGGGGCGCTCATTTTGTAATAGACCGATGATGCCAATAATACTCTCCTTAGCATCGGTCAAGTTGTCACCTCGGTATTTGGTACCACCTTTGAGTTTTTCAACTTTGTTGAGGCTACCCTTATGAAGGTAGGCTCAATGATTACACGTAGCCGCCCGGGATAGTGAACCTTTTCTTCTTTTTAGATTCAAGATGATCACGTTGAAGAGGTCAACGATCTTCATGTCACCAAGTGGGCCGAGATGATGGGAAAATCCAATCCCCCTACTGCCAACCAGCACCTTTCCGCGTACATGGACAAGTATGCTCTCGACAAGCATGTTGTCTCCCTTAGCAATGCAAAGCTCAAGAACATCATTGGTTACAAACTGCGCAAACCAGCATTTACCAAAGAGGCGGTTGTCGAAATTGTCGAGAAATGGAAGGCAGAGAACAGCTGGCCCAATTTTGAGTAAGGGGATTATGCTAATGATAACTGATACTTTCGCAATGTTGTCGATGTTACTCTTTCGTTTTTCCTTCTCATCCTTAATGCCTCCACCCGTCTTGTTTTTCTTCAAACATATCAATAGTCAATGTCGGTCCTGCTTAGTTCTTGGTTCTATTCCCTTACTTTAATACTTGGCCTGACTTTTTAATTGCTGGTGCTGAATATGTTTCTACTACGCACACACTAGGATACTTGGTTAATGTAAAGTTAAAAAAGTTTGGATGTGAAGAGACTTCGCCGTCCTGGCGGGAACCGGATCACAAGGTCCGCGCGTTTCAACCCCGGAACGCAGCAATAGTCATAGCCACAGCTCTGTCAAATCCTTCAAGTTGGAACTCCTGTATGCCCCTTGCATTGTCCAACTCCAGCTCGGGCCCTAATCAGACAAGAATCGGAGGCGACGACGCTGTCGCCGACTTGGAATTACTCTTACCGCAGGGGAAAGGACCCGAAGAACCAGAATCGGGTGGTGATAATCCCATTGTTGGCACATTTGCTAACAGATCCGAGTTCAACACGATGGGACTTGATGAGCAGGCTGGACTGAAGCCCGAGAGAAGGAACGGGGATGATTTGGCGAGGAATATTGCTTTGGTGTGTTTCTTCTGTTGAGCTCCTGATTGTTGACGAGTGTCGGGTGCTCACTGCTGAGCTTGGTTGTGGTTCTTTTCAGACTGGTGCTGCAGTGAGTTTGCTGTGTCGTAATGAGGTACAAATGTGTTAATTGCATGCGTTTCATAGGCGCTTGTGATGCCGACGTGGCTCATCGTGCTGTTCAATAAGCCTACAGCGGTGGGGTGGTTTGCATTCCACCCACTCCTGCAGACGCTTGCGTTGGTGTGTTTCTCGTATGGTTCGCCTCCTGCAGCTCTTTCCTCGCCTCTGTCAGCTAGCTTATGCACCCGCTTTCCATTCAGGCATCCTAACCCTCCAACCTACCGCCCGACCAAAAACCAAGGCAGCCGGGTTCGTCCGACACCAAATTGCCATCCTCTTCATCGGGTTCCCGGCCATCACACTCGGCACCCTCTCGGTCGCTTACAATAAGTGGCTGCGCAGTGCTGATCATTTCAAGTCGTGGCATGGTGTGCGTAGCTATTCTCTGACCAACTCTTCCTTCTTTTATTGGGGGTGAATATAGACTCTTGGCCTCGTGTGCATGCTATGGCTCCTTGTACAGATATTCTTAGGAGCGGGCAGCGTGTGGAATGGTGGTATACTGTTCGGAGGGGGCATGAAGGCCAAAGCGGTGTGGAAGTACCACAGGTATGCATGCGATTTTTAGACTATTTCGTATCTGTTAACAACCCTCATCTCCACAGGATGTCAGGATACGTTCTCTTCCCACTGATGCTGTTCACAACTCATCTGGGCGGTGGATGGTCCCACTGGGGAGATAATAATATTTCTTCGGGCTTCGTTCGCTTTGTCATATACACTGTCGCGCCTCTGTTGATCTTGACGGGTGTCTGTATTCGCGTTCGGTGAGTCACTGGGATCTCGGAACGCCTCGGAAAAAGTGGTTAACACGTCAAATTGCTTGTAGGCTCTCCAAAATGAAATTCTGGTGAGGTTCCGCCCGTCGTTCACCTTACCCGTGCCCCCGATCCCTCCATAAAACTATAGAATCGAAGATAGATAGATTGGGGCGGTAACATGAATAGTACAAAACCTGTCATCGACTAAGTACCATTGTATATATTGTGCTCACAAAGTCGGAGCATGTTGTGAAGGAGGTGGAGGAATGATATCACTAAGAAATCCAGGCAAGAACCGTTCAATTCTCTCATGCGTGGCCGTCCATAATGTCCGTTGGTGGTCTTCCCTCATATCGTCCTCTGGGGGCACGGGGGGCGGTACGAGAATTCCAGTGGCGTTCATGACGAGAATCACGTTCTTGAGTGATTCAGGTACTGCCTCATACTATAACCGACGTCAGTTCGCGAGCCAAGCCTAGTGAATTCTACCATGCTTTACCAGTTGATCTCCGCGATCAATATTCATTAACCGATCCAACAGATCCAAAATTTGTATCCATAATACCCTGAAATCCGTCTTGACCTGCTCCCTCACTTCAAGATGCATAAACACCTTGCAAAGTAGAGCACACGCCCGCAATCGTGTCTCGGGTATACCAAGCGGGTCACGCTGGTATGTCTGTGCTTTCAACAGCTCATCGAGAAGTGGGAACACCACTCTATTGAATACATCTTCCACCTGACTCTGGTTGTGTTCATTGAGGAGCAGATCTGGGCCGAGGAGGATGCGTTGTAGATGACTAATGGCCGAATGACGCACTTCGCGTGCGGCGCTTGTCGATTGTCGGCTGAGAGACATGAGCAAGGGTAGGGCAAATTGTCTCCAGGTTCCTGTGTATGATATGTGAGAACCCTTTCTATGTTTCGCATCAAGATATGTGGATCACCTTGACTATGCTGAACTCCGGATGACCGCAGCAGTGGGATCAGGTTCTCGCGGTGGAGGCGCGACAAGATATCCACAGCTTGTTTGCCGCGCTCGATGATCGGGGAACTAGCGGGAGAGGTCAGGCTATCAGAGCTCTTGTTGAGAACCGCACTCACTTTGCAGAGGTCAGTGGTTCCACTCGCCGTCCGCGTTGCTGGTGCCTTTCGGTGACAAATCCCGCGGCGGCAGCAAAATCGTCCAGCAGGGTGACTAGTCCTGGGAAGTTGTCGAGTGTTACCAGCTGATCGGGGCCCTCTAACGCAAGGCTAGTAACGAGGTCGAAGGATAGTCGTGCGGCTTCGGGGTGAGGCAACGTCGATCTAAGCATAGCAAAAACGACATTCCACTCTGTTTGTGATCTGAGACGAGTGCTGTCAGCAAAACCTGCTGCTTGAGGGTCTGGTACATACCGAATGATGTCTTTGTGCTGCTGGACGATCAGACCAACACCTGACACCACTTGCTCTCCCACTGAGTTGGTGATGGAAGCAGGCAGTCCTGCTAGTAAATCGAACGAAACATAAATTTGATCACGAAGAGAAATCTAAATCAATCATCATTATGCTGAGGGGCTTGGTATCATATGAAAATTTGCCTGTTGAGCCAGAATATGACATAGCCGCAAAAGGCTGACCACAGCACGCTCGATTAACAGCCCGCTATACTGAGTTGGGGTGGAAAGCAATGCTGAAAGGTGCTCAAAGACAATAGGCCTAACAGTGGCGGGTCAGACTTTTTCTCCCAGCTTTGAGGATAATTACCAGAGATCCTCGATGTACTGCGGTGATCGGCAGGCAATGCTGACCATGGTTTCCAAGAGAAACGCTGATGCTGAGTCGTATGGTAGTTGGTACTCGCGATTATCCGGCCCTGGAACAACATCATCGGATTGCAACCTGAGCTTCGTGACCGTTCTTTCATGAGCCAAAGCTTCAAGTGCGCGTACGGCAGCGACCATAGCTTCTAAGTCCAATTGTCTGATAATCACATTAGTCAGAAGTAAGTTAAGATTAGCATGTACCCACATAATTTGGCCATACAACTCTTCGAGTCGACAAGATGCGATACAATCAATCGCGCAAAGGGTATTTTCAGTATCGGATCCAGTTGCCTCAGGAACGATGGCTTCGGAGCTTGTGCTGTAAGGCGTCATCAAGTAAGATGATAGGGCCGATAGCAGCCCACCGTCGCTCCTGGGCTGTGGCCGGGGAGGTTGGCTACCACGTAAAGGTATCATGGTAACGCCTCCGAGAAAATCCTCCATCTGCAGCATCCGTAGAGGTAACAACGAGTGCAAGAAGAGATTCTGGAACATCTCAAATATCTGCAACAACATTCAACGAAGGGGCATTTCAAAAGCGGGTAATAGACTCACCTGCGTCCAGCCTTCACGTAGGGCGTTGCCATTACCATTCACGATGTTGAACAAAACGACTGCAGCTAGCTGGCCCTTGAAATTCATTCCAAATTCAACTGATAGGTTCGATACCGTGATCGACTGTCCTTCAACATCTACGATAGGGTAGTTGGGAACATTGGCAGGCAGACCATCCGGAAGAAGGCCCGTTGCCTGTGATAATGACACGACCACAAAATCGAAAATGTCTGGCAACCGGAAGCGACCTGCAAGGGTCGCACATTGCCTGAAGCCCGTGATGGCTTTTTGAATGATGTAGTCGTCATCGAAGGTGATAAACGCGTAGGCGATGGCCGAAATAACCGACTTCCAGACGGACTTAAACATCTCAACGTCGAACAATTGGGTATTGCAAATCATGAAACCACCTCTCAGGGTGTGAGCCGCATTCCAGACCCTTGGATAACACTTAGATACCTACCTGCATTCCGTGACCGGGCCAGCAACTCCTTCCAGGCATATTCGAAGCCTAACCGCCCTGTGTGTTCCTCCGGCATCACAATCTCCCGTTTGCGAATGGAGTCATAGATGTTTTGCTGTCGCAATATTCAGCGGACCCGAAGGGAAACCAACATCAGATGCAACATGCCAAAAACTCTGGTGAGAAATCGGATCCATCGTTTTGTCCCCGCAAATTCCTCTGGTAATCTTCAATGGTCATTCTTTTCTGTGAACACGTCATGACGAGTTTTGTCATGCTATTTGGCCTTGTCTCACCCTGATCTGAGGATTGTGAAGATCTGTGTTCAACAAGATCACAGAATACGCGAGCACATAGATAGCATCTTCGCTCTTGATTTCGGCTAGGGGTGAAACAGGATGGATAGTGTATATACTGATGAAACAAACTCGGATAACTTACCAGGACCGGAGGCAAAGTAGATAGACGCAAATACTTCCGTGATTCGCGAAATTTGTTGTGCCTCACCTGGCAGCCGGAAAGCCTCCAGTAGTTCGCGCATCGCATCTGCCATGTCTTTCTAACTTGAAGGTCAAGAAGCTATCAAGCAGATGACTAGATCTTCACCCACATCCTTAAAATCAAATAGACTAATGAACGCTTTGAGAATCTCGATGTTGTCGGGCTTTGAGATAAAGTCCCCCAACAAACGTTTGTCGAGCCTTGTACAACCCTTCAAGAATAATGCCAGACTTTTTGGTTTCGATATCTCCTCCGAAACATCATTATAAATGATACCGTTCTCCTCGAGAAAAGTAAGTCCACTCTTGGGTTTGTTGTTGAACATGGTAGCTCCCGTGAGGATGAGCTGCTTCTGTGACTTGGCCTGTAACAGCGATTCTGGCGCTGGGAAGTTCTGTTGGATATTAATAACTATCTCCAGGTTGCGGCAACTGGGAACTTACACCAGGCCAAGGTTCGGCCGCCTGTGTATCCGTATTGTTAGTAGACTGGAAATCCGATTGGAAATAAGAAACTAACGCCGTCAGCACGCGCTGCCATGTCCTGAACAAAACTCAAGAGCAACTCCAGACAGAGAATTTGGGTATTCCGTTGTTGTTGGTCGGCGATACCTGGATTGCTCGACTGCACTGACTAGAAAATATAATGAGCCGATCGAAGTTCGGGAACGAGACCGACTTACATGAGTCAAGAAGTCGATCAAGCGTTCAAATATATTTTCACAGTTAAAGTCACAGTCATAGTTTGTGTACAGGTCCACCATGAAACTGGGAACATCCGATATATGGTTCAGAGTCTCAAGTATCAGATCCCTCACTTCGCCGCGGGCTGGCGGGGCGAGGACCCTAGATGTAGGGGTATGAACCCTTTCCGGGTCCGACTTTCCGTCTTCCTGTTTAGAGGTTGTAGAAGGGGTTCCTGGCCTGGGAGAAGCGAACTGGCCCTTTTTCGGGCCTCTACCGTTCTGACCTGAAGGAGGGATAGCGAGCCGGTCTATGGTGAAAGCCAAGTAAAGCTCTTGTTGAAGTTTGAGGTACTGCCGCGTAGTAACCAGAACCGTGGATGTTGTGCGGAGAGCAGAGTGAATAATCGACATATTTTCTGAACGAACCAATTGGAATAAGAACTTGCATCCTGGATCCACGACCAGAGCTCTAAGTGAAGAGAAATTAGCAATGACGGCTCCCGCTTCCTCAAATGCGGTGTTGAGGATTCCTAGGGCAACAAGTCGCGTAGAATCTGTGTGCTGCTGATCGTTTGGGTCGAGGACATTTATGAGGACGCGTAGAAGTTCTAGTATGGAAGGTAGTCCATCTTAAAAAGAGGGTCAAAACACGTCGACAGATCCATATAGATCGCTTACAAGCTGGTCGGTGGTTGGGTGTCGTGGCTAAAGGCAGCTCCACTTCATCGACTAGACTCCCACCCACCTCTCCAGGTTTCTCCTCACCCTCGTCCTTAGGCTCTTGTTCGCTGTGTCCTTCAGATTCTTCTTCAGCAGTGACCCCCTGCGTTGCTACTGTCATCTTAATTTCACCTTCCGCTACATCGTCATTGGAGGTAGCCAGCTTCGCTTCCTCAGCCTCAGGGTCAAGTGCATGCAGTTTGGAGAAGACAACCCGCACAAGGGAATGCATAGTGTTCTCCGCAGAACGGCGAAGGAGTTCTAAATATGATTGAATTTGGGTATCAGAGGTGCTCACAGGTCCAACGTACCACTCAACCGCATCTGACAACATGTTGTAAGAACTGTCTCCAACATTTCACAAACTTCGATGTCCCCAAGGCCCGCCCCGACGTTTCCGCATAGACAATCTTGGATGACGGTCAGGATTTTTACGAGAACGACCTCATCACCAGAGGAGTCACTTGTTTCGAATTTACAGTGCGATACCGTACTGCTGAGTTCAGCCAGAGCATTATCGAGAAGTCGAGAATTGGGGTTAATTAGGCCACAACCAAAGAAAGTATGGAGGGCGGAGAGTGCTGCTGAGGTGATTGGTCCAGTGGAAAGCGGAGAGCGGAGAATTGCAAAGAAAGGGTTTAGGAGCAGAGGAAGATCCACACCGTCGAAGTCTATTACAACGTCATGTATGCGTTGGGATAACATCAAGGGGGATGGCAAATACCCGAGATGTCCTTGATCATCCTTTTCAGCTCTTGAAAATCATTCATGAGTTCTGCTTCTTTGTTGCCCCTCGCTGATAGCTTCACAGTGTGAGCGGGCGACGATATTCGCAGTCCAAGATTGCTCCCCAGCGCTGGGGTATCTTTTGCGTTCATAGAGAGCGTCGAGGACGCCCATCGCGAGTTCTTTCGCATGGAAGACGTGACGGACAGGATTTCCGAGTATAAGACATGTTTAATCGAGGTAGCGCGACGCTCCTTGGGTAGTGAATGCGAGGTGGTCATTAGGGTCGTATGTACAACGTCAGTAACACGTCTCTCCAATATGTTCGCCTTTCCTCATTTAGGAGACCCTGATAAACTGCGCCAAACAGATGTCTATACTTGTACACTGCTATTGACCAGACCCTTCCCCAGCTGCAGCCCGTTGCGACATGGCTGCTTGACCAGCCGCTGTTGCCGCCAGTCGCGACCTCTTGCGCTCCGCTTCTGTAGAATGTTCAGAATACAACCCATGCAGATGATCCAAGAAACTTACCGGCCTCCTTCTCCCTCTCAATATCAGAAACAATCGCTTCTATTTCGTGCAACTCGAGATTCTGAGGGAGTCAGAACACCTCAAGTTCGAACCGATGCAGCTACTTACAGTAACTTTGTTATAACCCTCCATCACACTGATTTCAATATTCTTGGCACCAGTTTGCACCACTTCAAGGAGGCTCTTCACGGTTAGCTTAATGCTCTCCTCTCTTGTCATATCGTCTTTATGATTCTTCTCCAGAAACTCCCGGACCGTTTTGGACGAGCGACCAATGGCATTAGCCTGTACAAGTCCATCAGGGAAGATCACTTCTCTTGACTGAGCCACCTCACCTTCCATGCACTGTAGATTCCACTGGGTTCTGTCTGGTATAACCTCGGCTTGTTATCATGGGGATCAAAGCCAATGATGAGCGTCGAAATTCCGAATGGCCGTACACCTCCTGACTGCGTGTAGCGCTGAATTGATCGAGTTGAGTATCCCGAACGCGAGCTCGTAAAGATACCCACCTGTTGGATCCCTGCAATATGTCGCGTGATGTATTCAACAGTAACAGGGTCTTCGACGGTCAAACGGTGGCTTTGGCATTCAACACGGGCCTTGTCAATAAGAACACGGCCGTCCGCGGTCAAGCCTATTTCCAATCAGAGAGTTAGATAATGCACAAATTTGCTTGCCGCCAGATCCATACCAGCAAATGCAAGACAGACATGATCGTCCAGCATAACCACCTTCCTCACGGTACGTGGGTCTTGAAGTTGAAGCACCGACTTCTTCTCAACTCCAAGCACAACGACATCCTTCCCCCGAACGCCAACCTTGACGACAACATGAGATGCGTACGTCAGGATAGTCATAACTATACGCTTACCGCACATGTTCCTTTGCGGACAGCTTCCAGGGCATATTCTACCTAAAAGCACATGTGGTGAGCACCTAGATATGAGCGGCCGTGATAAAACGTGCCTGGAAGAGATGGCCATCGGGAGAAAAGACAGTAAGGGCTAGTGAATAAACGCTTTGCGTCAGATATTGTACGGTAAACCACTGGCACTCGATTCACTCACCTCGATCGTAGGACCTGGACATGTTTGAAGGGACGCGTCACGTCCAAGATAGCATCTCATATGCGCTTACGTCGTCTTGCACGTGATCCCGAACTGAACTCTTTAACCACTCCATGACGCTGATATGTGGTTTCTGTTCAGAGAACTTGGAGGTCTTGACCATAGCCCAACGGGAAGATCACTATGAAGCTCATTTCATCGAGTCGGCTCTCATGGCTGAACCTTCACCCAAGCGCAACCTCAGAGGTCCAATGCCTAAAAAGAGGTTCCACCCTCCTCGGCGACAATGGAATTCACTGATGAACAAGGCGGGAAATGACGTGTTCTGGTATCCGTCTCTAAATACACCACCCCCTCCAAACTATACCCCAGGTGAATTTCGCGCTAGTTGAGTCAATTGCAGGCCATTGCTCACCTCTGTCCTTGTAGGCCTTATATCCATTCTGGAGAAATCACTGACTGCGCTCTGTGCTCAGGGTAAAATTTCTCGAGGAGTGCTATGTCATGAAAGGATCGTTCACGTCAGTAAGACCCTTTGGGACGCCAGTTGGGGCTGTGGGTAAGAGCCAGCTGAATTCGTTGTCTCTGGCTTGATTCCCACCAAGGAGATAGATATCGCAACTTCCTGATCCTCTGTACTGGCCTCAGGGAGCAACAAGAGCAACCTCTCTATTTCCCCCTCCTCGACGCGCTCCCACAGCCAAGCGTACGCAATCTCCAAGCATGGATTCAACGTGCATGGGACGACGGTAGGAGTTAATATCATCATTGTCCCCTTTCTGCTAAATGGGTCGGAAAGGATATGATCAAATCGGTCGCCTTGAGTTGAAAAACAAAATAATTGATACAAACAAATGGATTGGCACTGCCGGTACGGGGAAGCCAGTCATATCCTGTGATCGGACGAGACTAATCAAATTGTAGATATATACGTAGCACTTTGCCATAGGAGAATACCGTGGGTCTAAACTAAACCAAGAGATAGATATGATCCTCACCCGGAACAGTGCTGAATTGCTCGACTTCAATGGCTTCAAAGATAAAGAGCGCTGTAGGTGACATCCATCTTCCCCATCCACGTCGGTCCAACATTCGGTGCTCCATTTGTTATAGGTGCTGCCGCGGTCATCGAATGGATGGTTGGCTACTTCACCCCACGGGACAGCGACCGACAGAACGCCAACCTCAATGACGTTTTGAATAAAACATCACCAGTCACCGTGACCCAATCAATGCCAGTTATATTGCAACACCGAGGGCACTCTCGAGTGATCATCGGCTACCAGAAGGGTGTAGATGGGAGCATCGATTTGCTCACCTTCGATACTGGACGGTAAGTATGACAGAAAGAGTTGAGGGTACCGGCATTCAACAACGCATTAGGCTTCTCCCACAGGCACTCCGGGATTCCGCAAGATCTTCTTTTCTCCCGCAGAAAGAAAAGCATTCCGCAAGCACAGATCCCGAGCGAGGCTCATACTCAGTCACGGACGAGGAACAGCAACATGCATTCCCTAATCGTGACCCGGCTCCCAGCCACATCGCCAAAAACCCGGTATTTCCAATGGACATCCTCACTTCTTCGGAAGGAGCTCTCGAGATAATCAGTGAGAAGGACAAGACTAAGATAACATCACACTTCAGATTCGGCAAGCGCCACAAACAGGGGTCGAAGCCGGAGTCTACCGCCAGCATTGAATCTGTTGGTCAAAAACAAGTACAGAAGATGTTCAAGCTGACAGCCAAGCAGCTTGCGTTTGTCCTTCTCAATTCCCCTTCTGAGCACAGACTTATAGCCCCACTATAGCTCTCAAATAGAATATCAAGTACTATACGTTCCCCTCAAGGCTCCCCTTTCAGATGCAGAGATGGAGAGCAGGAAAGTGGTCAGGTGTAGAAGAACAAGTCAATCAATCGCCTCAGGATCTTTATGAGGTATCCAAGGCACAAATTACAGCAATCTTTAGAGTACTCCTTCCAATGTAATACAGATGCGCCCTGGGATCATGACGCCATGACCACATCTCCGCTTGAGTCCATCTGTGAAGGCGGTTGAATAGGATCTGACAGGGGAGGAAGATCCAGAGCAGCGACGGCGCAACGAAGAGCTCGCTCCCATGCCTCCTCGACCCGATAACCGCCCCCACGCATGATTCCTTCACGATCCTTCCTGACCGCTTCACTAAGAAAATCATTATACCCCTCGGGTTTCAGCGTAAACTTGTCTTCATATGTGTAATAGTTGTCTTGTAATGGGACGTGCGGCACATCAGGTATATTGGAGCTTTGGGCAGCCCTCGACCTGAGAAGCCTTGAATTGCTCTGCATTTGGGAGGTTGATGAGGACCGTGCTTGATTACGCTTTAGAGCATTAGCCCTCGTCCTGGCGACGACTTTTGCAGCATCTTTATTGCTAGTTTCTAGTTTGTCGATGATTTCACGCTTTCCCTTTTCGCGCTCTTCTCGCTCCTCCTCTTCCTCCTTTCGTAATTCTTGCGCCCGGATTTCACGCTCCCTCCGATCCGCATCCTCTTGCTCTCGAAGTTGTTGGGCGTAAGCCTCCTCTCGTTGAAGATTGAGTTCAATAAGGGCAGCATTCTCTGCCCTGTACTTGGCTATTCGAGCCTCTGTCTCGGCGACGTCTATGTCATTGATTAGATTAAATGCTAGAAAGATGTCAGGACGCAATTAAGACCGAAGCCTGGCCGCCCACCAATATCCTCAACTTCTTCCAGATAATCGTTGTAGGACTGAAGGTCCGAGAAGTCTTCCCTTCTCTTGTTGAACCTGATAAAATCGTAAATGAGAGAGTGAGACAGTGACAAGAGTACATACTCCTTTGCTATCCGTCTACGTATTGCAACCTCCTTTTCAACATTGAGGTCCTCGAAAGTCTGTGGCGTAAAGGCTAGCTTGCGAAGGACTTTATTACAAATTGGACAGGGCGCCGGGCCCAACGTGAAAAGTCGGTCAATGCACGATTCACACCTTCAAACACAAACAGCCTCAGAATACAGGATGGAAGATGGAAGGGGAGAGGGATGATGACATACACACATTTTATGATAACACGAGCTCACTAGCAGTCGGAGCTTTGGATTCAGGTAGCGGTCACTTTTACAGACAGGACATTGGTCGTCCATAGACTGAAAGAGACATGATCAGATTATGTATCCAGCTAGAATGTATTGCAGCTGCTGACGAAGTATTCGGTGACTCTGCCCGAGGCATCCTTGACACCACCACCGAAGACAGTCGTTGAAGTGCTCTGGACTTGTTGTGGTGTGGAGGAACGTGTATGACTTGATGAGCTGACTCCAGATCTCTTGATTGTCTTGCCCTGCAGCCAGCCTCCGACCTTGACTCGAGTTGTCATTGGGAAAGGCTGCAAGTCACTCTGTTTGACGCTGCTTGGTTCATAAGCCGCCACCCACCTGCCATCCACGACTCTCAGCAACAGACCTACACCGGGAACACAATGGGCGGACACAGATAAAGATACTATTAAATCTTTCGCCGAACTCAAGGGGACCTGAGAGCTTCTCTCATGTGCTCATCCATTGCCAGGGCCACGCCAACTGACCGCTCGAACAAGACTATAGAGTATGAACTAACGAAAGCTCGGCGCTCAACTCCTAAGGACAGAAGAACCCATGAATAGTGGTCACCCGCCCCGACTTCCAAAATCTACCAGTGACGGTCGGCCAATTGACGAAAAATCCAACGGCAGGAGCATTCGGGTAGATGTGCTTACTACTACATAAAAACAGCAAGGCCCGAGGTTTCCCTGGATGGAAAGTAATAGCTACTGCCTGGGCTAGTTCATCATAAGTATTTGTATAGAAACGGTTTATGAAGCTTCATGAACTTAAATGATTAGCTCATCAGCCGTTGATCAGTTACCAATGAACCGTACTGATCATGTTTGGTTCTTGCATGATAAAATAATAGATAAGGAATGGCCTATACAGTATATACATAGAATGGATGCTGTAGGTGCATTGAGGAATTTAGTTGGATTGGGGTTCTCTAGCCCATGCTTCCTTTTGCCGCCTTGATCGGTGCTATACACTCAAGCATCCCCTTACATTCCAAGTTCTCAATCATGTTGCACAAGTTCATTCACCATTACATTCACCACGATAACCAGCTCTTGTGTGGCTTCTTTGGCAACTCAATCCAATGACCCACAGCTCTGGAACACGTCTAAGGCAGTCGAGCAACAGACATTCTTGGTCAACAACCAAGTCTTCAGCCTCTTACTGCCTTGTCACAAGACTGACTGCTTGTACAAAGGGAACAAAATACCTATTGCACAAACCACAGCTCTGCCAACCTATTTCATGCCATGACAACTTATTTACGTTCCCATGATTCGCTTCATCCAACCAGTGACCTCTCGCGGATCAAGGCTGATGGCTCCCCACCTCAACGTCGGTGGTTTTTGACACAACTTCGCTAGCAGTGCTGTGGGAGGCCAGTCCCTCTGCACAGGTAGGGCTACACTACTCACTGAAAGGACATGCCACTAGAATTGGTGCAAGCCGTGGGATGTTGGCCTTCTGATGCCTTCTGAATTTATATTCGCAAGCACTCATTGCTACTGCATAATGCCAATGGATTGCCCTGAACGATTGCTAGCTTCCTGCTCCTCAACATCACCATTTCTCTTCCCTTCTCTCTTTCTCTCTCTCTCCTATCCTCGCTGTTTCTCGTCATCCCTACAACCACAAAGAAAATGTCTCTCTTCAAGGAAGGGCTCATCTTCTGGTAGCCTTATAGCCTGTACCGCAGTAACCTACCAATTTGCAAGAGGTCGGGCTGGCTAGGGTCGCCCGACCTCCGTGTGACGCTATTCCTCTTGCCGCGGAGGGTCACTTCGAGACTGAACGTGTTATTGGGAAGTCGTGACACCACGCTGCAGTCTGTTACATGGAGTCAAATGCCAGATGCTTGACATACTGCTACAAAATTGGTAGCGTATCGGACACCGGGCGGGTGATAACTGGCACTCGTTCAAAAAACTCCCCGTTGAAGGTTTTGATGCTAGGAGATGAAATTAGATGAGTAATCGGACTAAGAGAGTGTGATCTTCCGTTACAAGCCAGCAAGCGAACTAAAAATGCAGGAAAAAAGAAGAGAGTATAAAAGAATGTCAATTTTGGGTTTGCAATAAATCATCGGCTTGGTGAAAAAAGAGCTAGTGCCGAGCCAAGTGCAGTCACTGTATGAGACTATTAATAGCTCTTGTCACGTCGTACCCGTGGTTTTCCAGAGCCTCTACAGCCTGAGCCCGGCTGAAACCCATAGCAGTGATCTGCTTAACAGCCTCTACATCATCGTCCCCTTCTCTGGGAGGCGGGAGATACGAAGGCGGGGGCATAGGTTCTTGATGTTTGTTTTTCTTCTTGCCGAACGGGAGGCGGAGCTACATGACCAATAATGCAGGATTAGAATGTGTGTGGGGATTTTGAAATTTTGATTTACGCTCAGCTTTGAGTGCTTTGAGGGAGGGTCCTTCGGTTTCTCGTGACTGTCTTTCGACGTAGGGGGCTTCTGCTTGGGTGAGATGATACGTGCAGGAGATATTGGTCGTGGCGCAGGGGACGACGAACGATTAACTGAAGGCCGGGGTGAAGATGTGTCAACCGTCTTTGGGGATGCCGGAGTGGACGGTGGATGAAGTGGTTTTGGTGATGAGTCGACTTCAACAATATTGGCAGAGGTTGTAGAGGTGAAAGACGCGTCCAAATTCAGGTTTGGGTTAGTGTCCAAGTTCCCAAGGACGTCCTCGAATGTAGTAGGTGACTCATGTGTCGCATTGCCGTTTGCGGGTGGCACATGTGCTAGTGTAGCTGGTTGTTGATTAGGCGGAGTGACAGTGGGTGCGGCAAAGATGTCATCGAATTTTGTTTGGGGAGTTGTACCGCTAGTTGCAGTTGCAGGGGCCGCTGCGGTCATAGTTGGCGCGTGTGCTGATCTTGAAGCGGGTAGTTGAGTACCCCCAGCCGCGCCAAAATCGAAGCTGTCCTCGAATGCATCAAACGGGAACTGTGCCGGGGCTGCCGACACTGAAGCAGGGAGCCGCTCTAATGTTTCATCGAAAGCATTAACCCCAGCAGTAGGATTAGGCTTCGCTTGCTCAGCGCCTTTGTCAGTCCCTGAGATATCAAATGGGCTAGAGGCTGGCTTAGGAGCGTCTGAGGCGGGAACAGTGGGGGTATCACCCGATCCAAAGATATCATCAAAGGATGACTCAGGATCCGAAGAATTGGATGTAGCCACTACTGTTGTTTTGGCTGGTTGGTTCGGAGTAACAAGGGTGTCGGACTTCTCTCGAGCCTTCTGGGCCACCTCAGCCAAGGGCGAGTCGTCATCGCTATCGCTATCGGATTCTGCGATCTCGATCTCCTGGAGTTTCGTGCCTAGATCTGTCATGGTTGGGTTGTTGTTAACCTTATCGTTTGCTATAGGGCTTGTTACGCTGTCAAGAGGGGGGAAGTGAGTAATGGCATCTTCCATGGACGGGAGGCGAGCCTGGGCAGCGCTTGTAGGAGTCCCGGGAGACTCAGATCGTGAACCGTTGTCAGCAGTTGTTGGTGGAGTTGCGAAATGGTCGGTGTCTGTGGCGCTACTAGGCGAACGCACTATGGAGGATAATCAGACGTGGGGAGCGTTTGAACAGGCAATAACCTACTGGTGTTCGTGTCCTTTCGAATAGGATCATCGATCTCGTTTTGCTTTGATGGTTCTAAGGAGGTGGGAATTTCATGCACTCCGAAAAAGTCGTCAAATGATTGTGGCTCCATCTTGACCTGACTATTCTGACCCTCGGAAAAGCTGATAGGGGGCGAAGTAAGAGCTGCATCGGCGAACGGAAGGAAAGCAGACTGAATCTGAGGAGTCGAAGTTGCAGACGATTTGGCCAATCGGTCGAACGGATTGTTACTCTTGCTGGGAGCCATAGGATCGGGAGAGACTGGAAGGGGATGAGCTGCAGCAAGTGTAAGGGAATCGGGGGATGTTGCACGTTCTAGCTCAGGTTGTTCGCTTGACTCGCTAAGCTGACCCTCCGTTTGTTCTGCCTCTTGGATGATAGATCCAAGTTCAGCAGTGGACTCTTCGAGCTCCTTCTCCGCCTTGGCTTTCTCAGTCTCCTTGGTGGACAATTGTTTGCGAGCAATAGCGAGCCGCCCTTTCTGCTGCTTAGCTTCCTTTTTGACCTTCTCGACTTCAACCTTCAGTTGATCCGCTTGATGACCCGCCTCAATCATGCGTCTGTGGAGATCCCTGGCCTCCTCTTTGTCGCGTAAGAACGCCTGCTCTATCTCCGCCCTTTCGACCCTGATAGCACTGAGATTACTTTCCGCCCGAATGAGCTCTTCTCGTGACTTTTGAATCTCAGTCGCTTGGGTTGAAAAGCGTTCCTTGAGCTGTGACAGCAATGTTGTCTCAGTATCATAAGCCGCTTTTGCGGATGATAACTGTGTCTGTAAGGCTGAAAGCTCTGCCGCCTGGCTGGCAAGGGTACTTTCCATCTTTGCGCGCTCGCTTTTTGCGGTTTCCAAGGATTTTTCGGTAGATCGTAATTGATTCGTGATGTTGCCGATTTCGGCGCCGTGGTCTTGCAGCGGAGGAGAACTCGTCTGCACATGGTCTTCATGATCACCCAAGAGATCATGATTGGAGGCTAAAGCATTGGACATTGAATGTGATGTGCTCGATGCAAACGGAGGACCTACGTGGACCAAAGGGGCCGGAAGCAAAAGGATCACTAGCAGCGCTACGTGCCGGGGCCGGGGGGGTAGGTGTTGTTCCCGTGCTTTGAGAATGTAAAGTACCCAAGGTGCCTGTGGCCTGAGGAGAGACGCCAGAGACCGGAGGGGTATCATTGAGATCCAACAGGTCCCGGGCAGGCTCTGGCAGCGCAGGGGTTTGAAAAGGTGACCCGATAAGTCCTTGGCTACGCAAGGATGGGGGGACAAGTGACAGTGGTAGCCTTACAGGTAGCGGTTGACCTGCAAGCTTCTTTCTAATCAGGTGCATAGCAATGGCAAATCCATCACGCGTGAGGCGACCATCACTGTTGATATCTGCTAGGTCCCTAAACAACACGGTCAGGAGCGACAGCCGGAAGGAGGGTATGTGACAGACCATATTTGGGCCAGATCCTCGCCGGGAAGTTGCGACTTGAGCATAAAAGATACAGCCACATCTCCCTCAATATACCCAACTTTTTTAGAGTCGAGTCCGTCAAAGAGCGAGTCTGCATCTGTTTTCTCAGGTGGAGTGATGTCCCAGTGAACATCCTGGCCATTTCCTTGTACCATAGAAACGGGTCTGAACGATGCCGCTCCCGGGCGCGCTGGGAGCGTCGGTGCTCGAGATTGAGGCGAGAGTCCAATGTGATCAGGAACCAGTGTTTGACTTTGACCAACATACTGGGTTTGTACGCGACCAAACCCACTATTGACGGGACTGAAAGAGCCGCTACTGCCGGAAAAGTGTGTTATGACGGAAGGCGGCATCTTCGAAGGAAGCCCTCCGGCTTGTTCGTATAGGCCTGGTGGGAGTGTTGTTGGAACGAAGGAGATCTGCTGCGACATCAACCCTTGGATGAAGTACATAGCAACTGTAAAGTCTGTAATGTCCAAGGCTCCTCGATCTTGAGTGTCTGCCAGATTCCTGGATAATATGTTACGGAAGTAATACATGATAGACGCGGGGAGTGCTCACCATATTTGCATTAACTGGTCGTTGGTTAATTTTGACTTGAGGAAGACGTCCCGAGCTTTCTCGCCTATAGTATGGAGAATAAACCTCCGAATTTGATCCCAGTAAAATGATCCCCACCGCTTAACAGCCCGTTTACGGGACCATAGCGATTGAATATGTTCTCGAACTTGATCTTGTCTTGAGAGGATAAGGGAAGAAAGCCTGGCGGAGGAGACTTGGGCGCCGACATGCCCGTGTTCTGTTTTGCGATGACGTTGTATCCCTCGATGGTTGGGAGAGGCCCCGCTAACTGTAAAGTTAATAAACGCGCGCGAGAGGACTTGGTTTTTGGGACCGACGTTTGCTCAAGAGGGCGGGGGTGACCTTCTCCCCTTTCTGCGCATGTGCGATGAGGCGAAGCGCAATAGCAACGCCCTTCCTCGACAACCAACCGTTGTTGTCTTCATCTGCAAAGGCCCAGACTTCCCTCAGCACTGGCCCCGATAGCTTTGCCCCACCGAACAGCCTAACGGCAACGTCACCAGTGAGAATGCCAAGCTTCTGTGTATCTGCTTGGGTGAATATCTGGTTGACTAGAGCGAGCTCGGCGGTGGTAGGCGTAAAGTTGGTGGACATTGTGTCCGTTGGCCGGAAAGGAGAGAGAGAAGATGATTCCTGTGGGTACTGCTCTGTAACACTTGTTCTATCCATGTTCCCACGCTACGAAACTGTCGATTAAGACGCAGACAAGGCGGAAGGGCATAGTTGACGACTGCTTGAGACAGTTAGTACAAGGGTAAGTTGAACTAGTATTCTAAACCAACAGCAAAGTGCCTCACCTTCCGCCGCATTCTTACCTATCCTTAGACATAAGACTTCACCCTAATGGTTCACGTGACCGCAACTACGCGCTCAACCTTTTGATGGCCAAATTCAACCTTCTCTTGCACTTGTCGTGTTCAACCCCCTTATAATGGAACAAGTCACCTCCTCTCTTGCTCCTCCCCGTGCATCTGCCAAGTCCAATGTCCAGAGCTCTACTCAACAGGGAGCTGGTAGTGTTGCAAAACGGTGCGACGTCCATCCTCTAAAACTGTGGGCGTGCTAAGCTATGTGGCAGACTCAGCAATGAGCTAATGACTTTAATGGTACACAACGATTTACCCCTTTCTTCGCCAATATTTTTAATATTTTTCTTAGATGTCCTCTTCTCCTGGAATTGTATGACTGGTTGAATCCTTAATACATGTCCATGTCACTAACATGTTTGCAAGTCTGCCTTCCCCAAGAACGATGGAAATCTGTTTGAGTGGGTTGGCACAATCGAGGGTCCAGCAGAGACGGTGAGTGAACTCCCAGACGGATGAGAACTTCTACCAACTCATCATCCGCCACCCTATTGCAGATTTACGCCGGCCTTAGCTTCAAGATCTCTATTTCATTCCCCCCTAATTACCCATACGTCGCCCCCACAATCAAATTTGAAACACCGTGTTTTCACCCGAACTTTGATATCAACAGTGGCGCGATCTGCCTAGACATTCTGCAGGTACGCAGTCAAACTATAATAAGGCATATTTATTGCCCGACCAACTCACCTCACTAGGACAAGTGGTCTGCGGTGTACAGTGTCCAAACCATCCTCCTGTCCCTGCAATCTCTTCTTGGTGGTGAGTTGGTAATTATTTAGGCGCAAAACTTTCTGAAATATGTCATCAGAGCCCAATAATGCGTCACCTCTCAATCCAGATGCCGCAGCCCTCTGGGGAAGCCCTGAAGGTACGGTCCAAAGTAGCCCATCCACCACACAAATCTCATTGCGAGAATCAAGTTTTCAAAGTTCAACTCATGAAACACTACCGCCAAATCAACGGTGATTCGGCCTGAATTTTATTACTGCTTCCACCGCAATCGCACATCGTTACCCTTTCAGAGAGCTGCCATTATAGTCACACGTAATATTCTTCTACGTGTTTTTTGGTACAGACCCGGAGATGCTTTAATATCTCCGCACCGAGAATCAAATATGCAATTGGAAATAAGGTGTAGATGAGACGCATTACTTCACACTCCCAGTAAGGCTGAATGAAACAAATTCTATAGACCAACAAGGTTCTCTCTACGATTCACTTAATGGTTGCGAAGTAATACCTAGAGGGCACATTTGATCAGTCATTCGGGTTTGTAGGAAAGTGTACGAGAACGACAGATCAGATAATCGATGCATCTCAACAAGTACTTCCCCGTCTCCATCTTGTACACGAGGAGACTTTGTATGGGTAAAGTACATTCATGCCCGCCCATCGAGAAGAATTCATCACAAAGTTACAAAAAGAAGAACACTCACAGCGTGGCTTGGTCCCTTGCGTTTGAAAAGAAAACCTAGAAGAGAAAATAAGTTAGCGCGGTGTTGGAAGACGAAATTAGGCTGGAAGAGATCAGACAAGGCTGAAATCAATGAAGGATTCCACATGGTGTTCAGAATGTGGTAAAGTATGGTATCTTTTGATCATCATTACTGCGACAAAGAGCGAGTGCTCACCCAGCTAATACCCCCGCGGGCAAGGAAGACGGTATGAAAACAAGCAGGTAAAATTTTGTTCAATTTTTTGAACTCCACTTTCAGAGACCACGTGACCGGAAGAATAGCGCGTGCCACTCGGAACTCAGGGTACTCAACACTGAGCAGTGAGTACACAGTGGTTGAATCCCGAAACCCTTGTAAGAAAGATTAAAAGACTATGTAGTGTTAATGTCTGTAAGGAACGAGTGGGATAATTATGGGGCTCACCTCAGCACTCGTTTACGACGAGAACTGAGGAAAGTTGTCTCAAACGAAGGGCCTAGGTTAAGTAGTATTCTACGTAGTTAAATGTTCATGTCCGAGAGAGTGATAGCGTGAACGGAGTGCATCTACGTGGCGAGCAGAAAAGGGCGCAGGCCACAGGGTTGTGTCGCCGTCGAGTCTCGAGTCTCGCGTTGAGGCCCATGGGCGTTTGCGTGCTCCAACAACCCTATAGATAACCCCTGTGCAAATCTTGGGACAAATAATATGCAGTCACTCCTTCACTGGTCTATAGAAAATTCAGCGTCCCAGAATGATATCGGTGCGTCAAACATCAAAAAACCCCCCGCTCCACCGGAAGCTGAATCCGGATATAATTGACATGATTATAGGAAAACCTGACGCAGAGCAGACGAAGGAAGATGTTTTTGTTGCTACAGATATTAATCGGAGTGAAGATGGTCGATTGGCGGCATTAGATCATTTAGAAATGGTGACACAGTCCATGTCAATGTCATTCCTTCTAACCTCCACGACGGGCAGCTCATCGAACAGATATACAATGCCAACGGTGAGTAGTTATTCGAGTGGCTTCGAGCTTGAAACTGAACATTGGCCCTAGACCCTCAAAAGCTGTGGCTCTGGCAGTCGCTTAAAACTCTCTTGACCTCCCCAACATCATCGATGGAAGTTCAAGTTCAGGTGGTTGGTACTGCCATACAAAACAATCCCACCGCCCGGGAGGTGTAAGTCGGCAGAAAAAGAAGGACGAATCATTACCTGAAACGCTTCTGCTTCACAGTACTTTGCCCATGATCCTCTACCCATACTGCTGGGCTTTCTGTCCCCGTTCTCGACGCTAGCGGCTCAGTCGAAAGCCATGTATACGATCTCCGGGTTGCTAAAACACAGCGCACCTGCAGTTAACGCTCTGGAGAGACCAGGTGTCGATGGGTGGGTCAGTTGCGTGAAGCTTTGCAAGGTATATTGGATTACGGCTCATCCTCGAATAAGTCCCAATTGATTCTTAGATCACGAAATATCTGTGCGTAGGAAGGCAGTATTCCTCTTAAACACGCTCACTCCGCCTGCTGCCTCGAGTTCGATGCACACTACCGCTTCTCTCGTTGCGTCGCAGCCCGCCGGTACCACGTCGCTAGCTACCGCTATCAACTGGACAATGCCAGCTACTACCTGCTGCTACGGAGATATATGTTATGCCCGTTGCAACTTTTTCAGGGGCGGTTACTTCACGATCAGGCACCTCGACAACGGTCTTTGTCCCCGGTATCCACACAGTCGACGAACACAACACATCTCCCATACACGCTAACTCACATGCTGCCCATCTGAGAGATCCCGCACGTCGTGATACCTTTGGCATCGCCCTTGAGGCGTTCAAGAGGCATGGGATCATGGAGGCTATCATTCCGGCGGTGACGAAACCCGTGCCCTGTGTTGAGGATGGGGAAAATGACGAACTTAATATTGAATCTGAGGAGAAGTCACTCCAGTAAGCTGCGACTCGCAGACATCTTCCACAGAGATTGTTGATACTGACGACGGATGATATCAGCTTGCTTCACACCTATGCCGGAACGTGTCATGGGACCTTCGTTGAGGATGGGAAGACAGCTCTCCGACTCTGGATCGAGAAGAAGAGAGTGTGGGGTGGGTGTTTATAAATGACCCAGAGGTGGAATTTAGTGCCATCTGAACTAGATGTCCCCCTTGCAGAGCCAGACCGAGAACTCCTGATTGACGGGACTGGCCGGTACTGCCACTAAAACAGGAAATTTGGAAATTATAATTTAATCAAGCATCATTCAGGAGCATGTCTCCTTGCATTTATCAGCAGCTCGGTGGTATTATGGGGATGTCAGCTACTTCGGCGTTGTCAGTTAGTTTGAGAGCCACGGTAAAATGTTAATACGTCAATATCTGATCGTGGGATACGAAGGTCACTCGCGGTTGACGACCGGCTCCAAGCCTGTTAATTGAAGAGCTAGAGTTGACTCTGGACCGCCATCTCCCTGCTGCTCATCGCAAGGTTGGAGCCCAGCTTCTGAGGCTTAGACACCTTCTAAATTGAATTGGACGGCTCCCATAGGCGGGCACTAGGATCAGCCCATTGCAAGTGGAGAACCCTTCGAGCGCTGGCTGCTCAGAACGGACTCGGGCCGTTCCTCTCATACAGAAGATTGGTGCGTATAGGTGACTTTAGCTGTAACTTCCGGCGGAATGACGAGAAACTTTTAAGACATCCTTGGACTCAATAACGCGTGTATCAAAATTGCATCATGCCACGCAGGCCACCACCAAGTTCATTGCGCTTAGTTCCAGGACCATTGCCAGCTAGGAGGTATGCCGGAAATGTAGCTCATTGGTGATTCTGGTTTTAATCAATTCCTAATCATCCTAGCGCGCCCAAACACACCATGCCATCGATTCCCAGACCCACCCTTCTAGCTCCAGTCTCCTCTTCACGTGTGCCAGCTCCTTGCCTTCGACAGACGTCTTCAACAGAGGCGCTACCATTAGAGGTCGATGCACAAGGGACGCAGCCACCGGGTGGAGGGTCACCTGCGTCGCCACCAGCAGCAGCACAGACGGCATCGCCAAGAATACAGCGGGGTCCATGGGATCATTCCGGTAGCATCCAGCTGCCGTTCGACGTAGAAAGTCTGATCACACCGCTGAAGCCGGTAGCGATCAGTCCAGGCATCGGCTGGCGATCCTAGAGGTGGAGGATGTCCTCCTGGCAACCACAGGGTGTGTGGCACACCCTTAGGCTTTGTGACTTGTTCGGAAATTCATTTGCGAGCGGTGTGACAGTGACCGTGGGAATATACTGTATTGCCCTTCCCCTCCTTGTTCAATATTTTTTTGTGGGATGGGTGTGTAGGGTGTGTGTGTGTGTGCGTGTGCGTATGCTGCTGGCAGGCTCAGTTGTAAATGTATATAGCATGAAGACTGCAGAGAATGCAGAGAACGGATGAAAGGGGGGAGATGTGGTGGGCCTCGTGTCAGGGCGTGACGTGATAAGCAGAGACCAACAACTGACTTGTTCGCACAAGCGATCTCTTCCTTCACTTTTTCTCTCTTACGAGCGACGACAGATATCAGGTCAACCACCCCTTCTTCATCATGACTGGTTCTCCCCCAGATATCTCCACTCTCTCGCTCTCCTCTCAGCCACGTCTTCATGACACTTATGATTACGACGTCAACGCAGCTAGGCCGCAATACCACTTCAATACTACCCAGGGCCTCCAGCAGTCTCCCTACAACCCATTGTCAAGCCTCGGCCAGTCCCCGCTCAAGCCCAAGACCGCCATCCGCGCCGGTTTGCCTTCCGTATGTCTCGCGCCCCGATTCCCATCGATATACTCATCCCTTTCTAATAGCAATGGCTCGACAACAATTCGCCCGACAGTCGCTCATTGTCTCCACACAACAACTCTGATTTCTCCTCCGCTGGCGGTTCTCCCCCTATGGGGCACCTCAATCCCCCCCCACCCCTTCCTATGCCAGCTGTCGCTCCACCGCAAAGCGCGGAAGACGAAATCATTCCAACCGCCATTGTTATTAAGAATATACCGTTCAATGTGAAACGCGAGACTCTTCTAGGCATAATAGTCAGTGTCTTTCCTCCATACATATGATCTGCAGTTCCTGTGCTGATATTCTCTAGGAATCCTTGGCGATTCCTACCCCTTACGCCTTCAATTACCACTTGGATCAAGCAGGTTCATTCCGTGGTTTAGCTTTTGCCAATTTCCGCCAGCCAGCTGACGCCGATGCCGTCGTGGCTGCTTTGAATGGTTTTGATGTCCAAGGAAGGAAGCTCCGGGTTGAGTACAAAAAGGTGTTGCAAGCTGGAGAAAAGGAAAGGATCGAAAGGGAAAAGGCAATTCGCAGGATGCGCTCAATGCAACTCGAGAAAGAGCAGCAGGCCCAGCAGCAGCAAGGCAGTATCAATCAACTCTATGAAGACTATGGGACAGTTGTATCTTCTACATTTACCCCCCCGCTCTCCTACTCTTCGAATTACCAGTACTCGCCCTCCTTGACGACTTCTCCCTACAATTTGGGTGTTAACGCGGCTCCTGGGGCCCCCCAGCCGCCTGCTACACCCAGTGCTTCTGAAAAAGCATCGAACGAGCTTGACATGAATGATCCCTCTACTTTGGAGATCTACTCTAGGATTCTGCTATTCAAAGACGATCCCATGCGAGATGAACTTGCGTTCTCCAGGTCGCTTTCTCCCAAGCAACGAAGAGTCGTCCATCTCGTTGCCCAGAAGCTTGGTGTCTATCACTACTCGGTTGGAGAGGGCGAAGAACGCTATGCAGTTGTTACCCGCATTGATCCTCAAAAGGTATGTTGACAATTTTCGACAGGTGGGATCGTTTGGTGCTAACTACTTATGGTAATTTACTTGTCATTTACAACTACTAGCAACAACAACAACAACAGCAGCAGCAGCAGCAGTCGTCTGGTCCACGGGTTCATACCCTCACTCGTGCTCCATCTGCGTACCTCTCTCCCACTGCTCAGTCTCCACAAGCTCCGCAGTCTCTGCGGGTGAAGAAGTCTATGCCAGATATGAAGACTCTTCATAGTACTCAGGCGCCCCGACTTCATCCCCGCGCCTCCAACGGCAACATTCGCGAAGGCTATGCCACTATCGCTTCACCCTCTCGCCGGGTCTCTACAGGCTTCGGCTCTTTGTTCTCCAACGGCAGTCCATTCGGTGGTGCTGGTGTTCCTCCCGTTCCGACTCTCCCTTCTTCCATTCATTCTACGACCCTGAACGGGAGTGGCGGACACGAGGTTTTGAGCAACGTTATTCGCCAGCCACGCGGACCTGGCACTGGGGGATTTGGCAGGAGGGAGAGCAGGGCTACCGCCGGGGAGACGGTTACGCAGACTAGAGGTGTGCTTGACGCTACAACTTACGAGCCTTTGGAAGTCTGATCGTCTGGGTGGTCGCAGGTCGTTCAGATAGTCTTACGGGTGATGATGGACGAGGTGATTGAAGCTGACATGTAATATAGCTCGTCTCATTGCGCCCCTGATCAATTGCTTTTTCTCGTCTTTGAATGCTTTTCTCCGTCTTGGCATACTTTGTGTACTTGCGATCGGTGCTTCGTGCCGGTATTTTTTTTTGGGGGTGGTGAATGCTTGTTTCAGCACATGGCCCTCGTGTGAGGGAAGAGCAGTCCCTCCTTATCGATTTATCTCCTTTCCCCTGCGCCTGCCCCATCATCCTACTGGAATCATTCATCAAAACGTCACCCTTATTTCCCTATACTGTACATCCGTTGCTTGTTAAATCTATGCTCGATTTCACTTGACGCACACGCTCCTTTCTTCTCCACCCACCTTATTAGTATCAAAAACTCAAATGACTTGTGCATATACTGAAAACTGGTTTTCCCATCGGTCTATCATCCAATTGGCAATTGACTCAGCTACGTAGAAATGTCTGGTCTGTTCCTCGTATATTTTTCATACACTAACAAAGATACCCCTTTGTCTGAGCTCGTGCCCCTGGTTATGAGGTTTGTATGCGACTTGGGGGCTCTGCCTGTAACATAAAGGTCACGTGATCCATTGGTCGGCCAAAAAAAAAAAAGGAGTCCAAAAATAGCCTAAGCACGGCCAGTGGTAAATTCCAACAGCCAAACCTTCCGATACCGAGAATGCCTGGCTCAGCCATCGTACATGCTGCTGTATTTACTGCTGGTGCCGTATTTGGAGGCGGGATAGCTGCTGTTGTGGCAAATAGGACTAACCAGCAACATATACCTCCATCGAGGCCGTCATCGGCGCAGCAGCCTTCGCCGATTGTGCAGGTTGACGCATGCGGGAAACCGAGGGTTGTTGAGGGCGAAAAGGTAGCTGAAAGAATGGAGTCTCCGGTATTGAAATATGGTTACCCTGGTGAGCCCTTATAGTTTAGTTATGGGTGAAAGCTCAAGTGGTACATGGCTGGATAGGACCAGTATCTGACTTCATGCAGAGAAAGGCGTATGTCGCTGTGTATGACCGGAGGTTGAGGCACCCTGCTTGGGTCTGTATGCTACTTTGACTTGTGTGTTCTTGGTGGTGCAGGTGTGCTTATTTCGAGTTCGTAGACTGCTGAACACCTGACACTTGCGTCGCTGGGCAAATCAAAGGTTGCACCGCCCGAGGATGGTGCTGGTGGCGATAGGGTAAATTCAACATTTAAGGAGGATGAATCCATTCCGGCGACGTTTCGCTCTCGGCTACAGGATTACTTCAGGAGTGGGTATGATCGAGGGCATATGTGAGTAAACAGGTTCTTGTGCGTATTTCGGCTTGTCCGTTGGTTGATGTGTGTGTAGGGTACCTGCTGCAGATGCGAAGATTTCACAGGTTGGTGGTCAGTTCTCTGAGGGCTGGCTCTCGGAAACACTAATGGAAAGACGCGGTTTACAGGGTGCTATGGATGAAACTTTCTTCTTGTCCAACATTGCACCGCAGGTCGGGGATGGGTTTAACAGACATTGTGAGCTTTGGTTAATTTCGCGATGCGTATACCTGACGTGCGACTTCAGACTGGGCATACCTGGAGGATTGGTGCCGTCGGCTGACTGGCAACTTCCAGGACGTCTATGTATTTACGGTGCCCTTGTATCTCCCCAGGAAGGATGTTGATGGCAAGTGGCGTGTGGTAAGTCAATTTCTAAAGGGTTTCTCTAGACTTTGCAACTCACTGAGGCGTATAGACACACGAGGTCATCGGAAATCCGCCGAATGTCTCTGTGCCAACCCATTTCGCCAAGGTAGTGTTGACGTCGAGGCCCTCGTCACCGGCCACTCCCGACAAATTAGAAGTTTCAACGGGAGCTTTTGTTCTTCCAAACGCGGTGATTCCGGATGAGGCTCCCCTGACGGGTTTCGTTGTACCAGGTTTGTAATTACCCCTCGGTTAAG
Source organism: Lepiota brunneoincarnata (assembly GCA_023014365.1). Taxonomy (NCBI): domain Eukaryota; kingdom Fungi; phylum Basidiomycota; class Agaricomycetes; order Agaricales; family Agaricaceae; genus Lepiota; species Lepiota brunneoincarnata. The sequence goes on from JAEBUN010000005.1 coordinate 2,046,384, forward strand.
ACTTGTCGGACTGATGAATTCTGTAGTGGAGGCGGTGGAGCGTGCTGCCGGTTTGACACTCTTTTCTGATGAAGTCAAGTCGGGCTCCACGCACATCTGCCAGACGGTAAAGTGCGAAGTCGTCGTACGGAAATTTGACGACGCCCGAAAGAATTTCAAGAAGATTGCAGTACCCAAACCATAGCTTACATTTGATCACACACAATTCGGTTCAACACATATCATGGATAGGATTAACGTGAAGTAGGATAAGCAAGGATAAGGCGGAATCATAAGTCTGAGAGCATGTCCTTCACGTTCTCCCAGTATTCCTTATCTACTTGTTGCCCAACCTCCTGTTTGGTTAGCCATGCAAAGTCTTGGATGCCCTTTGCGGGTCGGACCTGGCCTGCCATAATATGGGCTTTGAAGAAAAAGATAGCATGCTGTGAGAAAGCTGAGTAAGAGTAATTGTGGGAGGCAAAACATGTAGGGATGCTCACCTCTGGAGCAGTGGGGTCGGACTGGGGAGGTTTATAAACTCCAATAGGATTCCGGGTCACAATCCAGGTATCCATATGTTCACCGCATTCAGCATGGAGATCCTTTTGAGCAGCCTGGGGGACGTCAGAGTGCTACCTAACACCACGGAGAGAGCGTAATGTTCACCTGGTGCAACAGATCATCCTTTTCAACCCCTCCCTGCGGGAACCGCCATTTTTCCTTGCCATTCTCCCTGGTCTTAAGCAAGAGATATAAATTCCGCTCGCCTACTCGATCGAGACACTTTGTGTCGCCAGACTTATCCGACGGGTGTTCTCTAGGAGCCAGGGACTCACCCTCACCCTCTTGCTGAGCCAGTAGCTTGACAGCAGCTCTGTCCGCCTCCGCTTTCTCCGGGTCCTGGTAGTCGTCCAGAGAAAAGGTTGGGCCAAAAGCGGCCATCTCGCGTTCCTTTTCCTCGAGGCTAAACCGAGTTTCGAGGAGAGAGCCTTGTTTGAAGTAAAAGTCGACAGGGAAAGGCTGGTGGAGGGCGCGTCGGATGCGGGCTTGGTAGGTGTAGTATGCTTGTTCAAAGGAAGTAGGGGTACGGGTGAGGATGGGGGAACGATTGAGGATGATAGCGGTGGAGAGACGGGGCTTTGTGGGCTTTTGGGCTGTGATGGGTTGGGAAGGGACTAGGTCGGTGGTGTGAGTCTCTGTTGTGAATGTTCGACATAGCGAACGCTGTGTGACTAGGCATTTGAGAATGAGTATTTGTGCGAGTAGAATATGAACATACGAGGGGAGAGAACGCGTCGTCTGAACATCCCTCGTTGCGCTGATATTAATTTTCTGGCAGAAACGCGCATCCGAATATTTCGTTGCAGTGGTCACGTGGAACCGTGTGACACGCCGTCTGCCCCTCCGTCATCACAGTAAGTAATATCCTCCTATCCACAATGTCTGTCTCCCTCGTATCCAATCCATCTCTCGATGAGAACTCAACCAAGATACGGAACAAGAACGTTCCATGGGAGGTAGGCGAGGATTTGAATTATCTTGAGCAGGAAGACTCATCATGATCTAGGCATACCAACGTGCCGATCTAATCACCCTCGAGGAGCTTTCGCTGATCAAGAAGGTCGACCGCCAGCCCCGTGCGCGTGTCGAATCCGTTCTGATCTCAGAAGGCAGCGCATATGCACAACTATATCTAAGTCTTCTCAAGAAGGTCAACCGGATTGATACCCAGCAGTGTCTCCTCGTATGGATCGCCGATGCTTTAACTGGTGGGTGGGATGTATCTGCCGGAGGGCTGTGTGAGTGTTGAATGTGGGGAGCAGACCATGAGGAACGCATACCGTTGTTTTTGAGAACAAGCCAAGTTGATCGGGACCTCCCATATCTCCCCCTTCTCAAGTATATCTCTTTGCGCCTCCGGCGTCGTTCTCTTGAGCTAAAATGTAACAGATCTCTCGACGCACAGGATGATTTAATTCAACTGAAGGCTGCACAGATCCTTACTGTGCTCCTCAGGTGTGTCAATCGCCGCCTCTGCTTTAGGTTTCCTTAGCTCGGTCGATTTAGTGTCGAAGAATCGGTTGCGTTGGGGCAGCACTTACAACCCTTCCTTCAGGCCCTTTCACAGTTTGTCTCGGGCTCAACGCCGGGCAAGCGGGATGTTGGCACTCAGTGCCTGGAATGCTTGCTCGCGAGACCACAAGTGCGCCAAGCAGTGTGGGCGAACTCCGGGATAGTACCAGGGTACGGCGCTTCATATCTGCCATTCGTAATTTATTGCTCATGAAGCTGGAAAGTTTGTTGGAAATTCTCAAGCAAAACCCTGGGCCACAAATGAGCTACCAGGTCGCTTTTTGCTGCTGGCTATTGACCTTTGAACAGAACGTTGCAGAGCAGATTGACAAGTGCGTTCATTTCCCTTTTGCTCAGATTTGGCTGTAGTATTGATCTCCTGATTATAGAAAGTATGATATTATCCCAGTACTGGTGGAAGTTGCGAAGAGTGCGGTCAAAGAGAAAGTCATCCGTGTCGTTGTTGCGACTTTCCGGGTTTGCATTTACGTTCCACTCACACTCCCATCGCGCTCACGACGCAAGCATAGAACCTCGTTACCAAGGCACCATCAGCCAACCTCCCAGCTATGCTTGTAGCCCAATTACTACCATTCGCCAAGAATCCTTTCACAGCGCAAGTGGTCCGACGAAGACATCATTGAGGACGTTCAATTCCTCAAGGAAGAGCTAACCAATCATTTCCAGAACCTTACGTATGTACAAATTACCCTTCGGTGTTTTGTAGCAACCCTCATTGAAAATCAAAGGACGTACGATGAATACATCTCAGAGCTAGCTTCCGGTCACCTATCATGGACACCAGTGCACGAGTCGGATGATTTCTGGAAGGAGAACGCCACTAGGCTGAACGAGAACGACTATGAGCAACTCAAGTATGTTCGCAACGAAGTAGCTCCATAATACAAGTGCTAAGTGATCGAATAGAGTGCTGATCAACATCCTCAAGGCGTCGGCTGATCCCAATATCCTCGCCATTGCGGCATCTGATGTTGGACAGTACGTGAAACACTACGATCGAGGGAAGAAGTGAGTTTTCATCTTTTCTCTCCCTGCCGTCTGAGGGATGGCTGACATACCGGTGATGATACGGTAGGTTTGTGACGGACTTGGGTGGCAAAGCGCGTGTTATGGAACTGATGTCGCACCCGCACCCTGAAGTGAGGTATCGAGCACTCATCTCAGGTACAACAGCTTGTGAGCCAGCCCTGGATAGCTGCGTGAATCCCTTTCGCGCGAGAGTGAAGCAGAGAGCCTAGTCCTCCGGGTTTATCGAGCTTAACAGTCTGTGACTACTCTGTTTGTTTTTTTTCATTCAATAGTATTCACAGATGGTGCAAGAATGCACAAGCCTAAGATAAAACTTGCGAGTTCGCTATGATACCCAAATCTCAGCGACAACATCATACTCTCTCACGATCTGTGATTTCCTCTTGTCCCCAGGCCCATTCTTCCTAACTGTACCATCGGCGGCAGCAAACGGCCCAGGGCCGGCCTCGAGCTCGTCGACCATGTCCTCGCCGAGGTAGAGTATCCTCACGCCACCGACGCTAGAAAAGCCAGGGTGGAGAGGGAGGTATACGAGATTAAAGTCGTACGAACCATACCCCTGTGTCTGAGGTTCTGCTGGTTCAGTTGAACTAGACATGCTGGGTGCGGGGGTGGATGTAGCTGGTGGGGGTGTCGAGGGCGGGTGAGAAGGAATAGTGCGGCTGACAAGAGTCATGGGAGGAAGCGGGAACGACGATGCACCCATGGGTACCACCCCTTGATATTCGGAGGAAGGAAGGTTGGGGTGGAGTGGGTATGGAGGAGGGTGAATCACCGTGTCTCCTTCGTCCGACCCGTCCTCCCTCTCACAGACTCCTTCGTCACCATAAAAATCGAGCATTTGTCGTGAAGATGCATCCAGCAGCTTTTGGCGTGCGAGGATGTAGTCGAACATCCCCGATGTGGGGGCGTTGCGGCTTGATGTAGCAGTTGGTGTGGAACGGCCTGAGGAGAGGATGGAGAGTGATGTCCGGGGGCTTGCGGATTCGGGTGCTTGCAGTTGGGAGCGAGAGTGGGAGCGAGAACGGGACTGAGATTGGAACTGGGACTGTAGCTGGGAACTGTGTGTAAGCGTGGTGGACGATGGGGAGACAATGGCGCGAGAGGTGTTATATCCCGTTCCTAGACCTTCATTTATAGCAGTAGCAACCATCGTAGATACACGGAGCGGGTTCAAGGAATTTGGGATGGTAGTGGACAAAGGGAGGATATGTTGGATAGCGAAGAGGAGTTTACTTGAAGTAGGGGATAGAGGTTGTAATGTGGAGGGTGAATCTAAGAGTGAAGGACTCATTGACTTTGACAATGGATGGGAGGGAATCACGAAGAGTTAGATGTGCATTTACGTTGGGCATCGACGGAGCTGTTGGATTTGATTGGTGTGGATGGGGAACGGGGGACTGTGGGCGGCGAGGGGGTGGTGTATTCGGTCGGGACTGGGTTTGAGAGGTCATGATAGGGGTTGGTGACTGGGGGCGTGAGGGTACGGATGTGGAGCCACGTTTAAGGTACGGGGGAACTGCAGATACGCGTTGTGGATGTTGCTGATGGGGTTGGGAAGCGCTAGAGGCTGGAGGCCCTGGGTTGGCGAGGGGCACCCGACGAGTCAACATGCTGGTGAGCAGACGTCCCGGCTCGCCATACGAGGATCTCCAGACAATATTCAGTCTGCCTAAAGGGATGATACTCCCCGGTGGAGGAACTACGAGAGGACGCAATGCAGAGGTCGAAGTAGGTGAGAGGATGAAAATATACTGGCGGGTATCCTGGGGGTTCATTAAGGACAAGGAATCAGAAAAGATGGACTTAAGACCGGAATATTTGTCGGGATCGAAGGAGTTGGGATCTTGGACTTGCCACTCGTCCGTCGGTTCGAATGACATACGTTCGAAATGCATGGTTTCCTGAGTGACATTCTGAATGTGTACCTCAAGAAAGATTTTTTCGCGTTCTAAAGGCGTGAGAAGGGCGGTGGGTGATCGTACGGGATGCACCTTGGTTTTAACTGCGAGTGGGTTGGTGACCTGGAACATGTAGTGAGCTCTCAAGCAATAGATTTAGGAGCATATCGACAGACTATAAACTTGTAAAACTTGCGAAAGGTCTGCAGGCCAGGGTCTTTGGGATCTTCACTAGCACCAGGTACAGGTCTGATATTCGGTGGTAGGCGATAGGTGACCGCACAAGCAAGGACGTGCTGGCCCAGTTCCTTGATTTCGTGGCTCACAAGGCTCTCGAGGGTATCTCCTGGCGCAAGTGCCCCCCCTGTTGGCTCTGGAGTTTGGAATAATGGAATTTTCGAGGTAGTAGTCTGCATCTCGACACGAAGGCGGATCGAGTCGATGGAGAACGGGGCTTCATTGTTGATGCATAAGCAGCTGGAAAAGGTGTGGCCGAGCTGGATAGAGCCAAAGGAGGAGGGAAGGGTCAGGAGTTCAGAGGCATGTGTGAGGTCGCGAAGGGTCTTTGGATGACCCAGAAGAGGCTCGTTCCCCTGGAGAGAGAGAATGGAGGCGGAAGCGTGGGCGGAGAAGAAAGGTGAGGAAGAGAAGAATGGCTGCCACGCACTCGCGACTTCCGGACGCTTGGAGAGGAATGAATGTTGAAAATCGGTTAGCTGGAGAACAAAAAACATACGGAGACTCGCATAACCTTGAGGCTGAGTAGATGTGCTGGGCTGTCGACGACCGCCATTGTGGTCTGTGGCCAAGCTACATGTGATCTATGTACAGTATACATGTATCTACTCTAGCCCCTTTTGATCAACGCTTTGAGGTCTTTGTTTATCCGCTCTAGCTCATCCACCTTCCGACTGGCCTCTCCAAGCCTTCGCATCAGCGTACGTCCCCGCTCGCGGGCTGCCCTCCCTCCCCCTCTCAACCACCTGAGCCACCCGCTGTCTAACTTCTCTACCTCTTTCAGCCGTTGCAGCTCTTCTTCACACTTCTGTATCGTGCCTTCCGCAGAGGCAATCTGCTTCTCGTTAAACCCAACCTCTTGCGTCGCTCGGAACACTTGATCATTCACCAGTCTCTCAAACACCCATCTATACACTGGTTTACCTGGGCGAATACTTGATGGGCGACCCTCGTGTGTTCCTATTGCGATGAGTTCCGCGTTTTCCATCCCCCGTAGTGCGCTGTCATCCCCTTTGAACGGATAGTCAAGCAGGATGTCATAGTAGGATACCTATTCAGATATCAGTCCAGTGTCCCCGACCGGCTTTTTGAAGCAATACACAAACTTCAGATTTGGCCGACAGGGCCTTGACCACCTTCCATGCTTGCTCCCTCGTCCAAGATCTTCCTTTCGCGTCGTCCAAGTCATCGCCGAATGCACTCTTTCGCAGCTCACCTACGGCCCGTGTGATGATGTCCTCTACCGCCCCTTGAACAGTTTGTCCGTTTCGGACTTTGTGTATCAACTGTATCGCTCATTGAGTGCTGGTTTTCATGTATGTAGAACAAAAGCCCTACACTTTCTAGATCGCTTGCACGACCGCCTAGACGCTGCAAATATTTGACCTCATCTCCTGTAAAGGATACGTTCACACCCGCGTCTCGCAATTTCTGTTTTACAAATGCCAGTGAGCTTGCAGGATCAGCGTCATATAGAGCAATAGAATTCAATGGTTTCAATGAAAGCGCTGTCGCTCATCAGTTAAATTGTCCACGAAAGAAGCTTCAGGAAGCTCACCCTTGGACAGTCTCTTTGCATTCTCCTTATTATCACTGAGTACAACAACATGCGCGACCTGGTTCTCAACCAATGTTCCTGCCCAATTTGCCAAGACAGTAAGTACATCATCCCGACTGTTGCCATTAGCGGCAAGGCCCATCCCGCCCATTACTTTCGAGTCAAAATTACGAATGACAACCACCGGCAGTGCGTTGACGGCCTCCGTCTCGGCCGCCGTCTTCTTCTTCCCCGTCTCCTTGTCTGCTTGCAACTTTGCTTGTTCTCTGTTATGCTGAGACTTCTCGAGTCCAACGTCAGACTCAGCAACAGTATCGTCTCTATCCCACACCTCATCTCCAACTCCCAGCTCAGATATGATCCCGTTCCCAGAGATGCAGTCCAACCTCCCATCATGCCACGTCCCGTTCTTCACCTTTTCTCGGCGGCGTTCTTCCTCCTCTGCAGCTTCTTTCGCTTGGACCTCCTTCGTCAATCGTTTTTGGTGGTCATTTCGATGCGAGATGTATACCCTTCGCAACGCATTCCCGACTACCGTCAGTATTTGTTGCATTTGATCCGGGATTGAGCTGGACATTCCAGCTATGGAGTGTCAGGCTTGACTTTCAGTTAGCTCTACTCAGTAATGCTCACATTTTTGTCCAATAAGCCCCACAGATGCCAGATCAATCAACGAGTTCATCGAGTTCATGAACTTAAACACAGGCCAATATCCTGTCTGCGTTGCCAGGTCCCCAACAACCTGTGAATCCGTCGCTGCTTTCAAGAGTTCGCGACAATCAATGATGAGGGTGGTGCGGCCGGAGTCTGAGAGGATCTGATTCACCATGGGCGTTTTGCCGCTTCCCTGGGGCCCATGTACGAATGCGATTGTGGTAGGGGTATCCGTGAGATACGCTTTGATGCCAGATTCGGCATCATGCCGCTCTTTCCAACCTTCGTCGGTTGAAAGGGCTGCACTTGGTGAAGGTTTTGTGGAAGTGCCGAAGGGGAAGTAGCTGAGGGTGTGATTTTGGAGCCATTGATAGATAGTGTATTCTGTAGGCCGTGAGTGCTGGAGATGATATGGGTGGGTGAAGACATACTCTGATAGTCAAACCAATCCTCTAGTTTGCCTTGGACCATAAATGAACGGACTGGATCAAAGATCTGTGAGTGAGTCAGTAGGTGCGCTGCCGCCACATGGTAATGGTGAGTGATTGACCGTGTAAGTAAGTGTCCCAAGTAGAAATATAATCAAGGGTAGAGTGATCTTGGGATGTGAGCTCATCCAATCTCGGACTGCATGTGCTTGAATGGGCTTCTGATAGTTCAATCGGAGAACCGTATCATCAACGTTGAGACCGTGGATGACATTGCGCGCAATTGCAGCCGAGTGGAGGCGGGAGAAGGTTAGGATGGTAGAGCGTGGTGTACCTGCCGGTACGGGGACTGGTGCGCCGACGTCATTGATACGACCGAATGGCTGCAGCCGATGAGATGAAGGCAGGGGGGAGAGATAAATGAAAGACACACGCGTAAAAGTTGGTAGAGTTTTTGCTCGTGAACGTCCGGACCTTCGAAAATAACTTTCAGGACCGGAGAGGCGAAACGGCTAAGATCCTATTTAATTGTAGAGTCAGCAAGATTGTGCTGCATAAAGAGCTCGCGACCAACTTCTCTCCACGGTGTACCTCTCACAAGCCAGATACAACCTCTATTGAGGCCTATCCAAGAGGGCAGGGACCCCTGCTCACTGAGTTGGTCTCGAAGGGCTTGTTCAAAAGACTCGGGGGATTCCCCTGGTGTGGGAGTATAGCAAAATTTGACGAAAACACCACCATCCTTTGTCTGTGGCTCGAGTGCGAGGACCCGAAAGTTGTGTGTCGTGAGCTTGTTCAGACGCTCGTGGAGATCATTGAGAAGGGTGGGCGAGCGCAAGCGACCTACATAGTGCCGTAGGCTGGAGGACACAAGGTAAGTTGCTAAGTCATTATGCAACGAGAACACAACACGCACTCCCAGCGTCCAAGCTGGATGGGAAAGACCGAATCGACAAAAAGCCAGCCATGCGCAGCTGGGGCCGGCGATGATAGATCCTGCAGTGATGGTCGTAGCACTGCACTCGTCGAACACGGTCTACGCAAAGACCTGGCTATGAGTCGTGTTGAGGCCATGCTGAGAGAAGAACCCAGCCGAGATGATTATGACATCACGCAGGCATGGGATTATATAAGCCAGTCACCTAGGCTGCCAAGTGCTGCTAAGAGTGTGGGCGATGGACGACCGCAAGGAGCTCAAGGCGTTCTTCCACTTTTTCGCCACTTTTGACCTTTCCAGGCCTGTTTCTGTCCCCTCTGATCTCAGCGATGGTGCCGCTCTCTCCGACATTCTTGCCGTTGTGTACGTCTCTTTCGCCTGGACACCCCTGTTGACCTCTTCGTGGGCTGAACTCTACTTTGTAATGCTCAAGCGATGCAGGGTATTTCAAGACGACGAGGCCCTCCGCACAACCTTCGGATAACTGGGTCCTGAGGTTCTCAGCCCTTAAAAGGCTTTATCGACTTATGACCCAGTATTTTGCGGACGTGTTGCAGAGGCCAACAAGTAGTCTTGATGTCCCAGATTTGCAGGCTATTGCGAAGGACAGCAATGTACCCGCGATGCTCATTATGTGCAGGCTCACTATTGCGATTGGGGTCCATTGCGAGAGGAACAAAGAGTTCATTGAGAAGATTCAGGGCTTGAGTGAGCAGGATCAGCATTGTCTAATGAGAGCTATCGAGCAGGTAGGCTGCTTGGTTCGGCTTTTTTGGTGATGGTAAACTAATTCCGTGTAGGTCATGGCCAAGATCTCGAGTGCACAAGGTTATGTTGACTCGTTAGAGTCGAGCATGACAGAGTATGGGTTCAGACACCTCCTGTGTTACCTCCAGTGATGCTGATAGGGTTTAGGGACGATCATTATTATCGTATCCAATCCGAACGCAGTGCCATTTATTCGGAGAAGGAAACGCTGGAAAAGGTGTACCAAACTCTACTTGAGGAACATCGAGCCCTTCAAACATCCTACGATGATATTGTCTCAGAAAAGGAAGATGCTCTAGCACAATTGCGTCAGGCTAGGCGAGAGGTTGAAACAAGGCGGAGCGAAAAGGCGGACGTGATGATGCGGGCAGAGATGGATCGGCTTCGCGCAGAATTGTGAGTGTCATCTTTTTGACGCGTTGACAGGGTTATAGTTTTGAGTTAGGCAGAAGAGCGAGGACAACCTTGCCATGGCCGAGTCAGAACTGGATAAGCACACGAACCTTGTCACCGAACTCACGAAGAAGATTGACGAGCTTCAAATCAAAGCCGATGAGGCTGCTAGATTGAAAGATCAGGTCGATGAGTATGTGTTCTAATTTAAGCGTCAATCAGTGGCTGACCTTGATCCAGGTACCGACACGCGGCTGACAAGCTGCAAAAGACCGAAAACGTCATGGAGAAATACAAGAAGAAGCTCCAGGAAGGCGCCGACCTCCGTCAACATGTCAAAGTATGTTTTGACTCCTATCACGAGCCCCTACACCTGACGCCCATTGCCATATCATAGGCTCTGGAAAAACAGAACGCCGACCTCGTCGATAAGAACGCTACTCTCGAGGAAGAGTACCGCAAAGTGGCTGCCTTCAAACCTCTCATGGAATCCTATAAGAACCAAATTGCGGATCTGGAAGCCAAGAATTCTCAGCGATCACAGGAGATAGATATACTCAGATTTGAGCTCGAGCAAGCCAGGTCAAAGCTCAAGCTCACGGAAGAGGACCGTGCCAAGGATCGTGAGACCATGGAACTCTACCAGGAACGCGTAAGGGAGCTAGAGGTGGCTGGACGCCGGGAGGCTAAACCTGGCAGTGCTGCGACTAATGACGTTATGTCCGATTCCAAGTTGACAGGCGTACGAAGTTCCTCTGGCGCGGAATCAGGAGAGGATTATGAGGACTATGAGGATGGGGATGGGGGTGTACAGGGTTTAGGTGGAGAGCTAGACGATGCGTTGACGGGGACGACGATGACAGATTTGAAGTTGCAGATCAGGAAATTGAAGCGGGAGTTGGAGTCCGTGAGGAAGAACGAAGCTGACACGAGCAGGATGCTGGTTCTGGAAAACCTGTTGGAGGATGCGAACAGGATGAAAGCCAGATATGAGAACGATTATCTAGCAGCACACAGGGAGAAGTTGATCTTGCAGAGAGATCTGGAGGAGATTAGGAGCGGCAAGTCGATGGGTGACGGGTATGTATTTGGTTTTGTGCGTAGTTCCATTGTGGCTTAACATGGTGATAGTACCGAGGCTGCTATCGCGTTGCGACAGAGGTTAAACGAGACCGTAGACCAGTTTGAGGCCCTTAGGAAGGAGCACGCCGAACTCGAGATCAAGTCCGAAACACTGAGCAAGGAGCTGACCATTGCGAAATCTGATCGTAAGTGTGCCATATCCTTGGTTGGTACGGCGATTCATCAACATTTCACAGTTAATCTAGTTAATAAGGATCAGCTTGACATTCTTGCTAGCTTGCGCGAATCCGTCAACGAGGACAAGGCAGCATTGGAGGCTGACATCGAAAGGCTGAGGAAAGCGAACAAAGAGCTGAGTGACAAGAACAGGATGCAGTTGGAGCAGGTGAATGGGCTCTTGTTAGAGAAGGTGAATTTGCAGAGCGAGAGTATTGGCCATCGGGAGAAGATGCTGCAGAAAGAAAGGGACTTTGGGGATTTACGTGCATTGATATCCGGTAAAGACTTGCCCGAAGACATCAAGGCTAGGCTATTAGCACTGCATGAGGAGAATCTTGCAGTCAAGGAAAATGTCAAGACGGCAAACGAGAAGCTAGCCAAAGCTCGCCAGGTAATCTTGGCGGCTGGGAGTCCCCTAGATTTTTTCTAACATGCTCCTAGTTTATCAAGGAACAAGACAAACTTTTCAAGGAGCAGCACGCCGCGAGTGTGGGCGCTATACCAGTGAGTGGAAGATGTCTGGCTTTTGGCTCGCCATAGTGAACAACAATTTCAGGCCAACGCATTTGAAGAGGCTGAAGCCAGCTTCCGTTCACAGATCAAGATACTGGAGGAAGAAGTAGAGCATCAGAGAAGCATCGTGCGGGAGCAGACCCGGCAGTATCGACGTGAACAAGAGCTGATGATGAGTGTGATCCACAGTGCAAATATGGGACCTTTACGACAGCAGCTCGGATCGGCGCCGCAGTCAAAACCTATACCTACGGCCTGGCTACCGGTTCTGCGTACCACGGTGCGTTTCTGCATGACAGAATGGTTCCCGACAAACTCACAGTAGAGTTGCAGAGAAGCCATGTTCTAGAACGGTAGCCGACTTGAATGGTGATGTCTTGTATTCAGCGCGTTTCCTCTTCTCTGTTGCATTGGTTCTGGAGGTTCACTCTCATTTTGCATGGCTCTTCTCGGTAGATCTGGTTTAAATATACCCCGTACAATGACTTCTGTTATGACATCACGAAATTGACGAACACGAGTCAACCAGCGGCAGAAATTGCGCAGGACCATGTTGTTTGGCGGCATTTGTGTGACGAAGGGCGTGACACGGGACAGGTTCGTGACACAGGATCCCTTACCGAATTTCTAGGTTTACCTTCCTCCTCGTCGTTGATGGCGTCCTCGACGGCCTCCCCGAGAGGTTTCTCCAGGCGCAGGCAGAACTCCAAGCGCCAGCCGCTTGCACGCTCAAACACGCTTTTCGGCGCGATCAGGAACATCGTTACCGCGCCACTTTCCTGGTTTGCGAGCACAGATGACTTCGAAGACACCAGGGATAGCATGGGGAAGCGTAGACGACTGAGTGCTGCCCCCGCAGAGCCCGCTTTGGACGAGGACGATCGGGCAGCTCGTACGAAGCGTATAAGGGTGGATAGTCCGTCTGTGGGGTCGAAACGGGAAGGGTATCTCGATCCGCCAGCTGCCGTTTTCCAGCAGCCACCATCCATCGCCCGTTCGGTGTCTGCTGCGACTAATCTTCGTCCTTTACCTAGTACTGGAGACAGCGGCAACTGTGTACGCTCTACTATTTCCCCCTTTCGCAATCTCTCGATCTCGCGCACCATGTCAGTTGACCCACCATCCCACCCGCAACCTCATGACAGGGGCGCCCTCCAGAGCCAACGCTCTCTACTTGGCCCACATGACTCCGATATGTCGATAGATGCACTTCCGCCTCCACCGCTGTCTGCATCCTCGGCATCCTCGTTTCCCCGATCGTCACTCTCCATGCCCCGCGATCTTTCGGTGCCGTACTCGCGCCCGCCGTTCCGTATGCGCACGTCTCTCACGCCGCAGCCGCCACAGATCCAGAGAGAGAGGTCGGAGCCGCCTCCACTACAGTCACTAATGGCAAACCCTACTTTCCTACGACCCCCAGTAGCCACCGAGGAGGCGCCTCGTGCCGCTTCGAGTGAGCCGACGACTACCCTTGGGTCCTTGGTGGATTCTGTTCGTCGGGTATGTGTACTTTAGTTGTATTACCAGGCTTACTAACGAGTTTTTCCCGGTAGACTCACTCGCCCCGGCAGCAAGGTTCTCTCTTGTTCGGGAACAAGCCTCGGGTTGAATCCAGAACCGGTAAGCGATCCACGTATCTTTGCTATCATTGGTACTCATGAATTCGATCGAAGCTGGCTTGACACCAGCCGAAAAGGCGCTACACGAGTTGGAGATTTACAAGACGCCCCTATTACCAACCCGGTTGCGGACAGGCAATCTACAATCTTCGATCACAGGTGTACCTGACCTGTTCAAGCCTCGACGTACCTCTAGACTAGTGCTCATGAAGGACGAAAAACGTGCTAGTGATCGCAAACTCGGAAAGAAGGAGGTTGGCTCACCCGACAAAAATGTCACCAAGCCATATGCTGGCGAGGGTGGAATGAAGAAGCTCTTGGCAAAGAGAAAATTGGAGTTGGAAGGGCAGGGGCAGGATGAGCCGGAACAGCAGGATATTATTAAAGAAAAGAGGAAGTCTGAGAAGGGAAGAGCGAAGGAGAAGGATGAAAGTACGGAGGGAGAAAAAGGAGAACCTCAGCCTTTGGCCTTGCCTACTGAGATGCCACCAGTTCCGAAACAGGATTGGTATTCTCTTGCTTCAGGCCCAGGTGGGAACACCAGCGGGTCCTCCCTACGGGTTGGCCGCGCAAAGGCATCGAGGAATCACATATCTAGACCTACAGCACGTTCTAGGTCCAAGTTTTCCGCTGCCTTTGAGGACGATGGTGATGACACTATGGTCGAGCATGACAAGGAAAAGGAGTTACTTGATGAAGCAGCAAAGAAAGTACCCGTGTTCAATATCCCCACCGGCTTCAGCTTCACAAAAGATGTAAGTTGCCAGTAGTCAAAGACAACGCATAATCTCATATTCCTCACAGGTTAAGCCTATTGAACATGATAGTACTAACGCGAAGGAACCGCCAATTATATCCCTCCCATTTTCACTTTCTGCTTCCCCGGCGCCACCGAGTGTCCCATCACCAGCTCTTGCAACAGAGGAAAATACAACCTCGACAAAACCCCCCCAGGCTGCTTCTTCGTGGCCCCCCAGGGCACCTCTCCCGTTTTCTTTCGGACCGTCGCCCGGTGCGAATCAGGAACAGCCCGCCCCTCTGTTTGGGCCTCCACCAGCAGCCCAACAATCAGCAGATGCCCTTAGCTCCAATGGAAGCATCCCAAATTTCTTTGCTCAGTCAGCAGCTTTCAACAAGCCTCTAGAAATCAAGCACCCCTCTTTGAATTTTGGTCTCAAGCCGGCGGAACCTCCTAAATCTGAACCACTTAAACTTGACGCCCCTGCGCCCCCTCCCCCTTCACTTTCCTTCCCAGCTGCTCCTTCTAACAACAGCACTCCTAGCATCGATTCTGGGGTATCAAGTTTATTCGGCTCACCTGTTCCCAGTGCACCTGTTAAGGATGTGGCAAACCCCTTATGGGACGGTGAAAAGAACGTAGCAAGAGAAGAGAGCGGCTTGTTCGACGGCCCCAGCGCAGATGGGCCTGAGACATCGACCTCACCGTTTCCCGCAGCTCCACAGGATAAGCAAGAGACACATCCTCAATCTATCCCTAGCACCAAGGTTAAAGAAAACGCTGTACCCACCTCAAGCTTGTTCAGAAATCCATCCAAGCCCATATCCGCCACAGAGTCGACCGGGTTCTCGCTTGTACCCGGCACCGTCGGCTCTGATGATTCGGCCACCAAACCCTCGCTTTTTTCTTTCGGCCCGCCTGCATCTGCCCCAATCCCGTCGTTGTTTGGCAGTAAGCCAGCAACTGAAAGCGGGCCTGCTACCCGGAACACCTCATCACTCTTTGGGGGCCAGACGCTGGTACCCAGCAGTGCTGGTTTTTCTCCACAAGCCAATGGACCTGCTCTGGCGGACGCGTCCAGTACCAATGCGGCCAAAGTTGCAACCCCCCTTTTTGGTAGTACTGCAGCAAAAGCTAGCTCTGAGACTGAAAAACCTAGTCTTTTTGTTGCAACTCCCGTCTCTACCACACCTTTCCCATTTGGGAAGCCGGCTGCATCAACTACTCCCGTCGAAGCCCCGAAGCCAGCAGCCACCAACAACTTTTTCAGTTTTACCTCATCAAACAGTGATCCAAAGTCAGCAAGCCCTGCTCCCTTCACCTTTGGCACCCCAGATAAAACCGTTAAAGCAGTTGCCCCGGCTCCTTTTGCCTTTGGGGCCCCTAGCACACCCACGACTTCGGAGGCGACTGCACCGTTCACTTTCGGTACCCCTTCCAGTAGCCCAGCGCCTCCAAGCACCTCCATGTTCTCATTCGGCACTGGAGGGAGCACGACAGGCGACGTATCGAAGCCTCTATCTGTCGATCGTTCAGTCACTCCACCGAAGAACCCCGACCAGGAGTTTAAGATGGAAGAAAGTCCCACAAGGGAAATACAACAAAGCGCCGGAAACAACAAACCCACATTCGGAGGTTTCTCGTTTGGCAACCACCCGAGTACTGGGCCAGTTCTATCCGGAGGTCCGCCCTCTGTAACATCCACCTCGGCGCCATTCTCTTTCGGGACGACTCCTTCCCCGAACCCCTTCGCTCCCCAACCTATCAAGGAATCCAAGTCTGAGGAACCAAAACCATTCGGCTATGGTCCATCTAATGCGTCAGGTGGCGGTACTGGTTTCTCTTTCGGTCAAAACCCGAGCTCCGAGACCCCTCGTCCATCTACAACAGGTTCTTTTAATTTCGGTAACACCCCGACTTCCACAACTTCAGGCTTTAACTTTGGAGCATCACCCACTAGCAATCCGTTTGGACAGCCGGCAGGTGGATCCGCCCCAAGCAGTCCTTCGACCTTCCAATCGTCCACTTTTAATTTTGGTGCTCCCACTAGCAGCACACCTTTCAGCTTCGGTAGCCAGCCGGCATCTCCTGCCGGTAGCACCGCGCCGTTGCCTCAGGCTACAGCACCGGTGGCATTTGGCAGTGGAACTACAGGATTTGGTTCATCCACGCCGAGCTCACCCTTTACCGCTCCTGCTCAGATTACACCTTCTACTTCATCTGGAGGCACACTATTTACAATTGGCGCGGCACCACCTCAGAGTACCAACCCTCAAGGCCGTGCTATCAAGAAACTTCCAACCAGGAACCGTGCCAAGCGGTGATGGCTCCTTCCGTCTCCAGTCGCACTCGGAAATACCAAAAGCAGATGCTCACTGCCTACCTTGGCTCAAATTTCCTTGCAACCTCACACTGTATTCTCGACCTTGCTTTGATGATGCATCTTTATAACATTCACATCTATAAAAGATTTCCGTCTTGGCTGCACAGATGACTTCTCTCTCAATACCACCATTGACCACCGCTGTATCGTTACGTACCCGCAGAATCTCTGCACTCCCAATCCTCAGGATTTTTGCCTAGCCCAGCCAAGGCCGAGATATCTGGCACTGAAACTCATGGTTTTTTCTTTCCTTCTTGGTCCTTTTTTTTTTTTTTTAGGTAGGTAGCATATGTAGTCGGGTTTATTCCGTGGCTAAAGGCCATTTTGTCGGTGCAGTGTCATTTGTTTACAAGAGGGCTTTTTCGTGATTTCGTCAACCTTTTTTTCTACTACTCTTTGAATAATTTATCTGGACAATGCAAATTACTGATACTCTGCTCTTCACCTTCAAACTTCAACACGTATCTCTTTCAACAGTTCCAAGCCACAGACGCGCGCGCTCCTGCTTCAGCGCTCGTGGGTGGGTCCAATGAATGTTGAAATCAGCACCGGTGTTATAGAGTCTGCCATCTAGGATTGTCAGTACTTGAGAGAATTGCACGAAGGCTCTTTCATGGCCGTCTCCAAGGCGAAATGATGACACTGACCCTGAACGACTCAATCATGATACACCCGAATGCCCGGCTGGGATATAAAACAGCTGCTATCCTCGCGCCTTCATCTTCCCTGAGGATGCCAGCCAACTCTAACCGCGAGTTTCGGATACTTGACGGCAGCGTGCTTGAAGGCGGAGGCCAAATCCTCCGCAACGCTATATCCCTTTCAGCCCTGCTCCGCAAACCAATCAAGCTCGAACAGATTCGACTCGGCCGAACGCCGCCCGGGTTAAAGAACCAGCACCGCACAGGTAGATCGTCGGCTTTATCATTGAACACTACATATCAAAATCGACTCTTCTAGGACTGGAGCTCGCAGCTCGCATCGCCTCGGCTCGGCTTACTGGCGCCACCAACGGTTCCACTGAAGTTGAGTTTCATCCGGGCAAGATCGAGCTACCCGGGGAGTGGAGGGCGGATTCGGTAACTGCAGGGGCTACGACACTGCTACTTCAAACAGCATTACCGATGCTACTTTTCCGATGTTCCGGCTCAGACGGTGGTAATGCTGCGTCGGTGCTAACACTGCTCGGAGGGACGAATGCGGGCCAGGCTCCGCAGGTTGACTACACCCAACATGTGTTCCTACCCTTCTTCCGGAAACATTTCCTACCCCCCGCGCCACCGCTGTCAGGCGATGGGGCTAGTGCCGGTTGTAGTGTCGAGCTGCAGATCAGGAAAAGGGGGTACTACCCGAAGGGCGGAGGTGATATTGTTGTTCACGTTAAGCCGCTCTTGCCTGGGAATAAATTGCTCAGTGTAAAGCTGCTGGAACGCGGTCGGTTGGCTGCGATCAGGGGCATTGCGCATTATGCCGGGCTGCCAAAGGCCATAGGAGATGGGATGTGCAGTGGGGCGCTGAGATTTATCAAGGAGAAACTAGTGGCGTTGTCAGCATCCATAGGCCAGGGCGGTGCTGAGGGCGAGGTCGAGGTGGAGATCAAGGCAAAGAATGCGCCAAGGGAGTTAACAAGGGGGGCAGGAAGCGGGATTGTTTTGTGGGCGGAATTTGAGAATGGGGTGGTGATGGGCGGGAGTGCTGTGGGACGTAAGGGGATTGAGCCAGTTGAGGTTGGGAAGAGCGCGGCAGAGGAATTGTTCAGAGGTATTGAGGCCGGCGGATGCGTTGAAGAGGTACAGTTATTGTCGTTTCACGTTTCGACCTTGCTCAACCTGGAAACAGTGGATGCAAGATCAAATGATCATATTCATGGCTCTTGCTGAAGGAAGGAGCGAAGTGCGCTGTGGGACAAATGGCCTGACCTCACACACCAGGTAAATCCAATTTGCTGGGATTGTCATGTTGGCGAAATTCATCTGTGCTAGGACTGCAATATGGGTTGCCGAGCAACTAACTGACGCTAAATTCGAGATTGAGCGCGAATCGACAGGCTGCTGGCTAATTCGATGTCAGGGTATAGGCTTCGCGATGTCTTGAATTGCCAAGAGGGACTAGAAGAAATAAATAACATTATCCAGTACAGTAAGGGCAGAAGCAAATACGCGGTGCTACCGCCAGGAAAATCCAATCTATGTATTACAGGAAATGATAACATGAGAATCATGTGAGTCGAATACATTGCTGGAGTATAGTTGATCATCGGTTCCAGGAAAGGAGTGACATATCTCCCAGCCGCCTAACGATGGGGGTCAGGAGGTTATGCATGGCACGCTAGTATGGAAACACACCTTGGTTTGATGAGATGTCGCGCGGTACCCAGTATGGCGATCAAAATAAATAGACCAGCAGATGCAACATATGCCCATCCGAGGAATGGATTCTTGCCCCCTATCCATGACACAGTGGAAATCACAAAGGATTTTGTGCCCTTGTACGGCAAAACCGGGTAATCTTGTCGAGGTTGAATAGAGAGTGTGGAATGATTAAAGAGATATTACTCACTTAGGCCAATAACAATCCGGTAAATTCCTGGCTGCATGACATCCTTATCATTTCTCCCATACAGTTTGGTAAAAGTGGGAAGACCGGCTGTACGCATCCAATTTTGGAAGTGCTCGTTGCCTTGTAGATCCGGGATGTTCGATTCGTTGTAACCAGTCGGGAAGCGGACGCTCCAGTTGGGAGGCGGGACGATAAAAGATACATTGGGATAACCTCTGGAGCCGATGGGAGTCGACACATACTTCTTTGCCTCTCCCGACCAGGCGATTCCCTTGTCCAAAAAGACATATGGTTGTGGGTCTGATGAATTAGGGGAGTTCTGCAACATGGGGGTGTAGAATGTGTCTGCAACAACGTCAGGCCTGCTCATCATAGTCAATACTGTCCACTGACCATTGAATACAGAATTAGCAATTAAGCCACAAGGATATATGGCAGTCCCGTTTATAGACCCTAGCGGTGCACAGTCACTGCTGTCGAGGGTATTTGCATTCACAAATCGGCCTCTGAGCTGGTCCGAGTTAAGGCTTTTCACATATCGGCGATGGTTTTGATAGAAGTTCGTGAGTTTGTAGTAGAAGAAAACGGAGCTCTTGAGCTCAATAGGAACGGAGAACTGCACGATGCATTGACGTTTGTTGAAGACGTCGGTGAAGGAGGCGTTGTTGGAGCTGTCGATGAAGGCATACTGAGGGGTAGCAATGTCCAGATTACCATTTCCAGAGCGGAGCCGGTACGAATACTTGTTGGATGGCATTGGAGTTAAGTTGATAGTCTCGTTTGTGGAGGGTGAAAGTCGCTCGCATTCGGTATAGTCAAAGGTCATCTCGGAGACCTGAGAAGAGCCCCATATGAGGAGACCGCCAATGGGCGCGAATATGAAGCCAATGATAAAGAGGGTTGGAATAACTGTCTTTGGGGTAAGGATAGGTTGCCAGGCCTTGAGCCGCTGCTGCTTGAAGGCGGTGTCTAGGCGGAGGTGAGATACGGGTAATGGGGCAAAAGAATAACGGCAACGCACTGGCAGGGCGTCTCCAGGCGCCCTTTTCCTTTTTGTTCTCTGCTTGTGCATCGTCAGAGCCATGTTTTTTGCGGTTAAAGAGACCCATAGTGGAAGTGGAAGTGGAAGAGGAGCAGGAGATGGTGGTGATGGTGGTGGCGAGGGAACCGCCCAAATGGTGGCGGTACATTTCACCCCGTCGCCATTACATAAGCCAATTCTCCCTCTCATGGTTTCTGCTGCTCTTGCTGATGCCCTCGCTGTTCCAACTGATGTCCTCCGCACCCTCTACAATGCTGGAGATGACGTAGAAATGTTTCAGAGAAAGGTATCCGCCCACTTTTCACGGGTATTTCAGGCCGAGGATGCGTTCCGCCAGGTTCGCTGCAGTTCTCCTATTGCATGTTTAATATTGAGTGTTGGCCAGATCCCCTCTCTCAATGTCCAAAATCCACCCGAAATTTTTGCGGATCGCTCGCTGGTGGTGTTCCGTGCTATGATACAAGACACATCTCCCTCTCCCGAGATATACCTAGCAAAGCATCCGGGCGGAACGTGCGGGGGTTGGGGAATTGCGGATGATACACCCGAAGCCGACTATTCCGATCTGCGCGAATGCACCGTCGTCTGGGCAGTCTCCATTCCGGGAGAACCTTCTTGGTGTGTGCAGGAGGCGACAAGCCCATATCGTAGGTTTTGCCTCTGGCTCGTCCGACCTGCTTGGTTTGTTGAAAATACACCCCCAAGAATGCCAGAACACGTTTAACCTATCCCACGCGCCTATACGTCCTCACAAATACCCACTTTCCGGCTCCTCACATATTGGTGCTCAAGTCAAAGTATGCTCTCGAGAGCATGTATCAGCCTTAGAACTAAGATCCCGGAATAGATTTACGACACTCGGCTGGCTGATGGCCTAAAAACATGCGATCTATGCACCTTTGTCGGTATCTTGACACAAGAACCGTAAGAATCAGCGTCGAACCTCGGGCTAGCACTGAAAATATGACAGGGTGCATGGGGACCTGGAACTGGCCAAAACAGAAGCCGTCCCCACCCTCCATGTTCTCTTCACGCGTAATATATCGCCTACCATCATCCCCCGTAACTACCCTGTCCCTTCGCTGCCCCTCGATATATGTGATGCTCGCGACAAGCTCCTGACATGGATTGCCGAAGAAGCTTTGGCCGGGGATAAAGGTGCAGCAGAGTGGGTTTTGCTTGCTGCAATTTCCAGAACGTGGGCCAATTCTGCTCGATGAATCTGAACCACACCTCACCATTGTTTTCCTAGACAATCCCATTCTCCTCCTATTCACCCGCTTTCACTGACGCTCTCTTCATTCCCTTCTCCAGATACATCATCAATCCCAACTCTCTATCACATCCTCTCTCTGATCCTTCCCCTCGTTAATGTACTCCCTCTTACACTTGATGTCCTCAACACAACCTCCTTCCGTCCTGAATCTAAAAACGAGGACCTACACAGTGGCTGGCTGCAGGTTCCCCGAGGCTCTATCTATTTGATAACAGAAGGTGGCATTACCGAGGGCAACGTCCTAGAAAAAGGTATGTGCTTGCTTTTAACGTCCCTAGTTCCCTTGGCTCAGATTAGGTATGTAGGAATTCAGAACCTACGAGCAGTACAAAACATGATAATCGGACAGACTCTGGATTATGTATTCCCATTCAGCCAGTTCACTTTTACGACAGATGTTAGCTTCTTGGTATTGACCGGCGGTAATAAAAGCGCGTTTTTCCAGGTCAGGGTAGCACTACATCTCTCGACGATTGCTAATAACCAGGCAACCAGACGTCTGTAAACGTGTGTTTAAAGCAAGGGAACCAGAAAAAGCACGACCTATACAAGCCTCTCGGCCAGGTCAGGCTTCCCAGTGACGATGTATTGGCCTACTGGAGGAGCCTTGCTGGTGGCAGTAAGGTTGGGACCGTCGCTATCGATGACGACACTGCCCAGGCAGGTCCGCCTTACACTTATCGGACCAATCTGATTGACTATCCCTCTAGTATATCCAGGAAGATTTCGTCAGGGAGCGTAAAGCTTCTCCCTCTGCCAGTGGCGGCGACAAGAACGAGCCAAATATTACCTCCGATGATCTGATTCACCGCATGATCACTGCAAGGTATGTTACCGTGGCAGAACTAGGCGACCTTGGTCCTGACTGGTCGGTATTTCGTCAGGTTGCTTGCTTTATCCTACCACGAGTTGTTCGTCACAAACAACATTTGGGAAAGGACAAAAATGTTGGAAACAAGTAGAAAAGCAAGAATGACATAGAAGTGTATCATGAACACTGGGCAAATGTTATGCACCTATCACGAATGCACACATTGGCATATGCGCCGCTTTGGGATAAGTTCAGGACCCAGAGAGACCATACTTGTTTGCTTCCAACCAGACATCTCCCAGTTCTTGGATGACTTGGATCAGCAAGTCGTCTATGGCTTTGCGGTTGTCACCGCTTCCCTCAAGGTAGTATTTGATCTGCACAATGTCTCATTAGCCCTAGCACTTGAAGCGTAATTGGAACCTACCTTGGGTTCTGTGCCGCTTGTACTAGTAAGAGGTCAGGTACCGGGCATTCTAATACCGGACGGTCAGGGGCATACCGAACAGTCAAAATGATCTTCATTCCATCGTCTTTCCTGGCTCGGAACTGAATCATATGTCCCGAGGACAATGGAAGGGAGGGTTTGTAAGTTGGAGGGTTGCTGCTGTCGTACCCTACAGTGAGATCAATGACAGAAGTGATTGTCAAGCCGGCAATTTGTTTGGGGTATGAGGGTGAACTTTCAGGCTGCAATCCGTAATGAGTACACAAAGAAACGTTGACGAGCGGAGAAGAACTGTGCGTACGTTGAACTGACGAACTCTCGTAAAGATACGGTCAATAGTTGGTGGATCGTTGCAGATGAAGTAGCCGTTGTTAGTCTAATATCGTTGTTGGACAGAACGTAGAGGTATAGATGTGACGAACGTACCTGGAAATGACCATACCTAGAGAGGGTCAGCATGAAAAAATGGAAGATGGCAAGAGCCCCACATTTGGTAGAGTTCCTGTAAATAGGCTGTGAGAGTCTTCCCCCGAGCATTCAATGCAGCAACAAGCTGGGCGAACATCATCTAGGAATGGCATAACGCTATTTGCTGCGCATGATCCCGAAAGTTACTCACAGTGGCTGCAACCCCATCTTTGTCCCGGATGTCCGATCCAAACATGAAGCCGATGGCCTCCTCATAGCCGAAAGGAACTTCATACCCAGCTTTGACCAGTTCGAGAGCGGTGTTCCCGATGTACTTGAATCCAGTCAGGCATTGCACAAACCTGAATCCTTCCACTTCCGCAATGACTTCTATCATCTTGGAGCTGACGGTAGACGCGACCATAGCAAGCTTGTCGATCGGTTTTCCCGTCGCCTTATATGCTTCAAAAACTTGGCTAGCGAAGAGAGAGCCCAGCAGATCGCCAGTGAAGAGGGTCCATGAACCATTTGAACTGAATGGTATTTAGAGGGTGCGAGAAGTTGGAATTGGGGGGACCGTACCTTCGCTCTGCAGCTGAAAACCTGTCAGAATCTGGGTCTTGAGCGAGGACATAAGAGATTCTCTCCCTTTCTGCGGTTGCAAGCGCAAGGTCCTGAATATGTGATTTTCGCCACTAAGTACCAGAGGGACGATATGACACACACGTGAACGTACGATGGCACCTTTCTCCTCTGGATTTGGGAACCTGACGGTGGGGAATTCGGGATCGGGGAGCTGTTGTTCTTTGACTGGAACGTAGGGTGCAAATCCGAATGTTTTGAAAGCACGGCTGATGTAGGAGTCGCTGACCCCATGCATCGATGTATTTACAAATCTTACAGGAGTTGTCTCGTTTAGTTCTCTGTTCATCAGTGAACATCCGTTGCCATGGAGTCAAAGTGAATTTTACCGAGAGACCAGGAGTTTCGACAGTGCAGCAAAGTAGGCTTCGTGCATTTCTTGTGTAACATCAGACAACAGGAGGGAGGGAGCAATATCTCCTGTTTCCCAGGTTTGAGGTATGAGGTTTTCTTTAATGGAATCCGAGATGCCTTGGTCGTGCGGTTCAATGATCTAGCTTAGGTGTTACGTAGAGTCTAGCCGTGTCTTGTGATGCACAAACTTGAACTGCGTTTTCCCAGTAGACCTATAGGAGTTGATCATACTGTAGATAGCAGGATGAATGGGTTTTTTACCTTGTATCCGTTATCTTGCTGGGGGTATGTTAACCGCTGTAGGTACGGAAGATCATGAACAAACAGTACCTTTGGGTTGTGGCTTGCTAAGGAAGTATGAGTAGGACTAGAAACCGACCAAAGAAAAATACGAAACCAGTAATCATGACCCCGCATGCGGCACGGAGTCGCCTGACACTGAAAGGAACCCTGAAAACACGGGATCAATGCCAGCAACATGTCTCAAATATGACTTAATCTCACATGGGTGTGTGGACTGTGCCCTGAAAGAGGTACACTTTCATGCCCTTGGCGCAGAATGCCGCTGCAGTTAACTTTGCCCAATGCTCCGAGTTGTATCGATGGTCATGACCAATAACTACACCCCGAGCACGAGCGCCGGAGACTTGGTTTATCACATACGCAGCAAGACCCTTGGGAGTATTAGTTTCATTTGGATGGACTCTTAGCTGAGTTTCTGCACCTGAGAAACCTGAATAATTATCAAATCTTTTTTTCTCGTGATTGTCAATGATTCATGTTCCAGTGCAGCGACTTTAAGCCTCACCATTTATTCGGGCCCAGCCTGCTTCCATTTTCCCCCGTAGCCCTAGAGGGTTATTGTTATCTTGGAAGAACCCAAGCTGACCAGATCGTACCCACCTGCTGTACCGAACTGGATGCGGTTCCTGTAGGTGCTGTAAGTCTTCTTAGAATGAAATGGCAGCTGTGTACCGTCCGACCTCAAGCGCTTATCTAGTTCTGCAACATTTTTAGAGTCCCATAAACTCTGAATCTCCGCTCGAGTTATTGGGTTCTAGTATGTAGGATTGGGTTAAGTGTGTTCAGGGCATAAGAACAACTCACGCGATCCAGACGGAGCCACTCCTCGACCAGTGCTGAAAGACTGTCCATGGGTTCCGGTTAGCCCTGGATGAGTGTAGGTCGGTGTTTACACTTGTGTTTGGCGAACTAGTCCGTACTATCTTAGGATCTTCGTGCAGCTCAATTGTTCCGCAAAGCTCGAAATTCAATATCCAATGCTATTCAGCTGTCAACACACAGGTTTGAGATAAGCACTCGGAGAAATATTTGTTTGGTTTGGACCTTCGGACCAAACAATATACGGATGTGTTGGAAATTTCGTTGCCAAAGTAGCTCGACGATGACCTCACGCGTACGCCTACCCAGAATCACTCTTGCCAACCTCAAACCTGCTCCGGGCTCACAGCAGAACGTGAGTCTTTGAGATATGCGTCTAATACACTTTCTAACAGACTCTGTAGCAAAAACGAGTTGGTAGGGGTCAGGGCTCCGGATACGGTCGTACAGCTGGGCGTGGTGCCAATGGTCAAAAATCTCGCTCTGGTCCTGGGCCGAAGCCAGGGTTTGAGGGTGGTCAGACACCAATTACAAAGCTGTTCCCCAAGCGTGGTTTCAATAACCGGTACGTATGTTTCCGGCAAGTCCATGCTTGACGTTTAAATGACCGTCGGAAGAAATGCGAGGGCATGGGCACCCGTCAACCTCGACCGGATACAACACTGGTTAGATCAAGGTCGCTTGACATCATCTATGGAGAATCCTATAACTGCGAGAGAGTTGTTATTGAGTGGCTGCGTACACTCGGTGCATGATGGTGTTAAAATCCTGGGAAATGTAAAGTTTTATCGAGGGTTAGTTGGAAATGTTTGTGCTCATCGCTTTCTAGGGTGCGGAACAATTGAAGGCACCGCTATATATTGTAGCTTCGAGAGCGAGCCAGAGTGCAATTAAAGCCATTGAAGACAAAGGGGGAAAGATTGTCTGCAAGTTCTACAATGAACTGGCCCTCAGAGACTGTGTCAAGGGAAGGACGGATAGAATATCTGCTGCCCCAACGCGTCGCGAGGACATACGTGAGTTGATACCTATTACTTGCAATTTGCGTTTAGCCATGTCATGAACAGAGTGGTACACTGAACACAAAAATCGCGGGTTCTTGTCTCCGGAAACGCTCAAAGCATTGGGCAATTTGTCCTTCGTGGAGGAGCGTTGGGGTTTGCTGTCCAGGCAACTCAACGTGTTCAAACAGCAGAAGTTTGATAGACAGCGCAAGTAATGTATGTAATGTGTCATCCATTACGGTTTTATGTCTCCATCCTATCTGGTGAGATACTCCGGCTCCGCGACTGATAGGGTGACCTGGAAGGACTCCTAGAAATATATCGTAACCCAGCAGAGATGCGACCACTACTCCGTGAACCCGATCTACTTCCTTCCTCACTTCTACTTCCTCCCCCACTTCTTCTGCTTTCTCGACCACTGGACCTCCTACTCCTGCTCCTGCTTCTTTCACTGTCACTGCCCCCTTCCATCGCGTCAAGGAGTCGACTCTTTCTCGGACCTAGCTCTCCGGTTTCCTCGAGCACTTGTCGTTTGGGTATTCGAGGCAGGATGATATCGCATACTCTCTCCTCGGTTAGTAGTGAGTCAACAAATTCGTCGATATATGTCAATGAGTAGCCATCTAAGACGTCTGGTTAACAACTCTTGTAAACCCCATTGGTAAGTAGGAATATCTACCCATATTGCGCTGCCGTAATTTGCGGTAGTCTTTCAGCAGTGGCTCCAATATCTCATACACCTCTACGGCTCTGAAGGTCATGCGTATATACATTCGCTGCTAGTGCACGTAGATACCTGCGAGGAGGTCAGCGAGTGAGATAGGTGACGGATATGACCAGCACACACTTGAACTCATCTGCCTGTAAGTACTCGATCAATATCTCCTTCTCTGGCTGGATCTGCAGAAGCTTCAACAAAAGGCACATGAATTCCGTTGGTCTTTGGTTGCCTCCATAGACACCTCCAATGGCTTGTAGTTCAATTGCTTTGTCTATAATACTGGCAGCTAAAAACATATTTCAGAGTGATCGCAATGTCTGAGGCTAGTGAGCGTACCAGTCAGCGCAAAGCAGTGTTCCTTCCAATATGTGGCCTCATATATGCGGCTACGGATGACGCTTTCGACTAAATACTACACAGATGGGTATATCTTGTATAAAAGGTGTGTTTGCGACTCACTTGTGGGTTCTGGCCATGGATTGCCTTTGCTCCAGTGACGGTGGTGTTGGCCATTGAAGAGCTAGCGTTGTTTGGGCTTGTTGCATCAGCTCCGTAGGTTTAACAACCATCGAAGACGTTATTGCTCCTGGGTACTTTTCAAAGGCTCTATGTCTACTAAAGACATCTCTTTTTCACTTCTTCTGCTTGTGGATGGCAAGAATCTGTACTGAAGAACTCTGCTCTGGGCTCTATGCTCTTCATGTCTCCTAGCTGGTCGCACAGAAATCAATGTTTATATTTTCAACATCGGCTTATTGTGCTGCTTTTTCCAGCATCCAACTTGAATGCTATCTTGGAGGGCTATGTCATGGGCTTGCTGTAGAGGATAAAGACTCTTTCGAGACGGCGAGAGTATGCTCCCCCTCGGCTGAACATGAACATCGAAATGGAGAATGCTAGTTAGTCTGCGCGTTTTGGTCCCCTCGAAAGCGTACCGAGCTTGCGCCAGAATGGGGAAGGGGGTTGTTGTTACAAGCATGGAATTACCTCCATTACTGATAAGCACCTTACAGAGGACGTTGGCTGCGCTATTTTTTTTCCCTTCCTACTCGACTTCTGCCTGCAGGACCAAGGAGTACAAAGGGCCTAGGCTGTAGTGTACATGTAGGCTGTATGTAGACGTAGGACGAATAAAAACGACGGGTGTTTGAGGCCCAGCAAGGGGAGCGAGGAATGAGTGACCTGATTAGTCTGCTTGTTCCCTGACTTGTTCCTCCTCTGCGCTGGTCCGTTCAGGCTCTCGGACTTTCTCTCTCTCCTCAGGATGGCCACCACTGCAAGTATGCCTCCATATATGCTCCCAGGAGTCCCTGTACAACAGCCACCCCACCTAGAGGGAGACGCCGACCTTGCCACTGAAATACTACCAGGACCGCCTTCTATTACCTCCGTCCAACAGGCCGCACAAAAACGCGACCCAAGAAAACCATCCACTGTCTTTTCCTACTTACCTCCTGCTGACCCGGGATCCACATATTCTGGTATTATGCACGGTACTCTGATTGGACAGGAAACCCAGGACGGTCCCCGCTCAAAACGCTCAAGAGTTGACAAAGGGTGAGTTTTCCGTCACCTCGCTTCCTTCCCTCTATTGACTACGTCCCGCACGTACATTTCCTTCGACCATATCTACAATGCATGGCTATCGCAATGGTATACCACTGCACGTCTCTGGTTGTCGCTATTCCATACGGAAAAGAACGGCCTCGGGGCGTGCCCAACGTGCCTCTGCCCGCAATCAAAATGGGGTGACCCCAGCTGTGCCCTTGGAGAGCAGCAGCTCTGCTGATGGTCCAACGCAGTTCCACCCCGGCCCATCGCCGTTGGAAATGGATGGTTACACGATGGTTCTAGACGATGAACTTCCCCTCTCTCGCTCCAACTCTACCCAAAACCTCCATGAGACCCCCGCCCCCACAGCTCACGGGAGGGTGAAGCGCAAGGACAAAGGAAAAGGAAAAGAGGTTGAAGTAGCTCCTGTCAAGGTCAAAGAGGAGCCAAAGAACGTATCGCTGTTGCCCTCGCCCGATCCTCCAACATCCAGCTTGGTGAGTTTCCATGTCTCGCCCGATCTCTGACTCATCCTCCTTCTCAAGCTTAACAACGATGATCATTGTTCTTCATGTCGCTCACACGGCGGTCTCGTGTACTGCGACGGATGTCCGCGAGCTTTCCATCTCTGGTGCCTAGATCCGCCCATGGAGAGTATAGAGGAGGGTGATAGCAGATGGTTCTGCCCAGCGTGCATGATACGTAAGGTCAGTGAGAAGTCCTCTACTCTACCGTTTACCTCAAATTCCCCTAGCAACCACCCGCGAAACCTCCACCTTCTCTGGTGTCCCCTTTGATCCATCAACTGAATCTATCGTTTCCGGTCGAGTTCCAGCTACCCGAAGATATCCGGACCTACTTCAAAGACGGTGAATCACCTTTTCACGGGAATATACGACTTATTCAACCTTAAAAACCAGTCGCCTCGGGACCAAAAGGCAATTATGTGAACATGGCTGAGTTTAAACCACCCCGCCAAAAGTAGGAGCCCTCAGCATATGCCTTGAACGCAACTCAACAAATTTCTCTTGTAGTCGTCTGGGACTTTTAGAAGACAGAGATCCTTATCGTTTAAGGGACAGAAATAGTGCACCTGTTTTGTGCTTTCAATGTGGGATGTCTGCCCTTCCTGGCGGTCTGGCTGCCGCCGCCCCTGCAACAAAACGAACACGGCGATCGTCTGTAACTAAGGATGCCACAACAGATAGCTGGAAGGCCCTTATTTCGTGCGATTTCTGCAGCCTGCATTGGCATTTGGATTGCCTCAGCCCCCCTCTACCTAGTATGCCTTCATACACTAAGAAATGGATGTGCCCAAATCACTCAGAAAAGGCGTTGGTGCGTGCAGACCGCTATATCTCATCAGAAATCGTTTTAATATTCCTACACAGCCCGTCAAGCGTCGAGTCCCCAAGTTGAATCCTTATCCAGTCATCGATGTCAACAAACCAGGACAAGTTAACAATGGGAACGTTGATGTCCTTCCCTCCGACAGTACAACCCCGGTTCATGCCCCAAATCGAGTCGTTACCGATGAAGTGCTGATCAATGGCCGGCGATATCGTGTTCCTGAACGAATAATTGTTCTTGATTTCTGGAATAAGCTTAATAGAAGTGAAGGCTCAGCGATTCAGTAAGCCCTCGTACCTGGTTTATACCAATGCGCTCTGACAGAAAAAAAAAGGGAAGAGAAGGACGGGATTTCTTCTGGATTGTCCTCTCCGCTGACGTCCTTGAGTTCTCTGGATGACTTTGGGGATGATTTGCATAACGACCCAGTTCTGAACGAAGACACGGATGAGATGAGAGTTGCCCAGGTATGTTAGCAAAGCCTCAACCCTTGGCCGTTGTGTTCATTCACCCCCCTCATTTAAACAGATGCTCTGCAGTTTAAAGGCAGCGAAGCCTCGTGTACCCGCTGTCGACGAAGCGCGGCGAAGGACAACGGATCGGGGTGTGCAAACAAGTCCCGAGGTGGGGGCACCTGTCAAAACAAGGGGAAGAGTTGCCAACACGATTGCATCCGCGAAAGTCAGCGCTATATGTGATACCAAACTACTCCCATCCTGATTTTCCTTCACTCTTAGCGTCTCACCAAGGCCACGCCAGTCAATGGATTTATCCGCCCCCAGCCAAGCGCGTCTGCAGACTCAACGAGCACGCTTGGGACATCAGTATCGGCAGTAATTACTACGAGACGGAAACGATCGACTCAAAGCACACAGCCTGAGCCTAGCACTCGCGAACTTAGGTCCAAGAGCAGGAATGTGGTATATGATTCATCACTAGTTAGCGCTTCCTCTAAGGTTATATCTACGACATCTTATTTCGTTGCTTTGCTGACCTGCTTCCCTCTAACAGGATTCCGTAAAGCCTGCCAATGACACGAACATGGAGAACAGTTCAACGGACGTAGCCGCCCCAATTCTACCACCAGCAAGGAGAGTGGTTCATGTCAAGGTACTCACAGCTGTACATGACTAAGGGCTCTAGACTCACCATCCCCTTCCAGGTTGAAGAATCTGACGATACTCATGCTCTCTTGAACGGTATTGGCACGGACCCTGGACCATCAACAACCCTCCCAGCAAAGGTGAGCATGAATTGAGTCAGATTATGAGGGACCGGTTAATATGCCCCATAGGCAACACCAAAGCGCCGGGGGCGGCGACCCGCAGCCCTCAGGGATCCGGAAGAAAATAAGCCACAACTTCAACCTCAGAAACGGGGTAGGAAGAGGAAAGAGAGGGATGAAGACGCCCAGGATCCCACTTACAAACCCAACGCGTCGGAGGCCGCAAAGGAGAGGAAACTGGAACATGACAAGGAAGAGAAAAGAGTGACCCGCAGATACAACGTGCGCACCCCATCGCGCTCCCGTATGCCGCCTCCATCTTCCTCCACAACCCTGAACCCACCTTCCTCAGCGCCCATGACCCCCTCCCTCAAGATCCGCCTGCCACGATTGAGTAATGTGGCTATCTCGCATAATGGCTTCGGAGGCATAGGCACTCCAACTAAGTCGTAATGTTTGTCTAGCAGTCCGCATAAAAGGACATCATGACTCCAGAGACCGACGTTACACTCCACAGGTTCATCACATGAACTATTTTATGTCAATACCTTCCGACCATTAATGCAGTGTTCTCATAGGAAACATAATGATCTGTTAGTTGGCCTACAGTATTCCCTCTGTCCATTAGATACTTCCCCCCTCCCCATCAGTGGGATGATAGATTTCACGCAATACTTATGGGGCCTTAAATAAGCGGAACAACCCTGCCATCTTTGGGTACAAGTCATAGACATAGGCGCTCAAGCGAATGTCACTCAATCCACCAAGGCACCTCGGTCTCCATGTCTCTGCGTCCGCTCATTGCCATCTGTGGAACGACAGGTGTTGGGAAGTCCAATATAGCTGTTGACCTTGCTATTAGGTTAAGGCGGGGCGGCTTCAAGAACGGATGGCATGGAGCAAAGATTGTCAACGCAGATTCGATGCAAGTGTACGAGGGGCTCGATGTCATCACAAACAAAATGCCTCAAGAAGAACGCAAAGGCGTTGAGCACCTTCTCATGGATTTTAAGAAACCCGGAGAGCAGTATGTTGTTGGCCAGTGGGTGCGGGACGCCATCGAACTGGTGAGTAGTGAGACTGATCACACAGGCTGCCGGCTGATTTATGGACTTGAGATCAATGAGATCCACGAGGATGGGCAAGTCCCCATCGTTGTTGGCGGAACATCATACTGGATCCAGCACCTCGTCTTCTCTGATCGCTTGGTTGGCTCAGCCCAGAATCAAGAACCTTCACCATCTCGCAAACAGCCCAGGAACTTGGAGGATATTCAAGACCTCACCACCCATCTGAGTCCAGAACTCTTGCAGCTATTTCGCTCATTACCCGAGTCTCCGCCTTCAGCCAAGACAGACCCCGACGCTGCGCTCAAAATGTACAACGTTCTCAGTGCACTAGATCCTGTGATGGCTGCTCGGTGGCATTGGCGAGATACACGGAAGGTTCTACGAAGTTTGGAGATCATCAGGGAGGCGGGCCGCAAAGCGAGCGCCATTGTTGCCGAACAAACCTCAAGGAGTGAACCAAGGTTCGTCCCGCTTGGCGTGAAGGGCTCGGCGAATGGGTAATGTAGGATGGCACAGGTACCGGACATTGTTCCTCTGGTTATATGCAGAACCTGCCGTCTTGGAGAAGCGGCTGAATGAACGAGTGGACAAAATGATAGAAGTAAGTGGAAGTTCATCCTTCTATTGGACACAGTCAAAAATGTGCCTCAGCTGGGCTTGTTGGATGAAATCCGTACCCTTCAAAAAATAGCACTGAAGGCTTCCCAACCCGATGTGGCACCTGCTCACAACCCAAGTACCAACTATAGTAAGGGTATATATCAAGCAATAGGTGGGTGAATGCATCTCTTATCATTTGGTTACTCAATAATTGCTTTGGGCAGGCTACAAGGAATTCCATAAATATTTGTTCGACCCT
Organism: Lepiota brunneoincarnata; assembly: GCA_023014365.1. NCBI lineage: Eukaryota > Fungi > Basidiomycota > Agaricomycetes > Agaricales > Agaricaceae > Lepiota > Lepiota brunneoincarnata. The sequence continues at coordinate 2,079,363 of JAEBUN010000005.1, forward strand.
GAGAGCCCGCAAGCTGATTTTCGCCAGTCTGTTGACAGAATGAAGCTATCAACCAAGCAGTACGCAAAGCGGCAGATATCCTGGATTCGCAATAAATTAATACCAGCAATTAATTGCGCGAATAAGGACACCATGATATACTTACTTGATGCAACCGGTATCACGTTGCACAACTTATGCTTTTGCTATTACTGACGCCCTTTTTCTTCAAGATCTTGGGGATCAATGGAAGACGGAGGTACAAGAACCTGCAATCAAAATACTAGAAGGTGGGTTACAAATTGTAAACGGATCCGTGTGACCGCATATCGACATGAACCAGATTTTCTGGAGGAAAATATTCTTCCTGAAGCTATGGCGTTGTCGGAGCGGGCACAACAGATGCTGATGGTGAAGGAAAAGGAACTTAGGCAAGTGCCTCAGGGGCTAGAGGCATCCTTCCGGTGCTAAGCTGTTCTTTTAGGCCAGTTTCGATCTTGGAAGCCCGGAAAAAGATAATCTGTTCAATATGTACGATCGACAAGAATCAGCCCGTCATGATCGAACAAGGCCCAGAATGGGACGCCCACCAGAAGACGCGATCCCACAAACGATTGGCGGTCAGATTTAAAACGGAACCAGCAGCTTCGTAATAGTATATGTTACAGTGTAAGATTTCTACCGATTCAATTCCACAGTCAACCTAACAACGGTGCGCTAGAATTATAAAAAGCAATATTTCCGGCCAACTAGATCGGTCTTAGGAATGCAGAATCAGCCCATTGGGGCAACCATTCTTCCCAATCTTCCCAATTTGCATCGTCACGAATGTCCCTCCACTTTTTATCTCCGTCATTCCGATTAGTGGTGGCGACGTGGGTTCAAGAGATGATCCAAGACGTGAACAGCACCGTTGCTGCTCACCATATCTCGCACGAGGACGTTACGGTGGTTGACCGAGAACTTGGTTTCAGTAGTCGTTGGTTTGTGGGGACCTGGTAATGGGAGTGAAACCCTAGTCCTCTTAATATGGGCATGAACAGTCCGGTTGTCAAACAACGTTGGGAGCTGGAAATGCAGGTTGGAAATGACGTCTCCGTATGAAAGGTAGTGATTCCGTCCTCGCTCTACGTGGACCGGAACAGTATGAGCTGACTTATTGAATTGATAGTCTACGTGGGATAAATTCCGTACATATCCCGGGCCATAATAGTGATACTCACCTGAATGGATGACGAGCCCTGGTACAATGTGATATTCAAGCAACTTTCGTAACGTGCGGTGGCCAAGGGGAGAGAATAGGAAGAGTCTTAACTTCTGCGGCAAGCGCTCGAAGGCTGAATTTACCGGAGCGAACAGGGTGAGAGAAGAAGTGCCCTCAAGCCCCTCCTCGTGCTGCTCATGATGCTTGAAGCACAGGTCGACGCTACCAGTAAGGCCGACGCGCTGAATAGCCGATGTCTGAGGGAAACGAATTAATTGCTATAATCATAAGATGGGACGGAAATACCAAGAAAGAGAAGTGCCGCGGGATCAAGAACAAGCTCTGGAATGCGGTCAGCGGAGGCAAGATGGGATGGTTCACCACATGAATTATCCCTGCAGTCCAGATGAAATAAACAGAAGAATCTTCGACCTCATCGAAAATAAGACCAACCATTGGAAGCTTCCACATCGGGATACACGACCTTAGCATAGAAGTTGATGTTTGTAGTGGGCGGCAACAACCTCTGCTCAACCCTGATACGAAGTGGCTGCCCTTCCAGAGCGCTAGCGATGGCTAATTTGGTGGCGTGGGTGGTGTTATAGCCGAGCGAGTGAACATTGACTGCCTCTGGCAAGGTTTGATAGGCGAGAATTGCGCGAACGAACATCTGTAAGAATTTCTTGCGGCGCTTTTTCTTATTATCGTCGAGTAGGAGTGAAGTGTCGACTTCCTCAGCAACCAACATCACATCGTCCCAGCCGCAATTGAGCGCGAGGCCGAAAGGAATAGCACCACTGTCGTCTGTCTCATCGATCTGAGACAGCTTAGATTTATCACAACCGTGGTGAGGATCAGGAAGAGCCCAGTCAGGCGTCGCAAAGAAGGTGAGTCCTGTGTATTGGTCTGGGCGTTTTACGTGGAAAGGTCGGTGAATAATACTTACTCATCATCTTTATTGTCCAAGTAATGAGCTGCATCGGCAAAATTGATGGCTTTGGTCAATTTGGTGAACCTAAGGGCTGCAACATTGATCTGTTTCTCTTCGAGCCACGAAAGGAGCCGTACCTGGGGTCATTGCTAATGAGCTTCCATATGGTTCCGTGCTTCCCTTCAGAGACAAGGCCTTCAATGGGTGTGCCCTTGTCGGGAACAAAACGCAAAGGATGTTGCTCGGTCTCAAGAGAGAAGATGGGGGTCTGACTCGGGACAGCAGTCACTAGGCTGGTGAGACAGAGGATGGGCAGGAGCAGCATGACGGATGCGGCACAAGCGAGTGCGGTGGACCATGGCCTGTAAATATACCCCCAGAGCTCCAAGTCTTAGAACATGACGACATATATTATGGGTTGGGGCAGCACCGGACTACACAATCTCATCACAGGGGTCTGAGTGGAAAACACTGTTCCACATCACTAGGACATATGCCTACGCAAATGGTATGTACAAAGAAGACAAGAAAGCTCGCAGTTCAGTCCCCTTACTCCACGATCTGGCGGAATTTATCCTGAATCTCGTTGTGCAATGCGTCCAGTTTCTGCCTGATGGGTTCTTTGCCTTGTGACGGGGACTGGGCGGGTGGAGCGTCACTTGTTATCTCTGATCAGGGCGTAAACAGGCTTACCTCAAACTTCATTTGCGACAGTTTGAACATAATGTCTGCCGCGGAGTCTTTGATTTTTGCAAATGTCAGATCGTGCTGGGTGACGGCCTTGGTTGCCGCATCATGGAATGCCACAAAGTTTCTTAGCATGGCGCTGGTCTTGTAGAAGGGACAGTATCGGTCATATTCACTCATGCCGTTCTGCTGGAGAAAGTCGTCCTTGAGCATCCTTGCAACCTCGAGAGTGATCTTGTCGTTTTCACCCAGAGCGCTCTTTCCTACTAGCTGAACAATTTCAGCCAGATCCTCCTCCTTCTGTAGAATTTCCTTTGTCTTCGTCCGAAGCTCAACAAAGCCGGGCTCTTCGCGTTCGTAATAGGGCTCTAGGACCTTGGTATACTTGGAGTATGACAAATTCCAGTTGACGGACGGGAAATGTTTACGCTGTGCAAGCTTCTTGTCGAGGCCCCAGAAGACCTGGACGATACTGAGCGTAGCAGAGGTGACAGGGTCAGAGAAGTCACCACCAGGTGGTGAGACGCTAGGTAAAACTACTCGGATCAATATTCAGGGCAGCGGAACTGAGCACATACGCGCCAACGATGGAAACAGTTCCCTGGCGGAGAGGGTTACCGAGGCAGACAACCTTACCAGTTCGCTCATAGAAGCTGGCAAGCTTGGTGCCCAAGTAGGCAGGATAGCCAGAATCAGCAGGCATTTCTGCTAGCCGGCCTGAGATTTCGCGCAGAGCCTCCGCCCAACGAGAGGTTGAATCAGCCATCATAGCGACGTTGGAGCCCTGGTCGCGGAAATATTCTGAGAGTGTGATGCCGGTGTAGATGGATGCTTCTCGAGCAGCAACGGGCATGTTGGAGGTGTTCGCGACAAGGGTAGTGCGTTTCATGATAGGTTCCTGACGACCTCCAATCTCCATTGTCAGTTCAGGGAACTAGAAATTTGTCCGAGTGAGCTCGGTGTATTGAGATGAGAGTCTCTTCGACAGACCTCCATCAGGAACTTCAGCCATCTAGATCTGGCATTCAGCTTCAGTGAAAGGAAGTATTATTGGGTGATATACCTCATTTCCACGTTCGCCGCAGCCAACATAGACAATGATGTCGCTGTTTGAGAACTTGGAGATGGCTTGTGAAATGACAGTCTTTCCACAACCAAAAGCTCCTGGAATTGCGGTTGTTCCTCCTTGCACACAACTTGGTCATGGATGAGCAGTTGTTCCAAGGGGTGGGGGACATTCTTACGGGAAGAGGGCATCGAGGATGCGCTGGCCAGTAAGGAGAGGATAATCCGCACTCAACTTCTCCGCTACAGGGCGAGGTGCTCGGACGGGCCAAAGTTGCATCATGGTGTGTTTCGTTGCCTTTCCCTCGAATTCTGTCTCGAGCACTACATCCTAGCTTAAAGTCAGTTGGTAACCAGGGAAATTGAGAGGGACAGGGTACATCTACTGCATAGCTGCCTTTGTCGGCTATGTAGGTGATGGTCCCGAGAGCTCGAGGGTGAAGCATTATCTTGTGATCGTCGACCAACGAGTTTTCATAAACGCCACCAAAGATATCGCCTCCAGAGATATGGTCGCCGACCTAAGCCAAAAGTGCTAAGAATGACTGCTGAGATTGAATATAACGATGGCCCGTACTTTGAAGCTGACTGGTTTAAAGTCCCATTTTAACGACCGATCAAGGGCGTCGGTGTTAATTCCGCGAGGAATATAGATGGATTTTGAGAGTGCTTGAATGGACTGATAACACGTTGAGAACCAAGGCAACTTGTTGCAAGCCCGACCGTCAACTCACCCTCAGAGGGCGCTGGATACCATCAACGATGTTCCCCATAAGACCTAGGGCAGTGATCAACAAACACAGGTGTGGAGAAGGAGTTGAAGTACCAGGTCCTAGTTCGACGCTCAAGGGCTTCCCTGTCCTTAGCACGGGATCTCCGACGGTTACACCAGATGTCTCCTCATAGACCTGAATAGTCGCCTTATCGCCCTCAATACGGATGACCTCTGATGTATCATTAAGAGTCGGTTCGAATATGCGATCAGGAAAGATGGCATACCGCCGACGAGCTCATCGTGGCCTACACGGACTAGTTCGTACATGGCCTGCCCCGATCATGTTCTCAGCGATGACGACAGGGCCAGATACGCCGAATACCTGGCCAAGTCTACTTTCCCTGTCCTCGTCACGGATCTTTGGGAGGTCGCGCTTTGCATTCTGAAGACTGCCCGCCATGGTAGAGGGGAAATAGATTTGGGAATGGCTGAGTCCAACTAACTTCGGTATAAGCCGAGGGAGTCATGTGACCGATGAACGCGTCATGGTCGACGGGTTTTCGTCTCTTGACTAACTTGATAAAATGCCACCAAAAGCGTGAGTGATATCTTGCAGCAGCTGGTAGCTCTTGTTGTGCTGACAGTGCCCACAACACGCAGCGACTGGGAGAAATGTGCGTGCAGGGTCATTTCTAAATTCACTTTAATCCTACTCAAGTCTCTTTCAGATGAGAAGAGGGTGGACGACAAGGCAGATGAGAAGATTGTTGGTGTGTGCTCTGTCCTCTGTCATTTGTGCTGTTGGCCATGTCTCATTATGTGCAGCCCTCGATGATAGTGACATTCAGATTTTGAAGACATACGTTAGTCCTATCGATCCGTCTGTTGCACTTGTCCCGTTAACCTCCTAACAGGGCCAAGGCCCGTATGCACGGAAGCTCAAGGACGTGGAGAAGGACATCAAGGACATTCAGAAGCGTATAAATGACAAACTAGGTAATTCCCCACTTGCTTCTCCTTGTCCCTCTTCGATTCATCGGGAGTAGGTGTCAAGGAGTCGGATACTGGTCTTGCTTCACCGAACCTCTGGGACCTTGCTGCGGATCGTCAGCGCATGAGCGAAGAGCACCCATTACAAGTTGCGCGGTGTACAAAGATTATCCCCTTGGATCCCAAGCTTGCCGAGGCTGCAAAGGCGGTCAACCCTCTCGGCGCAATGCAAGGACAGAAGGGTGCGGACGAACAGGACAAGTATGTCATCAATATCAAGCAAATTGCAAAGTTTGTTGTTGGCCTTGGCGATCGAGTAGCTGCGACGGACATTGAAGAGGGCATGCGTGTGGGGTTAGTGGCTCACGGGGCTTTCTCTCTCTCTAGGCTCTGATAGTGACTTCTCGCAGCGTTGACCGGACAAAGTACCAAATCCAGATACCCTTGCCACCAAAGATCGATGCCTCTGTTACCATGATGCAAGTGGAAGAGAAGCCAGATGTGACGTACTCGGACATTGGTGGATGTAAGGAACAAATTGAAAAGTTGCGCGAGGTGGTGGAGACACCTCTGTTATCAGTACGTTTTGTCATCTGTAAGCCGAGCTCGTTCGATGGCTCATTTGGAATGATAGCCAGAACGCTTTGTCAATCTGGGTATCGACCCTCCTAAGGGTGTTCTGTTGTTTGGTCCCCCTGGAACTGGAAAGACGCTCTGTGCTCGTGCTGTGGCGAACCGGACGGATGCCACCTTTATCCGCGTGATTGGATCGGAGCTGGTGCAAAAGTACGTTGGTGAGGGTGCTCGTATGGTCCGTGAGCTGTTTGAGATGGCACGGAGTAAGAAAGCGTGTATCATCTTCTTTGACGAAGTAGATGCTATTGGTGGTGCCCGATTTGACGACGGTGCTGGCGGCGACAATGAAGTGCAGCGGACGATGCTAGAATTGATTAATCAACTCGATGGTTTTGACCCTCGAGGGAATATAAAGGTTCTTATGGCTACCAACAGGTATAGGGCTTAGTTGACTTTGTGATAACCTACTCACCTTCTCTCCCTCCAGGCCAGACACGCTTGATCCCGCGCTTCTGCGACCAGGTCGTCTGGATCGGCGTGTGGAGTTCTCGCTTGCCTGATAACGAGGGCCGGGCACACATTCTCCGCATCCATGCCAGAAGGTCTGTCGCTCTTACGGGAATATTTTTCAGGGGTCACATTGTTGATACTTTTTTTCTCGCCTGCCAACAGCATGAGTGTTGAGCGCGATATTCGCTTTGATCTTATTGCTCGGCTATGTCCGAATACGACTGGGGCTGAGCTGCGCTCTGTTGCTACAGAGGTAAACTCTTTTTATTTATTTTGAGGGCTGAAAATGCTCAAGCATTCGTTCCTATCAGGCTGGAATGTTTGCGATCCGCGCGAGACGAAAGGTCGCGACGGAGCGTGACTTTCTGGATGCTGTTGAAAAAGTTGTCCGGCAAGGGACCAAGTTCTCTAGCACGTAAGTGAACAGTCATGAACCAGTGAATACGTCTGAACCGGGTTTTGGGTGCAGGCCTCTATACCAGGTGTATAACTAAGTACATAGATACATTTGTAATTAGGTTCGAGCAACAATGACATCCATGTTCTCTTCCACCCTCCTGTACCCTTCCCTCAAGACATCTCTTCCACACAAAGACCCTCTCAGGACAGCCTCAGCTTGCTGACCTCCTCTCCAGTTACGCCAACACCCCGCCCCGTCCAATCAACCTTTCCCAGCTCCTCTCCTTTGGCAGGCCCGTAACCCCGGATTCTGTCCTTGCATCTGTTTCCTACACCCTCGCAGAACTCCCCCGCAGACTTGCCACCCGTGTCCGCTCCCTCGAGGCTCTCCCCTTCATCGTTGGGACTAACCCTTACATCGCCAAGACGCTCGCTGCTTACAAGGATGGCTTTACCTGGCTTGCTACCCATGCTCCCGTCACCAGCATATCCCAGAACGAAGAGTTCGTCGATAGGCTTGCCGGACTCGTGCAGAACCACACAAATGACATCCCAACCATGGCCAAAGGGTAAGTATCGACTTCATTCCTCTCCGGTAGCAGCCCTCACGCTCGGAATCACAGTTTCCAAGAATGTTCTCGGTATATGTCCTCAACCCAGATCAGCAACTTTCTTGACGGCGCCATTCGTAACCGAATCTCAATCCGCTTGATAGCTGAACAGCACATAGCCCTGTCCAAGGCACTGGCGGAGGCTCTAGACGTTGACAGCTATGTCGGTGTTGTTGATACGAACTGCTCGCCATACCGAATGATCCGGATGTGTAGGTCTTTTGTCTCTGAGTTATGTGAAGCAACGTTGGGTACGAGTCCTGAAATAATCGTTGACGGGGATGTCGACGCTACATTTCCGTGAGCTGTTAGATCCACTGCTATCCGATCCACTGCTAATTCCTATAAAGCTACGTGCCCGTTCACCTCGAGTACATCCTCACAGAGCTCCTCAAAAACTCCTTCCGCGCAACAGTCGAGCACCACTACAAAATCTACAGTAACACTTCGGTGAAAGATCTTCCTCCGGTAACCATCACACTGTCCCAACCGACATCACATAGTCCCAACCACGGGCACTGCTTTTCCATTCGCATCCGTGATCAGGGAGGTGGTGTATCACCTCCCTAACATGGCCCGCATCTTCTCCTACGCGTTCACGACAGCTGGACGGGGCGCCCACACAAGCGCGCAGGATGACGCAGAAGGCGGCCCGTACGCCGCACAGCACATCGGAGGGATTGCTGCTGTGGGCGATGAGAAGAATGGTGATGCGAGTGTGTTTGGGGAAATCACAAGTAAGGGACTACAGACAGGACTTGGAACCATTGCCGGCCTAGGGTATGGATTACCCATGAGTAGGTTGTATGCCAAGTATATGTTTTATCTTGCTGCATTTTGCCGATTGAGCTGATCACTGTCTCTCAAGGTATTTTGGGGGTTCGTTGGATCTGCTGTCGCTCGAAGGGTGGGGTAGTGATGTCTTCCTCAAACTACGGTGCTTAGATGAGGCCGGCGATGCGGCCATATGACCTTACCCTCTGCATTCTAGACATCTCATTCATATCTAATTAGCCTAACCGAGTTCGGTGCGCTCAGCTTGTGAGTTTTGATTATGTCTCTTGCAAAGCAACGACAGGTGTGGGACTCGACAGTAAAATAACAGAGCCAAAAGTAAAATACAGCAAACCCCTGGTATCATGAGAGAAAAACGGTAAAAAAGGATGAGAAAGCGGATTAGATTGCAAGCAGTATCATTTGGTTACAGTTCCCTGAGAATCAATAAGTCAATGTGTGCTCGGGAGATGCCTGAGAGGACTCACAACATATCCACTCAGAGATCTACTTGAGTGGTACGAAGATATACTCTGAGGCTGCGAAGCTCTATATGACCGTGAAGTTGAACCAAGAGTGGCGACATGTGTTGCATTGGGGGTAGTCGGGATGCCATTTGTTGTCGTCCTGGACGTACGTGCTGTAAGCGGGGTAGGAGCACTAATCAAGGACTTTTTGGGTGTTTCCATGACTTGCTTAGACCTAGTACCACTAAGACTAGATGATGAAGGAGTTGATCTATTACTGGCGGCAACAGCCTGTCTGCGCTTTCCCGCCAGTATGAATGGGTGTCGCATAGCCGCCTGGGGCTTCATGCGGCGTTCCGGATCCCAAACAAGGCATTTGGCGATAAAATCAACAAACTCCTCATCGTTGCACTTCAGGGCCTGGGCAAGCGTCCTCGACCCTGGCCTACGACGTCGACCCTTCGAGTTTACCACAGCTCTTGGCGTACCACTCGTATCTGGGGCATGCATCAGCTCGCAAGACTCGTGAGCGAGATGAAACGACACACCAAAAAAGAGCTTCTTCCGTGAGCTGCGATTGACGAATTCTTTGTCAGGCACACCCAGAACCTCCATGATACAAGACAGCTGCTCCTGCTCATTCTCTCCGGGAAATATCGGATATCCTGTGTAGAGCTCGGCTAGTATGCAACCTAGGCTCCACATATCAATGGCCATGTGGTAATTCATTCCAAGAATGACTTCAGGTGACCGATAGAACCGGCTCTGGATATAGGTGTAGACTGGAGTTATTTGTGGGCTTAGCGATATTATCAGGGGATTTTGTTGTTTGGTGGCTTACTCTTCTCGTGCTCGAAACAGCTGCTTCCAAAGTCAATGACCTTGATGGCACTCTTGGTGGGATGCTTCAGAAGGACATTCTACGAACAGAAAGAAAGATGAAGAGTTGTGAAATAAATGGGACATACGACCCACCTCTGGCTTCAGGTCACAATGGACAATTCGATGGTGTCGCATCAGCATGAGGGACATGAGCATTTGCGTCGTGAAACGCCGGATCAACGATGTCGTGAAACCAACGAAGCCATTGGCCTTTATTAACTCGTATAAGTTGATACTTAGCAACTCCATCGCGATGCACAGATGGTTTCGGAAATAAAAGTGATCATTCATTTTGATGACATGGTGTTTCTCATCTGCGTCCTTCGACAAATGAGTGTGCGACAGCCGAAGGCAATGAAAAAGACATACCCATTTACGGAGATTATCTAAAATCTTGATCTCAACTAGAGCTTGATGATGAAAGCGTTTCTTGTTCCGGATGATCTTGATTGCCACAGATTCACCGGTGCAGTGATCTCGACAGTGGAGGACCTGACCAAAGGAGCCTTTACCAAGGGTATCCAACACTTCATAACGGTATGCGAGATGATCGTGATTGACGACTAGGTAATCTCCTCGTTCATCGTCATATCCGTAATTGTTGGCTGAATTATCCAGCGTTGCCAGCTTCTTCTTGCTTTTCCCCCCCATGCAATACACTGACGTATAATCCTGAATTTCCTTCCTCTCGTACTCCGATAGATACTGGGCCTGACTGCTCCTCAGAATATCTAAAAAAGAAGTCGATTAAATCGGGATTGTAAACATATATTAACACCCACCATCAGGGGAGGAAGGGAGTACAGGGGGTATAGGTTCCGGGAACTTCAACATTTCATCGAGTTCCTCTTGGGTGGCACCAGAAGCTAATTTTTTGGCTTGTTGGCGTCTGATATAGTTCATCATCTCCTCATCGCCCAGCAGCTCCTCCTCATCCACAGTACTTGGAACCGGAGATGGCGTTGAGAGTGATTGTCGACTAGAGGAAGGAGAACTTTTAGGTTGTTGAACTGCCTGTGGACCCGATGAATTTGACGCGCGTAAGCTGGGTTTGGGTCCCAAGAGCTTGAGACCTTTTGATGGCGAAAGTGCAGAGAAGCGATGAGATGATGGCATTTGCTCGGAGTTGGTTGCGGGGGTAGATATTGAAGCAGTGGATCCAGTGGATGGTTTACGGAGACCCATGAAAGACATCGATTCGCGGTTCGCCTTGCGGTGCAAGACACCCCCAACGCCGGAGGTAGATGCTTGACGAGGAAGCCGTGAGGTTGTTGCAGAGGGAGATGCTCGGACGAGTGGTTGGTGAGCGGAAGACTTTGGTGTCGTCCCATCATCATTTATCACTCCAAACTCATTGGTTGATAGGCCAGTAGGGGATGGATTAGCGGATGTAGATGGGAGTCCGCTGGCATGGCGCGTGGCTAATGCAGATGAGGACAGTTTGAGAGGAGGTGAAGGCACAGCTGAAGCAGCACTAGAGATGCGGGGAATCTTGGTTGGGGTTTCTTTGGGCAAACCGGAGATGATGTTAAGAGAGGAGGGAGGTAGTTCCCTGTTCTCTTTTGCAACATTGGGGCTGTTGCCGACGGTTCCAACTGAAGGTGATCCAGCAATCGTTGGAAGCTGATTCCGACTACGGAGCGATGCGTCCGAGTGCTTCTGCAAGGAACTGACAGTTTGAGCCGTGAACCTAGACGATGTCGAGGGTGTCCGAGCGGTAATTTGAGTGGCCGCTGCAATTGACGAGGTTGAAGACTTGAGTTTGGCAACCCGCTGAGCAGTTGCTGGCTCCAAGGCCGAGATTTGCATAGGTGGTAAAGCCACTGGAGACTTTGGTTTCCTGGGATCCGCAGATGACAATGTCTTGATACGACTTAGCGCTGCAAGAATTAGCCAACATAGAAAATCAGACTCACCTTGCCTCGTTTCCTGATCATGAGTGAGATCCGGCTTTCGCTTCTATCCTTCTCTTCCTTCTTCTCTTCCTTCTTCCTGTCCTTCTCGGCTTTGGCGCGGGCCTTTTCTGTTTCTCTATCTGATCTAATACTCTCCCTAGCACTATCTTTGGCATCCCCATGTAGGCTACGACGTGATGACGATTTTAATAGTGAAGGAATTCCCAAGCTCAGCACCGAAGACTTCTTCGATGTTGAGCCCGGTATAGATGTCGAGAGGGTGGTATAGTCGCGAGAAGGAGAAATACTATTCTTGGAACGAGGTGTGTTAAGATGGCTGGGGGGAGAGGAGGACACAGGTAGAGAGGGAGGGGCCTGCATGGATTGAGAAGATGAGCGTCGGAAGAATGGGATGGATGAGGGAGTGAGTCGCCTGGACTGGGTTCGGCGAACTGAGGCGGACGGACTAAGGGGCCCATTCGGAGGCGCAGACAAGGCGGAGGTAGTATGGTTAGTACTGACGCTTGAACCTGTACCTGGTCGGCTGAGGCCGCGATCTGGTGTCTTCGATGTATTCATCACCATACCAGATGCATTAACAGAGCCCACGGACGACAACGATGCTAGAGAACCGGCTGATGTCATGGCATCAGGCTGTTTAGGAGACCAAGGGGACTTCGAAGATGCTTTATCTCTAGAAGTAGATTTGCGAAGTTGTTGACCGAAACTAATCGCCCGAGGGCTCAACGGAAAGCTCGATTTAGAACCGGATGAAGGCGAGTTCGATAAACGCAGGTTCAAGGCGCTCGAGAAACTCCATTTCTTTGAGGGCGTCTTGGGAGCCACAGGCGCCAAGTCAGTGCTTAGATGGCTTGGTGCGTGTTGATTTCGATGTGAGTGAATACGGGGTTGCGGAACCTCAAGGGAGGGTGTGCGTTCCAAATTGCTGCCTTGGCCTTGTTTGGCGGAGTCTTCACTACTAGAAAGTGATGGGAAGGAAAGGCTCGAGGATGTGGGCGGGGGTGAACGATAGGAAGAGAGATCTTTGGGTAGCGGAGGCACTGGAGGAACAAAGGCATCTTCAGATGTATCCCCGATAATAGCAATCGAAGCCACCCGGTCCTTTAAAAGGTTAGCGTCGCTCGAATGGACACTGGATATATCACTACCAGCGCTGTTGCGCCTGGCTTTATTCGTGGAATGTCGCCCTGATGTTCCTCCAGATACCGAAGTAAAGCTTGTACCAGTCGACATCGAAGCTGAGTCCCGAGAACTGGTGGTTGGTGTACTGGCATAGTTAGAAGAGGTTGAACTACGCTTAGGTGTGAAGCTCATCCGTGTGCCAACCTTCCTGGGAGTTTTGTCTTGCACAAGAGCCTGAAGTTGTTCATCATCTTGTCCTTCAGAATTTCCCTCAACGTCGAGAGAACCAGAGAGAGAATGGTGCTTTCGGAGGCTTTCTTTCCCGTCCTTTTCACTGCCAGTGCCTACGCCGCTTCCTCTTTTAGATTTTGCATGATCTCCACCAACGCCCTCCCACTGATTCCCACCTTTTCCGGCTGGGGTGACAGGACGGCTAGAACTTGACGGGCGACCAAAGCTTCCAACGCTGGCACGGGCTCGTGCAGTTTTTCCAGTTAGGCCATCTAGTTTTCGCAGAGCCTCCGCGGCCGCTTCGTCGTCGAGGACGGACCACCCCTCCTGAGTGCCGCGTAGTAGTGAATGAGCTACGCTAGGAGATGTGTGCTGTGAAGAGCCATCCTTCGACACCGAACTCAAGGGTGGCGTATGGGATTTGTTGGTTGATTGCCTCAGGAGATGCTGAATAGATGAAGAGGCAGGAGACGGAGGTAGGTGAGAAAAGTCTGCAGTTTGGACGCGCCTGTCGATCAAGGGCGATGTTGTCGAGCCCGTAGAAAGCTGCCTGGAGTGCCGTTCTGTCGATGACATCAATTTGGATACTCCGCTGATTGAGATACCAAAACTCTGGCGACGCTGGTCTCTGGTTTTCCCATCGCGAGGGGAGGTAGTCGGGGACGTGCTCACGTTGAGGCTACGGTGTTTTCGTGCGGATGCTAACTTTTCCTCCTTAGCCCTGTCCTTAACAGCAGAACCAGATCCCGCACGCTTGGAAACGAGAGATCCCTGTTGATCCAATTCGAACTCGTCCGAAGTGCGCTTTTTTGCACGTCGCGCAGGAGTGAAGGAGCTAGGGGGTGAGGAAGGGTATGTGTCTGGGTTGACTAAGCGATCTTGTGAGCGAGGTACCCGTGGGGTTTCGTCTTGGAGGGAACCAACGCGGGTCGATAGAGAGGACCGAGCACTTTTCCCGAGCTTGGGAAGCTCTGGCGCGTTGTTGTTGAGATTCCGAGGATAGAGGATCTCCTCTCCTCCGCTCTCCTCAGCAATCGAAGGGCGATTGCGGAGTGATTTCGGGGGCGGCTGGAGAGCAATCTGGATAGAGGCTGAGCACAAGCAGCAGAGGGGTGGAGAGCGAACCTACTTCCTCCCTTTCGGACATCTCACCATCCACAGCTTCTATCGTCCACGGACTATCAGGTTCGTCGTCACGCATATCCTCGGGCATAGCAATCTCGGCACCATCAGAGGGCAGCTGGTCGCTATCATCATTCCCGCCGGTATGCTCGTTCCTCGTCCAGCGGGGTGTTGCAAGCTCTCCAACGCCGACGAGCCCGCGCCGGTCGATGCTAGCTGGGTTCCTGGCAGGAGTGACGGGCTCGGTGATGGGAGGCTGGTCGGGTGTGCTGGATAGTGGGGGGAGCGGAGGGAGAGGTATGATAGGAGAGTCGGAAGGAGACTGGATACCAAAGTAGTAGGGATCGAGGGAGGAGGTGGCGGATCCGGAGCGTGAAACGGGGAGTTCCCGGTCGAGACACGCGCGGTCGTCATCCGAGGCAGCCGTAGCAGCAGTTGAGGGCGCCTGAAGAGCGTGTGTATGTGTGAGTACATGAGAGAAAGAAGAAAGGATACGGATAGGACCTGGTCAGCGGTGGTATAATCCACGTTGGATGGGGATGGTTCCGCGTCTGATATGGGATAGAGAGAGACCGGTTCATTGAAGCTGATTGTGATGGAGTGGGTGAGAGGGTCCTGGGTGGACATGAAAGAAAAGAAAGAGATGGAAAGAAAGGGAAAGAAAAAAAAAGTGAAAGAAAACACAAGTGCTGGCGAGAGCTGCTCAGGCCAGGGAAGAGAGAGTCGTTGTCGCCCTGTACCTCATGTTATTGTTGTGGTCTATTTGGTCTGTGGCGATAAAATAACAATTTTAGTCTAATTTCCCGCGGTAAAAGGCCATGATGCTGCCTTCTCGACACCTCGCGGCCACTGTCCGCAGGCTCATCTTTCTTTCTTCTCCTCATCCATGGCAGCCCCCCTCGATTCCCCCTACTCCCAAACCGTCTTCCCAATGCCCCTCCACATGTATCCTTTTGCACCTCCAGCCACCCTCGTTCCCAGTCCACCCCCGCGTCCCAAACGTCGCCAAGTTAAGAATGCCTGCACAAATTGCCAGAAGGCCTGCAAAAAATGCGACGATGCCCGCCCCTGTCTTCGATGCGTAAAGTATGGTGTCGGTGAAGAATGCGTCGACTCCCAGCGCAAAGAAAGGAAGAAGGGGATCAAGCGTGGTCCCTACAAGAAGCGCGATGGAAAAGGTCTGCCTCCCCCCGCCACCCACACCCCCTCCTCTCTCACACCTCTTCAAGGTCGCGCCTATCGTGCTCTCGACTCCGCCGACCCTGCACAGCACTCCCTCCCTCTTTCAACACCCGCCACTCCCCAGTCCATCCCTCCTTCGGTTGCAGGCCCGTATGTCCCGATTACCTTCCCTCCTGCTTACTATGGCCAGTATCCTCCTCATACTACTCGACCCGGGGGTGCAGCTGCGATCTATCCTTACTACGTTGCCCATGTCACTGCTCCTCTTCCTCCTCAGTCTGGCCGGGAAGGAGAGCACCCCAGCTGCCATCCTCAACCACCATTCTATCCTGTCTTTCATGCCCCTTTTACCGGACAACCTGTCTATCCCCACCACCAAAGCTTTGTCACGGTACGTCATGACAGCCAGGTCCAACCAAATCTGTATACTACCACTAGCGCCCCTATTTACCACAATACCTCTCCAGCCCCTGGATAACCCAAGATGAAACCGGCCCTCCCACCCCCCGCAAGACTTGTGTGATGACAATCCAGATAATCAGACAGAACTTGTTCTTTTCTTGTTCTTACCATTGTTTCCTTTCACCTTTGCCTTCTTTGTCCTACTTTTACACTTTGAAGCTCTTACTTACATGTATATCTATCTAGCTCTTTTCTTAATCCATCTTGGTTGTGACTCTTGTTGCAAAGGCCATGCTGGAACAATGAGATTCCGAGATTTGTGACAAGATGTAAATAAGGAGCTGAGCACACTGTAAAAAGCAATTACAACTCCATTTCTAACCCTGACCCAAGCTGTATTCCTTGCAGTCGCGTCGCCACAATTTCCATTGTTGGACGTGACGGAATCTGACTAGACCAGCATTGCTGCATCAGAGCCCAAAGCTCATCTGTAAGCCATCGTTTAACGCCGGGTTCACTTGGACGTTGGGGCTGGACATGATCTATCACGGCACGGATCACAGCAGCATCCCTCTTGCGCTCCGGGAAAGGGTGCTGCCCGGTCAGCAGCTCTAAGATTGCCATGCCAAACGAATATGTATCCGCTTGTTTCGTTGGTGTATCTCCATCGATGACCTCGGGGGCCAGCCAGCGCGCACTCCCCGACTCCGTGAGCGTCGCTGAGGCAAGCATCTCCGTCACATCCTCGATCACTTTCGCCATCCCGAAATCACTAATGCACGCCTCGCCCTGCAGGGTATAGATGTACAGGATGTCCCGAATAACCTAAAAGCAATAGACTCACGGATGCAGAGACAAGAATGTTGGTCTGAGCTTAGATGTATGAGCGTCGAGGGCCGAAAAAATAGGTCGCTTTACTTACGCATTTTACTGGAGATTTCAGCTAGTTAAAAAGGGTATCCTCAAGAAAAGACAAATCTCTTACTATTTCCGTGAATGATGTTTTCAGAGTGGAGATACCTTAAACCCTCGGCCGCTCCCCGTATCTTGGGAGTGAAATGAGTGAGCAAGTGTAGAACACTGCAAAACCACTACCCACCAAATGTAATTTGTCGGCTTCAGGATGTTGTTTGACATAACTGGAAGCTGCGTGTCGGCGGCTTTCTGACCAGAGAGTCCACACCTTACTTACTCAAGTACATTGCCATTTTCAAGCCACGGCGACACCTAACAGGTGGTTAGCACGCAGTTTTTGCCAATCGAGATCCTTGTACGAACCATGTGCATATGCTTCCCTTGGTCAGTTACGATCCCATAAAAAGTAAGGATGTGCTTGTTCCTGAGCTTCGACCACACTTGGATTTCGCGGACAAAGCGCTAGTTGCAATACTTCGAGTATAGTAAACCATCCTAGTGTAGGACGACTGACCTTTTGAGCACCTTTGTCACCGGCTCTCACATTCCTCAGTCCCTTGAGGGCAACCTATATGCTCTCCGTGATCAGCAAGGACCTTTTGGCTAACTGGAAATGTACCTTTTCTTCATCCAACCAACGACCTAGCCATATGTCACTATATGTTCCTCCAGCTATCGGAATGTCGTCAAGCTTTCTGACTTCGCCATTTAAAATCTTGACAGTAGGGGGTACAGCTGCCATGCGATGCAAGCTGATCAAACCCCGTTGAACCTCCAAATATTGTTGACTGGAAATTTTGCTTGGGGCGGTCGGACTAGAAGTCATCGAAGTGGGCGAGGCAGATCGCACTTCAGTAACCATCATCTCTCCGGAAGAAGACCGGAATTGGCGCATCTCTCTCAGTCTCTGGAGCGACCCGTCATCAGAACACGGCTAGATAAAGACGGGAGGGGTACCTCTTGGCCTTCCTGCATTATCTCTTCAGCGATCGGCTCTCCAGCTTGATGCAGTGCAACAACTCTTCTCAACTCTTCTTGATTGGCTAGGAGTTGGAGAAGTAGATCCCTGGTTTCGGCGCGACCCTCCATCTCCGTTTCCCGCGCACTTATCTGCCCACGTTGGAGCATTATTGTTGACCTAGATTAGGGTCTGAGTATGCTGAACCAGGGTGCCGTGTAAACATACTTCAGCTTTGACGTGGTTAGATAAAAGCTCAGTGGGTATGACGACAACCTACTTGAAAAGCTTGAATAGCGTTGTCCAAATCTTGGTGGCATTGATCAATTCCCTGCTCAATTTCTGTCCTGCGCACTTTGGGGTAGGGGCTATCAAGATTGGGAGCGAATCGGGAGATCAATTTCTTACACCACCGGGTCAAAATGCTATAGCTCGACCATCTTCGGGTACGCTTCAGCGTCTTCTCTAGCACTCTGTGGTACGATTTACTCAAACCGTCAGCTCGAATTGAAGTCCCATCGACGAGACTTACCCGATAACTTCGTCCATACGCTCTTGTAGCACGGTTCCTTCTAAGCCTTGTGACTCATCATTTAACGAGTTGACCAGTACCGTACTCTTTTCACCGAGGGATTTAGCACGCCTCTGGAGAGATGAAGGTGGTGTCACAGTTGAGCGTGAAGACGAAGGTCGGGATCTGCCAACCTTGTACTTGGCAACGTCCTCGCAGGATCTTACTATCTCTGAGGCAAGCCCCGCCGCAACTGGAACGCCAGCTGCCTGGCCAGCGATTTCCAGGATGCCTACGGCCGCACTGATGGTTTGCAGCATCCTGGGGGTTGAGAGTCTGAACCTGTGCTGCTCGTGGGGGGGGTAAGCTATTATAGCTTCAAGCTGTATATGTCCGGCACGATAGGCGCTTAGGGCGCTTGACATGTCCATTCGCACACGTGGGGGTGGCAAAGGGAATAAGACTCGTGGCAACGAAGGAGATGACATTGATGCATCGATAGGTATATGGATGAGAAGACAACACGGCCTCGCTGTATCGACCAGACCTTCGAGCTTCAGCTTCAGGCTTCGCTTGGGGTCCGCTACTGCCTGTGCTCCGAGCACGTGAGTGACGGCCTGAGCGGGGTGAACGTTGACGTTGAACTGTTTGAACTCTGTACGTTTCAGCTATGTCAGCAAGAACCAGGAGCAGTGCCAGGATACAAGCCCTTCAGAACACGACAGAACGGCCCCCTGGACAATGCCGGTGTTGAGTTTCAACACGGGGACGACACCATAGTGCAGTCGCACTTTAACTTGGAGGAGAAGGAGCACGAGATTTGGGACGAGGTCCGGGATGAGCATTACGAAGGTCGAGTTGCCTAGCTGTCTTATCGCTGTTCCTTTCAACTGATTCGGGTCGTGATTAGTTATCGAACAATTACCCTTGACTATTCATCGACAGCTCGCTCTCCTGCGCCAGCTAGATGGCCAATCCTATGGTATCTGCCTGACTGCTCCAAGGCACTTCAGAATCACTGACAGCAGTTTTTCTTCTAGAATATTCAAACAAATTACTCCCGGCCGTTCGTCGGTATGTGAACCTACGCAAAGGCTTGACTAAAAATACAGCACGGCCAACGTTGTCAGATGATACTATGTCGAACCTTCTCCCTCCAGAAGGTTCATCGAATGAGAGTAAATTATTACAGTACGATCTATCGTTCTTGCGCTCAAAGTACATACAGAAGTCACATCAGCAGAACCAACTTCGACTCGTGCTTTGTCCGTTTCCTCCGCAACTGGAACTCAGGGAAAGACAAAATTACCCACAACCTCGCGTGAAATGCTGTCACATATTGCTTGGTTGAGCGAGGAGTATCTACGAACATCACACGAGAAAGTCAACCTTGCTCAAACCACGCATGATTCGGTACGCCTGCCGCCCTATCCAGCTCGCTCACGCCTGTGAGGGATATGTTATCTTTGGTTACCAGGTAGATCGACACATTCGTTTGCTGGACCAATTCATTAGGGAACAAGAGGCTTCGCTGGGTCCAGATCCAAATGCACCGGTTATGCTAAGCATGTCCGAACTGGTCGTCCCGAAATGGAGCCGCTCAACACGGATGAGCATGAGCCCGATGCTCGATGACGAAGAGGAAGAGGTGGTTGCTCCAAACCCACCAAACATAGCAAATTCTGAAGTATTCTTACTATCGAACAAGCGGCGACCTTCAGGCAGTCGTCGGCGAAAGGAGAAGGAAAGGGAAAAGGAAGACCACGATGCACTGGCTGCTTTAAGGATCACGCTACCTGCCCAACCCCAAGAGCTGTACGCCTCTGAGCTCCCTGCGGACCCCAATGAACCAACATGGTGTTACTGCAACCGCGTATCATTTGGAGGAGTGAGTGATTTTGTACAGCCCATCATTGGTAGTTAATATACATATCTACACCAGATGATTGGCTGTGATGATTTAGAATGTAAATACGAATGGGTGAGTGCTTTTCGCCAACTCCTATACAAACACATTTTGATCCGTGTGCACCAGTTTCATCTAGAGTGTGCAGGGCTCAAGGAGGTGCCCGAAGACGATGAATGGTATTGCCGAGAATGCACACTGCGAAGGGAAGTTAAGAATCGATGGAAGTAATTCCTGGTAGATGTTCAACCCGATGTGACTCGCATGTTGAGTTTGTTAGCCAGGGTTTCCATGTAAACATCTTGACACAAATCGAGTGATTATTTGTCTGGATGAAGAGGCACAGCGTACCTGTTTCATGCCGCAGTCTCCAGTATTCGGCCACCAATTCGTTCACCTCCGCCTCACTCTTTCTGAGATGGTCTGTCATCTATCAAAAAGGAGTTAGGCATGTGACTAGCAGCAGGTCTGAAATTGACCTTCGATTCGATGTTGTTTGCCTCAGCGCGTAGCTCTTCGACCTGTTTGTCATTGTCGCGCCTTTCCAAAACCATTTGATTGTATTCCCGCTGCAACCGCTCTATCGTCTTCTGGCTTCCTTGCTTCTTATCCTCCGCATGTCTATGAGCTCTTTCCAATTTCTCGTGCGCGTTTGTGAGCTGTTTTTCGACTCGCTATTGCAACAAATGTCAGACATACTGAATTCAGCGTCCAGATATCAAGCTTCATACCTCACGTTTCAGATACAGCTCGTTTTTCTCAATAGTTTTACCTTCAAGTTGGTCTCTGACATCACCCAGTTCCTTCGAGGTAGCTTGCAGAGACCGCACTTCCTTCTCAATTGTTTGCAATTGCTCGACACAGCTTCGGACATCCTGAGCAGCGGATAAGCGGCCATGAGCATTTGATGCATTTATGAGATACCTTTTCAATAGCAAGGAGTGTGTTAATTTTGGCTTGCAGCTCCCTTGCCTTGACTTCATGTGTGGCAATCATTCTCTTGTCCTCTACTGCGCTTATGCCCATCTGGGAAATTTTTCTCTTAATGCGCTCGGGTGACTGAACGATTCGCGCTTGTGTCCGTTGTACTATTTCGTTGGCGTTCGCTATTTCTTCGATCATGTTTTCCTAGATCATAAGCCCTATTAATAGATGTAACTGTTGGGCGGAATGGACGCACTCTCTGACGGACAAGCGTGTCCTTTTCAGCCTTCAACTTCTCAAGCTCGCTGACGGCTATAGCTTGAGAATTCTTGATCTCAAACATCTTTGTCCGTAAGACATCATTTTCCTGACCAAGGCGTGCACACTGTGGTTCATCCTCAGCTAACTTGGCCCTGCAAACATGATTTAGCGTTCAGGAGAGCCACACGGTCAAAAATACTTTACTTAAGGTTGTGAATTTCTCGTTCAACTTCCTCTAGTTGCTCAACAACCTGATCACGTTCAACTAAAATCTCTTCTGCGTGCTCACGGATATTCTTGACAAACTGATCGCAATGTTGTTCTGTGAACTTGATGAAGTTGATTAGAGCAGACAGTAAAATCAGAGTGCGTTGTCGTTCAGGCATGAACAAGTCTTTGGCATTAAAATCCTCAACTTGAGCAGCTTTAGCAAAGCGAGTCCTACGCTGGTATTAGTTATCTATCATACTCATGAGCGCGCACTCACAAGTGATATAGAATGAGGTTGTTCGTGAATGCAGAAGAGTGTAAATCCTGACAGTGACGATTGAGAAAGTCGAAACCAGCGATACAAAGAGGTAAGCGCAAACCTCGTTTTCAAGTCCGAGCGAAGCAGTGGAGGTATATACAGGACCCTGAAGTGCGTCGTAGGTGAGCCCCGTTACTTGTTGCAGACAGGCACAGTAGACGCCCTCGACAAAATCAGCAGTGGGGTGAACGAGCTGGTCATGGCTAACCGATAGGCCCCATCCACCAAGGGCTGTGATGATGTCCGGAATGTTCATGTGCGGAAATATTGCCTTGGGCATTGCGGTGGGTCAAGGTGAGATTTCTCGCTTTCGAGCCAAATTGAACTCATTAACGGCGCGGTCACGTGGTGGATAGGCGCGTCGGGCAAGGGGCGCGTTTGTTTAGTGAGGACATCCGCCATGTCCATCCCAAAGAACAACCTTGCCGAGCTACTCAAGCGCAAGGCTAGCAATGCTCTCAGCTCATCCTCACCTTACTTTTCATCTCCTCGCCCGGCCCCTGACAACAAGGTAGCTTCGACTCTCGCCCCTCCCACACGTTACTGATTGTCTTCAGAAGCCAAAATTCAAGCCGGCAATTTCTATCACTCCTACTAATACTGACTGTGAGTTGTTTTGGGACTTGAACACCGTGAATCAACTCAAGCATGGGAATGGCTTGTCAGTCAAGGCTACGAACAGCCTCCCAACCTTTTCGACCCGAGGCTTCAGGCCAACAGGGCAAGGACAACCTGCATCGACTCCACAGCCTTCAAACGGCTTAGAGCCCATCTATGTTTCGGATGTATCTGACCCCGCTACTCCAAACCCCCTCAAGCGGACGTCTTCTGATCCGGACGTGATATCTAATCCCTCCCCTCAAGCAACCAAACGGCCGAGGAAAAGGAAACAAGGCGTAGACAAGGAGAATACTTCGCCCGGTGGCTCGAAACATGTCCCAAAAGATCACCATTTGCCTTCCTTATCCCGTGCCGTTGGCAAAAGTGATACCTCGTCTATCACCAGTCCCATTGGAGAGGGTATATTTCCAAGCGTCCAATGGATGAATAGCCATTCAGATTTATTGGAGGTAAGCACATCCCAGATATCTGCAATTTTTTGTTTCCGACACTTTTCCTCTCAAGTTATCCCTGGAGAACTTAGAATGTTTTCGGAGTAAACATCATGAACTACTAAAATATATCATGGATCTTCTCCTGGATGGTATAGATTCACGAGAAGGGGTTGACACGAAACTGCTCCAGAAGTTCAGGTCAGGACTCTTTTATTTCGAGTTTGGGATGTGCTCACAGAAAGTACAGGAAGGATCTCAATGAGCGACTAGAAGCCATTAAGTGGGTGGAGGCTCGGAAGCAGGGAAGGCAAGACCGCGCGAGGCCACCATCTTTATTGTCCAGTATATCGAACATTCCGAACCAACCGTCAGAAACTGGTCGAACGAAGCCGTCCATACCACTTCTACCGACCATCACACAGGATGTCGCATCACTGGGCCCTGGTTCCAGGGAAGCCCAACCAATGGTTATTGACGTCGATTTGAATCCCAATACTAGCGCACCGAATCGTACTCAGATGGCTGAAAGCGATGACGAGTATTGGGATAGTGTCGAAGAGATACCCGAAGTAGTGGTCGACACAGTAGGTAGAGGTCCTGCCGGCCATTCGATCCAGCTTTTGGATCTCCAGAGTCCCTATCACGACGAGGTTTGGCATAAACTGAAGGATGTTTTCGGCTTGACTCGTTTCCGAGCAAACCAGCTCGAGGCTATCACTGCCACTATGGACGGGAGGGATGTCTTTGTTCTGATGCCCACGGGCGGAGGAAAGAGTTTGTGTTACCAACTTCCCGCGGTTTGTACCACTGGGAAAACAAGTGGTGTGACAATTGTCGTCTCCCCTTTGACCGCGTTGATGGAGGACCAGGTTAGCGCATTGGCTAGGAGAGGAATTAACGCCTTCTTCTGGAACGCCGAGTCTCTGCAACACGAAGTTCATTCGAAGCTATGGAGTGGTGATGAAAGGCCTTCCTTATTGTATATCACACCAGAGAAACTCAGAGCTAGTTCTGCATGCCGAAATCTCCTCAGTGGACTGTACCGTCAGAAGCAACTTGCTCGTTTTGCTATCGACGAAGCGCATTGCATTTCAACTTGGGGCCAGGACTTCCGAAGCGCGGTGAGTCTCCCTTCTCTCGTTCCCGAATCACGCTCTCAAAGTCTGTGATCAGTACCAAGGGTTAGGCCAGCTCCGAGAGGAATACCCTGATGTTCCTATCATCGCCTTGACAGCAACAGCGAACCAACGTACCTGCGAAGATATCGTTAACCAACTACGGTTCCGTAACCATGCTTCATTTACACAATCCTTTAATCGACCAAATCTGAAGTACACCATCAAGAGTAAAAAGAATGTGTTGAATGATATTGTGGACTTCATCAAGAAAGAGCATCTGAACCATTCTGGTGTCATTTATTGTTTATCGCGGAAGGCTTGCGAACAACTTGCAGAGCAGCTTCAACGGAATGGAATAGCAGCCGAATTCTTTCATGCTGGGCTCAGTAAAGAGGACAAGAACCGTCTTTTGAAACATTGGAAGGCTGACGAGTTCCGGATCATTGTTGCAACGGTAAGAACCCAAAGTACTATCCTTGCTGGTGCAGCTGACGGGTGCTCAAGATAGCCTTTGGAATGGGAATTGACAAAGCCGATGGTAAAACGTCCTTCCACTGCCCCATTTATCCATTTGACCTTGCGTAGTACGCTTTGTTATCCACCATCATATACCAAATTCCTTGTCCAAGTCAGTAGTCCCACTCAATATTTGGATTTCCGCAACGCTGATTATCCTGTAGTTATTACCAAGAGACGGGCAGGGCAGGTCGAGATGGCAAGCCTGCCGATTGTGTCTTATGTGCGTGACTTCGATGCGACACTCAGGACCGTTGATGGCACGATTTGCAACTGTGCAGATTACCGCTTTCAAGATTTCAAATCAATTTGCTGGATGATTGAAAGCGATAGAGATCGCGAGGAACCGCTCACCCCAGAGGCTATCCAGAGACAAAAGGATGCCGCTCGCGAGGTAGTCAAATACTGCGCCAACATATCCGAATGTCGACGAGTCCAAGTCCTTCGCTATTTCGGACAAGATTTCGACAAACGTGATTGCCGACGTGGTTGTGACAATTGCTTGAACGAGCAAGGACTAGTCACGGAGGACGTGACAGCGATCGCTCACAACGCGATCGGTATTGTGCAAGCAATCTCGGATGTGGGTGACAAAGTAACTCTACCACAGCTTGCGGGCATTCTACGAGGCTCGAACTCAGCCGAGAATCGGAAACGTGGGTCGGATCAAATTGAAGGGTTTGGGACTGCAAAAAATGTGCCAAAAGAGCTCGTGGAACTGGCGCTCGATCATCTTTTGGTGCTAGATGTCCTCGGTGTTACAATGCAAAAGCAAAAAACAGGGTTCTTCGTCGAATACGTGGAGGCATGCATATCATTCAAAATTCTGTAGAAAACTTGCTGATTGTGTCCTTAGGTGGGCTCTGCCGTACCTAGCTTCAAGGCAAAACAAGGGCCTATGCGCATTGAATGGAGACCGCCACCAACAAAAAGAAGTACGAAATCAACAAAGCAAATTTGTGACCGCCAACCGAAGGGGAAACAACGTGCAACCGACCTAAATAACGATCCAATTGAGTCTTTCCCAGATGACGATTTTTCGTTCGAGCAAGAGAGACCCACTAACGTCGCTGCGCAACCTCATCCGACCCCAACCAGTACGGAATGTTCCCTGGATTCCATTCAGGAACTCTACCAGAAGTTGGATAAGTTTCGCCATCAGGTAACGCTGCCTTTGCTATCGTTAACCACTCAAACTAACTGGACAAAGATTGTGGTTAGGGATAGTCTCGCTAGCAAGGAGGCTGTTGTGAGCGAGACATTTCTTCAATCACTGTGCTACTCTTGTCCACGAGGTAAACATGTGTTGCATTTTGACGACCTGGATGCTCACAAAAGGCATCAAGACTACGTAGAGTTTCGTAGGATCATAGATGAAGGAGGAGACGAACTTCCACAAGGTCTAGAAAAATATCAAGATGAGCTCCTGCAGGTGTGCATACAGCATCGACTAGGGTGCGCGACCACTCTCTCGTTCCTATAATCAACTGACAATGTTTAGAACGACCAGAAGATTACCGCCCTTGAGCAACAGTCAAATGCACTCCCGTTTTGAGTATCATGATACACATGAATTAGCAAGATAATGCCTCGACTCTACGATGGAACCAGGTCTGGTACTTATATCAAGGGGAAAGATGGAGTCGTACTATGTGTAATGTGCAATAAATATCCATTTCGTGGCATTTTGGGCCCGAATGTCGCTACGGTTCCCACCATTGAGCCAGACTATTTGCAAACATCGACATTTCAAAGCAGTTGAGTGCTGAGTAAAGAGGGCAGGGCCAGCCCTCCTACCAAGGATCAAGTGAGCCTTTTTTAATGAGATACACTTGGAAGTGGGATGCAACTACTACTGGCATCTTGAAATAGATCATTGCAAGGACGAGTGTGGCCGTAATTTGATGGACACATTGAAACCACAATTCAAGGGTCCAAGTAATCATCCTTGGCCCCTGAGACAAGCATTGTCATGCTGACAGTGCTGGTGCTGGCCTGTACAGTAGGGTAGCAAAAGTTTTGCAAAAACAACAAAGATGAATGATGCATTAATCATTAAAAATATTCACTACACTACCACAACTGCATCTAAAATTATGTTAATATTTTGTATGGTGGCCCTTGGCCTCATAGACTGCCTGAGCACAATTGGGCATGCTCTTGACCAGGTAATTAATATAATTTAAATCAGTCATTGTCCAATCCTCCTGAATTGCCTCCCAAAGTTTGTCAAGGTTTTTGGGGATTTCTGGTCAGTTGTTTATTCTGACTCTGATGTATTTCCATACATATTCAATGGATCAACATCTGGTGACTGAACTGGATGTCAAAGTTGATTGGGGAGATGGGAATTGCAGAATTGTTGGGTGACCTTTGCATGGTAAATTAGAGCTCCATCTTCCATCACTGCTACCTACCCCCTCTCCTCTAATAAATTCCCATAAAAATCCTACAATGGTCCACTAAGGACTAGGCTAACATAATTTGTATCAGTCCTTGTATCCTTGGGTATATAAACCAGTGGAATGAGTTTTCTGTGTACCATATACCCCCATGTTATAAGACTCTGTCTTCCAGACTTGAAAGTAGGGGTCAAACACCTTTCTTTGTACCTCTCACCAGGTCTCCTCCATACCCAAACCATCTTTGAACCCAATCCAATCTCCACAGAAGCCTCATCTGTCTGGATTACATGTCTCCAGTCCTCTTCTATCCACCTCCAATGTTCTCTTGCTCATACCATCCTGGCTTTGATATGGGAGGGCTTAAGAAATAATTTCTTTGCAGCAGTGTATCTACTAAGACCCAATTGATACCTAATATACACCAGATAGTGTGGGGATAAGCAGGGGAGTCAAAGGAAGTGTTTCTTGAGTGGGTGATCTTGTAGGGAGTTTGGGGTCTATTTTTCTCCAGCACAATTTTGATGTGTTACATTGCCTTGTTATTCAATAAGGAGGGTCTCCCAGACCTGGGAGCATCCTCATAATGATCCTGCTCCTTATGCCTATGGATAACCCACTAAATGGTGGAAATGTTGACTCTGAAGAAATTAGTAATTTCACAAGCAGGAATACACCCCTGATGCTTTGTACAGTGGGTCAAAAAACTGTCCCAATACTTTCACCATTTGGAAAGATCAGCTAATAGTGGACCAAGGTGATTATGTAAATATTTGGGAAAATAGCCAATGATAATATAGCATATTGGGATCCTGAATCCATTTAAACCATGTGATTCATCTGAGAAGTAATGGATCAATTAATCATTTAAAATATTAACTCATTGGGACAGTTTTTTGACCCTCTGTCATTTTCCTAAAATCTGGTGTTGGACAAGCCAAATCAATACCAAATCAAGTGTGAGGATAACAAAATTGTTATGTGACCTCTTCTATATCACATGATCATATTGAAATCACTTCAACCATCTTTTTGTCTTACCATTACATCATAAAAACTATATCTTTTACCCAGTGCTCTCAAGTCATTTTTCTTCTTCAGAATGGCTATTCCCTGCAACAAACTCAGTCCAAACTGGTCTAGGCAAGAGTCCTATTGAGCACATCATGAAAGAAGTTGATCAAGATGAGGAAAACAATAAAGGAGGACAATCCTCCATGCTATCTTCTCAGAATAATAATCAATAATTGACTAAATCACCCCTGGGAAGCTGAACAATGCTGTTCAAGCTACCCAATTCATCAAGCCTATCTTTCCTACTCCTGTCACACTTCAAACAATCTGAAATATGCTCAAGAAGAACAATTCTGGTTTGTTGTTAAGACTAAATGGTCTCTTCCTAAGAAGCAATGCTGAATTGCTTCACTTCAAATTGCCTACAAGCACAAGGATTGGACAGTAAAAGTTGGAAAATGATATTATGCACAGATGAAACAAAAATCAACAAGCTTGGGTCATATAAAAAGATGTATAAGGGGAGAAAGGACTCTCAGACAAGACTATTATACCTACTGTTAAGCATGAAGGTGATAGTAATATTATGGTATGGCTGGCTATGAGATGGAAAGGAGTAGGAATCCTAGTGGAGGTTGAGGGGATTATAAATATAGAGCAGTACTCTGAGATTTTGGAGCATGGGATGGTGAACAGCTTTGAAACTTTGGAGATAGAGGAGGAAGAGTAGGTATTCCAGTAGGACAATGACCCAAAATACAAGTCTAAAAGGGCAATAGAGTGGTTTGAAGATAACAATATGCAAATTCTACTATAGCCTGCACAATCCCCTGACCCCAATTCCATTGAACACCTCTGGATATCCCCAAAGGACTGGTTGAAGGGATATGAGAAACCACCTGAGGGAATACATGAATTATGGGACAGGTTGGTGGTAAAGTGGAATGGGATTGCTGCAGAAAGGTGTCAAAAACTTACAGAAAGCATCCCCAGAAGGCTCAAGGCAGTTATCAAGGCAAAAGGAGACTACACAATGTATTAATTAGGAAAATAACAGAGGGTCAAAAAACTGTCCCACTGAGTTAATATTTTAAATGATTAATTGATCCATAACCTCTTGGACAAATCACATGGTCTAAACGGATTCAGGATCCCAATATGCTATATTATCATTGTCTATTTTCCCAAGTATTTATGTAATCACCTTGGTCCACTATTAGCTGATCTTTCCAAATGGTGAAAATATTGGGACAGTTTTTTGACCCACTAGTACAGTAACAAAAGTTTTGTGAAAACAACAAAGACAAACAATGCATTAATTGTTAAAAATATTCACTACACTACCACAACTGCATCTAAAAATATGTTAATATTTTGTATGGTGGCCCTTGGCCTCATAGACTGCCTGAGCACAATCAGGCATGCTCTTAACCAGGTTGTTAATATAATTTATATCAATCATCCTCCACTCCTCCTGAATTGCCTCCCAAAGTTTGTCAAGGTTTTGGGGGATTTCCGCTCAGTCATTTATTCTGAGTTTGAGGTATCTTCATACATGTTCGATGGGATTGAGGTCTAGTGACTGAGCTGGGTGTGGAAGTTCATTGATGAGATGGGAATTGTGGAATTGTCAGGTGATCTTTGCCTGGTGGACTAGAGCTCCATCTTTCACTGCTACCTGCCCCCTCTCCTCTGATAAATTCCCATAAAAATCCCATAATGGTCCACTAAGGATGAGGCTAATATAATCTGCAGCTGTCCTTGCATCCTTGGGTATACAAACCAGTGGACCAAGTTTTCCATGTGCCATGCACCCCATATCATAAGACTCTGTCTTCCAGACTTGAAAGGAAGTAGGGGTTAAACACCTTTCTGTGTACCTCTCACCAGGTCTCCTCCATACCCAAACCACCTTTGAACTCTTTCCAATCTCCACAGAAGTCTCATCTGTCCAAATCACATATCTCCAGTCCTCCTCCATCCACCTCTGATATTCTCTTGCCCATACCATCCTGCCTTTGACATGGGAGGCTTAAGAAATGGTTTCTTGCAGAAATGTGTTGGCTAAGACCCAATTGATACCTAATGGCATGCCAGATAGTGTGGGGATGAGCAGGGGAGTTGAGAAAAAGTGTTTATTGTATGGGTAATCTTGCAGAGAGTTAGGCATCTATTTCTCTTCAGCACAATTTGAATGTGTTGCATTGCCCTGTCATCCAATAAGGAAGGTCTCCCAGACCTGGGAGCATCCTCATGATGACCCTGCTCTTTGTGCCTATGGATAACCCAATAGACAGTGGAAATGTGGACTCCAAAGAAATTAGCAATTTCACAAGCAGGAATACCCTTCTGATGCCTTGCACATATCAGGGAGTGTAGTTCAGGGACAGTATTCTTTTGTCCAGCTATTTTTGGCATGTAGGGTGGAGTTGTTGATCAGTGGGAATATTTTTCATTTATTGTTAAATGAGGTCATGTGACAGATTTTCACAAAACTTTTGCTACTCTACTGTATATATCAGGAAGCATAGTTCAGAGACAGTATTCTTCTTTCCAGCTATTTTTGGCATGTAAGATATAGTTGTTGATTAATGGGAATTTTTTTCATTTGTTCTTAAATGAGGTCATGTGATCTCATTTAACAATGAACAACCATACCCTACATGCCAAAAATAGCTGGAAAGAAGAATACTGTCCCTGAACTATGCTCTCTGATATGTGTAAAGCATCAGGGGGGTATTCCTGCTTGTAAAATCACTGATTTCTTTGGAGTCAACATTTCTACTATCCATTGGGTTATTGATAGGCACAAGGAGCAGGGTCATCATGAGGATGCTCCCAGGTCTGGGAGACCCTCCTTATTGAATGACAGGGTAATGTGACACATCAAAATTGTGCTGGAGGGAATAGATGCCAAACTCTTTACAAGATCACCCACTCAATAAACACTTCTCTTTGTAAGAAACACTACTAAGCTACATGGCATGAGTATCTACAGGATGCATGTAAGATAGATATAGAAGCTTACATCAGCACTCATTTACAACAAGAACTGAGGAAAGCAGTCTCAAGGAAAGGTCTAGGTTAAATATAAATCAACATAGTTAAATGATCATTGTCAGAGAAGGAAAAGAGTACTTGCTGCATGCCTATGTGGCATGCATCAGGGTCCAAACTTGTAGTCTTGACTCTCACAATGCATCCTATAGTCTTAGGGATGTGTTTGCATACTCCAACACTAGCCCTCAAACTGTACTGAGACTAAGAGCATATGCAAAGTGCTTGATCTTGGGGGAGGGAAGTGCTTTTGTGAATATGTCAGCAACCATGTCATCTGTGGGGCAATATATGAGCCAAAGTTTGTCATTTTCAATGGTCTAGCACATAGAATAATATTGAATGTCAATGTGCTTGGTGTGGGCATGAAATTAGTGGTCTTGGGCAAGTGTGATTGCAGACCAGCTGTTGGAGAAGAGAGTAGTAGGTGAGGTGATAGGGAAAAAACTTCTGAAATAAAAGAATGAAGCCAGAGGGCTTCTTTTGCATTAGTACTGTCAATGAGAATACCCCATTATGAATCAAAGGAATTGGTGCCATCCTCTTATCAGATCCAATATGAAGACAAAACAGAAGTTGCAGTAACATACCTGATACCTGTCTATTATTGTCCTGGACTTACAATGAGACTGCTTTCTATGGGAATCCTTCTCTATGAAGGTTGGAAAGTAGAAGAAACTGTAGATCAAATATGTTTTCATGACTTGCAAGGTAAAGTGGTGCTTCAGGCACAACCCCAATTGTTGCAGTCTACTGTTAGAGCTGGTGTGGGTTGGGACTGAAGTGGAGGGTCAGGGTGGTATCCTTAATACAAGGTAACTGGGGGACAGGGCAAAGTCAGTATGTAGACTTTAGGACTGAGGTGGAGTACTTCGGGCAGGGGTTTGGACTTGCAGCCTCAGCTTATGTGCTGTGCCCTCTTACTGTCCAAGTCCATATTTTAGGAGGTCAGGGCCAAAGCAGAGCAAGGCAGAAGAGAGAGGAGGATATGGAACAGGGAACTGGTCCATTGCTTGATTTGAATTATCAGACTGAGGAGTACAGTAGCTGCCAAAACCTTTCCAATATTCTCCAGGTCTCAACTATTCCTTGAATAGCTCTAGATATACTAAAGCTAGAGACCTCATATTTTAAATATATATACCCCTATATCCTATCTACTAATTGATCTAACAATAATTACATAATATTCCATATTTGGAAGTCAATGAATTAAACAATATTTATAGTGCATTGGAAAGGTTTTGGAACTCAGTAAACAAAATATACAATTATGGGTATTTAGTACATGGTATAGCCCCCCCTAGCCTCCAAAATAGCCTGAACCCTTCCAGGCATACTTTCAATCAAATTCTGACACACTGAAGGTGGAATCTTATTCCACTCCACCTCTGTCCTCTCCCACAACTCCAATATTCCTCCAGGAGGAGTATCATACTCCTCCAGCCTCCTTTTGATATAAGTCCATAGGTATTCAATAGGATTGAGGTCAGGAGACTGTGGGGGCCATACCATAACCTCCATTTTAGCCCTTTTAAACCACTTTGTAGCTGTTTGGCTCTTGTGCTTGGGATCATTGTCTTGTTGGAAGACAATATCTCCCACCTTCTTCTTGTACCACATAAGGCTTTCCTGCAGTTCATCATTCAAAATGCTGGTCTAAAGGGTTAGCATCCATCTTCCCCTCAATTCTGCATAGGATTCCCCCTCCTTCCCATAACATGCAGCCCCAGACCATGATAGAACCTCCTCCAAACTTCCTAGTTCCATCTACCAGCCTACTTTTCAGCTTCTCTGACCCTCTTTTCTTTTTTTTTCCTTCGGTCAGGGCAAAAACTGATTACCAGCTAACCTCTAGGACTAGGTCCCAAGAGTGTGAGGTTCTCCCTGTCGGGCATACTCACTAAAAACCCTTGGTGTTACATGGTTTCCCATTACACCCTCCTGTGATTTTGCACTCGCTTTAAGCCTAGTACTAGTCAATCATATTGACTTGCGTCTTTATGATCCCTTTCACTTGGGGCAGGCCCAATCTCTGACCCTCTTTCCAAACCCAATACCTTCCATCTGATCCCAAACAATTGATTTTGGTTTCATCTGACCAAACTACCCTCTTCTAGTCTTCCAAAGTCCAGTTGACATGTGCCTCAGCCCACTCCATCCTCTTCTACTGGTGAGCCAAGCTGAGAAAAGGTCATTTCACTTTGATTACAGCTTTTATTCCAGCTCTTTTGAGTGCCCTGTGAATAGTATTGGTAGAAAGAGATTGCTGGATCATGTGTTGGAGTGATTTGGTAACCTGAACAGCATTATTGGCCTTTTGGGAGGTGATGAGTTTGATAGCATAGCAGGTATCACAGGAGGAAAGCTTGGATGGATGGCCACCAACAGACTTGGAGAGTGTTGATCAATGTTTGGAGCAAAGTCTGGATATAGTACTAAGGCCTAGGCCCATAGTAGAAGATATTTGGGCAGCAGAAATTCCCTTGTCCAAGAGAGAGAGAGTGTGATTGATCTGAGTAGTCGAAAGTGACCTCATGGTAGGGTATGATAGGTTAGGGGGTTGGGTTAGGTATAGGAAGTAAGCACCTATATATATATACATTACCCTATAGGGTCACATGATTTTATTTGCATGTATTTGATTACATTAAATAAAATCATGTGATTATATATTAAGAGTTCCAAAATCTTTCCAATGCACTATAAATATTGTTTAATTCATTGACTTCCAAATATGGAATATTATGTAATTATTGTTAGATCAATTAGTAGATAGGATATAGGGGTATATATATTTAAAATATGAGGTCTCTAGCTTTAGTATATCTAGAGCTATTCAAGGAATAGTTGAGATCTGGAGAACATTGGAAAGGTTTTGGCAGCTACTGTACAAGCCAAGTACCTATGGTATATATACTACTGGCCTTATGAATCATGACTTGTACTGACTACATGCAGAGCAAAGCAGAGACTGATATGGTTACAAGCAGATTACGAATGGGTTATGAATGGAATGGAGACTGGTACAAGTGTGGAGACTGATAACATATTTTGACTATGGATGGAGAATGGAGAACTGGGAAGTAGAAACACTGAGGGTCAGGTGACCATGGCACATGTGGAGGTGGTCACATGATTGGGGTGATGGGTTGCAGTCGGAGCAAGTTGGGGCCAAGTTGGAGGGCAGTGGGTTGCTGTGTGGAGCACACATTGAAATGCAGATTACTTTACAGGATTGGAAACAAAGTTTGTTAACAAGTTTGCTAATTCCGACTTTATGAGTTCATGGGGGAGAGGTTGTCACAAATCTCCAGAAATATATTCAATTCTAATGTTTTAGGGTTTTGGTAAATTATTCTCTTAGTCTCCAATTAGACAGACAGTTGTCCTATCTGAATGCAATGGGAACTTCAATGGTTGTTACTATATAATGTGTTAACTAATATCTTCATGATTCGTTAAGTCAGGGCAAAATGCAAGCTTTCACAATCAGTGAGCCTCTGTAGACCTAGCAGACAGCAGTGTTCTAACAAGCCCTAGTGTACTATGTCCTTCTCTCTTGACAATGCTATAACTTTACACCACCCAGCAAGACAGGCTTTTTACAAGCTCCTACAGTAAGTGTCTTTAAGCTAGTAGGCCTAGTGGACAGCGTTATCTAATGGGCCCTAGCGCACTACAGCTTCTGAACAAGGCAATAAAACTTTATACTACTCAGTGAGACAGGCTTCTTGCAAGCTCCTGCAGTAAGTATCTTTAAACTAGATAGACCTAGTGGACAGCATTTTCAATGGGTCCTAGTGTACTATGTTCACTTCTCAATTAAACAGCTCTACAATTCAATGGTATACTTCTGAGGCAAGGTCTCTAAGAGGAACCCAAAGAAATGGAAGTTAGTGAACTTTCTACTTAAGAACAGAAGAGTCATAGCAACTTGTATTCAGTTCTCAAGTCAAGCAGAAGGGTCTGTCAATATCTCAATTGTTTCAAAGGGTCTAGTTTTAAAGAGTATAACTCTTTAAGTCTCTGGTGGTCTATGACCAAAGAAAATTGCATAAAATTGCTTTATATTCCTATCCTAATCAACCATACAATTAGGGGGGGGAAATAGGCAAGCGGATTCTTGCCTCCCATGTAACTTTACAGACTGACTTTTATAACAAAAATACAATTAACTTATGGGTATACCATGAAAACAAGCCTTCAGCATTCATCATTTTATTGTCTCCTCATCATTTAGGAGCATCATTCTATGAGTTCTGATATCAGCAACATCAATTTGCTCTCAGGGACTTGCTCCCTAGGGTGCCTGGCTATTTATATCACAGCCAGCCAGGTTAGCAAGTTTCTATGCTAACATTTATTGATAGGTTTTATTTTATTCTTGGACTCTCCACACCTGAGTTTTCAACCCTAATGTTCTAAAGTCCACTTCCATAGTCTTCAGGCAGTAGACTAATACTAGAATTAATTAGCTTATTCTATTCTTATCAATCTTCATTTTCTAGTTCATCATTTCTGATCTCTTTTGTTTCTATGAGGGGGCATCCTTTCCTGAGTACCCTCTGGGATACCCCCATTTGATCCCTTAGGTTTCAATATCATCAGAACTGTTCCAAGGGGACATTCTTGTCAGGGCATTAGCTAATCCCTACATTCTTTCGTCAAGATTCACTCCTGGACCTGTTATTATGACTAGGTACCATCTGGATGACATAGGTGTTGCAACTTGTCTGCTTTCTAGGGTAGAGGCGAAGAAATAGGGTCTTTTGTGCAGTCATGAGTATCTTAACTAATATCTTAGTTAACACAGTATCAGGATACAATGCTCGGGTACATTCATACCAGAGTCATTCTTCCATAGCCTTATCACTAATAAGTTAGTTAACATCACTTTTACTTGTCTGGGTGTTCTGGTTCTGTTTCTGAGATATCTGCCTTCACATATTTTAGATAGTATTCTAAATCTCTCGCACCCAGTGTCTGATCATGGCCATATACTGATATTATTCAGTAACAGAGAGTTAGTTACTTTATTAGCTAGTGATTTCACAAATGAAATGATTTTGCAGTGCAACAATGTGGAGTCAAGAAGCCAAAGTTTAATGATTAGGCTCTGAGTTGGCATGGATATGACATCTACCATATTTTGGGTAGAAGAAAAGTGTGTTGCATGTGAAAGCCTTTCCTTCCTAAAAGTACCTAATGCAGAGACCTAGCATCATTGTCCTGGTCATGCCTCAGAAGAGGTGTTCAGATATCCAGTGGGTCAAAAAACTGTCCTAATGTTTCCATTATTTAGAAAGATTAGCTAATAGTGGACCAGGGTGATTGTGTAGATATTTGGAAAAATAGAAAATGATAATATAGCATATTGAGATCCTGTATCCATTTAAATCATGTGGTTTGTCCAAGAAGTAATGGATTAATTAATTATTTAAGATATTAACTCATTGGGACAATTTTTTGACTCTCTGTCATTTTCCTAAAATCTGGTTTTAAATAGGCCAAATCAATACTAAATCAAGTGTGGAGATAACAAAAATTGTCATGTGATATAGAAGAGGTCACACGATCATATTGAAATCACTTCAACCATCTTTTCTTCTTACCATTATATTATGAAAGCTGTGTCTTTTGTCCAGTGTTCTCAAGTCATTTTTCTTCTTCAGAATGGCTATCTGTTTGGGGAATGAATAGGCCCAAAACCCAAATGATATTTGAGTGGGGATTGCAATCCCCACTAGCATTACATATTTATACATAGTGGTCTGTGCACAGACCAGGTCACTGTAACCATGACTACAGTGATCAGATGATACCACATGGCTAACAATAAACAGTGTACAAGAATAGAACATGCACATACATGCAGTGATAAAGGAGATGGGAGTGTTGAGAAAGGTCCAAGGTACCCTAGGCTGTAACCCCTCAGGATGCCTAAACTAGACAATGCTCAGGGAACCCCAAGGCAGCCAGAAGGCTGAGGTCAATGGATGATTGCTTGAGATAGAGTAACCTACCATCAGAAGTAGTCCCCTGACAATTTCCTGGAATAAACTCATTCCAAATTGGTCTAGGCAAGAGTACTATTGAGCACATCATGAAAAAAGTTGATCAAGGTAAGGAAAATTACAAAAGAGGACAACCCTCCATGCTTTCTTCTCAGGATAAACAATCAATAATTTACTAAATCACTACTAGGAAGCTGGACAATGCTGTTCAAGCTACCCAATTCATCAACCCTATCCTTCCTACTCCTGTCACACTTCAAACAATCTGAAAATGCTTAGGAAGAACAATTTCTGGTCTGTTATTAAGACCAAATGATCTTTTCTTAAGAAGCAATACTGAATCACCCACTCCAAATTGCCCACAAGCACAAGAATTGGATAGTGGAAGATTGGAAGAGGGTATTATGGACAGATGAAACAAAAATCAACAAGTTTGGTTATATGGGAAGATGTATACTTGGAAGGAAAGGGGGGAGGACTCTCAGGCAAGACTATTATTCCTACTGTTAAGCATGAAGGTGGTTACAACATTATGGTATGGCAGGCTATAAGATGGAAAGGAGTAGGAATGCTAGTGGAGGTTGAGGGGATTATAGATGTAGAGCAATACTGTGAGATTTTGAAGTATGGGATGGTGGACAGCTTTGAAACTTTGGAGATGAGGAGGAGGAGTGGATATTCCAGTAAGACAATAATCCAAAATACAAGTCTAAAAGGGCAGCAGAGTGGTTTGAAGATAACAATATACAAGTTCTACTATGGCCCTGCACAATCTCCTAACCCCAATTCCATTAAACAATCCTGGATATACCTGAAGGACTAGTTGAAGGGATATGAGAAACTACCTGAGGGAGTACATGAATTATGGGACAGGTTGGTGGTCAAGTAGGATAGGATTGCTGCAAAAAGGTGTCAAAAGTATATAGGAAGCATACTCAGAAGGCTCAAGGCAGTTATCAAGGCAAAAGGAGGCTATACAA
This sequence comes from Lepiota brunneoincarnata, assembly GCA_023014365.1. Classification (NCBI taxonomy): domain Eukaryota; kingdom Fungi; phylum Basidiomycota; class Agaricomycetes; order Agaricales; family Agaricaceae; genus Lepiota; species Lepiota brunneoincarnata. The sequence continues at coordinate 2,117,291 of JAEBUN010000005.1, forward strand.
AGTATTAATTAGGAAAATGACAGAGGGTCAAAAAACTGTCCCAATGAGTTAATATTTTAAATGATTAATTAATCCATTACTTCTCGGACAAATCACATGATTTAAACGGATTCAGGATCTCAATATGCTATATTATCATTATCTATTTTTCCAAATATTTACATAATCACCTTGGCCCACTATTGGCTGATCTTTCCAAATAGTGATAACATTGGGACAGTTTTTTGACTTACTGTATGTGTTTTTATCCCATTCTTGGATTCCCCACACCTGGGTTCTCAACCTCTATGTTCTAAAGGTTCATTTCTGTAGTCTTAGGCAGTAAATTAGTGCAAGAACTAATTAACTTGTTCCATTCTTATAGATCTTTATTTTCTAATTTATTATTTCTGATATCTTTTCCTTTGTCCAGGAGTATTTGACCCTGAGTACCCTATTGGATATCCCCATCCTATCCATTATGTCTCAAAACCAGCAGAACAGTTCTGAAGGAACATTCTCACTAGGACATTAACTAATCTATAATTTCTCTGTCAAGATTCATTCTGGAACCTGTCACTATGGCTAGGTATTATCTGAATGACATAAGCATGATAGCTTGTTTGTTTTCTAGAGCAGGAACAGAGAAAGGGATCTTTTTGTACAGTCATTAGTACCTTAACTAATATCTTAGTTAACAAAGTATCAGATACAATGCCTGGATATATTCATACCAGAGTTGCTCTTCCATAGCCTTATCACTAATAAGTTAGCTAACATCATTTTTACTTGTCTGGGTATTCTTAATTCAGTTTCCAAGATATCTGCCTCCACATACTCTAGATAGTATTCTAATCTCTCATACCCAGTATCTGATAATGGCCATATACTGATATTATTCAGTACAGTACACTTTCTCATAATGCATAGGATTTCTGCTTTCCCCATATATGTGTAGGGGCATATTGCATAATGCATAATGCATAGACATCTTGGAGCATTATGCACTATCATGTTTGGATTTATGCCCTAATTTGGCATCCAGGGACACAAATTAATATGAAAATTTCCTCCTGAATGGTTCAGGCAGTAGGTGAGGTACTTCCAAGGTGTCCTCTTTCCACTTCAAACAACACATGAAGCACCAGGAGCCCACTTGGAAGCCTCATCCCCTTCCTGGACCATACAAACCATGGACTAAAGTCACCAAACCAAATAAAGATGCCCCAAAGACATCTGCCCATCCTACAAAGCAACAACACCTGCACCAGTACAGAACCCACCTGACAAAGGAGATGTTGCAGAATTTGAAGCAGACAACACTAGACATGTTTCTAACAGGGTAGATCACATCTGTCACATCTGTTACATACCATGTGACATTACTCATCTATATGGTAGTACATAATTGTCATAATGCATAAAGTTCTTCCCCTCCCCAACCTTATGCATTATGAGAAAGTGTACTGTAACAGAGAGTTAGTTACTTTATTAATTAGTGATTTCATGAATGAAATGATTTTGTGGTCCAACACTGTTGCACTACTGAAAATCCTCTTCTGATCCCAACTCTGCTTCTTCCACCCTTGGTATTCCAGCTGTTGCAGCTAGGGTATCTATCTCCAAATTCCACCTGTGCATCAGCTCATCCAATTCCTCTAGGTCCATGTACTGGATGTTATAATGGAGTGGACACTCAGCCTTCATGTGTCCCAGTTTTTTACAGTGGTAGCAGACTGGGGGAAGTTCCAATTTCTGCTTGGAGGTGAGAGTGAGTGGGAAGTGAGCATTGGAGCAGAATGCCTTGTTCACCATCCAGGCTTAGTCTACCCATCACACTGCCAAGTACCAGGCCTCTGGGTCTGAGTCAGAGGGGCAGCCTGCTGGGAGAGTAGTGATGGCAGTCTGGATGGAAGGGTGCAGACCTCAGCAGAATTTGACCACTATGACCTGAGGGTCTTAGTACCCAGACTCAGAGATGAGGACCTTGAAGGTGTCTAGGTAGTCCTTAACCATGTGTTCCTATTAGTGGTACAATGTAGACTCCAATGTATTTAGTGCATTGGCTTCAGCATTGACAGGGAAAAACTAACCCTTGAATTGTTCAGTGAAGTCTTACCAGTCCATAAATGGAAATCCACCAATGTTAGCTTCCAAATGGAATAGCTCATCAGCTCACTGTACTGCACATCCCAACTTCATGTACATAAGAGATGGTCTACAGTATTTTCTGTTCTGATGAACAGAATTAATCTGCTGAGAGCCTGATGTAGAGCTGGCATGCATTTAGAAATGCATGACCCTTGGCACATTCTCAGTCAAATTTGGGTGGGGTTGCCATCTTAGCCTTGGTGGAGGTGCATGGTGGAGGTGATGGTAGGTAAGGGTGGAGAGTGGGAGGAGGGGGATCATGGATGGCAGCTTGGGAATTCATACTCTCCTCTATTGAGGGGCATAGCTGAGATGGAGGGGGGGGGTGTTTGGGTGCTGACATCCTACTGAGTCCATGTGGTTTTGGAGTGTGTCACATATGCCATTCACCATGTCCATCATGTTCCATTTGGCTTCAGCTTGTCAGGCCTGTATAGGCTGCCATAGTCTGTGAGTAGTGAGCCTATGGCCTCCTCTGTTACCTGGGTTAGGGGTTCGCTCTTGAGTAGCATGGAGTTCATCACAGGATGTTACCAGTTTTTCCCCTTTTGCGTGCCTGCCCACCTATTTTTACTTATCACATGTCACTGCCCTGTTGTCAGCGCTTGGTTATATTTACTTATCACATGCCACTGCACCTGTCTATAGTTAGCTTATCTTTGGCTTGTGATTTCCACCTGTTCACATGTGATTCTTTTCTTTCTCATGCCAGTCACCCCAGTAGTATATATAGACCTAGATATTACTTGTAATCTCTAGCTTTGTCTTGTTATACACAGTATTTGTTCCTGCTCTTTGGTATTGCCTTAGACTTGCTTGCACTACTCAATGGTTAACTTGTCATTAATTCGCATTAAGCCTTGCAGATGCCTAACCAGCAGTAACAAAAGACAAAGCTACTCGTTGCCTCTCTTCTCTCTTCTTGCCCTCCTTGGTTTGCACAGTACCGTTAACTGTGAGGTCTAGACAGAACTGTAATCTGTTGAGGATCATCGCTTGTCTATTCAAGCATCTGACATGGTCCTCACCCCGAAGAACTCTAGCTGTTGTTCTTCTGAACCTTTGCACCCCAGTGTCTCTATAGGTTCTCAGATTCCTCGATTGTCTTGTCAAACATCTTAGTGGATCTTAAATTCTCAGAGGTTCCTCTTTACCAGAAAAGACATTGTTGCCCATCATGGGTAGCTACTTCAAAGCCAGGACAGACTGTCCCAACCCTCGCATTTCCCAAACTGGTTCTGGATCTCCGGGACCCTCTCAACCATCTGTTACCCCACGTGCCATTCCATCTACTTGTCCTACTCCTTCTTTTCGCATGCCTTCATCTTCTGCTGAGTCCGACCAACCCGTATATGCAACCCTACCCTGAACCAGTGGATACCACCCTTCAGGTAGCCACCCAAATTACTGAACCATCACCTGTTGAACTGCCTTGACTCCCCTTTGGTCTGCTAGAAGCAACCACAAGTACAGGAGGTCCCTTGCACTTTCCCATCCGTCAGATCAAACCCAGACAATACCAACTTCCCTGAAATCTACAATCCCTTTCCACCACCCTCTCCTCCCTCTGAACCCATGTCTGAGACTATGGAAGACCCGCTGGCTAACCAGCCACCAGTCAGGACCACCTGAGAGGACCACCCTGGAGGCCCACCAGGACCGCCTGGACCACCACAAGGTCCACCCCAACCACCTGTCACCACAACCTGCAACACAACAGCTACAAAGAACTATCATTTGAGAAACCGACACCATTCAACAGCAACTGCAAAAACTTCCAGGAATTCATTAACTCCATAGCACTCTACCTCTATGGTAATGCCAATATCTACAATACCTGACTGACAAGAAGATCATTTTCTTCTTATCCTTGCTTAAAACCTGGTGAAGCCAGCAACTGGAAGAACCAGTACTTTCAGTTGAAGCAAATTTGGGGAGAGTTCACCCCCGGATCATATGATGAACTTGTTGAAGAGTTCACCAAAGCATTCTCACCCATCGATGTCCCATCCCAAGCATTCCACGACCTTAACACCCTCCGCCACAGATTCCAGTAATGTCAAAGACATCATCAGCAGAGTTCAAGACTCTCGTCCACCAGTTCAGGACTCCGTGAAGATTGCGCCCTCATAGAAAAGTTCCAAAACATCATCAATCGGAACCTCGCTTACAAAATCCTCACCGATCCGAACCTGCCCAATACCATAAATGAATGGTACTGCTGCACTATACAGATCAATCACAACTGGCGCACAATCCTTGGACCACGCCCAGGATTCTGTCCACGCCCCGCTCCCGTTAATAACTACTGCTGTATGCAACAGCCATATTGCAAACCGCCACAACAATCATCCTACACTGGACCAAACCATCACTACCAATTCCGCCCATTGTGTGATCCAAACGCTATGGAGATCAACAATATGTACCTTAACGAAGGTCCCGAATATTATCCTTCTTTTAATATCCCCGGTGATCCGCACCCCAATCAAGAAGAAGCCAAAGAAGACCAACCAGATCATTTCCCCCACAATGATGACATCAATATCAACACCATCTTTACACCCGAAGAGAAACGCGCCTACAAGAAAGGCTTGTGTTTCCATTGCTTCAAACCCAGTCACATTTCCCGTATCTGCCCTAACATTGCCTGACCACAACCAAAGATTGATAAAGGCAACCAACATACGAAACACCTCCCTTAAAATCCGTTCTATCATTGAATCTATTCCCGAAACCGAAGCCGTTGAAGTCTATGAAACTTGGTCCAAAGATCTGACTATGCAACCGTTTGCAAATTTTTGATTCAGAGGTTCTGTTTGACACCAGCCCCTCCCAGTTCCCCTCTCTCTTGTAATGTTGTAACTCTCGCATCTACTTCAAACAATAAATCCATATATCTTCCTTTAAAGGTGCAGAGCCTGAGAGAACAAAAAGATGTCCCACTTATTGCCCTCCTTGACTCCGGAGCTCAAGGAAACTTCATATCAGATGACTTCGTCACCAAGCACCATTTATGGAGACAAGAACTTCCCTGAGCAATTAACATGCACAATTTCAATGGATCAAACAATTTAAATGGAATGATCACCCATTATTCTACCTTCCGCACAATAATTGATGGTCGATTAACTCCCATCACTGCCTATGTCACAGCAACAGGATCAAAACCAATGGTCCTTGGTTTCCCATGGCTTAACAAAGTTAACCCGAAAATCGATTGGAAACACCATACATTCCAATGGAGAAAAGAGAAGAAGCACAACCACCACCCCAAGTACCTAACAAACAACAACCATCCGATCGATATCGCTACCCTCGCAATGGACCGACTAAACGCATTCAACCCTGAAGGAAAGTTTTCTTATACCCCACACGAACTGATCTATGAACCTCTCCTCAATGAGGATTACAAAGAGTTCTCTCTAGAGTCTGAGATGCATCAGATCATTAGTACACCTGCTGAACTTGCTCATGTTGAGCTTGAGATCAATCGAACTAGCCAGGCTACAGAACTTGCAATTAAACATGGAGACAAAAAGGTCGACAACCCTGCTGTTAAAGTTCCCTGCCGATTCCACCAATGGTTGAGTTGTTTCAGCAAGAAGGCTGCCAAACGATTCCCTCCCCGATGATCCTACAACCATGCTATCAAATTAAAACCCAAATTCAAACCTGTCGCAATGAAAGCTTACAAGCTTTCCCCGAATCAAGATAACTCTTTGAAAGAGTTTATTTCCGAAAACCTCCATAAAGGTTACATCCGTCTGTCAAAATCCCTGATGGTATCCCCATTCTTCTTTGTCGACAAAAAGGATGGCTCACTCCGCCCCTGTCAAGATTACTGCTATGTCAATAAGCATATGGTCAAAAACGCATACCGAATCCCAATGGTTACCGAGATTATGGATAAGCTCAAAGGAGCCCGCATATTTTCCAAACTCGACGTCCGTGCTGGATACAACAACATTCATATCAAAAAGGGAGACAAATGGAAAGGTGCATTCAACACCCTGCTTGGACTATTCAAACCAACTGTCATGTTCTTTGGAATGTGCAACTCCCCCGCAACCTTCCAAGCATTTATGGACAATATCTTAGCGTCCCCGATCTGCAAAGGAGGAATCGTTGTTTACATGGACAATATTCTCATCTTCACTTGTGACCAGGAAGAACATGACCACATTATGGAAGAAGTTCTCGAGTGTTTGGCCCTGAATGACATCTATCTCAAGACCAAAAAATGCGAATTCTACCACAATTGTATGGAATACCTCGGTATGATCATCACGCCCGATAAAATCGAGATGGACCCCATCAAATTAGCCAGGAATCGCCCAATGGCCTGTTCCAAAATGTACTAAAGACGTCTGCAAGTTTATAGGATTCTGTAACTTCTATCAGAAGTTTATCCACGGCTATTCCGCTATTGCCCGACCTCTTAATGCTCTCATGTCAACCAAGTGACTATTCGAATGGACTGATGAGTGCCGAGACTCGTTTGATGCTCTGAAACTTCAGTTCTCAAAGCAACCCATGCTTACGATGCCCGATCAATCGAAACTGTTCAAAATCGAATGTGATGCCTCGAAATATGCTACCGGAGCTGTACTTTATCAAACTGACATTAATAATCAACATCACCCTGTGGCTTTTCTGTCGAAAACCCTTATGCCTGCCGAATGAAATTACAATATTCACGACCGCAAGTTACTCGCCATCATCCACGCCCTTGGTGAATGGTGTCATTATCTGGAAGGAGGACCCTTCCCCGTGAAAGTTTGTACCAATCACCAAAATCTTACTTATTGGAAGAAACCACAGGATATAAACCGGCACCAGGCCTGCTGGCATCAATTCCTCTTGTTAGAGCCGGTGCGGGTCGGGGTGGTAACCTTGATATAAGGTAACCGGGGGACAGGGCGAAGTCAGTACGTAGACTTTGGGACCAAGGCAGAGTGTGTCGGGCGGGGGGTTGGACTTGCGGCCTCAGCGTATGTGCTGTGCCCTCCTACTGTCCTAGTCTGTATTTCAGGAAGTCAGGGCCGAAGCGGAGCAAGGCAGAAGAGAGGAGAGGATAGAGAACAGGGAGCTGGTCTGCTGCTCGATTCAATTATCAGACTGAGGAGTACAAGCCAAGTACCTACTGTATATATACTACTGGCCTTACAAACTATGACTCGTACTGATTATGTGTGGAGCGAAGTGGAGGCTGATATAGTTACAAACGGATTACGAACAGATTACAAATGGAATGGAAACCGGTACAGGTATGGAGACTGATAACGTATCTTGACTACAGATGGGAAATGGAGACTGGAACTAGAGATACCGAGGGTCAGGTGACCATGGCATGTGTGGAGGTGGTCACATGATTGGGGCAGTGGGTTGTGGTTGGAGCAAGTCGGGGCCGAGTCGGAGGGCAGAGGGTTGTTGTGTGGAGCACACGTGGAATCGAGAAGCCGAAGTTTAAGTGATTAGACTTTGAGTTGGCATGGATATGACACCTCTCCTGCTTTAATCTCCAGATCAAGCATGTACCTGGTACAAAAATACCTGCCGCCAATGCTCTCTCCTGACGTCCTGACCATATCCCCGACAAAGACAAGGACAACAAATCCGTAACAGTATTACCCAAGACTATATTTGTCAACACCATCGACCAAGAAACCCATGACGATATACTTCATAATAATATATACAACCTGCATACAACCAAGCAGATCACTGCTCTCATGACCGCCCCATACACCCCAACGGACTCCCGGTATTCTGTAACTTGAACCCCGAAAGGTCTAATTGTTACCTATGATGGTAGAACTGTTCCTCCAGAAAACCTCGAACTCCGCCGATGTATCATATGGAAATATCATAATTCCCCCACCGCAGGACACCCCAGTATCGATACAACCCTTCACGCATTGGAGCGTGATTTCTACTGGCCCGGTATGGCCAGTTTCACATGTGATTATGTCAAAGGATGTGCTGACTGTCAACAGTTTAAGATTAACTAACACCCTGCCAAGCCTGCATTTACCCCTATCCCGGCACCCGATTCAAACCACCCATTCACCCAGATTGCAATGGATCTCATTACCAACCTCCCTCCCTCCACAGGTTTTGACTCAATTCTGTCCATTGTGGACCATGGACTCTCAAAGGGGGTAATTCTCACCGCTACCAACAAATCCATGACTGCCGACGACATTGCCAACATCATTCTAAATAAGGTCTACCCGTGTTATGGCCTACCTGTAAGGGGACTACACCCCCTTACGCAAGGTACGTCTAGGGGTCTGTGGTTGGGTATCCGTGCTCGGCCTCTCTAGCCGATGCCCGATGCCTAAGCCCGGCCTCGGCCTTCGGCCACTCCCATCCCCGAGTCTAACCCACGTGCGACTGACGTTGTTTGTATATTGTTTGCGTACTTTATGTTCTAGTAGCTACGTAGTGTTTGGCTACCCGGTCTGTGCGCAGGCCTCTATGTATATAAGTAGTGTGGGTGTCGATTGTATTCGCCACCCAAATATCAACTTGGTTCCGGTGCTCTTACTTCCCCTAACAGAATATTTGGGTCTCTACGCAGACTTGCCCATCTAGCCCTCTGCACCCCACCTACCCTGTCTTCTCAGCTCTAACGCTAGTATGCCCTGCCGAAAGTCCTCAGGCAAACAGAAAGCGACTGTGCCCGCCCTACCGACAACGGCCCCTGCCTCGGCAGGACCCTCGCGTTCAGGCGAGGATACTCAGGCCTTACTGGCCCGGATCGGCGAGCTTAACCGCTTGATCGGTTCGCTCTCATCCCACCTGCGCACCCTCGAGGATCGCACCTCGACGGCTGCTGCCGGTCCTACTCCAGCTGTCATTCAAGCAGCTACTACCCAGAAGGGTCGCTCGCGGATCTCCGTGGATGTCCCACGCACTTCTAACCGCCCGGGCCCCACTCGCCCCGTGGTAAAAGGCACCTCTACCGCCCTCCCGCTGTCAGCTCACTACCCACGGGACGACGAGGCCGATCGCTATCAGGCCACCCTTGTCATCGCCGATGACATGGGTGGGCACGTGGTTGGTCGCGGCGGCCGCGGCCTTAAACAGGTCGCCGACATTAGTGGTGCTCACCTCCGGGTCTATTCTGTGGCCACGGATGGTGCCGACGAGCGCCATGTCTCTATCAGGGGGACCGAGCAGCAACTCGGTGATGCCCTTGTGGTATTAGGTAAGCGGATTGCGCGCAAGCGCGTCCACCTTCCAAAGACGAAGAAGGAGAAGACAACGGCGGCTTCCGGCCCCGCCTCAGCGGCCCCCGGACTGTCCGCTCCTGCGGCGGCGCAGGCTCCCGCTCCAGCTCGTGTGGATCCCACTGCCTCCGGCTCTGCTACCCCGGTCCCTGACTGGGCGCATCCGGGTGCACGGTCTTCCTCGCAGGCCTCTTCTGTCGCCCCCACTCCCCCCATGATTTCTACCCCGGCCGGCGTCCCATCGACTACTATGCGCACGGCCGCATCTACTCCTACCCCTATGCGCTCGCCCACGGTTTCTCGGCAACTGTTGCACGGCTCCCCCATGCCCATCTCTACCCCCTCCGGTGCGTCTACTCCCGGAGTCCCATCAGTCCGGATGGGAAGCGCTACCCCTACCCCTGCCTTGACCCCGATGGAGGTCGACAGCGTCATCTCGACCTGGGGCCAGGGACTTCCGCCTGTCGCCTACCCGGCCCGTCTCGACTATGCCCGTTCCCTTCTGGCGGATGGGCTTGTCATTCGGCTCGTGGATGGTCGCTGGGCTCGTGCTGCTTAGGACGGAGGAACCGAGTCGTCGGGTCATCGACTCTCAAGAGGGGGCTGGTGTAAGGGGACTACACCCCCTTACGCAAGGTACATCTAGGGGTCTGTGGTTGGGTATCCGTGCTCGGCCTCTCTAGCCGATGCCCGATGCCTAAGCCTGGCCTCGGCCTTCGGCCACCCCCATCCCCGAGTCTAACCCACGTGCGACTGACGTTGTTTGTATATTGTTTGCGTACTTTATGTTCTAGTAGCTACGTAGTGTTTGGCTACCCGGTCTGTGCGCAGGCCTCTATGTATATAAGTAGTGTGGGTGTCGATTGTATTCGCCACCCAAATATCAACTTGGTTCCGGTGCTCTTACTTCCCCTAACACTACCCGAACATATTATATCCAACTGCAACCCACGCTTTACTGCGCATTCATTCCAGAAACTGTTAGAATGACTTGAAATAACCCCTGCAATGACCACAGCCTACCACCCTGAAGCAGATGGAGCAACTGAACGATCGCATCAGGAGACCCAAGCATATCTTTCCATTTTCTGTTTGCATCATCCCAAAAATTGGTCACAGGCTCTCCCTCTCCTCAAGTTCGCATACAATAGCCGACTGCACACCTTACAAAAACAAACACCATTCAAAATCATTATGGGAATACAACCAAAAGCACTCCCCACTGTTCTCCTTGAAACCGAATCTCCCACTGTCAACAACTGCATGGAACTCATCGATTTATACCATCAAAACACTAAAACCGCACATGAAGCCACTATGAAACACATGGAAAACCGATGCCAATCAAAGTTTACCCCGTTCCACAAAAATCAAATGGTTTGGCTCGACGCCCGGAATTTAAATACCTGCCCCCAAACATCTCGGACCATTCTGTATTCTCAACATTTTATCCCCTGTTTCATATCAACTTGAACTCCCCAAATGTTGGAAAATCCACCCCATATTCCACACCCAACTCCCCATGCTGTATACTGAAACCGAAACGTATGGACCCAACTATGTCCGACCCCCACCCCTAACAGTTGAAGGCGAACAAGTGTACGAAATCGAAGCCATACTAAACCACCAAAAACGACGAAACCGCCTTGAATACCTAGTCAAATGGCTCGGATGGCCCAAATCTGAAAATACCTGGGAACCCAAGTCTCACTTTAAATCAGTACCCGATGAAATCAGACCTGAAACTCTGGATGGCGAAGTTATCCCCGAAACAGAAGATGAAGGAGATGCAGTAGCATTCCTGATGGAGTATAAGTGACTCAAAGGACTTGACCGAAACGACAAAAACACACCTGTTATTTGTTCTCTTAAAGCCATGAAGAAACCACGACATTCTCACTGCCACCCCTACTGTAAATAAAATCACACTGCCCCATTCAACAGCACAATGCCTTCCTCCATCCGTTCACTCCCATCCAAATCTGCTCTTATTTCTACCCTGCCTACATTAGATGGAACCACCAGGTCCTCATCCACTCAACCTGACTCCAACCGCATCCTTTACCAATTCCTTGTTGAAAGTACCCTTAACACCACTGAAGACATACCACCCCCACGCTGTGTACCATGACAGACCACTCCCCCCAGTCCTGTTCCACCCATCGCTGAAACGCCAACCACCGTCCCTGCTCCCCCACTCATCGCTACAGTTAGCGACTATATTAACGAAGTTGACAGTGCCTCTACCCTCATCTTTTCGCTTCTTATTGCACCAACACCAGCAGTATCAACAGAAGTTTGTGATGGCTTCTTCCAACTCCGTGAAAACCTCCTCTGCCTCCGCGGCCTTGAACAAAGTGTTGAAAGAGTCAAAGAGGCAAACCAAAACACATTCAACTGCCTGTGGGCCGACCCCACCTTTCACCAAATCTTTACTGAGCATTGCAGCTCCACAACCGGTATATGGATTGTGCCCGCAATCCCTAGTCCAATTCAACCTATGCCAACTGACAGACCAGCCCGATGAATCCCCGTTCACTCAACGCACCGATGAGTTCAACCTGAACAACCTCCAAGCCCTGCTACCCCGCCTATTATTGTACCCCCTGCCTCCACACCACCACCCCGAACTCGATGACAAACAGTGGACAACTTCACCCAGCGAATGGAAGCCTGTCAACAGCAGGAAACCCACCCCCTACCCCAAAGACCTCCTCAACATCGTACCACCCCCACCATCACACCCCAAGCCGTGACAACCCGTTCATATGATGTTGGAAGAAATCACTGCTTTGAATGTCACCAGATTGGCCACTGGGCACATAGCTGCCCCCGATACACCTGCCGCCACTGCAACCACTCTGCACCAGGACATTACATGTAAACCTGCCCTGTCTATCACCAAAACCAACAGAACACCACGCTCGAAAGGACAGCGCAATGCTATCCCAATACCTTGTAGGAAACAGTAAATCTCAGTCACTCGTTTACGCGCGAGTACTATCTTGTTATAAGTACCTGTAGGAAACAGTAAATCTGTAATGACGTGAATACTGGGATGATAGAATGGTATAGACGGGGCTCACCTCAGTCACTCGTTTACGCGCGAGTACTGAGGGGAGCGTCCGTGGACTGTCTGCAATATATATCTACATGTCTAAAAGGATAATGGGGGAACCATAAAGGCGCTACAAAGGGAAGAAGTATAAGGTCAAGGCACGTATTTAATAAAGGGCGAGGCTGTTGAATGCGTGTCCAAGGGGATTGTGGGTCCACGACCCTGCCACGTATTTGCGTTCCAACACTCCCCTTCAAAACGTGGCGAGACCGAGACCATGAGCGAAGTGCTTGACTTTGGGTGATGGTAAGGCCTTGGTAAAGATGTCGGCCACCATTTCTTCAGTAGGGCAGTAGATGAGCACGAGCTTGCCGTCCTGTATGGTCCACCGGATAAAGTGATATCGTATATCGATGTGTTTGGTTCGGGCGTGGAACTGGTGATCTTGGGCAAGTGCGATCGCTGACTGATTGTCAGATAAGAGGGGGGTGGGTTTTAGTTGCACGTCGAAAATCTGTGTGATAAGAGAACGAAGCCAGAGGGCTTCTTTAGTAGCGTGAGTGGCTGCCACATACTCTGACTCCGTGGTAGACAGGGTGACCAGCTCCTGTCGTTTGGCGCTCCATGAAACAGCACCGCCGTTGATGATAAAGGCAAAACCTGATGTGGCACGGCGATCTTCGGCCATACTGCCATCTGCGTCTGTATACCCACTAACGTCTTCTCCAGCACCTCCATATGTAAGCCACAAGTCCCTTGTTCCCTTGAGATAGCGAAAAACGCGTTTTGCGGCCTCCCAGTGTGCGTTTCCAGGGTTCCTGGAAAAACGGGAGAGGTGTTGCACAGCGTATGCAATGTCCGGGCGTGTTCCGAGTGAGGCATACATTAAGGTTCCGATGGCCTCTTGATAAGGTACCTGGGCCATGCGTGCAATGTCGGCCGTTGACTTTGGGGATTGATCTGTTGTGAGCCTGACTGACGGATCCATTGGTACACTGCTTGGCCTTGCATCCTCCAGGCCAAAACGTCGTAGCGAGGCATCAATATAAGATCTTTGAGACAGGTAGATCTTACGCTGGTCCCTGTCCCTTTTCACCTCTATCCCTAACAACCAATGTAGCTCTCCCAAATCAGTGATCTCGACAAAATTGGATATACGGGACTTGGCCCAAATGACGAGTGTGGTGGTTGTGGTGGCAAGTGTACAGTCATCAACATGTACAAATATGATACTGAGATTCGGAGGGTCGTTTTTGAAGAACACGCTATGGTCCACATCGCATCGTGTGAAACCCAGTTGGTCGATAAGGATCTCGCAAAGTTTCTGGTACCAGCGGCGGCCTGATTGTTTGAGGCCGTAGAGTGTCTTCTTCAGGTGGCATACCTTGAGGGGGTGGCTTGGATCCTTGAAACCGGGAGGTTGGCGCATGTATAGGACTTCATCGTCAGTGAGTTCTCCATTTAGGTACGCTCCCTTGATATCAATTTGATGTAGCTCCATGTCCCTTTCAGCTGCGATTGCCAGGATGGCCCGTATGGAAGAAAGTCTGGCCACCGGTGCATATGTGTCGAAATAATCAACACCCGGCACCTGTGAGAAACCCTGTGCGACGAGACGGGCCTTATATCGAACGACGTTGCCGGCCGCATCCTTTTTTGCACGATATACCCATTTGGAGCCAATAATGTTGGCGTTGCGAGGTGGGTCCACCAGCTCCCATGTTCCAGCCTTTTCCAAGGTGGCTAACTCTTCCCTCATTGCTCCCCACCACAGGTCTCGGTCTGCTCTCCCCTTCAAGTCTTTGAAGTTCTCAGGTTCCAAAGCCTCTGCCGACTCCATTTCGGCTGCAAATGCGCATGCTTCTTCCCAGTCAAGCTCTTCTACAGACGTAACTGCACGGCCTTCAAGAATATCCTGTGCTTTCTGGCTTGGATTTCGGATGCGCTGGGGACGTTCAGGGATGCTTGAAATGGGTTCTGGGTGAGTGCTAGACATAGGGAAGGATCCTGGGATTTCAGGGGGACTCGTAATGGGTTCGCCGGCGGACTCGTTCGCTGTTTGCATGGTGGGTGGAGCATGTCCTTGAATCTCGCACTGAGGTTGACTACCCTCCCCTTCGAGATTCACATGGTTTCGAAAACGTACATTCCGTTCAACCTTGACAGCACCAGTATCTGGGAACCATACCCGCATGCCATTGCTCTCGGTATCGAAACCCAACCAACGGGCTTTGCGAGCCCGGTCGTCCAGCTTGTTGCCCCCAGCGTTGTGCACCCAACAATCCTCACCCCACTCCCTCAGGCCCTCAAAGTCAGGCCGCTTCCCATACAACACCTCATATGGTGTCCTCCCAGCAACTGCCCTCGTCGCAGTTCTGTTCATCAGCCAGACAACATGCCCTACTGCCTCCGCCCACAGATATTTTGGCAAGCGAGGGACATGGTTTATAGCCCGGACACGTTCGAGAATTGTACGGTTTCGGCGCTCAGCAACCCCATTATGTTGCGGCGTGTCATGGACGGTAAGCTTACTTTCCGTTCCCTTGGACTTGAGGTAATCCTGAAAATCGTTTCCAGTGAATTCACCGCCTCGATCCGAGTGCAGGGATTTGATGCGTGCATTAAACTGGGTCTGGCACCAGGCCTCGAAACGTTTGTAAGCTGCAGGGACGTCCGATTTGTTTGCAAGGAATTCAACATGGGTCCAGCGTGAGAAATCGTCTGTGAAGGTGACATAGTACTTTCTTCCCCTCTTCGTCTCATTTTGTGCAGGTCCCCAAACGTCAGAGTGAACCTCCTGCCCCAGCACGGTCGCCCGCTCGCCCCTTCTGACCTTTGCAACCGATAGGCATGTGGATTTGGCAAACACGCAAGACTCGCAAAAATAGTCCGCTCCACCATCAGAATCCATTCGCAGCCCAGTCACCAGCCCATCCCTGATGAGCTTTCGAGCCGTTGCAGGCGCAATGTGTCCCAAGCGTCGGTGCACCATATCCAAGGTGAGTGGCTCCGTTACTGAAAGCACTTCAGATTCAACCTCCTTGATAACCTTGTACAGGCCCTGCTGATTTCGCATGATTTCAGCAACTCGCAGCCC
Source organism: Lepiota brunneoincarnata (assembly GCA_023014365.1). NCBI lineage: Eukaryota > Fungi > Basidiomycota > Agaricomycetes > Agaricales > Agaricaceae > Lepiota > Lepiota brunneoincarnata. The sequence continues at coordinate 2,132,814 of JAEBUN010000005.1, forward strand.
CCCAGGATCCCGGATGACACACTTTCCGTGCCCGAAAGTGACAGTGAAGCCAGCCTCATCCAAACGTCCCACAGACACCAGCGTATATCCAGTCTCTGGTGAGAATAAGACCTCCGTGAGTTGCAGCTGTGACATTACAGCACCGTTTGGAACTTCTAAAGCCATAGCACCTTTTCCAACAGCATTGAAGCTCTGTTTGTTCGCGGCACGCAAGGGTTTCGGTGGGATCTTCTGAAGCTTGTTGAATGCATTTCTGTATGGGGATATGTGGCGAGAGGATCCGGAGTCGAACAGGATTGTCTGAGTTGAGGTCGGTATGGTCTGCACCTGACCAGCATGGTCCTCATCGCAGGCCTCGCTCATGAAGACATCGACTTCACCGGTATTGGGCTCCAGGTTGACAATTGCATCCACCAACCAGTAGGTGTCATCATCTCCATCGGTATCGCTCTTCTCATCAGTGCCATCTTCAATCTCGACCATATAGGACTCGTCCTCCTCAATGGCTGCATTTGCTTGGGCCTTCTTGCCTTCCGCATTGTCTGGCTTGACCTTTCTATCATTCGGGCATTCTCTCCTCCAATGGCCCATCTTCCCACACTTGAAACACTTTGTCCTCTTCTTTATCTGGTCAATCTTTTGTTTGCCGGAGGACCCTCCAGAGCTCCCTTCAACTGCCATTGCATCACCCACTTCATCGCGACCTTGGCGAGGTTTGGTCTGATTTGGCTGGTGGAACATGCGTGTGCGTTCCCATTCCCCTATGATCATCATGATGAACACTTCAGGGTCGATCGTAAAATTTAGGTGGGGATGAAGTTGTGCTGCTGAGAGCTGACCAGACGCATAGTGGGAGAGATGTCGAGGTAGGGACTGCAGTACAGCGCTTCTGTATTCATCATCACCAATGCTGACACCCATGGCAAGGAGCTCAGTTCGCTTAGCCCGAAGGTTGCCAAGGAACTGGCGGATGTCCCCTTTTTCAGGGCACCTCGCCTGCATGAATTCTCTCCGCATCTGCGCCTGAGCGAAGGCATTCTTGTGAGTGAATTCCTTTACTACGCCCGCCCACATAAGCTGAACAGTGGGCTCGTTATCGACCACCAGGAATGTAGGACCAGGGAGACGTTGTGCAAGTAAGGCACGAGCAACGTTTTCGCTACGATCCCACTCGAGCATCTCGGCAGTAGTGCCAAGGACGACTGTGGGTGCTGGTATGCTTGTAGTAGTGGTATCATCAGCTGTGGTGGTGGCTGCAGTGCCAGCTGCAGCACTTGTGGCTGGTGCGGGGATAGGGTTTGGCAGAGTGAGTACAGGACGGGGGGAGGAGCCATCAAAATGCCCCCACAACCCATGTCCTCGGATTGTCGTCCGGAACTGGCGCATGAATAGCACCCAGTTGGCACCGGTTTGCTCGAGATGGGGTACAGAGGGTGGCAGGCTTGTAACGGTAGACATAATTTCGAGTGTTTGGGCAAAAATTCTTTCTAGGTTTAGCAACGGGCGGGGCCCATAACCTGTAGGAAACAGTAAATCTCAGTCACTCGTTTACGCGCGAGTACTATCTTGTTATAAGTACCTGTAGGAAACAGTAAATCTGTAATGACGTGAATACTGGGATGATAGAATGGTATAGACGGGGCTCACCTCAGTCACTCGTTTACGCGCGAGTACTGAGGGGAGCATCCGTGGACTGTCTGCAATATATATCTACATGTCTAAAAGGATAATGGGGGAACCATAAAGGCGCTACAAAGGGAAGAAGTATAAGGTCAAGGCACGTATTTAATAAAGGGCGAGGCTGTTGAATGCGTGTCCAAGGGGATTGTGGGTCCACGACCCTGCCACGTATTTGCGTTCCAACATACCTTTGGATGAACATACAATGTTATGAACAGTCCAGACCGGGAGGAACAAGAACTATTGTTCGACTTTACAAGATGGGTACAGGAGACTACAGACCAATTACGGGCACAAGAATACGAAGACAAGGAAGGGGAATATTACACCGCCATGCAGGACCTGGCGAGAGAAGCAGGAATGGAGATAACCTTGGAGGATATATTGGAATACCCCGAGGACGAGGAAGATAACCATGGATCAACCGACCCAACCTCCGATACGGATGGAAGCACTGAGAGAATGGAGAGCGAGAACGGAGAGGACTCCATGGAGATACAATCGGGAGAAGAAGATTATGAGTCAGAGGAAAGCGATGGAACATTGCACAGCAGTAGCGAGAGTACTGACTCATTGTAATATAAATAACGCTAGGATGCCATCAGCCAGGATGTGCATCATGGTCAGGACTGCGCACGACCAGTAGAACAGCCAAGTAACCTATAACGAGTATATAGCACCTCATAGGTATATAAGGCCTGTACAAGTAGAGATTAAAGCCTCAAGCTTTAATCTTGTTAACAGCGGTCATTTACCTCTCTGCCTTAACTTGGCGTCTTCCCTCGTTATCTCATTGAGCGCGATCCACTAAGCTCTATAAGGCCAACCGTCTCGGACACCTTGTAGAGTGATTGAAGGCCGTCTCCAGTTATCCTCGGATACAGAAGGAGCATGGATCATAACATTAGATTAAAGCTTCCTTTGGACAACCTCCATCGTACACCCCGTGGCATCGGTACGCCTTGTCGCTACCCTTCCACACCGGCAGACGATACGCTTTATCGCTATCCGAGTGCCAACCGTATCTGACGACACGCCTTGTCGCTGTCCGGTGATACACCCCCGTAGAGCAGGCCACCATACCCTCTGCACCCTTGGTCAGACGCACCGAAAGTGTTGATAGGTCATCCACACCTTTAAGTGTTGATTGGGATAACGCACCCGTAAGCGTTGTATACAGGTCATCCGCACCTTCAAGCGTCGATTGGGATAACGCACCCGCAAGCGTTGTTTATTCACCCTCACCTTCACCTTCGACTTCTTCCCTCTTCACCCTGTCTACAAACCGAAACGACCCCCTTGCCACCGACTACGAAGAATCCAACAGTTCTGACTGGTTGACAACCGACTCCGAACCCGACTTCACACCCCCTCCACCACGGACCCTAAAAAGAAAACAAAACCTATACCCCTCACTCGTTCACCCTCTGGTTCCGCACCGTACCCTACACAACCTACCGAGAGAGTTCAACGTCGAACAGAAGACCCAGGATACCCAGCACCCCCAGCATCAGTTCTTCAATCCCTACCTAAACAACCACCACCTGAAAGAACTGCCACCTCTACCCGCTCAAAGCTCGGGGAGCCGATTCATAGAACATCTACCCCATCCTCCGGTCCTCAACCCTCAACAAGTACAAGAACTAGCGACAACACTTCGCAACAGAAACCCCCAAGAACATTCTCACCCCTCACATCACCACTTGGATCACCGGTACACTCACCGCCTCGATCCAGTTCCCCTGTACAATCCGAACCATCCGAAGCTAGCCCCACTACCGGGTCTATTCACACTTCCGACGAGAAATCCACAACCTCTGACATTAACAATATGGCCTCCTCCGCAAAAATTAACACACCCCCAACCTTTAATGGAGAGACCGACTACTTCCACCTCTGGAAGGATGCAGTACAACTATACATCGATGCAAAGCCAGGAGCCTTTTCCGATGACAAGACCAAGATACAATTCGCCCTTTCATACATGTCCACCGGCCCCGCCGCAACATGGAGAGGAGCATTCTTGGAATCAAACAAAGAACTTGATGGAAGCCAGACCCTTCCGACATGGAAGAAATTTCTCGAAGGACTCGATACATCCTTTGCCCCAAACAATGTCCCCGCCGATGCAATGGACAGAATCCGCCACCTCAAACAGAATGGACGATATATCGATGATTACATATCCCAGTTCCAGATACTTGCCTATCAGGCCGACCTTGGAGATGGAGTGGCGGCGGTCAACTATTTCAAGAACGGGCTGGATCGCCCCGTCGCAATCAAGACAATTAGCCTCAATCCAGGAAACAAACTCAGCGACTGGTTCAAGCAAGCTCGAACAGCATATCAAATACTACAAACTCAACGCGACTATATGCAAACTCGAGGAACTCCCTCGTTTCCAACGACTTCGCGCACTCGCCCATTTAAAGGGAAAAGAAATGCTTTTACGCGCCGTGTCCCACTGCCCTATCAAGCAACAGACCCTAACGCAATGGATATTGACCAACTCGCCGAAGCAGTCTATAACCTCGACTTTGAGGATGAGCCAGATCTACTTGCCGAAGAAGCTGATGAAGACGAGGAGACTGAAGAAGACAGACTCCACCAGTTGGTACAAGAACGCACCCGCGAAGCCCTCAACGCAATCCTCACGGACGCCCAAAGAAAGGATCTCAAAGAAAAGAGATGCTTCAACTGCCACAAGACTGGACACTTCGCCCGCGAATGCCCCACCAAAAAGACAATATATCGCCGATCCGAATTACCCCGCAATTTGGATGCCAGAAACCGGTCAAATGCGATATCCAGAAGAAGACAAGCAAGCTACAGGAAAAAGAACTCGCTATACAACATACTAGAAGATGCAACCGACGAAGAAGTCAAGGACATCTACGAACATTTTGCAAATGAATCCAACCACCCAGATGCCCCTCTGGTTAAGGATTTTGCCTAAGGAGACTAGCCACCACGTCTAGCCCTCCACAAAGACCTCCTTCCCTTTCCTATTCACAAAATGATATTAATGTTGTAAAATTACAGGAATCGTCAGCACGTGTAATACATCTACCCTGTCGAATCCGAAAACACAAGTTCACTAAGGAAGGACCCGAAAGCGTGGAACTACTCGCCCTACTCGACTCAGGAGCAGCAGGAAACTTCATTGACCCCGGAATGGTCAAACAACATTCATTCAAAACAACACCCCTCGATCGACCCATCGAAGTACGAAATGCCGATGGATCTGTTAACGAAAATGGAACAGCCACCCACTACACGACCCTCAACCTAACGGTTAACGGGAAAAATATGGAGATCAAACCAAAAGTAGTCTCCCTCGGAAGCCCAAGACTCATCCTTGGATTCCCTTGGCTTGCAGAACACAACCCAGACATTGACTGGGATGCCAAACAACTACGCTGGAGAAACGAACGTTGGGACAACACTATATTCCGAGAACTCATCCAATCCATGGAACCCGATTGGATCTACAACGACCAACTCAACCACATCTCCACACTAGAGCCCACAAGCTTCGAAGAAATCAACTTCAAAGCCTCCGCATCACAATTCCTCGCCGTACAACACGGAGAAAAGAAAAACGACGACCCAAGAAAAGTCGTACCCACGGAATTCCACGAATACCTCCCAGTATTTAGCAAGAAACAAGCCGAACGATTCCCCCCACAACAACCATGGGATCACAAAATTGAACTCAAGGAATCATTCAAACCAATTGCCATGAAGTCCTACCGACTCTCCCTCAATGAAGAAAAGGAACTCGACACGTTCCTAGAAGAAAACCTTCAAAAGGGATACATTCGACCATCCGAATCGCCAATGGCATCACCCTTCTTCTTCGTAGGAAAGAAAGATGGAAAACTACGCCCCTGTCAAGACTACAGGTACCTCAACGAGCATACCGTCAAAAATGCGTACAACCTCCCCCTCATCTCTCATATTCTCGACAAACTCCAAGGATCAAAGTACTTTACCAAACTCGACGTACGAGCAGGATACAACAACATCCGCATACGCAAAGGAGATGAATGGAAAGGAGCCTTCAGGACACCCCGAGGATTATTCGAACCCACGGTTATGTTCTTTGGAATGTGTAACTCCCCAGCAACATTCCAAACCATGATGGACTCATTATTTCGAAAACTCATCGACAATGGAGGAGTAATCATTTACATGGACGACATCCTCATTCACGCAAAAACAAAACAAGAACTCCGACGCCTCACAAGAGAAGTACTCAAGATACTCAAGGACAACGATCTATATCTCAAAACTGAGAAATGCGAATTCGAGCAACAACGACTCGAATATCTAGGAGTTATTATCACTCCCGACTCAGTTTCGATGGACCCAGCAAAGCTCAAAGGCATCGCTGAATGGCCAACACCAACTACCCCACGCGACGTACGAAAATTCATAGGATTTTGCAACTTCTATCGAAAATTCATACACCAATACGCCATATGGGCAAAACCTCTCAATGCCCTAATGTCCAAAACCAAGAAATTCGAATGGACAGAAGAATGCCAGAACGCCTTCGATACTCTCAAGAGGAAATTCCAAAGCGAACCGGTATTAATGGTCCCCGACCGAGACAAACCCTTCGAAATCGAATGCGACGCATCACTATTTGCATCAGGAGCAGTCCTACTTCAACGCGACAACAATGGAGTTAAACACCCAGTCGCATACTTCTCGAAAGGATTCTCACCAGCCGAACACAACTATCATTGCTCCGAACAGGAACTCTTCGCCATTATCCGAGCACTCAAAGAATGGCGTCACCACATAGAAGGATCATCACACAAGACCATCGTATGGTCAGATCACGACAACCTTCGCCGCTGGAGAAAACCTGAAGACCTCAGCAGAAGACAAGCCCGATGGATTGCCTACATGCAACGATTTGACATCGAAATCCAACATATCCCTGGAAAGAAAAATGGACCAGCAGACGCCCTTTCCAGACGACCCGATCATGAACCCAAGACAAGAGACAACAAACAGGTCGTTGCACTCCCTGACAAATTCTTCACCTCAGAACAGCCACAACATATCCATATTATCGACGAAAATACTAAACAGGAAATAAAAGAGCTGTGGAAGAAAAAGAAACAGACCGACATCGCCCAAGAAGATGACTCAGGACACCCACGTGTTCAAGGAAAACTATTTATACCACAAGATTTACACCTCAGACGCCGCTTACTGCAAAGAGTACACGACTCACCCACCGCAGGACACCCTGGAATCGCAGAAACAACTAGAAAACTCCAGGAATACGCCTACTGGCCCGGGATGCGATCATTTGTCAAAAACTATGTCAAAGGATGTGGTGCTTGCCAACAATACAAGATCAATCGCCACCCCCTAAAACCACCGCTTCAACCTATCCCTGGACCCCATTCTACCCGTCCATTCTCGAACATCTCGATGGATCTTATCACAGACCTACCCCCGGACGGACCCCATGATTCTATACTGGTCGTGGTCGACCAGCTTACGAAGGGGATAATTCTAGAACCTACTGCGAAAACCGCCAACGTGGACAAGATCGCCGAAATTCTTATCAAACGGCTATTCTCTAGATTTGGCCTTCCCGAGAAAGTTCTCAGTGATCGCGACCCCAGATTTGCTGCCAAATCCATGAAAGAATTCTACAAACAACTCGGAATCGAACAAGCACTCTCTACCACCTACCACCCCCAGACAGACAGACAAACAGAGCGATTCAATCAAGAAATAGAACTCTACCTTGGCATCTATTGCTCATCGAACCCGAACAAATGGGTAAAGGCACTCCCACTCCTGGAATATGTCCACAACTCAAAAACACATGCTGAACATCAACATACCCCATTTGAACTCCTCTATGGATCAAGCCCCAAAGGATTTCCGACCTCCGAGGAGCCAACGAACATTCCAGCAATAGGAGAGAAGTTTAAATACCTCGCCAAGATACGCCAAGAAGCCCAAGCTGCGCATGAACAAGCCAGACTAAAAATGGCTGCAAGATATAACCGGCCAGATATCAATCTAAAAGTTGGACAGAAGGTTTGGCTCGACAACCGCAACCTCCCAATTCAGTACGCCTCAAAGAAACTGGCCCAACGCCGAGAAGGTCCCTTCACCATAACAAGAAAACTCGGACCTGTAACCTATGAACTAAAATTACCCATCAAATGGAAGATCCACAACAAGTTTCATGCGAGCCTCCTAATGCCTGCAGAAGAGAACGACACACATGGGGAATACAACACAGCCCCACCACCCTGACCTTGTAAATGGAGAAGAAGAATACGAGGTCGAGTCAATACTGCGCCACAGAAAATTCCGGAACAAGTATCAATTCCTAGTCAGATGGAAAGGATACCTTCCCACTGAGGATTCCTGGGAGCCAGAAGCAAACCTGGAGAACGCCAAGGAAGTCATTGAAGAATATAAAAGGGCCCACAAATTAGACAACCCCACCAATGACCCAACCACCCAACACTCGAGCAACCACTCCAGACCTCCCAGAGCCAGACAACGATGGACGCCTTCTCATCCGGGAAAGAATCATATCCCTGGCGAACCGCGTCGCAGGAAATAGCCAACCTAACCCTGCCACCGATACTGCTGACGACCAACCAGACAGGACCAACAGTCCTTATATCATCCGGCATACCTTCCTTCCCTCCAACCAACCCGAGATACGATCCATCCTTTTACACGAAGTTCCCTTTCATATTACCGGAACCCGTCTTAAACGCAGTCCAGCGATGGTACCCCTGGTCGACACCTGCTGGAAGACATTTACTGCTCTTCTGTATCACAAGCGCCTCGTCCACGACCGAGCAACAGAATTCGAAAAACTATGCGCCACTATTCTTTCTAGCGCAACAGAGGAACAGGACCACAATACCATTTCTGCCATGCTATCAACCGCTCTCACCGAATTCCCGTTCGAGAGTCCGATCCCAAGCCCGAGCAATGGAAGCGGAAGTCAGGACCGCCCTATCCTACCTATCGGGACCACCACCCAACCTTCCAACCCTCCCATGGTGGATACGAGTAACCAACCATCAAGTGTTGTACAAGCTATATCTGCTTCTAATGACGCCCCCATCGGGACTACCACCACTCACTTATCCACCACCCGAACTCGCTGCAATTGCTGCCATCGATTCGGCCATATCAAAGCAGGATGCCCGCGCTACCAATGTCGATATTGTCGAAAGATTGCCCCAGGCCATTACGAGAAGCACTGCGAGAGAAACCCTTACCAGCATCAACCCGCAAGTATGGTACCTGGCCTGTATCGCCGCCCACGAGGAATACCAAGCAGAGCTCGATCCCTCACACGCGAAACCACAAACAACAATATTCGACACATTGTTGCAAGCACCGAGCAGCGCCCCGCTTCAGCCAGACCCCTCCGCACCCGAATTCAAAATGCCCCCGTCGTCATTCTGACCACCAACGCCACCACCACACCTGCTAGCGGAAGCCACCAACTTCCTGAATCAATCCTTCGGCGCACCCGCCACCATTCACTCCAGAGAACCCATCGTCATCGACCTCACCCAAGACCCGCCATCCCCAGACCACCAAGCTACCGAAGCGACTCCCCAGAACCCGACCCATACTTCGACTGGGACCCCATCGCCGAATCAAACATTACAGGAGAGCCTGTCGGATTATACTGAGGATATGTCTGATGAGGACATCAGACCTTACGAAAGGGGATAATGTTATGAACAGTCCAGACCGGGAGGAACAAGAACTATTGTTCGACTTTACAAGATGGGTACAGGAGACTACAGACCAATTACGGGCACAAGAATACGAAGACGAGGAAGGGGAATATTACACCGCCATGCAGGACCTGGCGAGAGAAGCAGGAATGGAGATAACCTTGGAGGATATATTGGAATACCCCGAGGACGAGGAAGATAACCATGGATCAACCGACCCAACCTCCGATACGGATGGAAGCACTGAGAGAATGGAGAGCGAGAACGGAGAGGACTCCATGGAGATACAATCGGGAGAAGAAGATTATGAGTCAGAGGAAAGCGATGGAACATCGCACAGCAGTAGCGAGAGTACTGACTCATTGTAATATAAATAACGCTAGGATGCCATCAGCCAGGATGTGCATCATGGTCAGGACTGCGCATGACCAGTAGAACAGCCAAGTAACCTATAACGAGTATATAGCACCTCATAGGTATGTATATAAGGCCTGTACAAGTAGAGATTAAAGCCTCAAGCTTTAATCTTGTTAACAGCGGTCGTTTACCTCTCTGCCTTAACTTGGCGTCTTCCCTCGTTATCTCATTGAGCGCGATCCACTAAGCTCTATAAGGCCAACCATCTCGGACACCTTGTAGAGTGATTGAAGGCCGTCTCCAGTTATCCTCGGATACAGAAGGAGCACGGATCATAACATACAATATCATTGGCGACAGCCAATACAATGATTACGACTATGCCTACAATGGTTATGGCTACGATTAGGAATGATTACTTCCACAATCCACATCCCACACCCATACCCTGCCATTTGTTAACTTCAAAACAGAGTTTGAAGATTAGAAGGGGGTAATGTTACCATTTTTCCCCTTTTGTGTGCCCACCCACCTATTTTTACTTATCACATGTCACCGCCCGTTGTCAGTGCTCGGTTATATTTACTTATTACATGCCACTGCCCGTCTATAGTTAGCTTATCTTTGGCTTGTGATTTCCACCTGTTCACATGTGATTCTTTTCTTTCTCATGCCAGTCACCCCAGTAGTATATATAGACCTAGATATTACTTGTAATCTCTAGCTTTGTCTTGTTATACACAGTATTTGTTCCTGCTCTTTGGTATCACCTTAGACTTGCTTGCACTACTCAACGGTTAACTTGTCATTAATCGCATTGAGCCTTGCAGATGCCTAACCAGCGTAACACAGGATGTCTATACAGACTTGGTCCTGTCCTACTAAGCATGACTTGGAGATGACGGAGCACTATAGTCCAGCCAGTTTAGAGGCAAAGAGGTATAGGAGGCAAGAACTGTATAACACTAAGATAAGGATACATGACAATGTACTGTATCCTTATATACTTTCAAGTGTGGCTGTACTCCTACTGTAATAATCCAGACCAGAGTAGATACAAGTCAGAGATAAGGGAAAACGAGGCATGTACTAAGAATAGTCCTTCTGATGTACACTACTGATGGTTTCATAGTGACATGAGAATATAAACTAAATATAACCGTTCTTCTGATGAGACTTCTGATAACATTAGGTCTGTTTCTAGAGTTGTTTTTCCATAACAACTCATTAGTTTCCTTCTTCTGGGTATTTGGCTAGGTAGTTTGGTTTGTAGTAGTCGACTTGGGGGTTTTCGGTGGAATCGGGGCAAGGAGGAATGACTGGGGAAAAGGTAAGAGTGAGGGTTCTGCGTAAGTCGAGTATGGTGGCTGTTTCTGGGGAGGGGGGTTGTCCTGGATAAAAGATGTCATATAAGAGGTGTCTGAAGTGAGGGCTTTCTATTCTTTCTTTTGGTGGGGTGATTGGTTCTTCTTCAGAAGGAACTGCATGGTTCTCCTGTGATATTTGATTCAGCGATACCATCATAGCATTCCTTGTAGTAGTTGTTGTCGGTGAGATCGATGTAACAATTGTGAGTTGTGGGAGTGGTCAAGGAATGGGTTGTTGAATTTCTGGAGTAGGGGGTGTGTCGGGTCTTCCAATTTGGACATTCGGTCTGTTTATGGTGAGGTTGGAAAACTGCGCAGTGGGGGCATCTGTACTTGATGCAGTCATAAGAGTAGTGCCCTGGGGCATATTGCTTGCATCCGAGGCAGGCAAATTGGGGGCAATCCATGGCCCAGTGTCCGGTGTGTCTGCATTGGATGCACACTGACCTATCGGTGGTTTGGGGGTCGGTTTGTGTGTGAACGGAATTGGTGGGGTTCCAAACTGGGACATTGTTATTGGTGACGGTGGGGGTGGTGTTTCTGGTGGGGGTGACATGTCTGAAAGGGTTTCTGATACTGGTGGGCTTCTTTCCCTTATTGGGAGTGGGGATGGTGATAGTGGTAGTGGTTGTCATGGTAATGGGGGTGACGGTTGTGGTGGGGGGCTGCGAGGTATGTACCTCATCTCATTTGGGTAGGTTCTTCGAGACCTTGGACATGAGGCTTGATTGTGAGTGGAGAAGTTGCTCGAGTGATTCTGCCCAGGCACATTGCATATTGTACGCAGCAGCAAGAGCCTTAGTCTGTTGTATGTGGTGGGTGTAGTCCAACCAGAGTTGTCAGTTGTATTCTGAAATTGGAGAGTGTTCCAATTTATCTGTAATGGTTCAGCTGGTTGCAGCCTTGCGCAAATCTCCATCAGAAGGGTGATTTGGTCCATGTGATCGTATTCCAGCTGTATGGAATCTGAGGGAGGCAGCTGGGGTGATTGTTGGTTCTGGGGTGGTGTTGGGGTCAGGGATCTTGCCTCTATCGGTGGTGTAGGTTGTGGTGAAGGTGTGAGAGGGGGTGTAGGGAGACGGGGCTGGTATGGGAGTTGTCTGAAGTGTTGTATGTTCGACCTTCTGGTCATTGATGATGATTATGGAGGATGATGAGGAAGATGGAGAGGGTGTGGTGGAATAAGGGGGTGTGGTTTGGGAGCAAGTGAGATTGGGGTTCATGGGCATCTTTAAGTACATTTGTTGTGAGAATGAAGTTGTCTTTGGTAGGGTTTGATGGGTTCCTGTTCTTTCTGGGGAATTCCATGAGCTTCTTTATATTCTGTTAGGTATTCTTCAGCGTTTGTACAGAGTGTTTTGTCAGTGATCCATTCGTTCTCCGTGTGGGAGTATCCTTTCCATTTGACGTAGTATTGGAGTTTTCTGTGGTGTTGTTGGTGGTTTAGAATGGCTTCTATTTTGTATTCTTCTTCTTCATTGATGATGTCTGGTGGTGGTGGCATCAGATGAGGTCTGTATGCTTCTGTTTTGTTGTATGGGGTTAAGAGGTTTTGGTGGAATACTGGATGTATCTTCCATTTGATTGGAAGTTTTAGTTTGTATGTGAGTGGTGATAAGACTTCTGAGATGGGGAAGGGTCCTAATCTTTTTGGGGATATTTTGTTGGAGATGAAGGGGAGTTTGAGGTTCTTGGCTTCTAGCCATACTTTTTGATGTGTTTCAAGGGGTTTGACAGTTCTTCTGGTTCTTTGTTTCATAATGTTGGCAGAGAGTTGATGTGCTGCATGTGCTTCTTTTCTGGCATCATCAAGAAGTCTGATGCATTCGTCTACTGATGGAAAGTTTGATGTTTCCATTATCATGGGTATTGGTGGAGGGTTGTATCCCATGATTAATTCGAATGGGGATTTCTGTCTTGAGGCATGTATTTTGGAGTTGTGTGCGAACTCGGCGATAGGGAGGGTTTCTGACCAGTCAAGGGGATTTCTGGTGGAGTATATGGCAAGATAGGTCTCAATTTCTTGGTTGTATTGTTTGGTGGAACCATCTGTCTGGGGATGGTATGCGGTAGAGAATACTTGTTGGATGTTTAGGCATTTGGCTAGCTCTCGGAGGGAGTTGGCAGCAAATCTGGGGTCTTGATCCGATATGATTTTGTTGGGTAATCCAAATCTGGTGAAGACTTTTTCTATTAATAGTCATCCAATGTCATTGGTGTTTGATCAATCTGAGGTTGGGATGAAAATTACCCCCTTTGTAAGGCCATGGTCCACCACAGACAACATTGCATTATGACTGGTGCTAGGTGGTAAACCAGTGATAAGATCCCATGAGATCTGAGCAAATGGGCGCTTGGAGGATGATGGTGGGATCGGTTGAGTTGGTGCATGATCCGGTCTGTGTATGATTTTGTGTTGCTGACACTCAGGACAGCCTTTGATGTAGTTTTTTATGAACATTGACATTCCTGGCCAATATACTTCTTTCTTGGCAAGACGGTATGTTTCTTGTTCTCTGGGGTGACCACATGTAGGGTGGTCGTGATATCTTGCAATGACATTGCATCTGAGTTGGAGGTCTTCTGGAATGATGACACATTCTTGGAATGTGAGGAGTGGACCATTTGGGGTCGGGACCATTCCAAAGTCTTTATCAGCAGCATTAGGGTGGGTTTTCTTCAGGAATTTGAACACTTCGGTGGTTCTAGCATTGTATTTGGGTGATTCTGTGATTCTTTCTTGGAGTTCCATATTGACAGTGGCAATAAAGAGGTGTTCTGGGAGTACTGTGATCAGGTTTTGATCTTCTATGTTGGTGGCGGCAACAAAGAGGTTGTTTGGAAGCATGGTGACGTCTTCGTTATCATTATCCTCATCAGGGATGTGGTCTGGACATCTTGATAGAGCATCTGGTGCAGGGATCTTTGATCCTGGGATGTGTTCTAACTTGAAGTTGTAGTCAGCAAGGGTCTGGACCCATCGTGCTTGTCGGCGGTTGATTTTCTGGGGTTTATGCCAGTATGTGAGGTTCTGGTGGTCTGTTCTGATACAGACAGTATGGGGACTGCCAAGGAGGTAGTGGCACCATTCTTCGAGGGCTCGGATAATTGCGAGGAGTTCCCTGTCATAGATATCATAATTGTGTTCTGCTGGTCCAAACATCTTTGAATAGAATGATATGGGTTTCTGTATTCCGTTGATGTCGTGTTGGTACAGGACAGCTCCTGATGTGAATTTGGAAGCATTGGGTTTTATTTCAAAGGGTTTTGTGGAGTTGGGCATAAGGAGTACCGGTTCCTTTAAGAATTTGTTTTTGAGTGTTTCAAACACTTTTTGTTGTTCTTCTTTCCATTCAAATTTGTTTGATTTGGATAGTAGTTGGTTAAGGGGTTTGGTGTAGTAGGAGTAGCTGCAGATGAATTTCTGAATGTGTTGGACTGTTTTTGGCACTGGCCAGTCTTCTATTCCTTTGAGTTTTCTGGGATCCATTTTGATCTCATCTGGCATGATGATCATGCTGAGATATTCAAGTCGTTGTTTGTTGAACTTGCATTTCTCCATTTTGAGGTAGAGGTCGTTTTCCTGCAGGATCTGCAGTACTTTTTCTGTAAGTCGGTTGGTTTCTTCCTGAGTTTTACCATAGATTAGGATATCATCCATATAGATGATAATTCCTCCTTTCTCCATTATCTTGGAGAATAATATGTCCATCATATGTTGGAATGTTGCGGGACTGTTGCAAAGTCTAAAAAACATGACAGTTGGTTTGAAAAGACCCATGGGAGTCTTGAACACTGCTTTCCATTGATTGCCATCTTTGATTCTGACGTTATTGTATCCTAGGCAGATGTCAAGCTTAGTGAAATACTTAGCTCCTTTGAGTTTATCCATGATAGAGGAAATCATGGGGATTGGGTAGGCATTTTTGACTGTGTGATTGTTTAGATAACAATAGTCTTGGCAGGGTCAGAGGTCTCCTCCTTTCTTGGCAACAAAGAAGAAGGGTGATGCCATAGGGGATTTTGAGGGATGGATGTACCCTTTTCAGAGGTTTTCATCTATAAATTCTTTTAACGCTTTTTCTTTGGCAGGTGCCACTTGATAGGGTTTCATTGATTTTGCTTCAAATGTTGGCTTTAACTTGATTTTGTGATCGAACATTCTTGATGGTGGGAATTGTTCAGAGGGTTTCTTGTTGAATATTTTAGCCCATCGGGTGAATCTCTGAGGGATCTCGGGTGGTTTCTTGTTTGGTTCTGGTTGTTTTCCTTTTTGGTTTGCCAATTTTGTTGGGTTATGTTGCTCATTGTGGAGTGTTGTGGTGTGTGTTGCTTTGGCATTTACTTCTAATGGGGTTAGAAGCATCGGGTTCATTTCTCTTTCTAAAGAGAAGGTGTCAAGGTCAACATTTGACAGGTTGACGTATCCTTTGGGGTTTTCCTCAGGTTGAGAGGTTTTTCCAGCCATTATGTCCATGGCAATGGAGTTAAGTTTGACAGGTCATCATAGAGTTCTAAGGAGTTTCAAAAAGTCCTGGTAATCAATTTGGGGTTTCTAAGAGAATGTCTTGGTCTTCCAGTTGATGTCAGGATTGTATTGTTCCAACCAGGGAAATCCAATGATGAGATCTTTCTCACCAGTGTTTGTGATGTATGCTTCTAGTGTACAGTCTCTTCCATCAATGATGGTCCTGATTTTGATGTATTCATGGATCCTGCCATGTTGATTATCAGTTCTGTCAACATTACTGAGAGGAATTGGTTGGTCCAGCCATTTGGTTTGATAACCATGTTGTTCAATGACTTTGTGGGATATGAAATTCCCTTGGGCTCCTGAGTCTATCAGGGTGGTGATGGCCACAGGTTTTGATGTCTGTTCACTCCAAATCTCAATGGGTAAGAAAAGGGATTGTTTATTTGGGGATAGTCATAATTGTACAGAGTTTATCGAGAAAATGTCCTTCTGATGTTTGGAACATGCAGGGGCACATCAATCGACAGCGTTCCTTTTTAAAAATCCTGGAATGGACACATCTCCGGATCCTTGGCTAGCATGGAGTGGAGTTCTTGTTGGAGTTCAGGATTGAGGTCATCAACCATTTGGCACATCTGAGATGTGACTTCTGTGACAGCAAGGGAGTACTTGCATTGTGGTGATTGTTGGGCATTCTGGTTTGGAAATCTGGGACAAGTGTTTTATTGTCCAGGGAAAGGATGATTGGGGTTTCTCACAGGGCAAGGGGGATTGGTACACATTCCTGGGAAGTGTCTAGCTGGCAGTGGTTGTGGGCATTTACTGACCCAGTGGTCCTTAGCTCTGCATCAGAAGCATTCCTGGTTCTGATATGATTTCATTTGTTGTCCAGTGACAATGGCATCTAACTCCAATGGTTCTTGAGCAGAGTCTTCTTTGGCATATTCCGGTTGGGGTATTTCAGGATAAGGATCTTTGAATCCTTCTTCTACTGTGGCATGGTCTATTTCCATGGCATGTGGGTCTCGTGGGGTGAAACGTGGAGCGTTGCTTCTTTAGTAAAATTGTGCATAGGGCATGTTGTTGTTTGGACGGTTTTGTCCGCAGTTTGGTTGGTATTGGTTCCTTTGAGGGAATATGTTTCTGGGTGTGCCATATAGGGTGTTGATTCTGCAGAAGTTGTCATTGAGTTTGTTGGCTCAGGTATACCAAGCAGTGATGGTTGTTGGAGGGTTTTCCAATTTGTCAATTTTCATTGCGATGTGGCGATCGATTGCTTTTCGATAGAGATCAATCAGGGTGCAATCTTCATTTAGTCCAGATTGATGGACTAGTTTCTTGAACTGAGCGTTGAGCTCAGTCATCAGTTTGCCTGCTTGGTGCAGGGTTTGGAGTCTGGTATGTGCATACACATGTTTGTCTGCCAGGGTGAAGTTGGCTCTAAGCTAGGCAGTGAAGTTGTCCCATGACTCCATAGCTATGGGTTGTCCTTGTTGGGTTTGGGCATTTCTCTCATGGAGGTATTGTCTGACCCAGGCTTGGGCATCTCCTGATTGCATTGTCGAAAGGACAAATAAGGTCCTAGCAAGGTCAGTGTTGTAAGTGGTCATGTTGGCAAGCATGTAAACTTCACATTGGAAGATCCAATCTTTGAAAAGTCTTCTAGTTCCATCAAAGGCTATGGGTTTGCGGAGTCCTAACTTCTTTGGGGTATGTGTGGCAGCCATTATTTGTAATTGTCCAGGTGGCAGCAGCAGTGGTCTTGGTGGTTGCGGTGGTTGTACAGGTGGTGCCAGTAGGGCTAAGGGTTGTATTGGTGCAGGTAAAGCGGGTGGTTGAGGATCAGGGTCTGATTGATTGTCATCAGTGATGTAGACGTCTGAGTTGTTGTCTACTGGAGGAGTTCTTCCTTGATTTACAGCAAATTCATGGCATGTGAGTAAGTTTTCTTCTGATTGGGAAAGTTCTCTTGGTTGCTTGTGGGCGTTGTGTATTTGTGATGTGTGAGTAGGTTTTCTTCTGATTGGGAAAGTTCTCTCAGTTGTTTGAGGGCGTATTCGAGTTTTTGGAGTTCAAAATCATTTAGTGGGCTTACTTTAGCACAATATTCTTTGGCTTGTTTACGTTTTCTTTCTTCTCATTTGTAATGTTCTTTTAACTCTCTTTCATGTTGTAATCTTTGTTGTTCTGCTAGTTCCTCAGCAAAACTTGTTTGAGTGCATGTAAGTATTGATGCACTTGGAGCAGGTGAGTCGAATGGAGATGGGGGATAAAACAGTGACAGTGTTTGAGTGGGTATAGGGTTTCTTCTGGGATCTGGATTTTGGGTTCCTGATCCTGAGATTCTACTTCTCGATTCGGGAGGAGGTGATGGAGTTTCTCAGGCTGAGAACTTCTTTGGAGGTGTGGTGGTAGTTGTCTAGCAATCAATTATCACTAGAAGAATGAAAAATTGAGTTGCAATAATGGAGATTCCTGAATACAGGTTCCACAATCTGACAACACAACAGTGACAGTGGCATGTGATGCATTCGAGTTCTAGGGTGATTATTCGGTAGGCGATAAGGGTGGCAGTGGAGGTGAAGATGAAAATGAGTAGGTAAGCCAGGTCTTCTGGCAGGAAGAGGTTGAGGGACATAGCAATGGCTACACAGAGGGGCGGTTTTCTTTCGCACATTGTTTTGAATGACCAGAGTACCTTGATGTGTTCAGTTCATTGGCAGAGCAGAGCAGAGTAGAGGGTGAGCAAGAGATAAGCAGCAGAGTATCTTAGTGTTTTGTTACCTGGGTTAGGGGTTTGCTCTTGAGTAGCATGGAGTTCATCACAGGATGTCTATACAGACTTGGTCCTGTCCTACTAAGCATGACTTGGAGATGACGGAGCACTATAGTCCAGCCGGTTTAGAGGTAAAGAGGTATAGGAGGCAAGAACTGTATAACACTAAGATAAGGATACATGACAATGTACTGTATCCTTATATACTTTCAAGTGTGGCTGTACTCCTACTGTAATAATCCGGACCAGAGTAGATACAAGTCAGAGATAAGGGAAAATGAGGCATGTACTAAGAATAGTCCTTCTGATGTACACTACTGATGGTTCCATAGTGACATGAGAATATAAACTAAATATAACCATTCTTCTGATGAGACTTCTGATAACATCCTCAATGGTCATTTGAGTTGGTAGTTGCTACTGCTGCTCTTGGGACATTTTGGAGGGGGCACTGAGAGGTAGAGGAAGGGTGTAGTTGGCATGGGAGAAGTGGTGTAACTTGTCCAGGTATTGTCAATGGCCAGTCCTCTGGGAATAGACTTGATTCTTCTGTAAGGGCAACCTAGTTGTCATGTTGCATTGACTGAGCAGGAATAAACCTTAGAGAATCAAGTAAGGTTTCTCCAAGCTCACCTACACCACTTATACTACCTGCCATAAGGTCTAAGTTGAGTAATCTACTCTACATAAAAGCCCATGAAGTATCAGAGATGTCTCAAGTGGGTATAGTTGGGAATGGGCTTGGGACAGGGTCACATATGCCAGTGAGGGCTCACATCTACATCAGAGGGGTGTAGGAGGAAATTCCAAGCACTAGGGTGCTGGGAGACAGATTTCTGGACCCAGGGAGGCTGAGGATCCAATTTACAAGCATGGGGAGGTTGGGAATCAGGTTTCCAAGTGTAGGGAGTCTGGGAATCAGAATTCCAAATTTGAGGTTGTGAGCAGTGACCCAGAGTTCCCCTTACAGTTTCCTTGCTTTATAATTTGTAATTGGGTGTGTGCATGGGCACTTTGATTGGCAGGTCAGAAGTCATCTCATAATTGGGTTATGAAGTCTTCAAATGGTTCAGTGGTAAACACTTTGGGAGTGGTATTTGAGGCATTTATTCTCTCTTCATTGTATGAGGCAGCCCATGCTTGGGCATCACCACTTTGTATCATTGATAGTATAAACAGTGCTTTGGCTTTGTTTGTGGAGTGTATGGCATCATTGGCCTCAAGGTATATTTGGCATTGGAATAGCCAATCTTCAAATTTTGTGTAGTTGCCATCAAAGATGGGGGGTTTGATCAATCCAAGTTCTCAGGACATTCTTGGTAGGTGTGGGTTGGTTATGATGGGAGGGTTCAATGGTGGTGGTGGCAGAGCTTGGATGGGAAGTGGAGTTGGGGTGGTATTAGAAGTAGAAGGTTGATTGATAGGTGTCATAATTGTGGGAATTGGATTTTGAGTGGAATTGAAGGTTCCTGCAAATGAATTTTGAATGGGGTTCCATTGGGGCATTGTTATGATCCTTGCTCCATCTGGGAAAGGCCTTCAATCACTCTACAAGGTGTCTGAGACAGTTGGCCTTGCAGAGCTTAGTGGATCACACTCAATGAGATAATGAGGGAACATGCCAAGTTAAGGCAGAGAGGAGTTAATGACTGCTGTTAACAAGATTAAAGCTTAGGGCTTTAATCTCTACTTGTACAGGCCTTTATATACCTAAGAGGTACTATATACTCATTATAGGTAGTAAGGCTATTCTACTGTTCCTGTGCAGCCTTGACCATGATGCACAACCTAGCTGATGGCATCCTGCTACTATACTTATCTTACAATGAGTTATTGCTCTTGCTCTCCATTCTACTGCTGTGTAATGTTCTATTGCTTTCCTCTGACTCATATTCTTCTTCTCCTGATCCTATCTCCATGGGCTCTTCTCCATTACTGTTGCCCATTCTCTTGGTGTCTCCATCTGTGTCAGAGGTTGGATCTGGTGATCCACTGCTATCTCCTTCCTCCTCAGGGTACTCCAGGATATCCTCCAGGGTTATCTCCATTCCTGCATCTCTTGCCAAGTCCTGCATAGCACTGTAATATTCCTCCTCTTCATCTTCATATTCCTGGGCCCATATTTGGTCCATGGTCTCCTGTACCCATCTCATATAATCAAATATCTGCTCCAGCTCCTCTTTGTCTGGACTGTTTATAATGGGCATTGGGGTTTGGGTTTTAGTGGTGTCTGTTACTTATCCTTTTTGATAGGAGGGTATGGTGATTTTGAATGGGAATAGTGGGAATTGTCCTGGAGTAGGTGGTTGTTGGTTTTTATTGTCAGAGTGCTCAATAGGAGCAGAGTATTTGGAGGGTGTTGTTGTTAATCTAATGATCATGTTCAGCAACCACAAGTAATATGAGGAAGGAGTTGGCAATTATGTAAGAGGTGAATAGAATGTTGTTTCCACAAACATGGCAGTGAGAGCAGGGGCAGATGAGAGTTGCAAGTTTAGGAAGAATGATAAAATATGCAGCAGTAGAGTTAGTCAAGACAATGAATGCTATCAGTAGGACAGCCAGCTTGGGAGAGGATACAGCAGAGACAGCAGCAGCAGAGGTACAGCAGAAGAGAATAGCAAGTAAGAAAGCCAGAGTGAGAAGAGTACAGTGTTTTGTTATCCTGGTAAGGGATCATCACTTAGTGGCAATACAACTTACTCTCTACAGGTGTCTATACAGACTTATTCCTAGAGATACTCAGTTGTCAACTTGTGCATGTAAACACTGGTGAAGACTGGAAGGTGAAGGCTAGTGTATAGAATGAACTACACTGTACTGGAGTACAAGAGTAATTCTACTAGGACTATATATGTATTTATAGTGGCTGTGCTACTGCTGTATTGTGGACATTGGAGTTTGGGGATCAAGCTATTGGGGAATGTTCTATTTACAGAGTTTCTGATAACAGAAATGGACTTGCAGCCTCAGCTTATGTACTGTGCCCTCCTTACTGTCCTAGTCCATATTTCGGGAGGAGTAGAGCCAAGCAGGGTGGAGCCAAATGGCAGGGTGGGAGACAGGAATAAGAATCCACTGTTCAAGTTGATTATCAGACTGAGGTTACAAGTCAGGTGCTGTATTCTACAGTATATATACTAATGTCCTAATAGAATGTGACTAGTAATGACTACTGGAAGAAGCAGGTGGGGACTAAACAGGATTACAAACAATAGTCTGGAAATGAAGACTGGTATGGAGATGAACTGGATCTTACTAAGGTAATATGGGACAGGATAGGGTGTGGGCAAGGATGGCAGAAACTGGGTATAATATTGCTGGAGGTCAGATAACCACAGCATGTGGTCAGGGATAGCCTTGTGATGAGGTAGCAGGGGTCAGGATGGGGCTGGGTAGGTCTGCAGCAGGGCAAGGGGTCAGAGTTTAAAGTCTATTTGGATTTCAGTCAGCATGGATGTGACAGAATGGGGGAGTTGAGACTGATGGAACATGGTTGTCAGTACATCTATTTATATGTCAAAGACATGTGGTCACATGACCCTGTTGATTCACAATCAACAGAGTTATGTAATAGCCTAGTTTGGTATTGAAAACTACTATTGATAAAACTGTTCTAATGACTTGAAGTACTTGGAGAATTTATGATTGCCTAATATGGAACTCTTACATAATGATATTTTGCAGGGTCAGTATGACATATTTGGCTATGTTTGTAGATATTTACACAATTTCCACTATTTTATTTGTTGAGCTATTGCTACCCCAGTTCAAAAGTGCAAAATATTGGAACAGTTTTGTGAGTCACTGTATGATATAGAGGTATATGGCACACAGAAAACTCAGTCCACTGGTTCATATACCCAAGGGTGCAAGGACTGATGCAGATTATGTTAGTCTAGTCCTTAGTGGACCATTGTGGGATTTTTATGGGAATTTATTGGAGGAGAGGGGGGAGGTAGCAGTGATGGAAGATGGAGCTCCAATCTACTATGCAATTCCCATCCCCTCAATCAACCCCCACATCCAACTCAGTCACCAGATGTCAATCCATTGAACATGTATAGAGGTACACCAAAGCCAGAACAAATAACTGACTAGAAAAAAAAGTGAAAGCCTGTTGGGCTCACAAATATCAAAGATGTGCAACTCACAAGATCACCCAAACCAAGAGTGGTCTCAGTAGTCTATTTGGATTGAGGGAATATGCATATCAAGTATGAGAGAGTGATGGTATATAGAGAAGAAAAAGAAGATAAGATTGTTTACCTCAGTTGGTTATTTATCTGATGTTTAGTACACATGATTGCGATCATTGTAAGCCCATGCTTACACTCCTCCCCCCAAAATTTTCCGCCAGGGGAGCATCAGCTACTCTAGAATATGTTAGTGTTCCGAATCAAGATAACTTATTTATGTGCTTCAAATAGTCATCCAATGCTATTCTGTGGTTTTCACTGTTCAACAGTTTCTACCTGCATACAGACACATATTTTTGACACATATATCCACCTTATGTCCTTATCTGTGTACAGATGCATATTTTTGATGCATATATCCACCTTGCATCCCTACCTGCATACAGACGCATATACGCTACCTTTTGCAACCCTTGACCTCATCAAATCTTGTTCACATGAATACAGGTACCGCCCTGGCTCCTACAACTTGCAGGGGTGCCTGCTCACTTCCGCTGGTGAAAAGGTGGAGAAACTTTCGTTGGTTTTAATATAGATAGTGGGCTTGTTTTCACTAAGCTTAGCCGCAATTCGATAAGCTTAAGCTAATACAAGTGGAATGAGATAGATAATGAACAGTTTCATCTTTTAGGGTGTTCTGGGGGTGCATTCTGACAGCGAAATTCAAGAGAGTAGTGTTTTTAGAGGTTAACAAACAGCCGTTGAAGTTATCTTAGCCATACGGTGCAACAATGAAAGGACAATCCCTGCCAATTCAAAGCGCTGGGTCTCTGGTCTCTGGTCTCTGGTCTCTGAACTCTGGTCTCTGTCTCTGTCTCTGGGTTGGTCGACGACCGAAGAAATCACACTTAACGATGCACACTAAATAGCCCTCTGAGACCGTTCTTGATCACGGCTTGCAGACTTGCGTGTGGAAGCGGGGGTGAGACCTCTTGCTTCTTCATGAACAAGTGCGACCGTATTTATATTGTTTGGATACATATGAGAGATAGTAAATATGAAATAAAAAACAATAAGCTTAATTGTTACAGGCACTGTAGAACATTTTGGAAGGTTCAGCAGCATTTCTACCTCACCCTGGGTTATGGGTTTTTCTCTGATTAACGAATGGCAATCCAGCCAGACGTGTTCTGTGCTTGTCTGCATTATTCTGCATCCACGCAAGCGCATTAAGTTTCCGGATCAATTATGATTGGAATGTATAGCAGATGGACAATTCCTTGATCCGTTGTAATTAATCTCAGTTAAGCAGTATGCCGAAGTGCCGGGACCCCCAAAGCACTCGTTAATTAGGAGTCTTTGATATTTCTAGGGTTTTGGGCATCGGGTATTGCCTCCCAAACGTTGGACGTTCCGTTCCGTGGTCCGGTCATCATTATTGAACTTGCTATAGATGTAATACGCCTGTGACAGCTGCTAGGTACATTCTTTTATGTTCAAATGCATTCGGGTTCATCAGAAAACTGCTCATAAGGTCCCTTGATGCGACCGGGGTATACTCAATAGGCTATGTAGAGCCCTGAATCCCTCCGGAGAGCGTTCTGATAGCTTGGTTCACTAAGCTTAGTGATAATGAGCTGATTTGAACACTTCCGAGGCTCGAATATCCTCAGTTCGGTCGAACTGGCTACTATGGGATATAGTACCAATCCTCTATAGAGTTCTTTAATGATATAGCCAATGATTCTATGTAGAGAATCATTCCGGAGTACGGAATTCATGTATAGGCGTGAAATCGGCGTATCACCGGTCGAGGATCCCACTCCTTCTGTGGATCTGCCTACACTTCCTGTGGCCGATTGAACTCTAACCTCCTCCCCCCTACCCTTTTCCCCTGTGCTGCACACTTCCCCCCACAAGATACCAGCTTTATTCTCTGATACTCCTGCCATTGTGACAGTACCAGTAAACGGCCCTGGAAGTCTCTCCACCAGGTCACCGTTACATGAATCATCCTCTGAGTCTGTTCACTCCACCAATTTACCTTCACCTGAATCATCCTCCGATTCTGACTGTGATTCTGATCCTTACTACATTACCAAAATCATGGCATCTATAACACTTGCATCTGGCATAATCCTCCCATCGGGTGCTCCTCCCCTCCTTCCTAACATACCTGTGAACAAGATTACACCATTATTGCTCACAGATTTTGAACATGGTGTCTGGGCTTACTTTGCAGGAAAACAGAAAAGGGAGGAAGATGAGACACATTGGGTTCCTTGAATCATCAGTAGCTGTATGGGATGCCCCCCAGTTCACAATTGGATTAACAACCAGGGAGCAATACTCCTGACCAAATCATTCACAGATTTCATGTTGCTTCTACAAGTCTGGTTCTTGAAGAAAGACTGGCAGAGGAACTACATATGGAGATGATTCATTGGACAATGAAGGACAATGAGCAGTTTGTTGTTTGGTGTAAAGAACTCATAGGGGTGAACAACTGCCTGCAAGGCATGCCATCTCATCTTGATGATACTGACTTTATCACAATTATTGGTGCTAACATCTGTAAACAACTTTGGTGTCAGGCATGCAATGAGAAACTATTTGATACTGGCAAGTACAAGTTGATTGGTGATTGGCAGCTTGCAGTTAGCAAATTGGATGATAGGCGACATGAAGATAATGAACGCATTGATGCCCATGTGCTCGTGATGCACTCCCAGTCACTGAATGCACAGCCTCATTGAGAAAACAATCACAATACCAAGCCCTATGAAAATTCATTTCCTTTAGCGCCTACTCCATCCTGGAATCACCTGTACTATGCACATTGCCCATCTGGACAAAGCAAGCCTGTATCTGCTTGAGCATGTTCAACATACACACCTGGGTCTGGAGTGCCAGCACCACCATGTCTAACACAGGAAGAACACACTATCCTCACTGAACATGGTGGGTGCACAAAGTGTCAACAAATCCAACCATGACACCAAGGCAAGTGCACAAATGAGGTCCCATTGAGGGATGGTTACAGACCTATTGTGTTATGAACAGTCCAGACCGGGAGGAACAAGAACTATTGTTCGACTTTACAAGATGGGTACAGGAGACTACAGACCAATTACGGGCACAAGAATACGAAGACGAGGAAGGGGAATATTACACCGCCATGCAGGACCTGGCGAGAGAAGCAGGAATGGAGATAACCTTGGAGGATATATTGGAATACCCCGAGGACGAGGAAGATAACCATGGATCAACCAACCCAACCTCCGATACGGATGGAAGCACTGAGAGAATGGAGAGTGAGAACGAAGAAGACTCCATGGAGATACAATCGGGAGAAGAAGATTATGAGTCAGAGGAAAGCGATGGAACATCGCACAGCAGTAGCGAGAGTACTGACTCATTGTAATATAAATAACGCTAGGATGCCATCAGCCAGGATGTGCATCATGGTCAGGACTGCGCACGACCAGTAGAACAGCCAAGTAACCTATAACGAGTATATAGCACCTCATAGGTATATAAGGCCTGTACAAGTAGAGATTAAAGCCTCAAGCTTTAATCTTGTTAACAGCGGTCGTTTACCTCTCTGCCTTAACTTGGCGTCTTCCCTCGTTATCTCATTGAGTGCGATCCACTAAGCCCTATAAGGCCAACCGTCTCGGACACCTTGTAGAGTGATTGAAGGCCGTCTCCAGTTATCCTCGGATACAGAAGGAGCACGGATCATAACATATTGCATACCTTTTACTTGAATCCAACACACAACCCTGTGGACCAGCACCTCAGTCGCAACATACATCCTCAAATGTTTCTTCTAATGCCAACTCAAAGCGCCCACCCCCACCCAAAACTGCAGAACGCACAGCGAAACGTGCCAGACCAATAAATGTGGTGTATGAAGACAGTGATGATGATGACAGTGATATCCCGGTGGCATTGTTCAGGCAGGGGACATGTCCAACCTTTCATCACAGTCTTCAATCCCTCACACAACTTTCTTCCCACACACATACTCCCCCCAGTGTGCACCCCAGTATAGGAATGAAGCTGCAAATGCACATACCTTGAACAATTTGGCACCATCATGTATTTCCAACCACAGCACCTCACAAGTACCAGCCAACTCCATGCCCAACGTGAGTGCAGTGAGTAATGACCATTTTGTGTGGCTCTGTAGACTCACAGACCCAACCAGCCATTGGTCCATAGATGGTTGCACTCTAATTGACACTGGAGCTGCAGTGGTGTTAGTCCATGAGTGTCTCATCAACTCATTGCAGCTGGAGAAACATGAACTTGCAAAACCCCTCCCTATCTTAACAGTGACTAAGGCTTGGAAATTCCTCACTCATTATGTCGAATTACACCTTTCATCTCCAGATCAAACGTATACTGTGTCACCTGTAAAAGCTGTGATTTGCAATACCCTATCAAATGATATCATTCTGGGCATTCCATTTCTCCATAAAAATTTTGTGGTGATTGACAATGCAGAAGGTACAGTTAAAGACAAAAGTTTGGGATATATGTTCTTTATGGAACATTGTTGGAAGCTGGTTTCGAAAGGGCAACCCAATAAAATAAAGAGTCAAATACATATGGACTACATGGGCATACCATAGAACACTGCTGGATGATGCGGCTTCAGTGGCCCAACCTCTGGAAGTTTTGGTGGCTTCCATCTCTGCACAGATCTTGGCTATTGAAGCTGAATCATGTTTGGAGCTTGAGTGTCAGCAAATTATCACGGAATTTGCAGACATGCTGGGAGAGATCCCCCATGCTGATGATTTACCATCTGATGTTTTGGCAGAGATTAAGCTAAAGGATGTGAGTAAGATCATCCAGACATGCACTTACAGCTGCCCACAGAAGTATCATGCAGCATGGCAGACTCTGATACAACAGCACCTAGATGCAGGATGTATCCAGGAGTCCTCAGCCTCTGCAGCATCACCAGCTTTCATTATACCCAAAGCTGATCCCTTGGCTTTGCCTTGATGGGTGAACGATTACCAGCAGCTCAACAAAAACATGGTGCCAGATAAATATCCCTTGCCCCATGTGGATGACATTCTTGCAGATTGTGCAAAAGGGAAAGTCTGGGGTACCATTGACATGACCAATGCATTTTTCCAAATGAAAATGAAGCCATCAGATGTTCCCCTGACAGTGGTCTCAACACCTTTTGGCATGTATGAATGGCAGGTAATGCCTATGGGTCTTCGTAATGCCCCAGTGATTCATCAGCACCATGTAAATCAGGCCCTCTGCAAATACATTGGGAAGTTTTGCCACATCTATTTAGATGATATCATAATCTGGTTGGATACTGTAGATGACCACCAGGAACACATCCAGCTGATATTTCTTGCATTAAAGGAGGCAGGGTTGTATTGTAACCTTAAGAAAACTAAACTCTTCCAGTCAGAGGTGCATTTCCTTGGTCACAAAATCAACACCCAGGGTATTTTCCCTGATGACCAGAAAGTTGAGCACATCTTGCAGTGGCCAGTTCCAACCTCTGCCAAAGATGTCCAGCAATTTTTGGGCCTTGTCTGCTACCTCACTGCCTTCCTACCACAGTTGGCAAGGTCAGCACAGGTTCTCAACAGACTCATGACAAAGGAATGTGACTTGGATTTTCCCCCTTGGACAGCGGCTCACCAGGCTGCTTTCCAGAACATAAAGGAATTAGTCCTTGGTTCTGACTGTTGAACTGTTATTGATCACAGTTTGATGTCAGAGTATCGTGTTTTCATAACAATGGATGCATCAGATTCCCAGTCTGGAGCAATGTTAAGCTTTGGTAAAATGTGGGAGACATCCCATCCAGTTGCCTTTGACTCCAAACCATTTTGTGGTGCAGAGCTCAACTACCCTGTACATGAGAAAGAGCTGTTCGCCATTGTCTGTGCTCTCAACAAATGGTGATTGGATTTGCTAGGCATCAAATTCACAGTGCTCACAGATCATTGTACACTGGAATGCTTTGAGTCCCAGAAACATCTTTCATATTGTCAGGCTTGCTGGATGGAACTCTTACAGCAATATGATTTTGACATTGTATATATAAGAGGGGCAGATAACACAGTTGCCGATGCTCTCTCTCGCACAGCCTTTGAGGATGCACAGGAGGAGGTTGATGCTTGGTGCATGACACTTTTGACCACTTAGAGGAGTTAGATGTGCCTGTCTGTTCTGCTCTGTGCCCTACAGGTTTAACACCATTGAATTGTGTTGAAGGCTTAGTGGAAGTAGACTATCCTGTTGTGTCCATTCTGGAGATTTCTAGGGATGATGAGCTCTACTCGGCTATCACACAAGGCTACAATGAGGACCCTGTGGTGCCAGAAGGCTCTCCAGACCAAGATGGATGGCCTAGAGCAATGTGGTGATCTTTTGTTTTTCAACACTTGCCTTGTCATTCTTTGTGTGGGTAACATCTGAGAGACACTGGTTGGTCTGGCACATAACATGCTGGGGCATTTTGGGTTTGACAAAACATATGCGGCTATGTGCACTGCTTTCTTCTGGCCTGGCATGTGGGCTTTTCTGGAAAATTCTTATATCCCAGGGTGTGTTCAGTGCCAATGGGCAAAAGCAACAACAAGGAAGCTGGTCGGTCCTCTATATCCCTTGCCAGTTCCAAGTGGCCATTTCACATCTGTGGTGGTTGATTTTGTTGGGCCTTTGCCTGAGGAGCATGGGTTCACTCACATTTTAACAATGACAGACCGTTTGGGTGCAGACATTTGTCTAGTGCCCTGCCGGAAGGATATCTCAGCACAGGATCTTGCAAACCTTTTCTTTGACCATTGGTTCTGTGAGAATGGTTTGCTTGAGGAGATAATTTTGGACTGTGATGTCCTTTTCCTTTCCCATTTCTGGAAACATGTTCATGAACTCACCAGAGTTAAGCTTAAGCTTTTGATGGCCTTCCATTCAGAAACAGATGGTGCATCAGAGCATATGAATAAAACACTCAACCAATGCCTCCATATGGCTGTGGATGAATGTCAGCACGGCTGGGTGAAGGCCTTACCTTGCATTCAATTCAACATCATGAACATGTTGAATGTGTCCACAGGGTACTCAGGCTTCCAGCTGCATCTGGGGTTTTCCCCTCGGCTGATACCCCCACTTGTAAAGGACATCGTTGATGACAAGGCAGAGACACCCAAGGAATTCATAGAGCACCTCAGTGCAGATGTGGGCCATGCAGCAGATACTCTCCTGGAGAGTAAGGTATCACAGGCATACCAGGCCAACAAGCATTGTGTTGATGCTTTCCCCTTTTTTGTGGGTGCACAAGTTCTGCTATCAATGAAGAACCTTAACAAAGCCAATCTTGGGCTTGAAAACAACCCCATTTCCACCAAGAAGCTTAGACCTAAGTTTATTGGACCCTACACAGTGACAGTGGTGGATGAAAACCTATAGCATGGTGACATTGGAACTGCCTGGCCCAACCAACAAATGTCAC
Source organism: Lepiota brunneoincarnata (assembly GCA_023014365.1). Classification (NCBI taxonomy): domain Eukaryota; kingdom Fungi; phylum Basidiomycota; class Agaricomycetes; order Agaricales; family Agaricaceae; genus Lepiota; species Lepiota brunneoincarnata. The sequence goes on from JAEBUN010000005.1 coordinate 2,162,868, forward strand.
ATCTTCCCCTACACAGTGACAGCGGTGGATGAAAGCCATAGCACAGTGACATTGGAACTGCCTGGCCCAACCAACAAATGTCATGTCTTCCATACATCACTGGTAAAGTTATTCCACAAACAGGAAGCCATGTCATTGTCTCACGATGCTATTGTAGAAGCAGCTACAGAACCTCACAATTCAGGAGCCAAGATGTTGATGGGAATCACTCCGGAAACAGTCACCACATCCACAGGCATGGAATATTTCATACAGGAAATTGTGACACACAAGGTGGGATGTGGCTACCATTTCTTGGTTAAGTGGTGTGATTTCCCTGACTCACACAACAAATGGAAAATGAGATCAGAGATAAAAAATACTATAGCATTGGACGACTATTTGAAGTGCATAAATAAGTTATCTTGATTCAGAACACTAATGTATTCTGGAGTAGCTGACGCTCCCCTGGCGGAAAATTTTGGGGGGAGGAGTGTAAGCATGGGCTTACAATGATCGTTGCATACCTTTTACTTGAATCCAACACACAACCCCATGGACCAGCACCTCAGTTGCAACATACATCCTCAAATGTTTCTTCTAATGCCAACTCAAAGCACCCACTGCCACCCAAAACTGCAGAATGCACAGCGAAATGTGCTAGACCAATAAATGCGGTGTATGAAGACAGTGACGATGATGACAGTGATATCCCAGTGGCATTTGTTCAGGCAGGGGACATGTCCAACCTTTCATTGCAGTCTTCAATCCCTCACACAACTTTTTTCCCACACACATACTCCCCCCAGTGTGCACCCCAAAAAACCCTAACAAACTTGACAAACTTTGGGAGGTAATTCAGGAGGAGTGGAGGATGATTGATATAAATTATATTAATGACCTGGTTGAGAGCATACCTGATCATGCTCAGGCAGTCTGTGAGGCCAAGGGTTGCCATACAAAATATTAACATAATTTTAGATGCAGTTGTGGTAGCATAGTGAATATTTTTAATGATTAATGCATTTTTTGTCTTTGTTGTTGTTGCAAAACTTTTGCTACCCTACTGTACTTGGGCATCCAAGGGAAGGGGCTGCTCATGTATAAACCAGTAGTCTACCTAGCATGTACAGTACAGTTTATCTCCTAATTTTAGCCACCTTGATTATTGAGCAAGTCACTTCAAGATCCTCAAGGCAATGGCCAAATGCACCTGACCTGACAAGTTGCAGAGTTCTTGCACAAGAGCATATTCTGAAACTGTGATGCCACTCTAGGAGATAAATTAGACAGCTCAAAATGAGCATTGTAGTCAGGGTTGAAGTGTATTAAATGTAATGGAGTATAGACTTGAGGCCCAGTGAAAAATCCCAGGACCCTGATGGACCAAGAAGGATTGATGCAGAACAGTCTGTGGAGGTCCTTGACAGTCAGTATGGAGCCTGGAGGCAGGAATTTCAGGTGGCTCAATTGACTCACAGGGACTCCCAACAACTTAGTTCTGGTATGCTTGTTATCACTCCCAAATGCCTCCTCTGTTCCTTGTCCTACATATGCTACATTTAGGAATACCAACCCAACACCTGCCATGTGCTCCTGTCCCTCTGCTCATCCCATCCCAGCCACCTCTGCCATCCACCCCTTTGGTACCCACCCACCCTCAACTACCCTCTACCTGTACCAGACCCCTTTCCTCACTCATACACCCTTCTAACATCAGATAGACCATGCACAAAGAGAGAATAATGATATAGTAATACTGTTGGTCAAGTGTGATGAGAATAAGGCTTGATATTGTGCAAATCACTCACCATGTGGGTTCAGTTGGTATCCTGAACAATTTTCTTCCTGCGGCATCGTGTTGGTTGCTTAAGACGAGCTTGAGAATGTTCTGGGGCACTCTGAGCTTGCTTTCCCGAAGCACCAGTGAGCTGAGTGGTCATGGTTGCTGCATAATGCTGGCACTAGCATACAGACACGGTCAGTAACAAAACCAATGATTTGGTGACTGAACCACTTACTCCTTCCTCCTTGAAGGGCTAAAACATGACAAAGAAAGACAAAAGTCAGAGGGCAGAGAACTCCGACATTGATGCATACCTGCTGCTCGACTGAGGTCAGACCATGCCACCAAGCTGCAAAGTGTTTGTTCTTGTTCTCTTTCTTGTCCGTGTGTTTGAGCGCCCATCGTACACCAGCAATGCGCCTGGAACGATACAAAAATGCACAAAATGATCATGAGAATAAAAGACTCACCCAGCGCGATGACCTTTTGGGTTCGGCCCGTATCATGATTTGGGTTGAGTTGAGAAACTAGCGATGTAGCTTCATCATAGACCTTGGGCTTGTCTGGGGTAACCGGTTAATGACAACGGCATGGGAAGGATGGTGATGGTGGGCCGAGGGGAAGTCTTATGGAGTAGAGAGAAAAGGATATATATATATATATATATAGCTTCGTCGCTGTCAACGGCATCGACGATCGTCTACATGGCAATTTTGACGGCGAGAGTCGATGTAGCCCGGTGCAGCTCGATGGTCGTGTCATCAATAGATGGCGTCATCGAAAAGTTCCCTCAGGCTCGACGCGGCTTTCCACCTCAACCCATTTAATCCCTCTCGCTCCTCCTTGGTCCGCCAGGCTCTAGTGACTTCTCACTGGGCTTAAGGAGTGGCGTAAGGGAGGGCAGGAATTTTTTTTTTAACGATGGAGGGCAGAAGTGACCGCTTGCGCGGAGGCGAGTGCCCGTACTCGCCGAGGAATTGACTGCTTGATGTCCTTTCGTAGCTATTTCCGGTCGTCAATTTGTTTAAATCTATCATGGACACAACCATGGCCTAGGACGGCAGCGACACTTGCGGTGCAAACTCTCTCGAACTGGGGTATGAATTCACGTTCATAGTCAAAACGTCTGCCCAACAGAAACAGACCGAAGTTGGTTCTGGCCTAATACCCTCCCCCATCAACATTTCTGTGCGAAGCCATTTGCCGACGCTGAGTTTCCTCAAGTTTGGGACAGTGGGAGATACCGTGTCCGAGCCCTACAAAGCAGATTAACGACCCAGATTCTTTATCTAAATCAACAGAAGCGCACCTCCACAAACGAGACATTCTTTCAAATGACTACCCTGCACGGCGCGTGGGTCATCAACTGACGTCAGGAATGGCGGTACTCTGGGAGTTTGCTTAATCGGAGCTGAACAAAATACACCGAGAAATGGACATTACTTTTGACCAGCTTCGATCAACAAATACTTTAAATCCAGCAAGGTTTGTTCGGGAGTGTTCATATTGACAAATGTAGTCGCTATGCCAGTCTTGCCACTTCTACCCGTGCGACCGATCTGGTGGACGTAGTCCTCTATTTCCTTCGGCATCGTGAAAATGATAACATGCTGAATATCATTGAAATCCAATCCTTTAGATGCGACACCTGAGGCGACCATAACATCCTTCGCCCCCGATTTGAATGCTTTAATGGCGTACTGACGCTCCTCTTGCGCTACGAGGATATTAAAACAGGGGAATTGATAGTAGACGACGGGCATACTTTTTGAACCATGAATAGCTACTGCCTCTACGCCTTTAAGCAGCAAGTATTCTTGGATATCTGTTCTGCGACTGAGAACAGGTCATCGCGGAGACGGAAAGGCGACTTGCCATCAACTTCGTTCTTGTTTTCGCTGAATATGATTACAGGTGGTGGGGTCTTTTGCAGGCATTCAAGGAGGTACACCATCTTAGCCTCTTGTTTGACATATTCTACAACCTGAAGAACATCGAGATTTGCGGCACCAGCGCGTCCAATGTTCACTAGCACAGGTTTGATGAGGGATTCACGGGCAAAGTCTTGAATCTTTCGAGGCATCGTAGCCGAAAACAATAGTGTCTGCCGCTGACGCTACCGACACGAGCTCAGTGTACTTTGCTTCCATAGTCGGGGGAAAGTTAACTAACCTTGAAAAAGCTTATGATATTGCGAACGTCATCTTCGAATCCAAGGTCTATCATCCTATCGGCCTCGTCCATACATAGATACTTGCAATTATTGAATGTGAATCGTTTTTTCTCAAGCATATCAATCAGACGGCCCGGCGTTGCGATAACGATATGAATTCCTTTGCTCAGGACATGACTCTGGTCGTTCATGGAGATGCCTCCGATACAAAGAAGCGAGTTCAGTTGTGGGTTCTTGCCATCACGGGCCAGTGCCGAGCACCAGGTGTTCACATTCTCGTAAGTTTGATTGGCCAATTCACGAGAGGGACAGAGGACAACACCAACCGGCCCTTCACCGCGAACCAAGGGTAACTTTTTCTCCTCCTCGAGCGCAAGCATGATGAGCGGCAGGCAGAAAGCGAGAGTTTTTCCTGATCCAGTAAAGGCTATACCAATGATGTCCCGACCTGAAAATCTGAGTTTCTATTAGATCTGGGGGGGAGGTTCCTCAGAATGATTAATTCTCGCACGCGGCTGGGATTCCTTGTAGTTGGATTGGGGTTGGATTGATGATTCCCTTTGACCTTAGATGTTCTAATATCGGTTCTGGCAGTTTCATGTCCTACAAAGGCGCGGGAGTTATGCTACAGGGGGGGGGGACACAAGGGAGCATACCTCAAAATGTTCTATTGGTGGTGGAACATCCTCTCCCTCGACTAGGATGTGATATTTGTCTCGCAACTTCTGGTGTTCGTCTGGTGTTTTGTCGCGAACATACCACGGAGGCCTCCAACTAGTCCAGGCTCATGATCTGTGTACATTGATTGGGCTTAAACTGACAACATACCTCGATTTCGGTGGTTCTGTATATTGGATACCTTTGGCGAGTTCCATGTTCGATACGAGCTTGCGTCTACTTTTGATTGCTTCCAAGATTTCTTGGTCGGCTTCCTCCGCCTTTTCACCTTCTGTCTTTTGTGCATCTATCCAAGTCTGGTGATGAGCATTGAGGACGAGATAGGCCCACGGATAATACCTTCTGCTGCTTTGCGCCTCTGAACTTCTTGCGCCTCCAACAGGAGTGTCCTTTCCCTTCTAGCCTTTTCCCGTAGACGCTCTTCTTCCTTCAAGACATCCTCGCGCTCCTCCTGCTCTCCCTGCATTCGCTTCCCCTTCTGCCGCCCTGCGTCTACACCTAAGGACGAAAACTTGGCGAGCTTCTCTTGACGTCTCTGAGCGACAGGTATGTAGGGTTCGTAAGAGTCGTCCTCATCGTCAAGCTTGTACGCAGGAGAGGGCGACCTCTCTGCTCGTCGACGTTTGGCAGATGGGTCCATGGTTGTTCCGGGCTTCCGGCCAACGTAACGGGATATACCTATGTACATATCGGGCCGACGGGCCGGAGACGCTAATGAGATGAGCAATGGCTGAGCGATGACTACCGCCCACTCCCACCCCTTCCCTTTCGCCATGAGTTTCGACCCGAATATACACCCACATCGCCGCTGTTGGTGAAGATATTATGTCCATATGTATCCTCTCTGATCACCCTTCCAGTTAACCCTCTCCTCAATGAATACGTTCTGGTGTCCCCACACCGCAACAAACGCCCCTGGCTTGGGCATACGGAGTCTTCCCAACCTGCAATCCTCACTGCCTATGATTCTAGCTGTTACCTGTGTCCAGGGAATGCAAGATCTGGTGGTCAGCAGAACCCCATATATGATCACATCTTCACGTTTATCAACGACTTCCCCGCCATTCTACCCGGTCCCGTTCCGGCGGCACCCATTCCTCCCCATCCGATGTTGATATCCCAGCCCATTCACGGCGCATGTGATGTAATAATTTTTGATCCACGCCATAATTTGACCCTGGCTCAATTGGACCCTCCGGATATTGAGCGAATAATTGATGAGTGGATTCGTTTATATCTCGAGAGGGGACGCCAGAACGGGATCGAATATGTGCAAATCTTCGAGGTCAGCATATCGTTCGTCGCCGAAACTATAACGCGCTGCTGATATACCGCAGAATAAAGGAGCCATGATGGGTTGTTCGAACAATCATCCACACGGCCAAGTCTGGTCTCTTTCCGATATACCCACTATCCCTGCAAAGGAGCTGGAGTCGTTAAGAAGCTATTCTCTCATAGGGGTGCATACAGGTTCAGCGGCCCCACGGGGCCCTCAAGGTCAGACCAATCTTTAGGTGGGGAGAGTCGAGCTTCTACTAACTCCACCTAGACCGGCCTTGTTTGCTTTGTGAATATGCTCACGCCGAGGTTCAGTTCGGGCGTAAGAGTGAACGCGTTGTTCTGCAGAATGATCACTGGGTCGCTCTTGTTCCCTGGTGGGCCGTCTGGCCCTTCGAAATCCTCCGTGCGTTTTCCTCTACTATTTTCTGTTTCTAACATCCTGACCTGCTTATTTCTCAGTCTTACCTTATCGCCGGCACATCAGTTCTATTGACTGCCTGAGTGATATCGAAAGGACAGCCTTTGCGGAGATAATTTCTCAAATAACTATTCGTTATGATAACTTGTTTCGGTGCCCCTTTGCATATTCAATGGGCATCCACCAAAGGCCAGTGCCTGTAACCGCCTCGAAGGGGTCAGAGGGCGCGGGAGAATTCGCACACTTACACCTACATTTCGACCCGCCGCTTCTGAGGAGTGCAACCGTGAAGAAATTTGTAGTGGGGTAAGTTATATTTGTTACCGAAATGCGAGCTCCCATAATTGTTATCACCAGGTTCGAGCTCATGGCAGAGGCCCAGCGAGATCTCACTCCAGAGAAGGCTGCGGAAAGTCTGCGGAGCTGTTCGGACAGTCACTATCTCAGAGAACCTCAATAATTTTTTGTTCACGAGCCGAGTGACATACCCCAATAGCTCAAATTCCATCAATTTGCAACCACATAGACCAGTGCTTTCTTTCGTCTTCTGAGCCTTCAAATCTCCAATTAACCTTTCGAATTTCCGAGAACCCTTCGTCCACTGTTGGTTCCTCGTATTGGTCTCGGAAACTGGTGAATGCATTGTAAGGAACAATTGCTCTCGGTGGCTGAAGGACATAAGTGCGATTGTTGATTGTGATCATCGATGCCCTACCTCTTGAACGGTGACAGACAGAGGAAAATTAAATGTCCGGTAGAGGTTGTTGTGCCAGGCAAGCTCTATGCTTCCCGTGAAAAGGAAGCATCTGTAGAAGAATAAGCAATGCACAAGAAGTAGCCGTCCCACTGACCTGACTGGCAATTTCAACTCTTGTGCTATATCAATATATAGCTTGCGCGTCTTAACGTCGCGATTAGTGTTGTCTACAAAGCAAGAGAACCTCCGCTTAGTTAGCTACTAGTTTTAGATTGGACTTACCAACGACGCAACTCGCGCCTCTTCTCAGGGCATCCCAAGTTGCTTTGACGCACTTGTTACGCGTTTTCAAGTCATCCTGATTGATATGTACATAGTTCGTAGGTTGAAAATGTTGATGATAGAACCGTGTCTTTCCAAGGGCTGGGTATCCGCAAAAGATTACAACTTCTTGCCCTCCAGAACGAGGTAAGATGGGTAGTGAAGTAGGTGTAACCAACGGAACTGTGAGATAAGTGTTAATTAAAGCCTCAGTCCAAAGGGACAAGCTCCATTCCGTCCTTACGATCTCGGAGAGATGACACGTGAAACCCAGGTAGACTGAAGTTTGAATGAACAGGTAGGGTTAAAAAGTATTCCTAAGAATCGGGGTCAGTGCAAATGGATAAGGTAGGATTGGTGATTAGCTCACTTCTGGCGTCATGAATGGGATCCCTATATTCAACGCCATCTTTCTATCTGTGCTAGAAAAATCGGACTTTTTGCTCGGGTAATGACGACCAGCAGCGTCCCCTACAAAAAATGAGCTTCGGAGGTCTAGAAATCGTGAGGATCGCCAGGATGTACATATGAAGGAATAGGCGACTTACTTACCAATTTCTACTTCCTGTTCTTTGAATATTCTCCCCAGTTCCAACCACATTCCCGGCATGGGCTTGCGATACCCGTCTCTGGCTGTCGCGGCGAACAAATGGAAAGGAACACCGTCTAGCTGTGACAGTATTAGACATCGAACGAAGGAGTGAAGGTACATACGGTAGCCGCTATTGATGATATTTTTTCTTTCCACTGTTTGAGAGGACCTGGCTTGAGAAGTTGGTTTGAAATAATGACGACCGAATATCTGCTAAATTATTGAGGAATCGCCCGACAGCTTCCGTCCGCAAGCTTACCCGGCTTCAGTCACTTCCTTCAGCTTGGCCGCTACGACCGGTTTCCACCACTCCCATTGTTGCGAATTTTGCGCAATGCTAGAAGGGAACTGAGATTTGATAATAGTTCCGTCCAGGTCGAAAGCAGCGACTTTCGAATAGCATTTTGGTTCCAGGTTTACTCCATGAAGACATGTTCCATTCTTGCCCAATGGCTTCTCCCATTTAAAGCTCGCAGAAGGCTCGATAGACCTGTTGGCAACTTTTGTAAAGAAAGGGTGAACTATGTGAGACTGTGAGGAGGTTATCGCTTGGGTGCACGAATCAAACTTTACTCTTCTTAGCAGGGGTTTCTCCAGATGGAGAACCTGGTGCAGGTCTCTTCAGGGACTCTGAAACAGGAATGAGTTGTGTAGCTATAAATCAGTACAATGATCAAGTGACTCACTGGGAGACCTCCTCTCCATGTCTCTTGCTGGATGAAGAAGACGACCTGACGCGCCAATCGAGTTGGCTGGTTTCACGTGATTTACATACCGACTCCTTGGGCCATCGTCCGAAGGATAAATCTGCTACCCATACCTTTTAGATTGACCCGGGAACGAGGGATGTCTTTGGTCCCGAAAGTTCTGTCAAGAACAGAGCTCTCAGCTCAGGATGCCAAGTTCGTTCTTAGCCAAATCACTGCACACCAGCCTCAACTAGCGTACTTCCAAGGTGGATCACCCTTCAGAAGATCAAGTATACTGATGCAGGAGGGAGGGAGGTAATACAGACCCATTTAAGTAGCTTGGAAGGATCGCTACTACACTTTGTAGAGATTCTGGGAGTCTGCTGAACGCAAAACGCGCAAGTCGATGGGGGTTGATGGTGCGTTGCCCATTGATCTTCCTAAGCCGGCGATTTCATCTTGCCACCTTCTTTAGCTGTAGCGGTGATGGCTCTCATAAAGTCAAAGACCAATGCATTTCCGATGTCCACTGTCATTATCGAACAGTTCAGACCACCTGTTGGACGTTATGTTATCGGTATGTCGGCGCCAATGATTTAGCTCTAGGTTCTGATGATATGTCACAGAGTTTCCTGCAGGCAGGCTTATGAGATCTGCACCGCCCTATTCCTACTAATCTAACTTGACAAGGACTTATCGATGAAGGAGAAACCGCCGAAACCGCAGCCATTCGAGAACTTGAAGAGGAAACCGGCCTTAGGGCTAACGGTGTTTTTGAATCATCAGACGTTCTCGTCAGCGACCCAGGTACGCCTGACTTTGGGTAATGGTTCGGCATGAGTGAGACAGTGGCTACCGCTACCACAAGGGATGACCAATGCCAACATGAAACTCGTCGTTGTCAACGTCGCGCTTGAAGATAAATTAGAGTTGCCTAAGCAGAAGCTGGAGGACGGGGAGTTCATCGTCCCCCATGTCATTGAGTTGGCAAGGTTAGACGATATCCTCAAAGGTGAATGGTCGGCTATTCTAGAAAGTAGATTTTCACTGCTTACAGGGTTTTCCTACCAGAATACACAACGAGAGTCAGCATTTCAGTATGTGGAGGGATATCTCGACTGATCTTGCCTGCATAGGGCTTTTTCATCGATGCTAAGCTATCACATATCGCGATTGGGCTCCGTATGGCACAGCAACTTCAAAGTGGCCTTTTATGATTATGAATCTCCGTACAGTACATAATGATCTCGACGAGTCATCGTCGGGCCTTCCTCGCTCGCTCAATGTGTGCTCTGAGTTTCTGTTGTTTCTCGCGTAGTGATGCCCTCTTCTTATTTCGTACTGCACCACTGCCCAAAATCATCATGAGAGGTTTGTTTCTGGCCTTTTCTCGGTTGGTTGAGCTACTTGGGACCCCCTTCTTTTGCTTGCCCTTCTGTGACCCAAACTTTTCACGGCCTTCACGTCCCTTCTGAATGGAAGCCATTCGTTCCGCATAGTCGGCCCTTGCTTTTTTTCTCGGGCCCAAGATGTCATTCTCGGAAATGAAGTTATCCCTGTCTTGGCCACCCGTGGAGTGCTTGATGACTTCGAGCTCAGCAAGTTTCCGTTTGGCCTGTGAGCTACCACCCTCTGCTGCTTTGGAAATCGCCTGACGGCGCAAGTCGTTGAGGAGCATGAAGTCTGCCGGCGTTAGGATCTGTCATGATCCATGTTAATAGAAGTAGACTCCATGGAATACTGAAGACAATGCCTTCGTCGTAGCCAGGTTAGATGGTTTTTGGTTACTTGTCTGGGGGCTGAGGCTGACTCCCGCACACCCAGCCTCAGTGTTTCTGCCATCACCTTCGTCCTCGCTATCGCTGATGACCAAGTGGTTGTCATCATCTTCGACGTTGATCCACCCCCCCGAGGCCGAGTCAGAATCGGAGGAATCCTCGTCCCACCCTTCCCAGGCTGCATTGTTATCGTCACCGGGGAACTCTTCTTCTCCGCGGAGTTTGGCTAGGTGTGCCTCGAGAAGCTAAAAAGTAGGGGAAATCGGTCGATCAATGACATGTATTGGAGATTTCTGGAACCTACATTAAGCCCCTCGATATCATCCGCTGGCTCGTCAGAGTGACCATAAGGCAAGGGCTGAGATCCTCTGGCCATACCCAGTGCAGCTTCTTTTCCCTGTGTGGAAGCATGAGGACAGCCCAACAGCCAAATGAAGCGATTGAACAACCAAATCCTCACCCTTTCCCGCCTTGTGAGCATGGCTGGATTAACCTCTCTGTACAGCTTCAAGATACCCCGAGCAGCAGCGGTTACACCCTTATCTCGGCTCTTTCTATATTCGATCAGGTCCCCAAGGAGGTCTTCCTCCATGGCCCATGGTTGCCTCCTGCAAATCTCATGGATGGCATTTAGGCCTGCAGCGACGACTTCACTTGCTACACCTGGGTGCACAAATTCTTGGGCAATCTTGCGGATTACTGGGATTAGAGCGTCAGGAGGAGTCAAATCGTGTACCGATTGTGCGAGTGCAACAAGAATTGCGGGGACGCGGAGTTGTTTATAGGTGAGATATTTCACGATATGGGTGTAAAGCCCGAGGACACAGAGTTTGTGGATCCCCATAATTCGAGTAAGGAGTTGCATCAGGAGAATTTTGTGGTCCAGGGAAAAGCGTTTGTCGAAATCGTTAAGGATGTTGTACAGTTTCTCCGCGAAGCTTTGAGGGTCATAGAGAAGTTGCAGAGCGGGGAAGTTGGGAGTATCAACGACCTTTCGCTGTTTTTCCTGTTTGTCGCTTCAGAGGCTATTTCAGTGACAACGACGATACCGCTACCTTTTTGGCCGCCTTGAACTGCTTTCGCAGTTTTTTATCGCTGCTCCTTGTCTTCTTGTTGACCTCCCGCTTGTGTTGCAAGGCCTTGATATCAACCTGCTGCAAAAGATGAGGGCTGTAAATCGTGGACACGGGCGTTGAGTACCTCTTCCCGCTCCTCCTCACTGGCTTCTTCGCCTTCGCTGTTATTCAGGAAAAAGTGTGCTGAAGCGCTCTGGACTTTGATAATCGGATGGAGACAGCCCAAAGACAATATAGAGACGGTCTTGGGATCAGTCCTATGGTTTTTGGTGAGCTCGAGGCGGTGCGTACTGAAAGGCGAGACAAACCAGATACCCCTTTTCCAGAGTTCCTTAGTAAGGATGATTGCCCACATGGCTTCTTCGCCGTCGTGGTGTAGAATATCGCTTGTCGGCTCAGAAGCTTTCAGCTTTCCTTTATCCCCAACCACTTCGCCACCCATGCCTCTTTCAACCATACCGAACAGCATCGCTTGAACAGCCTTGTTAAGTTTGTGATTGTGCGTTCGGAGATTGGCAGTACGGATGTCTGATAGGATGGTTTTACGGATAGATGAACGTAGAGGGGCAGAGCTGGTACGAGGGAGCAGCGGGAACAATGTCTTAAGGAGCCTAAGGCGGCTTCAATCAGCAGGAACAACTAACCAAAGGAATGTGCCCACATACTGTATTGAGGGAATCATGTTTTTGTTCCTTAGCATGACAAGATTCTGCACTAGTGTCTTCTTCATCTCAGAGGACAGACTACCATAGCTTTCGAGAAGTAAACTCGATAAATGCACCGGCAAGTCGCGAGTTTCGTTCGGATAACATATTGCAACCTACAGATGACGATTTCAAAGGACAGGGTACATCACCAACAGCGTAGAACGATATACCTGGGATAGAAATGTGACCAGTTCTTTGAAATTTTGCGCCTGTTCACCAGGGTGCGCCTTAAAAATCTCGCGGATGCTATTATAATGGTTCCACTGTTGAAGAAATTCCTCTTTGTATGCCGCGGGATCCCTCTTGATGAGATTCTGTAGCTGGGGGAGATTGGACGTGAGAAGTAAACCACGGGCCATGGTATGCAATAAGCAAAATCGCACAAGTGCCGTCTGCCAAAATCTGATTCGTCACGTGTCTCGCAGTCGAGTGGCACTAGCCTGGGAATCCAAGCGTTTGATGATTAAATCGTTCGACCACTCGTCAACGGGTCAGACTGTCAGCCGCGTCCGTTCAATTCAGAGTTGTCCACAAAACTTAGCGCTTTCTACACCTATAATGGGCCATTGAGGAGATTTCGCCCGATCGAATCATTTATTTTTTTGCGCTCGGGGTTGACCGGGTACATCCAGCTGCGCTAGGTCTTTCGTATCCTCAGGAAAACACAGAAGGACAAGGATAGAATTCCTCAGTGCTTCTCGAGACCTTATCCCGTCTTTTGATGACTCCCGTGTTTCCCGTGTTTCGAGCCTTTCTAACTGATCTTGTGATCTCAATCTGTGCAAGGAGGGGACTACATATCTGAGAAACGCAACATTCGAAGACAGTATTGCACTGTATCCAAATCGTCCCGAAGACCCGCCAACCTCAAGATTAGATAGCACGATTTGGAAGGGCCACGCAAAAGCGGTCCCAGACGATGACAATTTCGCTACTCCACCCCCTTCGGAACTGTTGTGGGCCCTAAGTTTGAGAATTGAGTGTATGAATTTCAGAATGTTCTCAGCAAGGAATGTTGGGGTGCAGTTGCCGTTTTATACCTATGCAGGCCAAATCGGGGTCCAGACAGCCCCCTTCACATGATTGTTGCACTTGCAAGAGGATGATTGCGTGTACCAAGCTACCGCATGCGGTAATTCCTGGTAACCCCTTCGACACTCTCGAGCAAGTTGAGCTGACCAATTTCCGATGGATTTGAGTATCCAAACGTCGCCTGGAATTACAGAATGCATAGACGTTTAATCTAATATCACAGTGGCCAGAATCCTGACATACATAACTTGGGTTTAGGTTCATTAGAATAGAGGAAGAATAGGGCTCGCCGCATAGTGGGGACTAAGAACGCAGTAGCTATGAGATTAAGCTGCGTTTGTGGAATCTGTTGCTTTCTCGTCCTCTCTAGGTTGTTCCTCTCCATTCTGATTGCTTGCGCTGGCATTAGCGCTTGAGTCCAAGCGTTCGTCTGGTGCAACTCTGCCTCTGCTTCTTCCTCGACCTCTACCCCTTCCGCGTCGGAGCGATCCACTTTCCTCTCACCCGGCTTTCTGAACCCATTTGGTCAGTAGTCATAGGAGTTGATGCTTGAGCATCGGTAGGCCGAGGACTATCTAGAGGGGGGGTCGAAGCCAAGGTATCCTGGGTAGCCGGTGTCTTCTTCGGCTGGTTCTTCCAATCGGCAGCAGCAGGCTTCCCTGAGTCCCATTCACGGTTTTGAACTTTATCCATCTTTCTCTTGACATTTTGCTCGCGAGTTTTGTCAACAGTGTCCTGTATCTTCTTGGTTCTCTCCATTTTCTGACGCTCCGCTTCCTGAGTTTGCCTAAATGCCGCCTCATCCGCTGCGACGTCCTGTAAGCATGGTAAGCACAAGTCATAGATTATGGTGTAGTACACACGAGCCGACGTTGTTTAATCTTTTCGTTTTGCTCCCTCATGCGGGTCATCCGCTCCTTTAGCTCCTCATCTGTCAATTTTTCCTACGCGTCATTTGAATTCGGATGCAATCTAGCTACAAGTTGAATAAACATACACGTTGAGGGCCGCCTGTCCTAACACGATCGGGGTTGACATAGGGTTTTTTCTTCTCTCTCTGGGGTGTTTCGGGTTTGGTGGCCGAGGGTGGGGATGTTGGCGGTAGTTCGGGAGGGTCTGCCAGAGCAGTAGAGACATCCTCAGCGGTCTGGAGCAGCTCCGGTGTATCAAAGTCGAGACCTAAGGAGTTCGTGGCGGGTACAGTGGCCATTGTTGAGGCTAATGGCTAGAGCAACTCACAGCGAGGGTTGATGGGTTCATGTGACTTGAACGCATAAGCCCTAACCCTGGATGCGATTAGCGACCGCCCGCGACTCTTGCTTGCACTCCTTTACTTGAGGCCTGGGACGAGATAACTAGGTTTAAGAACAGGGTATCGAGGAATGAAAACGTGCTGTGTATTTGGCCAATGAGAACTGGCAACTTACTCTGGAAGAAACGGATGCCATAATGGGCAAGGATATCTAATCTCAAAAAGTTTATAAATCAACGTCATCTACGTTCAACCCCGCTCCCTCACTCCGGCTTTTCACACACACACAGCATGTCTCTCTCCAACAAACTCTCTATCACAGACCTCGATCTCAATAACAAGCGCGTTCTCATCCGCGTGGACTTCAATGTCCCCATCCAGGATGGCAAGATCACCAACCCGGCTGTATGTTGCAACATTGTTCCCCATTCTTTAGTTGTCTTCAACGCCATTCTCAGCGTATCATCGCTGCCCTCCCTACTATCAAATACGCACTTGAAAAAGGCGAGGCCCTTTTTAGTAGTTTAGATCCTTTGTTTGACCTATTCCTTGTCTTCAGGCGCCTCCAAGGTCGTTCTTATGTCTCACCTCGGCAGACCCGACGGCAAAGTCATCGAAAAATACTCATTGAAACCTGTCGCTACCGAGCTCCAAAAGTTGCTGGATAAACCAGTTGTCTTCGCGAACGATTGTGTCGGCCCTGAGGTTGAGCGAATGATTCAAGATGCTGCCTTCGGTTCAATCATACTTCTTGAAAACCTTCGCTTCCACATAGAGGAGGAGGGCTCCGTCAAGAACGAGGACGGTACTAAGACCAAAGCAGATCTAGCCAAGGTCGCTGGGTTTCGTGAACAACTTACCAAACTTGGTGATGTCTATGTTAACGACGCCTTTGGGACTGCCCATCGTGCTCACTCAAGCATGGTGGGTATCAGGCTGCCTCAAAGAGCATCTGGATTCCTTGTCAAAAAGGAACTAGACTACTTCGCAAAAGCGCTAGAGGATCCGGAACGTCCATTCCTTGCGATCCTTGGCGGTGCTAAAGTATCTGACAAGATCCAGTTGATCGAAAATATGCTTGACAAGGTAGACTAGCTCAGCTTAGGTGCAATGTACTCGCTAGAATGCCTCCTCTAGGTCGATTCCCTGATTATCGGAGGTGGAATGGCTTTTCACCTTCAAAAAGACACTTGACCATATAGCGGTATGTGTACTGGTGGCGAGCGTATAATCCGTTCCGTTCACTGAACCATTTTGAGATCGGCGATTCCCTCTTTGACCAACCTGGGTCCGCAAAGGTAGCTAGCATCGTGGAAAAGGCTAAGAAGAATAATATCAAGCTGGTGTTCCCAGTTGACTATGTCATCGCCGACAAGTTTGCGAAAGATGCACAGGTAAATTTGGTTCTTCACAAATAAAACCTCTGCTGACCGGCAATTTGACTACAGCACAAAGAAGTGGCAGACGCTGACGGAATACCTGATGGGTGGTTGGGTCTGGACGTAGGAACAGAGTCCACAAAGCTCTTCCGTGAAGCAGTTCTAGAGGCCAGGACTATCCTTTGGAATGGGTTTGTGGGATCCCGTTCCTGCCCCTTTGGTTGTGTTGATGGGATTCTTCCAGTCCGCCTGGCGTGTTTGAGTATCCCGCTTTCGCCAAGGGCTCAAAGGCTTTGCTCGATGCCACCGTCGATGCTGTGCAAAAAGGTGCCACAGTCATCGTTGGAGGAGGTGACACTGCCACCGTTGTTGCTCAGTTTGATGCAGAAGACAAGTTGAGCCATGTTAGCACTGGCGGAGGTGCCAGCCTGGAGCTGTTGGAAGGCAAGGTTCGTGGACAGCCATGTTTCAATATGCAATTTTGCTGACAGGTGATGATAGAAACTTCCTGGTGTTGTTGAATTGAGTGATAAATAACAACGCCATCTACTATAAAATGTTTGATAAGTAACAGGATGTAATTTTATGTAGTTGACAGAACTCCCACGCTCGGCATGTGATCACGGGTTGACGATCTGCAGTGCCGTCCTAGACCTTGACCGCGGGCATGGCTCGTCACAAGAAAACTGCACCGAAAAGCGAAGAGGCCAATGAATCCACGGCTGCGCCAGCGGCATCCGTGAGCCGTTCGAACTCTCCGCAACCCCAAGAGTCATCGCTACAAATGAGGGATGAGACGTGTCCTGCGTGTATCCAGGACGAAAACAGTTTCCTCAACTCTTTTGAAAAAGAACGTTGGGTCAGATGTGATGCCTGCAAAGCCTGGTACCATTGGCGCTGTGTCGGACAAGGAGATGATCTTAATAGTATTGACAAATGGTGCGCTCAGTTAGAAGCAGCTCTTCACAGCTCTGAACCGGAACGATATAGGTTCTGTCGGAGATGCATGGATGAAAAACCGTCTCGTGCCATCACCCGAAAAGCGCCTATACGCAAATCCTCTCGCAAAAGGACGCAACGCGACTATGCGAACTTGGATTCTGGTGCAGGCTTTGACCCCGCACGTTGGCTCAGCGTGTTGGAAGAGAAGGAGACGAAGGGTGATCCTTTCACGCGAATGCATGGAGGCGACGTGAGCTTGTCTTGGATAGAAGAGGACGAGCAAGCTATGCGGGAGCCCATTATGATCGAGAAGCCAGATGGACTCGGCATGAAGATGCCCTCAAGTGATCTCAATGTGGGTGATGTGGCGAAGTTGATTGGTGGGGACACGCCAGTGGAAGTAATCGGTGTGTTTCTTGGTTTGTTTTGGGTCTAATTTTGTGATTGACCTTTTGTTTAGATGTTGCTACGCAATCCACTTCTCCAGGATGGACTCTCGAAAAGTGGGCCGAGTACATGGTTCTCGAACCCTGAAAAACGAGATAAGATTTTGAACGTTATTTCGTTGGAAATCTCCGGGACTAAGCTCGCGGATATGATTTTACCCCCTCGCCTTGTTCGCGAATTGGATTGGGTTGAGAACTTTTGGCCGAGTACGCGGAAAGGGAAGGGTCATGCCTACCCAAAGGTCCAACTGTACTGTTTGATGGGTGTTGCCACGGCATGGACGGTATGCTGCTTCACATCTAGGATAGTAGGTTCCGTACTGAACTTCAGATGCAGGACTGGCATATTGATTTTGCCGGATCTTCAGTTTATTATCACGTCTTGCATGGATCTAAGGCATACAAGCCGTTTTACCTTCACATATTGGTCAACGCTAACCCTCTTTCCTAGGTTTTCTACTTCATACGGCCCACTCCCTCCAACCTAGCAGCCTACGAACGCTGGTCCGGGACCGAGCTACAGTACCAGTCTTGGTTAGGAGATATGGTGGATGATGTATACAAGGTTGAGCTCAAGGAAGGGAATACGATGATTATTCCTTCAGGTTGGATCCACGCCGTCGTATGCCTGCTGAAGTACCCTGTTGTGATGTGTTACACTGACTAACTTTGCCAGTATACGCCCGTTGACACCATGGTATTTGGCGGGAATTTCCTTCATTCCTACAGTGTTCCTACCCGTATGTTTCTCCTCACCAGTTCTGCTTCCTTGTCTGATCTCATGCCAGAGCTTCGTGTTCGCAACATCGAGATTGCTACACAAGTACCCAGAAAATTCCGCTTCCCTCTGTTTTCAAGGTGTGTCCCCTGGCCTGTATGTCGACGGAGGAAGCTAACTAAATAGGCTATGCTGGTACGTGGGAGATAAGTACCTGAGAGACCTCAAAGCACACCCTGAACCTGATCTTTCGCCTCGATTGCTCGCATCCCTGGCGGCGCTCGCCGATTTTCTGGTTTCTGAAGCCAGGCTACTCGAACGAGGTGCCGAGGCGATAAGAAAGGAAGTCAAGGAACAGATTCCCTCGGATCGAGTGAAAGACGCTCCCGCCATGGCGAGGGAACTTCGTTGGCGACTGCGATTGGCTGCAGGGTCTGCAAGCGAGGATGAAAGCTCTAGGAGAGAGGAAAAGGCAAATGGTCATGTCTCTAATGGTGCCAAGCGCCGGCGGATAGGAAGCGAAGAGGTGGAGGAACGCACGTTGAGATTCAGAAACTTTAAGCCGCGAGTTTGGGATCGGATTGAAGAGAAGATAGAAGATACCAAAGCGGAGACGAGGCAGGTGACACGACCGACCAGTGCCGATGGTTGGAGTGATCCATGGGTGGAAGTGGACATGATGGATGCGGTGGAAGGGGG
Organism: Lepiota brunneoincarnata; assembly: GCA_023014365.1. Taxonomy (NCBI): domain Eukaryota; kingdom Fungi; phylum Basidiomycota; class Agaricomycetes; order Agaricales; family Agaricaceae; genus Lepiota; species Lepiota brunneoincarnata. Next base: position 2,181,511 of record JAEBUN010000005.1, read on the forward strand.
AAGCCAAGAGGCGCAAGTTGAGCAGCAACGAAGTGTGGTAATGAAAGTCAGGAAAACTGCCAAAGGAATAGAGCGTCAGCGAATAGAGCGGATTGCAGAATGTTGGTCATGGCCTACTGGAGAGTAGCCGGTCTGTATGTACATACATGTATATATTGACGGAATGGAATGTTTGTGGGATGGACAGGTGGTGGGAACGTTATCAGGCCACCAACCAAGGCGGTTGCTGGGACGCCTATATTTCCACCCATCAGCTTGTTACATTTCCTCAGCTCTGATCGTTCTAGTCATTCGGTATGTCTACTACAAGGCCTGATGCTCGGCACTATACTACCCACGAGCAAAATTGGAGCGAGCATGAATCTCCACGCGAGGGTGACTTACGGCCACCTCCATGTAAGGCCTTTCAGCACTTGCTCAGCTCATGGTAACCCCCCTTTCTTTCTCATAGCTATGGCTTTTATGCAACACCAGAATCGCTCTGTCCCTTCGCTCCCTTCTCAGCAACCTAAGCTCGACCGCAGTGATGAATCTAATACTCGAGATCCACCACCTCCCTTCGACCCTACTGTATCTCTCGATGCTTTTTCCGCCCTCACATTACATGATCCGACCCAGATATCTGTTCCTCATCCCTCTGATCCAGTTCCCCGTGCCGCGTCCTCGCTTTCAACCCACCCTGGCTTTGCCTACAGAGGTCCTCCGAGACATGCCACGACTCTTCCCCCGTCACGAGCGTATCCTCCGCAGGAATTTCCGCTGGGTCCATCAGGGCCTTCACCCTTCCACGACGATCAAAGAAGCACCCATTCTTACGATAGTGGTTCTACAAGTTTTAGTTCGCCAGAGAGCGCCGTGCCCTACAATCGTAAGTCACCCCCTCAATCGGCAGCCACCCATAAAGCCCATGGAATACAGTTCTTTGTACGCTGCTGCATCGGACGTTCTTGGTATGGGCCCCCCTCCAATTGCTCCTCATCCTCGTGGTCCTCCCAATATAGTAGGACCCGGCCAATCGCCCGACCGTTCCTCGTACACTGCCCACCTTCCCTCTCCCCTGAACCATGGAGGCTATCAGCCTTCGCTTCAGGGTCCGTCCTCGGCCTCCTCGTACACACACTCTTACGACTCCTTTCCCCCTTCCCTCGCACCCTCCATCCCACCATCCGAAGGTTATGAGATCGAACCTAGGCCTTCACTAGAACGCGCAGGCACATCTACTTCGGTCGCCCCTTTCACAAGCAAAAGCAAGGCCATTGACCTGACTACACCCCCGTACACCAAAGAATACATCGAGCAGTATCGGCAACGAATTAAAGGGGACCCTGATCCTGAGGCACATTTCTTGTATGCGAAATACCTCATCGAAGCGGCTAAGAAAATACGCGCCGGAGCTCAGGACCAGCGAGCCGCCAAAAAATATAGCGAGATCCTGATACAAGAGTCGCTCAAAGTTATCAAACGTTTGGCCACCCAGGGTGAAGCATATCACGAGGCTCAGTTTTTCCTGGCTAATTGCCATGGAACTGGCGCATTGGGGCTTCAGGTTGATCACGAACGTGCTTATCATCTTTATCTACAGGCTGCGAAGCAGAATCACGCACCTGCTTGTTATCGTGTGGCGGTGTGTAATGAGATAGGGGCTGGGACTAGGAAAGAGCCCCAGCGAGCTGCAGCCTTCTATAGGAAGGCTGCATCATTAGGGGATACCCCGGCTATGTACAAGTTGGGCATGATCCTCCTCCAGGGCTCCCTTGACCAGCAGAAGAATCCCCGTGAAGCAGTTACTTGGCTCAAACGGGCGGCAGAGCAAGCAGACGAGGACAATCCCCACGCTCTCCATGAGCTTGGCCTGCTGTACGAGCAACCTAATTCGACTCTAGTACCTTGCGACCCCGCTTATGCCAAAGCACTCTTTACTCAAGCCGCGCAACTGGGGTACACACAATCACAGTACAAGCTGGGCCAGTGCTACGAATATGGGGCGTTAGGCTGCCCTGTCGACCCTCGCCGTTCGATAGCATGGTATACGAAGGCAGCCGAGAAGGGAGATGCAGAGGCCGAGCTGGCTCTCAGTGGCTGGTATCTAACTGGAAGCGATGGCGTCCTCAAGCAGAGTGACTCAGAGGCCTATCTTTGGGCTCGCCGAGCCGCTAACAAAGGACTTGGTAAAGCGGAATATGCCGTTGGATACTACGCAGAGGTTGGCATAGGTATTAAGCAAGACGTCGAGTTTGCCAAGAAGTGGTATATGCGCGCGGCAGGTAAAATATGGCACCCTGAACACCATTGTCACAACTACTAAATGCTGCTCCTTTCATCTAGCGCAAGGGAATAAAAGGGCAATGAACCGGTTGACGGAAATGAAGCGGATGGGTAACAGACGGGCCAACGTCGTACGACCGACACGACAGGAAGCCAAGGATGAGTGTGTGATAGGCTAAACGCATGCCATTAATGTTGGAATTACATGGGCAATCTTTGTGATACAATTAATCAATATCTTGACTGAACACTCTTTCTCTCTGCACGTAATGGATGGCTATCCTAGTGAAATGGCAGTTGCAGAATCTCCAAACCAGAAATTGGCATGGCTGGCATTGACTATGTATCCCCCTTAGGAAGTTTTTTTTTTTTACCTTGCAAGGTCCCCAGGAATTTGAATCAAAGGTTTATTAAGGGGGAATCAGAGTGGCTGGTTTTGGGCTGGTTTTGAAGGTCCCACACCATGGGAAGATCATAGATTGACTTTCATTGTTGTACCAACTTTTTAGCTGGTACAACTGCTCTGAAAATCCAAACTTGACTTATGTTCAGAACCCATGCAATTAATTGCCATACATTTAGGATAACAAATAAATTTTAATTACATAACTTGTGTGCATTCCATGGAGGAAGTAGATGGTGTGTGACATGTCAAATGCCAAGGGGGTGCTCAGGAGAAATAGAATGTCTATGCTACTTGATGGGGATTCAAGCAAAGAAGTAATTAGCACATGATTATGATGAACATTCTGAGAAAAGATCTGGAGGTACCCAGGAGCATGTAGGATGGTCAGGCTAAACCTGCTAGCTGACAGTACTGGAAGCTTGCCCCAGGGAACAACCAGAGAAGGAAGGGAAACAGGAAGAGAAGGGAGAAAAGGTGGAAAAGCCTCATCCATGGCAGTAGTAGAGGGAATATTTACAGGAAAGGGTATACTAATCATTAGGAAGAGTTATTAGAGATAAGGTAGGCAACATGAGAATCTGGCACCTTTATATAAGTAGACCAGGGTTATGGTTATCAACCATATGACTGGACAAATTGCCTATACCAAATTTTCTTCAACTACTAGATCTCTATGGGAGTAGTGTATTTGGCTTTTTTGGTAATAAGGGTACAGCTACCACTCTGGAGGATGTCACCTGAGACCTACCAGAATCAGTCTTATGGACAAAAGGTACAAAAGAATAGTTATAAGAACCAATTTAGTTTATACACTTGGTACCCATCACGAACTGAGTCTGTCACAATAAAAGGATCTGTTGTAATGATTAAAATAGGTGTCTCTGTGCCTATAGTAGATATTATACACTAATTAGGTTCTATTCAGCAATGTGTCCAATATACAGATTATGCTAACAATTCAGAATCAGCAGAGCATACAGATTGAGTGGCCCATGAGTGGGTGTGGGAGTGGGCCACTGGTGGAAAGTCATATATGGATGGATTTATGAATCAGTGACTAGCTAAAACATTTATCTAAATCAATGTTTGTAGCTGGGTGTAGTAAAGATGAGGATGGCAAGTGGTTGCCTACAAAGCTCAAGCCATAATATTGTGGGTTGTAGTTGGGGACATCATTTGGGCCCAGTATTCTGTGAAGAAAGAGCTGTTGTATGTTTTTTTAGAACTTGTTGACCATGAACTTTTCCCAGCATAGGGGATTGGGTATTGGTACTCTGCTGGGACTAACATAAGTAGAGGCCTTGCCATTGAGGAGGGCCTAGTCTCCTGCAGCAACTTCAAGTAGACCTCTTACCACCACCACTGTTTTTTGAAAGCTTGTGTAGCAGTCTTTGGACCCTCTAGGGACCTTCTTCAGCATGTCTATGCCCTCTTCACCAACCCCTGGTGCTCTTTTTCCCCCTCCCTCCTCTCCCTCACTCCCTGGACCCACAACCCCTCCTGATGATGTGACACTTTTTCCTCCCCTCCCTCAGCCTGTCTCAACTGGGGACCCTAGGCCTTTTAAGAGGTCTAGGAACCTCTTTGAGAATCCTGAGTTTCAGGCCTCTGCCCCCTCTGGTCAGCTCTCTACAGCTGATTCTCCTACCACCCCCAAGGCTGTCCTGCCTCTGCCCCATGCCTCTCCTAATCCCTTTGTGGTGGGCCAGGGCACTCTTCCTAGTCTGTCTGGCTCCTCCAGTATCCCTTGGGATGGTTCTGCCCCCCTCCCTGCCCCTCTTCCCCCCCCAGCCACCTGCAGGTAGCCCCCTGGTCCATTCTCAGCCTACCTGCCCATCCTCTCTCCCTGGCTGCTCCCCTACCCCCCCTGTACTTGTACAGGCTGCCTCATCTGGTCCCTCTGGTCCCTCTGGGTCCTTCCTGGATGTCTCTGTCCCTGGTTTGGTCTCTGGTTCTGTCTCTGGCTTGGTCTCTAGCTCTCTTCCTGGCTCTAGCTCTCATCCCTCCACTCCCTGCCCCTCCTGGGCTGACATTCCTGCTCCTTCTGCCCCTCCTGGCACTCCCTGGAGTCAGATGGTCCCTCTTTCCATACCTGTCTCCCTTCCTGGTCTGGACAGCACTTTTGAGGATGACTCAAGGGCTGCTGAGTTCTCTCTGGCTGCTATTGCTTCTTGGTTCTCTGCTCATAAGGCTAGGCTCTTGACCTCTTCTGGCTTCTCCTCTCTTTCTGGCCTGGATCCACTGCTTCAGGTGGTGGTGGAGTTGGGACTGGATGGTAAGTTGATGGATAGGTTGAACCAGTTAGTAACCAGGCATCACACTCTTCTAGGGGGTGATTTGGTGTCTTCTCACTCTCTGACTCAAGCCCTCAGGGCTTGACTTGTCAACTCCTGGTGTGGGGGGCCCTGTGCCTCCCACTGCAAGTCTGGGTACTGGGTTGTTCACCTTTACCTCCCCAAGTGTCCCCCTGGCCAACAAGCTGGATCAGCACAGGAGCAAACCACATAAGTGGAGGCTTGCTAAGGCTATACCTGCTCCTGCTGCTGTGCCTTGTGCCGCTGGGGCTCCATCTTCTGGTCTACTGGCAACAGGTGGTTTACTATCTGTTGTACCTCCTTTGGTAGGTGGTTTGCCATCTGCCAGAACACCTTCTGCTAGCCTCCCTTCTTCCCTTCCCCCTCCTCCTCCCTTGGCTACTCAGTCCCAGGTTCCCTCTGGTTCCTATGCTTCAGTTGCTGCTTCTTCTGGCAGTAATAGGCCCTCTGCCCTGGCTATTGCTCACACCTTCCCTCATCTCTCTGATCAGGAGATTGAGTGCATGGTTTCTGCTTTGCAGCACCCTCCTCCCCCTCCCAAGGCTACCTCCCCCTCCCATCTTACCAGGGTGGGTAAGCTGATTGCTGGTACACCTGTACCTCCAGCCCCATCCCATCCTCCCCTTAGGTCCACCACCAAAGGGCCAACTTGCAGACAGCTCCTGGCTGCCTTTGAGTATACTCAGGCCAAGCCTCCTACCATTGCAGACATTGTCCTGGTGATAAATTGGGGTCTCACACATGTCTCCTCCCAACTCTGTGTCTCATCTGCTACATGGTCCTCCTATCATAGCCCTGAAGGCTCAGTGGCCACCATCTCTCTTGCTACAACTGGGGTTCCTGCCCAGCTTGACATTGATACTGTAGCATGGTTCCTTCCCCATGTCCTATCCATTACCAAGGCTCTGAGTGTATGCCTCCCCTGCTTCAGGTCTTATCTGAAGCTGGTTGATGTTCCCTGTACTGAGGGCTCTGCCTCTTATCCTGCCATCCATGATGCAGTTACTATTGCCTTTGCAACATATCCCTTGGCTTCCCACCTCCAGCTTGTTGGCCCCCCCCATCCAGTGCATAACTCCTGCTCTGCAGACTCTGCTACAGTCTGGTTTGAGATCTGGGATTCTCAGGCTGGGTCAAATGCAGCTGCTGTCAACCTCCAGAGTGTATTTATTGGAGATACTCTCTGCTGTATTCAATGTGCCCAAGCTCATCCTAGTGTGCCTCAGTACAACCATTGCTGGGCCTGGGGCCACTCTGGTAAAGTCTGCCACAAGGAAGCAGCTGCTTGTTCCCAGTGCATGGGCCCCCACTAGGAGTCCAACCACCATGCAGCTGCACAGTGCTGTCAACCCAGACCCAAGGCCTCCCCTCCTGTCCTTGGTACCCCCAGGGATCAACCATGCCCTCATGCTTCCAAGTGCTGCAACTGCAGTGGTGCTCATCCTGCTAATGACTGATGCCGCCCCTTCTGGTGTAACCGGTTCAACCCAGGCTGGATCTCTAGGTGCATTGCCCACCAGGCTTCCAGGGCTGAGGCAGCTAGTGCTGCAGCAGCCCTTTCCTCTACTATTAGCCTCAGGCAGGCCCCCACAATCCCTTCCCCTGCACCCCTTGCCTCTCCTGCTGCTGGTAGTACAGTAGAAATGGAGACTGAACCTGTTGCCCCTTCTTTTCTATGATTGGTGCAACTCCTATAGTTCCCTCAGTCTTTGACCGAGCCTTCCTCCCCTCCCCCTCCCCTCCGGTCTCTCTCCCTTCCCCTACTAGACTGACTTCTCTCCCTTTTCCCCTTGCTATTGACTCTTCTATGGTTGTACCAGAGACCCCTCCAACCTCCTCCCAGCATTGTACCCAGCTTGCTTCTCTCAATGTCTGGTGCCAAATTGTAAGCCGCAACTACAATTATGTTGCTGATGTTCTTGAACAGAAGAGGGATTCTGTGGATGTTCTATTTCTTCTGGAGCCCCCCTGGCATATTGTCAGGAGTGCTCCCTCTACTGCCAATCTGGATGGCACTCCTGTTGTGGGCCCTCCTATTCACCCTGACTGGTTACTGGTATACAGAGACCCACACTCCCTGGAGGAGTCTCACCAACATCCAAGGGCCTTAGCCTATGTGCACAAATGACTCTCCCCTTAGCACCCTACTCTTAGGAGGGACCTTGTGGACCATCAGGAACATTGTCCTTCTTTCTCTCTCCCCTCCCTCCTCACCCCCTCTCCACATCCTGGGTGTATACTCAGATGACCAGGCCACAGCACTGTCCTTCCTAGAGGACTGTGTGGGCATTATCCCCCAGTGTCTTTTCATGGGTGGGGACTTCAATGTACAATCTACTGACTGGGATCCCAACTTTGACTCTGTACCCTGGCTGGCCACCTGACTGGAGGAGCTTGCCTTTGATCTGGGCTTGGCCAGATCCTTTCCCCTTTCCCCTGGCCCTACCCACTTCCCCAGGGATCGCACAAAGTCCCCCTTCAGTCATTGATCTAGCCATTGTCCCATTTGAGGTGGCTGGCTCATTCAGGCATAACATTCATCCTGTGGGACGTCATCTTGCTGATCATGCTGCCTTGGCCCTCTTTCTTCCCATTTCTCCCTGCATCTATTGGTGTTATTAAGCACTCCATTAAGCAGGACTCTGAGGAGGAGACTGCCTTCATCAGTGATATTTCTACTGCCTGCTCACTTCTGGTCCCTCCCCAGCCTGGTGTTGAGGGTGAGGTTGACAGAGTGGCTGATGCAATTGGGTCAATCTTTGAACAGGCCTGGGCCACTCACTCCAAGTCATCCTTCATCACCCATCGCTTCAAACCCTGGTGGACAGATGATTGTACACTCACTCTCCACTCTTACCTGGCTACCAAGAGTGATGATGATCACAAGTCCTTCCGTCAGTGCACTCAGGAGGCCAGGCGCATATACTTTTGATGCTCATATCCATGAGATTGCTACCACCAACTTGCACCCATGAGATCTCATGCGCTGGACAGGCCCTCACTCTCTGCCTCCCTGCAAGTCAATGACTTACCAAGGCCACCCACCTCCATTCCTTGGACGATCTCTTCCCCTCCATCCATGCAGCTTTCAACTCAGCTGAGGGTAGACAGGTTGACTTGTCACCTCTTTCTATTCTCTGGGACAGAGACTTGTTGTCTTGGACCCCATTTGCCATTCCTGAACTCCATGAGGCTTTGGAGGGCTGCTCCAACCACTCTGCACCAGGTCCTTGACCATATCACATAGAAACATCTGAAGCTCTTGGTCTTCTGTCCCAGGATTGAGGGTCTCTTCTTAGCTCTAGCTAATGCCTGCATCTCTGAGGGAAGGTGGCCTGAGTATTTCAAGGACTTTCACTCAGTGGTTATTCCCAAGCCTGGGAAGGATGACTACTCCACTCCCAAGTCTTTCTGCCCAATTGCCCTCCTTAATACCCTAGGAAAGCTTATTGAGAAGATGATTGCCCACCACATGCAGTTTGATGCTGTGTCTAATGGAATCTTCCACTCCAATCAACTGGAAGGCATCATCCAGGGGTCCACTGAAGATGCTGGTCTCTTCCTCACCCATGTAGTTCATGTTGGCTGGGCCAAGGACCTTGTCTCCAGTGTACTGGCATTTGACATTGCCCAGTTCTTCCCCTCCATTAATCATGAGGTTCTACTGAAAATCCTTTGACTTATGGGCTTTCCTGCTTCCCTTGTCTCCTTCTTCCAGTCTTATTTGGTGGGATGCTGCACATGCTTTGTATGGGGCTCTGCTGAATCTGAGTGGTATCCTTCTAGTGTGGGTGTAGGCCAGGGCTCTGCACTCTCTCCTGTCCTCTCTGCCCTTATTGTGGCTCCTATCCTCCATCTTTTTGATCATCATTCCTCCATGGACCACTATTAATGCTACAGCTCTTTCTTTTGTGGATGATGACCTTCTTATTGTGCAGCACAAGGACTGGGCTGACAACTTGGCTGTTCTCTGCCAGGCTTATGCAGTCATTCACTCCTTGATGGACTCCCTTGGCTTAGTTCTGGAGCACTCCAAAACAGAGGTGTTCCACTTTTTCTACCACCACAATGATGTAGCTCACCCTTTAGACCTTGGATTTGCTCCCTTCTCAGGTGACACTCCTCTGACTGCTAAACCAGTCTGGCGATACCTGGGCTTCTGGTTTGACTGGCGGCTGTCCTTCAATGCCTATATACAGTTCTATTCTACCAAGGCCCTTACTACTGTGCATGCTATGGGGATGCTTGGCAACTCTGCCCAGGGCCTCACTGCAGACCAGAAGTGTCTCCTCTATCATTCCTGTGTAGTCCCTATCATGACTTATGGCTCTTCCTTATGGTTCTTCCATGGTGCCCAAGTGAAGGGCCTCCTCTCTCTGCTCCAATGTGCTCAACACAAGGCTGGCCTCTGGATCACAGGTGCATTTAGGACCTCTCCTGTTGGGGGAGTCAATGCATTAGCTGGCCTTATCCCCCTCCACCTTCATCTTTGCAAACTGTGTGATAGGGCTGCCCTCCACATTTGCAGGCTTAACCACACTCATGCCCTTCACTCCCTCCTGGATCGGTGCTCTACCTCCACAGTCAAGCACCCACTGGCCATCCCCTTTCTTGCCCCAGGCATTTGCAGACAGACTGGTGGTGCTCTCCAGGAACTTTGACAGGTTGGCTGCCAAGGCCACTGGCCCTCTGATTCCTTTCCCTTCTGTTGGTAGACCAGGCCAACACCTGCTTGACTTGTATTCAGATAGGTTTCCCTTTCTCTCTCTTCCTCCTGGGTCCCACACACCTGTGGAGATTCAGCTCTTTCACAGTAGGGTAGACACCATCATTTCCTCCTCCTCTTGTTCCCAGTTCTCTCCCTTAGTTTGCATTTCTACCCACTCTCCCCTTCCCAATTCTGGGCTGTGTACATCAGCCTCAGTTGCTATCACCCTCTCTTCTTCCTCTATTTTTAGTGTATCTCTCTCCCCTGGTCAGGGTTGATGATCCTGTGCTGCCTTATTTGCCTTGCACTCTGGTTTATGTACTTCTCTCTCTCTTGTTGATAATGCTTCAGATATTACTGTCCTTATCTCTTCTTCTTCTTTTCCTTCTTGTAAAACCATCCCTGATCCCTCCCCCCACTCTGGACAGGCTCACTCTCTGGCAGTCATTAAGGCCTTATTCCCCTGGCTGGCAGCTTCTCCCTCCCAGACAGTCAAGTTTGTCTCTATCCCCTCCACATGGCAGCTCCCTGCCTTGGCTTCAGTCACTCATGAGGCCAAATCTGCATGCTTCCCTGCTTCTGCAGCTTCTCCAACCACATTGGACTTCCTGCAGGCTCAGACTTCTCTTACTGCATCTGCTGAGTGGCAGAAGGACTTTGCAGCCTCATCCAAATGCCATGGCTCCCAATTTCTCACCATCTTTGATAAAAGCAACAAGCCCCTTGCCCCATCATCCCTACACCATGGAACTTGGCTCATCTTAACCACCAAGGACCCACCATCTCTCACTGCTTGCCTCACCCACTGTATTACTAGCCATGCCCCTATTGGGGAATACCGCCAGTGGTTCTTCCCTGATGAACCAGTCCAATGCCAATGTGGTGAACTCCTGGAGACCCAGGACCACATCCTCTATGACTGCCCCTACTTCTCAAGGACAAAGTCCAACCTTCAGTGCAACACTTCCCTGCTGCTCTCTGACTTAGTTCAGTTTCTCCAAGACAACCCAGCTGCCTTTGCCTTTCCTTCAAAGCCTACTGCTTCCCAAGGGACTTCTGCCTCCAGAGTGAGCCAACCACCCTCTTCTCCCTCTTTGTCACCTTCCCCCCCTCCCTTTGCAGCCTTACATAGTTTATCACATGGTGTTATGATCCATGCTCCTTCTGTATCTGAGGATAACTGGAGATGGCCTTCAATCACTCTACAAGGTGTCTGAGACAGTTGGCCTTGCAGAGCTTAGTGGATTGTGCTCAATGAAATAATGAGGGAATATGCCAAGTTAAGGCAGAGAGGGTTAATGACCACTGTTAACAAGATTAAAGCTTAAGGCTTTAATCTCTACTTGTACAGACCTTATATACCTATGAGATACTATATACTTGTTATAGGTTATTGGGCTGTTCTACTTGTCCTGCGCAGTCTTGACCATGATGCACATCCTAGCTGATGGCATCCTACTGTTATTTATATGTTACAATGAGTCAGTGTCCTTGTTCTCCATTCCACTGCTGTGCGATGTTCCATCACTTTCCTCTGACTCATAATTCTCTTCTCCCAGTTCTATCTCCATAGATTCTCTTCCATTCTTGCTCTCCATTCTCTTGGTGCTTCCATCTGTATTGGAGGTTGGATTGGTTGATCCATGGCTATCTTCTTTGTCCTCAGGATATTCCAGAATATCCTCCAGAGTTATCTCCATTCTTGCTTCCCTTGCCAAGTCCTGCATGGCATTGTAATATTCTCCTTCTTTGTCTTCATATTCCTGCACTTGCAACTGGTCTGTGGTTTCCTGTACCCATCTTGTAAAGTTGAATAACTGTTCCTGTTCCTCTTGGTCCAGGCTGTTCATAACACATGGGGCCTCCAGCCCCATCTCTTTAGCTAATCCAATGTAGTAGATACTCATTGGCATGGACTGCTAACAGGCCCTGCATAATAAATTGTTGATTTAAAAAAAAAAGAAAAAAAAAGGAGAACTGTTGTCCATGACAATCTTCACTATACAGCCCCATCAGCAAATGATATCTTCAAATAACCACTGCGCAATCACACTAGCATTCTCTTTGAGAATTCTCAAGCTTTTGCCTCCATCCAGGATGACAGTCCACACCTTCCATGCACAATGTAACTACACCCACTAGAATTGGGCGTCATATATAGTGTGTCCACATGTAGCACTTGGAATATTGATAGCAGTGGGCATTACTATTGGCGGTGTCTCAATGATCACCTTTTGCTGTTGCTGGCATAGATGGCATGATTGTACATACCAAGCTACATCTCCTTCAACTTCTGGCCACCAGAACCTCTGCATTATAAGCTTAGTGATTGCATATATTCCTCTGTGTCCTAGGAAGTCGTGGCTGGCTCGCAATATATACATACACTGCTCCTTATCCACTACTAGCTGATGCTGACCACTAGGACTTGTCCTATACAGTCTCCCCTCTTTATCCAAGAAGAAATGTTCCACCATATGTTTAAGCTTATGCAGATTCAGCTCATCCAAGCCTTTGGCTGCACTACTACCCCCTGTTTTCAGGTATTCCCTGGCTTTGGGTATTCTTTTGTCTTGTATTCATGCTGTATCTGTCCTATGCAATTCATTGTATGCTTCCTCTATCTTGGTTGACTTTTCCTCTTCGAAATCTGGCACTAGCCTGACATCTGTCATTGAGCTTAGTACTTGTCAATGGTTTTCTGGGCATGCTGGGTCTTCTATAACCCTAAGCTTAGTCTGTTGTTCATCTAAATACTCTTCCTGAGCTTGATCTAGCTCATACTCATAATCATACACATCATGTGCCAGACCCTGGTTGAAGCCAGAGTGACTGTTGATCTCATCACAGAAGGCTTCCAAGGGTAACAGATCTGTGGCCCCTGGATCTTCTTTGATCAAATTGAACTCCTCTCCCTCATCCTTGGATCCATCGTCAAAGCGATGGACTGTCTTATCACCAGGATAGTAGCATCTCCTGGACAGTCCATCTGGCCCAAATGTCTTCCCTTCTTTGTATACTAGCATGAAGTAGAACAACCTAATGAAGTCCACCCAACAGTTTACAGTAGCATTTAGGAGCTTCCCTGGGTTGTTTAACATCCCAAAGAGAAACTTCACATCTGTTTCCACCACTAGGTTTCTCAATCCCCATAGTAAATATTTCTCTTGTTCTAGCACCATTCTCAAGCCACATAGTTCTCACTTGGGCTGAGAGTATCTCTGCTGTCTCTCATCCAGTAATATTGACCCAAACTTCACATAATGTATAAGCTTAGTGTCTTCTCCATCTCACTGATATATGTAGTATCCCACTGCCCTCCATGAGGTATCCATGGCTACTACTATAGGTTATTTACTTGGAAATTTGGGGTTCCTGGTCGGGAAACAGTGCTGAATCGCATCTTTCAGCTCCTGCTATGCTTTCCGCTCATTTTCCCCCCATTCAAACTCTTGTCCCTTCTTAAGCTTTTTGTATAGAGGTGCAGCAATGGCTATGAACTTTGGGATATGATTCCTGCAGCATGTAGCTGTTCCTAGAAAACCCCTTAGCTCTGAGACATTCTCATAATTCCCTCATCTTAATATCTTCCCAATAGTGTCTGTGGTGGGCAACTGTCCTTTATAGGAGCATTGTTAGAGCCGGTGCGGATCGGGACCGAGGCGGAGGGTCGGGGTGGTAACCTTGTTATAAGTTAACCGGGGGACAGGGCGAAGTCAGTACGTAGACTTCGGGACCGAGGCGGAGTACGTCGGGCGGGGGGTTGGACTTGCGGCCTCAGCGTATGTGCTGTGCCCTCCTACTGTCCTAGTCCGTATTTCAGGAAGTCGGGGCTGAAGCGGAGTGAGGCAGAAGAGAGGAGAAGATAGAGAACAGGGAGCTGGTCCGCTGCTCGATTCGATTATCAGACTGAGGAGTACAAGCCAAGTACCTACGGTATATATACTACTGGCCTTACGAACTATGACTCGTACTGACTACGTGCAGAGCGGAGCGGAGACCGATCTAGTTACAAACGGATTACGAACGGATTACGAATGGAATGGAAATGGGTACAGGTATGGAGACTAATAACGTATCTTGACTACAGACGGGAAATGGAGACGGGGGTATGAGACACCGAGGGCCAGGTGACCACGGCACGTGTGGAGGTGGTCGCGTGATCGGGGCAGGGGGTTGCGGTCGGAGCAGGTCGGGGCCGAGTCGGAGGGCAGAGGGTTGTTGTGTGGAACACACGTGGAGTCGAGAAGCCGAAGTTTAAATGATTAGACTCTGAGTTGGCATGGATATGACAGTGCCCCCCCTTTAGGGCCAAGCCTCGAGGCCCAAGGTGGTCTAGGCCGGGGCCCATCGGAAAGTTCCGGCAGGGTATAAAAACGGTGAACTGGTTCGATTCCAAAAAACACAACTTGACCTCTTACTCCCATGAGCAGACAACCCTCCCGACAACCAACTGCCGCGGAGCGCAAGGCGCAATTGTTGAGGGAGAAGGCGGAACGAGAGGAGTGAGAGCGGTTGGAAATCGAGAGGCTGGAGGAGGAGGAGCAACGAGAGGAGGAGGAGCGGCAGCGGATGATAGCGCTGCGCCAGCGACAAGCGGAGGAGTGGGCGAGAGAGCGTATGGCGGAAGATATCAGGCGGCAACAAGATGAGGCTGCCGAGGCAGAGCGTCGGGCGATCCGGACCCAACTCGTCGCAACGACTACGGGGGCCTCGTCGAGCTGTCCGTCGGAAGAACCGATGCAGGTAGATACTGAGGAGTCGGATTCCGAATACACGGATAGGGACGAGGCGGAAAATAAGGAGGAGGAGGAGGAGGACAAGGACTCCGGGGACACAGGGGGTAAGGGAAAAGCAAGGGCGAGGGCAGCCCCGCGATGGGGCCATGTGAACATATTCGGGGGTGAGAACCCCTGCTGGAGGTGTGAGCAAGATGGGGTCCAGTGTGAGGTCGCCGGCGGGTAAGTCATTTTGAGGGTTTCCAGGCTACATACTGATAGTTTTTTAGTAACACCAGGAGTTGCCGTCGGTGCAGCAAAATGAAAAAACGGTGCGGGGGTCAAGAGGAGACGGAGCCGAGCGGGGCCGGGGGGATGTCGGGCCAACAATTTGAAGGTGAGTGAGGAATTTCTGACTGTGAGGTTTGCTGACCAAATGATCCCGTAGAGCTGAAGCGACTTATCGAGGAGGGGCACCAGAAGACCCTCAAGCAGGTCAATATCATGGAGGTGCGGCTTGCACAGGCCATCACTCGATTGGGGGAGAGGGTGGACAAGGTCGAGCTGACGGCTGGCCGTTATGAACAGTTACGGCGTTGGGAGGCGCAGGTGGATGGTAACTGGTCAAGTAGGGGTATTACGGAGACGGAGGAGACGGAGGAGTCGGAGGAGTCAGAGAGCATCGGAGGTATTTCGGAAGAGGAGGTGCGAGGTATGATGGAGGATGCGGCGGCGCCGCCCCGTACCTCTGGGAACGATACGGACAAGTAGTTTGTACTTGTCCAATAATATTTTTTGTTTCTTGGTGTGGTGGGTGGTCAGCGGAAGATTCAGAGTGAATGGAGGGGACCAGGCTTAGAGGGGTAAGAGGAGTGGAAAGCCTCTACTAGATTGGTAGCATGTTCAAGCTCAGTTGCCGGTAACCACGAGGATTCTTCTTCAGTATCTTCATAACCTAACCAGATGACTTTATAGAGGAGCTTGCATGCGCGGTGCCGATCAATCTTCGAATCGACGATGCGGGCAATCTCGTATTCTGGTTCACCGTCAATAGAAACTGGCGCAGGTGGCGGCTCCAATCGGGTGGGTATGGTGTTAGGCGTAGCCGGTTCAAGCATGGAAACATGGAAGACGGGGTGTACCCCACGCATGGAATCAGGAAGTCGGAGTGTAAAGGAATGGGTACCTGCTTGTGCAATGATCTCATAAGGCCCAAGGAACTTTTCGGAGAGTTTTTTGGAAGGACGGGTGGTGCGGAAGAATTGGGCTTTCACGAATACCTTTTGTCCAACCTTGAAGTCCGGGGCAGGGAGTCAGCGGGCGTCGGCGGAGGTCTGATACCGTTGCTGGGCTAGCAATATTTCAGACTTCAAGGTGGTATGTAGGTCGTCGAGGTCAACAGCAAAATGGCGGGCCCGAGCGGAGGCGAGATCGCGTTCAGGATGAACTGTGATGTTCGGATGGTATCCTTTATTAGCGAAGAACGGGGAGATACCGGTGGTGGCACTAGGAGCGTTGTTGTAAGCAAACTCAGCTAGTGGTAGTAATTCAGACCAATTGTCCTGTTGGTAGTTACAATAGACCCGGAGATATTGTTCCAGGGTCTGGTTGGTGCGTTCCGTCTGTCCGTCGCCTTCTGGATGGTAGCCCGAAGTGAAATGTAACTTCATATCGAGGGCTTGTCCCAATGAGCGGAAGAAGTGGGAGACGAATTTGGAGCCGCGGTCGGAGGTAACATGTTCGGGTATGCCGTGCTTGGAGAAGACGTGGAGGACGAATAGGCGGGCGAGGTCGGAGGAGGTGACGGTATCATAAGTCGGGATGAAGAGGGATTGCTTGGTGAGTCTGTCAACGATTACTAGGATGGCGTCGTAGCTGGAGGAGGCGGGGAGTTTTTCGATGAAGTCCATGGAGATTGAATTCCAAGGGTGTTCGGGAATGGGGAGTTGTTTGAGGAGACCGTAGGGACGGTGGCACTGGGGTTTAGACCTCATACAGGTGGCACAAGACTTACAGAAATCCTTGACGAAGGTGCGGACACTAGGCCAGGTGTACTCGCGCCGGATGAGCTCCAGCGTTTTATTCTGACCGAAGTGGCCGGCTAGGACGTGATCATGCTTGTACTGGAGGACCCGAAGTTGGAGATTGTCGGCATCAGGGACATAGATTCTGTCGTCTAAGAGGAGGAAACCTTTATCATTAACTGACCAACGGCCTTCTGGGCTGGCAAGATGGGCAGAAGTGGTCGGATCCGCTGGTAGGGCGGTGAGGATATCGCAGTGTAGCTGATCGAGGTCCATGACTACAGCTGCGCGAAGGGAAGGAGCGTAAAGAGTGGTGGCACGGACGGAGGCCGTGAGTTGTTCATGAGTGAACACAGGCCGGAAGTTGTGCAGGTTGACTGATGCATAGTTGCTATTCCCCCCTTTAGGGTAGACGTCCCATCGTCTAGTTAGGGCATCAGGCTTGGTGCCGAGGCGGCTGGGTCGGAACCGGATGACGAGGTGGAATTGGGATAGGAACTCGGACCAACGAGCTTGGCGGCGAGTGAGGATTTTGGTGGTGCAGAAGTATTCGAGGTTTTTGTGGTCGGTGACTACATCAATAGTAAGAGGGGCACCCTCAAGATAGTGCCACCAGATGCGAAAAGCCTCGAATATCGCCAAGAGTTCCTTGTCGTGGGTGTCATAATTAAGTTTGGCCGTGTTAAAGGTGCGGGAATGGAATGCAACGGGGTGAACCTCCCCATCATCAGTGATGATAGAGAGGATAGCCGCAAGGGCGTAGTCGGAGGCGTCGGTCTCGACAATGATCTGAGCGTCGGGGGCCCAAGGAGTGAGGATGGGAGTGGATATGAATGCTTCCTTCAGAGAGTTAAAGGCTTCACGACATTCGTCAGTGAAATTCCATTTCACATCTTTGCGGGTGAGGCGAGTGAGCAGAATGACGATGTTGGAGTAACCGTGAATGAAGTGACGGTAGAAGTTGGCGAAACCTAAGAAGGACTGGATGTCCTTGACTTTCTTGGGCTCCGGCCACTCCTGGATGGTCTTGACCTTAGATTGGTCCATTCGGAGACCGTCGGGGGAAAGAATGTAGCCAAGATATTCCACTGTGTCGGAGTGGAACTGGCATTTGTCGGGGTGGGCGTATAGACCGTGCTGGCGGAGCCGCTTGAGGACCTCCTTGACTTGGTCACGATGGATACTGTGATTGTCGGAGTATATCAGAATGTCGTCAAGGTAGATAGTAACGCAGACGTCGAGCATGTCCTTGAATATGTCGTTCATGAACCGCTGGAAGGTGGCGGGGGCGTTGGTGAGGCCAAAAGGCATAACCATCCATTCGAAGGAGCCGTAGCGGGTCCGAAAGGCAGTCTTCCATTCGTTGCCGTCAGCAATGCGGACTAGATGGTAAGCGTGACGGAGGTCGATTTTGGTATATACGCGAGCTTTGCGAGGGGAGTCTAAGAGGTCGGAGATGAGCGGAAGGGGGTAGCAATCCTTCTTGGTAATACGGTTGAGACCTCTAAAATCAACACATAAGCGGAGGGAGCCATCCTTTTTCTTGACGAAGAGGACCGGGGCTCCATGAGGAGAAGTGGAAGGGCGAATGAAACCAATGGACAAATGTTCGTCAATAAAATCACGTAGAGCTCCAAGCTCTGATTGTGAAAGGGAATAAATGGTACCAACCGGAGGTTGACCGCCGTCCTCTAGGTTAATCTGGAGGTCGTAAGGGCGGTGTGGAGCGAGTGTGTCAGCACGCGATTTACTGAAAACGTCAGCGAACTCATGGTATTCCTCGGGGATGGACAAGAGGTCAGCTGGGTCATCGGAGACAGAAGAAGACGCGGCCGATGCGGAGGCGGCGGAGAGGTTGATTCGGAATTGTTGGGAGCCAGGGAGCTTGGCAGCGCGGATAAAGGCAGGAGCGTTTATCAGGGAGATATGCGGTTTCGCAATGGGGACAGGTTGGGACAAGGTCCCGGACAGGGGTGGTGAACCTAGGTCAGGAGAGTCAGGGGTGGCCATAGGCGGGGCCGATGCGGGTGCGACGCAGGTAGAGACGGAAGCAGGATTCTCGAGTAGGGATGGCCGGAAAGTGATACTGCCCAAAACCCAGTCAATCAACGGATTGTAGCGGGTGAGCCAGTTGTGTCCTAAGACCACAGAACAGGAAGAGTCGAGCCAGGTGACATAAGTGTCCAAAATGATAGATTCACCGGAGGGGAAAGATACAGGCAGTTGCGCAAGCTCCGTAACGTAGGCATTTGAGGTCCCATCAAATAACCGAAGTTCAATAGCCGGGATGGGCGAAGTTGGAATACTATGAGAACAAACAAAAGATGAGTCCACAAAACAGTGAGTAGAACCACTATCAACAAGAGCTTTGAAAGGAGAAAGAGAAGAGAAATCAGAACTAACTACATTGTCCGTTGTAGAAATCGGGTCCGCAGCGGAGAGTACGGAAGCGGAGACAGAAGATACAGAAGTAATTAAAGGAGAAGTTAATGTGATATGAAAGGAGTTCGGGTCGGAAAGAGCGGACGCATTGAGACGGAAACTCTCTGGGGCACAGCAGAGTTCAATGCGATCCTCAGTCTGTGCAGAGGCCTGAGGACCGCCGACTATTTTTCCGAGCTTGGGAGAGCTGGCGCGTCTGTTTCGGGGAGCTGAGCCTGTCGGCCTTTAGCCTTGGCATCAGGGAATTTTTTCTTGTCGCAGTTAGCAGCCCTGTGATTGGGATCTGCGCAGACAAGGCAGAGGTTATTGTCGAAACGTCGTTGACATTCCTCGGGGGTTAATTTACCGTCCTTACCAAGTTTACTAGTAAGGTCGGATTTGGGCGGGGCCGATTTCTGACTGGCGGATGGGTTGGGCGGATTGCCCTTGAAGCTGGTGTTGGGCGTGCTGCCTCTGTTATTATTGGCAGGCTTGGCGGCAGGTTGCGGGTTGGTCGAGGTGGAAGGGGATGGGTTACCTCCAGGTTTCCTAGAGGCGGTCAGGTCCGAAGCGGATTTGGCGCGGGCCTTCTCGCGTTGGCGCTCCCAGTAGCGAGCGTCGATCTTCATCGCTGCTGCTCACATTTCGATGAAGGTGTCAGGCTTGCCGTCGGGCCGATTGGACAGAATGTCCTGGATGCGGTCGGGGAGGCCTTTGTAGTAGCGGTGACAAAATACTTCGTCACCCCAGCGGAGTTGGCCAGCCAGGCGGAGAAAGTCAACGTTGTAGACGGCGATCTTCTCGTCGTAGCACATTCGGAGGGAGTCGAGCTGCTCAGCAGCTTCTCCGGTTGGATCCGCGGGACCGAAATTGGTCTGCAGCTCCAGGGTGAACTGGTCCCAGTCCTCGATCCAGTTATGCATTATTCCATGGTTGTCGGCCTCGTCGAGGCCGATTTCGAAGTGTTGCTGTGCCACGCCTGTGAGGTATGTCAACGCAAAGTTGACCTTGGTGGCGGGGATAGCAAACTGGGCTGGGTTGGTACGGAAATAGAGTCGGCATTGGAAGAGGAAGGGTTTGAGTTTGGCGGGGTCGGAACCTGTAAAGATGTCAGGTTCGCAAGCTTTGGTACAGGGAGTTCGAGGAGGCTGTGGGGCTTGAGAGTTCCCACGGCCATCCATTTGATCGGCTATGCGTTGGAAAACTCGGAGTATGAGTCTATCATGGTTGTCTCGGGTGTTGCCAGGTGGAATGTTGTTGTTGTTGTCACCGTTGTCTGATGGTTCGTCGTCGCCCGGGGGCCCGTCCCCGTTGTCAGGATAGTCATCGGGACCACCAGGGTCGCTGGGATCAGGATTGGGGTCGGGGCCGTCGTCGGGGCCATCGGGAGTCCAGAATACTGAAGGTTGTATATCTTCAGAGAACCGGTCTGGGGTCGAGGGCGTGATAGATTGTCGGCGAGAGCGAGAAGCCCTTGGGGAGTCGGGTTGCAGTTCCTCGGAAGGAGGTTGTCGAGTGATGCGTTTGCTACAGCAAGCGGCTGGAGTTACCAGAGTGCGAGTACGGGTAACTGTTCGAGAGACCATGGTTAGAAAGATTCAGAGTGTGGTGGACAGGAGGAGTGTGAGTCTGATAATACTGTTAGAGCCAGTGCGGGTCGGGACCGAGGCGGAGGGTCAGGGTGGTAACCTTGTTATAAGTTAACCGGGGGACAGGGCGAAGTCAGTACGTAGACTTCGGGACCGAGGCGGAGTACGTCGGGCGGGGGGTTGGACTTGCGGCCTCAGCGTATGTGCTGTGCCCTCCTACTGTCCTAGTCCGTATTTCAGGAAGTCGGGGCCGAAGCGGAGTGAGGCAGAAGAGAGGAGAAGATAGAGAACAGGGAGCTGGTCCGCTGCTCGATTCGATTATCAGACTGAGGAGTACAAGCCAAGTACCTACAGTATATATACTACTGGCCTTACGAACTATGACTCGTACTGACTACGTGCGGAGCGGAGCGGAGACCGATCTAGTTACAAACGGATTACGAACGGATTACGAATGGAATGGAAATGGGTACAGGTATGGAGACTAATAACGTATCTTGACTACGGACGGGAAATGGAGACGGGGGTATGAGACACCGAGGGCCAGGTGACCATGGCACGTGTGGAGGTGGTCGCATGATCGGGGCAGGGGGTTGCGGTCGGAGCAGGTCGGGGCCGAGTCGGAGGGCAGAGGGTTGTTGTGTGGAACACACGTGGAGTCGAGAAGCCGAAGTTTAAATGATTAGACTCTGAGTTGGCATGGATATGACAAGCATTCAAAACCCACTACAGTGATTTCATCAGTGCAGATAGTCATCTTGGGGGCAGAGAAGGTTCCCCCTACATATTTCATCCTCTGTAGAATCCTAATGACCATCTGCATGTGTTCCCATACAAATTGTCAGATCCCTGTGTTATCAGAAGTCCCCTTAAACCCCCTTATCAGAAGCCTCACTGGAAGGAACTCTTATCAGAAGCATCCAAAGTATATAAATAGACAGAAGACCTGTCATCCTGAAACAATCAGAAGTACCATCAGAACAATCTATACTTAGATAGATAAGGATATGACTCACTTACCTGGGTCCAGATATATATGGTAGGAGCATAGCCACACATAGTAGTATATAAGGATACTGTACCATACCCTTGTATCCTTATCTTAGTGTTATAAAGTTCTTGCCTCCTATACCTCTTTGCCATAACCGGCTGGACTTATAGTGCTCCGTCGTCTCCAAGTCACGCTTAGTAGGACAGGACCAAGTCTGTATAGACATCCTGTGTTGAACTCCATGCTACTCAAGAGCGAACCCCTAACCTGGGTAACAAAACACTAAGATACTTTGCTGCTTATCCTCTTGCTTGCCCTCTGCTCTGCCAACATACTGAATATGTCGAGGTACTCTGTTGACTCTTCCAACATACTGAATGCGTCAAGGTACTCTGTGTTGCCAATTGCAATGTTCTCTGTAGCCATTGCTATGTTCCCACTCTCCATCCCATTCCCCCCAGCAGACCTGGCTTACCACCTCATATTCGTCTTCACGACAACTGCCACCCTCCTTGCCTACCAAATCATCACCCTAGAACTCAAATGCATCATGTGCCCCTGTCACTGTTGTGTCGTCAGATTGTGGAACCTATACTCAGGAATATCCATAATCGCCACCCAATTCTTCATACTTCTAGCGATAATTGATCGCTAGACAGCTATCACCATGCCACCAAGGAAATTCTTGGCCTGAGAATCCCCATCACCCCCTCCACCCAAATCAAGGAACAGAATCTCAGGACCAGGTATACAAAACCCAGATCCCAGAAGAAACCCCACACCATGACCCACTCAAACACCATTGCTGTTCTATCCCCCATCCCCATTTGATTCACCTACCCCATATGCATCAACATCAACCCAACTTGTCACAACAACACGCACTCAAACAAGTTTTGCTGAAGAACTAGCAGAACAACAAAGAATACAACATGAAAGAGAACTAAAAGAACATTACGAACGACAAGAAAAGAAAGGAAAAGAAGCTGAAGAATATCATGCTAAAGCAAACCCATTAAACGACTTTGAGCTTCAAAAACTCAAATTCACCCTCAAACAACCAAGAGAACTCTCTCAATCAGAAGAAAACCTACTTATGCGTCACGAATACGCAGTAGATCAAGGAAAACCCCAAGAAGACAACGACTCTGACGTCTATATAACAGATGACAACCAATCGGATCCCGATCCACAACCACCCGCACTACCTGTGCCAACAATACCCTTAGCCCTACCGGCTCCTCCCGTACGACCACCACAACCCCCAGCACCACCACCGCTGCTGCCACCTGGACAACTACAAATAATGGCTGCTGCACAAAACCCAAAGGAGTTAGGACTCCTCAAACCCATCGCCTTTGATGGAAACAGAAGACTATTCGAAGATTGGATCTTCCAATGCGAAGTATACATGCTCACTAACGCAACCACCTACAACAATGACCTCACCAGAACCTTGTTCATCCTCTCAACGATGCAATCAGGAGATGCCCGAGCATGGGCTAGACAATACCTCCACGAGAGGAATGCCCAGACCCAACAAGGACAACCCATAGCCATGGAGTCATGGGACAACTTCACCGCCTGGCTCAGAACCGACTTCACCCCAGCAGACGAACATGCATATGTGCATACCAAACTCCAGACCCTGCACCAAGCAGGTAAACCAATGACTGAGTTCAACTCTCAGTTCAAGGAACTTGTCTGTCAATCCGGACTCAACGAAGATCACACCCTAATTGATCTATACCGCAAGGCAATCGACCGCTGTATTGCCATGAAAATTGATGAATCGGAAAACCCTCTGACAACCATCGCCACTTGGTACACCTGAGCCAACAAACTCGACGACAACTTCTGCCGAATCAATGCCCTCTACGGCACCCCCAGGAACACGTTCCCCCAAAAGAACCAATACCAACCCAACCACGGACCAAGCCATCCAAACAACAACATGCCCTATGCACAATTCTACCAAAGGAGCAATGCCCCATGTTTCACCCCATGAGACCCACATGCCATGGAAATAGACCATGCCACAATGGAAGAAGGATTCGAAGATCCTTACCCAGAAATCCCTCAACTGGACTATGCTGAAGAAGACCTTCAAGACCCCTTGGAGATAGATGCTGTTGTCACCGGACAACAAATTAAAGCCTACCAGAACCAAGAATGCTTCCGATGTGGAGCTAAAGACCACTGGGTTAGCAAATACCCTCAACCCTCTCAAGTAAGACGCTTCCCAGGAATGCGTACAAACCCCCCTCCCCCCACGCGAAACCCCAACCGTCCCTTCCCAGGACAACAAAACACTTGTCCCGGATTCCTGAACTGGAATGCCCAACAATCACCGCAATGCAAGTACTCCCTTGCCATCGCAGAAGTTGCATCTCAGATGCACCAAATGGTCGACGACCTTGACCCTGAACTCCAACAAGAACTCCACTCTGCGCTAGCCGAAGACCCAGAGATGCGTCCCTTCTAGGATTTTTGAAACGGAACACAGATCAATGCGCCCCTGCTCATTCCCAGAAAGACTCTATATATTCTCACTCTCAGAAGGACACTTTCTCGATAAATTCTGTACAACTATGACTCTCCCCAAATAAATGATCTCTCTACCTACCCATCGAGATTTGGAGTGAACAGACATCAAAACCCATGGCCATCACTGCCCTGATAGACTCAGGAGCCCAAGGGAACTTCATCTCCCACAAAGTCGTTGAATGACATGGTTATCAAACCAAATGGCTGGACCAACCAATCCCTCTTAGCAACGTTGACAGAACTGACAATCAACATGGCAAGATCCATGAATACATCAAGATCAGAACCATCATCGATGGAAGAGATTGCACGCTAGAAGTGTATGTCACAAACACTGGTGAGAAAGACCTCATCATCGGATTTCCCTGGTTGGAACAATACAATCCTGACATCAACTGGAAGACCAAGACATTCTCTTGGAAACCTCAAATCGATCACCAGGACTTTTCCAAACTCCTCAGAACCCTACGATGACCCGTCGAACTTAACTCCATTGCCATGGACATAATGGCTGGAAAAACCTCCCAACCTGAGGAAAACCCTGAAGAATACATCAACTTGTCAAACATTGATCTTGATACCTTCTCTCTAGAAAGAGAAATGAACCCAATGCTTCTAACCCCATTAGAAGTAAATGCCAAAGCGACACACGCCACAACGCTCCACAATGAGCAACACAACCCGACAAAATCGGCAAACCAAAAAGGAAAACAACCGGAATCAAACAAGGAACCACCCAAGATCCCTCAGAGATTTGCCCGATGGGCTAAAATATTCAACAAGAAAGCCTCCAAACAATTCCCACCATCAAGGATGTTTGATCACGAAATTGAACTAAAACCAACATTCAAAGCAAAATCAATGAAACCCTATCAAGTGGCACCTGCCGAAGAAAAAGCACTAAAGGAATTCATAGATGAAAACCTCTGAAAAGGGTACATCTGCCCCTCAAAATCCCCTATGGCATCACCCTTCTTCTTTGTTGCCAAGAAAGGAGGAGACCTCCAACCCTGCCAAGACTATCGTTATCTAAATGATCACACCATCAAAAATGCTTACCCAATCCCCATGATTTCCTCTATCATGGACAAACTCAAAGGAGCTAAGTACTTCACTAAGCTCAACGTCCACCTAGGATACAATAACGTCAGAACCAAAGATGGCGATCAATGGAAAGCAGCGTTCAAGACTCCCATGGGTCTTTTCGAACCAACTGTCATGTTTTTCGGACTTTGCAACAGTCCCGCAACATTCCAACATATGATGGACACATTATTCTCCGAAATAATGGAGAAAGGAGGAATTATCATCTATATGGATGATATCCTAATCTACAGTAAAACTCAGGAAGAAACCAACCGACTTACAGAAAAAGTACTGCAGATCCTGCAGGAAAATGACCTCTACCTCAAAACGGAGAAATGCAAGTTCAACAAACAACAACTTGAATATCTCGGCATGATCATCACGCCAGATGAGATCAAAATGGATCCCAGAAAACTCAAGGGAATAGAAGACTGGCCAGTGCCGAAAACAGTCTGACACATTTGGAAATTCATTGGATTCTGTAACTTCTATTGGAAGTTCATCCGCAGCTACTCCCACCACATCAAACCCCTGAACCAACTCCTTTCCAAATCGAACAAATTTGAATGGAAAGAAGAACAACAGAAAGTGTTCGAAACGCTCAAGAACAAATTCTTAAAGGAACCGGTACTCCTCATACCCAACTCCACAAAACCCTTCAAAATAGAAGCTGATGCTTCCAAATTCACATCAGGAGCTGTCCTGTACCAACACGACATCAACGGAATATGGAAACCTGTATCATTCTATTCAAAGACATTTGGACCAGCAGAACGCAATTACAACATCTATGACAGGGAACTTCTCACAATTATCCGAGCCCTCAAAGAATGGCACCATTACCTCCTTGGCAGCCCCCATACTGTCCGTATCAGAACGGACCACCAGAACCTCACATACTGGCGCAAACCCCAGAAAATCAACTGCCGACAAGCACGATGGGTACAGACCCTCGCCAACTACAACTTCAAACTAGAACATGTCCCAGGATCAAAGATTCCTGCACCAGATGCTCTATCAAGATGTCCAGACCACATCCCTGATGAGGATAACAACAATGAAGACATCACCATGCTTCCAAACAACCTCTTTGTCGCCACCACCGACATAGAAGGTCAAAACTTGATCACAGTACTCCCAGAACACCTCTTTATCACCACTGTTGATATGGAGCTCCAAGAAAGAATCATGGAATCACCCAAATATAATGCTAGAACCACCGAAGCATTCAAACTCCTAAAGGAAACCCACCCTAATGCCACCAATAAAGAATTCAGAACAGTTCCAACCCCAAGTGGTCCACTCCTCACGCTCCAAGAACGTGTCATCGTTCCAGAAGACCTCCAACTCAGATGCAATGTCATCGCAAGATACCACAACCATCCTACATGTGGTCACCCTGGAGAACAGGAAACATACCGCCTTGCCAAGAAAGAAGTATATTGGCCAGGAATATTGATGTTCATTAAGAACTACATCAAAGGCTGTCCAGAATGCCAGCAACACAAAATCATATGCTGACCGGATCACACACTGACTCAACTGATCCCACCATCATCTTCCAAGTGCCCATTTGCTCAAATCTCATGGGATCTTATCACTGGTCTACCGCCTAGTGCTGGCCATAATGCGATATTGTCCGTGGTGGACCACGGCCTTACGAAGGGGGTAATTTTCATCCCAACCTCAGATCGATCAAACACTGATGACATCGGACGACTATTAATAGAAAAGGTCTTCACTAGGTTCGGATTACCCAACAAAATCATATCAGATTGAGACCCCAGATTCACCACCAACTCCCTCCGAGAACTAGCCAAACATCTAAACATCCAACAAGCATTCTCAACCACATACCATCCCCAGACAGATGGTTCTACCAAACAATACAACCAAGAAATCGAGACCTATCTTGCCATATACTGCACCAGGAACCCTCTTGACTGGTCAGAAACCCTCCCTATCACTGAGTTCGCACACAACTCCAAAATACATGCCTCAAGGCAGAAATCCCCATTCAAACTCATCATGGGATACAACCCTCCGCTGATACCCACAGTAATGGAAACTTCGAACTTTCCATCAGTAGATGAAGGCATCAGACTCCTTGATGATGCCAGAAAAGAAGCACATGCAGCACATCAACTCTCCGCCAATATTATGAAACAAAGAACCAGAAGAACTATCAAACCCCTTGAAACATGTCAGAAAGTATGGCTAGAAGCCAAGAACCTCAAACTCCCCTTCATCTCCAACAAAATATCCCCAAAAAGACTAGGACTTTTCCTTATCTCGGAAGTCTTATTGCCACTCACATACAAATTAAAACTTCCGATCAAATGGAAGATACATCCGGTATTCCACCAAAACCTCTTAACCCCATACAATGAAACAGAAGCATATGGACCTCATCCGATGCCACCGCTACCAGACATCATTAACGAAGAAGAAGAATACGAAATAGAAGCTATTCTCAATCACCGACATTATCGTGGAAAACTCCAATACTATGTACATTGGAAAGGATACTCCCACACAGAGAACCAATGGATATCCAAAGAAGATCTCTGCAACAACACCAATGAATACTTGAAAAAGTATAAAGAAGATCATCAACTTAACAGCAACAACCAGGAACTACCCAGAACCTACCAGAAGCAACTTTGCTCTACCACCAAATGTACTCAAAAATGTCCATGAACAACCTTGACCTTGTCCACCCCCAATCCACTCCCCCCTTCTCCTCCTCCTCTACCACCTCCTCCATTGTTATCATTGACGACCCCAACATTGAAAGAAATTCTCCAACTCCAATCCCAAGGCCATGCCCATTCACGCCCTCCAATACCTTCATCAACGTCAGGGATGAAACTCCTGACCCCAACGCTACACCAGAACCAGAACCAGTAGCCATCTTACCCATCAACTTCCACACAATGGGAGTAAAGAACGTAGAACCAATTGTAACCAGCATAGAAGATGTACGCACCATCACTTCCACCCAATTCCTCACCGACAAAGTTAACAAAGCTCCCATCAGTGACTACGACCGAGAAGTATGGTCGAACTACACCCATCATGTCAAACAGACAAAACTCCTCCATGACACTTTCCACACCCAGCAAAAATGGACCGAAAACTATGAGGCATTCCTCCTCACACACCAAGGACTCATGTCCCAAATGCCAAGAAAGAAACAACCTGAAGTAACACCTCCCACAAATAAAATCACTTCAACCCCTACATCAGGAAGAAAGAACCCCATCGGAACCAACAACTCCTTCCGTAAAAACACCGCCAAATCAATCCCATTACGGAACTCACCTGCTCCCATTCAACAAATTCCAAACCCCAAACCCAATGATAGATCCCGATGCATCCAATGCAAACAAGTCAGACACTGGGCTATGGACTGCCCCCAATTCACTTGCCTTGGTTGCAAACAATATGCCCCAGGCCATTACTCATACGATTGCATCAAATACAGATGCCTACACTGTGGAGTATTCCAACCTCACCATAAATGAACAGAATGCCCCTCAAAAGGAACAAGGCATACACCTTATAACAGACCTATGGCAGCTTGACCTCAGAATACCCCATCCCTCCATTACCAATACTTGGGACTCAAATACCCTGAGGAAGATGACTTCAATGATGAATACGATAATATCACCATGTCTAACATGTGTGGAGAACCAGTAGGAGACTTCTAAAGAACTCCACTCAAACACAACAGAAGGAAAAGATGTAAATGGTTATAGTGGAATATAACCTTAGAAATGGGGTAATGTTATCAGAAGTCCCCTTAAACCCCCTTATCAGAAGCCTCACCGGAAGGAACTCTTATCAGAAGCATCCAAAGTATATAAATAGACAGAAGACCTGTCATCCTGAAACAATCAGAAGTACCATCAGAACAATCTATACTTAGATAGATAAGGATATGACTCACTTACTTGGGTCCAGATATATATGGTAGGAGCATAGCCACACATAGTAGTATATAAGGATACTGTACCATACCCTTGTATCCTTATCTTAGTGTTATAAAGTTCTTGCCTCCTATACCTCTTTGCCATAACCAGCTGGACTTATAGTGCTCTGTCATCTCCAAGTCACGCTTAGTAGGACAGGACCAAGTCTGTATAGACATCCTGTGTCGAACTCTGTGCTACTCAAGAGTGAACCCCTAACCCAGGTAACACCCTGGGTGTGGTGCATGAGAAGTCCATGGTTGATTTTTCACATGCAACCACTTGACATGTCATGTCACCCATCACAATCAATGTCACATATATCTGACCACAAACCAAAGGACTATTTGATAGAATCTAGACTACTCTGGAGCACAGAATGATCATACTATGAGAGAATGAGGGTATAGAGGAGCAATATAGTTCAATCAGTTGTGTCCAGCTTATCATCACCAGCACCATCACCATCAGAATCCTTATCATCATCACCACCATTCTTCTTATTTTCCAAGTCACCTACATCCTGAGCAGAGTCCTTCGAGCCAATACAACGGTGAAAGGTAACTGTAATGAGGGGAGCTGAAATATTGAACCTGAGGCACTGGCAAATCTCGCCACACTGATGGTCCCTGATAAAGGCATTGATCCCATTGATGCCAAAATCCCGGTTCTGCATCATTGAGAGTGAGTCAGAGGTCCAGAATGTTGGTGAAAAAACACTTGCCCATCTGTGATATGTGTCATAGGGTCAAAGAGCATAAGCCCATCATGACCATTGATCTGGGTGGGGGTTCCTACCATCAGAAATAAATTAGTTACAAAAATGAGACACTAGGAGCTGGTTCTCACCTTGTAAGTCTGCAAATATAAGGCTTTTGTTGCTATGGCCATAAACAAAGTGTGCAAAAGAGTAAATTGACATGTTTCGAAGATCGGTCCTTGAGGATGAGTGAGTCAAAGTGCCGCTCCATCGTAATGTGCTGTTTGGACGGTGTTTTTCAACAAGCCACATAGCGCCATTGAGCTCATTAGCATAGGTTGCAGCGCTGGATGTGGGGCTGGGTGACTGTGAGACATCCTCTCGTAAAAGAAGAGTGTTCATAAATTGAATACCTATTATGTGATAGACCGGTAACAATGACATTAGAACTAGTTCTGACAGAACATGATTCTAAATGAGAAACACTCACAATTGTCTACCAGGATGCCAACACTTGAGCAGTGTGCATAGTATGCTTTCAAGAACCACTTCCCATGGTAAAGTCGACAACACTCGGCTTGAATCTGGTCATTATGCTTATTAATATGAATCCCACCAATACCAAGAATAGAGGCAGTAGATTCCTTGCTGAGACAAAAGAACTGCTTGGCAACATATTGACCAGTATGCATGTTATCAGAAAGGATCAACTAAACAGAATATCATTATCAGCAAAATCATGTGTAATCAGAAGAGCAAAAGTGTGTTGTACCTCATATGCTGCCTTCATTGAACCCTTTGTGAATGAAGTGTCTTGTAATAGTCCTGTAACTTTGTCCGGTAACTCGGAGAATGTAATAGAGCTGTCACCTTCACCAACATGGCAGATAATCTTATGAAAACAGACTTTGGTGACTTTTTGAATCTCCTGAAGAACTGGCCGCTGGCTGGGAAGTCAGAATGTTGATGAAAGAGCACCTTGGTCTATGACCGACTTCTGAATAAGTGAGCCTGATAGTGATAATTATTGTATTAAAAAGTGTTATGCTGTGCAAAGGGCAATAAATGACATACCACCAGCTGTTTGTGGCCACTTACCAATTGGATGGTCCATGTCAGAAGCACTTGACCCTGAGCGTCGGCAGCAATGGGTGTTCATAGCCACAAATTCTAGATCATCATTCTCATCATTCACGGCTCTCTCTCTTTTGTAGCGCTTTGTGAACTATTTTGAGAACAATTAATGTTGGCAACCATTACTACTATTCCCATAGAAATGCTAGTACTCACCAGCTCGATGTTGATGAAGCCTTCGAGGACCACTGGAGGCACCCTCTGGGCCTTAAAGATATGCTTCCACTGACCGGGATTTGGGTTCACTGATATTGACAGCATCCCAGCTTGTGCATAATGGTCAATAAAATCCTCAAGTATCATAGTAGCTGTCCCATCATGAAGAATGTGGTTAGGATATATGCAAAGAAACATTTCATCCCTAGGATCATTAGGCACAGGTTAGACACACAATCTGAGAGAGAAGTACTATTACACACAATATCAATGGTAATGAATGATCCTGGACCCATTGAATGTTGAGTGAATCAAGCATGTGATTCTGGATATCTACCAGACCGTAAATTAATTCAGTGAACTTGGACAACCCAATAATAGTAATTAGAGCAAAAATAGATTATATCTGTCATAAATGTTGAGAGGGGAAACGTAAGACTACCATGTCAATGAGACATTTGCGCAGAGTATAGATAATCAAGCAGAGATTTATTACTGGAGTCCAAGTCAATCCTCAACATACCAGCACCAAGTCTAGCATTGACTCAAGTTGATTTATCACTGTGATGAAACTGGATAATTTGAAATGTCAGAAAATGATCCAGGGTCATGAGGAACTGGAGAACATACTTGAAAGCAAATCAACCTCAAGCTTGGTGCTGTCTTGGGCTGCTCATAGTGCTTGAGGGTAGCAGTAGTAAGCTCAGTCCTACTAGAAGTGCTCTGAGCAACTGCTGACTGCTTGAAGTGGCTGCAAGTTTAGTCAAGACAAGTGGCCTGTGAATCAGAAATGGCTGGCATGGGAGAAACTACACCATTCAATGGTGTATTGGCAAGGGGTTGACCTACATATAAGTTGCTATTCAGCAAACCAGGTGCAGAGCACTCAGAGTGGCATACTCACGACTCAATGCGGCAGAGGTAGTACTCTGTTGTTCAGCTGCCATTGCACAGCATCTCAGAAATTGACAAATTTGACTGCTCCTAGCCATAACTGGCATGTAATGGAAGCTCATGCCACACATTGCACATTGTGGCCAGCCCTGTTCAATTCAACAACAGATCAATCAAACCTTGACTTAATTAAGATCAAGATTGGGGCATACCTTGACATCCTGATACTTCTCCGGGTTGTCTTGATGCTTCTCAAGCAATTGACATTTTGTGCAGATGTCATTCAAGGATTCCATGCAAGGAAATACACCCCCACACCCCTCACATTGAGATCCTTGGGATATAGCGGCAGGAAGGGACATGTGATATGGAGTGGAGGTGTAAAAAAATGTAAAAATGAGAGCATTGGTAGGTAAGGCAATAAAAGAATGTGTGACCAGAGACAAGTGAGAACTAGGATGTTTCAGATGAAGGTGGGTTGTTGACTGAGTTGACATAGTGCAAACTAGACCCTTATATACCAGATGTCAGAATCATAATCAGGATAACAAATAATATACACGAAATATTGTAGTTGTGTCATATCCACACCAAACCTAGAGCTTAACCATTAGGCTTCGGCTTCTCGACTCCACGTGTGCTCCACACGACAACCCTATGCCCTCCGACTCGGCCCCGACTGGCTCCGACCGCAACCCTTTGCCCTGATCACGCGACCTACCTCTACACGTGCCACAATCACCTGACCCTCGGTGCTCCCATTGTCCAGTTCTCCATTCTCCGTCCATAATCAGAATACGTTACCAGTCTCCATACCCGTACCGGTCTCCATTCCATTCGAAATTATTCGTAATCCGCTTGTAACCATATGGGTCTCCGCTTCGCTCCGCACGTAGTCAGTACGAGTCATAATTCGTCGAGCTAGTAGTATATATACCGTAGGCACTTGGCTTGTACTCCTCAGTCTGATAATCGAATTGAGCAGCGGACCAGTCCCCTGTTCCCTATCCTCCTCTCTCTCTGCCTCGCTCCACTTCGGCCCCGACTTCCTGAAATACGGACTCGGACAGTAGGAGGGCACAGCACATAAGCTGAGGCCGCAAGTCCACTCTCCGCCCGAAGTACTCCGCCTCGGTCCCGCCGTCTACGTACTGACGTCGTCCCGTCCCCCGGTTACCTTATACCAAGGATACCACCCCGACCCTCCGCTTCGGTTCCGACCCGCACCGGCTCTAACAGTATTATCAGACTGAAACTCCTCCTGTCCATTACACTCTAATCCTTTCTAACCATGGTCTCTCGAACAGTCACCCGTCCCCGCACTCGGGTAACTCCAGCCGCTCGCCGTAGCAAACACATCATTTGACAATCTCCTTCTGAGGAATTACAACCCGACCCCCCGAGGGTTTCTCCCCCTCACCAACAATCCATCGTGCCCTCAACTCCAGACCGGTTCAGTGAAGATATTCAACCTTCACTATTCCAGACTCCCGACGGCCCCGACGGTGGCCCCGACCCAAATCCCGATCCCAGCGACCCTGGTGATCCCGACGACTACCCTGACAATGGGGACAGACCCCCGGACGACGACGAACCATCAGACAACAACGACAACAATAACAACATTCCGCCTGGCAACACCCAAAATGACCATGACCAACTCCTGCTCTGAGTTTTCCAACGAATAGCCGATCAAATGGACGGCCGTGGGAACTCTCAACCCCCACAGCCTCCCCGAACCCCCCGTACCAAGGCTCGCGAACCTGACATCTTTACAGGTTCCGACCCCACCAAACTCAAACCTTTCCTCTTCCAATGTCGACTCTACTTCCGTACTAACCCGGCCCAGTTCGCTATCCCCACCACCAAGGTCAACTTCGCGTTGACGTACCTTACCGGCGTGGCCCAGCAACACTTCGAAATCGGCCTCAACGAGGCCGACAACCACGGAATAATGCACGATTGGATCGAGGACTGGGATCAGTTCACCCTGGAACTGCAGACCAATTTCGGTCCCGCGGATCCGACCGGAGAAGCTGCTGAGCAGCTTGACTCCCTCCGAATGCGCTATGACGAAAAGATCGCCGTCTACAACGTCGACTTTCTCCGTCTGGCCGGCCAACTCCGCTGGGGTGATGAGGTATTCTGTCACCGCTACTACAAAGGCCTCCCCGACCGCATCCAGGACATTCTGTCCAATCGGCCCGACGGCAAGCCCGGCACCTTCATCGAAATGCGAGCAGCAGCGATGAAGATCGATGCTCGCTACTGGGAACACCAACGCGAGAAGGCCCGCGCCAAAGCCGCTTCAGACCCAACCGCCTCTAGGAAACCTGGAGGCAACCCATCCCCTTCCACCGCGACAAACCATCAACCTGCCGCCAAGCCTGCCAACAGTAACAACAAAGGCAGCACCCCCAGTAATAACATCTTCAAGGGCAATCCGCCCAACCCGTCCGCCGGTCAGAAATTGGCCCCGCCAAAGTCCGACCTTACTAGTAAACTTGGTAAGGACGGTAAATTAACCCCCGAGGAACGTCAACGACGTTTCGACAATAACTTCTGCCTTGTCTGCACAGATCCCAATCACAGGGCTGCCAACTGCGACAAGAAGAAATTCCCTGACGCCAAGGCTAAAGGCCGACAGGCTCAGATTTCCGAGACAGACGCGCCGGCTCTCCCGAGCTCAGAAAAATAGTCAGCGGTCCTCAGGCCTCTGCACAGACTGAGGATCGCATTGAACTCTGCTGTGCTCCAGAGAGTTTCTGTCTCAATGCGTCTGCTCTTTCCGATCCAAACTCTCTTCATATTACATTAACTTCTCCTTTAGTTACTTTGTTACCCTCTGTTTCTGCTCCTGTACTCTCCGCTTCGGACCCACTTTCTACAACGGACAATGTAGTTAGTTCTGACTTTTCTTCTTCTTTTTCTCCTTTCAAAGCTCTTGTTGATAGTGGTTCTACTCACTATTTTGTGGACTCTTCTTTCGTTCATTCTCATAGTATTCCAACCTCATCCATCCCGGCTATTGAACTTCGGTTATTTGATGGGACCTCAAACGCCTACATTACGGAGCTTGCGCAACTGCCTGTATCCTTCCCCTCCGGTGAATCTATCATTTTGGACACTTATGTCACCCAGCTCGACTCTTCCTGTTCTGTGGTCTTAGGACACAACTGGCTCACCCGCTACAATCCGTTGATTGACTGGGCTTTGGGCAGTATTACTTTCCGGCCATCCCTACTCGAGAATCCTGCTTCCGTCTCTACCTGCGTCGCACCCGCATCGGCTCCGCCTATGGCCGCCCCTGACTCTCCTGACCTAGGTTCACCACCCCTGTCCGGGACCTCGTCCCAATCTGTCCCCCTTGCAAAACCGCACATCTCCTTGATAAACGCTCCTGCCTTTATCCGCGCTGCCAAGCTCCCTGGCTCCCAACAATTCCGAATCAATCTTTCCGCCGCCTCCGCATCGGCCGTGTCCTCTTCTGTCTCCGAGGAACCGCCTGACCTCTCGTCCATCCCCGAGGAATACCACGAGTTCGCTGACATTTTCAGTAAATCGCGTGCTGACACACTTGCTCCACACCGCCCTTACGACCTCCAGATTAACCTAGAGGATGGCGGTCAGCCTCCGGTCGGTACCATTTACTCCCTTTCACAATTGGAGCTTGGAGCTCTACATGATTTTATTGACGAACATTTATCTATTGGTTTCATCCGCCCCTCCACTTCCCCTCATGGAGCCCCGGTCCTCTTCGTCAAGAAAAAGGATGGCTCCCTCCGCTTATGCATTGATTTTAGAGGTCTCAACCGTATTACCAAGAAGGACCGCTATCCCCTTCCGCTCATCTCCGACCTCTTAGACTCCCCTCGCAAAGCTCACGTATATACCAAGATCGACCTCTGCCACGCCTACCATCTTGTCCGCGTTGCTGACGGCGACGAATGGAAGACCGCCTTTCGGACCCGCTACGGCTCCTTCGAATGGATGGTTATGCCTTTCGGCCTCACCAATGCCCCTGCCACCTTCCAGCGGTTCATGAACGATATATTCAAGGACATGCTCGACGTCTGCGTTACTATCTACCTTGATGACATTCTGATATACTCCAACAACCATAGTATCCATCGTGACCAAGTCAAGGAGGTCCTCAAGCGGCTCCGCCAACACGGTCTATACGCCCGCCCTGACAAATGCCAGTTCCACTCTGACACAGTGGAATATCTCGGCTACATTCTCTCCCCCGACGGCCTCCGAATGGACCAATCTAAGGTCAAGACCATCCAGGAGTGGCCTGAGCCTAAGAAAGTCA
This sequence comes from Lepiota brunneoincarnata, assembly GCA_023014365.1. Classification (NCBI taxonomy): domain Eukaryota; kingdom Fungi; phylum Basidiomycota; class Agaricomycetes; order Agaricales; family Agaricaceae; genus Lepiota; species Lepiota brunneoincarnata. The sequence continues at coordinate 2,217,757 of JAEBUN010000005.1, forward strand.
AGGACATCCAGTCCTTCTTAGGCTTTGCCAATTTCTACCGTCGCTTCATTCACGGATACTCCGACATTGTCGTTCCGCTCACTCGCCTCACCCGCAAAGATGTGAAGTGGAATTTTACTAATGATTGTCGCGAGGCCTTTAACTCCCTGAAGGAAGCATTTATCTCCGCCCCCGTCCTCACTCCTTGGGTCCCCGACGCTCAGATCATTGTCGAGACCGACGCCTCCGACTACGCCCTTGCGGCAATCCTCTCTATCGTCACCGACGATGGGGAGGTCCATCCCGTTGCATTCCATTCCCGCACCTTTAACACGGCCGAACTCAACTATGACACTCACAACAAGGAACTCCTGGTGATATTCAAAGCCTTTCGCATCTGGCGGCACTATCTCGAAGGTGCCCCCCTTGCTATTGATGTGGTCACTGACCACAAGAACCTCAAATACTTCTGCACCACCAAGATCCTGACTCGCCGCCAAGCTTGTTGGTCCGAGTTCCTATCCCAATTCCACCTCGTCATCCGTTTCCGACCCGGCCGCCTCGGCACCAAGCCTGACGCCCTAACTAGACGATGGGACGTCTACCCTAAAGGGGGGAATAGCGACTATGCATCAGTCAACCCGCACAACTTCCGGCCTGTGTTCACTCACAAACAGCTTGCGGCCTCCGTCCGTGCCACCACTCTTTACGCCCCTTCCCTTCGCGCAGCTGTAGTCATGGACCTCGATCAGCTACACCGCGATATTCTCGCCGCCCTACCAGCGGATCCAACCGCTTCCGCCCATCTTGCCAGCCCAGAAGGCCGTTGGTCGGTTAATGATAAAGGTTTCCTCCTCTTAGACGACAGAATCTACGTCCCTGACGCCGACAATCTCCGACTTCGGGTCCTCCAGTACAAGCATGATCACGTCCTAGCCGGCCACTTCGGTCAGAATAAAACGCTGGAACTCATCCGGTGCGAATACACCTGGCCTAGCGTCCGCACCTTCGTCAAGGATTTCTGTAAGTCTTGCGTCACCTGTATGAGGTCTAAACCCCAGCGCCATCGCCCCTACGGTCTCCTTAAGCAACTCCCCATCCCCGAACGCCCTTGGAATTCAATCTCCATGGACTTCATTGAAAAACTTCCCGCCTCCTCCGGCTACGACGCCATCCTGGTAATCGTTGACAGACTCACCAAACAATCCCTCTTCATTCCGACTTATGATACCGTCACTTCCTCCGACCTCGCCCGCCTATTCATCCTCCACGTCTTCTCTAAGCACGGCGTGCCCGAACATGTTACCTCCGACCGCGGCTCCGAATTCGTCTCCCACTTCTTCCGCTCATTGGGACAAGCCCTTGACATAAAGCTACATTTCACCTCGGGCTACCATCCAGAAGGCGACGGACAAACGGAATGCACCAACCAGACCCTCGAACAATACCTTCGGGTCTATTGTAACTACCAACAGGACAATTGGTCCGAATTACTACCCCTAGCTGAGTTTGCTTACAACAACGCTCCTAGTGCCACCACCGGTATCTCCCCATTCTTCGCTAATAAAGGATACCATCCGAACATCACAGTTCATCCTGAACGCGATCTTGCCTCCGCCCGGGCCCGCCATTTTGCTGTTGATCTTGACGACCTACATACCACCCTGAAGTCCGAAATAGCGCTAGCCCAGCAACGTTATCAGACCTCCGCCGACGCCCGCCGACTCCCCGCCCTGGACTTCAAGGTTGGACAAAAGGTATTCGTGAAAGCCCAATTCTTCCGCACCACCCGTCCCTCCAAAAAACTCTCCGAAAAGTACCTTGGGCCTTATGAGATCATTGCACAAGCAGGTACTCACTCCCTTACACTCCGACTTCCCGACTCCATGCGTGGAGTACACCCAGTCTTCCATGTTTCCATGCTCAAACCAGCCACACCTAACACCATACCCGCCCAATTGGATCCGCCACCCGCGCCGGTTTCCATTGACGGTGAACCAGAATACGAGATTGCCCGCATCGTCGACTCTAAGATCGATCGGCGCCGCGCATGCAAGCTCCTCTATAAAGTCATCTGGTTAGGTTACGAAGACACTGAAGAAGAGTCCTCGTGGTTGCCAGCCACCAAGCTTGAACATGCTATAGATCTCGTAGAGGCTTTTCATTCCTCTTACCCTGCAAAGCCTGGTCCTCTTCACTCACTTTGAGTTACTGACCACACATCACACCAAGAAACAACCATGTATTAAACAAACCCAAAAAACAACCCCGTACAACTACCTATCGGTGTCGTCTCCAGAGAGCCCGGGCGACCCATTCACTTCTTCCATCAAATCCTGCACCTCCTCCTCCGAAGCGGGCCTGACACTCCCCTCCGAACCCTCCGTCTCCGAAAAATTTCCACTTGACCAATTTCCGTCCACCTGAGCCTCCCAACGCTGTAGTTGCTCGTAGTGGCCAGCAAGCGACCCCATCTTGTTGACCTTTTCCCCCAACCGAGCGATGGACCGCTCAATTCGCACCTCCAGGATGTAGATTTTCTTGACGGTCTCCTGGTGCCTTTCTTCGATGAGCTGTTTCAACTCTACAAGGTCCATCAATTGGCATCCATCATAATACAGGATTCCTTACTCCCCTTCGAATTGCTGGCCCGACAAACCACCAGCCCCGCTCGGCTCCGTCTCCTCTTGACCCCCGCACCATTTTTTTATTTTGCTGCACCGACGGCAACTCCTGGTGTTACTAAGAAACTATCAGTATGTAGTCCGGAAATCCTCCAAAATGACTTACCCGCCGGCCACCTCACATGGGACCCCGTCTCGCTGGCACCTCCAGCAGGGATTCTCGCCCCCGAATACGTGCGCATTGCCCCGTCGCGGGGCCGCCCTCGCCTTTGCCTTCCCCTTACCCTTACCCCCTGAATCCCCGGAGTCCTCCTCCCCCTCTTCCTCCTCGTCCCTCGCCTCATCCCTATCCGTATATTCGGAATCCGACTCCTCCGTATCTACTTGCATCGGGTCTTCCGACAGACGGCTCGACGAGGCCCCTGTGGTCGTCGCAACGAGTCGGGCCCGAATCGCCTGACGCTCTGCCTCGGCGGTTTCCTCTTGCTGCCTCCTGATCTCCTCCGCATATCGCTCCTTCGCGCGCTCTTCCGCTTGTCGCTGGTGCAGCTCTATGAGCCGCCGTCGCTCCTCCTCTTGGCGCTCTATTGCCAGCCGCCGCTCCTCCTCCTCTCGCCGTTCCTCTTCTTCTAGCCGCTCGATTTCGAGCCGCTCTCGTTCCTCTCACTCCACCTTCTCTCTCAGTAATCGTGCCTTGCGCTCCATAGCGGTCGGTTGACGGGATGGTTGTCTGCTCATGGGGGTAGGAGGTCAAGTTGTGTCCTCTCAAATTCGAATCAGTTCACCTTTTTTTTTATACCCTCATGGAATTTTCCGGTGGGCCCCGGTCTAGACCGCCTTGGGCCTCGAGGCTCGGCCCTAAAGGGGGGGCACTGTCATATCCACACCAAACCTAGAGCTTAACCATTAGGCTTTGGCTTCTCGACTCCACGTATGCTCCACACGACAACCCTATGCCCTCCGACTCGGCCCCGACTGGCTCCGACCGCAACCCTTCGCCCCGATCACGCGACCTACCTCTACACGTGCCATGATCACCTGACCCTCGGTGCTCCCATTGTCCAGTTCTCCATTCTCCGTCCGTAATCAGAATACGTTACCAGTCTCCATACCCGTACCGGTCTCCATTCCATTCGAAATTATTCGTAATCCGCTTGTAACCATATGGGTCTCCGCTTCGCTCCGCACGTAGTCAGTACGAGTCATAATTCGTCGAGCTAGTAGTATATATACCATAGGCACTTGGCTTGTACTCCTCAGTCTGATAATCGAATTGAGCAGCGGACCAGTCCCCTGTTCCCTATCCTCCTCTCTCTCTGCCTCGCTCCACTTCGGCCCCGACTTCCTGAAATACGGACTCGGACAGTAGGAGGGCACAGCACATAAGCTGAGGCCGCAAGTCCACTCTCCGCCTGAAGTACTCCGCCTCGGTCCCGCCGTCTACGTACTGACGTCATCCCATCCCCCAGTTACCTTATACCAAGGATACCACCCCGACCCTCCGCTTCGGTTCCGACCCGCACCGGCTCTAACAAGACGACGGGGCCCAGATTAACTGGGAGACCGCCCCCTGCAAGGGTGAGCATGACCTGCTTGCACAAAGGTCCAGACGTAGTCATCCTAGGCTTGGGAGCCTTGGGTGGCTGCTGGGCGGCTGCCGCCTGCCGATGGAACGAGACCACCTTTCAAGTTCGGCGTGTTCCATCCGAACCAGTTCGGCGGTGTGATCCAGCGGTCCACCAAAGATGCTGGTGCCTACCTCGTGCACCTTGTCCGTGCCGGGTGGGCCCGCGGGTTGAAGACGAGTGTTCTTGCCTTTGACATCGCACAGTTCTTCCCATCCCTGAACCATGGGATGCTTCTCGTGGTTCTGGCTTAGCAGGGGTTTTCCCCTTGTGTGGGCTAGTTCTTTGCTTCTTTTTTTTTTTTTTTTTTTTTTTTTTAATCTCCAATTTATTACGCGGGCTGCATAGGGAGGCCACGTGCAGCAACGTACTACAGTACAGTACAGTAACAAAAGTTTTGCGAAAACAACAAAGACAAATAATGCATTAATCGTTAAAAATATTCACTACACTACCACAACTGCATCTAAAATTATGTTAATATTTTGTATGGTGGCCCTTGGCCTCATAGACTGCCTGAGCACGATCGGGCATGCTCTTGACCAGGTCATTAATATAATTTATATCAATCATCCTCCACTCCTCCTGAATTGCCTCCCAAAGTTTGTCAAGGTTTTGGGGGATTTCTGCTCGGTCATTTATTCTGACTTTGAGGTATCTCCATACATGTTCGATGGGATTGAGGTCTGGTGACTGAGCTGGGTGTGGAAGCTCATTGATGAGATGGGATTTGCGGAATTGTCGGGTGATCTTTGCCTGGTGGACTGGAGCTCCATCTTCCATCACCGCTACCTGCCCCCTCTCCTCTGATAAATTCCCATAAAAATCCCATAATGGTCCACTAAGGATGAGGCTAATATAATCTGCAGCCGTCCTTGCACCCTTGGGTATACGAACCAGTGGACCGAGTTTTCCATGTGCCATGCACCCCCATATCATAAGACTCTGTCTTCCAGACTTGAAAGTAGGGGTTAAACACCTTTCTGTGTACCTCTCACCAGGTCTCCTCCATACCCAAACCACCTTTGAACTCTTTCCAATCTCCACAGAAGCCTCATCTGTCCAAATCACATGTCTCCAGTCCTCCTCCATCCACCTCCGATATTCTCTTGCCCATACCATCCTGGCTTTGACATGGGAAGGCTTAAGAAATGGTTTCTTTGCAGAAATGTGTTGGCTAAGACCCAATTGATACCTAATGGCACGCCGGATAGTGTGGGGATGAGCAGGGGAGTCGAGAAATGTGTTTATTGTGTGGGTGATCTCGCGGAGAGTTTGGCGTCTATTTCTCTCCAGCACAATTTTGATGTGTCGCATTGCCCTGTCATCCAATAAGGAAGGTCTCCCAGACCTGGGAGCATCCTCATGATGACCCTGCTCTTTGTGCCTATGGATAACCCGATAGACAGTGGAAATATGGACTCCAAAGAAATTGGCAATTTCGCGAGCAGGAATACCCTCCTGATGCCTTGCACATATCAGGGAGCGTAGTTCAGGGACAGTATTCTTTTGTCCAGCTATTTTTGGCATGTAGGGTGGAGTTGTTGATCAGTGGGAATATTTTTCGTTTATTGTTAAACGAGGTCATGTGACAGATTTTCGCAAAACTTTTGCTACCCTACTGTACAAATGACCGAGCCGTACACTACAGGGTATCTGTACATACAACGCGTGACCGCGGATGCGGGCGTGCGTTTCCCCATGCCCAGGACGAAGCTGCCCCGAACGAACGGAGGCAGGAAGACGGCTGCCGCCCAGCACGCGGCGCGGGAACCAAACCGGAGCGAGGTCCCCCCCCTTATCGGGGGTTAGGGGTCAATTCCCACGTAAATCCCTACACGCCGCCTGAAGACAGCGGGGGAATAACCAACGCCCTGGCCCGGACCCAACCGGGCGCCAGGCAGAGCTACTAGCCGATACCCCCCGGGGGGGGCCTGGCCCTCTCAGCGAATGTGAACGCGGTCGGGGACGCCTCGAGGAAAGCTATGAGAGCCTCGACCGTAGCCCGGACCCCCGCCATGGAGTGCCTAGGGCAGCTCCGGAACACGTGCTCACGAGTTTCCTCCCGAAACCCGCAGCAACAGGAATAATCCTCCTGTGGGAAAAAGCGCCTCCGATAGCCCCCTATCGGCGCGTGGTTGAGAATAGCACACGTCATCCGGGCCATTACTGACACCGAGTGAGCGTGCGGGATCCAGGCACCACCGTGGAGATACGTGGGCCGCAGGGGACGGTCATCGTCCCTGGCGAGCTGGAGGAAACCATGCCCGCGATGGTCAGGATCCTGGAACAAATCGATCCAGCAGTCCTGACACGACCGTACTTCCTCCTTTCGGAGGTAGTTAAGCGAGGCCCGGGGACGAGCCCCTACCCCAACGGGAGGCAACGACCGAGCAAAGTCGTGCACCTGAGTGTGGAAAGGCCACCTCGCACGCGAGGGGACCTCCCAGAAATGGACCAAGCGGGCCGGACCCCCGGCAAACCACTCGGCGAGAAGGCGACAGACCGCCAAGGAATGACCCTGGGCAGAGTGCACCGACGGGTCCACCGCCCGCCTGGCCGAGGCCATCGAGTTGGTGAACAAGACGAGACTAGCGGCGCCCTTGACAGAAACTGCCTTGGACACCGCCAGCCGGATGGCGAAAAGCTCGGCCTCAGGAGCCGTAACCTTCCCCCCTGGAAGCTGGACCGCATGAATGCAGTCCAGCCCCTGGAAAACCTGGGCGGCCGAAACCGCCTGGTGGACCCGGCGGGGCGGCAGACTCGCGTCCGTCGCTGCCACCAGAACCCCCGGACCAGCCTGCGCCTGGGCCAGAGCCCGGTCGAGAGCCGCAACATGGGCCGTAAGGGCGTCCTCCGCCCCACGGTTGAAAGAATGGAAGTGGACCTGCTCGGGGTACACATCCAAGAGACGACGCCCTGGCCAGGCCTCCGGCGCCACCGCGTTGAAGGGCCCAGCGAGGGCAGCAAGACACTGGTTAGCGTCGACAACAGGCCCCTTCACCTTGATCAGCTCGTGGGGAGGGAGCCTGGCTATGGACCGGACATGGGACCGGAGATCACCACTGTAGCCCCAGCCAAGAAGGGCACGAACGGGGTGGCCTGGAGCAAGCGTGGCGTACCGCAACTCAGCACGGTCACGAAGCTTCCGGAGGTGGAGATGAATGGGGATCAGGCCCGCAATGGCCCCAACCCCCCCATCGGGCGACGTCCTAAAGGCGCCGGTGATCCAGAGTGCAGCCTGCCGCTGCATCCAGCGAAGGTGGTCCAAAGCGCCCTTACACCTGGCGCCCCGGTAATACCACAAGCGAAAGCCGTACGTGGCTATAGGCACCACGCACGACCGATATAGAAGGCGCTTCTGGTCTGGCAGAAGCCCCTGGACGGAGTTACCAAGCATCCCCATGGCCTTGACCGTGGAGATAGCCTTGGTAGAGTAAAACCGAACATGCTCCTTAAAGGTAAGGGCACGATCGAAATAGAAACCCAGGTACCTCCAATAGGTCTTGGGCCGCAAGGGAGTAGCGCTGGTGAACGGGGGAAACCCCAAGTCCACCGGGGGATTTTCACAGGAGTGATCCCGTGAGAAATGGAAAAGCTCGGACTTGTCGTGCTCCACGACCAGTGCGAACCGGGTAAAGGTGTCATGGACCACCTCGTAAGATCTGTGGAGCAGGACGCAATTAGCGTCCAGGTCCCAGGCCTGCGCCACGACGGTGCCATCATTGATGTAAGACAAGAGCGAGAGGCCCGGTTGAGGGAGCCTCCGCTCGATAATATACATGGCTGGGGCCAGGTAGAGGCCGGACAGGACGGGTGAGAGGGCAGACCCCTGGCCCACCCCCACCTCTGCTCGGAACGGTTCAGACAGGAAGGAATTCCAGGCATAGCTGGTGAACCTCCCCGTGAGATAAGAAGCAAAGAACCAGCCCACGCAAGGGGAAAACCCCTGCCGAGCCAGAACCGTGAGAAGCATCCCATGATTCAGGGATGGGAAAAACTGTGCGATGTCGAAGGTGAGAACACTTGTCTTCAACCCGCGAGCCCACCCAGCACGGACAAGGTGCACGAGGTAGGCACCAGCATCTTCGGTGGACCGCTGGATCACACCGCCGAACTGGTTGGGATGGAACACGCCAAACTTGACAGCCTCAAACTGCAAGCGGCGCGAGATCATCTTCTTGATAAGTTTACCGAGGGTGTTGAGAAGGACGATCGGTCTGAACGCCTTCGGAATGGCATAGGAGGGCTTGCCAGGCTTCGGTATGACAACCGACACGCTCTCCTTAAAGTGACGAGGCCAATGCCCGCACTCCATGCAGGCATCGGCGATCCGACAGACCAAACAGGTGACCGTCGGGCCCACCAGAACGGACTTGAGGTGCGTCCACGTAATGTGGTCCGGACTGGGTGAAGACAAAGAAGAGCACACGTGCAAAGCCTCGTGCATCTCCAAGTCGGAAAAGACCAGCCACTCCCGCGGTGGGAGTGGATTGATCTGATCAAGAACCCCGATATCAACCGGGTGGTCGTTGGCGGCGTTGTAAGACCCGTGGAGCCCTTCCCAGAGCTCCTCAAGAGTGTTGCAGGGGTGATCGCGGTAGCGGATCGCCTCGCAGGGAGGTAACTTGCGTGCCCTGACCCAATCCATCAGGTCCCAGGGGCGCTTGTTGGAAGAAGCAATCTCCTCGATACGATCATCGAAGAACTTGCGCTTGGCGGCCTTCCAGGTCCGCTTAAACGTGCGAGCGTCCTCCCGGTCCCGAGACTGAGAATACACCGTGTAAGTGCGTGAGCACTCGTCGTCCCACCACGGTTTAGACCGTGAGACGATGCAGATCTCCTTGGAGTGGGCAAGCCACACCTCGGAGAAGACCGCAGAGATAGCCAGGGCCACCTCGTCGATCCTGTCAGATGAGCCCAGGTCTGGACAATCCAGGCCCATAAGCCCCGTCGAAACCTTGGCTAGGAACTCGGCCTCCTCGTCCGAGTCCCGCTTCAGCGAGCGCCTGGGCACAGCCTCCTCAAAGGCCTCCAGAGGGACAACGACCCAAAGGGGGCAGTGGTCAGACTGACCCCGCAGATCAGGACACCGCGTGGGAAGCGGCAGATGGCCCGCAGCCGCCCTCGCAAACACAAGGTCGATCACGGTAGAAGCAAGCCCCTCCTCAAAGGGGAAGTGCGTGGGGCCCGGGTTCTCAGGGAGTGAGAGATCTAGGCCCAGCGAGTCCGCCGTTTCCAGCAGGGAGGCGGCAGCAGCGGGGTTGTGGGGAGCCCACGGGTCCCACTGCGGTGAGCGGCAGTTGAAGTCCCCCGACATGAGGGCGCACTGTGGGAGAGAGTCAGCGGCACCCGCAAGATAGCGGATGCCCGACTGCCTGTTGTCCGAGTAGACGTTGAGAAAGTACACGGCCTCCCCATGCAAAAACATGGAGATGGCCATGACATCACGGTGATCGACGACATCGCATCGAAGCAAGGGGCGGAGCCGCATCATCCGGTTATGCACATATGCCATAACCCGAGGAGGCTGATCTGGGGAAGAAGGAGGGCAGAACAAACACAGCCACTCTGGATGCTTGGGTGCGCCGACAACCTCATCGCCGTCAGGGTCAGAGGAGGATGGCACGCAGCGGATAGAGCGCCAGGGCGGCTCTTGTAATAGGAACAAGTCAACGTCATCTTTAAATTGTTCCAGTAAAGAGTCTACAAGAATGTAACTACGAAATACATTCTGAGACCAGACACGGCACGCTCTCCTCAATTGCCTAGGTTCCTGACGGTCCCTATTCATTGGGGTAAGCGAGGTTGACGCGGTGGGGAACGAACCCTTACCGGAGAGTCATACCGGCGCTCAATCCACTCCCGGTTGAAGCGGTGAGCCCAGAATGGGCAGGCCGAAGCCGAAGCGGCGTGAGCGCCCCCACAATTCACGCACACGGGCGCGTGAGGGCAGGAGCAGTCAGCGGGGGTAGGGGGAATGGGCGGCCTGTGGTTAGGCTGCCCCTTACAGCACGACGCAAACGCCCGATGGTTAGTTGGGGAGTGCAGGCCACCGCAGTGAGAGCAGCGGATAGCCTCGCGTCGGCAGGCTAGAGAAGGGTGCCCCCACTTCCAGCAATGCTGGCAGAGAGGGACGCCGGGGTTGGCCTTTGCAGGAATGATCCTGCACGGAGTGCCGTCGATAGTGATGACGCGTCGAGAGACCGTCTTCGCATTGGACCCCTGTTGGGAGTCCCAGATCTCGAAGAACACGGTGGCCGTGTCGGTGGCCCTCGAGTTTTTGACGATGCGCGGCCTGGTGGCCAGCACAAAATACTCAGACCACACAGAGCGCTGCATGGCCTTGACCACCCTGTCGGGCGTGAGCCAGGGCTGACCGCCCCGGAACATAGGCGCGTCGAGGAGCTTGAGGTAGCTCTTCGAGCGGGGAAGGTTCACGTTGACGACGGCATTGGGCCAGTTGCCTCGGACCGTGTTCCTGATAGTGCCAATGTCCAGTTCACTGGGCATGGCGGTAGTGTAGCAAGCTACATGTGAGTCCATCTGCTGGACCCGCTCGATGCAAACGAGCGAGCCTGCAGACGCCAGAGCGGCGGCCACCACCCGATGAATCTCCGTGCATACGACGGGGCCCGGATTAACCGGGAGACCGCCCCCTGCAAGGGTGAGCATGACCTGCTTACGCGAAGGTCCAGATGTAGTCATCCTAGGCTTGGGGGCCTTGGGTGGCTGCTGGGTGGCCGCCGCCTGCCGATGAAACGAGACCACCTTGTGAGAAGGCAGCCCCGGGAGAGCACGTGCCAGGTCGACGAGACCCGACGGGGACGAGACAGCCGCAGCCGCATAGGAGCGGGGCGGGGAACGAGGCTTGGTAGCCAAGTTGACACGCGGAGGGGGGGGACCGGGGGGGGGCCTCGCAGCCAACCGAGCCCTGTCCGCCGCCGACAGCGGAGGAACGTTGGCGGCTTGCGCCGCCCTAATACGAGATGGCCGCTGCCCCGCACCGGGGTTACGAGCCACTGGGACAGGATTGCCCAACCCTGTACGGGCCAGGTTCCTGAAGAATTGCTGAGTAGGCGCAGGATGCGCATACCCAGCAGGGAAGCGCCCCAAATCCTCCGCCGGAGCAGGAGGCAGGGGGAGGTTACCCTCCCAAGGGGTGCGGCGTGAGCCACCCGCCTGAGGAGCGCCATCCACCTCCATAGGAGCCACAGAGGCCCTAGGAGAGGGGGCATGATCCCCATTCATCTCCATCTCTGGAAGCTTCGTGACCGTGCCGAGTTGCGGTACGCCACGCTTGCTCTGGGTCACCCCGTTCGTGCCCTCCTTGGCTGGGGCTACAGCGGTGATCTCCAGTCCCATGTCTGGTCCATAGCCAGGCTCCCTCCCCGCAAGCTGATCAAGGTGAAGGGGCCTGTTGTCGATGCTAACCAGCGTCTTGCTGCCCTGGCTGGGCCCTTCGACACGGTGGTGCCGGAGGCCTGGCCGGGGCGTTGTCTCTTGGATGTATACCCCGAGCGGGTCCACTTCCATTCCTACGACCGTGGGGTGGAGGACGCCCTTACGGCCCATGTTGCAGCTCTCAACCGGGTTCTGGCCCAGGCGCAAGCTGATCCGGGGGTTCTGGTGGCAGCGATGGACGCGAGTCTGCCGCCCTGCCGGGTCCACCAGGCGGTTTCGGCCGCCCAAGTTTTCCGGGGGCTGGACTGCATTCATGCGGTCCGGCTTCCAGGGGGGAAGGTTACGGCTCCCGAGGCCGAGCTTTTCGCCATCCGGCTGGCAGAGTCCAAGGCAGTTTCTGTTGAGGGCGCCGCTGGTCTCATCTTGTTCACCGACTCGGTGGCCTCAGCCAGGCGGGCGGTGGACCTGTCGGTGCACTCTGCCCAGGGTCATTCCTTGGCGGTCTGTCGCCTTCTCGCCGAGTGGTTTGCCGGGGGTCCGGCCCGCTTGGTCCATTTCTGGGAGGTCCCCTCGCGTGCGAGGTGGCCTTTCCACACTCAGGTGCACGACTTTGCTTGGTCGTTGCCTCCCGTTGGGGTAGGGGCTCGTCCCTGGGCCTCGCTTAACTACCTCCGAAAGGAGGAAGTACAGTCATGTCAGGACCGCTGGATTGACTTGTTCCAGGATCCTGACCATCGCAGGCATGGTTTCCTCCAGCTCGCCGGGGACAATGACCGTCCCCTTCGGCCCACGTATCTCCACGGTGGTGCCTGGGTCCCGCACACTCACTCGGTGTCAGTAATGGCCCAGATGACGTGTGCTATTCTTAACCATGCGCCAATAGGGGGCTATCGGAGGCGCTTTTTCCCACAGGAAGATTATTCCTGCCGCTGCGGGTTTCGGGAGGAAACTCGTGAGCACGTGTTCCGGAGCTGCCCTAGGCACTCTATGGCGGGGGTCCCGGCTACGGTTGAGGCTCTCATTGCTTTCCTCGAAGCATCCCCGACCACGTTCACGTTCGCTGAGAGGGCCGGGCCCCCCCCGGGGGGTATCGGCTAGTAGCTCTGCCTGGCGCCCGGTGGGGTCCGGGCCGGGGCGTTGGTTATTCCCCCGCTGTCTTCGGGCGACGTGTAGGGATTTACGTGGGAATTGACCCCTAACCCCCAATAAGGGGGGGGACCTCGCACTTCGGTTCTGTTCCTGCGTTGCGCGCTGGGCAGTAGCCGTCTTCCCGCCTCTGTTTATTCGGGGCGGCTTTGTCCTGGGCATGGGGAAACGCATGCCCGCATCCGCGGTCATGCGTTGTATGTATAGATACCCTATAGCTTACGGCTTGGGTTGTACCGTAGTTAGTAGCTGCACGCGGCCTCCCTACGCGGCCCACGTTATAAATTGGAGATTTAAAAAAAAAAAAAAAAAAAAAAAAAAAAGAACGAGACCACCTTGTGGGAAGGCAGCCCCAGGAGAGCACGCGCCAGCATCCCTTCTTGGACTTCAACCGCCACCATCTCACTGCACAGCCACCGCCTACCCCTACTTGCTATCCTCTGCAATGAGCTCTTGTAGTCTGATCCACGATCTTAAAGTTCTACGCGCATGCCTCCCAGGTCTACTCGTTCCTCTCAGGGGGCGGGAGCTCCTCCGCCGGCAGATCCTTCGTCGCCAGACCCTCTCGCCATGGCTCCGCCTCGCCCTCAGGCTGCCCCCCCCCGGCACCTCTCAACCCCGTTACAGCTCTGCGTCGCAGGCTGCGGCTCCTGCTCCGGCTGCCAAGGCCCCTAAGAGGCCTCGCGAGTCCGCCGTCTACCCGGATGACGCCCCAGTGACCCCCCGTCCCAAGCGCACCTGCACGCCCGAGCCTTCCGCCCCTCTGAGGCAGGAACTCGACCTTGAACCGGTCTCCGGTTCCTCCAGGATGGCTGTTGATCCTGGAGCCAAGCCATCCCCCGGCCCCGCTCTTGTAGAGGAGGAGGAGGAGGATCCCAAGTTCGTCCCCACCTTCCTCGCCCTTTCCCGCAATCCCGCGGATGCAGAGGGTGAGGCTGGGGTCATGGCGGACGCTCTCGACGTCATCGCGCTGTGGCTGGAGAGAGCCAAGCGTGGCAACCTTTCTGAAGGCGGCAGCTCTGAGGTCGCCCGCTCCCTGGCCAGGCTCTTTCATGAGGTGGAAGAGCAGGACTGGGATGACGTCCCCTTTTCCGAGGGCGAGCACACCCTGAGGCTCCACGAGTAGGCCTCTGAGGTGTATGGTCCATCTAGGCTGAGCACCCCAACCCCTGCGCAAGGGAAGGGCAAACAGCCGGACTCTGCTGTACCTGCTGCCTCCGTTGGGGTTGCGGGCAGTATGCACGCCCCCTCTCCTAGGGCCTCTGTGGCTCCTATGGAGGTGGATGGCGCTCCTCAGGCGGGTGGCTCACGCCGCACCCCTTGGGAGGGTAACCTCCCCCTGCCTCCTGCTCCGGCGGAGGATTTGGGGCGCTTTCCTGCTGGGTATGCGCGTCCTGCGCCTACTCAGCAATTCTTCAGGAACCTGGCCTGTACGGGGTTGGGCAATCCTGTCCCAGTGGCTCGTAACCCCGGTGCGGGGCAGCGGCCATCTCGCATCAGGGCGGCTTGGGCCACCAACGTTCCTCCGCTGTCGGCGGCGGACAGGGCTAGGTTGGCTGCGAGGCCTCCCCCCGGTCCCCCCCCTCCACGCGTCAACTTGGCTACCAAGCCTCGTTCCCCGCCCCATTCCTATGCGGCTGCGGCTGTCTCGTCCCCGTCGGGTCTCGTTAACCTGGCGCGTGCTCTCCCGGGGCTACCTTCCCATAAGGTGGTCTCATTTCATTGGCAGGCGGCAGCCGCCCAGCAGCCACCCAAGGCTCCCAAGCCTAGGATGACTACGTCTGGACCTTCGTGCAAGCAGGTCATGCTCACCCTTGCGGGGGGCGGCCTCCCGGTTAATCTGGGCCCCGTCGTCTGCGCGGAGATACATCGGGTGGCGGCCGCTGCTCTGGCGTCTGTGGGCTCGCTCGTCCGTATCAAGCGGGTCCAACAGATGGACTCACATGTAGCTTGCTACACTACTGCCGTGCCCAGCGAACTGGACATTGGCACCATCAGGAACGCGGTCCGCACGAACTGGCCTCAGGCCGTCGTGGACGCGAACCTTCCCCGGTCGAAGAGCTACCTCAAGCTCCTCGACGCGCCTATGTTCCGGGGCGGTCAGCCCTGGCTCACACCCGACAGGGTGGTCGAGGCCATGCAGCGCTCTGTGTGGTCTGAGTATTTTGTGCTGGCCACCAGGCCGCGCATCGTCAAGAACTCGAGGGCCGCTGACACGGCCACCGTGTTCTTTGAAATCTGGGACTCACAGCAGGGGTCCAACGCGAAGACGGTCTCTCGACGCGTCATCACTATCGACGGCACTCCGTGTAGGATTATCCCCGCGAAGGCCAACCCCGGCGTCCCCCTCTGCCAGTGCTGCTGGAAGTGGGGGCACCCTTCTCTAGCCTGCCGACGCGAGGCTATCCGCTGCTCTCACTGCGGCGGCCCGCACTCCCCGGCTAACCATCGGGCGTTTGCGTCGTGCTGTAAGGGGCAGCCTAATCACAGGCCGCCCATTCCCCCCACTCCCGCTGACCACCCATGCCCTCACGCACCCGTGTGCGTGAATTGTGGGGGCGCTCATGCCGCTTCGGCTTCGGCCTGCCCATTCTGGGCTCACCGCTTCGATCGGGAGTGGATTGAGCGCCGGTATGATTCTCCGGTAAGGGTTCGTTCCCCACCGCGTCAACCTCACTTACCCCAATGAATAGGGACTGTCAGGAACCTAGGAGATTGAGGAGAGCGTGCCGTGTCTGGTCTCAGAATGTATTCCATAGTTACATTCTTGTAGACTCTCTACTGGAACAATTCAAGGATGATGTGGATATGTTCTTACTACAGGAGCCGCCTTGGCGCTCCATCCACCGCGTTCCATCCTCCTCTGACCCTGATGGGGATGAGGTTGTCGGGGCGCCCAAGCATCCGGAGTGGCTGTGTTTGTTCCGCCCTCCTTCTTCCCCGGATCAGCCTCCTCGGGTTATGGCGTATGTACATAACCGGATGATGCGGCTCTGCCCCTCGCTTTGACGTGACGTCGTCGATCACTGTGACGTCATGGCCATCTCCATGTTTTTGCATGGGGAGGCCATGTACTTTCTTAACGTCTACTCAGACGACGGACAGTCGGGCATTTGCTATCTTGCGGATGCAGTCGACGCTCTCCCGCAGTGCGCCCTCATGTCGGGGGACTTCAACTGCCACTCGCTGCAGTGGGATCTGTGGGCTCCCCACAACCCCGCTGCTGCTGCCTCCCTGCTGGAAACGGCAGATTTGTTGGGCCTGGATCTCTCGCTCCCTGAGAACCCGGGCCCCACGCACTTCCCCTTTGAGGGGGGGCTTGTTTCTACCATGATCAACCTCGTGTTCGTGAGGGCGACTGCGGGCCATCTGCCGCTTCCCACGTGGTGTCCCGATCTGCAGGGTCAATCTGATCACTGCCCCCTTCGGATCACTGTCCCTCTGGAAGCCTTCGAGGAGGCTGTGCCCAGGTGCTCGCTGAGGCGGGGCTCGGATGAGGAGGCTGAGTTCCTAGCTGAGGTCTCGACGGGGCTTTTGGGTCTGGATTTTCCGGACCTGGGCTCAGCTGACAGGATCGACGAGGTGGCCCTGGCCATCTCTGCGGTCTTCTCCGAGGCGTGGCTTGTCCACTCCAAGGAGATCTGCATCGTCTCACGGTCTAAGCCGTGGTGGGACGACGAGTGCTCACGCACTTACGCGGTGTATTCTCGGTCTTGGGACTGGGAGGACGCTTGCACGTTTAAGCGGACCTGGAGAGCTGCCAAGCGCAACTTCTTCGATGAGCACATCGAGGAGATTGCTTCTACCAACAAGCGCCCCTGGGACCTGATGGATTGGGTCAGGGTGCACAAGTTGCCTCCCTGCAAGGCGATCCGCTATCGTGATCACCCCTGCAATACTCTTGAGGAGCTCTGGGAGGGGCTCCACGGGTCTTACAATGCCGCCAACGACCGCCCGGTCGATGTCGGAGTTCTTGATCAGATCGATCCACTCCCACCGCGGGAGTGGCCGGTCTTCTCCGACTTGGAGATGCACAAGGCTCTGCGCACGTGCTCCTCTCTGTCTTCGCCCAGTCCGGACCACGTCACGTGGATGCACCTCAAGTCTGTTCTGGCGGGCCCGACGGTTACCCAGTTGGTCTGTCAGATCGCCGATGCCTGCATGGAGTGCGGGCATTGGCCTCGTCACTTTAAGGAGAGCGTGTCGGTTGTCATACCAAAGCCTGGCAAGCCCTCCTACGCTACTCCGAAGGCGTTCAGACCGATCGTCCTTCTCAATACTCTCGGTAAACTTATCGAGAAAATGATCTCGCGCCGCTTGCAGTTTGAGGCTGTCAAGTTTGGTGTGTTCCATCCAAACCAGTTCGGCAGTGTGATCCAGCGGTCCACCAAAGATGCTGGTGCCTACCTCGTACACCTTGTCCATGCCGGGTGGGCCCGCGGGTTGAGGATGAGTGTTCTCGCCTTTGACATCGCACAGTTTTTCCCATCCCTGAACCATGGGATGCTTCTCGCGGTTCTGGCCCGGCAGGGGTTCTCCCCTTGTGTGGGCCGGTTCTTCGCTTCTTATCTCACGGGGAGGTTCACCAGCTACGCCTGGAACTCCTTCCTGTCTGAACCGTTCCGGGCGGAGGTGGGGGTGGGCCAAGGGTCAGCCCTCTCACCCGTCCTGTCCGGCCTCTACTTGGCTCCCGCCATGTACACCATCGAGCGGAGGCTCCCTCAACTGGGCCTTTCGCTCTTGTCTTACGTCGATGATGGTACCATCGTGGCGCAGGCCTGGGACTTGGATGCTAACTGCGTCCTGCTCCGCAGATCTTACGAGGTTGTCCATGACACCTTTACCCGGTTCGCGCTTGTCATGGAGCACGATAAGTCCGAACTTTTCTATTTCTCACGGGATCGTTCCGGTGAGAATCCCCCGGTGGACTTGGGGTTTCCCCCATTCACCGGCGCTACTCCCCTGCGACCCAAGACCTATTGGAGGTACTTGGGTTTCTATTTCGATCGTGCCCTTATGTTTAAGGAGCATGTTCGCTTCTACTCTACCAAGGCTATTTCCACGGTCAAGGCCATGGGGATGCTTGGTAACTCTGTCAGGGGGCTTCTGCCAGACCAGAAGTGCCTTCTGTATCGATCGTGCGTGGTTCCTATAGCCACGTACGGCTTTCGCTTGTGGTACTACTGGGGCGCCAGGTGTAAGGGCACTTTGGACCACCTTCGCCGGATGCAACGCCGGACTGCACTCTGGATCACCGGCGCCTTTAGGACGTCGCCCGATGGGGGGGTTGGAGCCATTGTGGGCCTGATCCCCATTCATCTTCATCTCTGGAAGCTTCGTGACCGCGCCGAGTTGCGGTACGCCACGCTTGCTCCAGGCCATCCCATTCGTGCCCTCCTTGGCTGGGGCTACAGCGGTGATCTCCGGTCTCACGTCCGGTCCATAGCCAGGCTCCCTCCCTGCGAGATGATCAAGGTGAAGGGGCCTGTTGTCGACGCTAACCAGCATCTTGCTGCCCTGGCTGGGCCCTTCGACGTGGTGGCACCGGAGGCCTGGCCGGGGCGCCGTCTCTTGGATGTGTACCCCGAGCGGGTCCGCTTCCATTCGTACGACCGTGGGGCGGAGGACGCCCTTGCGGCCCATGTCGCGGCTCTTGACCGGGTTTTGGCCCAGGTGCAGGCTGATCCGGGGGTTCTGGTGGCAGCGACGGACGCGAGTCTGCCGCCCCGCTGGGTCCACCAGGCAGTTTCGGCCGCCCAGGTTTTCCGGGGGCTGGACTGCGTCCATGCGGTCCGGCTTCCAGGGGGGAAGGTTACGGCTCCCGAGGCCGAGCTTTTCGCCATCCGGCTGGCGGTGTCCAAGGCAGTTTCTGTCGAAGGCGCCGCTAGTCTCGTCTTGTTCACCGACTCAATGGCTTCGGCCAGGCGGGCGGTGGACCTGTCAGTGCACTCTGCCCAGGGTCATTCCTTGGCGGTCTGCCGCCTACTCGCCGAGTGGTTTGCCGGAAGTCCGGCCTGCTCGGTCCATTTCTGGGAGGTCCCTTCGCGTGCGAGGTGGCCTTTCCACACTCAGGTACACGACTTTGCTCGGTCGTTGCCTCCCGTTGGGGTAGGGGCTCGTCCCCGGGCCTCGCTTGACTACCTCCATAAGGAGGAAGTACGGTCGTGTCAGGACCACTGGATTGACTTGTTCCAGGATCCTGACCATCGCAGGCATGGTTTCCTCCAGCTCGCCAGGGACGATGACCGTCCCCTTCAGCCCATGTATCTCCGCGGTGGTGCCTGGATCCCGCACGCTCACTCGGTGTCATTGATGGCCTGGATGATGTGTGCTATTCTTAAACACGTGCCGATAGGGGGCTATTGGAGGCGCTTTTTCCCGCAGGAAGATTATTCCTGTCGCTGCGGGTTTTGAGAGGAAACCCATGAGCATGTGTTTTGGAGCTGCCCTAGGCACTCCATGGCGGGGGTCCCGGCTACGGTCGAGGCCCTCATTGCTTTCCTTGAGGCGTCGCCGACGGCGTTCGCGTTCACTGAGAGGGCCGGGCCCCCCCCAGGGGGTATTGGCTAGTAGCTCTGCCTGGCGCCTGGTTGGGTCCGGGCCGGGGCGTTGGTTATTCCCCCGCTGCCTTCGGGCAGCGTGTAGGGATTTACGTGGGAATTGACCCCTAGCCCCCAATAAGGAGGGGGACCGCGTCTTGGCTTTGTTCCCGCGCCGTGCGCTGGGCAGTAGCCGTCTTCCCGCCTCCGTTCGTTCGGGGCGGCTTTGTCCTGGGCATGGGGAAACGCATGCCTGCGTCCGCGGTCACGCGTTGTATGTACAGATACCCTGTAGTGTACGGCTCGGTCGGTTGTACTGTAGTTTCTAGCTGCACGCGGCCTCCCTACATGGCCTGCATTATAAATTGGAGATTTAAAAAAAAAAAAAAAAAAAAAAAGAGCACGCGCCAGGTCGACCAGACCCGACAGGGAGGAGACCGCTGCGGCCACATAAGAGCGGGGCAGAGAACAAGGCTTGGTGGTCAAGTTGACGCGCGGAGGGTGGGGACCAGGGGGCGGCCTCGCAGCCAGCCAAACCCTGTCCGCCGCCGACAGCGGAGGAACGAGGGCGGCCCGCACCGCCCTGATGCGAGATGGCCGCTGCCCCGCACCAGGGTTACGAGCCACTGGGACAGGATTGCCCAGCCCCGTGTGGACAAGGTTCCTGAAGAATTGCTGAGTAGGCACAGGACGCGCATACCCAGCAGGAAAGTGCCCCAAATCCTCCGCCAGAGCAGGAGGCAGGGGGAGGTTACCCTCCCAAGGGGTGCAGCATGAGCCACCTGCCTGAGGAGTGCCATCCACCTCCATAGGAGCCACGGAGGCCCTAGGAGAGGGGGCGTGCATGCTGCCCGCCACCCCAACAGGAGCAGCAGGTGCAGTAGAGTCCAGCCATTTACCCCTTCCTTGCGCAGGGGTGGGGGTGCCTGGCCTGGACAGACCATACACCTCAGAGGCCCACTCATGGAGCCTCTGGGTGCGCTCTCCCTCTAGGAAGGGGATATTATCCCAGTCATGCTCTTCCACCTTGCGAAAGAGCTTGGCCAGGGAGCGGGCGACCTCTGCGCTGCCGCCGTCAGAAAGCTTGGCGCGCTTGGCTCTCTCCAGCCACAGCGCCACCACGTCGAGTGTGTCCACCACAATCCCAGCCTCACCCTCTGCATCCGCAGGATTGTGGGAAAGGGCGAGGAAGGTGGGGACAAAGTCGGGATCCTCCTGCTCCATGAAGGCGGGGCCGGGAGATGGCTCAACTCCAGGATCAACAGCCATCCTGGAGGAACTGGAGACCGATTCAAGGTCGAGCTCCTGCCTCAGAGGGGCGGAGGGCTCGGGCGTGCAGGTGCACTTGGGATGGGGGGTCACCGGGGCGTCATCCAGGTAGACGGTGGACTCGCGAGGCCTTTTGGGGGCCTCAGCAGCCAGAGTAGGGGCGGCAGCCTGCGATGCAGAGCTGTAGCGGGGTTGGGAGGTGCCAGGGGGGGCAGCCTGAGTGCAGACAGTAGCCATAGTGAGGGGGTCCGGCGACGAGGGATCCGCCGGTGGAGGTGCCCCTGCTCCCTGAGAGGAACGAGTAGACCTGGGAGGCATGCGCGTAGGACTTTAAGATCGTGGATCAGACTACAAGAGCTCGTTGCAGAGGATAGCAAGTAGGGGTAGGCGGTGGCTGTGCAGCGAGTTTGTGGTGGTTGAAGTCCAAGAAGGGATGTGAGCGTGCAGGATCCAGGCCCCACCATGGAGATACATGGGCTGCAGGGGACAGTCATCATCCTTGGCAAGCTGGAGGAAACTATGCCCATGATAGTCAGGATCCTGGAACAAATTGATCCAGCGGTTCTGGCAAGAATGTACTTCCTCCTTATGGAGGTAGTCGAGTGAGGCCTGGGGATGAACCCCTACCCCAACGGGAGGCAACAACCAAGCAAAGTCATACACCTGAGTATGGAAAGGCCACTTTGCATGCAAAGGGACCTCCCAGAAGTGGACCGATGTTGCACCACAAAATCATTTCATTTGTGAAATCACTAGCTAATAAAGTAACTAACTCTCCGTTACTGAATAATATCAGTATATGGCCATGGTCAGACACTGGGTGCAAGAGATTTAGAATACTATCTAAAATATGTGAAGGCGGACATCTCAGAAACAGAACCAAAACACCCAGACAAGTAAAAGTGATGTTAACTAACTTATAGGTGACAAGGCTATGGAAGAATGACTCTGGTATGAATGTACCCGAGCATTGTATCCAATACCATGTTAACTAAGATATTAGTTAAGATACAACTGCACAAAAAAAAAAAAAAAAAAAAAAAAAAAACCCATTTCTTCACCTCTGCCCTAGAAAGTGGATGAGTCACAATACCTATGTCATCCGGATGGTACCTAGTCATAATAACAGGTCCGGAAGTGAATCTTGACAAAAGAATGTAGGGATTAGCTGAATGCCCTGACAAGAATGTCCCCTTGAAATGGTTCTGATGATATTGAAACCTAAGGGATTGAATGGGGGTATCCCAGAGGGTACTCAGGGAAGGATGCCCCTCATAAAAACAAAAAGAGATCAGAAATAATGAACTAGAAAATGAAGATTGATAAGAATAGAATAAGCTAATTAATTCTAGTGTTAGTCTACTACCTGACGACTATGGAAGTGGACTTTAGAACATTAGGGTTGAAAAGTTCAGGTGTGGAGAGTCTGAGAATAAAATAAAAACCAATAGATAAATGTTAGTGAGGAAACTCACTAACCCGGCTGGCTGTGATATAAATAGCCAGGCACCTAGGGAGCAAGTCCCTAAGAGCAAATTGATGTCGCTGATATCGGAACTCCTAGAATGATGCTCCTAAATGATGAGGAGACAATAAAATGATGAAGCTGAAGGCTTGTTTCAGGTATACCCATAAGTTAATTGTATATTGTTATAAAAACTTGTCTGTAAATTACATGGGAGGGAAGAAACCGCTTGCCTATTTCCCCCCCTGATTGTATGGTTGATTAGGATAAGAATATAAAGCAATTTTATGCAATTTTCTTCGGTCATAAGACCACCAGAGACTTAAAGAGTTATACTCTTTAAAACCAGACCCTTTGAAACAATTGAGATATTGACAGACCCTTCTGCTTGACTCGAGAACTGAATACAAGTTGTTACACCTCTTCTGTTCTTAAGTAGAAAGTTCACTAACTTCCGTTTCTTTGGGTTCCTCTTAGAGGCCTTGCCTCAGAAGTATACCATTGAATTGTAGAGCTGTTTAATTAAGAAGCGAACATAGTACACTAGGGCCCATTGAAAATGCTGTCCACTAGGTCTATCTAGTCTAAAGATACTTACTGTAGGAGCTCGCCGTCGGGGCCGTCGGGAGTCTGGAATAGTGAAGGTTGAATATCTTCACTGAACCGGTCTGGAGTTGAGGGCACGATGGATTGTTGGCGAGGGGGAGAAACCCTCGGGGGGTTGGGTTGTAATTCCTCGGAAGGAGATTGTCGAATGATGCGTTTGCTACGGCGAGCGGCTGGAGTTACCTGAGTGCGGGGACGGGTGACTGTTCGAGAGACCATGGTTAGAAAGGATTAGAGTGTAATGGACAGGAGGAGTTTCAGTCTGATAATACTGTTAGAGCCGGTGCGGGTCGGAACCGAAGCAGAGGGTCGGGGTGGTATCCTTGGTATAAGGTAACCGGGGGACGGGACAACGTCAGTACGTAGACGGCGGGACCGAGGCGGAGTACTTCGGGCGGAGAGTGGACTTGTGGCCTCAGCTTATGTGCTGTGCCCTCCTACTGTCCGAGTCCGTATTTCAGGAAGTCGGGGCCGAAGCGGAGCGAGGCAGAGAGAGAGGAGGATAGGGAACAGGGGACTGGTCCGCTGCTCAATTCGATTATCAGACTGAGGAGTACAAGCCAAGTGCCTACGGTATATATACTACTAGCTCGACGAATTATGACTCGTACTGACTACGTGCGGAGCGAAGCGGAGACCCATATGGTTACAAGCGGATTACGAATAATTTCGAATGGAATGGAGACCGGTACGGGTATGGAGACTGGTAACGTATTCTGATTACGGACGGAGAATGGAGAACTGGACAATGGGAGCACCGAGGGTCAGGTGATTGTGGCACGTGTAGAGGTAGGTCGCGTGATCGGGGCGAAGGGTTGCGGTCGGAGCCAGTCGGGGCCGAGTCGGAGGGCATAGGGTTGTCGTGTGGAGCACACGTGGAGTCGAGAAGCCGAAGCCTAATGGTTAAGCTCTAGGTTTGGTGTGGATATGACAATGCCTGGGCAAGCTCAAAGTGTCAGTGGAGGTGCCATAGTCTGGCATAACCACTGGAAATGGTGTGTGAACACCCTGATAGTGCTTGCCTTCAACCTAGACCTCAGACCAGCGATTTGGAACCCTGCAGAGCCTCCAATCCTTCCCCACAGTGTTTCCTACAAGAAGGGCAAATTGTCAGTGACCCCCTCGATGGATCAACTTGAGATTTGGTATATGGGAGGGCACACAGGGCCGCTACTACCATGCTGGATTAGAAGCAAAACGGACAAGAGGATGGCCATGGGCCTCCCAACTCAAGAGGAGGTGCAACCTGACCAAATATGGTAATGGTTGCTAATAAAGGAGCGTCGAAGCTTCCTTAGCCTGATATTCTTCTTTGGTGGGGGGAGATGAGAGTGAGGGACTTAGCATAGAACCAGATACCACTCTCCACAGCCCAGAAGCTTGAAACCACGCCTCCATCTCTCCAGATCATGTGGGGTAGTTGGAAGCGTTCAATTTGTTGAAATGGGGAGTGCTGGAAGCCTTTTTTTTTTTTTTTTTTTTTTTTTTTTCGATCCCTTCTTGGACTTCAACCACCACAAACTCGCTGCACAGCCACAGCCTACCCCTACTCATCGTCTTATACAACGAGCTCTAGTGGTCTGATCCTCGATCTTAAAGTCTAACGCGCATGCCTCCAAGGTCTACACGCTCCTCTCAGGGGGCGGGAGCTCCTCCGCTGGTGGATCCTTCGTTGCCGGACCCTCTCGCCATGGCTATCGTCCGCACTCAGGATGCCCCCCCCGGCTCCTCTCGACCTGGCTACAGCTCTGCCTCGCAGGCTGTTGCCCCTGCTCCGGCTGCCGAGGCCCCCAAGAGGCCTCGCGAGTCCGCCGTCTACCCGGATGACGCCCCGGTGACCCCCCGCCCCAAGCGCACCCGCACACCCAAGCCCTCCGCCCCTCTGAGGCAGGAGCTCGACCTCGAATCGGTCTCCGGCTCCTCCAGGATGGCTGTTGATCCTGGAGCCGAGCCGTCCCCCAGCCCCGCTTTTGTGGAGGAGGAGGAGGATCCCGAGTTCGTCCCCACCTTCCTCGCCCTTTCCCGCAATCCCGCGGATGCAGAGGGTGAGGCTGGGGTCGTGGCGGACGCTCTCGACGTAGTCGCGCTGTGGCTGGAGAGAGCCAAGCGCGGCAACCTTTCTGAAGGCGGCAGCGCGGAGGTCGCCCGCTCCCTGGCCAGGCTCTTCCACGAGGTGGAGGAGCATGACTGGGATGACATCCCCTTTACGGAGGGCAAGTGCACCCTGAGGCTCCATGAGTGGGCCTCTGAGGTGTATGGTCCATCCAGGCCGAGCACCCCTACCCCTGCGCAAGGGAAGGGCAAACAGCCGGACTCTGCTGTACCCCCCGCTCCTGTTGGGGTGGCGGGCAGTATGCACGCCCCCTCTCCTAGGGCCTCCGTGGCTCCTATGGAGGTGGATGGCGCTCCCCAGGCGGGTGGCTCACGCCGCACCCCTTGGGAGGGTAACCTCCCCCTGCCTCCTGCTCCGGCGGAGGATTTGGGGCATTTTCCTGCTGGGTATGCGCGTCCTGCGCCTACTCAGCAATTCTTCAGGAACCTGGCCCACACGGGCTTGGGCAATCCTGTCCCAGTGGCTCGCAACCCCGGTGCGGGGCAGCGGCCATCTCGCATCAGGGCGGCGCGAGCCGCCAATGTCCCTCCGCTGTCGGCGGCGGACAGGGCCCGGTTGGCTGCGAGGCCTCCCCCCGGTCCCCCCCCTCCGCGCGTCAACTTGGCTACCAAGCCTCGTTCCCCGCCCCGCTCCTATGCGGCTGTGGCTGTCTTGTCCCCGTCGGGTCTTGTTGACCTGGTGCATGCTCTTCCGGGGCTACCTTCCCACAAGGTGGTCTCGTTTCATCGGCAGGCGGCAGCCGCCCAGCAGCCACCCAAGGCTCCCAAGCCTAGGATGACCACGTCCGGACCTTCGCGCAAGCAGGTCATGCTCACCCTCGCAGGGGGCGGTCTCCCGGTTAACCTGGGCCCCGTTGTCTGCACAGAGATTCATCGGGTGGCGGCCGCCGCTCTGGTGTCTGCGGGCTCGCTCATTCGCATTGAGCGGGTCCAGCAGATGGACTCACATGTAGCTTGCTACACCACCGCCGTGCCCAGTGAACTGGACATTGGCACCATCAGGAACGCGGTCCGCGCGAACTGGCCCCAGGCCGTCGTGGACGCGAACCTTCCTCGGTCGAAGAACTACCTCAAGCTCCTCAACGCGCCTATGTTCCGGGGCAGTCAGCCCTGGCTCACGCCCGACAGGGTGGTCGAGGCCATGCAGCGCTCTGTGTGGTCTGAGTATTTTGTGTTGGCTACCAGGCCTCGCATTGTCAAGAACTCGCGCGCCGCCGACACGGCGACCGTGTTCTTTGAGATCTGGGACTCCCAGCAGGGGTCCAACGCGAAGACGGTCTCTCGACGCGTCATCACTATTGACGGCACTCCGTGCAGGATTATCCCTGCGAAGGCCAACCCCAGCGTCCCCCTCTGCCAGCGGTGCTGGAAGTGGGGGCACCCTTCTCTAGCCTGCCGACGCGAGGCTATCCGCTGCTCCCATTGCGGCGGTCCGCATTCCCCGACTAACCATCGGGCGTTTGCGTCGTGCTGCAAGGGGCAGCCCAACCATAGGCCGCCCATTGCCCCCACCCCCGCTGACCGTCCCTGCCCTCACGCGCCTGTGTGCGTGAATTGCGGCGGCGCTCATGCTGCGTCGGCTTCGGCCTGCCCGTTCTGGGCTCACCGCTTCGATCGGGAGTGGATCGAGCGCCGGTACGATTCTCCGGTAAGGGTTCGTTCCCCACCGCGTCAACCCCGCTTACCCCAATGAATAGGGACCATCAGGAACCTAGGAGATTGAGGAGAGCGTGTCGTGTCTGGTCGCAGAATGTATTCCGTAGTTACATTCTTGTCGACTCTTTACTAGAACAATTTAAGGATGATGTTGACTTGTTCCTACTGCAGGAGCCGCCCTGGCGCTCCATCCGTCGCGTTCCATCCTCCTCTGACCCTGACGGTGATGAGGTTGTCGGGGCGCCCAAGCATCCGGAGTGGCTGTGCTTGTTCCGCCCTCCTTCTTCCCCAGATCAGCCTCCTCGGGTTATGGCATATGTACATAACCGGATGATGCGGCTCCGCCCATCGCTTCGACGCGACGTCGTCGATCACCATGACGTCATGGCCGTCTCCATGTTTTTGCATGGGGAGGCTGTGTACTTCCTTAACGTCTACTCGGACGACAGGCAGTCGGGCATTCGCTACCTTGCGGATGCGGTCGACTCTCTCCCGCAGTGCGCCCTCATGTCGGGGGACTTTAACTGCTGATCGCCGCAGTGGGATCTGTGGGCCCCCCACAATCCCACTGCTGCTGCCTCCCTGCTGGAAACGGCGGACTCACTGGGCCTGGATCTCTCACTCCCTGAGAACCCGGGCCCCACGCACTTCCCCTTTGAGGAGGGGCTGGCTTCTACCGTGATCGACCTCGTGTTTGCGAGGGCGGCCGCGGGCCACCTGCCGCTTCCCACGCGGTGTCCCGATCTGCGGGGTCAATCTGACCATTGCCCCCTTCGGATCACTGTCCCTCTGGAAGCCTTTGAGGAGGCTGTGCCCATGTTAGGAGTGCCCTGTGACATGCCAGGATGTGCTATATGCACTCCTGTGGTGAGCAGTGTGCACTTGTCTTATTGTGCTCTGAACAGTCCCACTTGTTTGTTGTTGTGTTTGTGGACTTGTAGATAGGCCTGGACGCTTTTGGTAGCTAGTCATGTGATCTAGACATGGACTTGCACCTGTGGACGCTTTTGGGACTTCCAGTCTCTCACAGCTGTCCACAGGTGAGTAGTTAGTTCTATCTCCACTCCAGTCTCTCACAGCTGTCCACAGCTTGTTCCTTTTGTTTCTAGTCGTTCCCTTCGCGTAATACACTTGTTCCTTCGCTGTTAGGACTCCTTACCAGTCCCCCAACGCTCCTGCTTCAACAGCCCAGGCGATCGCTGAGGCGGGACTCGGACGAGGAGGCCGAGTTCCTGGCTGAGGTCTCGACGGGGCTTATGGGCCTGGATTATCCAGACCTGGGCTCACCCGGCAGGATCGACGAGGTGGCCCTGGCTATCTCTGCGGTCTTCTCCGAGGCATGGCTCGTCCACTCCAAGGAGATTTGCATCGTCTCGCGGTCTAAACCGTGGTGGGACGATGAGTGCTCGCGCACTTACGCGGTGTATTCTCGGTCTCGGAACCGGGAGGACGCTCGCACATTTAAGCGGACCTGGAAGGCCGCCAAGCGCAAGTTCTTCGATGAGCGCATCGAGGAGATTGCTTCTACTAACAAGCGCCCCTGGGACCTGATGGATTGGGTCAGGGCGTGCAAGTTGCCTCCCTGCGAGGCGATCCGCTATCGCGACCGCCCCTGCAACACTCTCGAGGAGCTCTGGGAAGGGCTCCACGGTTCTTACAACGCCGCCAACGACCGCCCGGTCGATGTCGGGGTTCTCGATCAGATCGATCCACTCCCACCGCGGGAGTGGCCGGTCTTCTCCGACTTGGAGATGCACGAGGCTCTGCGCGCGTGCTCTTCTTTGTCGTCACCCGGTCCGGACCACATTACGTGGACGCACCTCAAGTCCGTTCTGGCGGGCCCGACGGTCACCCATTTGGTCTGTCGGATCGCCAATGCCTGCATGGAGTGTGGGCATTGGCCTCGTCACTTTAAGGAGAGCGTGTCGGTTGTCATACCGAAGCCTGGCAAGCCCTCCTATGCTACTCCGAAGGCGTTCAGACTGATCGTCCTTCTTAACACTCTCGGTAAACATATCGAGAAAATGATCTCGCGCCGCTTGCAGTTTGAGGCTGTCAAGTTTGGCATGTTCCATCCGAACCAGTTCGGCGGTGTGATCCAGCGGTCCACCGAAGACGCTGGTGCCTACCTCGTGCACCTTGTCCGTGCTGGGTGGGCTCGCAGGCTGAAGACGAGTGTTCTCGCCTTCGACATTGCACAGTTCTTCCCATCCCTGAACCATGGGATGCTTCTCGCGGTTCTGGCTCGACAGGGGTTCTCCCCTTGTGTGGGCCGGTTCTTCGCTTCTTATCTCACGGGAAGGTTTACCAGCTACGCCTGGAACTCCTTCCTGTCTGAACCGTTCCGGGCGGAGGTGGGGGTGGGCCAGGGGTCTGCCCTCTCACCCGTCTTGTCCGGCCTCTACCTGGCCCCGGCCATGTATATTATCGAGCGGCGGCTCCCTCAGCCAGGCCTCTCGCTCTTGTCTTACGTCGATGATGGTACCATCGTGGTGCAGGCCTGGGACCTGGGCGCTAATTGCATCCTGCTCCACAGATCTTACGAGGTGGTCCATGACACCTTTACCCGGTTCGCACTGGTCGTGGAGCACGACAAGTCCGAGCTCTTCCATTTCTCACGGGATCGCTCTGGTGAGAACCCCCCGGTGGACTTGGGGTTTCCCCCATTCACCGGCGCTACCCCCTTGCAGCCCAAGACCTATTGGAGGTACTTGGGTTTCTATTTCGATCGTGCCCTTACGTTTAAGGAGCATGTTCGCTTCTATTCTACCAAGGCTATTTCCACGGTCAAGGCCATGGGGATGCTTGGTAATTCAGTTCGGGGGCTTCTGCCAGACCAGAAGCGCCTTCTATATTGGTCATGCGTGGTTCCTATAGCCACGTACGGCTTTCGTCTGTGGTACTACCGGGGCGCCAGGTGTAAGGGCGCTTTGGACCACCTTCGCTGGATGCAGCGTCGGGCTGCACTCTGGATCACCGGCGCCTTTAGGACGTCACCCGATGGGGGGGTCGGGGCCATTGCGGGCCTGATCCCCATTCATCTTCATCTCCGGAAGCTTTGTGACCGTACCGAGTTGTGGTACGCCACGCTTGCTCTGGGCCACCCCATTCGTGCCCTCCTTGGCTGGGGCTACAGCGGTGATCTCCAGTCCCACGTCTGGTCCATAGCCAGGCTCCCTCCCCGCGAGCTGATCAAGGTGAAGGGGCCTGTTGTCGATGCTAACCAGCGTCTTGCCGCCCTTGCTAGGCCTTTCGACGCTGTTGCGCCGGAAGCCTGGCCGGGGCGTTGTCTCTTGGATGTGTACCCCGACCGGGTCCGCTTCTACTCTTACAACCGGGGGGTGGAGGATGCCCTTGCGGCCCATGTCGCGGCTCTCGACTGGGTTCTGGCCCGGTCGCAGGCTGATCCGGGGGTTCTGGTGGCAGCGACGGACGCGAGTCTGCCACCCCGCCAGGCCCACCAGGCGGTTTCGGCTGCTCAGGTTTTCCAGGGGCTGGACTGCATTCATGCGGTCCGGCTTCTGGGGGGGAAGGTTATGGCTCCCGAGGCCGAGCTTTTCACCATCCGGCTGGCGGTGTCCAAGGCAGTTTCTGTCGGGGGCGCCGCTAGTCTCGTATTGTTCACCGACTCAATGGCCTCGGCCAGGCGGGCGGTGGACCCATTGGTGCACTCCGCCCAGGGTCATTCCTTGGTGGTCTGCCGC
This sequence comes from Lepiota brunneoincarnata, assembly GCA_023014365.1. Classification (NCBI taxonomy): domain Eukaryota; kingdom Fungi; phylum Basidiomycota; class Agaricomycetes; order Agaricales; family Agaricaceae; genus Lepiota; species Lepiota brunneoincarnata. The sequence continues at coordinate 2,247,886 of JAEBUN010000005.1, forward strand.
CTTCTCGCTGAGTGGTTCACCGGGGGTCCGGCCCGCTCGGTCCATTTCTGGAAGGTCCCTTCATGTGCAAAGTGGCCTTTCCACACTCAAGTGCACGACTTTGCAAAGTCGTTGCCTCCTGTTGGGGTAGGGGCTTGTCCCCGGGCCTCGCTTGACTACCTCCGCAAGGAGGAAGTACGGTCGTGTCAGGACCGCTGGATCGACTTGTTCCAGGATCCTGACCATTGTGGGCATGGTTTCCTCTGGCTCGCCAGGGACGATGACCGTCCCCTTCGGCCCACGTATCTCCACAGTGGTGCCTGGATCCCGCACGCTTACTTGGTGTCAGTAATAGCCCGGATGACGTGTGCTATTCTTAACCACACGCCGATAGGGGGCTATCGGAGGCGCTTTTTCCCACAGGAAGATTATTCCTGTCGCTGCAGGTTTCGGGAGGAGACTTGTGAGCACGTGTTCCGGAGCTGCCCTAGGCACTCCATGGCGGGGGTCCCGGCTACGGTCGAGGCTCTCGTTGCTTTCCTCGAAGCGTCCCCGACGGCGTTTGCGTTCGCTGAGAGGGCCGGGCCCCCCCCGGGGGGTATCGGCTAGTGGCTCTGCGCAGCGCCCGGTTGGGTCTGGGCCGGGGCGTTGGTTATTCCCCCGCTGTCTTCGGGCAGCGTGTAGGGATTTACGCGGGAATTGACCCCTAACCCCCGATAAGGGGGGGGACCTCGTCTCGGCTTTGTTCCCACGCTGTGCGCTGGGCGGTAGCCGTCTTCCCACCTCCGTTCACTCGGGGCGGCTTTGTCTTGGGCATGGGGAAATGCATGCCCGCATCCGTGGTCATGCGTTGTATGTACAGATACCCCGTAGTGTACGGCTCAGTCGTTTGTACTGTGGTGCGTAGCTGTGCACAGCCTCCCTACGCGGCCCGCGTTATAAATTGGAGATTTAAAAAAAAAAAAAAAAAAAAAAAAAAAGAGATAGAACTAACTACTCACCTGTGGACAGCTGTGAGAGACTGGAAGTCCCAAAAGCGTCCACAGGTGCAAGTCCATGTCTAGATCACATGACTAGCTACCAAAAGCATCCAGGCCTATCTACAAGTCCACAAACACAACAACAAACAAGTGGGACTGTTCAGAGCACAATGAGACAAGTGCACACTGCTCACCACAGGAGTGCACATAGCACATCCTGGCATGTCACAGGGCACTCCTAACACCAGCCCACTTGGTTCACTTCTGGGAGGTCCCTTCGTGTGCGAAGTGGCCTTTCCATACTCAGGTGCACAACTTTGCTTGGTTGTTGCCTCCCATTGGGGTAGGGGTGCATCCCTGGGCCTCGCTTGATTACCTCCACAAGGAGGAAGTACGGTCGTGTCAGGACTGCTGGATCGACTCGTTCCAGGATCCTGACCATCACGGGCATGGTTTTCTCCAGCTCGCCGGAGACGACGATCGCCTCCTACGGCCCACATATCTCTATGGTGGGGCCTGGATCCTGCATGCTCACTCGGTGTCTTTGATGGCCCAGATGATGCGTGCTATTCTTAACCATGCACCGATAGGGAGCTATTGCAGGCGTTTTTTCCCACAGGAGGATTATTCCTGTTGCTGCGGGTTTTGGGAGGAGACTCATGAGCATGTGTTCCAGAGCTGCCCTAGGCACTCCATGGTGGGGGTCCCGGCTACTGTCAAGGCCCTTATTGCTTTCCTCAAAGCGTCCCCGACCGCGTTCGCATTCGCTGAGAGGGCTGGGCCTCCCCCGGGGGGTATCGGTTAGTAGCTCTACCTGGTGCCCAGTTGGGGCCAGGCTGGGGCGTTGGTTATTCCCCCGCTGTCTTCGGGCGGCGTGTAGGGATTTACATGGGAATTGACCCCTAACCCCCATTTGGGGGGGGACCTCACTCCGGTCTGGTTCCTGCACTGTGCACTGGGTGGCAGCCATCCTCCCACTTCTGTTCATTCGGGGCAGCTTCTTCCTGGGCATGGGGAAATGCATGCCCGCATCCGCGGTCACACGTTGTATGTACAGATACCCTGTAGCTTACAGCTCAGGTTGTACCGTAGTTAGTAGCTGCATGCGGCCTCCCTACATGGCCCGCATTATAAATTAGAGATTTAAAAAAAAAAAAAAAAAAAAAAGAGGGGGCCCGGCCCTCTCAGCAAATGCAAATGCAGTTGGCGACGCTTCAAAGAAAGCAATGAGGGCCTTGACCATAGCCGGGACCCCCGCCATAGAGTGCCTGGGGCAACTCCGGAACATGTGCTCACAAGTTTCCTTCCGAAACCCGCAGCAACAGGAATACTCTTCCTGTGGGAAAAAGCACCTCTGATAGCTCCCTATCGGCGTGTGATTAAGAATAGCACGTGTCATCCGGGCCATTACTGACACCGAGTGAGCGTGCGGGATCCAGGCCCCACCATGGAGATATGTGGGCCGCAGGGGATGCTTGTCGTCCCTGGCAAGCTGGAGGAAACCATGCCCACGATGGTCAGGATCCTGGAACAAATCGATCCAGTGGTCCTGATACGAGCGTACTTCCTCCTTGCGGAGGTAGTCAAGCAAGGCCCAGGGACACGCCCCTACCCCAACGGGAGGCAACGACCTTGCAAAGTCGTGCACCTGAGTATGGAAAGGCCACTTTGCACGCAAAGGGACCTCCCAGAAATGGACCAAGCGGGCCGGACCCCCGGCGAACCACTCAGCGAGAAGGCAGCAGACCACCAAGGAATGACCCTGGGTGGAGTGCACCGATGGGTCCACCGCCCGCCTGGCCGAGGCCATCGAGTCGGTCAACAATACGAGACTAGTGGCGCCCCCGACAGAAACTGCCTTGGACACCGCCAGCTGGATGGCGAAAAGCTCGGCCTTGGGAGCTGTAACCTTCCCCCCCGGAAGCCGGACCGCATGAATGCAGTCCAGCCCCTGGAAAACCTGGGCGGCCGAAACCGCCTGGTGGGCCTGGCGGGGTGGCAGACTCGCGTCCGTCGCTGCCACCAGAACCCCCGGATCAGCCTGCGACCGGGCCAGAACCCGGTCGAGAGCCGCGACATGGGCCGCAAGGGCGTCCTCCACCCCCCAGTCGTAGGAGTGGAAGTGGACCCGCTCCGGGTACACATCCAAGAGACAACGTCCTGGCCAAGCCTCCAGTGCAACGGCATCAAAAGGCCCGGCAAGGGCGGCAAGATGCTGGTTAGCATCGACAACAGGCCCCTTCACCTTGATCAACTCATGGGGAGGGAGCCTGGCTATAGACCGGACATGAGACCGGAGATCACCGCTGTAGCCCCAGCCAAGGAGGGCATGAATGGGGTGGCCCGGAGCAAGTGTGGCGTACCGCAACTTGGCATGATCACGGAGCTTCCGGAGATGAAGATGAATGGGGATCAGGCCCACGATGGCCCCAACCCCCCCATTGGGCAACATCCTAAAGGCGCCGGTGATCCAGAGTGCAGCCCAATGCTGCATCCGGCGGAGGTGGTCCAAGGCACCCTTACACCTGGCACCCCGGTAGTACCACAAGCGAAAGCCATATGTGGCTATAGGAACCACGCACGACCGATAAAGAAGGCGCTTCTGGTCTGGCAGAAGCCCCTGGACGGAATTACCAAGCATTCCCATGGCCTTGACCGTGGAAATAGCCTTAGTAGAGTAGAAGCGAACATGCTCCTTAAATGTAAGGGCACGATTGAAGTAGAAGCCCAAGTACCTCCAATAGGTCTTGGGCCGAAGAGGAGTAGCGCCAGTGAACAGGGGGAACCCTAAGTCCACCGGGGGGTTCTCACTGGAATGATCCTGTGAGAAATGGAAGAGCTCGGACTTGTTGTGCTCCACGACTAGTGCAAACCGGGTAAAGGTGTCATGGACAACCTTGTAAGATCTGCAGAGCAGGATGCAGTTAGCGTCTAGGCCTGCGCCATGATGGTACCGTTGTCAACATAAGACAGGAGCGAGAGGCCCGGCTGAGGAAGCCTCCACTCGATAATATACATGGCGGGAGCCAGATAGAGGCCGGACAGGACAGGTGAGAGGGCAGACCCCTGGCCCATCCCCACCTCCACCCGGAACGGTTCGGACAGGAAGGAGTTCCAGGCATAGCTGGTAAACCTCCCTGTGAGATAGGAAGCAAAGAACTGGCCCACGCAAGGGGAGAACGCCCTGCTGAGCCAGAACTGCGAGAAGCATCCCATGATTCAGGGATGGGAAGAACTGTGCGATGTCAAAGGCGAGAACACTTGTCTTCAACCCGCGGGCCCACCCGGCACGGACGAGGTGCACGAGGTAGGCACCAGCATCTTCGGTGGACCGCTGGATCACACTGCCAAACTGGTTCGGATGGAACACACTAAACTTGACAGCCTCAAACTGCAAGCGGCGCGAGATCATTTTCTCGATATGTTTACCGAGAGTGTTAAGAAGGACGATCAGTCTGAACGCCTTTGGAGTAGCATAGGAGGGCTTGCCAGGCTTCGGTATGATAACTGACACGCTCTCCTTAAAGTGACAAGGCCAATGCCCGCACTCCATGCAGGCATCGGCAATCTGACAGACCAAACGGGTAACTGTCGGGCCCGCCAGAACAGACTTGAGGCCCGTCCACATAATGTGGTCTGGACTGGGTGAAGACAAAGAGGAGCATGTGTGCAGGGCCTTGTGCATCTCCAGGTCAGAGAAGACCAGCCACTCCCGTGGTGGGAGCGGATCGACCTGATCAAGAACCCCGATATCGACCAGACGGTCGTTAGCGGCATTGTAAGAACCGTGGAGTCCTTCCCAGAGCTCCTTGAGAGTGTTGCAGGGGCGATTGTGGTAGCGAATCGCCTCGCAGGGAGGCAACTTGCACGCCCTGACCCAATCCATCAGGTCCCAGGGGCGCTTGTTGGTAGAAGCAATCTCCTCGATACGCTCATCAAAGAACTTGTGCTTGGTGGCCTTCCAGGTCCACTTGAACATGCGAGCATCCTCCCAGTCCCGAGACCGAGAATATGCTGCGTAAGTGCGTGAGCACTCATCATCCCACCACGGTTTGGACCATGAGACGACACAGATCTCCTTGGAGTGGGCAAGCCACGCCTCGGAGAAGACCGCAGAGATAGCCAGGGCCACCTCGTCGATCCTGTCAGATGAGCCCAGGTCTGGACAATCCAGGCCCATAAGCCCCATCGAAACCTCAGCTAGGAACTCGGCCTCCTCGTCCGAGTCCCGCTTCAGCGAGCGCCTGGGCACAGCCTCCTTGAAGGCCTCCAGGGGGATAATGATCCGAAGGGGGCAATGATCAGATTGACCCTGCAGATCGGGACACTGCGTGGGAAGTGGCAGATGGCCTGCAGCTGCCCTCGCAAACACGAGGTTGATCATGGTAGAGGCAAGCCCCTCCTCAAAGGGGAAGTGTGTGGGGCCCAGGTTCTCAAGGAGCGAGAGATCCAGGCCCAGCAAGTCCACCATTTCCAGCAGGGAGGCAGCAGCAGCAGGATTGTGGGGAGCCCATGGGTCCCACTGCAGCGAGCGGCAGTTAAAGTCCCCAGACATGAGGGCACACTGCGGGAGAGAGTCAACAGCATCTGCCAAATAGCGAATGCCCGACTGTCTGTCGTCCGAGTAGATGTTGAGGAAGTACATGGCCTCCCCATGCAGAAACATGGAGACAGCCATGACGTCACGGTGGTTGACGACATCACATTGAAGCGAGGGCCAGAGCCGCATCATCTAGTTATGCACATACGCCATAACCCGAGGAGGTTGATCTGGGGAAGAAGTGTTGAAGCAGGAGCGTTGGGGGACTGGTAAGGAGTCCTAACAGCGAAGGAACAAGTGTATTACGCGAAGGGAACGACTAGAAACGAAAGGAACAAGCTGTAGACAGCTGTGAGAGACTGGAAGTCCCAAAAGCGTCCACAGGTGCAAGTCCATGTCTAGATCACATGACTAGCTACCAAAAGCGTCCAGGCCTATCTACAAGTCCACAAACACAACAACAAACAAGTGGGACTGTTCAGAGCACAATGAGATAAGTGCACACTGCCCACTACAGGAGTACATATAGCACATCCTGGCATGTCACAGGGCACTCCTAACACACCCCCTTGATCTGACAAGTCCTACTGCATCAGACATACCGTCGCAGACCTAAAAGGGGTACTGTGGACTCCACAATCGACACAGGAACAGGCTTGGTGAGGATGTCGGCCAACTGCTCAGTGGTTGGTACATGCACTGGATCAATCATTCTTGCCTCCACTGCATCACGGAGCCAGTAGAGTCAAAGGTCTAGGTGCTTCATTCGTCCGTGGTGTTCTGGATTCTTTGCAACCCGTATTCCTGACTTGTTGTCAACATAGAGTGTTGAAGGGAAGGAAATGATGTGTCCAATCTCTGAGAGAATGTTGCGCATCCACATGATCTCCTTGCCTGCTTCAACTGCTGCAACATACTCAGCTTCAGTAGTAGACAGTGTTACCAATCCCTGACGCTTTGAGGACCATCCTACAGCGCCACCACACACCAGAGTTACATATCCACCTGTTGCTCGTCCTGTCTCCTTGCAATCACCATGAGAGGCATCTGAGTAGGTTATAAACAACTCGTCATCATTGTTCCCTCTGTAGACTAGCTTATAGTCAGCAGTGCCTTTGAGGTAACGGAAGAGGTGTTTGACAGCTGCCCAGTGCTGGGGGCCAGGATTGTGATTAAACCGCCCCAGATAAGCAACAGCAAATGCAATGTCGGGACGAGTCATCGTGGCCAAGTACTGGAGTGCACCCACAGCACTGAGATAGGGAATAGAGCGCATCTGGTCTTGTTCTGCAGGGGAGATTGTGATGTTGGCTAAGTCAATTCCTGGACTCATAGGAGTCTTCACAGGATTGCAGTCATCCATACCAAACTGTTTGAGCATAGAATCAATATAGTGCGATTGGGAAAGGGAGATGGTGCGGTTGGGGATGTCCTGAGTGATTTGGATGTTGAGAAGAAAGGAGGTGAGACCAAGATCACGGAGTTTGAAGTGTTTTGACAGCTCAGCTACTGTTCTGTCCATGGCTTGATTGTTCTTGGACACAAGTGTGATGTCGTCAATGAAGATGGGAACAATAACACGAACGTCACCCTTGCTGTAAACATACACAGAGTTGTCTGACTTGAGCTTGGTGTAGTCCAAAGAGCTAAAGACGTCATGTAGCTTCTTGTTCCACTGTCTAGCAGCCTGTTTGAGGCCATAGAGCAACTTGGTAAGCTTGCAAACATGGTTAGGACCTCCCTCGTGGTAGCCTTCAGGTTGGCGCATGTAGATCTCTTCATCCAAGTCCCCATAAGTGAAGGCAGATGAAATGTCGACAGAACGAAGTGAATAGCCTTCTTTGGCTGCCAAGGCCAGAATGAGGCGTAAGGATGCAGGGCGATATGTGGGAGCAAAGACTTCAGTATAGTCAAATCCAGGGCGTTGAGAGTACCCTTTTGTGACCAACCTAGCCTTGTAGCGCTTTACGGAGCCATCAGCCTTGAGCTTGACTCGGAACACCCAACCTGAGTTGATAACTGTCTTGCCAGGAGGGAGCTCAACAATTTGCCAAGTGTTGTTACCCATCAAAGACATCATCTCATCATTGCAAGCACCTCGCCATTGAGTCCCATCAGGTGCAGACATTGCAGCCTTGAAGGTACGGAAGCCTGGGTCCTCTGTGTTGCCAGCAAACTCAACATCTTGAAAGCCATCCTCAACAGCTAGATCAGCTTCCTCCTCATCATCACTGTCAGGGACAGGAGGTGGAGGATCTCTGACTTTCCACCACTCACCAGGTGACCGTCTCACACGTGCAGAGCATCATGGAGCAGTTGGGAGCAATGGTGGTACAGGAGGCAGCGCAACATCAAGAGGAGGCGCAGGAACAGGAGGAATGATAGGAGGTGGAGCAGGGAGTGGTACATCTTGAGGAGGATGATGTTAGGAGTGCCCTGTGACATGCCAGGATGTGCTATATGCACTCCTGTGGTGAGCAGTGTGCACTTGTCTTATTGTGCTCTGAACAGTCCCACTTGTTTGTTGTTGTGTTTGTGGACTTGTAGATAGGCCTGGACGCTTTTGGTAGCTAGTCATGTGATCTAGACATGGACTTGCACCTGTGGACGCTTTTGGGACTTCCAGTCTCTCACAGCTGTCCACAGGTGAGTAGTTAGTTCTATCTCCACTCGAGTCTCTCACAGCTGTCCACAGCTTGTTCCTTTCGTTTCTAGTCGTTCCCTTCACGTAATACACTCGTTCCTTCGCTGTTAGGACTCCTTACCAGTCCCCCAATGCTCCTGCTTCAACAGATGAATAGGAATGGATGGAATGACTGGAGGCACCCCCTCATCATCAAGAGGTGGTACTCCCTTAGAATGTGGAGAGGAGGGTGGTAATGGAGTTGGTGCAGTGGGTCGAGGAGTAAATCCTGGATTGGAGTTGGAATGTGAGGGAAAGTTAGACGGAGCAGATGGGACAGCCAGTGGACGTGGTGCAGTCATCTGCACACTAGACAGTCCAGGGAAGTGCCGTTCGTCAAAGTCGGCTCTCTCTGAGATCACAACTTGTTTAGTCACAGGATTGTAAAACCTCCATGCCTTGTAGCCAATAGGATAGCCAATGAATATACACCGTTGCATATGTGGTCCAAGTGATGTCCGCTTGTCTTTCTGCACATGAACATATGCAGTGCACCCCCAGACTCGTAGGTGAGCAACATCAGGCTTACGTTTGTAAAAGGCCTCATAAGGAGTGGTGTTGGGAAGGGGAGCAGTAGGGAGGCGATTCCAGACATGAATCATTGCAGTGAGGCACTCGCCCCAAAATGAAGGAGGGAGATGGGCTTCAGCAAGCATCGCAGTGATATGCTCACCCATTGTCCGATTAGCGCGTTCAGCCAAACCATTCTGTTGGGGCCAGTTGCGCGCAGAGTGTTTCCGCTCAATCCCACAGTCAGTGGTGAATTTGATGAAGGCATTAGACATGTATTCACCCCCTTTATCATCCTGAAGTGCACAAATCTTGCGGGAGAGCTGGTTCTCTGCCCAAGACTTGAAAGTGCGAAATGCATCAAATGCCTCCGATTTCTTCTTTAGGAAGTAAGCTGCTCGGAATCGTGTTGAGTCGTCAATGAACGTGATCCTGTACTTGTAACCTCGATTGGTAGGTACAGGGAGTGGTCCATGAAGATCTGAGTGCACAAGGTCAAGTGGTGCACATGTATGATTGGTCGAGGGAGGAAATGAGGGAGCGTGCATCTTGCCAGCCAAGCAAGGTTCACAAACAGGATCGGGAGGTGTCTGAGAGGTGAGAGTGAGACCAGTCACCAATTGCTGGGAGATCATCTTCTTCACATCAGCATAGTTCTGGTGGATAAGCCTTCTGTGCCAGAGTGACAAGTCAAGAGGGAAAGAAATAGAAGCTGCAGAAGTGAGCTGGGAAGCAATGGTGACTCCCTCAAGCACAGCAGTGTTGTTAGAACGGATCCTAGCACAGAACAGAGTCTTCCTATCCCTCTGGAAGTCCATAGACGAAGCAGAGATGTGTATATTAAGGCCTTTATGCCTAGTAAGGTAGAGGCAAGACAGGAGATTGCTCTGAAGCTGAGGAACATGGAGAACTCGTGAAAACTGCACTGCACTCGTCGCTTTTCCCCCTACAACTGGCTGAAACACCACAGAGCCTACCCCAGCTGAGTAAATGACTGAATCATCAGCTAACCGGACAGGAATGCGAAGGGGAGCATAGGAATGCATCCAGTGACGATGTGGGGTCATATGAGAAGTAGCCCCTGAGTCTGCAAGCCAATCAACATCAGAGGAGAGCTGGGAAGGTGTGGGGGAGGTTATACTCGCGTTTCCAGCAAATTCTGTGGTGCTGAGCGCGTTTTCGGATGCAGGAGAGGGCAGGGAGTCTTGTGACACGTCCTGGGCCTTGTTGGCACGGTTCCTGGGCCGTCTAGAGCGCGATTTTGACGTGTTTTCGCGTGCATCCTTCTGGGCATCCAAAAAGGAGTAGCACTTGAGCAGTGTGTGGCCAGGCTTGTCACAAAATTCGCATTTCCCGGATGAAGGAGTGGGTGCAGAGCGTGTTGCCAGTGCCTGGGAGGAGCCTGCAGTGTCCCCAGCACGTCTACGACGTTGAATATCCTCTGTGACGAAAGCCTGGTGCACAGAAGCCTTGTCAAGTTTGTCCATGAGCAGGAGGGAAGAGGTGAATGAGGAGAATTCCTCAGCAGGGAGGGCTCTAATGAGAGCCATGGAGGCCAGTTCTTCATCCAGCTGGGCTAGTGTGAATCCAGAGGGGCGGAGATTCGCGATTTTTCGAGTATTTTCGTCCACCCTGTTCATCAGAGCCTGCAGGGACTCGTCCTCTTGCTTCCTGATGCTGAATAAGTCGTCATACGCGTTAAAATGCGTCCCAGCACGCTTTTGGAGGTGTATTTGCTCTAGGGCCTTCCACATCTTCACAGGATCGTCCTGAATCAAGTTGAAGTGGATCCTTTGGTCAGGTTCCACCATGAGAAACAGCCAGCCAGCTGCCTTGTCCGCTTTAGCCTCCCAAGCTTCCTTAGCCTGATATTCTTCTTTGGTGGGGGGAGATGAGAGTGAGGGACTTAGCATAGAACCAGATACCACTCTCCACAGCCCAGAAGCTCGAAACCACGCCTCCATCTCTCCAGACCATGTGGGGTAGTTGGAAGCGTTCAATTTGTCGAAATGGGGAGTGCTGGAAGCCATTGGGAGAGGCAGAAATGAGTGAAAGGGTAAAAACGCGTTTTGAAGCTGTTATAGCCCGGGGCCCATAACCTGTTGAAGCAGGAGCGTTGGGGGACTGGTAAGGAGTCCTAACAGCAAAGGAACAAGTGTATTACGCGAAGGGAACGACTAGAAATGAAAGGAACAAGCTGTGGACAGCTGTGAGAGACTGGAAGTCCCAAAAGCGTCCACAGGTGCAAGTCCATGTCTAGATCATATGACTAGCTACCAAAAGCGTCCAGGCCTATCTACAAGTCCACAAACACAACAACAAACAAGTGGGACTGTTCAGAGCACAATGAGACAAGTGCACACTGCCCACCACAGGAGTACATATAGCACATCCTGGCATGTCACAGGGCACTCCTAACAAGAAGGAGGGTGGAACAGACACAGCCACTCCGGATGCTTGGGTGCCCCGACAACCTCATCCCCATCAGGGTCAGAGGAGGACGGAACGCGGCGGATAGAGCGCCAAGGCAGCTCCTGTAGTAAGAACATATCCACTTCATCTTTGAATTGTTCCAGTAGTGAGTCTACAAGAATGTAACTACGGAATACATTCTGAGACCAGACACGGCACGCTCTCCTCAATCTCCTAGGTTCCTGATGGTCCCTATTCATTGGGGTAAGCGAGGTTGACGCGGCAGGGAACGGACCCTTACCGGAGAATCATATCGGCGCTCAATCCACTCCCAATCAAAGCGTCAAGCCCAGAATGGGCAGGCCGAAGCTGAAGCAGCATGAATGCTGCCGCAATTCACACAAACAGGGGCGTGAGGGCAGGGGCGGTCAGCGGGGGTGGGGGCAATGGGCGGCCTGTGGTTGGGCTGCCCCTTGCAACACGACACAAACGCCCGATGGTTAGTCAGGGAATGCGGACTGCCGCAGTGAGAGCAGCGGATAGCCTCGCGACGGCAGGCTAGAGAAGGGTGCCCCCACTTCCAGCAGCGCTGGCAGAGGGGGACGCCGGGGTTGGCCTTCGCAGGGATGATCCTGTATGGAGTGCCGTCGATGGTGATGATGCGTCGCAAGACCGTCTTTGCGTTAGACCCCTGCTGGGAGTCCCAGATCTCAAAGAACATGGTAGCCGTGTCAGCGGCCCTCGAGTTCTTGACAATGCGCGGCCTGGTGGCCAGCACAAAATACTCAGACCATACAGAACGCTGCATGGCCTTGACAACCCTGTCGGGCGTAAGCCAGGGCTGACCGCCCTGGAACATAGGCGCATTGAGGAGCTTGAGGTAGCTCTTTGACCGGGGAAGGTTCGCATCCACAACAGCCTGAGGCCAGTTTGCACGGACCACGTTCCTGATAGTGCTGATGTCCAGTTCACTGGGCACGGCGGTGGTGTAGCACGCTACATGTGCGTCCATCTGCTGGACCCACTCGATGCGAATGAGTGAACCTGCAGAAGTCAGGGCAGTGGCAGCCACCCGATGAATCTCTGTGCAGACGTGTCATATCCACACCAAACCTAGAGCTTAACCATTAGGCTTCGGCTTCTCGACTCCACGTGTGCTCCACACGACAACCCTATGCCCTCCGACTTGGCCCCAACTGGCTCCGACCGCAACCCTTCGCCCCGATCACGCGACCTACCTCTACACGTGCCACAATCACCTGACCCTCGGTGCTCCCATTGTCCAGTTCTCCATTCTCCGTCCGTAATCAGAATACGTTACCAGTCTCCATACCCGTACCGGTCTCCATTCCATTCGAAATTATTCGTAATCTGCTTGTAACCATATGGGTCTCCGCTTCGCTCCGCACGTAGTCAGTACGAGTCATAATTCGTCGAGCTAGTAGTATATATACCGTAGGCACTTGGCTTGTACTCCTCAGTCTGATAATCGAATTGAGCAGCGGACCAGTCCCCTGTTCCCTATCCTCCTCTCTCTCTGCCTCGCTCCGCTTCGGCCCCGACTTCCTGAAATACGGACTCGGACAGTAGGAGGGCACAGCACATAAGCTGAGGCCGCAAGTCCACTCTCCGCCCGAAGTACTCCGCCTCGGTCCCGCCGTCTACGTACTGACGTTGTCCCGTCCCCCGGTTACCTTATACCAAGGATACCACCCCGACCCTCTGCTTCGGTTCCGACCCGCACCGGCTCTAACAGTATTATCAGACTGAAACTCCTCCTGTCCATTACACTCTAATCCTTTCTAACCATGGTCTCTCGAACAGTCACCCGTCCCTGCACTCGGGTAACTCCAGCCGCTCGCCGTAGCAAACGCATCATTCGACAATCTCCTTCCGAGGAATTACAACCCAACCCCCCGAGGGTTTCTCCCCCTCGCCAACAATCCATCGTGCCCTCAACTCCAGACCGGTTCAGTGAAGATATTCAACCTTCACTATTCCAGACTCCCGACGGCCCCGACGGTGGCCCCAACCCAAATCCTGATCCCAGCGACCCTGGTGATCCCGACGACTACCCTGACAATGGGGACGGACCCCCGGACGACGACGAACCGTCAGACAACAACGACAATAATAACAACATTCCGCCTGGCAACACCCAAAATGACCATGACCAACTCCTGCTCCGAGTTTTCCAACGAATAGCCGATCAAATGGACGGCCGTGGGAACTCTCAACCCCCACAGCCTCCCCGAACCCCCCGTACCAAGGCTCGCGAACCTGACATCTTTACAGGTTCCGACCCCACCAAACTCAAACCTTTCCTCTTCCAATGTCGACTCTACTTCCGTACTAACCCGGCCCAGTTCGCTATCCCCGCCACCAAGGTCAACTTCGCGTTGACGTACCTTACCGGCGTGGCCCAGCAACACTTCGAAATCGGCCTCGACGAGGCCGACAACCATGGAATAATGCACGATTGGATCGAGGACTGGGATCAGTTCACCCTGGAACTGCAGACCAATTTTGGTCCCGCGGATCCGACCGGAGAAGCTGCTGAGCAGCTTGACTCCCTCCGAATGTGCTATGACGAAAAGATCGCCGTCTACAACGTCGACTTTCTCTGTCTGGCCAGCCAACTCCGCTGGGGTGATGAGGTATTCTGTCACCGCTACTACAAAGGCCTCCCCGACCACATCCAGGACATTCTGTCCAATCGGCCCGACGGCAAGCCCGACACCTTCATCGAAATGTGAGCAGCAGCGATGAAGATCAATGCTCGCTACTGGGAATGCCAACGCGAGAAGGCCCGCGCCAAAGCCGCTTTGGACCCGACCGCCTCTAGGAAACCTGGAGGCAACCCATCCCCTTCCACCGCGACAAACCATCAACCTGCTGCCAAGCCTGCCAACAGTAACAACAAAGGCAGCACCCCCAGTAATAACATCTTCAAGGGCAATCTGCCCAACCCGTCTGCCGGTCAGAAATCGGCCCCGCCAAAGTCCGACCTTACTAGTAAACTTGGTAAGGACGGTAAATTAACCCCCGAGGAACATCAACGACGTTTCAACAATAACCTCTGCCTTGTCTGCGCAGATCCCAATCACAGGGCTGCCAACTGCGACAAGAAGAAATTCCCTGACGCCAAGGCTAAAGGCCGACAGGCTCAGATTTCCGAGACAGACGCGCCGGCTCTCCCGAGCTCGGAAAAATAGTCGGCGGTCCTCAGGCCTCTGCACAGACTGAGGATCGCATTGAACTCTGCTGTGCTCCAGAGAGTTTCCGTCTCAATGCGTCCGCTCTTTCCGATCCAAACTCTCTTCATATTACATTAACTTCTCCTTTAGTTACTTTGTTACCCTCTGTTTCCACTCCTGTACTCTCCGCTTCGGACCCGCTTTCTACAACGGACAATGTAGTTAGTTCTGACTTTTCTTCTTCTTTTTCTCCTTTCAAAGCTCTTGTTGATAGTGGTTCTACTCACTGTTTTGTGGACTCTTCTTTCGTTCGTTCTCATAGTATTCCAACCTCGTCCATCCTGGCTATTGAACTTCGGTTATTTGATGGGACCTCAAACGCCTACATTACGGAGCTTGCGCAACTGCCTGTATCCTTCCCCTCCGGTGAATCTATCATTTTGGACACTTATGTCACCCAGCTCGACTTTTCCTGTTCTGTGGTCTTAGGACACAACTGGCTCACCCGCTACAATCCATTGATTGACTGGGCTTTGGGCAGTATTACTTTCCGGCCATCCCTACTCGAGAATCCTGCTTCTGTCTCTACCTGCGTCGCACCCGCATCGGCTCCGCCTATGGCCGCCCCTGACTCTCCTGACCTAGGTTCACCACCCCTGTCCGGGACCTCGTCCCAATCTGTCCCCCTTGCGAAACCGCACATCTCCTTGATAAACGCTCCTGCCTTTATCCACGCTGCCAAGCTCCCTGGCTCCCAACAATTCCGAATCAATCTTTCCGCCGCCTCCGCATCGGCCGCGTCCTCTTCTGTCTCCGAGGAACCGCCTGACCTCTCGTCCATCCCCGAGGAATACCACGAGTTCGCTGACGTTTTCAGTAAATCGCGTGCTGACACACTTGCTCCACACCGCCCTTACAACCTCCAGATTAACCTAGAGGATGGTGGTCAGCCTCCGGTCGGTACCATTTACTCCCTTTCACAATCGGAGCTTGGAGCTCTACGTGATTTTATTGACGAACATTTATCTATTGGTTTCATCCGCCCCTCCACTTCCCCTCATGGAGCCCCGGTCCTCTTCGTCAAGAAAAAGGACGGCTCCCTCCGCTTATGCGTTGATTTTAGAGGTCTCAACTGTATTACCAAGAAGGACCGCTATCCCCTTCCGCTCATCTCCGACCTCTTAGACTCCCCTCGCAAAGCTCACGTATATACCAAGATCGACCTCCGCCACGCCTACCATCTTGTCCGCGTTGCTGACGGCGACGAATGGAAGACCGCCTTTCGAACCCGCTACGGCTCCTTCGAATGGATGGTTATGCCTTTCGGCCTCACCAATGCCCCCGCCACCTTCCAGTGGTTCATGAACGATATATTCAAGGACATGCTCGACGTCTGCGTTACTATCTACCTTGACGACATTCTGATATACTCCGACAACCATAGTATCCATCGTGACCAAGTCAAGGAGGTCCTCAAGCGGCTCCGCCAACACGGTCTATACGCCCGCCCTGACAAATGCCAGTTCCACTCTGACACAGTGGAATATCTCGGCTACATTCTCTCCCCCGATGGCCTCCAAATGGACCAATCTAAGGTCAAGACCATCCAGGAGTGGCCTGAGCCTAAGAAAGTCAAGGACATCCAGTCCTTCTTAGGCTTCGCCAATTTCTACCGTCGCTTCATTCACGGATACTCCGACATCGTCGTTCCGCTCACTCGCCTCACCCGCAAAGACGTGAAGTGGAATTTTACTGATGATTGTCGCGAGGCCTTTAACTCCCTGAAGGAAGCATTTATCTCCGCCCCCGTCCTCACTCCTTGGGTCCCCAACGCTCAGATCATTGTCGAGACCGACGCCTCCGACTACGCCCTTGCAGCAATCCTCTCTATCGTCACCGACGATGGGGAGGTCCATCCCGTTGCATTCCATTCCCGCACCTTTAACACGGCCGAACTCAACTATGACACTCACGACAAGGAACTCCTGGCGATATTCGAAGCCTTTCGCATCTGGCGGCACTATCTCGAAGGTGCCCCCCTTGCTATTGATGTGGTCACTGACCACAAGAACCTCGAATACTTCTGCACCACCAAGATCCTGACTTGCTGCCAAGCTCGTTGGTCCGAGTTCCTATCCCAATTCCACCTCGTCATCCGTTTCTGACCCGGCCGCCTCGGCACCAAGCCTGACGCCCTAACTAGACGATGGGACGTCTATCCTAAAGGGGGGAATAGCGACTATGCATCAGTCAACCCGCACAACTTCCGGCCTGTGTTCACTCACGAACAGCTCACGGCCTCCGTCCGTGCCACCACTCTTTACGCCCCTTCCCTTCGCGCAGCTGTAGTCATGGACCTCGATCAGCTACACCGCGATATTCTCGCCGCCCTACCAGCGGATCCGACCACTTCCGCCCATCTTGCCAGCCCAGAAGGCCGTTGGTCGGTTAATGATAAAGGTTTCCTCCTCTTAGACGACAGAATCTACGTCCCTGACGCCGACAATCTCCAACTTCGGGTCCTCCAGTACAAGCATGATCACGTCCTAGCCGGCCACTTCGGTCAGAATAAAACGCTGGAACTCATCCGGCGCGAATACACCTGGCCTAGCGTCCGCACCTTCGTCAAGGATTTCTGTAAGTCTTGCGTCACCTGTATGAGGTCTAAACCCCAGCGCCATCGCCCCTACGGTCTCCTTAAGCAACTCCCCATCCCCGAACGCCCTTGGAATTCAATCTCCATGGACTTCATCGAAAAACTTCCCGCCTCCTCCGGCTATGACGCCATCCTGGTAATCGTTGACAGACTCACCAAACAATCCCTCTTCATTCCGACTTATGATACCGTCACTTCCTCCGACCTCGCCCACCTATTCGTCCTCCACGTCTTCTCTAAGCACGGCGTGCCCGAACATGTTACCTCCGACTGCGGCTCCGAATTCGTCTCCCACTTCTTCCACTCATTGGGACAAGCCCTTGACATGAAGCTACATTTCACCTCGGGCTACCATCCAGAAGGCGACGGACAAACGGAACGCACCAACCAGACCCTCGAACAATACCTTCGGGTCTATTGTAACTACCAACAGGACAATTGGTCCGAATTACTACCCCTAGCTGAGTTTGCTTACAACAACGCTCCTAGTGCCACCACCGGTATCTCCCCATTCTTCGCTAATAAAGGATACCATCCGAACATCACAGTTCATCCTGAACGCGATCTTGCCTCCGCCCGGGCCCGCCATTTTGCTGTTGATCTCGACGACCTACATACCACCCTGAAGTCCGAAATAGCGCTAGCCCAGCAACGTTATCAGACCTCCGCCGACGCCCGCCGACTCCCCGCCCCAGACTTCAAGGTTGGACAAAAGGTATTCGTGAAAGCCCAATTCTTCCGCACCACCCGTCCCTCCAAAAAACTCTCCGAAAAGTACCTTGGGCCTTATGAGATCATTGCACAAGCAGGTACTCACTCCCTTACACTCCGACTTCCCGACTCCATGCGTGGAGTACACCCAGTCTTCCATGTTTCCATGCTCGAACCAGCCACACCTAACACCATACCCGCCCGATTGGATCCGCCGCCCGCGCCGGTTTCCATTGACGGTGAACCAGAATACGAGATTGCCTGCATCGTCGACTCTAAGATCGATCGGCGCCGCGCGTGCAAGCTCCTCTATAAAGTCATCTGGTTAGGTTACGAAGACACTGAAGAAGAGTCCTCGTGGTTGCCAGCCACCAAGCTTGAACATGCTATAGATCTCGTAGAGGCGTTTCATTCCTCTTACCCTGCAAAGCCTGGTCCTCTTCACTCACTTTGAGTTACTGACCACACATCACACCAAGAAACAACCATGTATTAAACAAACCCAAAAAACAACCCCGTACAACTACCTATCGGTGTCGTCTCCAGAGAGCCCAGGCGACCCATTCACTTCTTCCATCAAATCCTGCACCTCCTCCTCCGAAGCGGGCCCGACACTCCCCTCCGAACCCTCCGTCTCCGAAAAATTTCCACTCGACCAATTTCCGTCCACCTGAGCCTCCCAACGCCGTAGTTGCTCGTAGCAGCCAGCAAGCGACCCCATCTTGTCGACCTTTTCCCCCAACCGAGCGATGGACCGCTCAATTCGCACCTCCAGGATGTAGATTTTCTTGACGGTCTCCTGGTGCCTTTCTTCGATGAGCCGTTTCAACTCTACAAGGTCCATCAATTGGCATCCATCATAATACAGGATTCCTTACTCACCTTCGAATTGCTGGCCCGACAAACCACCGGCCCCGCTCGGCTCCGTCTCCTCTTGACCCCCGCACCGTTTTTTCATTTTGCTGCACCGATGGCAACTCCTGGTGTTACTAAGAAACTATCAGTATGTAGTCCGGAAATCCTCCAAAATGACTTACCCGCCGGCCACCTCACATGGGACCCCGTCTCGCTGGCACCTCCAGCAGGGATTCTCGCCCCCAAATATGTGCGCATTGCCCCGTCGCGGGGCCGCCCTCGCCTTTGCCTTCCCCTTACCCTTACCCCCTGAATCCCCGGAGTCCTCCTCCCCCTCTTCCTCCTTGTCCCTCGCCTCATCCCTATCCGTATATTCGGAATCCGACTCCTCCGTATCTACTTGCATCGGGTCTTCCGACAGACGGCTCGACGAGGCCCCTGTGGTCGTCGCAACGAGTCGGGCCCGAATCGCCCAACGCTCTGCCTCGGCGGTTTCCTCTTGCTGCCTCCTGATCTCCTCCGCATATCGCTCCTTCGCGCGCTCTTCTGCTTGTCGCTGGCGCAGCTCTATGAGCCGCCGTCGCTCCTCCTCTTGGCGCTCTATTGCCAGCCGCCGCTCCTCCTCCTCTCGCCGTTCCTCTTCTTCTAGCCTCTCGATTTCGAGCCGCTCTCGTTCCTCTCGCTCCGCCTTCTCTCTCAGTAATCGCGCCTTGCGCTCCGTAGCGGTCGGTTGACGGGATGGTTGTCTGCTCATGGGGGTAGGAGGTCAAGTTGTATCCTCTCAAATTCGAATCAGTTCACCTTTTTTTTTTATACCCTCGTGGAATTTTCCGGTGGGCCCCGGTCTAGACCGCCTTGGGCCTCGAGGCTCGGCCCTAAAGGGGGGGCACTGTCATATCCACACCAAACCTAGAGCTTAACCATTAGGCTTCGGCTTCTCGACTCCACGTGTGCTCCACACGACAACCCTATGCCCTCCGACTCGGCCCCGACTGGCTCCGACCGCAACCCTTTGCCCCGATCACGCGACCTACCTCTACACGTGCCATGATCACCTGACCCTCGGTGCTCCCATTGTCCAGTTCTCCATTCTCCGTCCGTAATCAGAATACGTTACCAGTCTCCATACCTGTACCGGTCTCCATTCCATTCGAAATTATTCGTAATCCGCTTGTAACCATATGGGTCTCCGCTTTGCTCCGCATGTAGTCAGTACGAGTCATAATTCGTCGAGCTAGTAGTATATATACCGTAGGCACTTGGCTTGTACTCCTCAGTCTGATAATCGAATCGAGCAGCGGACCAGTCCCCTGTTCCCTATCCTCCTCTCTCTCTGCCTCGCTCCGCTTCGGCCCTGACTTCCTGAAATACGGACTCGGACAGTAGGAGGGCACAGCACATAAGCTGAGGCCGCAAGTCCACTCTCCGCCCGAAGTACTCCGCCTCGGTCCCGCCGTCTACGTACTGACGTCGTCCCGTCCCCCGGTTACCTTATACCAAGGATACCACCCCAACCCTCCGCTTCGGTTCCGACCCGCACCGGCTCTAACAAGTTGGCCAAATGTCTGTGAGGTAAAGTTTGCTCTGGAATGACTCAAGAAAAAGCATGTGAGTGCAAACATCTAACACATGGGGGACTTGAAACTGTGCCAAGGTTGCTTGATGATACACCGCAGTATACCGCCCATTTTCCTCAGACCCTATGTACATCCACATACTGGGTGGTAATGGGTTTTGTGTATTGATATTATTAACAAAGTCACTTCTAACTGTTTTTGAGTACGTCTTTTGCTTCAGAGTAATATATTCTTGTGGTCATATCTATCCAGCCATTCACCACATGATTGTCAATGCAACATCATGCTATGCAGTTGTAATCTCCGTCCATACCAGTAGTCATCTCAGCTGTAGTTGCTGGCTTCAATTTTCAACACACAGTCTTGGCTAGAAAAGATTTGTGATCCTGAACATAGCACAGGTATAAAATCTGCCGGATACAAGTGCTGCCAGAGTCCAAGGCATTGATTTCACATTCATTGCTCTACATCCTATTTCTGGCTACATATACTTCACTCTTGTGGCTTTGGCATTTATCCACGTCCCTGTAGCCCTTTTATACTGCATTGCTTTGACTAATGAGGCTTTACCCTTGTTAGGATGGTGAATGCGAAGGGGGTGAACAGCTGGGGTGAGAAGAACTGTACATATATTCATTGACTCATTGGGCTTTCATTTGTTGTTGCTCATTATTATGTATTAGATCCTCCAGACAATAAGCTTGAAGATTTTCTACGTAAGCTCTCCACCAAGAAGCTCACTGTGGATGAAAAGCTTGTTTGGATCCAGCAGAAGTTTGATCTTATCATTGGGTAAGTGACTCATCTTGTCTTAGCATTTATCCAGTTCTGACAGTCTTGTGTCATAGTCAATCACACTTCTTTAAACTCCAGAAGCGCTTTCATATTTGGACAGTCCGGAAACCTGACATCTCACCAGCTGAGGCCAAGGCAGCAGTATTAGCACAAATCCAAGAGGATGCAAATGAACTACAGGGCCCACTATTCATCAAGGAGGTACTTCAGGAACAGATGATATTTGTTCCACGGTAAGCTCAAGCCGATTTGAATAGGCTTTGGTGATTAGCTGATCTAATCCTGCTGACAGCGATAAGATTGTTGAGTTAATGAAGCACCATGCACCTGAGGGATTTGATCACCATCATCTGGGTGGAAAGCGCCAAATTGTGCGACAGCCCCTCACCTCAGTTGGTCCCTTTCGGGAGGTCTGTGCTGATAGTCACAATAAGCTCAACCACCAGGCTCTTACAATGGGAAATCTATCAATTCCTATCTACGGATACCGGGATAAGTGGTCTGGTACTATTCTTGATCTCCGTGTGGTCCCAAACTCGCGACAGGCTGCTGGAACTGGCCATGTTTATCTTGATCTCATCCAAAAGTGGAATGGTTGGTCTTAAATGATTTTCATTGTCGGAATGTATTGCTCATCATACTTGTGTCCATTAGGCATTCCAATCCAATTGACAACAGATTGTGGATCGGAAATAGGGTGGGAAACAACTATTCAGTCAGTCTTCCGGTGAGTACAGATGGTCATTTTTCAGTTGCTCTTTCTGACTGTATTGTTTTGAAGGGAGTTCTATGCACCTGGCATTGATATGGACACTTTCCCACCATCAGTTGCACTCCCGAGTGTTTGTAACACAATCATCAAAGGTATATGGAAACATTTCTTGGATAAGTGTGGATTGAATTTGAAGGATGAGATTTTGCAGGGAAAATTTGAGCACCATTTCCATCAACAGGTTCAGGAGCATCAGTACATTGATGTGTGATCTGCTGATTTGACAGAAGCTGATGCTTGCAGTGGTATTTAGCAATCTCTTCTACTGGATTTTTGTGCTGCTCATTCAGAATGAATTAGACAAGTTCACCAGATGGTGGAATAACCACCTCGTCTGTAGACAGGACCTCAAGATGATGCCATCAGGCCATATGCCTATTGACGCTCTTGAGAACCCATCATTGTTCAACAGTATTTCAAGCTTAGTTACAGTTCCAGAAGCCACACAAGTTGAGATGTGTAGTGTTTTATCCGAGGCAGTTGGGCCATGTGAAGCACATCTCTCATGGTATAGCAACAAGTTTAGCCTTGCAGCAACAGAAATCTACAAAGCACTCGGTTCACCTCCACTATCTATCACAATGGCATGGGAGGTGTTCACTGATATGGCAACAGCCATGGGTTTCTGATGCTCCCTCACTTTCTTACTTACTAGATAGTCTCACCTCAAGAGTAGTTGCTCAATACATGTGTTGGAAGTACCCTACTTGTGCAAGTTAACATTCAGAGCTGGGATGAGGTATTGATCCCGACTCAGTGGTTGTGATGAGTGACGTGACGTGTCAAGTGGTCATGCGTGAAAAATCAACCATGGACTTCTCATGCACCACACCCTGGGTTCTCTTTCAACATCTCTTCAGTGCCATCTGGCAACTTATATCTAGTTTTCAGTCCTCTGATAGGTACATCATCTACATATGTATGGCATTGTGTATTCTGGTATCTCACTGGCTAGGATCACTGTTACATCCTCATGAAATATAGGCACTGAGTTGGTCCATCCTATGGGTAGTGTCACTAAGTGTAGTGCTCCAAAAGGTGTCTGGAACATTGTTAAGTCCCAAGATGACTCTGCTAATAATTGCTCATCATATCCAATATACAGATCCAGGATGCCTCCACAAGCCCTGCCTGTGAAGTGTATTGCCAAATCTTCCATCGCTGGTGGCAGCCCTGAATGTGCTATTGTCACTCTGTTCAGCAGTTCCAAGCTGTGTACCAGTCTCAAGCTCTTTCCATCTTTCTTCACCAGAACCACCTGGATCTATAGGATGAGTTTGATGGCTCATATACACCAGCACTAATCTTTCTTTTTATAATGGCACAGACTTCATCATAGATCGCTGGTGGAATCAGAATGGGCTTCTCAACCCAAGGAGTATGTTCTACCATTGGTATCTCAATTGGCAGGAAGAAATCCTCCCTAAAACATCCCCTCTCCTCATCTGTCTATGTGAATGCTTTCTCTTGAAGCATCATGATGTGATGCATCAGCTTTCTTTCTTCTGGCCACAAGAAATCCCCTGAATGGGCCTTATCCAGCTTAATCTTACACTCCTCAGTATATCTGCCTGTTGGGGCAAACTCTGGAGGATGCATGCTAAGCTTAGGCATTCCTGCTAGCAGGTCCCCTTTTATTTCTCATTTTATCCTGAATTTCTCTGGTAAATCACCCAACACTGGCCTCACTTTTAAGGCAACTGGTTTATATTTCTTCCTAGCCAGGCATTGTACCATATCTTCATCATCTTCTTCAGTTTCAAAGACAGTTATTCCCTAATCCTCAGTATCCTGTGCATTGGCAATGTGCTCTAGGCACAAGAATGCCATCACTTTATCTTCTTGTGGACAGTCCTTATCATGTATGACTCAGTCAATGAACATTAGCTGTAGCTCAGCCTCTGAGAAGCTTCCTTTTGCTAAGCTTAGTGTTTGTGCAATGACAGGGCCCTTCTCATCATCATAGTCTATTATACAAGCCACCTCTCCTTGTCCCTTAGTCAATTCATTGAGGTTTCTTGAAAATTTTGACTGTTTTCTCTAAGCTTAGGAGGATTACACTCTCCCCAAGCATAAGTTGGTAACACAGCCCTTTCTCTGGTATTTGGGTCCATAATAACCAAGGTTTGCTCACCACTGGCACTATTCCTAACTTTGCTAGCCATCATTACATCAAATGGTTGTCCCAGCAGTACTCGATACATGGGGTTGTGAACTATATGAACTTGCAAATAGATTGTGACTCCCCCACAGGTAAAGCCTACATTCTTTGCCAATCCACAAGTCTTTTTAACCTGCCCATTCACACTCTGCAAATTAATCCTAGTGTCTGGGTCCCAAGAGACTTGATATGCAATCGCTGCTTCCTGACTCATGGATATGATCTGTGACCCACTATCTAGCAAGGCCTCTTCCTGCTGAATCCCATTTATCAGAGTTAGAACTACTCTCAATAGTTCACATCCTTTAGCAATAAACACTTGCCATCCCCTGTCTCTTCTGGGAAGTGACTACAAGTACTGCATGATTGGATCCTGAGCTTCCCAGGCTTGGGTTGCCAAGCCTTCTTGGAGCACTGTATCATACTTCCAAGGGCCATCTGCCAACTCCATTATCATGACCTGTACTAGCCTATGTACTATTAATTTCCATATCTTCTGTATTATTGTCCATGGGCCCAACTCCTGCTATTAAGCTTTGATTTGTGGGTACCTGTTTTCTCATAATTTGCTCTCTATAGGCATTCCTGTATACATATTAGTGATAATGCCAGGAGTTCCCCATATGATACTGAGGCTTCTCGCTTCAATACCCAACTAAGTACTTCCTCAACATCTACATTCTTCTCTATAGGGGCCTGGTGTTTATATGCAGGCTTCTTCTTGGATGGTTCCATCCTTCTGACAGGCAGCAGTGGTACCTTGATGACAGGGCACAATGGTTTCACATTTCTATATGGTAGTTCCCCTACTGCTGCACACATTGGTTTCTCCATTGTCTGCTCTATTTCCTCATTTTCTGATTCTTCTGATCGCTCGGAATCCAACACATCCTCAGGAGTCTGTCCTCTGGCAAAGGCAACCTTCTTCTTCAGAGTCAGCTCCTTCCTCAAACCCTTTAGAAACCTGACTCCAAGTTCCAAGTCTTTGTGCCACTTCTGGTGTCCAAACACTGGCTTGCCAAGGGTGTACCATCCATTAAACCACCAAGCTTAGCCTGTATCTGGGCCAATTGCTTGGCCAAAGACTGTATCTCAACACATCATCCTTTCTGGTCATAAGCTTAACTTTTGAGGCACTCCCAGCATGGGTGGCCACTGTCTCCAACATTTCCATGTGCTGCTTCAGACAGCGGATTTCTTCTTCTGCTGGTGACCTTTGGTTTTCTGACCTCGGGAATGCTTTCTGTGTAAACACTGCTGGTGCTGGTATTTGCAGTAACTCAGGCTCAACCTCCAGCAGTTCTGGTATCTGGATGAAGAGTTGCCCCTTTGTCACATAGTACTTCACCACTTTCTCTTTAATAGGCCCTTCTCCTTGAGGGATACTTGAGCTGTCTCCCATATATATTTTGTTCCCTTCAACTCTAATTTGGCCAGCTTGTTTATCTGCCTCCATGTCTGGGCAGAATAACCAGCTATGCCCTAATAAACAGCAGTAGAAACACTTGCAATTGGAAAGCGACCCTGCCAGCCCACTTCAGGTATTCCTCTGCATGTGATTATAGCTGGCATGGTTATGTCCATCCTTTGCCGTAACTCTCTAAGTATGATTTTAAAGTATGCCCCTGTATATTCATGAGGTCCTTAAGCTCAGCAAGGCTGCCTGCCATCTGCAACACTTCATCCTGGAATTTCTGCTTTAAGCTTTGCAGCTCTCACTTCACTATAGGGTCATAGGTCCCTGTTCCAGGCATCGCAAGTGGATGGCTCATCAATGCCAAGTTCACCAGCCTTGAATCCTGATGAAGGGATCACATAAGTGTTTTGCCAATTGAAATTTTGATGGCTTTATCCATGACGATCCTCCAATCATAGGGGTCCTCTTTGTGCAAATCCTTCACAGTCAGTGCCGACCCATCGCTTGCAGTTCTATGTGCTCCAGTGATTGCTAATCTCATGTTGAGTACATGCTGGAACACTGAGTCCAGTGTGCTCATAAATAACTTGACTAGCTCTCAGTTTAAGACTACTGCCAGTGACTTCAGACACTTCTCTGCTTTGAGAATGAATTGCCTTTTGAAGTCCAGCACTTTGTGCTCCTCATTCATCACAATGCCTCTACTTTCTGTGCAGAGTTCCCTCAAGCATTGTACTGAGCCCTGCTCAGCTGCCACAGTTGATACTCTTTCTTTAGTCTCTCTACAAAGCCTGTCCAGCTTCCTGCTAGGAATTCCATGAAACTCATCCACTCTTCACAGATATCCTGGTCCACATATGACACTGCCCAATTTATCCTTTCTGCCTCATCCATCATCTTCATTATTGTGAAGAGCCATCCAAGCATCCAGAGATAATTTCTCAATGTCTGTGGTTTTGATGCATCCCATCTGGGAGCATTATTGCTAAAGGGAATTGGCATATGCTCATGTCCCATTTTACTAGCTGTAGTCATCATAGATGGTGTAGTTTGGTTTGTCTGTACAGTCAGAGTTGGCTGTGATATCTGTGGTACCATAGAGGTACCAGGAGGGTTTGTATGAAATGAGTTTTGGTTTGGTAATGCTAAGCTTAGCATAGGAATGGTCTGACCATCCTGGTTTTCAGTGTGTGGAATATGTGCTATGTTGCAAGCTGAGGCTGGAAGCCTTATAGTAAATCTGGGAGCAGTAGAAATTGGTGGTATGGCTTCTCTTGATACTGCAACTGCTGAACTGCTTGCTGTGTTCACAGCTATAGAACTAGTAGGATCTTTTCACTTTTGAGAGGTACTAGCAGTGATGAGGCCTTCAGAACCTTCTGGATGATTTGAATTCCAAGTAGTTCTTTGTTTTGGGGGGTTGACCTTCCTGAGACTGCTCTCAAAGGATATTTTGGGTGACTTTACAGTCTTTGCTTGATCCTTTTTCTGCTTTGCAGGTGAAAGGTGGGCCAGTGTTCAAGTCTTTTGGTGTTTGTCTTTCGAAATTCAACTGAAAACCCCCCTTGTGGTGGGCTCCAGATGAAAAGGAAGAAACATTTGTGGGTTTTAATATAGATAAAGGGCTTGTTTTCACTAAGCTTAGCCAAAATTTGATAAGCTTAAGTTAATACAAGTAGTATGAGATAGATAATGAACAGTTTTGTCTTTTAGGGTGTTCTGGGGGTGTGTTCTGACAGTGAAATTAAAGAGAGTAGTGTTTTTAGAGGTTAATGAACAGCTGTGGAAGTTATCTTAGCCATACAGTGCAACAGTAAAAGGACAATCCCTGTCAATTCAAAGTGCAGGGTCTCTAGTCTCTGGTCTCTGGTCTCTGTTCTCTGTTCTCTGTCTCTGTCTCTGTTTCTAGCACTCTGGAACTCTAAACTCTGGACTCTGTTCTCTGTCTCTGTCTCTGAGTTGGTCAACTACCAAAGAAATCACACTTAATGATGCACACTAAATAGTCCTCTGAAACTGTTCTTGATCATGGCTCACAGACTTGAGTGGAAGTGGGGGTGAAACCTCTTGTTTCTCCACGCACAAACATGACCATATTTATATTGTTTAGATACATACAAGAGATAGTAATTATGAAATAGAAAACAATAAGCTTAATTGTTACAGGTACTGCAGAATATTTTGGAAGGTCCAGCAGCATTTCTACCTTGCCCTGGGTTATGGGTTTTTCTCTGATTGACAAATGGCAATCCAGCCAGACATGTTCTGTACTTGTCTGCATTATTCTGCATCCATGTGAGCACATTAATGTCAGATTTACACAAGCTTACAAACACATTGCCCTCCCATTTTCAGGCCCGGTAGAGTATATGGACCTGCTGTTTTCCCTTATGCATTTGCAATTCTCATGCCATCTGTTTGGCACTTGTTTGTTCACTGTTAGTTAGTATACTTATGATACTAAGTAGAGTCCACTCTCCTCAGTACTCGAACATATGTCGAGTGACTGAGGTGAGCCTTCACATCATTTATGCCTTACGCCCATGCTTATCAGACATAGATACATATTCTGACAGATTAGCTAATATACAGTACTCGAACATACATTGAGTGACTGAGATACATATTCTGACAGGTTATGGGCCCCGGAAGTTGCTAAACCTACAAGCATACTGGAAATCACAAATTAGCCAAAAATGTCAACTGCCAATGACATCTTACCTTCATCAGTGCCAAAACTGGACCCCTCAGGAGGAAACTGGGCAATCTTCTCACTCAGGTTTGAGGTGGCAATCCAGGGAAAGGGCTTGTGGGGTCATTTTGATGGCAGCTCAACATGCCCACAGCTACCAGCTGCACAGGGAGGACCAACCATGTCCATGACACCTACAACCACTCCTTCCCCACCTACAGTTACATAGGAAATGGTCGACACATGGGAACATGATGAATGCATTGCACATGCCTTACTCATCCAGCAGCTCCCAGACTCCACTATGATAATAATTGCACACAACCCTTCAGTAAAACACATGTGGGATGCAGTCAAACAGGAATACACATACAAAGGAGCTTTCTCACAGGCATGATTGCACTGAGAATTCATGTCATCACAGTGCCCTGATAGGGGCGATGTATGAGCATTCTTGCATAAGCTCTGCACCAAGCACGTTGAGCTTGCAACTGTTGGAGTAAAGGTCAATGACAATGACTACCAAAGCACAATAATTGGCTCCTTACCTTGATGGCTCACATCATATGCATCAAGTCAATTATCCTTCACTTGTGTCCATGCTGCCCCAAGTTACACCATCAACCCCAAAATCCTAATCATCCTACTCTCCAACAAATGGGACAGATGCTGTTCCACAGCCAAACCCAAAGCTCCCTCCAAAAATGAAGGTGACAAGGCTATGAATGTTGAGGGGGGTAGCTGAAAAGGTGGTTGAAAAAGGGGAAAGTGCTACAACTGTGGTAAATTTGGACACTATAAATCAGAATGTTGAGGGCCAAAGAGAGAGGAAGGAGGGGATAAACCAGCCCAGGAGCAGCTGAAGCAAGAGTCGAAATAGAGCACCAAACCAAAACCAAGGCCAACACCCACAAATGCTGTCATGGACAACTTCATGGATGAAGCCCTGGCAGTGGAGTATGATGACAAGGAAAATATCATCACCAATGTTGACGATGATGCCAATTGGGGAATCGCATGCACTGCCACCATGAAAATAGATGAGCTATCAGACGACCTATTTGGAATAGCCAACAATGACAACTCAGCTGATGAGGCCTACATGACCTCAGACATTGAAGTCATTGCTAGACAAGTCCAAGAAACAGCTACCCATACTTGTGTTGAGCTATTTGACTCTGGCACATCACAGCACATATCACCATATAAAGAAGCCTTCACCACCTTTGGAAACATTCCCCTCTGTCCACTCCGAGCTGCAAACAAACAAAGTTTTAGTGCAATAGGCAAAGGTGATATGATCCTCAACCTACCAAATGGCACCACAATGGCCAAATTACACCTCACAGAAGTCCTATACTCCCCAGAAGCAGGTTACACACTCATCTTGATTGGACACCTCGATGAGACTGGCTTCACAACTACCTTCGCAAATGGCAAATGCACAATCTGTGATCCTGGTGGCACTGGGATAGCTGAAATCCCACGTAGCCATGGAGGCCTATACAAAATTGTCAGGGAAGGTGAAATTGAAGCAAACACAATCTGCAAACCAGTCACCTTGGACATGATACACTGGTGGCTTGGCCATATTGCACCCAACACTGCAAAGAAGCTCATACAAGATGGGATGGTGATGGGACTATGGCTGGACACAAATGGTGATATTGACCTCTTTTGTGAATCATGCATGTACGCAAAATTGGCTAGACTACCAATCGCCAAGACACGTGGAAGTGAGGGTGCAACTAGCTTTGCACAGGAGGTGCACTCAGACATGTGGGGGCCTGCCCCAAAAGAGTTGAAAGGAGGGTGGAAATATTATATTACCTTCACCAACGATTATTTGCGATGGACTCATGTTGAGTTCTTGACCAATAAATCCAATGCTTTTGATGCCTATAAATGGTTTGAGGCCTGGTGCAAAACCCAGTTCAGCACACATGTAAAGACACTCCACTCAGATTGAGGGGGAGAGTACACTGGAAAAGAATTCCAAAATTATCTCAAGTCTTGTGGAATGCAAATAAAACTCACCATACACAATACCCCACAACACAATGGGATAGCCAAGTGCCAAAATTGCACAATTGCTGAACAAATATGAGTGATGAACCATACCCCTTGCCTGCCATCATACCTATGGGCTGAAGCTGTCTGGCATGTTGTCTGGCTAATGAACAGAACTGGAACTAAGGCAATTGAAGGAAAGACACCTTACAAAGTTCTACATGGCAAGAAACCAAACCTGCATAATGTGCATGAATGGGGTGAAGAGTGCTGGGTGCATGAGCCAGGAGGGAGCAAGCTAGCAGATTGTGCACAAAAAGGCCAGTGGTTGGGTTTTGACACAGAAAGCAACAGGATGCCCATTTGGATGCCAAATACAGGAGCAGTAAGGGTAGAACGCAACATTCAGTTCCAAAAAAATGCAAATCTCAAGGGGGAGAGTCAGCTAGACAGTGAGATTTACAACGGAAACTCACCCATCACAGACGAGAATGACACCACACCCAGCACCATGCCAAGAGCTCAAAACAGTGATGACAAGCCACTCAATGAGGTGCCAGCCACCCCTCCCAAGACAACACCACCTCTAGAAGATGCAAAAAACCCCAAAAATGATGCTAAACAAGAGCACCCCCAACGTATTCACAATTCTAGCCAAAAAACACAGCAAATCCTTGAAGGAACAGCTGTAACTATGGCAGAAGAACTAGACTGGGAGGATGTGCATGCATTGGTGGCAGAAATGGAGGAAAGAGAGGCCCTAGAGCCACCTAGCTTGACTGAGGCAAAGAGGTGAAAGGATTGGCCATCATGGGAGCATGCTATTAAGGAGGAGTTAGAGACCCTCAAAGCTGCCAAAACATGGGAACTTGTAGACACACCACCAGGAGTGAACCGAGTTGGTTCAAAATGGGTTTTTCAAGCCAAGAAAGATACTGCTGGAAATGTGGTCTGTTACAAGGCCAGGCTTGTGGCACAAGGGTCCTTGCAAGTACCAAGTGTTGACTATTTCGACACGTTTGCACCAGTAGCACATTTGGGGTCCATCCAGGCAGTACTGGCCATTGCAGCTGCAAGAGACATGGAGACCCATCAAATTGACATAAAAGGTGCTTACCTAAATGGCCAGCTGGGCAAAAACGAGGTTATCTACATGACTCAACCCCCTGGATATCATGATCCCACTCACTGCAACAAGATCTGCTGTTTACGAAAAACACTACATGGACTCAAGCAATCCAGACAACGCTGGTACCAGAGGCTATGCGAAATATTAGTCAGCAGGCTAGGATTTACACAATGTGAAGTAGACCAAAGTGTTTTCTACAAACAAGACCCCCCAAGCCTCACTGTAATACTTGTGCATATCAATGACTGTACACTTGCTGCTACTGCTATCACTCTCATAGTTTGGACCAAATCAAGAATCTCTGATTTTGTGGAAATTATGGACCTTGGTGAGCTCCATTGGCTCTTGGGCATCAAAATCAAATGAGACCATGCAAACAAAAAATTTTTTATGTCTCAGCGCTCCTACATAGATGCCTCACTACAAAAATTTGGACTTGATGATGCCAAGCCACTCAGCATGCCAATGGATCCCTCCACTTGCATCACCTTTGACCAGTGCCCAAAGTCCACTGCTGAAATTGCTTGTATGGCACATATCCCATATCAGGAAGCAGTCAGCACCCTGATGTATGCTGCCCTAGGCACCCACCCTGACATTGCATATGCAGTCCAATATCTATCGTATTTCTCACAAAACCCTGGAGAGGCACACTGGGATGCTGTAAAATGTGTTCTTTGATATTTAAAGGGTACTCGTGACCTGTGACTCACCTACAGAGTTGAAAACCAGGAGCTTACTGGATACAGTAATGCTGATGGAAACATGGCAGAGGACCGCTGAGCCATCTCCGGTTATGCGCTCATGATAAATGGAGGTGCCATCTCTTGGAGTGCAAAACGGTAAGAGATTGTCACTTTGTCTACCACGGAGTCTGAGTACATAGCCACTACACATGCCACCAAAGAAATACTTTGGCTTTGCTTCCTTATCACACAGATCTTCGGCACCCAGCTGCCAGCCACCACTCTGTTATGCAACAACCAATCAGCGATTGTGCTCATGAAGGATCACCAATACCACGTGAGGACAAAACATATAGACATATGCTACCACTTTATCTGGTGGATTGTCAAGGAAGGAAAACTTAAATTAATTTACTGCCCCACCAAGGACATGATCGCGGATGCTCTCACCAAGGCACTTCCCTCACCCAAAGTCAAACACTTTGCTTGCAAGCTTGGCCTGTCCTCAGCTTGAGGGGGAGTGTCAGATTTATGCAAGCTTATGGACATGTTGCCCTCCCATTTTCGGGCCTGGTAGAGTATATGGACCTGCTGTTTTCCCTTATGCATTTGCAATTCTTGCACCATCTGTTTGGCACTTGTTTGTTTACTGTTAGTTAGTATACTTATGATACTAAGTAGAGTCCGCTCTCCTTAGTACTCAAACATATGTCAAGTGACTGAGGTGAGCCTTCACATCATTTATGCCTTATGCCCATGCTCATCAGGCATAGATACATATTCTGACAATTAAGCCTCCAGACCAATTATGATTGGAATGTATAGTGGATGGACAATCCCTTGATCTATTGTAATTAATCTCAGTTAGGCAGTATGCTGAGGTGCCAGGACCCACAAAGCACTTGTTAATTATGAGTCTTTGATATTTCTAGGGTTTTGGGCATCAGGTATTGTCTCCCAAATGTTGGATGTTCTGTTCCAAGGTCCAGTCATCATTATTGAGCTTGCTATAGGCATGATACACCTGCAACAGCTGCTATGTACAGTAGGGTAGCAAAAGTTTTGCGAAAATCTGTCACATGACCTCGTTTAACAATAAACGAAAAATATTCCCACTGATCAACAACTCCACCCTACATGCCAAAAATAGCTGGACAAAAGAATACTGTCCCTGAACTACGCTCCCTGATATGTGCAAGGCATCAGGAGGGTATTCCTGCTCGCGAAATTGCCAATTTCTTTGGAGTCCATATTTCCACTGTCTATCGGGTTATCCATAGGCACAAAGAGCAGGGTCATCATGAGGATGCTCCCAGGTCTGGGAGACCTTCCTTATTGGATGACAGGGCAATGCGACACATCAAAATTGTGCTGGAGAGAAATAGACGCCAAACTCTCTGCGAGATCACCCACACAATAAACACATTTCTCGACTCCCCTGCTCATCCCCACACTATCTGGCGTGCCATTAGGTATCAATTGGGTCTTAGCCAACACATTTCTGCAAAGAAACCATTTCTTAAGCCTTCCCATGTCAAAGCCAGGATGGTATGGGCAAGAGAATATCGGAGGTGGATGGAGGAGGACTGGAGACATGTGATTTGGACAGATGAGGCTTCTGTGGAGATTGGAAAGAGTTCAAAGGTGGTTTGGGTATGGAGGAGACCTGGTGAGAGGTACACAGAAAGGTGTTTAACCCCTACTTTCAAGTCTGGAAGACAGAGTCTTATGATATGGGGGTGCATGGCACATGGAAAACTCGGTCCACTGGTTCGTATACCCAAGGGTGCAAGGACGGCTGCAGATTATATTAGCCTCATCCTTAGTGGACCATTATGGGATTTTTATGGGAATTTATCAGAGGAGAGGGGGCAGGTAGCGGTGATGGAAGATGGAGCTCCAGTCCACCAGGCAAAGATCACCCGACAATTCCGCAAATCCCATCTCATCAATGAGCTTCCACACCCAGCTCAGTCACCAGACCTCAATCCCATCGAACATGTATGGAGATACCTCAAAGTCAGAATAAATGACCGAGCAGAAATCCCCCAAAACCTTGACAAACTTTGGGAGGCAATTCAGGAGGAGTGGAGGATGATTGATATAAATTATATTAATGACCTGGTCAAGAGCATGCCCGATCGTGCTCAGGCAGTCTATGAGGCCAAGGGCCACCATACAAAATATTAACATAATTTTAGATGCAGTTGTGGTAGTGTAGTGAATATTTTTAACGATTAATGCATTATTTGTCTTTGTTGTTTTCGCAAAACTTTTGTTACTGTACTGTACATTCTTTAGGTTCAAATGAATCCGAGTTCATCAGAAAACTGCTTGTAAGGTCCCTTGATGTGACCAGAGTATACTCAATAGACTATGTAGAGTCCTGAATCCCTCCAGAGAGTATTCTGATAGCTTGGTTCACTAAGCTTAGTGATAATGAGCTGGTTTGAACACTTCTGAGGCTTAAATATCCTCAATTTGGTCAAACTGGCTACTAATCCTCTATAGAGTTCTTTAATGATATAGCCAATGATTCTATGTAGAGAATCATTCCAGAGTACAGAATTCATGTATAGGCATGAAATTGGCATATCACCAGTGAGGCAAGAATGGGTGCAGACATGATTAACTCCTTAAGGGTGGTGAAAGTGCCATTGCCAAGGAGTGTCTGATTTAGTGAGATCAAACAGAGGGTAGGCATAGTGTGAAAAATCTTGGATAAAACATCTATAGAAGTTCACAAAGCCTAGGAACACCTGGACCTCTCACTTGTCTGTAGGGTTCAGCCACTCCTGTACTCCAGCAACCTTTACTGGGTCCATTTCCACCTTATTTTCCAAAATGACTAGCCCTAAGTACTCCACCCTGGTCTTCTTGGACTCACACTTCTCTGGTCAGAGGTAGAGCCAGTGGTGGCAAAGTATCTCTAGAATGCAATGAGTGACTCTCCTATGTTCTTCTACAGTCCTTGTGAAGATAAGGATGTTGTCAAGATATGTATACTACAATGACCCCTTCTGCGATGAGGTCCCTGAAGACATTGTTCACCATCATTTGGAAAGTAGCAGGGCTGTTGGTAAGTCTGAAGAACATCACTAGAGGCTCAAAGAGGCCCCAGTTGGTGTAGGAAAGCTGCTTTCCATTTGTCTCTGGGCTTAATCCATATGTTATCAAAACCCCAGCGAATATCAAGTTTGGTGAAATACCTGGCCCCTTGGAGTTGATTTATAAGCTCTGAGATGAGTGGGAGTGGGTATTGATTTTTCACCATGATTGCATTAAGAGCTTGGTAATCTTGAACCAGTCTGAGTGAGCTGTCCTTCTTTTTAATAAAAAACACCAGAGAGGCTATGGGAGACTTTGAAGCACAGATTCTCCCAGTAGCTAAGTTCTCCTGAATGAAGGAGTCAAGTTCTGACTGTTCAGAGGGGGCCAGAGGGTATACCTTACAGCCTGTAGGCATCGCTCCCAGTATGAGCTCAATAGCATGGTCCCAAGCCTTTTGTTCTGGGAGAGAGTCAAAGGACTCTTTCTCAAACACAGAGGTGAAGTCATGGAGATACTTGGGAATGGGATCTAGAGGGCCAGAGATTTCAGGGGATGCCCAAGGAGGTTGCAAATTGCAGTGGAAGGTCTCCACAAGTCTTTGGGAGGTAGTGCTAGTTGCTTGGATGAACTGGGGTTCCGGATGGAGAATGGTGGCCCAGATACATTCACCATCTCCAGTCCCTCATTTGGATTTTGGTTGGAGACCCAGGATCTCTTGAATCTCCTCCTAGTTGTCATTCCAGAGTGGATAAGGGCCTTCCAAGCACATTGAGATTGCTTTAATTTTGGCCTTCCAGACCTTTCATTCAGTTCTCAGCTGTTCCTTACACAGTGTGCAACACCTATATAGGCACAAGGTCATCCAGACTTTGCTTGTCTGCCAGTATACTTCAGGGTTATGCTCCTTCAACCATGAGAAGCTGAGTAGTAAATCTTGCTTTCTGAGTGACATGACTGCCAAGGTAGTGCACTCTGAGTGAGATTTGTAATGGAGAACTATGTCTAAGACCTCCATAATTGAACCCGCTTTGTTTTTGGTGCCATCAACATTGAAGATGGGGATGGGTTGGGAAAGGGGGCACATGTTGAGATGATTTCTCTATATGAAATCACAGTCAATGAAGTAGCTTGTCGCCCCACTGTCCAGGAGGGCCTGAGTGACCTTCTGTTCTGCTGTGTCCATCATTTCTAGCTCCACTGTCAGATGAAGTGACTGCAGAGACTCTGCTGAAGATATCTTGAACACCAGGGGCAAATGCCACTCCCATTTTGGCCATCTCAGTCATTTAGGCAGGGAAGAGCTTAAAGGGGGTGTGTCTTGTACAGGGATCAGGTTTTGGGTAGGGACAGTGTCATTTATTAGGTCTATGGGTAATACACTGTACCTACTCCCTGTGGGTGACCAGGGCACACTATTCACCCACCATTCACCCACCACTTGAGACAAAATCTGTCTTGTCTTTGCTTTCCTGATGTTCCAATAACCCTTGAGCTTCCACAATGTCTTTCTCAGCCAATAATTGCTGAATCAGGGCTTTCTTCTCCTCCAAGTCTAAGAAGCGAACTTTGAAATGCCTAGGGCATTCAGATTTGACATGGCCTGGCTGGTGGCATCTGTAGCAGACTACGGGTGTCATTGTGGCCTTTCTGGTTGCATCAATATCCATTAGGACAGGTTTGGTTGGAGTGGGGGTGACATGGGCAAAGGAGCGGACTGGTAGAAAGGGAGTCAAAGTTGATGTAATGGGGGGGGGGCAAAGGCAGATGTGAGTGATAGAGTTGTGAGGGCTTTGCCAATGCATTTGTGTCCACCCTTGCTTGAAGGCATCATTTGCTCAATTTTGTCTATGAGCTTGCGCTTGTACAAGCCTCTGGAGTATGAAGTTGCTGTCAGCATGACTAACTTATCACTGGTCCTGATGGATTGACAATGATGGCTGTCCTTGTACTCAAGTCAATCAGAACTCATCCAGGTGTCTTTTTGTTCATTGGAAGTACTCTGTACCTTCCAGCTGATTGACAGCAGCTGCCTTGGAGTCACAGGAAGAGTGCTTATGGAATTTGCCTTGAAATCCTCCCAATCTAGGAACCTCTCTGCTCCTTGTTTGTCTATCTTCCCAACTGGAAAGTCTGATCGCATCCACTTACACATGCTCTCTTTCATGAATGACATAGCCCAGAGTATCTTCTGCTGGTCCAAGGCAAAATGAGTGGGGTAGAGTTGTAGGTAAGTGTAAGGGGACTAGCATGTATGCACCCCCTTATGCAAGGTATGTCTAGGGGTCTGTGGTTGGGTGTCTGGGCTCAGGCCTCTCTAGCTGATGCCCAATGCCTAAGCCTGGCCTCAGCCTTCAGCCACCCCCATCCCCAAGTCTGATCCACGTACAACTAACATTGTTTGTATATTGTTTGTGTACATTATATTCTAGTGGCTCCATAGTGTTTGGCTACCTGGTCTGTGCGCAGACCTCTATGTATATAAGTAGTGTGGGTGTTGATTGTATTCACCACCTGAATATCAACTTGGTTCCAGCACTCTTAACTTCCCCTAACAGTAAGTGTTACAAGGAGTTCAAGAAGGCCCTCCCATGCATTTGGTCACCCAAGAAGTCTGGTGGAGTTGCTGGTTTGACTTTTGAGGAGTGAGTGTGTTGGGTAGAGGAAGAGGACATATTGGGGACAGGTGGAGCTGCTGTCAGGGGTGTTCAGGGATTTTGGATGTTGGGAGAGTTCTTGGAGGGTGGTTTGAATCAACTGGATCACTTCTGTGAGGGCCAGCTCAGAGTTGGCCTGCCTAGTCATCACCGATGCCACATTCCTGCTGGAGTTGGGCAATCATAGCCAGAGGGTCTGAGGGCCTGTTCTCTGGTGCATTTTGCTGTGACATGAGTGAGAGATGAGGTTGGATGAGGGAAGAGAAGAGTGCTGAGTGATAGGCTGCTACTGAGTTGAAAAACACATTATGGACAGGGTAGGGCCTATGGACACAAGACTGGTCTTGTTAGGGAGATCCTATTCTTCTGTTAGGGAAACCTGGAGGGTTTGAACAACTCAGGGAGCCAGAATGTCACTGCAGGGAAATCCTAAGAGAATAGGATGAGGAAACCCCTGCAGGTGAAAACTATGTATATACTTAACTTATATAATCAATATAAATTGAACAAGGCTTGACTGTGGTGTCTGGGTGTTGCACAAGGCCAGGTATGATTAAAACAAGTGTGGGGAGTGAAGATAACAGTCTGAAGTCTATGGGAAATGGGAGGAAACAGGTGAAGGTTAAGGAAGGTGTAGAGGGTGAAGGGAGGGGTTTAACTAGGCAGTGAGGGGACCTCTGGTGCATTCTGGTTATGTTTGGGGTGTAAGCATTTGAAAGGGGGGATGTACAGTGTGCTGGGAGGCTTAGGGGTGTTTGTGGATTGTCCCCTTACGAGACCCCTAGATGTATCTTGCATAAGGGGGGGGTGTACGATGCTAGTTCCCTTACAGACTGGATGTCCTTGACTTTCTTAGGTTCAGGCCACTCCTGGATGGTCTTGACCTTAGATTGGTCCATTTGGAGACTGTTGGAGGAAAGAATGTAGCCAAGGTATTCCACTGTGTCAGAGTGGGACTCACATTTGTTGGGGCAGGCACATAGACTATGTTGGTGGAGCTGCTTGAGGACCTCCTTGACTTGATCATGATAGATACTATGATTATCAGAGTATATGTTAGAGCCAGTACAGGATTGGGTCCAAAGCAGAGGGTCAGGGTGGTATCCTTGGTATAAGGTAACTGGGGGACAGGGCAAAGTCAGTATGTAGACTTCAGGACTGAGGTGGAGTACTTTGGGTGGGGAGTTGGACTTGTGGCCTCAGCGTATGTGCTGTGCCCTCCTGCTGTCCTAGTCTGTATTTCAAGAAGTCAGAGCCAAAGTGGAGAGAGGCAGAAGAGAGAGGAGGATATGGAATAGGGAGCTAGTCTGCTGCTTGATTCAATTATCAGACTGAAGAGTACAAGCCAAGTACCTATAGTATATATACTACTGGCCTTATGAACTATGACTCATACTGACTATGTGCAGAGCAAAGCAGAGACCAATATAGTTACAAACAGATTACAAATGGATTACAAATGGAATGGAAACTGGTATAGGTATGGAGACTGATAATGTATCTTGACTATGGATGGGAAATAGAGACTGGGAAATAGAGACACTGGGGGTCAGGTGACCATGGCACGTGTGGAGGTGGTTATGTGATTGGGGCAGTGGGTTGGGGTCAGAGCAAGGTGGGGCCAAGTTGGAGGGCAGAGGGTTGTTGTGTGGAGCACACATGGAGTCGAGAAGCTGAAGTTTAAATGATTAGACTCTGAGTTGGCATGGATATGACAGTGCCCCCCCTTTAGGGCTGAGCCTCGAGGCCCAAGGTGGTCTAGGCTGGGGCCCATTGGAAAGTTCTGGCAGGGTATAAAAATGGTGAACTGGTTTGATTCCAAAAAACACAACTTGACCTCTTACTCCCATGAGCAGACAACCCTCCCAACAACTGACTGCTGTAGAGTGCAAGGTGCAATTGTTGAGGGAGAAGGTGGAGTGAGAGGAATGAGAGCAGCTGGAAAGTCAAGAGGCTGGAGGAGGAGGAGCAGCAGTGGATGATAGTGCTGCGCCAGCGACAAGCAGAGGAGTGGGCAAGGGAGTGTATGGCAGAAGAGATCAGGCAACAACAAGATGAGGCTGCCAAGGCAGAGCATCAGGCAATTTGGGCCTGACTCATTGCAACAACTATGGGGGCCTCATTGAGCTGTCTGCTGGAAGAACTAATGCAGGTAGATATGGAGGAGTTGGATTCTGAATACACAGATAGGGACAAGGTGAGAGATGAGGAGGAGGAGGCCTCTGGGGATTCAGGGGATAAGGGTAAGGGGAAGGCAAAGGTGAGGGCAGCCCTGCGACAGGGGAAATGTGAACATATTTGGGGGTGAGAATCCCTGCTGGAGGTGCCAGTAAGATGAATTCCTATGTGAAGTTCGCTGGTGGATAAGTCATTTCAAGGGTTTCCAGGCTACATACTGATAGTTTTTTAGTAACACCAGGAGTTGCCATTGGTGCAGCAAAATGAAAAAATAGTGTGGGGGTCAAGAGGAGATGGAGCTGAGCAGGGCTGGGGTGGTGTCGAAGCCAGCAATTTGAAGGTAAAATAATGATCATTGATTGTGAGGATTGCTGACCAAGTCATGTAGAGTTGAAGAGGCTTGTTGAAGAGGGACACCAGGAGACCCTCAAGCAGGTCAACATCATGGAGGTGCAGCTTGAAAAGGCCATCACTCAGTTGGGGGAGAAGGTAGATAAGGTCAAAATGATGGCTAGCCACTATGAACAGTTGTGGTGTTGGGAAGTGCAGGTGGATGGTAACTGGTTGAGTAGGGGTATTACAGAGACAGAGGAGATGGAGGAGTTGGAGAGCATTGGAGGCATTTCAGAGGAGGAGGTGTGAGATATGATGGAGGATGTGGCAGCACTGCCCTGCACCTCTGGGAACAACATGGACAGGTAGTTTATACTTGTCCAATAAATTTTTTGTTTCTTGGTGTGGTGGGTAGTCAGTGGAAAACTCAGAGTGAATGGAGGGGGCCAGGCTTAGTGGGGTAAGAGGAATGGAAAGCCTCTACTAAATCTATGGCATGTTCAAGCTCAGTAGCTGGTAACCACAAAGACTCTTCTTCAGTGTCTTCATAACCTAACCAAATGACTTTGTAGAGGAGTTTGCATGCATGGCAGCTGATCGATCTTTGAGTTGACAATGCAAGCAATTTCAGTATTCTGGTTTGCTGTTGATAGAAACTGGTGCAGGTGGCAGGTCCGATTGGGTGGGTATGGTATTAGGTGTGGCCGGTTCAAGCATAGAAACATGGAAAACTGGGTGTACTCCATGCATGGAGTCAGGGAGTCAGAGGGTGAAGGAGTAGGGTACCTGCTTGGGTGATGATCTCATAGGGTCCAAGGAACTCTTTGGAGAGCTTTTTGGAGGGATGGATGGTGTGGAAGAACTGGGCTTTAACAAACACTTTTTGCCCAACCTTGAAGTCCAGAGCTGGGAGATGGCAGGCATCGGCAGAGGTCTGGTATCGTTGCTGGGCTAATGCTATTTCCAACTTCAAGGTGATATGTAGGTTGTCAAGATCAACTGCAAAGTGGCAGGCCTGAGCAGAGGCGAGGTCATGTTCAGGATGAACTGTGATGTTCAGATGGTATCCTTTATTAGTGAAGAATGGGGAGATAC
Source organism: Lepiota brunneoincarnata (assembly GCA_023014365.1). Lineage (NCBI taxonomy): Eukaryota > Fungi > Basidiomycota > Agaricomycetes > Agaricales > Agaricaceae > Lepiota > Lepiota brunneoincarnata. The sequence continues at coordinate 2,288,959 of JAEBUN010000005.1, forward strand.
TGGTGGTGGCACTAGGGGTGTTGTTGTATGCAAACTTCAGCTAGTGGTAGTAATTTGGACCAATTGTCCTGTTGGTAGTTACAATAGACCTGGAGATATTGTTCCAGGGTCTGGTTGGTGCGTTCCGTCTGTCCATCACCTTCTGGGTGGTAGCCTGAAGTGAAGTGTAGTTTCATATCAAGGGCTTGTCCCAATGAGTGGAAGAAGTGAGAGACAAATTCAGAGCTGTGGTCAGAGGTAACATGTTCAGATATGCTGTGTTTGGAGAAGACAGTGGAGGACAAATAGGCAGGTGAGGTCAGAGGAGGTGATGGTATCATAGGTGGGGATGAATAAGGATTGCTTGGTGAGTCTGTCAACTATTACTAGGATGGCATCGTAGCTGGAGGAGGCAGGGAGTTTCTCAATGAAGTCCATGGAGATTGAATTCCAAGGGCATTCAGAGATGGGGAGTTGCTTGAGGAGACCATAGGGGTGGTGGCACTGGGGTTTAGACCTCATACAGGTGACACAAGACTTACAGAAATCCTTGACAAAGGTGCAGACACTAGGCCAGGTGTATTTGTGCCAGATGAGTTCCAGCATTTTATTCTGACTGAAGTGGCCAGCTAGGACATGATCATGCTTGTACTGGAGGACCCTAAAGTCAGAGATTGTCAGCATCAGGGACATAGATTCTGTTGTCTAGGAGGAGGAACCCCTTATCATTAACTGATCAATGGCCTTCTGGGCTAGCAAGATGGGCGGAGGCGGTCAGATCCACTGGTAGAGTGACAAGGATGTCACAGTGTAGCTAATCAAGGTCCATGACTACAGCTGCACAAAGGGAAGGGGTGTAAAGAGTGGTGGCACAGACAGAGGCTGCAAGCTGTTCATGAGTGAACACAGGCTGGAAGTTGTGCAGGTTGACTGATGCATAGTTGCTATTCCCCCTCTTTAGGGTAGATGTCCCATCATCTAGTTAGGGCGTCAGGCTTGGTCCCAAGGCAGCCAGGTTGGAAACGGATGACAAGGTGGAATTGGGACAGGAACTCGGACCAATGAGCTTGGCAGCAAGTAAGGATTTTGGTGGTGCAGAAGTATTCGAGGTTTTTGTGGTTGGTGACTACATCAATAGTAAGAGGGGCACCCTCAAGATAGTGCCGCCAGATATGAAAAGCCTCAAATATTGCCAGGAGTTCCTTGTTGTGGGTATCATAATTAAGTTCAGCTATGTTAAAGGTGTGGGAATGGAATGCAACAGGGTGAACCTCCCCATCATTGGTGATGATAGAGAGGATAGCTGCAAGGGCGTAATTGGAGGTGTCAGTCTTGACAATGATCTGAGCATTGGGGGCCCAAGGAGTGAGGACCAGGGCAGATATGAATGCTTCCTTCAGGGAACTGAAGGCTTTACAGCATTCGTCAGTGAAATTCCATTTCACATCTTTGCAGGTGAGGCAGGTGAGCGGAACAACAATGTTGGAATAACTGTGAATGAAGCAACAATAGAAATTAGTGAAACCTAAGAAGGACTGGATGTCCTTGACTTGATCACAATGGATACTATGATTGTCGGAGTATATCAGAATGTTGTCAAGGTAGATAGTAACACAGACATCGAGCATGTCCTTGAATATATTGTTCATGAACTGCTGGAAGGTGGTGGGGGCATTGGTGAGGCCGAAAGGCATGACCATCCATTCGAAGGAGCTGTAGCAGGTCCAAAAGGTGGTCTTCCATTTGTTGCCATCAGCAATGTGGACTAGATGGTAAGCATGACGGAGGTCAATTTTGGTATATATGCAGGCTTTGTGAGGGGAGTTTAAGAGGTTGGAGATGAGCGGAAGGGGGTAGCGATCCTTCTTGGTAATATGGTTGAGACCTCTAAAATCAACACATAAATGGAGGGAGTCATCCTTTTTCTTTACAAAGAGGACCAGGGCTCCATGAGGAGAAGTGGAGGGGTGAATGAAGCCAATAGATAAATGTTTGTCAATGAAATCATGTAGAGCTCCAAGCTCTGATTGTGAAAGGGAGTAAATGGTACTGACTGGAGGTTGACTGCTGTCCTCAAGGTTAATCTGGAGGTCATAAGGGCAGTGTGGAGTGAGTGTGTCAGCACGTGATTTACTGAAAACATCAGTGAACTCATGGTATTCCTTGGGAATGGACAAGAGGTCAGCCAGGTCTTCAGAGACAGAAGAAGACATGGCCAATGCGGAGGCGGCAGAGAGGTTGATTCAAAATTGTTGGGAGCCCAGGAGCTTGGCAGTGCAGATAAAGACAGGAGCATTTATCAGGGATATGTGCGGTTTCACAAGGGGGACAGATTGGGATGAGGTCCCAGACCACATAGTCAACCTACAGTGTATCGAGTGAGTGGGGCTCAGCAGGCCCGCTGAGACATACATTGTATCAAGCAAGTGGGACTCAGCAGGCCTGCTGGGTTGGTCCATCATCCTATATAGCTCTGCTCGTGTATTTGGGAAGCACGTCGGAGGGGCCCTTAGGATCCAAGGATCATGGAAGCATAGAATGCTGGGCTTGGAAGTGGATAGCAAGCAATTGCAGAGCAGTGGCATGGCATGAGACTACAGTGACCCACAAAACCGTTCCAATGTTTTGTACTTTTGACTTAAAGTAGTAATAGCTCAGTAAATAAAATAGCCATATTTGTGAATATATTTATAAACATAGCCAAATATGTCATATCTGACTCTGCAAAGTTGCGTCATGTAATACTTCCAAATTAGGCAATTATGAATTTTGTAATCATTTTAAGTCATTGGAACGGTTTTGTCAATGACATATTATACTAGGCTATCCTATTATTTCTAGTACTTAGAGTAGCCCCCCCTGGCTTTGAGTACAGCTGCTACTCTTCTAGGCATACTTTCAATTAACTTCTGACACTCAGAAGCTGGAATAGCATCCCACTCCTTTTCTACCCTCTGCCACAACTCCTCCATACCCTTGGGAGGAGATTCATACTCTCCCAACTTTCTCTTCACATATTCCCATAAGTGTTCAATGGGATTGAGGTCAGGTGACTGTGCTGGCCAGGTTAGGAGCCTAAAATGATTTTTTTGAAACCATTCTTTGGCCAGTGTACTCTTGTGTTTGGGGTCATTATCTTGCTGAAAGATAATATCTCGGGGTTTAAGCTTGTACTACCAGAGACTCTTCTTCAAATCTTCCTCCAAAATTTGCACAAACAACTCTGCATCCATCCTTCCATCAATCCTCACTGCATAGCCTGGGCCATCCCACAGCATACAGCCCCAAGCCATCACTGATCCTCCTCCATACTTCAGAGTTCCCTTGACCAATCTTTCACTAAGCCCCTCTCCCTTCTTTTTCCATCCCCACTTCCTCCCATCTGACCCCAAACAATTAATTTTGGTCTCATCAGACCATACAACCAGCTTCCAGTCCTCCATAGTCCAATGCTGGTGTGTCAGAGCAAAATCCAGCCTAGCCCTCCTATGCTTGTCAGAGAGTAAAGGCTTTTTTTGCTTGACTACAGCCTTCATTCCTGCCTGTTTGAGATGCCTTGCTACAGTCTGTGAAGAGACTGATGTCCCAATGATGGGAGCAAGAGATTTGGCTATATCTACAGCAGTTTCAGCCTTGCCAGCAGAGATAAGATGGATAGCATGCCGAATATTAGTGGTAGAGAGTTTTGAAGGACGTCCTCCAAGTGATTTAGTAAGGCTGGAACAATTTTTAGAGGCTAGCCTGGATATGGTACTGTGCCCAACACCAGTAATTGCCTCAATTTTAGTATAGGAATGATGAGAATTTAGCAAAGAGAGGATGGTTTGCTTTAGAGTAGAAGATAATGGCTTCATGGTAGGTAGGGGGGTTGAGAATGATGGGACATGGCTGTCAGCACATCTATTTATATGTCAAAGACACGTGGTCACATGATCTTGTTGATTCACAATCAATGGAGTCATGTGATTGCTTGGATTAGTATTAAAAATTACTATTGACAAAACCGTTCCAATGACTTAAAATGATTACAAAATTCATAATTGCCTCATTTAGAAGTATTACATAACGCGACTTTGCAGGGTCAGATATGACATATTTGGCTATGTTTATAAATATATTCACCAATCTAGCTATTTTATTCACTGAGCTATTACTACTTTAAGTCAAAAGTACAAAACATTGGAACGGTTTTGTGGGTCACTGTAAATAAGAACATTTCCATGGATTGATTGCTTGACAAAAATTAAGTGATAATAGATATTTGACATAATGGAAGTGCCAAATGGTATTGGGTTAGGTGGCATGGGTGGCAATTTTGGGGTGGCATGAGTGAGGTGAATCAGTCTGGTTGGAAAAAGAAAGAGGGGGGCGTCTAATCAATGAGTGATGGATAAGGCAACAACAAGTTGAGGAAAGCGACAGCGAGAAAAAAGCCGGCATAGGGCAGCAGGCAGCACAGAATGAACATTGCCAAATGGTATGGGGGGTGGGTGGCATCAGTGGCAAGTTGGTTGCAGCACATTGAGAAGAATCAAAATAGTGGGACGATCAAGGCTACAGCAAGGAAAAGTTGGCATGCGGTGGCAGGCGGCATGAATTGTGGCATTAATCAATCAGTAAATTGAGCTAATAATTTGTAAAAGAACATCCTCTAGTTTATGTATGGGAAAAGAAAAAGTGGAACTGAGTTAGGCATAATCATCAGGATTCCCACACGTCTCAAAATCATGGGCAGTATAGCCCTTGGAGTGTGATGGACCTACTTCTGCATCATCACTTGGTAGAAGTTGGGATGAGGGAGGTAAATGGGATGGCAGACATAGTGTGTGGAGCCCAAGGACAGGGGAGAGAGCTGATGAGGAGGATGTGTCTGAATTGTCAAATGTTTCCCCACCTTCAGTGTTATTCTTGTCTGGGAGAGTAGGGTGATTGAATGTTGAGTTATGGTTAATAGCAGTCCAAATAAATGCAACTCACAGGTACCTGGATTGCCAAGGACATTGGTGGCATTGGCAAGAAGGAGTGAATCAATGCTGCCACTGCTCACATCCGTTTGTGGAGAGGGAGGTTGCACCATTTCCACCCTGTTTGGGGCAGCAATGGAGTTAGGGGGGGAGAACATGTGGGTTCCAGTAGTAGGAGCGGCATTATCAAGAACAGCATGGGTGGCATTCGCTAACACAGATGAACTGAGGCTGTGGCTGCTTGAGTCTGAGCTGGAAGAGTGGATCTCAATTCGCAAACGGTAGTCAGAAAGACCCAATGTGTCAGATGTTTGATGTTTGGACAGGGCAGCAGCGGCACTAGAATTGGCTATAGGTGCATGGAAGAGTCTGGGAGTGAGACAGGGTGTAGGGCCAGAAGAGCAATGGAGGGTGAGATGTCAGATGATTTGGAAGAAGACATTGCAATGTTCCAAAATTGCACCTCAAGAGCCTGATGAATGGAGGGGGAGTGTGGATGACTTTGTAGGGCAGCTGTTGCATCAATGGGGTCCACAGAAGAAGATGATGATGATGAGGTAGTTCCCATTCTTGGAATAGCAAGAGCAGCATTGATGGCAATGGGTTGCCAGGTGGCATGGCAAGAGTTAGAAGAATGGCCTGTGGTATCTTCACATCCAAGCTCCAAGCCATGCAATGCTGCTGACAGCAAGAGACTTAACATTGAAGTCGACGATTGCAGGGGGTTATTCATGTTGATGCTGGGACCTGGGGGATAAGCATGGGAGAGAGGGTAAGTTTGGAAGTGTGCCAGGATATCGGCCAACTGTAATTCTGTCTGGCCAGGTTGGGTTGACTGGACCAAAAATGGGTGCAATGTCTCAGATGCAGGGAGTAGCAGCATGGTTGAATCTTGGCCCTTAAATTTCCCTTGGCATAATGAGCAGTTGTAGCCAGAGTGAGGTACTTGATAATCATTGTCCGCAGCTTGCTGCAATTGCCGAATGTCACTCTCATCAAGATCAACACCCCATGTCCACTTCAGAGATGGCTCATTTTGAAGGCATTGCAGCTGATTACTCGCATTTTCATGCACTATTTCAGCTAGTTGGCCATTTGTTAGTGTTTTCAGTTGTGACAAGGACATTGGGTTCAGTGGCTTTGGAACATTATACTTGGAGCAACATGGAAGGGGGACTGAACCTTCGATTTTTGCTGCACCTTGAACATTCTCTGCCAGTATAGCCAATCTTGCTACAGCAGGTGGCAATATGCTGTCATTCTAGCTGTCGGTAGGACCTGGTATATGACCCAGCAAGGGTGCCTCCACTTCTTTGAGAATGGACTTTTCATAAAGCTGGTTGAAAGCCGAGGCCCATCACATGATCAAGAGATGGGCATTTTCAGTTGAGGCCTCTGTGCTTTGTATGTTCACTCGGAGACTATGCAAATGATGCAGGGCATCCATGGCAATGTGGTGGTACATCACACATCAGGTGCAATTATTGCCAGCATCTGGTGGAGGGGCAATAGGGCACTTGTTAGATGAGGAGTATGGGGAAGATGTGGGATTGTGTGACTCCGAAATGGAGGCATGATGCTGCAGGCACTCACAGAAGTTGTCCATTGAAATGAAATCTTCTTTGCTTGGTGGTTGATCACGTTCCCACCAATTGGCAAGATAGCTTGGGGCTGTGCTGGTTGGATGACATGGATGATTTCCAGCATCCATTGTCAAGAGCAGATTGAGGTCAAGAAGCACACTATCCTTATCACCCATTTGATATTGGGCAAGGAACTGTGTGAGGGGTGGCACATTGAGAAGTTGCCCACTTGCTGCTGCCCTGCCGATCCAAATGAGGGAGAAATGCTAGGATGATGTAACTTCAGCATCTCACGATAGTGAATTTGGTCAATAGGCATGGGCATACCAATTCTTGATTGATGCCTTGGGTAATCCATTCTTCCCTTTCACCTGTGTCATTTTGAATAGTGCACAATATTGCATGGAGGCATGAGTCACAGTATGAGACTACTTCTTGAGGTGATGGTGGAGGTTGGGCTTGTGTGTTCTGGGAGCTGGGCATGGTAGGCTGCATGATATATGGTCTGTTGAGAGAGAATAGTCTTAAAGATCAGAACAAGTTGATAAAAAAAAGTTTGATAATGGTGCATCATGTGACCTTGTTATTATGTGCCATACATACAATGTATAAGATTTTCCTATTATAATTCCCATTGCACCCCCAGGTCCTCTCAGATCACTGCACTGAATGCATAATTGGCATTGGTGGCCATGTTGGACCACATTGCAGCCTTTCTGGCAGCATAAGCCACAGGGCCAGCAGCAATAGTACTCTTTTTTCCCTGTTCCTCCCAAACTTGCTGAAGGTGAAGGAAATAACGCACAGTCCATTGCATTTCATATTGGACCAGGATCAATTTCTCCTGCTACCATTGGGTTTGAGCCTGGGCATGGAGCCAATGTACATGTTGGACTAGGACAAGGCCATGTTACTCAGTTTTAGAGCTAGGGTCATGCATGACCAATTACTTTGTGAAATGGGGTGACGTACATTCCTTCAGTGCATTGGGTGAGTCTCGTTTTCCTGCAAAATCAGATTGCCATATCCACAACAGTCGAACTGATGATGATCCAGGTTGGTTTGGGTTGAGGAGTGCTGCACTGCATTTAACATCATTCCTGGAAAGGACTTGCAGTCCAGCCAAAGTTAAAGAATTGGCATGCAGCCACAGTATTGCCGCCCGGCACTTTGAATATGCTTGGCAATGGAATGAAATTTGCAAATTGATAGCCACAATTGCATTGCAACTACAAGTTCAAATGGATTTCTGTCCAGCAACACGGATTATGCAAGAATACTGAAAAGACTTTTCAGCAATGGCACTACAAAGGCTGCTCAGATGCTGGAAGGCTTGCTGTTTTTGGAATACCAGTTCAATAGTGGAAAGTGCAGGGTCTGGGACTTCAAAGGTGGATGGCATGCAAATTGAGCGTTGTTCCACCGGTAACATGTTCACCGCTGAGAAAGCATTGTCATCATCTGTGCTGGTTGTGGCCAGTGCCATGGATGAATCACTGTCATCATCAAAGTCATCAAATGCTTCCCAAGCATCAGTGTTGCTATCCGTCACCACTACAGTCACCTGGTGTATTTTGAGATGGTGTTGCTTCATCTCCAGCTTGGCAACATCATTTGCCAAGCTTTGCTGCAATTGCTTGGCAAGATCTTCTTGTGGCACATTTGAGCTGCCATGAATAATAGATTGCAGTTTGACTCTGATGGCTCCCCATTATCTCCGATATTCATGTGCAGTTTTTCTACAGCTAACAATTACTCACTGGTGTTCTTCAATCTCAATTGGCAATTGAACCCACTGCTCTGTTGGGGTGTATTCTTGCTCCTGGGCAGATGCTGCCTGCTGTCTGTGGCTGCCCTGTGCACCCAAAATGTCCATGGCCTTTGGAGAGGCCAGGTGGCAAGCCTCGGTGAATGTAATTGCCGCTGTCCACTGCTGCTGATTGTTTTCACTAATACTCTGGCTCAGAGATTTAAAATAATTCCCTGCTGTCTTGCTTGTTGTTTTTGCCTCTGAATATTGGTCACACAATGCCACCGCTGGGCCCATGCACATTAGAGATCCAATGAGAGCTGAAAACTTGATGAAATTTACTCACTGATATTAAGCATTTTCTTGTGATTAGAATCAGTGGCATGATCATCAATGGTTTTGGCACAATTTGCTAGCATTGCCATTTGGACTGTTGGCGAAATGGCATTTAATGATGACCACAGTGATTCCAGAATCTCGCCAATGGTTATGCCACTTCCAAGGATGAAGGATGTTGCATAACAGAAAAAACATTCTGGTTGGTGGCCGTGGATGTGGAACAATCCAATAGCTTGGTCTATGACTAGATCATTGGGTAGATATTGCCCAATCCTTTTCTGGAGATGTACCGAATATTGACAGGCAATGTCATAAATCAACATTGCCCCTTGTTCTGGATCAAGGTGTGTTGTAGCCAGGGATTGAAGTAGGATCCAATCTACATTCTTTTGCTGTTCCCCTTTGAATACATTGGCTATAGCATTGGGGGCAAAGCAACCATGTCATGCACAGGCAATGGCCACTATGCCAGTCACATCGCATGCTTTGGAGCTGACAATCGCAAGCTCAATGGCATGGAAACAGTTCTGGCATGGAGCCTTCTATATTCATTTCATTGTCACTTAGTTTTATTGCAACACATTGGCAGTAGTGTATGACACTATCACACATACTGTTGACATTTCAATGGCATTCTTCAGGAAATTCTCATACTGGGCATGTGTGGAAAACATGCCAGCTCCTTCTGATAACTATATATCTGAAGTGTTGTTGGGTTGCTGCACATGGTTGGCCTTGAAATTGCCATTGGCAACCAAGAATTGGTGGTATGCCCATCTAATAATGTTCATGATGATGTCAATGCAACAATGGCGAGAGAGGCATTCTTTATTTTTACTAACCTATTTGTATCCTCCTTCCAATCTGAGGGAAGATAAATGCCAGGTTGGGGGCATGCTGGACAGAAATTTGCAAGTGTCCCTGGGTGTGTTGCTCCATCTGCTTCAGGCACACCATGGCCATGACCAGCCCACTTTCACTTCTTTAACCAGTGCCAGAGCCGTGCCATACGCAGTAGTTCCTGATAAAAGTTTGGGACCTCTCCTGGTGCCATCAGTGATGTGAGCCTGCAGAGCTTCTGGAAATATTGATATGCTGAAGCCTTGCATTCCAAATTTTCAAGTCGGAAGTCTTCAAGAACATCAACCATGAATAAAGTCTGGCATCAAATGAAAGTCACTGGCACAAGGCAGTAATACATCAAGTCGGCAATGACCTCCACCCTCCAGTGGCATGGGCAGGTAACAAGAGTGATATTGTGGATGCCATTCATATGAATGACCCTCACACATTGATTTTTCAGTGGATCCAGCTGGGGAATATATTTTTGTTTTCCAAGACCCAGTTGACCTGGAATGTGTTCATGGGATCCATCATAATTTTGGTTTGTTGGTGCATTGGCCGCCTCACTGCTATTGTTCCCTGGATCATCCCACCAGCCATCCCTGAATGCAGGGCATGTATTGTCTGTGCTTTCCCAACTATCCTGTTCAGGGGCAACCTTGTTCCCAAGTGGCACTGTACTGCTGCCTTGTTCACCGGCTAGCAGTGTTTCTTATTTGGCATTATCTGCAATTTGCTCACATAGCTCAAGCATTTGCATCTGCTTGCTAAGTTGTTCACATGTGGATGTCCCATGGTTGTGAGACACACATATATATGTCCCCACTTCTGCCATGGCAGCCAAGCAAAAAAACTTCCCTGTCCACCGTTCTAGCTGATGCAGAGGATTGTTGAAATGTGAGTGTCGCATGCATATCCAGCATAACATCTTGGCCCCAAAGCAATCTTTACACCTCCAAATTGCCTTTCATCACTCGGCACAATTTGAACACCTGCTGCTGCCTGGACATGCCTCCCATGCAAGTTGTGCTGCCAGCAAATTGTCAGCATGGTTAACAAAATCTTCCATCCAGTTCTGTTGCTATATACCTCACACCATTGGATTTCCTCTGTTGGATGACTTGTAAGTGATGACTGCCTTTGTTTGAGCCAGCTTCCTTTGCATCCCTCTCCTCTATGTCAATGTCGCTCATAACCGGATGATTTTCAGATCCATCGCATACTGTCATGTTATCACTTTTGGATGTGCTGCCTCCATGCTCTTCTGTGGCTCTTATGCCTGACCCAAAGTTGAACAGAACCTCAACCTCTGTCTTAACAGGCCCTTGGGCTGTCTCCATTGTTATCTCCTTATATGTCCAAGCATCAACAAGGTCATCAGCAGTTTTAACCACCCAGCCATCCTCTTTTCTGCACTTGCATCGCTTCAATGTTTTGTGAGGCACGACCAAGTAATCCATGGGATCCGAAGAAGGGGACATAGCCAGTATTGGATGAAGGCAGGGACATGTGTCTTCAGCATGGCTCAAAATATCACAGTTGGTCCCTTGTGGTTTTTATTCCTACTGTATCCAATCACCACCATGCAAGCCATCATGAAGGAAAAGAAGCCCAGAGCAAACTGTCAGTATTCTCCTGCCAAACAGAAAGTTATCCATAAATACAAGGAGAACTACCACAAACAAACAACTCCTGAGCACTGAGGGATGATTTTCAGATCACAAATTCTGCCCGATATGTTTAACTACTGGACTAACAACAGGGCAAGGGCCATGGCAGCAGATGAGGTAGAATGGTGTGTCAAGGTATGCAGCAATTGCAAGTCACCCTGGCAAGGATGTCGGATGATGGTTGACAGGCATTAGGGAAATGGCTGACCAACAACTGGTGTCCATATGCTTCCTGCAAAGCAATAAACCATGGTGCCAAAATAGATCAAAACCAAGCGGTGTGGAGGACGGAGAAAGTAGCTGTTGAAGAGGAGATGAAAGCAATTCTAAATGTCACAGAACTCCATCCAGGATCACAGGAATACTTTCAAAATTGTACTCAGGTCGCCAAAAATGTGTATGGACAGATGGATGATACAGAAAAAGAGGCAATCGAAGAATACATTCAGTCATACAAGACCATTGGGAATGAGCCAGAACTCAAAAGAAAGTAAGTTGGCAGGATCACCAATCTGGCAGCATGTTCATATTGTGCTCAGTGAGGAGGCTGATAAGATATATAAATATAGGATAGCAACAGAACATGCCAAGCAACATACATATGAAAGAATGGTCAAGGAAATGTTGGCTAGAGATGGGGGTTGTAACGATGACATTTTTTGCATTTGCCGGGGGTGATGATGGAGAGATAAGGTTTGGCATGTGGAGCCCAGTTTTCCTAAAGTATGCCTGATACTACTAACTAACACATGATGGCAGTTTTGACGAGATCGTGGCAACTATGGGTGTGGTGGCAACACTATTCATCAAGACCCACAAGGTGCCTGTGCTGGCATTGGAACAAGAGTTTTTATTGTATGTCAAGGGACTCCACTGACAAAAGGAATACTTTCCGCCATTGCCGCATGTGCCACTATTTCCACTTTCCATGGCTACAAAGGCAACCCCACATTTTGATTGCACCAAAAATGGATTTCCAATCATTTCATCGGGGATCATGCTGAAGAAAATGAAAAAGGAAGAGCTGGAGGAGTTACTGCGTACTTATCTGACTATACACTATGGTAAGTGTTCAATTCGATTGGCAAATGGAATGGTCATTCATTGTGATTATTTCTTGGGTTGGAAGCATTAGCCTCCAGCAACCAATCTTGCCATGTACCTTTCAAAACCTTGGCAACCTTGCGGCCAAAGATGATACATTGGAAATTTATTCTGAGGAATTTTCAGTTGTGGGATCCCTGGAACATTGGGAAGCCAGAGATACAGCACTTCTTTGAACATATCATTGGGCACCAAGCAACCTTTGGTGTTGAGCATGCATTTTGTTTCTGTGCTCATCTTCATAATGGAGAATACCTGCCAGTAGAATATCCTGGAACAATCAAGGCATCAATGGCAGATAATGGCAAACCACCCAAGATCAATGGCAAGTTGGCGGCAGAAAATCCAAAGGCCTTGACCAACATGGCACAAATTGCAATTAATAGTATCATTGGCCAGACCCCACCTAGTGGGATGGTATCACTGATTGATTACAATGACAATGTATACAATCATCATGGCAAAACAGCAAAAGCACATGCTGAAGGCCTGGCATCACTACAAGCTAACTTTAGTGATGAACATGTGCCAGAAGCAGTCACCATCCTATCCGACCCCACATTTCATGGGCCGGCCCAAGTTGCTGGAGAGATGCTGCTCATGCCAGAGCTCAAAGCAGACATGGGCATGATCTTGCTACAGCAGGAATTCATGGATCAATTGGTGGCAAGTGGATTTGTGCCTACATTGCCAAGCAATGGCCCTGCTGAGGGAGATCCGCAATATGCTGTGCCTGTATCCTCCATACTCAACCACATCCCAAGGCTCCCCCCAGGAAGTTCCACAGTGCCAATAAACATGCTGGGACCAACATCAATGGCACAAAATGCTTTGCCGGCACTTACAATTGACCCACTGGTAATGCTGGTGAATGAACCACATGCAGGTATTTTTCTTGTCAACTTATTATCTTTGAACCTCTTTCTAAAAATTGTGCATTCATAGGCCCATCCCAACTACCACAACAAGCTCAGCGGAGGAGGTGGAAAAAGTGAATTGAGGGGAGAATCAGCTAGTGATGCAAGAACAATGAAATACCCCATCATATTAGGTCAAAATTATAAAAAAATGTAACATTATGTATAGATCAGATAATGAATGTACAGGGAACAGGGGGTGGAATAGGAGGATTCAATAGTCATCAAGAAGGTCAAGGCTTTGCTCGTTGTGACTCCCACTCATCAGGATTGTCCCCCGATAGCTTACGCTTCTTGCCACATGGCATGTTAATGTTTGCCACCATTGGCAAAGAGGATTCCATAAGCCGGGGACTATGCCATGGCATATGGGATGATTCAGCAAGAGGGTCACTGTTGGGTCCATTGTTCCTCTCACAATCAGTGTGCAACTGTGAGCAAGTCTGGGGCCAGGCCATAACAGAACTTGGGGGCTCTAATAGGGTGACCTCCTGTGTGACATCATCTTGAGAATTGAGGGGTGTAGGAGGAATGAGTCACACTCCTGGCATAACAACAGCAGAGGCAGGTTGCTGACCAGGAAGGGAGTTGTCAACAGCTTCGGTGGCAATACAATTCAAGTCAACATTTGCTGCCTGAGAGGTGTCAGCAATTGAGACTTGTGAAGTGTCCAACTTGGGAGGTTCTGAGGAGGTGCCCGCAATTGGGAGAGAAAGGTCTGCTGGAGTTGGTGGAGAATGTGCTGGGGTGTGAGTTTCCAATGTTGCCTGGGACAAGGAGGGGACATATGCAGCAGGGCTGGGAGGCTCTGCCACCAAGGGAGTGGCAAGATTTGGAGGGGGGAGAGTCACTGGTATTATCGGACCAGGGATGGGATCATTTGCAGGGATGGATCCCATATAATCTTCTGGTATGTTCAAAGTACCATTGCTCATGATGGGGGAGGGGGAGTCTGCTGTGGCAGCAGTGGCACCCAATGCTGGTGGAACCTCAGAAGATGTTGGCCTGAGTATGAATGGGGTGGGGAGTTGCCCCGGTGCTAATCAGCACTGGTTGCGTGCATTTGAGCATTGGCATATGCCACCTCCATAATGTCAGACTTGGCAGCAATGCCAGGGGTGGCAGCAAGTTCCCATGGCAACTCAGGAGAGAGGCAGTCAGCAGTATTTTGCAGATCCACCATGGGATTGCAGGGCATGTCAATGGCAGACAGGCTGTGTATCTCTGACATTGGTGGTGGGGTGGGTGGCAATGGTAAGGGAGTGTGGTTGGCAGTATCAACCTCCATTGCCACAGCACCTGCAGGTACATCTAGCACTGCTGTGTCTGCCATGGCAGCACTGCTGCTGACCAGTGGTGCAGGACAAAGGGCATCTATCTGCTGAGATAGCCTTTCCATTGCAGCCTCCAATGTGCTGACTCAGCTGTCGAATATGAGGTGCGTGGCTGGTGCTGCAGCTTCAATCCGGTTTGCAACCTCTGTCAATCAGTCACTGAAAGCATTCACACATTCTTCATGCCTGAAAAGGTGCAGGACCTGGATCCTTGCCTGCCCCTCGGTGTGCAAAAAATGTTTGATCAGCCATTGATCAAATCGGTTGAGATGTTCCTGGCAATATTTATTCACTGGAAGAAAAAGCAAGTGGGAGCATGAATTATTAGTGGAGACCAGATAGTGAGGTTTTTTACTTTCCTGCAGTTCCGCCTCTTTCTCAGGGCCCCATTCCACGTCTTCAATGGGGTCCTCAGCATAGGTTGGCGCTGCCTTGCCTTTGCCCTTCTCAAGTGCTGTGAGTACTTCTGGAACCTGAACCTCATCTTCTGACTCCATAGAAATCAATTTGTCCTCCCCATCTGTCATGACCTCCACATACTTCTTTGTCGGCCACTCTTCCTTGATTCCCTTTCGCCGCTTTGCCAGTCATTGCAGTAACATTTGTGGCACGTTCCTTTGCTGCTGCCCTACCCCCTGTGGACCAGTGTGTAAGGGGACTATACCCCCTTACGCAAGGTACGTCTAGGGGTCTGTGGTTGGGTATCCGTGCTCGGCCTCTCTAGCCGATGCCCGATGCCTAAGCCCGGCCTCGGCCTTCGGCCACCCCCATCCCCGAGTCTAACCCACGTGCGACTGACGTTGTTTGTATATTGTTTGCGTATGTTATGTTCTAGTAGCTACGTAGTGTTTGGCTACCCGGTCTGTGCACAGGCCTCTATGTATATAAGTAGTGTGGGTGTCGATTGTATTCGCCACCCAAATATCAACTTGGTTCCGGTGCTCTTACTTCCCCTAACACAGTGTAATTCGTGCATTGGCATTTCTTCACCATACAGGCACAACATGCTCCTCCACCAGCATCCATTTCACAAGGTTGATTTCTTGAGGCACAATACTGGCATGCCACATTGAAGAGTTCTCCAGTTGGCTGTGGCCTACGGCACGGGGGCTGGGGCCCCTGGGCTCTTTGCCAGTGCTGTGGCATGACCCTATGCTGGCCATGCCCATGGCCCTCATTGTCTCCCACTGTAGACTTTTTCTCCACCATTGGTGCCTTTCCCTTCCCTTTGCTCTGCAAAACTGGTGGAGGTGATGCAGAGGGTTTATATGACTCTGAGCTTGAGACCTCCATCGCATCATCCAAAATGACGATTGGGGGCTGTGATGCCACAGCATGCTGGGCACATCCAGCTGTTGATGTTTCAGGCTGGTTATGTCACTCAGGCATTGCTGTTGGGACCAAAAGTGATTGCAGCATTGGGCTTGTACCTGTTTGACCTGGTGCCAGTTGGGGCATTTCTTGTGCTGGCTTGCGTTGGCCAATGGGAATATAACCAGCACCACCCATGGTGCTACCCTGACTCTCCATCTCATGTTTGGTAAGTTGAGATTGCTCTTATCCTTGGCCGTTCCTCAATGCTGGCATTATGTTTGCTGGTGGTGGCAGGTGTTTAACAGTTGGCGGCAAGTCCATAGCTGTCATTCCAGTAACCGCACCTTGTTTGCTTGTGTATGCCCCCTATAAAACATTAGTTAGTTGCCTACCACACAAAAACAGTTTGCTGGATCACCCACCAATTTATGGACATTCTTTTTCGCTTGTTTCCGCTCATGTTTTGCCAATGCTGCCAATTGGGTCATGGCAAATGAGGGTTCACTGCTGTGTTTGCGCCATTCTGCTAGGAACCTTATGAGGAACTTATGTGCTTTGAATGCTGCACAAATTTCTGGGTCTTGACTGCTTGTATGGGCAAATGTCCTCTGCTGCAAGTGGTAATATATATATCAATGGGGGGTTGGCAATGAAATGACAACCAATGAGGTAATACTTACCATTTCTTCTCTATGTTTTTCCATCAATTCTTGTATTGTGCCACTTTGTAATCCAAGCTGCACAATACCCTCATACTTTTCCAGGGCAGCCAATATTTCTCTTTTGCTGATTGTGGACATCTCACAAAGATCTTTTTCTTATTTGCCGAAATGAAGATGAGATGTTTGTCATTGATGGGAGGAATACAGAAAGCAGGAGTGTAATGCTGGAAGCACAAAAAAAATTTTCAACACAAGCCATGTAATCAAATCATGAATTGCTTAATAATCAGTCTTCAATACAATTTGCCTTAAGTGCTGCCCTTAACACCTTCATTCTCCCTCCAAAATCCACCCATGTACCATCCATCCATCATGAACACTGCAGCACCCCTCAACATGGAATCACTAGGGGACACATCCAAATCCACCACTTTGGGAATTAGGTTGCCTCCAGACTCCATGCCTGGATATTTAGTCAATGCTGATGAGCTTCACCACCAAAATGCCAAAATGAAACAACTATTCAATGTTCAAAACCTCCCCATCTTGCCAAACATTTGAATCATTGTGTATATACCATACATAATAATCGCTTATGGTTTTGAAGGCATCCCTGACCCCCATTGTTCAAAACTTTGCCTGCCCTCATTTCAGGCTATCCAGTACAATGCCACCCCATCTTGCATAATATCTTCTAATACATGCCCACGAAAATGGTCTTCCGGTTTTATCACACCATCTTGATTTTTCTCAAAAGTGCTGCAATGAGCTTGCCACTCATGCCACCCACCCCCCATACCATTTGGCAATGTTCATTCTGTGCCACCCACCACCCCAGGCCAGCTTTTTTCTTGCTGTCACTTTCCTCAACTTGTTGTTGCCTTATCCATCACTCATTGATTAGATGCCCCCCTCTTTCTTTTTCCAACCAGACTGATTCACCTCACTCATGCTGCCCCAAAATTGCCACCCATGCCACCTAACTCAATACCATTTGGCACTTCCATTATGTCAAATATCTATTATCACTTAATTTTTGTCAAGCAATCAATCCATGGAAATGTTCTTATTTAGTCTCATGCCATGCCACTGCTCTGCAATTGCTTGCTATCCACTTCTGAGCCCAGCATTCTATGCTTCCGTGATCCTTGGATCCTAAGGGCCCCTCTGATGTGCTTCCCAAATACACAAGCAGAGCTATATAGGATGATGGACCAACCCAGCAGGCCTGCTGAGTCCCACTCGCTCAATACAATGTATGTCTCAGCGGGCCCACTGAGCCCCACTCACTCAATACTATATATGTCTTTGCTGGCCCCACTCACTCGATACACTGTAGGTTGACTACCTGGTGCTCTCACTTTCTGCAAGCATGTACATTACTATTCTACCAAAGCCTTCTCCATGGTTGGTGTGATGGGAATGCTTGGTAATTCAACCTGGGGGCTGCTTCCTGACCAGAAGTGCCTCCTATACCAGTCCTGCATGGTTCCTATAGCCACGTATGGGTTCCACATGTGGTATCACAAGGGCTTCTGTAACAAGGGAATCCTCAAGATGTTCAACTCCATGCAGCAGTGCACTGCCAACTGGATCATCAGTGCTTTTCACATATCCCCCTCCAGGGGGGCAGAGGCCCTTGCAGGCCTTCTGCCCTTCTGGTTGCATCTCAAGAAGCTGGCCTCCCAAACAATATTCCAGGTTGCCACTCTTGCAGCAAACCATCCGCTTTGGCCCTTGCTAGGCCATGAGTTCAGAGGGAGCTCTCCAGAGTACCCTTGCTCTATTTTGTCTCTCACCCCTGCACTTTGGCCTAAGGTGAGGAGTGCTCTTATGGAGATACAGAATGTCCTTCTGCAGCTTACTGAACTGTTCAGTCCATTTGTGGATGAGAACAGGCCAGGTCTCCATCTATTGGACCACTTCTTGGAGCAGATCAAATTCATGCTCTACACCATTGATCCAGAGGGGGATTCAAAGCAACGGCATCTCAATAGACTGCACACCTCCATTCAGAATGTGCAGGCCGATCCATCATCTGCTTGCATAGTGGCTGGTGCCCACCAGCTACCATGCAGGAGACTGCAGGCCGTTTTGGCAGCTTGTGTGTTTGCAGGCAGGTACTTGGTCAGGCAGGTGAGGCAGGCTATGGGGAGGGTTCTGCTCACTGATGCAGAGCTCCACTCCATTTGATTGGGAGTAGGCATGGTCCTTGACTGTGCCAAAACTGATCACATCTTTATCTACACCAGCTCCGCAGGCTCTGCCTGCAGAGCTGTGGATCCCTCTGTTCATGCTGGCTGGGCCCATTCTCTGGAGGTGTGTCAGTCTTTGGACTGCTGGTTGTCTGCTAAGGCCCAGCAGACTGTCACCTTCTGGCAGGTGCCCTTGGGCTCTGTTGCAGAACTTCACTCTGACACTGTTGTGATGGTGAAGGAGCTTCATGTATTGCTGGGTGTTTGCCTGGCAACTACTATTGACTCTCACTGGGCTGAGGTCACAAGAGGGTGTATTGATGAGTGGGTGAATATGTTTCGCTTGCCCTTGTATCAGGGTAGGAACTTCCTCCCCCTGTTGGACTCCCTCGGGAAGCCTCTCCAACCCTTGTACCTCTCCAGAGGTACCTGGCTCTGAGAAATTGGTTCTTGGATGTCTGTCACTGGCACAGCACAGGTAGTCCACACTATACTTGGTCATGCCCCCATAGGGAAGTACTGTACTAGGTTCCACCCCCAGGAGGATCACTCCTGTCCCTGTGGGTTGTGGCTTGAAACCTGCACTCACATACTCACTTCCTGTCTGAAGTACATGTAATGTGGTGGCTTGCCCTGCGACCTTGATGCCCTCTTAGGCTTTCTGGAATGCAATCCCTCTGCATTTTTGTTCCAATCCTGCCCTCCTGAGGGAGTGGGATGACTGGGGAGGACCTTTGGGTTATTCCCCCCTTGCAGGCTTCAGTCTTGAGGAGCCAGTGGTTATTCACCCCTCACCTTTGGGCAGGGTGTAGCGATTTATGGAGAATTGACTCCTAACACCCAATAAGGGTGGAGACCCAAAGTTCTTAGAGCCTTTGTCTGCAGGGTGTAGGGATTTATGGAGAACTGACTCCTAACCCCCTTCAGGGGGGGAACCTGTTGGCCCTATCCACCCCTTGTCTGTTGTGCCCTGGTTTTTGTCAGGGTAGTGGACTCTTCACCCATGTGCACTTCTTTATGGAGTGTAGCCTTTCAAGCCAGCGGGGCTTTCTCCCCTACCTTTATTGGTAGTTAAACCATGTACTAGTTACTTTGTGTAGTTAGTGCATGCAGACTACATTCGGGCACCATGTTATGAATTGTTGATTATAAAAAAAAATAAAAAAAAACCCATTTTGTCTTGAAGCCTTGTAAGGCTGCCATGGGGGTGAGGGATCTGTTTCATATTTTGATCCTTGGTCTTTGAGGCACTACTTTTCTTCAACTTATCAATCTCTGCTAAACAATGTCAGTCGTATAGATAGTATGAAGAAAATAATGGACTTACCTTCTTGTTTTGCAACCTTGGCAAGCAGGGTGGCCAGAACAGCATCATTTGGGGTTTGGGTCTGTGCTTGAAATGGTGCAGGCATCCTGTTCTCTTTTGGTGGGGTGGGTGCCTTCCTTGTATGTTTTTTTGTAGCTTTTGCAGTGGCAGTGGTGGGTGTCTGTGATGATGTCAGCTGGGAGCTGGGTTTCCCACCTGTGGTGCTGATCATCTGCCTAGTGGGCTTCTTGGAGGCACTGGCAGTTTTCTTGGTGCTGGTCATGTTCATACACACTATGAATAAAGTGTGAGCAACTGCAGGAAGCAGTATTCGACCACAACATCCTTAAATACCTATCTGAACTTGTAATTGAATACCTCTTGAAGGTACACTGGCAGTGTATGTGGAGGGGGCACTTGGGTGAAGGAACTTGTCATTGTCTGGTGGTGAGCTGGGGAGCATTGGGACTGAGCAGGAACATGAGCCACACTTGGTAAAAATGGGTCAGACATACTGGAATGAGTCTATTATCTATTACATCTAATTTGCATGCATGGTGCCCTGGTGCAGTGCATCAGTGACAACATCCATGGATAACCAATGCCTACAGGCCACACATTGTACTCCCATTTGCAGTGCCCTGGTGCAATGGATTGTTGGTGGATCAAAGTCCTAAGGGATAGCAGGGTGGGAGAGAATCCAAGGCAAACAGGAGCATGTGTTTTGACTAATATAAAATAAGGATGTAAGGAATTAGGAGGCAATAACTCACCCATATTGAATCTATTAGCTTGACTGCAGTGCTGGATCCTGCTACCACCGATGTTTGTTGCTTGGGGTGTATCCAGCTATAGGTACCACCGGTCTCATGAGTTGGCAAGCCAGGCAGCCCTTCATCAAGCCTTTGTGTATATATAAATGAGCAGTACAATGTGTCAGTGAATCCAGTTATCACTGACAATAGTCCTTTCACCCAACACACATAGCTGTGGAGCTAGTCCTTGTCAAGGAGCTTCAATATCATCACCTGGGTCGACAACCAAAACTGAATCATCAACCAAATTGTGTGGACTGTCACCTGGGCCTTTGATTGAGACTCAACCATTGATTGAATTGCATGAGTGGATGCCTGGGGTATGTAACTGCTCTAACCAACTTGCGCATTGGGACATGGTGGGAGTTCTGCATCCCAACCTACCGGAGCTATGCCAGCAGGCTGTGAAGAATTATGTCAATGCTATCATCCAGGCCAGTGGAAATGGTAGGAGTACCAAATGTACTTACCATGGCAATAGTTGACAATCAGGACAAGTTTCCATGCTTGCAAGGAAAGAAGACAACTGCTCCAAAAATGCATCAGCCAAGGCAGAAGGTGAGACAGCTTGACCTACAATGCCCCACTTCGCTGAGAAGCTCCATAGTTATCAGGCAGGTGCCAGACCATTCTGTTGCAAGCATGAATGGGGAGCATGCTGGTACCAGCACACATGGAAATGCAGTCATCACTGAATCAAGAGGTGCTGATACAACCAAGACTGCAGCAGCTACAGATGGAAGCAATAGTGCCATTGCTGGTAGCATAGCATCCACAAATGGCCATAAGTGTGGGTTGGGGGAAAGTGGTGGAAGGAAATCTTGCAAGAAAAGAAAAGTGAGTAGATTGTCATAGCAGGGTTTTGTGGGAGCTAACCTTTGGAAAGATTAAAATAACCATCTGCATCAAGATTTATGAGGCAACACAGTTGCCCACAAAGGTCTCCAAGAAGTTGAGCAGGAAAGATCATGACCAGTAGAAGTGGGAGGGATATGTGTATGTAGTTACAGATGTGTCCAATTGTGCCCAGTAGTCTGCAACACAAGTTGGCACTTTCAGATAAGGTCTTGATCAATCAGCAATGTCTGCTTCACTAGTCATCATATATCCAATATGTAAGCATTTCATCCCCTTGAGGAGAGGGGAAGGCAGTCGGGATGCGAGTGCAACCATGTCCATCAGTTGCTGGGCTTTAATCCTCAAGGCAAGATAGAGGAAGAAGAGGGGCAAGAGAAGGTGGAGTAAATAATTCACTGAGTATTTGCATGACACAATCTGTCCTACTTTTATTCTACTGGTCCAAGGTATGTTTGGAGATGTGGGGCAGAAGAAAATGAGGCACAGAGAAGGTTTTTATCAACCACAATTAGACCAGAACTGGAAGGGCGCAGAATAAACTACAGGGAGGGGGGAAGACAACAAGAGATGGTAAAAATGAAGAAATTTGTGTTGGATGCATGCCTTGGTACTTGTATAGTTCAGCTGCATATGTGTAAGTCGTGTTGAGCATGAATCGAGCCAGGCTAGTGCAGTGGTGCAGGCATCATGGTACCAGTCCAAGTATGTCAAAGTATATTTGTGTAAGCCTGTAAATCTGGCTTACAAGAGAGTTATGTTGCCATGTAGTTTCCATCTTCCTCCAGCATTCCTTCTTGCTACACTTAATCCTCCCGGTCAAGGCAACTTAAGACATGAGGGGTACAAGGTGCCTGTGGTTGTCTCCACTCAGCATTCTCTTGATCCCTCCCAGATTATACTATAGATCTGAAGCCACATCCTTGTGTATGATAGGCAGACGTGCCTTGCTCAAGAAGACGGTTTCTCTGTGTGGAAATATAGTAGGCATTTCTGCACTAAATAGGTAAATGTAAGAATGATACAAGTGTACTGAGAGTCAGGCCAGAATGGTATATGGGGGTACAAAAATCCAAGATCTGTTTCCTTGGGATACTGTTGCATCATACTCTTTGCATATACAGATCATCATCACAAAGCCATGCCAGGGGAGTAGAAAGATCTTTGGAGATCCAAAGACGTCATTCCAAGGCCATAATGAGGAGTAGAGGTCTTTGGAGATCCAGAGACCACTCCAACTCTAAAGACAAGTGTAGGTTGTTGGGTTGTTCCAATGATTGAGTCAAAGTTATAGCGATGAGGTGTTGGCATACTCACCATCAGCATCACATGATGAGAAATTTGTTGGAGGTCAGGTGATGTACCTGATCCATTGATGCTGTGATCCATTAGGGTCCCAAGCAACCACCACCACAGCTTCCCCCCAAGTTGGCAACTGTGGGCACCAGTTAGTGTAAGTCAAGAAACCACTCCTTATTTTATTTGACTAATTTCTTAATAGGTATCACCGCTTCACCTGTCACCCTAAGCTTGGAACCATTGTCTGAGGATCTCCTTGGATGTGCAGTTCAAGTCAACACCAGAGCTTTCATCTGAGGATCTCCCTGAACAAAGAGTTTGAAATATTTCTACCAGTGTTTGTCTGAGGATCTCCTTAAACATTGTCTGGCAGGATATCCATCATATCAGGACAAGTCACCATTGTGAATGGTGACACCTTTTATTCACCCAACAGCTAGTGCAACCTCACACTGGTGGAGGATAATACATTTGAGAGCTTTTGTACATTTGTGCTAGTTACCTTGACAGCCAACAATTTCTAGCAACCACGATGGTGGACTGCACAAACAGAGTGGTTGAGCTGTGTCCCCACCGTGCCTGTGGCTTACAGCAGTGTATTGGTAGAGTTGCTGGCTCATATCCCACAGAAATTTACCCACACAAACCCAGATGGATTCAGCTTGCCAGAACGGGTTGTTTCACAGTGGCTAGTGATCAAGAAGAGTCTGGATGAGGTCATAGGAATTCTGAAGGCTGAGAACAGCCTGAGTTTTGTTCATCCATTTGTCCCTTCTAGTTTTGGGTATCACAAAAAACATGGCATGGAATCGCGCACATGGTATCTCACTACCAAAGCATGCAACTGGTTTAGTATTTGGCTAGGCTTACTTCACTGGCAAATCCACAAGATTGTTGACCCTGGCTATCATGAGGGAATCACACCTGTGAAATGGGTTGTTCAGGTCACAATGGCATGCAAGTTCAATCAGGCACTGCTTGATAGCCTCCAGACAGTACCTCTGTTGCAGAGATACTGGGATATAAACTGAGCAGGCATGATTCTCCATCTCCTGCCCCAGCCATTGCAGCCAAGTCCTGCATATTTCATGAATATTGGTGTCCCTGTATGGTACCATTGGAGTCTTACAATGAATCCCTCATATCCTGCACCAAGTGCCCATGAACTTCAGCTGGCAACCACTTGGATTGCAAGACCACCTCACTTCCCTGCTACTGACCACCAGCTGCTCATTGCATTTTCTGATGTACCCTGTTAATACACCGAAATTTCGAATATACCCAAAAAATCGAGTTTATTTGACTTATTCCCTTGGAATTGAGGCAGAACCTTTTGATAACCCTTAGCTATAGGGAATAAGAGGGCCAGAACAAGTCCCAAGTTGCTAGCCAGGCAAGGAAATACCTAGGACGTGACCCAAGGCCCTAATATGTCAATCCATTGGCAGAGGGATAATCAATAATTAATGGTATGTCATGGGTATACAAATGTTCCTAGCTATGTTTGTCCAAAGCTGCAAATCAAGGGAAAATAGAGTGAAACTTGACGGTTTACAATCTGAGGGGTCATCTGGAGAAGGGACAAGGCTGCCTGAATTATTCACTAAAGTTTAGATCTCTGGAGGAGATTCAGGGAACTCCAGGAGACTACAAAGGAAGGAGCCAACCCAATTAAGGTGCCAAAACATCGGATAACTTAGTTGGGACACAGGCTCCAATTGTGAAACATAGGGAGAACTGCCGATGGGGCAAGTAGGAGGACGCATCAGCCATATGATATCACTTAGAATGGAAAAGCTAAAAAGGAAAAGGATGTGTAAGCTATTCCTAAATATGTATTAAGCACTGCATGTTATAGTAGTATAAAATAAGGCCATTGAGGGGGGGGCAGGGCAAGCATTCTGCCAGGATTCTTTCCCCCCATTGAATACAGTGTTTAATGTCTCATTTGATTGTCTGAACACACCTGTTTGTCTGTGGAGTGATTGCTTCCTAGCTAAGATGTTCACAAATACCCAAGATTGATTGCTAGCTTGAGGACCACTCATCTTGGTGATGTCTAGGATCCTAAGTGGTGATTAACTTCAGAGATTGAATACTAGCTTGAGGACCACTTGTCTTGGGGATGTCTAGAATCCTAAGTGGTAGTCATTCCTTCTTAGCTAGCCTGCCAGCTTGAGAACTATTCATCCAGGGGACGCTTAGGATTCTAAGTGGTAGACTTAACCAGTGATTGAGGACCATTGTCTTAATACATTAGGTTCCTAATTGTGACTTGTTTGAACTTTGGGGTTAGCTACGAGTAAAGTTATTTGTGTGCTAGCCTTGTTGACTTGAGAGCCATCCGTGAAATGAGTTAGGTTTCTAAGTTAACAAACTCTCTATCCTTGAACTATTAACAAGTAAAATTACTTGTTCACTAGTTCACATCTTGTTGAGTACTATTATTGTCAAGTGACAATATAACAGAACTCGACTTTTGCACCATCACTCTCTGAGTTTGAAACAAAGAGATTAGCTTTTTGTAATAGCCATCATGGCTAAGTGAAGGCATTCATCAAAAGCTTCTCAAAAGGGGAACAACAAGCTAGTGGTGTCACTGAGGCTACAGTTGAATTGCCCCACTTGCTTGCAGAAGATCAATCTCCAGTTGAAGTTTTAGAGAGTAGACCTGCTATTGAGAGGAAGGAGTCTGAGAGTGAAGCTTTGGTGGATTCTTTACAGAGTTTATCTATTCATTCACCAAAGAGGAATCCTTCCATGACAGTTATCAGGACAGCATCTATGTCTGCAAACAAGAATACAAAGGTGTCATTAGGGAGATCATCATGCAAGCATATGCCCAATCAGTTAGCTAGAGAAGCTCTGAGGTGGGACAGCAATAAGCCTGAGTTATTGTTGGACTTTATCTGGAGTATCAAAAGGCTATTCACAGTGGCAGATGTTACAGCAGATGAGGAAAAGTTAGAATGGTTAATGACTTATGTGGATGCTATGGCACAAGAGCAATGGATGGCTTTCAAGAAGTATAAAAATAAATGTTGGAATGATTTTGTGAAAAGATTGAAAGTGGAATACCCTGAAACTGCTTCACAGGAGCAAGGTTCTATCCGAAGGCTTAGAGGCATATGCTCAGAATATTCAGGAGTATCTATGGATGAGGAACAACAGTTGTTGAATTTCCATCAAAGGTTTTTGATGGAAGCTAACAAAAGCTTAAGGCCACCTACACTAGTCTCCAGCTGTGAACTGGTAGAGATGTTTGCAGTGACTTTGGATAAGAGCTTCAGAGATAATCTTAATAACAGACTAGCTATAGAAGGAAAACCACATTCTCCTATGCAGGAGAAGGCCAAAGCTACAGCTGTTACCTTAACTGAGCCACATGAAGAAGACCCTTATGAGTTGTCAGAGGTACTTCATATTGCAACAGAGTTGGTTAGTGGGAAGACCCTGACAAGGTCATTGGAGACAGAGAAGAGTAGTACAGGGAGAAATTCAGCAACAGCAGGCACTACAAGTGCTTCTGTTAAGAAAGAGTTTGCAGAATTAAAACAAGGTGTTACAGATGAGATATCCCAATTACAGAATGGGATAGCTAATATAAAAGACACCATGAAAGCACAAGAGAAAATGTTGAAGAGCTATCTAGAAGGGTATAACAGCAGACCCTATCCTATGGGCCAAAGTAAACCGCCAGTGTCAGCTAACGCACAAACTGGGTTAGCTTTGCCAACAACAAGCTCATGGAAATGTCACTATTGCAGTGTAACAGGTCATTTTTGGTTCCAATGTGAACAGAAAGAGGCTGACCTTCAAGCTGGGAGAATTTTAGTGGATGGGAACCATATCCGCTTTGGCAACAGAACTCTGATTCCTAAAGGAGAACCAGGAAATATTAAAGAGAAGGTAGCAAAACATTATAACTTGCAAGAGCAAAACTTTTGCTCAGAAGCTGGGTTACCTCCCAGGGTTCTGGAAGTACCTGAGATTGGAGAACCCAACTTTTCACTTTATGTGAACCGGATTAGAGATATTAGGGATGAACAAATAAACAAGCATTTTTGTCAGATGCAAGGATGATGAGTTGAATAAGATCAATCAGTGCATGAGCATATTGGAGTTAGCATTATCTAAAGCCAACGACAATGGGATAGCTAACTCATCAACTAAAGATGAGAGCAAATCCAAACTATCAGAGATCATCCAACAAGTAAATCAATTACAATTGAAATTAAAAGAGGTTGCTAAAGAAGGTCCTACAATATCCCAATTTGTAGAGACCAGGGCAGGCTCTTGTAAATCTAATCAACTAGGTTTTTAAGAAGTCCAAGGAAGGTTTAGTCTTCAGGGAGGAGGCTAACTTCCAGGAGACCAATAGAACCCGAGGACAATGATAGTTCAGATCAGCCAAGTGATAAAGAATTGGAAACAGAAGAGGAAATTTTGCATTCATGAAAAAGAAAGAAATTTCATAAAGATGAAGCAGTGGATGTGAATAGGCCACAGGAGTTACCTTACAGTCAGGTACTACCATTGCCTATGATAGCTGAGGTACCTCCTGTACTGGTGAAAGAAGCTAGTAACAGAGGAAAGCCAAGTTATAAAAGGCAAGCTCCCATTGAAGTGGATGTAGAGGTGAATGATGTTTTGAGTAGGGTATTATCAGGAGAAGTGTCAGTTACTCATGAAGAGCTGTTCGCATTATTGCTGAAATATAGGGAAGCTTGTAAAGAAAAGATTGCTAGGAAGCATATTCCAGTTGAGATAGAAGAAGCTAATAAAATACCAGCTTCAAACAATCCCGATGAACCAATGGTTCAAGTAAATATGTGGAATCTTGCTGGTGCATGAAAGTACTGGAGAACTTTACAGAAATCAGGAGGTGAAGTTGAAGCCTAGGTTGTCAATGACCCTGTCTTGCAATATCTTGAAACTTTACCTGAGGAGGATCGTCTGAAACAAGTTTTTGTGGCTAGAGAGTCAGAAAACTTATGATCCATACCAGTTATTATAAATGAATTTAAGAATGAAGAAGCAGTTTTGGATAGTGGCTCCCAAATCATAGCTATGAGTCGAGAGGCAGCAGAAGCATGTGCTTTGATGTGGGATCCCTTTATGACTTTCAAGATGCAGAGTGCCAACAGATCGATCAATAGAATGCATGGTTTAGCTAGGGATGTACCATTCTGGATGGCAGGTGTAACTGTCTATCTACAGATGCATATTCTAGAAGAACTGTCATATCATGTTTTATTAGGGAGACTATTTGATGTGTTAACAGAGAGTGAAATAAAGAATAAGGCAAATGGTGGACAACTTGTCATAGTAACAGATCCGAATACAAAGGGTAAAACTATTTTACCTACTTATCCAAGAGGAGGCATTTCAGAGATGCCTCTAGCAAATTTTTGACTAGCCTTGATGAATTGGAAAATAAACAAGGAGAGGCTGTATGGGTTATTGAGATAGATAAGGAACAAAAACCTTGGATTAGAAAAGAACTGATGTTAGAAAATTCAAACTATACCATAGATGAGCTACAAGTATTATATTTGCACAAGAGCTTATCTGAAAAGAACTATACTCAAGAAGAAAAGCAGACTTTACAAGTTTTCTTTAGCCAAGTGGCTGGGCAGACTTATGAGCCTGTATCAAGGAAAATCCCTGTAGAAGAAATGTAAGAGCTAATGAATGAGGAGAAAATCGAAAGAGCCAGAAGGCTTGAAGAAGAAAACAGATATAAAATCAAAAGCTATGTATGTATTCAAACCTGGAGACCTAGTTCTGGTAAGAAACACTATAGAAATGTCAGCTGATCGTAAGATGAAACCACAATATCTTGGTCCAATGGTGGTACTCTCTAGAGGAAAAGGAGGTGCTTACATTGTGGCAGAACTGGATGGGTCAGTCTGGCAGAATAAAGTAGCAGAATTCTGGGTCATTCCCTTTTTAGCTAGAAAAAAGATCCAATTGCCATCACAGGTTTATGATCTAATTGATCTGTCATGAGAAGGACTGGAAAAGCTTACAAAGGAATTGGACCAAGGAGATATAGGAGAGGAAGCTCGATTTACTGAGCTCTTGGAAGATGGAATTCATGCATAAAAAACTTCTATTGAGACTGTAAAATACAGAAACAATACAAGAAAAACTACATGAAAAACTATCAGGGGTTACAGAAGCAAGTTAGCTAAACAGATGATGGAGAAGTAAAAGGCCTATTGTTTAACAAATCAATGAGTATCTCTTGCTCGTGAAGAAGAAATTGGAAGTGTTTAGCAGTTCCCTCTAGATCAGGAATAATGGTCAAAAGGGACTGACTAATATTTAACAGACATCCTTGGAGGACTTCAGGAGAAGCCTCCTCAGTCTGTTTTTGCTGAAGAACCTGTGCCTGAGCAAAACACTCTTTGAGCTTGGAGACGAGGCTATCTAAGAGATTTTTGTCAAGCCATCCATGGGTTAAATAAAGAGAAAGCATACCAGGGAGACTAGTAAAGTTGTTCAATACATGAACATGTTTTTGATTTGACCAATTTTTAGCTACAAGCTGAGTGGCCAGTTGATACACCTTGCTATCAGTATCTATGCCAGGGACTGCAGAATAGGGCAGACATACAGTCCTAGCAGGGTTGGTGTTAGGGCAACCTGGGAGGCCTTGACAGCTCAGGGGGAGCCAAAACAACTGCAGGGAAATCCTAAGTGATATTAAGCTATGAGTTATGTACAGGACACATACCTGCAGGGAAATCCTAAGAGAATAGGATGAGGAAACCCCTGCAGGCAAAAACGATGTATATACCTAACTTATATAATTAATATAAATCGAACCAGGCTTAGCTGTGGTGTCTCTAGATTGCGCAAGGCCTGGTGTGGTTGAAACAAATGTGGGATGTGAATATGATAGTCTGGAGTCTGTAGGAATGAGAGGGAATGAGGGACGGTTTTATCTGGACAGTGAGGGAGTGTATGGAGTATTCTGGCTGTGTTTGCAGTATGAGCGTTTGAAGGGAGGGATATAAAATGCGTTGGAGGGCACAGGGGTGTTGATAGGGTTAATGGAGGTGTTGCTGAGGTGTCTGGAGTGTCCCCTTACAGTTGGCCTCCTATGACAGGTATTGATTAAACAAGAAATAGATTGAATGACATGAAATGTACTCTACCAGGGGAAGAATTTCAACACTTCAATGATGTACATCCATCATTGGAAGCAGTCGGGTCTTTTTCAGGAACAAGATCCATATCAATGGCCATGTCCTGATGAAGAAAATGAAAATAAATAAGAAACAAAATACATTATAAAGAAAGATAAGACAGACTAAAGTCTTGGTCAGGACAGTACCAGTAGATGTAGAGCCAGGAATGCTCTCATCTTGAGTGTCCTTGCAAGAATGACAAGACTTAAGTTCATAAGTGGACTAGCTAAAGAAGCAAAAAATCGAACGTACTTTTTTAGGACCTGTTGGAATGTCTCTGGAACCTATATCCTTTTTCTTGAGGGCTTCTTGGACTCGATCATGAGTACAAGCCTGAGCAATATGGCCACAAACATCAGAAATGGTGTGGTAGGCAGGGGGTTTGATGTATTCTTTGTAAAAGTTGTTTTGATATGCTTCAAAGCTTCAATGGGCATGGAACAAAAGATCTTGATTATTCTGTTCTGAGAATGCATTGGGATCCTCATCCAGTGTGTGGATAAACGCAGCCTAAGGACCATTGAGAAGTAGCTAGTCAAATGAGTGGATAAAAACACAAACCAAAGGCTTCTCCATAGCAACAAGAGCCTTCTCCATGGGAGACTGAGGAATTTTGCCATTGGCAAGGCATTGGATGTGGTACTTCATGGTACTAATCACTTCATCAAGCTTGGTAAATCAAGCAGATAAATTAGCAGGCATGAAATAGAAAAAGGAGGGGTGAAAACAAACATTAGCCTTCCCTGGCCTGTTTTATAGATGATGAAAGCTAAAATCTGATTAGCTATCTCCACCTACACAAGACAGGAATGCAGCAATCTTGAAGATGTGTAAGCTGTTTCACCCAAAGAGTCGGTGAAGGCACCTATCTATAGTAAGGGGGAGATAGGCGGTAGCACAGGTGCCACCATTATTATTTTCACATATAAAACAACAAATTTCAATCTGGAATGGGCAAATAAACCCACTTTGACCCTAATTCATGCAAGAAAATATAGAGAATGAAAAATAAAATTGAAAAGCCCTAAATAGAAAAAGGGGTGACACATAGAGAACAAATATACTACAGGACACAAGAGGAGGGGATACAAAGGAGCAGCTTCAAAGTTGAGAAGCATTTTCAAAACTCTTGTTATGTGCTGAAACCTTGTAGTACTGTGTATGAGAGATATAAGGGTGGAATGGCCACCAGAAAGCTAAAACGAACCTTGGCAATAGCTGCATCAAAAGCATCAGGAGCAGCATTGTCGCCAGTAAAGCCTGCTTGCCTGTTAATCCTCCTCAAGGAGTGAGAGAAAATGAGAGATTTGGCAAGGGAATGTTGAAAAAGCTTTTGGGAAAGTTTGTAGTGTGCCTGGGCAGCAATGTTGTTGTTGAAAGCAGAAAAGAAATTAGAGATTAAGGGATTGAGGGCTGGGACAAAAGATCTTAGTGATAAGGTTGAATAAGAAAAGAGTAAATGTACAGGTAAACCAGTCCGATGGTGAGAAATTGGTAGGAATGTCTGCATCAAGAGGCCTATCAGAAGTGCCTGGAGAAGAGGGACAAGAGGGGGCTGAGTCACTGGTGAGAGCAATGTCAACAGCAAAAGCTGGAATGTCATTTGAGCTGTGGGACATGGTGAGCAGGGACAGAAGCATAGAGACAAAGAAGTGAGCAAGGGTGGAGAACACCTAATTATCTGAGACCATGGGAATATTCCAACAAAACAGATAGGTTCTCCATTAACAGGGGATCATACCATGACATAACTCAGGGCTACCCTGAAAGAGACAGGTACAGAGAGTACCATATTTAGAATAGGAATGGATCAAGAAAAAGTTATATTTGAAACCCATTTTTCAGGAGTAAAACACAAGACAAATATAACTAAAGGTCAAATAGCAGTGATAAGAAGTTAAGGGGATATAGAGAAGGTGTTGAAGATGCCCAATGAGCGGTCAGCAGACTCAGGGACCTTGTTGTTTGATGGACCAGCAATGCTCTGAGACAGACCAGCAGCCTTGTAAAACTCAGCAAAAGTGATGAACAATTCACCTCTGAGACATTCGATCTCCTGATGTAATGCCCCTTCAAGCAAAATCTTGTTGGTAACAGTAAGGAACACGTCCAAACTGGCCTGGTCCTTAACAAAGCCAGCATTGATGAGGAAGTTGGGACTGTGATCCTTGTTTAGCAGCTGAATGTGCAAAAGGATTTGGCAGAGCAAATTTTCGAATTGAAGCTGGGCAGCCTTGTAAGCCTGACCCACGACAGTTGTACCAAAGTAGGTAGCTTTGGCATTAGCCAGAAGCTGACCTAGGACTAAAAAGAGCAAATTAATTAAATTGAACTGAAGATAAATTAAGACAGGGCACTTACAAATTGAACCCAACAAGGTAACTTGCACTGAACTATCAGCATTGGTGAGGCAAAGTTGGGGAGGGAATTGTTTGCCACAGTTTGGAAGTGAATGGAGGATGCAGTGGGTGCAGGGGTGCTGCTCCTCAAAAAATGTGCAGTATTCAAATGTCCAAGTGCAATTATGGCAGCAGGGTGGAATTTGTGCCAACTGCACAGTGAAGGTATGACATAAAAAATGAAATGAGAAGGAAGGAAGGAGGCTTACCTCTTGACGAGCGGCCTCACAATGTTGAAAAAGTTGCATGAGGTCTTTACCAATTAAGGGCATTGCGAGAGTTCACCCAAATACCTGGTCATAGTCCTCTTTGCTCCGAATGGACACCACTGATAAGAAGGTTTTCAGTGGGCAAATAAATAGAAAACAGAGAAATGAGAATGTACTGCAAAAATTGTGAGGTACACCCAGACCTTTTTTGCCTGAAGAACAAGTGACAGGAAGGGGTGGGACCTCAAAAATACTTGGGTTGCCTGACCTTTACCTTTCACCTGAGCTGAACATTGCTTTCCTGTGCTAGAGACTGCCTGACTTTGTTTGGACCATGTGGTTGACCGAGAAGCAGTTTTGCACATTTAGGACATGATAGCTAAAGGAACGTCATCATCAGATGGTGAATTGGGTTCTGTTACATGAGAGGAATTGTCCTCTGGTACCGTTGATGGGACAGCTGACTCATTAGGAGTGTGACCAACTTCTTCATTACTGCCAGAATCCATGGTGATAATAGGAGAGAGGCTGACATGAGTTTGAGAAGCTAAAAAAGGGTACAGAAGAAATAATGTTATGGTCTAGCTAATTTGGCAACGAGATGAATGTTGCTTACCCAATAACAGTTGCTGGCTTAGAGGCTGAGTGGTCGAAGAGTTAGAAAGAGCAATAATGGGTGGCAACGGCAGGGATTTGTGACCTGGTGTTTCTGATAAAAAGACCCAAGCTGCAATGTAGAATAAGTATTGCAAATGTGAGAAGGGGGTTTTTTTTTTTTTTTAAAAAAAAAATCTCCAATTTATTACACGGGCCATATGCAGCTACATACTACAGTACAAATGACCAAGCTGTACACTACAGGGTATCTGTATATACAATGTGTGACTGCGGATGCAGGCATGCATTTTCCCATGCCCAGGACAAAGCTGCCCCAAATGATTGGAGGTGGGAAGACAGCTACTGCCCAGCACATGGAGCAGGCACCAGACTGAGGTGAGGTTCCCCCCCTTATTGGGGGTTAGGGGTCAGTTCCCATGTAAATCCCTACACGCCACCTGAAGGTAGCAGGGGAATAACCAGCACCCCGGCCCAGACCTAACTGGGTGCCAGGCAGAACTACTAGCTGATACTTCCCAGAGAGGGCCCAGCCCTCTTGGCGAATGCAAACATGGTCAGTGATGCCTTGAGGAAAGCAATGAGGACCTCGACTGTAGCCAGAACCCCTGCTATGGAATGCCTAGGGCAGTTCCGAAACACCTGCTCACAAGTCTCCTCCCAAAACCTGCAGCAACAGGAATAATCTTCTTGCAGGAAGAAGTGCCTCCGATAGCTCCCTATCAGCATGTGGTTAAGCATAGCACATGTCATCTGGGCCATAACAGACACCAAATGAGTGTGTGGGATCTAGGCCCCACTGCGGAGATATGTGGGCTGCAGGGGATGATTGTCGTCCCTGGTGAGCTGGAGAAAACCATGCCTGCGATGGTCAGGATCCTAGAACAAATCGATCCAGCAGTCCTGACAAGAGCATACTTCCTCCTTACAGAGGTAGTCAAGTGAGGCCCAGGGCCAAGCCCCTACCCCAATGGAAGGCAACAACCACGCGAAGTTGTGCACCTAAGTGTGGAAAGGCCACTTCACATGTGAAGGGACTTTCCAGAAGTGAACTGAGCAGGCTGGACTCCTGGCAAACCACTTGGCAAGAAGGCAGCACACCACCAGGGACTGGCCCTGGGCAGAGTGCACCGATGGGTCCACCACCTGCCTGGCTGAGGCCATTGAGTCAGTGAACAGAATAAGACTAACAGCACCCTTGACAGAAACTGCCTTGGACACTACCAGCTGGATGGTGAAAAGCTCAGCCTTGGGAGCTGTAACCTTCCCCCCAGGGAGCCAGACTGTGTGAATGCAATCCATGCCCCAGAACATTTGAGCGGCAGAAACTGCCTGGTGGACCCGGTGAGGTGGCAGACTCATGTCCATTGCTGCCACCAGAACCCCTGCCTCAGCCTGCACCCAGGCCAGGACCCAGTTGAGAGCCACAACATGGGCCAGAAGGGCATCATCCACCCCCCAGTCATACAAGTGGAAGTGGACCCTGTCCAGATGCACATCCAAGAGATGATGCCCCAGCCAAGCCTCCAGCACAACCATGTTGAAAGGCCTGGCAAGGGCAGTAAGATGCTAGTTAGCATTAACAATGGGCCCCTTCACCTTGATTAACTCTCAGGGAGGGAGCCTAGCTATGGACTGGGCATGAGACTGGAGATTGTTGCTGTACCCCCAGCCAAGGAGAGTGCAAACAGGATGACCTGGAGCAAGTGTGCTGTACTGCAACTTGGCATGATTACAAAGCTTCCAGAGATGAAGATGGATGGGGATCAGGCCTGCAATGGCCCCAACCCCCCCATCAGGCAATGTCCTAAAGGCGCCAGTAATCCAGAGTGTAGCCTGACACTGCATCCGGCAAAAGTGGTCCAGAGTGCCCTTATACCTAGCACCCCAGTAGTACCACAGATGGAAGCTGTACATGGCGATAGGAACCATGCACAACTGATAAAGAAGGTGCTTTTGATCAGGCAGAAGCCCCTAGACAGAATTACCAAGCATCCCCATGGCCTTGACCGTGGAGATGGCCTTAGTAGAGTAGAAGTGAACATGCTCCTTAAACATAAGGGCACGATTGAAGTAGAAGCCCAAATACCTCCAATAGGTCTTGGGCCAAAGAGGGGTAGTGCCAGTGAACGGGGGAAACCCCAAATCTACTGGGGGGTTCTCACCGGAATGATCCCATGAGAAGTGAAAGAGCTTGTACTTGTTATGCTCCACAACAAGTGCAAACCAAGTAAAGGTGTCATGAACCACCTTGTAAGATCTGCAGAGAAGGACACAATTGGCATCCAGGTCCCAGGCCTGCACCATGATGGTACCATCATCAACGTAAGAAAGGAGCAAGAGGCCTAGCTGAGGGAGCCCCTGCTTGATAATGTACAGTGACCCACAAAACCGTTCCAATGTTTTGTACTTTTGACTTAAAGTAGTAATAGCTCAGTAAATAAAATAGCTAAATTTGTGAATATATTTATAAACATAGCCAAATATGTCATATCCGACCCTGCAAAGTCGCGTTATGTAATACTTCTAAATGAGGCAATTATGAATTTTGTAATCATTTTAAGTCATTGGAACGGTTTTGTCAATAGTAATTTTTAATACTAATCCAAGCAATCACATGACTCCGTTGATTGTGAATCAACAAGATCATGTGACCACGTGTCTTTGACATATAAATAGATGTGCTGACAGCCATGTCCCATCATTCTCAACCCCCCTACCTACCATGAAGCCATTATCTTCTACTCTAAAGCAAACCATCCTCTCTTTGCTAAATTCTCATCATTCCTATACTAAAATTGAGGCAATTACTGGTGTTGGGCGCAGTACCATATCCAGGCTAGCCTCTAAAAATTGTTCCAGCCTTACTAAATCACTTGGAGGACGTCCTTCAAAACTCTCTACCACTAATATTCGGCATGCTATCCATCTTATCTCTGCTGGCAAGGCTGAAACTGCTGTAGATATAGCCAAATCTCTTGCTCCCATCATTGGGACATCAGTCTCTTCACAGACTGTAGCAAGGCATCTCAAACAGGCAGGAATGAAGGCTGTAGTCAAGCAAAAAAAGCCTTTACTCTCTGACAAGCATAGGAGGGCTAGGCTGGATTTTGCTCTGACACACCAGCATTGGACTATGGAGGACTGGAAGCTGGTTGTATGGTCTGATGAGACCAAAATTAATTGTTTGGGGTCAGATGGGAGGAAGTGGGGATGGAAAAAGAAGGGAGAGGGGCTTAGTGAAAGATTGGTCAAGGGAACTCTGAAGTATGGAGGAGGATCAGTGATGGTTTGGGGCTGTATGCTGTGGGATGGCCCAGGCTATGCAGTGAGGATTGATGGAAGGATGGATGCAGAGTTGTTTGTGCAAATTTTGGAGGAAGATTTGAAGAAGAGTCTCCGGTGGTACAAGCTTAAACCCCGAGATATTATCTTTCAGCAAGATAATGACCCCAAACACAAGAGTACACTGGCCAAAGAATGGTTTCAAAAAAATCATTTTAGGCTCCTAACCTGGCCAGCACAGTCACCTGACCTCAATCCCATTGAACACTTATGGGAATATGTGAAGAGAAAGTTGGGAGAGTATGAATCTCCTCCCAAGGGTATGGAGGAGTTGTGGCAGAGGGTAGAAAAGGAGTGGGATGCTATTCCAGCTTCTGAGTGTCAGAAGTTAATTGAAAGTATGCCTAGAAGAGTAGCAGCTGTACTCAAAGCCAGGGGGGGCTACTCTAAGTACTAGAAATAATAGGATAGCCTAGTATAATATGTCATTGACAAAACCGTTCCAATGACTTAAAATGATTACAAAATTCATAATTGCCTAATTTGGAAGTATTACATGACGCAACTTTGCAGAGTCAGATATGACATATTTGGCTATGTTTATAAATATATTCACAAATATGGCTATTTTATTTACTGAGCTATTACTACTTTAAGTCAAAAGTACAAAACATTGGAACGGTTTTGTGGGTCACTGTATATGGCTGGAGCCAGATAGAGGCCAGACAGGATGGGTGAGAGGGCAGACCCCTGGCCCACCCCCACCTCTGCCCAGAACAGTTCAGACAGGAAGGAGTTCCAGGCATAGCTGGTGAACCTCTCCATGAGATACAAAGCGAAAAATCTGCCAACATAGGGGGAGAACCCCTGCTGGGCAAGAATTGTGAGAAGCATCCCATGATTAAGGGATGGGAAGAACTGTGCAATGTCAAAGGCAAGAACACTTGTCTTCAACCCGTGGTCCCACCCGGCATGCACAAGGTGCACAAGGTATGTAGGAACCAGCATCCTTAGTGGACCTCTGGATCACACCACCAAACTGGTTCTTTTTTTTTTTTTTTTTTCCAATCAACAATTTATAATGTGGTGCTTGAATGCAGTCTGCGTGCACTAGCTACATACAAGGCAACTAATACATGGTATAACTACCAATGAAAGTAGGGAAGAGAGTCCTGCTGACTTGAAAGGCTACACTCTATAACGAAGTGCACATGGGTGAAGAGCTCACTACCCTGACAGAAACTGGGGTGCAACAGATGAGGGGTGGATAGGGCCAACAGGTTCCCCCCCCGAAGGGGGTAGGGGTCAATTCCCTGCAAATCCCTATATCTTGCCAACGAAGGCTCTAAGAGCATTGGGTCCCCCCCTTATCGGGGTAATGTGTCAATTTGCAGTAAATCCCTTCAGACCACCCAAAGGCAGTCGGTGAATAACCATAGACTCCTCAAGGCCCAAGCCTGTGAGGGGGGACTAACCCAAAGGCCCTTCCCAGTTATCCCACCTCTTGGGGCCGGGATAGGAATGCAAATGTGGAGGGATTGCATTCCAGAAAGCCCAAAAGGGTGTCGAGGTCACAGGGTAACCCGCTACGCTGTGTATACTTCAGACAAGAAGTGAGAATGTGGGTGCAGGTCTCAAGCCACAACCCACAAGGACAGGAGTGATCCTCCTGGGGGTGGATTCTAGCGTGGTACTCCCCTATAGGGGCATGGCCAAGTATAGTGCGGATTGCCTGTGCTGTGCCAGCAACAGACATCCTGTCCAAGAAGCCCCTTGCAGGCAAACTCCACATGATCCCAACATGGCCTGCTTGGCATGAGATGAGTGCTATGGCACCCATTGCTCCCATGCCAGACTGAGCTTTACTTGCCATAGACACAGGCAGGGGCCTCCCCTATAGGTGGTGCGCCCAGGGGCATGGGTCGGCACACTAACAGCCTCCCTAATTGGTGCAGCACTAAAGCCAACGGGCCAGACTTACATGAGGTGGTGCAAAAACGTGGAACACCCCAAACCCATTGCCCTCCCAACTAGGTAATCCCCAGGGTAGCAGGTTGGCACAGAAGGCCTTCCTAAAGGGTGTACAAGGTGGGCTAAACTCCACCACTCAACTCACAGGCTCACGCTAGAACCACTGACATGGTAACAACTCAAACCAATAAACCCAGATCTTGATCTCTCAAGCCAGTTTGCCATTCTCTGAATGAACCACTACGGCCCAGTGGCTATCCGGGGCGCAACCTCCAGACCACCTTCCCATTACCCAGCAGCTGGTTTGTGATTGAGATCTGGTTGCCCAGATCTGCAATAAGCACGGATCCCTATATAACTGTCCAGGCTTACTGTCTTGCAGGGGCTGCTACCGGGATGGATGTCACAGCGTGAGAGCTGCCCTGGAGTTTGGGTGATCCCTACTAATGCCCTGCACCTGGCTGAGCTTTACTCACTTGGAATGCAGGAGGGGAGTAGCCTGTCCTCTCGGTCAGCTTGTTTTCATGGCTATGCCCCCTCTTACCATCCCCTATCCT
The DNA here is from genome assembly GCA_023014365.1 of Lepiota brunneoincarnata. Lineage (NCBI taxonomy): Eukaryota > Fungi > Basidiomycota > Agaricomycetes > Agaricales > Agaricaceae > Lepiota > Lepiota brunneoincarnata. The sequence goes on from JAEBUN010000005.1 coordinate 2,328,123, forward strand.
CTTGGTCCCTTGTGGGTATGCCCTTGTTTTCAAGCGGGAGACTTCCTACTCATGAGGGGGTATTTGGGGGAAGCACACTTGCTACAGGCTTCATGAGAGCTTGGTGAGGAGCACAGTTGTCCCACTGCAAACCCACCCAGGACGTGCCCAGGGGGACTCCTAACCCATTTTGGCCAGCCAGAGATCCACTGATCCCAGCAGAGACCACCCAGAATCGCCAGCTCATCAGGCAGCCAGTATACCCAGCCTTTAAGCACCTTTGCCAAGGGTGCACCCAACTCCCCAACAACCCCAGACAGCCCCGGGACGCTCCAGAAGGGCGAAGAGAGGTGGAATATTGTAGACAACCCACTAAAAATGGGACGGCTGCCTGTAGATTAGGAGTAGGAAATAATATAAGAGGAGGATGATGGTGGTAAGAGGGAAAGGAGCACTGCTGCCAAACTTGACAGCCTCAAAATGCAAGTGACACAAGATCATTTTCTCAATAAGTTTACTGAGAGTGTTAAGAAGAATGATTGGTATTACTTCTTGATCTGGTACCACTACCAGTAACATGCACGGCCACAGCCACATCCTCACTCATCGTCTCATACTGCACACCCCCACTGTTGGATTCGACCAGTGGTAACCTTACCTGAACATGTCCTTCTCAGGCTCTCAACAGGCTTCATGAGGAAGGGCAGATTGTGGCGGATCCCGTGGCCAAGGCCACAGTCCCCCCCCTACCCCCTCCACAGACCCCTTGGACACACTGTCCCTCAGCTCCCCTAGGAGCCCCACTACTGCCCCCACTAGCCTGTCTGGCATTGCTGCAAACATCCATGCTACCTCCCCACCACACGGGATGGTGGTAGACCTGGTAGAGATGCCGCAGTAGGCTTGCCCTGTCTCTTGCCTCTCCAACTTCTCTAATGACTCACAGTCGTCCTCTAAATGCCCATGGCGCAACTCTAGCAAAGGGGGTCATCCCCTCTTTGCCCCCCCACTTGTCTCCTCCCTCAGGTTGGACTTCAAGGTGAATATGTCTGCCCCAAGTCAGGCGATGAACATGCAGGCCATAGGGGAGTCATTGGAGAATGTGGCCCAGTATCTTGCAGAGCATACTGAGGAGCTGCTTACTGGTCTGTCATGGGAGCGAGTGTGGCTTGCCTACGACCAACTTCTCAAGGCCACTGGTTGCAGTGGGTTTTTTTTTTTTTTTTTTTTAAAAATCTCCAATTTATAATGCAGGCTGTGTAGGGGGGCCACATACAGCTACTAACTATGGTACAACCTGAGCTGTACACTACAGGGTATCTGTACATACAATGCATGACCGCAGATGCAGGCATGCATTTCCCTATGCCCAGGACGAAGCTGCCCCAAGTTAACAGAGGTGGGAAGACGGCTGCCACCCAGCACATGGTGCAAGAACCAGACCAAAGCAAGGTCCCCCCCCTTATTGGGGGTTAGGGGTCAATTCCCACGTAAATCCCTACATGCCACCCGAAGGTGGCAGGGGAATAACCGATGCCCCGGCCTGAACCCAACTGGGTACCAGGCAGAGCTACTAGCCGATACCCCCTGGAGGGGGCCCTGCCCTCTCAGCAAATGTGAATGCAGTTGGTGATGCCTCAAGGAAAGCAATGAGGGCCTTGACTGTAGCCGGGACCCCTACCATGGAGTGCCTAGGGCAGCCCCAAAACACATGCTCACGAGTTTCCTCCCAAAACCTGCAGCAGCAGGAATAGTCCTCCTGCAGGAAAAAGTGCCTCTGATAGCTCCCTATCGGCATGTGGTTAAGAATAGCATGTGTCATCTGGCCCATCACTGACATAAAGTGAGCGTGCGGGATCCAGGCCCCACTGTGGAGATACATGGGCTGCAGAGGACATCACAGTGGGTTCCTTGACTATGCCCTGGATGGCCATGTGGACAAGGAGATGCTGCAGGCCTCTATTATCAATGGCATGTGACCCTTCAGGGAGGGCATATGCCAACCTATCCTGGAGGCAGCTAAAGCAATCCCTAAGGGTGTCACTGTAGCCCCCCATTCCTGGCTTGCGATTGAGGCTCTGCCCTCTGGTCCAGCCCCCATGGACATGGCCCCTGACTCCCACACCACCCAGGCAGTGGGGTCAAGTGCGGCCAAGTCCACCACCCCTAGGGGCAACAAGGGCAAGGGTAAGGCCCCCCCTCCCCCAGCAAAGCTGCCCAACCCTCTGGGTCCTGGGCCTTCACAGGCAGGCATGTCCTATGTGCGGATGGTGTTCCTGCCACCGCCTAAGGTCAATCTCTCCACCAAGCCTAGGGATGCTAAGTGCTCCTTTGCTCAGGTGGCCACTGCCCCTCTGGTCTCTAGGGATGGCAATACCAAGGTGGCAGAGGCTATTGCCACTATGGCAAGGGCCTTCCCCCACCTATCCCCTGCGGACATCCTCCACATGGTTGGTCGAGGATCTCCAACCCCTTCTGCTGGTAGGCCCTGGAAGAGGCCACACAATACAACCTCTGGCCCCACAAGGCGTCAGATCATCATCCTGTTCATTGGGCCTCGGCCTCCAATCAAGGATTTGTCTCAGGTCATCGCAGGAGCTAACCGCACCCTGTCCAATGTGAGGTTGAATCTCAACATCATGTCCACCTCCCCGGCGTATGATGGCATCTCTCTTGCAACCAACCCAGTTGCCTCCATGGCAGATCTTAACATGATCCAGGACTGGGCTTCCCGGTTCTTCCCCTCAGGTTCACAGCCTACAGTGACAGTCCCATCCTCTAAGTCCTTTTTTTTTCTTTTTTTTTTTAAATCAACAATTTATAACATGGTGCTCAAACGCAGTCTGTGTGCACTAGCTACAATAAAGCAACTAATACATGGTATAACTACCAACTAAGGTAGGGGAGAAAGCCCCACTGGCTTGAAAGGCTACACTCTGTAAAGAAGTGCACATGGGTGAAGAGCTCACTACCCATGCCGGAGGCCTGGCCAGGGCGTCGCCTCTTGGATGTGTACCTGGGTTGGGTCCACTTCCACTCATACAACTGGGGGGTGGAGGATGCCCTTACAGCCCATGTCACAGCTCTCAACTGGGTTCTCGCCCAGTCACAGGCTGATCCAGGGGTTCTGGTGGTGACAATGGACGCAAGTCTGCCACCCCGCTGGGTCCACCAGGCAGTTTCAGCCGCTCAGGTTTTCCAGGGGCTGGACTGCATCCATGTGTTCTGGCTTCCAGGGGAGAGGGTTATGGCTCCCAAGGCCAAGCTTTTCGCCATCTGGCTGGCAGTGTCCAAGGCAGTTTCTGTCAAGGGTGCCACCTATCTCGTTCTGTTCACCAACTTGATGGCCGCAGCCAGGCAGGTGGTGGACCCTTTGGTGCACTCTGCCCAGGGTCATTCCTTGGTGGTTTGTCGCCTTCTCGCTAAGTGGTTTGCTGGGGGTCTGGCCCACTCAGTCCATTTCTGGGAGGTCCCTTTGCATGCAAAGTGGCCTTTCCATACTCAAGTGCACGACTTTGCTTGATCGTTGCCTCCTGTTGGGGTAGGGGCTTGTCCCCAGGCCTCGCTTGACTACCTCCGCAAGGAGGAAGTATGTTTGTATCAGGACCACTGGATTGATTTGTTCCAGGATCCTGACCATTGTGGGCATGGTTTCCTCCAGCTCACCAGGGATGATGACCATCCCCTGCGGCCCATGTATCTCCACAGTGGGGCCTGGATCCCACATGCTCACTTGGTGTCTGTGATGGCCTGGATGACACGTGCTATTCTTAATCACATGCCAATAGGGAGCTATCAGCGGCGCTTCTTCCCACAGGAAGACTATTCCTGTTGCTGTGGGTTTTGGGAGGAGACTCATGAGCATGTATTCCAGAGTTGCCCTAGGCACTCCATGGCAGGGGTCCCGGCTACGGTTGAGGCCCTCATTGCTTTCCTCGAGGTGTCGCCAACCATGTTCGCATTTGCTGAGAGGGCAGGGCCCCCTCCAGGGGGTATTGGCTAGTGGCTCTGCCTAGTACCCAGTTGGGTCCGGGCTGGGGTGTTGGTTATTCCCCCGCCACCTTCAGGTGGTGTGTAGGGATTTATGAGGGAATTGACCCCTAACCTCCAATAAGGGGGGGGACCTTGCTTTAGTTTGGTTCTCACGCCGCGCACTGGGCGGTAGCTGTCTTCCCACCTCCATTTGTTCAGGGCAGCTTTGTCCTGGGCATGGGGAAATGCATGCCTGCATCTGCGGTCATGCATTGTATGTACAGATACCCTGTAGTGTATGGCTCAGTCAGTTGTACCATAGTTAGTAGCTGCACATGGCCTCCCTATATGGCCTGCATTATAAATTGGAGATTTAAAAAAAACAAAAAAAAAACAAAAAAGAGCTCACTACCCCAACAGGAATCAGGGCGCAACAGACAAGGGGTGGATAGGGCCAACAGGTCCCCTCCCTGAAGAGGGTAGGGGTCAATTCCCTGCAAATCCCTACACCTCACAGACAAAGGCTCTAAGAGCATCGGGTCCCCCCCTTATTGGGGTAATGTGTTGGTTTGCAGTAAATCACTTCAGACCACCCAAAAGCAGCCGGTGAATAACTGTAGACTCCTTGAGACTGAAGCCTGCGAGGGGGGATTAATCCAAAGGCCCTCCCCAGTTATCCCACCCCTTGGGGCCAGGATAGGACTGCAAACGCAGAGGGATTGCACTCCAGAAAGCCCAGAAGGGCATCGAGGTTGTGGGGTAAACTGCCACGCTGCATATACTTCAGACAAGAAGTGAGAATGTGAGAATGTGTTAAAGCCGGTGCGGGTCGGAACCGAAGCGGAGGGTCGGGGTGGTATCCTTGGTATAAGGTAACCGGGGGACGGGACGACGTCAGTACGTAGACGGCGGGACCGAGGCGGAGTACTTTGGACGGAGAGTGGACTTGCGGCCTCAGCTTATGTGCTGTGCCCTCCTACTGTCCGAGTCCGTATTTCAGGAAGTCGGGGCCGAAGCGGAGCGAGGCAGAGAGAGAGGAGGATAGGGAACAGGGGACTGGTCCGCTGCTCGATTCGATTATCAGACTGAGGAGTACAAGCCAAGTGCCTATGGTATATATACTACTAGCTCGACGAATGATGACTCGTACTGACTACGTGCGGAGCGAAGCGGAGACCCATATGGTTACAAGCGGATTACAAATAATTTCGAATGGAATGGAGACCGGTACGGGTATGGAGACTGGTAACGTATTCTGATTACGGACGGAGAATGGAGAACTGGACAATGGGAGCACCGAGGGTCAGGTGGTCGTGGCACGTGTAGAGGTAGGTCGCGTGATCGGGGCGAAGGGTTGCGGTCGGAGCCAGTCGGGGCCGAGTCGGAGGGCATAGGGTTGTCGTGTGGAGCACACGTGGAGTTGAGAAGCCGAAGCCTAATGGTTAAGCTCTAGGTTTGGTGTGGATATGACAGAATGTGAGTGTGGGTTTCAAGCCGCAACCCACAAGGGCAGGAGTGATCCTCCTGGGGGTGGAATCTAGCACAGTACTCCCCAATAGGGGCGTGACCAAGTATAGTGTGGGCTGCCCACACTGTGCCAGCAATAGACATCTGAGGACCAATTTCTCGGAGCCAAGTACCCCTGGAGAGGTACGAGGGTTGTAGAGGCTTCCTAAGGGAGTCCAGTAGGGGGAGGAAATTCCTACCCCAATACAAGGGTGAGCGAAACATGTTCACCCACTTGTTAATGCACCCCCTCATGACCTCAGCCCAGAGGGAGTTGATAGTAGTCACCGGGTGAACGCCCAGCAATACATGGAGCTCCTTCACCATTGCAACGGTGTCAGAGTGGAGCTCTGCAACAGAGCCTAAAGGCACCTGCCAGAAAGTGATGGTCCACTAGGCCTTGGCAGACAACCAGCAATCCAGAGACCAACACACCTCCAGGGAGTGAGCCTAGCTGGCATGTACAGAAGGATTCACAGCTCTGTGGGCAGAGCCCATGGAGCTGGTGTAGATAAAGATGTGGTCAGTTTTGGCATGGTCCAGGACCATGCCTACTCCCAACCAGATGGAGTGGAGTTCTGCATCAGCAAGCAGAACCCTCCCCGCAGCCTGCCTGGCCTGCCTGACCAAGTGCCCACCTGCAAACACGCAAGCTGCTGAAATGGCCTGCAGCCTCCTGCATGGTAGCCAGTGGGCACCAGCTGCTATGCAGGCAGATGACAGGTTGGCCTGCACCCTCCAAATGGAGGTGTGCAGTCTGTCAAGATGCCATTGCTTCCAATCCCCCTCTGGATCAATGGTGTAAAGCCTAAATTTGATCTGCTCCAAGAAGCAGTCCAAAAGTCTGAGACTAGGCCTGTTCTCATCCACAAATGGAGAGAACAGCTCAGTAAGCTGAGGAAGCACATCCTGTACCTCCATAAGAGCACTCTTCACCTTGGGCTGAAGCTCCAGGGTGAGAGAGGAAATAGAATGAGGGTGCTCTGGGGAGCTCCCCCTGAACTCATGGCCCAGCAAGGGCTGAAGCAGATGATTTGCTGCAAGAGTGGCAACCCTAAATATTGTCTGGGAAGCCAACTTCTTGAGATGCAACTGAAAGGGCAGAAGGCCCGCAAGGGCCTCTGCCCCCAGTGGGAGATGTGTGAAATGCACCGATAATCCAATTAGCGGCTTGTCACTGCATGGAGTTAAACATCTTGAGGATTCCCTTATTACAGAAACCCTCGTGATACCACATATGGAACCCATACATGGCAATGGGAACCAGGCAGGTCTGGTAGAGGAGGTGTTTCTGGTCAGGAAGCAGCCCCCAGGTTGAATTGCCAAGCATCCCCATCATGCCAACTGTGGAGAATGCCTTGGTAGAATAGTAATGTACGTGCTTGCAAAAGGTGAGGGCATGATCAAAATAGAAACCCAAGTACCACCAAAACAGCTTGGGCCTCAAAGGGGTATCCCCCATGTATGGATGAAAGCCCAGGTCAATGGGCAGGTTGGCATCCCTCACATTGTGAGAGAAGTGGAACACCTCAGACTTGGTATGCTCAAGTGTGAGGCCAAAAGAGTCAAAGAGCCCATGCACGCAGCAGTAAGCTGCCTGCAGGGCCAATACATTGTCCTCCCATGACTTGGTCTGGACTATGAGGGTCCCATTGTCAACATATGAAAGCATGTTGACACTAAGGCTGGCGGTCCTCTGGTAATAAAGATAAACCAGGGGGGCAAGATACAAGGCAGATAAGACTGGCAACAGAGCAGAGCCCTGCCCCACACCCACATCCACCTGCCTGGGGTCTGACCTGAAGGAATTCCACAAGTAAGTGGTAGATCTCCCAACCAAGTAGGAGCCAAAGAATCGCACCAACTCTGGCGCGAACCCCAACTGCAAAAGCACTGCTAGAATCATATCATGATTCAGCGAGGGGAAGAACTGAGCAATGTCAAAAGCGATAACACTCATCTGTAGGCCTCGAGCCCACCCCACATGAACGAGATGGGTGAGGATCAACCCAGCGTCCTCCATGGACTTCTGGCAAATACTGCCTACCTGGTTGGGATAAAACACCCCCCACTTGATGCAGTTAAACTGGAGGTGGTTGGAGATCATTTTCTCCACAAGTTTGTCCAACGTGTTCAGTAGCATGATCAACCAGAAGGCCTTGGGCATAGAGTCAGAAGGCTTCCCCAGCTTAGGTATGACCACCGAGTTGGACTCTTTGAAATAATCAGGCCAATGTCCTGCCATAAGGCAGGCATTGGCAAGATTGACGAACACGCAGCATGATGTCTGGTCTGCCACGATGTCCTTCAGGTACAACCACATAATATGGTTGGGCCCGGGGGTGGACTTCGTGCAAGAATGCAAGGCGTCCTCAAGCTCCAAAATCGAGAAGGGGTACCACGCCCTCTCTGCTTGCGCAGGGAGGGTGTCCAATATAGAGGGATCTACAATGCAGCCTCTGGCCACGTTGTAGGTACTGTGGAGGGCATCCCAAAGGGAATCCATGTCATGACATGGCACGCCATCATGCTGAATTGCGTCACAGGCCGGTAACTTGTGCTGCTTAACCCAGGCCATGAGGTCCCAGGGACACTTGTTCTTTTTTTTTTTTTTTTTGAAATCAACAATTTATAATGTGGTGCTCGAATGCAGTCCGTGTGCACTAGCTACATACAAGGCAACTAATATGTACATGGTATAACTACCAATAAAGGTAGGGAAGAGAGTCCCGCTGACTTAAAAGGCTACACTCCATAAAGAAGTGCACATGGGTGAGGAGCTCACTACCCCAACAAAAACCCAGGTGCGACAAACGAGGGGTGAATAGGGCCAACAGGTCCCCCCCCCCAAAGGGGGTTAGGAGTTAGTTCTCCATAAATCCCTACACCCCGCAGACTAAGGTTCTAAGAGTTTCAGGTCTCTGCTCTTATTGGGCATTAGGAGTCAATTCTCCATAAATTGCTACACCCCGCCCAAGGGCAGGGGGCGAATAACCACCAGCTCCTCGAGACCGAAGTCCATGAGGGGGGAATAACCCAAAGGCCCTCCCCAGTTATCCCACCCCTTGGGGCCAGGATAGGAACACAAACATAGAAGGACTGTGTTCCAGAAAGCCCAGAAGGGTGTTGAGGTCATGGGATACATAAGCTGCCATGCCATGTATACTTTGGACAAGAAGTGAGAATGTGAGTGCAGGTTTCAAGCCACAACCCACAAGGGCAGGAGTGATCCTCCTGGGGGTGGAATCTAGCACAGTACTCCCCAATAGGGGCATGACCAAGTATAGTGCAGGCTGCCCATGCTGTGCCAGCAACAGACATCTGAGGACTGATTTCTCAGAGCCAAGTACTGCCGGAGAGGTACGAGGGTTGGAGAGGCTTCCCAAGGGAGTCCAACAGGGGCAGGAAGTTCCTACCCCTATACAAGGGCGAGCAAAACATATTCACCCACTTGTCAATGCACCCCCTCATGACCTCAGCCTGGAGGGAATCAATAGTAGTTGCTGGGCAGATGCCCAGTGACATGCAGAGCTCCTTTGCCATCATGATGGCGTCAGAGTGAAGCTCTGCAACAGAGCCCAAGGGCACCTGCCAGAAGGTGATGGTCTGCTGGGCCTTGGCAGACAACCAGCAATCCAGAGACTAACACACCTCCAGGGAGTGAGCCTGGCCGACATGTATGGAGGGATCCACAGCTCTGTGGGCAGAGCCTGCAGAGCTGGTGTAGATAAAAATGTGGTCGGTTTCAGCACGATCCAAGACTATGCCTACTCCCAACTGAATGGAGTGGAGTTCTGTATCAGCGAGCAGAACTCTCCCCATGGCCTGCCTGGCCTGCTTGACCAAGCACCTGCCTGCAAACACACAGGCTGCTGAAACAGCCTGCAGTCTCCTGCATGGCAGCCAGTGGGCACCAGCCGCTATGCAGGCAGATGATGGGTCGGCCTGCACCCTCCAAATGGAGGTGTGCAGTCCATCAAGATGCTGTTGCTTCGAATTCCCCTCCGGATCAACAGCATATAGCACAAATTTGATCCGCTCCAAGAAGCAGTCCAAAAGCCTGAGACCTGGCCTGTTCTCATCTGCGAACAGGCTGAACGGCTCAGTAAGCTGTGGAAGTACACTCTGTACCTCCATAAGGGTACTCTTCACCTTGGGCCAAAGCGCTGGAGTGAGAGATGAAATGGAACAAGGGTGCACTGGGGAGCTCCCTCTGAACTCTTGGCCCAGCAAGGGCCGAAGCAGGTGATTCGCTGCAAGTGTGGCTACCCAGAATATTGTTCAGGACGCCAACTTCTTGAGATGCAACCAGAAGGGCAGAAGGCCTGCAAGGGCCTCCGTCCCCACAGTAGGGGATGTGCGAAATGCACCAATGATCCAATTAGCGGCATACCGCTACATGAAGTTGAACATCTTGAGGATTCCCTTGTTACAGAAGCCCTCATGATACCACATGTGGAATCCATACATGGCAATAGGAACCATGCAGGACTGGCACAGGAGGCATTTCTGATCAGGAAGCAGCCTCCAGGTTGAATTGCCAAGCATCCCCATCACTCCAACTGTGGAGAATGCTTTGGTAGAATAGTAACATATGTGCTCGTGAAAGGTGAGAGCCTGGTCGAAATAGAAACCCAAGTACCGCCAAAACAGCTTGGGTCTCAAACAGGTGTCCCCCGTATATGGATGGAAGCCCAGATCAATGGGTGGGTTGGCATCCCTTGGGTTGCGAGAGAAGTGAAAGACCTCAGACTTGGTATGCTCAAGTGTGAGGCCAAAGGAGTCAAAGAGCCCATGCATGCAGCAATAGGCCACCTGCAGGGCAGATATATTGTCCTCCCAAGCTTTGGTCTGAATGATAAGGGTCCTATCGTCAACATATGAAAGTATGTCAATGTCGAGGCTGGAGGTCCTCTGGTAGTACAAGTACACCAGGGGGGCAAGATACAAGGCAGACAGGACTGGCGACAGAGCAGAGCCCTGCCCCACCCCCACGTCCACCTGCCTAGGGTCAGACCAGAAGGAGTTCCACAGGTACGTGGTAGACCTTCCAACTAGGTAAGAGCCAAAGAACCACACCAACTCTGGCGCGAACTCCGACCATGATAGTACTGCTAGAATCATATCATGATTCAGCGAAGGAAAGAACTGAGCAATGTCAAAAGTGACAACGCTTGTCCACAGTCCCTGAGCCCACCCCACATGAACGAGATGGGTGAGGATCAACCCAGCATCCTCCATGGACTTCTGGTGGATGCTGCCAACCTGGTTGGGATGAAACACCCCCCATCTGACACAGTCAAATTGGAGGCAGTTGGAGATCATTTTCTCCACAAGCTTGCCCAACGTGTTCAATAACACAATTGGCCAAAAGGCCTTGGGCATAGAGTAAGAGGGCTTCCCCAGTTTAGGTATGACCACCAAGTTAGACTCCTTGAAATAATCCAGCCAATGCCCTGCCGCCAGGCAGGCATTGGCAAGATTGACAAGCATATGGCAGGATGCTCGGTCCACCATGATATCCTTCAGGTATGACCACGTAACATGGTTGGGCCTGGGAGCAGACCTCTTCACACAAGAATGCAAAGCGTCCTTGAGCTCCAGGGTCGAGAATGGGTACCATGCCCTCTCCGTCTGTGCAGGGAGAGCATCCAATACTGAGGGATCCACAGTATGGCCAGAGGCCGCATTGTAGGTTCATGAAGGGCATCCCAAAGGGAGTCCATATCATGACACAGCACTCCATTGTGCTGGATCACATCACACACAGGGAGCTTGCACTGTTTAACCCAGGTCATGAGGTTCCAGGGGTGCTTGTTCACAGAAGCAATTTCCTTGATCTTCTCATTGAAGAACTTGCACTTGATGGCCTTAATGACGTGCTGGAACTTGAACCATGCACCTCCTGAAGGAGCTGCCCAGTATGCCTGAATGGCAGCAGTACACTTGTCATTCCACAGGGATGCTTGTTCACAGAAGCAATTTCCTCAATCTTCTCATTGAAGAACTTGTGTTTGATGGTCTTAATGATCCGCTGGAACTCAAACCATGCTTCCCCCAAGGGGGCCATTTGGTACATCTGAATGGCTGTGGTACAGTCATCATTCCACCATGGATTGGACTGTCCAACTCATTGAGCAGCCGCCGCCGCTCTAGCTTCTGTGGGCTCGCTTGTTTGTATTGAGTGGGTCCAGCAGATGGACGCACATGTAGCTTGCTACACCACCACTGTGCCTAGTGAACTGGACATTGGCACTATCAGGAATGCGGTCCATGCAAACTGGCCTCAGGCCGTCATGGACGCGAACCTTCCCCGCTTGAAAAGCTACCTCAAGCTCCTCAATGCACCTATGTTCTGGGGTGGTCAGCCCTGGCTCATGCCCAATAGTGTTGTCGAGGCCATGCAGCACTCTATGTGGTCTGAGTACTTCATGCTGGCCACTAGGCTGCACATTGTCAAGAACTCGAGGGCCACCAACATGGCCACCATGTTCTTTGAGATCTGGGACTCCCAACAGGGCTCCAACACGAAGATGGTCTCACAACGCATCATCACTACATATCGATGGCACTCCATGCAGGATAATCCCTGCCAAGGCCAACCCTGGCGTCCCCCTCTACCAGCGCTGCTGGAAGTGGGGGCACCCCTCTTTAGCCTGCCAATGTGAGGCTATCCTCTGCTCACATTGTGGTAGTCCGCATTCCCCGACTAACCATTGGGTATTTGCCTCATGCTGCAAGGGCCAGCCCAATCACAGGCTGCCCATTGCCCCCACCCCTGCTGACTGCCCCTGCCCCCATGTGCCTGTGTGCGTGAATTGTGGTGGTGCTCACACTGCTTCGGCTTTGGCCTACCCATTCTGGGCTCACTGCTTCGATTGGGAGTGGATTGAGTGCCGGTACGATTCTCCGGTAAGGGTTTGTTCCCCACCGCATCAACCTTGCTTACCCCAATGAATAGGGACCATTAGGGACCTAGGAGATTGAGGTGGGCTTGTTGTATCTGGTCTCAGAATGTATTTCGTAGTTACATTCTTGTAGACACTTTACTCAAACAATTCAAGGATGATGTGGATATGTTCCTACTACAGGAGCTGCCCTGGCACTCCATTTGTCGCATTCCATCCTCCTCTGACCCTGGTGGGGATGAGGTTGTTAGGGTGCCCAAGCATCTGGAGTGGCTGTGCTTGTTTTGCCCTCCTTCCCCAGATTGACCTCCTCGGGTTATGGCATATGTACATAACTGGATGATGCGGCTCTGACCCTCGCTTCAACGTGATGTTGTCAATCATCGTGATGTCATGGCCATCTCCATGTTCTTGCATGGGGAGGCCATATACTTCCTTAATGTCTACTTGGACAACAGGCAGTTGGGCATCTGCTATTTGGTGGATGCCGTTGACTCTCTCCCACAGTGTGCCCTCATGTTAGGGGACTTTAACTGCCGCTCACCGCAGGCCACCATGTTCTTTGAGATCTGGGACTCCCAACAGGGCTCCAATGCAAAGACGGTCTTGTAACATGTCATCACTATCAACAGCACTCCATGCAGGATAATCCCTGTGAAGGCCAACCCCAGCGTCCCCCTCTGCCAGCACTGCTGGAAGTGGAGGCACCCCTCTTTAGCCTGCTGACGCGAGGCTATCCGCTGCTTGCATTGTGGCATTCCACATTCCCTGACTAACCATTGGGCATTTGCCTCATGCTGCAAGAGCCAGCCCAATCACAGGCCACCCATTGCAGCCACCCCCGCTGACCGCCCCTGCCCCCACGTGCCTGTGTGTGTGAATTGCGGCAGTGCTCACACTGCTTCAGCTTTGGCCTGCCCATTCTGGGCTCACTGCTTTGATCGGGAGTGGATTGAGCACCAGTACAATTCTCCAGTAAGGGTTCGTTCCCCACTGCATCAACCTCACTTACCCCAATGAATAGGGACCATCAGGGACCTAGGAGATTGAGGTGGGCTTGTTGTATCTGGTCTCAGAATGTATTTCATAGTTACATTCTTGTAGACACTTTACTCAAACAATTCAAGGATGACATGGATATGTTTCTATTGCAGGAGCCACCCTGGCACTCCATTTGTCACATTCCATCCTCCTCTGATCCTGATGGGGATGAGGTTGTCAGGGTGCCCAAGCATCTGGAGTGGCTGTGTTTGTTCCACCCTCCTTCTTCCCCTGATCAACCTCCTCAGGTTATGGCATATGTACATAACCGGATGATGCAGCTCCAACCCTTGCTTCAACATGATGTCGTCGATCATTGTGACATCATGGCCATCTCCATGTTCTTGCATGGGGAGGCCATGTACTTTCTCAATGTCTACTTGGACAACAGGCAGTCAGGCATCCACTATCTGGCAGATGCGGTTGACTCTCTCCCGCAGTGCACCCTCATGTCAGGGGACTTTAACTGCTGCTCACCACAGTAGGACCCATGGGCTCCCCACAACCCTGCTGCTGCTGCCTCCCTGCTGGAAACAGCTGATTTGTTGGGCCTGGATCTCTTGCTTCCCAAGAACCCTGGCCCCACTCACTTCCCCTTTGAGGAGGGGCTTGCTTCTACTGTGATTGACCTTGTGTTTGCAAGGGCAACTGCAGGCCATTTGCCGCTTCCCACATGGTGTCCCAATCTGCAGGGTCAATCTAACCATTGCCCCCTTTGGATCACTGTCCCTCTGGAAGCCTTCGAGGAGGCTGTGCCCAGGCACTTGCTGAAGCGGGACTCGGACGAGGAGGCTGAGTTCCTAGCCAAGGTCTCGACAGGGCTCATGGGTCTAGATTTTCCGGACCTGGGCTCATCCGGCAGGATCAACAAGGTAGCCCTGGCTATTTCTGTGGTCTTCTCCAAGGCATGGCTTGCCCACTCCAAGGAGATCTGCATTGTCTCATGGTCTAAACCATGGTGGGATGACAAGTCCTCTCACACTTATGCGGTGTACTCTCAGTCTTGGGACCGAGAGGATGCTTGCACATTTAAGCGGACCTGGAAGGCCTCCAAGCACAAGCTCTTCAATGAGCATATCAAGGAGATTGCTTCTACCAACAAGCACCCCTGGGACCTGATAGATTGGGTCAGGGCACGCAAGTTGCCTCCCTGCAAGGCAATCCACTATCGCAATTGCCCCTGCAACACCCTCGAGGAGCTCTGGGAAGGGCTCCACGGCTCTTACAATGCTGCCAACAATCATCCAATCAATGTCAGGGTTCTTGATCAGATCAATCCGCTCCCACCATGGGAGTAGCCAGTCTTCTCCAACTTGGAGATGCACAAGGCTCTGCACATGTGCTCCTCTCTGTCTTTGCCCAGTCCGGACCATGTCATGTGGATGCACCTCAAATCCATTCTGGCAGGCCTGATGGCTACCCATTTAGTCTGTCAGATCGCCGATGCCTGCATGGAGTGCAGGCATTGGCCTCATCACTTTAAGGAGAGCGTGTCGGTTATCATACCAAAGCCTGGCAAGCCCTCCTATGCTACTCCAAAGGCATTCAGGCCAATTGTCCTTCTCAATACTCTTGGTAAGCTTATTGAGAAAATGATCTTGTGCCACTTGCAGTTTGAGGCTGTCAAGTTTGGTGTGTTCCATCCAAACCAGTTCGGTGGTGTGATCCAGCAGTTCACCGAAGATACTGGCACCTACCTTGTGCACCTAGTCCATGCCAGGTGGGCTTGTGTGTTGAAGACAAGTGTTCTCACCTTCAACATCACACAGTTCTTCCCATCCCTGAACCATGGGATGCTTCTCGTGATTCTTGCCTAGCAGGGGTTTTCCCCTTGTGTGGGCAGGTTCTTCGCTTCATATCTCACAGGAAGGTTTACCAGCTATGCTTGGAACTCCTTCCTGTCTGAGCTGTTCCAGGCAGAGGTGGGGGTGGGCCAGGGGTCTGCCCTCTCACCTGTTCTGTCTGGCCTCTATCTGGCTCTGGCCATGTATATTATCAAGTGGGGGCTCCCTCAGCCAGGCCTCTTGCTCCTGTCTTATGTCGATGATGGTACCATCATGGCGTAGGCCTGGGACCTGGACGCTAACTGCGTCCTGCTCTGCAGATCTTACAAGGTTGTCTATGACACCTTTACTTGGTTCACACTTGTCATGGAGCACAACAAGTCCGAACTCTTCCATTTCTCATGGGATCGTTCCAGTGAGAATCCCCTGGTGGACTTGGGGTTTCCCCCATTCACTGGTGCTACTCCTCTTCAGCCCAAGACCTATTGGAGGTACTTGGGCTTCTACTTTGATCGTGCCCTTACGTTTAAGGAGCATGTTTGGTTCTATTCTACCAAGGCTATTTCCACAGTCAAGGTTATGGGAATGCTTGGCAACTCTATCCAGGGGCTTCTGCCAGACCAGAAGCACCTTCTGTATCAGTCATGTGTGGTTCCTATTGCCACGTATGGCTTCCGCTTGTGGTATTACCAGGGTGTCAGGTGTAAGGGCGCTCTGGACCACCTTCACCGGATGCAGCGTCAGACTGCACTCTGGATTACAGGCGCCTTTAGGACATCACCCGATGGGGGGGTTGGGGCCATCGCAGGCCTGATCCCCATTCATCTTCATCTCTGGAAGCTTTGTGATCATGGTGAGTTGCGGTATGCCACACTTGTCCCAGGCCATCCCATTCGTGCCCTCCTTGGCTGGGGCTACAGCAGTGATCTCCGGTCTCATGTCCGGTCCATAGCCAGGCTCCCTCCCTGCAAGTTGATCAAGGTGAAGAGGCCTGTTGTCAATGCTAACCAGCATCTAACCACCCTTGCTGGACCTTTCAATGCTGTTGCGCTGGAGGCTTGGCCAGGGCACCATCTCTTGGATGTGTACCTGGGGAGGGTTCACTTCCACTCATACAACTGGGGGGCGGAGGACGCTCTTGCAGCCCATGTCGCAGCTCTCGACCAAGTTCTTGCTTGGGCGCAGGCCAATCTGGGGGTTCTGGTGGCGGCAACGGATGCAAGTCTGCTGCCCCATTGGGTCCACCAGGCAGTTTCAGCTGCCCAAATTTTCCAGGGGCTGGGCTGCAGTTTTTTCCCACAGGAAGATTATTCCTGTTGCTGCGGGTTTTGGGAGGAAACTCATGAGCATGTGTTCTAGAGCTGCCCTAGGCACTCCATGGCAGGAGTCCTGGCTACAGTCAAGGCCCTCATTGCTTTCCTTAAGGCGTCACTGACTGCATTTGCATTTGCTGAGAGGGCCGGGCCCCCCCCGGGAGGTATTAGCTAGTGGCTCTGCCTGGTGCCTGGTTGGGTCTGGGCTGGGGCGTTGGTTATTCCCCCACTGCCTTCAGATGGCGTGTAGGGATTTACATGGGAATTGACCCCTAACCCCCAATAAGGGGGGGGACCTCACTCCAGTTTGGCTCCCATGCCATGCGCTGGGTGGCAGCCGTCTTCCCGCCTCCATTCATTTGGGGTGGCTTTGTCCTGGGCATGGGGAAATGCATGCTCGCATCCGTGGTCATGCGTTGTATGTACAGATACCCTGTAGCTTACAGCTCAGGTTGTACCATAGTTAGTAGCTGCATGTGGCCTCCCTACACCACCCGCATTATAAATTGGAGATTTAAAAAAAAAAAAAAAAAAAAAAAAAAAAAAGATTGGACCATCCAACCATGAACACCTCCTCAGAGAAGGCGTCCCAGGCCTGGGAGATGATACAAGCCACAGCCAAAGCCACAAGCTCCACCTCCACAGGGGTGTCCAAGGGCAGCCAGCCCCTCACATACCTGTGCAACAAACTTTGACTCCCTGTTGCTATCAGGCTTCAGAACTCGACGGATCACACCAGTCATGAAATGAGTGACTGGAAGAACCAGAGTCAGAGGAGCGTGATCCGAAGGGCCATGCTTCTCAAGATTGATCAGGGGCCTGAGATCAAGATCTTGGGCCATTGGGAGGAAAACAAGATCAATTACCGACAGTGAAAGATTTGAATCGTGCAGGAAGTGAGTTAGGCCCGGAACCACCAGAAGCACCAAATCAAGTCCCAGATCCATCCCAACCTCCAAGAGAGATTGGGCGACCCCTGGATGTGAGACCCAATTTGGATCCCACCACTCTGAGTGGCAATTGAAGTCACCCACCATGTAAGTCATGGCAGGCAGGAAATCCACCAGCTCCCAAAGAGCCAGAATGGCAGTGTAGCAGTCATCTGAGTAGATGTTCATGAGATTATAGGTGTGCCCCCCTTGCCACATGGACACAACCATTATGTCACAGTGATCAACCAAGTCCCTATGGAGGGACAGTTGCAAGAGTTTCAGCCTCGAGTGGACGTAAGCCAGCACTCGTGGGGACAAGTTGCCTAGCTGTGGATTCCAGATGCACATCCACTCCGGATGGAGTGGCATGCCAACAACACCCTTACCATCCCTAGAAATGGTAGAGGGAGCCTTCCTTAGGTTTCGCCAAGGCAGTTCTTGCACGAAAAAGACGTCAAAATCATTTTTATACAATTCAAGAAAAGAGTCCAGCAGAATATAGTTATGGTTTACATTCTGAGAGCATATACATAACTCATTAAGGAACCTAGGCATTACTCCTAGACTGAGTTAGTGAGACCCTAGGGGCAGTAGGTGAACCACATACCTCCTGATAATATTTCTTGGCCCAACCATCTTCAAAATGCTTGCACCAGAATGGACACTTCTTGTCATGGGTGGCATGGGGACCACCACAGTTCCTATAATGGGGCTGGTGAGGGCACGGAGTGCCTTCAGCAGTGCCAGCGACTGGTGGGTTTACATTGGGGCAGGCCTTGCAGCACCCCACCATCAACCTGTGGTTCTCCTTGCTATGGGGCTTGGAGCAGATAGGGCAGGTTGGAAATCATGCCCTGCAGACATTAGTTGGGTGCCCCCACCACCAGCAACAGTGGCAGAGGGACGTCCCGACTTGCTGGGAAGCTGCATTTATAAGACAAGCGTGGGCCCAATGGCCAATGATCTCCCAATCATCAACTTGGAGGAGGACCCAGTCTGCAAGTCCCAGATCTCAAACCAGACAGTTGTAGTGTCTGATTTGTCGGAGTTCCTCCTAACCCAGGGGGGGCCCTAGAGGTTTTGGAAGCCATGATGCAACAACTGCTGCATGATGTTCTCGATCCACTGGCTAGTAATCTGAGTACCATCAGGGGTGAAGAAAGGGATGTCCGACACTTTCATGAAGGACTTAGAGGACGGGACCATCACTGTAGGCTATGACCCCAAAGGAAAGAACTGGGAGGCCCAGTCCTGGATCACATTTAGATCTGCCATGGACATGACCAACCCGGTCGTGAGAGAGATGCCATTGTATGCCAGGGATGTGGACATGACATTGAGGTTAGACCTTGCATTGGAGAGGGCGTGGTTAGCCCCTGTAACAACCTGGGAAAGATCCTTGATCAGAGAACAGGGCCCCACGAACGAGATGATGATCTGGCACCTCAGGAGGGAGGGGGAGCTGCAGCAATGTCCTTGGGAATCACCTTGGCCATCTCTGGGATAGGTTGGCATATGTCCTCTTTTTTTTTTTTAAAAAAAAATCTCCAATTTATAATGTAGGCCACGTAGGGAGGCCACATGCAGCTACTAACTATGGTACAACCTGAGCTGTAAACTACAGGGTATCTGTACATACAACATGTGACCATGGATGCGAGCATGCGTTTCCCCATGCCCAGGACAAAGCTGCCCCAAATGAATGGAGGTGGGAGGACAGCTGCCACCCAGCACATGGCATGAGAGCCAAACTGAGGCGAGGTCCCCCCCCTTATTGGGGGTTAGGGGTCAATTCCCACGTAAATCCCTACACACCACCCGAAGGCGGCGGAGGAATAACCAACGCCCCAGCCCGGTCCTAACTGGGTGCCAGGCAGAGCTACTAGCCAATACCCCCCAGAGGGGGCCCAGCCCTCTCGGCAAATGTGAATGCCATAGGCAACACCTTGAGGAAAGCAATGAGGGCTTCGACCATAGCCAGGACCCCTGCCATGGAGTGCCTGGGGCAGCTCCGGAACACGTGCTCACAAGTCTCCTCCCAAAACCTGCAGTGACAGGAGTAATCCTCCTGTGGGAAAAAGCACCTCCAATAGCTCCCTATCGGTGCGTGGTTAAGAATAGCATGCATCATCCAGGCCATTACTGACACCGAATGAGCATGCAGGATCCAGGCCCCACTGTGGAGATACATGGGCCACAGGGGATGGTCATCATCTCTGGCAAGCTGGAGAAAACCATGCCTGCGGTAGTCAGGATCCTGGAATGAGTCGATCCAGCGGTCCTGACATGAACATACTTCCTCCTTGCAGAGGTAGTTGAGCGAGGCCCATGGACGAGCCCCTACCCCAATGGGAGGCAACAACCTTGTGAAGTCGTGCACCTGAGTATGGAAAGGCCACTTTGCATGCGAAGGGACCTCCCAGAAATGGACCGAGTGGGCCAGACCCCCAGCAAACCACTCAGTGAGAAGGTGACAAACCACCAAGGAATGACCCTGGGTGGAGTGCACTGATGGGTCCACCGCTCGCCTGGCCATGGCCATTGAGTCAGTGAACAAGACGAGCCTAGTGGTGCCCTCGACAGAACCTGCCTTAGACACCACCAGCCGGATGGCGAAAAGCTCAGCTTCAGGAGCTGTAACCTTCTCCCCCAGAAGCCAGACCACATGGATGCAGTCCAGCCCCTGGAAAACCTGAGTGGCCAAAACTGCCTGGTGGACCCAGCAGGATAGCAGACTCGCATCCGTCACCACCACCAGAACCCCTGGATCAGCCTGCAACTGGGCGAGAACCTGGTCAAGAGCCGCAACGTGGGCCATGAGGGTGTCCTCCATCCCCCAGTCATATGAGTGGAAGTGGACCTGACCCAGGTACACATCCAAGAGATGGCACCCTGGCCAGGCCTCCAGCACAACAGTATTGAAGGGCCCAGTGAGGGTGGCAAGATGCTGATTAGCATTGACAACAGGTCCCTTCACCTTGACCAACTCTCAGGGAGGAAGCCTGGCTATAGACCAGATGTGGGACTGGAGATCACCACTGTAGCCCCAGCCAAGGAGGGCACAAACAGGGTAATCTGGAGCAAATGTGGCATACCGCAACTTGGCACGATCACAGAGCTTCCAGAGATGAAGATGAACAGGGATCAGGCCCGCAATGGCCCCAACCCCCCCATCGGGCAACATCCTAAAGGTGCCAGTAATCCAGAGTGCAGCCCAACACTGCATCTGGCAGAGGTGGTCCAGAGCACCCTTACACCTAGTGCCCTGGTAGTACCACAAGCAGAAGCTGTACATGGCTATAGGAACCACACACAACCAATAAAGAAGGCACTTCTGATCAGGCAGAAGCCCCTGAATGGAGTTACCAAGCATTCCCATGGCCTTAACCATGGAAATAGCCTTGGTAGAGTAAAAGCAAACATGCTCCTTAAATGTAAGGGCACAATCAAAATAGAAGCCCAAGTACCTCCAATAGGTCTTGGGCTGAAGGGGGGTAGTGCCAGTAAACAGGGGAAACCCCAAGTCCACTGGGGGATTCTCACCAAAACAGTCCCACAAGAAGTGGAAGAGCTTGGACTTGTCGTGCTCCACAACTAGTGTGAACTGAATAAAGGTGTCATGGACAACCTCATAAGATCTGCGAAGAAGGATGCAATTTGCATCCAAGTCCCAGGCCTGCGCTACAATGGTGCCATTGTCGATGTAAGACAGGAGCGAGAGGCCCAGCTGAGGGAGCCCCTGTTCAATAATATACATGGCCAGAGCCAGATAGAGGCTGGACAGAACAGGTGAGAGGGCAGACCCCTGGCCCACCCCCACCTCTGCCTGGAACAGCTCAGACAGGAAGGAATTCCAGGCATAGCTGGTAAACCTCCCCATGAGATACAAAGTGAAGAACCGGCCCACACAAGGGGAGAACCCCTACCAAGCCAGAACCACAAGAAGCATCCCATGGTTCAGGGATGGGAAAAACTGTGCAATGTCGAAGGTGAGAACACTCGTCTTCAACCTGCAGGCCCACCTGGCATGAACTAGGTGCACAAGGTAGGCGCCAGCATCTTTGGTGGACTGCTGGATCATACTGCCAAACTGGTTCAGATGGAACATGCCAAACTTGACAGCCTCAAACTGCAAGTGGTGCAAGATCATTTTCTCAATAAGTTTACTGAGAGTGTTAAGAAGGACGATCGGTCTGAACGCCTTCAGAGTGGCATAGGAGGGCTTGCTTGCTTTTTTTTTTTTTTTTTTAAATCAACAATTTATAACACAGTGCTTGAATGCAGTCCACGTGCACTAGCTACATACAAGGCAACTAATACATGGTATAACTACTAATAAAGGTAGGGAAGAGAGTCCCACTGACTTGAAAGGCTACACTCCATAGAGAAGTGCGCATGGGTGAAGAGTTCACTACCCCAACAAAAACTGGGGCATGACAAACGAGGGGTGGATAGGGCCAACAGGTCCCCCCCCCAAAGGGGGTTAGGAGTCAGTTCTCCATAAATCCCTACACCCTGCAGATTACGGCTCTAAGAGCTTTGGGTCTCCACCCTTATCCGGCATTAGGAGTCAATTCTCCATAAATCACTACACCCCACCCAAGGGCAGGGGGCAAATAACTACCGGCTCCTCAAGACTGAAGCCTACGAGGGGGGAATAACCCAAAGGCCCTCCCCAGTTATCCCACCCCTTGGGGCCAGGATAGGATTGCAAACGTGGAGGGATTGCGCTCCAGAAAGCCCAGAAGGGCATCGAGGTTGCAGGGTCAACCACCACATCGCATGTACTTTGGACAGGAAGTGAGAATGTGAGTGTGGGTTTCAAGCCACAACCCACAAGGACAGGAGTGATCCTCCTGGGGGTGGAATCTAGCATAGTACTCCCCTATAGGGGCATGACCGAGTATAGTGCGGGCTGCCCATGCTGTGCCAGTGACAGACATCTGAGGGCCAATTTCTCAGAGCCAAGTACCCCCGGAGAGGTATGAGGGTTGGAGAGGCTTCCCGAGGGAGTCCAACAGGGGGAGGAAGTTCCTACCCTGATACAAGGGTGAGTGAAACATGTTCACCCACTTGTCAATGCACCCCCTCATGACCTCAGCATGGAGAGAGTCGATGGTAGTCATCAGGCAAATGCCCAACAAGATGCAAAGCTCCTTTGCCATCGCAACAGTGTCAGCCTGTCCAAGGAGTCCCTAGCAGGCAAACTCCATGTAACCCCAACATGGTCCACTTGGTGTGAGATGAGTGCTACAGTGCCTGTTACTCCCATGCCAGACTGAGCTTTACTTGCCATAGACACAGGCAGGGGCCTCCCCTATAGGTGGTGCACCTGGGGGCATGGGTTGGCACACTAACAGCCTCCCTAATTGGTGCAGCACTAAAGCCAACAGGCCAGACTTACATGAGGCAGCGCAAAAATGTGGAACACCCCAAACCCGTTGCCCTCCCAACTAGGTAATCCCTGGGGTAACAGGTCAGCACAAAGCCTTCCTAAAGGGTGTACAAGGTGGGCTGAACTCCGCTACTCACCCCACAGACTCACGCTAGAACTACTGATGTGGTAACAACTTAAACCAATAAATCCGGATCTTACCTGGGATCGATCGATGGCAGATCTTGACCTCTCGAGCCAGTTTGCCATTCTCTGAATGAACCGCTATAGCCCAGTGGCTACCTGGGGTGCGACCCCCGGACCACTTTCCCGTTACCCAGCAGCTGGTTTGTGATCGAGATCTGGTTGCCTAGATCTGCGATAAGCACAGATCCCTGTATAACTGTCCAGGCTTACCATCTTGCAGGGGCCGCTACTGGGATGGAAGTCGCAGCATGAGAGCTGCCCTGGAGTTTGGGTGATCCCTACTAACGTCCTGCACCCGGCTGAGCTTTACTCGCTTGGAATGCAGGAGGGGGGTGGCCTGTCCTCTCAGTCAGCTTGTTCTCACCTTGATGCCCCCTCTTACCATCCCCTATCCTCTCGGTCCCTTGCAGGCATGCCCTCGTTTTCAAGTGGGAGACTCCCTACTCATGAGGGGGTATTTGGGGGAAGTGCACTCGCTACAGGTTTCGTGAGAGCTTGGTGAGGAGTGTGGTTGTCCCACTGCAAACCCACCCAGGACATGCCCAGGGGGACTCCTAACCTGTTTTGACCAGCCAGGGATCCACTGACCCCAGCAGAGACCATCCAGAACTGCCAGCTCATCAGGTGGCCAGCATACCCAGCCATTAAGCACCTTTGCCAAGGGCGCACCTGACTCCCCAACAGCACCAAATAGCCCCAGGACGCTTCAGAAGGGTGAAGAGAGTAGGAATAGTGTAGACAGCCCACTAAGAAAGGGACGGCCACCTGTAGATTAAGAGTAGAAAATAATGTAAAGTGGAGATGATGGTGGTAAGAGGAAAAGAAGCGGCTGCATAGGAGGGCTTGCCAGGCTTCGGTATGATAACCAACATGCTCTCCTTAAAGTGATGAGGTCAATGCCTGCACTCCATTGCAGGCATCGGCGATCCAACAGACCAAACAGGTAACCATTGGGCCTGCCAGAACAGACTTGAGGTGCATCCACATGACATGGTCTGGACTGGGTGATGACAAAGAGGAGCACACACATAAGGCTTCGTGCATCTCCAGGTTGGAAAAGACTGGCCACTCCTGCAGTGGGAGCAAATCAATCTGATCAAGAACCCTGACATTGACCAGGTGGTTGTTGGCAGCATTATAGGAGCCATGGAGCCTCTCCCAGAGCTCCTCAAGAGTATTGCAGGGGTGATTGCAATAATGAATTGCTTTGTAGGGAGGCAACTTGCGCACCCTGACCCAATCCATCAGGTCCCAGGGGCACTTGTTGGTAGAAGCAATCTCCTCAATGTGCTCATTGAAGAACTTGCACTTGGTGGCCTTCCAGGTCCACTTAAACGTGTAGGCATCCTCCCAGTCCCAAAACCGAGAATACACCTTGTAAGTGCAAGAGCACTTGTCATCCCACCATGGCTTAGACTGTGAGACAATACAGATCTCCTTGAAGTGGACAAGCCACACCTCAGAGAAGACTGCAGAGATAGCCAGAGCCACCTTGTTGATCCTGTCAGGTGAGCCCAGGTCCAGATAATCCAGCCCCAAAAGTCCTATCAAAACCTCAGCTAGGAATTTGGCCTCCTTGTCTGAACCCCGCTTCAGCAAGCGCCTGGGCACAGCCTCCTCAAAGGCCTCCAGAGGGACAGTAATCCAAAGGGGGCAATAGTCAGATTGACCCCACAGATTGGGACACTGCATGGGAAGTGATAACTGGCCTATGGCCACCCTTGCAAACATGAGGTTGATCATGGTAGAGGCAAGCCCCTCCTCAAAGGGGAAATGTGTGGGGCCTGGGTTCTCAGGGAGCGAGAGATCCAGACCCAGTGCATCTGCCATTTCCAGCAGGGAGGCAGCAGCAGCAGGATTGTGGAGAGCCCATAGATCCCACTGCAGCGAGTGGCAGTTAAAGTCCTCTGACATGAGGGCACACTGTAGGAGAGAGTCGATGGCATCTGCCAGATAGCAGATGCCCGACTGCCTGTCATCCAAGTAGACATTGAGGAAGTACACCACCTCTCCATGCAGAAACATGGAGATGGCCATGACATCACAGTGATCAGTGATATCACACCAAAGTGAGGGCTGGTGCTGCATCATCTGGTTATGTACATATACCATAACCCGAGGAGGCTGATTCAGGGAAGGAGGAGGGCAGAACAAGCACAGCCACTCCAGATGTTTGGGCACCCCAACAACCTCATCCCCATCAGGGTCAGAGGAGGATGGAATGCATTGGATGGAGCGCTAAGGTGGCTCCTGCAGTAGGAACAAATCCACATCATCCTTGAATTGTTTGAGTAAAGTGTCTACAAGAATGTAACTACGAAATACATTCTGAGACCAGATACGACAACCCCACCTCAATCTCGTAGGTTCCTGACAGTCCCTATTCATTGGGGTAAGCAAGGTTAACATGGTGGGGAACAAACCCTTACCAGAGAATTGTACTGGCGCTCAATCCACTCCTGATCAAAGCGGTGAGCCCAGAATAGGCAGGCCAAAGCTGATGCAGTATAAGCACCGCCACAGTTCATGCACACAGGGGCGTGAGGGCAGGGATGGTCAGTGGGGGTGGGTGAAATAGGCAGCCTATGGTTGGGCTGGCCCTTGCAGCATGCGGCAAATGCCCAATGGTTAGTTGGGGAATGCGGGCCACCACAGTGAGAGCAGCGGATAGCCTCACATCAGCAGGCTAGAGAAGGGTGCCCCCACTTCCAGCAGTGCTGGCAGAGGGGGACACTGGGGTTGGCTTTGGCAGGGATAATCCTGCACAGGGTGCCGTTGATAGTGATGACCTGCCAAGAAATGGTCTTCATGTTGGAGCCCTATTGGAAGTCCCAGATCTCAAAGAACATGGTGGCCATGTTGGCGGCCCGTGAGTTCTTGACAATGCACAGCCTGGTGGTCAGCACAAAATACTCAGACCATACAGAACGCTGCATGGCCTCGACAACCCTATTGGGAGTGAGCTAGAGCTGACCACCCTGGAACATAGGTGTATTGAGGAGCTTAAGATAGCTCTTCGAGCAAGGAAGGTTTACGTCCACAATGGCCTGAGGCCACCATGCGTGGACTGCATTCCTGATAGTACTAATGTCCAGTTCATTGGGCATGGTGGTGGTGTAGCAAGCCACATGGGCGTCCATCTACTGGACCTGCTTGATGTGCACAAGGGAACCCACAGAAGCCAGGGCAGCTGCTACCACCTGATGAATCTCTGCACAGATGACGGGACCCAGACTAACCAGGAGGCTGCCTCCTGCGAGGGTGAGTATGACCTGCTTATGTGAAGGTCCTGACATAGTCATCCAAGGCTTGGGAGCCTTGGGTGGCTGCTGAGCAGCTGCCACCTGCTTGTGAAACAAGACTACCTTGTGAGAAGGCAACCCTGGGAGAGCATGCACCAGGTCAACCAAACCCAATAGGGAAGAGACAGCTGCAGCCGCATACAAGTGGGGTGGGGAATGAGGCTTGGTAGCCAAGTTGATGCGTGGAGGGGGGGGCCAGGAGGCAGCCTAGCAGCCAACCGAGCCCTGTCCACTGCTGATAGTGGAGGGACAAGAGTAGCGCAAGCTGCCCTGATGTGAGATGGTTGCTGCCCCACACTGGGATTGCGAGCCACTAGGACAGGATTGCCTAACCCTGTATGGACCAGGTTCCTGAAGAATTGCTGGGTAGGTGCAGGACGCGTATACCCCACAGAAAAATGCCCCAAATCCTCTGCCAGGGGGGGAGGCAGGGGGAGGTTACCCTCCATGGGGGGGCAGTGAGAGCCACCGGCCCGCGGAGTGCCATCCACCTCCATAGGAGCCACAGAGGCCCTAGAAGAGGGGGTGTGCATGCTGCCAGCCACCCCAGCAGGGGCAGCCGCACTAGCAAAGTCCAGCTGTTTGCCCCTCCCTTGCGCAGGGGTGGGGGTGCCCGGCCTGGATGGACCATACACCTCAGAGGCCCACTCATGGAGCCTATGGGTGCACTCACCCTCTGTAAAGGGGATATTGTCCTAGTCATGCTCCTCCACCTCATGGAAGAGCTTGGCCAGGGAGCAGGTGACCTCCATGCTGTTGCCTTCAGAAAGCCTGGCCCTCTTGGCTCTCTCCAGTCAAAGGGCCACCATATTGAGTATGTCCGCCATGATCCCAGTCTCACCCTCTACATCTGCAAGACTGTGGGAAAGGGTGAGAAAGGTGGGGACAAAGTTGGGACCCTCCTCCTCATCCGCAGCAAAGGCAGGGTCAGGGGATGGCTTGGGGCCAGGCGTGTCAACTGCCATCCTGGTGGAACTGGAGACCAATTCGAGGTTGAGCTCCTGCCTAAGGGAGGTAGAGGGCTCAGGCATGTGGGTGCGCTTGGAACAAGGGGTTACCAGGGCGTCATCCAGGTAAATGATAGACTTGCAAGAACTCTTAGGGGCCTCAGCAGCTGGAGCAGGGGCAGCAGCCTGCGATGCAGAGCTGTAGCTGGGTCAAGAGGAGCTGGGGGGGCGTCCTGAGTGTGGGAGATAGCCATAGCAAGGGGGTCCAGTGATGAAGGATCCGCCGGTGGAGGAGCCCCCACTCCCTGAGTAGAGTGAGTAGACCTAGGAGGCATGCACATAGGAAGTTAAGATCAAGAATCAGACCACTAGAGCTTGTTGTATAGAACAATGGAGGGGATGGCTTGTGGCTGTGCAAGCAAGTTGGTGGTGGTTGACTTCCAAGAAGGGATGTTGGCGTATACCCTCCCTGAAGGGATGCATGCCATTGATAATGGAGGCCCGTAGTGTCTCCTCATCTGCATGGCCATCCAGGGGGTAGTCAAGGAACCCACTGTGACCAGTGGCCTTGAGAAGCTGGTCATAGGCAATCCACACTTGCTCCCATGACAGGCCAGTAAGTAGCTTCTCAATATGCTCCGAGAGATACTGGGCTGCATTCTCCAATGACTCCCCTATGGCCTGCATATTCATCACCTGACTTGGGGCAGACATGTCCACCTCAAAGTCCAACCTGAGGGAAGAAACTTGTGAGGGGGCAAAGAGGGGGTGACTCCCTTTGCTAGAATTATGTCGCGGCCATTTGGAGGATGACTGCAAGTTGTTAGAGAAGTTGGAGAGGCGGGAGACAGGGTGAGCCTGCCTTGGCATCTCCACCAGGTCTACAGCTATCCCACACGGTGGGGAGGCAGCATGGATGCTTGTGGCGATGCCAGACAAGCTAGTGGGGGCAGCAGTGGGGCTTCTAGGGGAGCTGAGGGACAGAGTGTTATCGCTTCTTGATCTGGTACTACCACCAGCAATGTGCACAGCCACACCCACCTTGACACTTTATCCCTCGTTCTGTGCACCCCCGCTGTTGGATCCCTCCAGTAGTACTTTTTTTTTTTTTTTTTTTAAAAAAATCAACAATTTATAATGCAGTGCTCAAACACAGTCCACATGCACTAGCTACATACAAGGCAACTAATACATGGTATAACTACCAATAAAGGTAGGGAAGAGAGTCCTGCTGACTCGAAAGGCTACACTCTGTAAAGAAGTACGCATGGGTGAAGAGCTTGCTACCCCAATGAAGACCAGGGTGCGACAGACAAGGGGTAGATAGGGCCAACAGGTCCTCCCCCTGAAGGGGGTTAGGAGTCAGTTCTCTGTAAATTCCTACACCCTGCAGACTAAGGCTCTAAGAGCTTTGAGTCTCCGCCCTATCAGGCATTAGGAGTCAATTCTCCATAAATCGCTATACCCTACCCAAGGGCAGGAGGTGAATAACCACCAACTCCTCGAGGCCAAAGTCCACAAGGGAGGAACAACCCAAAGGCCCTCCCCAGTTATCCCACCCCTTGGGGCTGGAATAGGAACACAAATGCGGAGGGATTGCATTCCAGAAAGCCCAGAAGGGCATCGAGGTCGTGGGGTAAGCCACCACGTTGTATGTACTTCGGACAGGAAGTGAGAATGTGAGTACAGGTTTCAAGCCGCAACCCACAAGGACAGGAGTGATCCTCCTGGGGGTGGAACCTAGCACAGTACTCCCCTATAGGGGCGTGACTGAGTATAGTGCGGGCTGCCCATGCTGTACCAGTGACAGACATCTAAGGACCGATTTCTCAGAGCCAGATACCTCTGGAGAGGTACGAGGGTTGTAAAGGCTTCCCAAGGGAGTCTAGTAGGGGGAGGAAATTCCTGCCCCTATACAAGAGTGAGCAAAACATGTTCACCCACTCATCAATACACCCCCTTGTAACCTTGGTACGGAGGGAGTTGATTGTAGTTGCTGGGTGAACGTCCAGTGAGACGCAAAGCTCCTTCACCATCACAACAGCATCAGAGTGAAGCTCTGCAACAGAACCTGAAGGCACCTGCCAGAAAGTGATAGTCCACTGGGCCTTGGCATACAACCAGCAATCCAGAGACCGGCACACCTCCAGGGAATGAGCCTAGCTGGCATGCACAGAAGGATCAACAGCTCTGCGGGCTCTGCCTGCAGAGCTGGTGTAGATAAAGATGTGGTTGGTTTCAGCACAATCCATGACCATGCCTACTCCTAACCAGATGGAGTGGAGCTCCACATCAGGGAGCAGAACCCTCCCTGTGGTCTGTCTGACCAAGCGCCCACCTGCAAACACGCAAGCCACTGAGATGGCCTGCAGCCTCCTGCATGGTAGCCGGTGAGCACCAGCTGCTATGCAAGCAGATGACAGGTCAACCTGCACCCTCCGGCTAGAGGCATGCAGTCCATCAAGATGCCATTGCTTCGAATTCCCCTCCAGATCAACAGTGTTGAGGCATGTTCCATCCAAACCAGTTTGGCGGTGTGATCCAGCAGTCCACTAACAATGCTGGTGCCTACCTTGTGCACTTAGTCCATACCAGGTGGGCCCACAGGTTGAAGATGAGTGTTCTCGCCTTCAATATTGCACAGTTCTTCCCATCTCTGAACCATGGGATGCTTCTCACAATTCTTGCCTGGCAGGGGTTCTCCCCTTGTGTTGGTAGGTTTTTCGCTTCGTATCTCATGGGAGGGTTTACCAGCTATGCTTGGAATTCCTTCCTGTCTGAACCATTTGGGGTAGAGGTGGGGGTGGGCCAGGGATCTGCCCTCTCACCTGTCCTGTCTGGCCTCTACCTGGCTCCGGCCATGTATATTATTGAACAGGGGCTCCCTCAGCTGGGCCTCTCACTCCTGTCTTACGTTGACAATGGTACTATTGTGGCACAGGCCTGGGACCTGGATGCTAACTGCATCCTGCTCCGCAGATCTTATGAGGTGATCCATAACACCTTTACTCAGTTCACATTCGTCATGGAGCATAACAAGTCCGAGCTCTTCCATTTCTCATGGGATCATTCTGGTGAGAATCCCCCAGTGGACTTGGGGTTTCCCCCGTTCACTGGCACTACTCCTCTTTAGCCCAGGACCTATTGGAGGTACTTGGGTTTCTATTTCGATCATGCTCTTACATTTAAGGAGCATGTTTGGTTCTATTCTACCAAGGCTATTTCCATGGTCAAGGCCATAGGAATGCTTGGTAATTCCATCCAGGGGCTTCTGCCAGACCAGAAGCACCTCCTGTATTGGTCATGCGTGGTACCTATTGCCACATACAGCTTTCGCTTGTAGTACTACTGGGGCGCCAGGTGTAAGAGCACTTTGGACCACCTTTGCCGGATGCAGCGTTGGGCTGCACTTTGGATCACCGGCACCTTTAAGATGTCACCCAATGGGGGAGTCGGGGCCATTGCAGGCCTAATCCCTATTCATCTTCATCTCTGGAAGCTTTTTTTTTTTTTTTTTTTTTTTTAAATCTCCAATTTATAACGCGGGCCGCATAGGGAGGCCACATGCAGCTACTAACTATGGTACAACTGACTGAGCCATACACTACAGGGTATCTGTACATACAACACGTGACCGCGGATGCGGGCATGCGTTTCCCCATGCCCAGGACAAAGCCACCCCGAACTAACGGAGGCGGGAAGATGGCTGCCGCCCAGCGCATGGCGCGGGAACAAAGCCAAGGCGAGGTCCCCCCCCTTATCGGGGGTTAGGGGTCAATTCCCACGTAAATCCCTACACGCCGCCCGAAGACAGTGGGGGAATAACCAACGCCCTGGCCCGGACCCACCCGGGCACCAGGCAGAGCTACTAGCCGATACCCCCCGGGGGGGCCCGGCCCTCTCAGCGAATGCGAATGCGGTCGGGGACGCCTCGAGGAAAGCAATGAGAGCCTCGACCGTAGCCAGGACCCCTGCCATGGAGTGCCTAGGGCAGCTCCGGAACATGTGCTCACAAGTTTCCTCCCGAAACCCGCAGTGACAGGAATAGTCTTCCTGTGGGAAAAAGCGCCTCCGATAGCCCCCTATTGGCACGTGGTTAAGAATAGCACGCATCATCCGGGCCATCACTGACACCGAGTGAGCGTGCGGAATCCAGGCTCCACCGTGGAGATACGTGGGCCGAAGGGGACGGTCATTGTCCCTGGCGAGCTGGAGGAAACCATGCCCGCAATGATCAGGATCCTGGAACAAGTCGATCCAGCGGTCCTGACACGACCGTACAGTGACCCACAAAACCGTTCCAATGTTTTGTACTTTTGACTTAAAGTAGTAATAGCTCAGTAAATAAAATAGCTAAATTTGTGAATATATTTATAAACATAGCCAAATATGTCATATCTGACCCTGCAAAGTCGCGTTATGTAATACTTCTAAATGAGGCAATTATGAATTTTGTAATCATTTTAAGTCATTGGAATGGTTTTGTCAATAGTAATTTTTAATACTAATCCAAGCAATCACATGACTCCGTTGATTGTGAATCAACAAGATCATGTGACCACGTGTCTTTGACATATAAATAGATGTGCTGACAGCCATGTCCCATCATTCTCAACCCCCCTACCTACCATGAAGCCATTATCTTCTACTCTAAAGCAAACCATCCTCTCTTTGCTAAATTCTCATCATTCCTATACTAAAATTGAGGCAATTACTGGTGTTGGGCGCAGTACCATATCCAGGCTAGCCTCTAAAAATTGTTCCAGCCTTACTAAATCACTTGGAGGACGTCCTTCAAAACTCTCTACCACTAATATTCGGCATGCTATCCATCTTATCTCTGCTGGCAAGGCTGAAACTGCTGTAGATATAGCCAAATCTCTTGCTCCCATCATTGGGACATCAGTCTCTTCACAGACTGTAGCAAGGCATCTCAAACAGGCAGGAATGAAGGCTGTAGTCAAGCAAAAAAAGCCTTTACTCTCTGACAAGCATAGGAGGGCTAGGCTGGATTTTGCTCTGACACACCAGCATTGGACTATGGAGGACTGGAAGCTGGTTGTATGGTCTGATGAGACCAAAATTAATTGTTTGGGGTCAGATGGGAGGAAGTGGGGATGGAAAAAGAAGGGAGAGGGGCTTAGTGAAAGATTGGTCAAGGGAACTCTGAAGTATGGAGGAGGATCAGTGATGGTTTGGGGCTGTATGCTGTGGGATGGCCCAGGCTATGCAGTGAGGATTGATGGAAGGATGGATGCAGAGTTGTTTGTGCAAATTTTGGAGGAAGATTTGAAGAAGAGTCTCCGGTGGTACAAGCTTAAACCCCGAGATATTATCTTTCAGCAAGATAATGACCCCAAACACAAGAGTACACTGGCCAAAGAATGGTTTCAAAAAAATCATTTTAGGCTCCTAACCTGGCCAGCACAGTCACCTGACCTCAATCCCATTGAACACTTATGGGAATATGTGAAGAGAAAGTTGGGAGAGTATGAATCTCCTCCCAAGGGTATGGAGGAGTTGTGGCAGAGGGTAGAAAAGGAGTGGGATGCTATTCCAGCTTCTGAGTGTCAGAAGTTAATTGAAAGTATGCCTAGAAGAGTAGCAGCTGTACTCAAAGCCAGGGGGGGCTACTCTAAGTACTAGAAATAATAGGATAGCCTAGTATAATATGTCATTGACAAAACCGTTTCAATGACTTAAAATGATTACAAAATTCATAATTGCCTAATTTGGAAGTATTACATGACGCAACTTTGCAGAGTCAGATATGACATATTTGGCTATGTTTATAAATATATTCACAAATATGGCTATTTTATTTACTGAGCTATTACTACTTTAAGTCAAAAGTACAAAACATTGGAACGGTTTTGTGGGTCACTGTACTTCCTCCTTGCGGAGGTAGTCAAGCGAGGCCCGGGGATGAGCCCCTACCCCAACAGGAGGCAACGACCGAGCGAAGTCATGTACCTGAGTGTGGAACAGCCACTTTGCACGTGAAGGGACCTCCCAGAAATGGACCAAGCGGGCCGGACCTCCGGCGAACCACCCGGCGAGAAGGCGGCAGACTGCTAAGGAATGACCCTGGGCGGAGTGCACCGACAGGTCCACCACCCGCCTGGCCAAAGCCATTGAGTCGGTGAACAAGACGAGACTAGCGGCACCCTCGACAGAAACTGCCTTGGACACTGCCAGCCGGATGGCGAAAAGCTCGGCCTTGGGAGCCGTAACCTTCCCCTCCGGAAGCCGGACCGCATGGATGCAGTCCAGCCCCTGGAAGACCTGGGCGGCCGAAACCGCCTGGTGGACCCGGCGGGGCAGCAGACTCGCGTCCATCGCTACCACCAGAACCCCCGGATCAGCTTGCGCCCGGGCCAGAACCCGGTCGAGAGCCGCGACATGGGCCGTAAGGGCGTCCTCCACCCCACGGTCGTAGGAATGGAAGCGGACCCGCTTGGGGTACACATCCAAGAGATGATGCCCCGGCCAGGCCTCCGGCGCCACCGCATCAAAGGGCCCAGCCAGGGCAGCAAGACGCTGGTTAGCGTCGACAACAGGCCCCTTTACCTTGATCAGCTCGCGGGGAGGGAGCCTGGCTATGGACCAGACGTGGGACCGGAGATCACCACTGTAGCCCCAGCCAAGGAGGGCACGAACGGGGTGGCCTGGAGCAAGCGTGGCGTACCGCAACTCGGCACGGTCACAAAGCTTCCGGAGATGAAGATGAATGGGGATCAGGCCCGCAATGGCCCCAACCCCCCCATCAGGTGACGTCCTAAAGGCGCCAGTGATCCAGAGTGCAGCCCGATGCTGCATCTGGCGAAGGTGGTCCAAAGCGCCCTTACACCTGGCACCCCGGTAATACCACAGACGGAAGCTGTACGTGGCTATAGGAACCATGCATGACCGATATAGAAGGCGCTTCTGGTCTGGCAGAAGCCCCCGGACAGAGTTACCAAGCATCCCCATGGCCTTGACCGTGGAGATAGCCTTGGTAGAGTAGAACCGAACATGCTCCTTAAACGTAAGGGCACGATTGAAATAGAAACCCAAGTACCTCCAATAGGTCTTGGGCTGCAGGGAAGTAGCGCCGGTAAATGGGGGAAACCCCAAGTCCACCGGGGGGTTCTCACCAGAATGATCCTGTGAGAAGTGGAAAAGTTCGGACTTGTCGTGCTCCACGACGAGTGCGAACCGGGTAAAGGTGTCGTGGACAACCTCGTAAGATCTGCGGAGCAGGGCACAGTTAGCATCCAGGTCCCAGGCCTGCGCCACGATGGTACCATCGTCGACGTAAGACAGGAGCGAAAGGCCCGGCTGAGGGAGCCTCCGCTCGATAATGTACATAGTGGGAGCCAAGTAGAGGCCGGACAGGACAGGTGAGAGGGCTGACCCTTGGCCCACCCCCACCTCCGCCCAGAATGGTTCAGACAGGAAGGAGTTCCAGGCATAGCTGGTAAACCTCCCCGTGAGATAAGAAGCAAAGAACCGGCCCACGCAAGGGGAGAACCCCTGCCAAGCCAGAACCGTGAGAAGCATCCCATGATTCAGGGATGGGAAAAACTGTGCGATGTCGAAGGCGAGAACACTTGTCTTCAACCCGCAGGCCCACCTGGCACGGACAAGGTGCATGAGGTAGGCACCAGCATCTTCAGTGGACCGCTGGATCACGCCGCCAAACTGGTTCAGATGAAACACGCCGAACTTGACAGCCTCAAACTGCAAGCGGTGTGAGATCATTTTCTCGATAAGTTTACCGAGAGTGTTGAGAAGGACGATCGGTCTGAACGCCTTCGGAGTGGCATAGGAGGGCTTGCCAGGCTTCGGTATGATAACCGACATGCTCTCCTTAAAGTGACGAGGCCAATGCCCGCACTCCATGCAGGCATCGGCAATCCGACAGACCAAACGGGTGACCGTCAGGCCCACCAAAACGGACTTGAGGTGCGTCCACGTGACGTGGTCCAGACCGGGTGAGGACAGAGAGGAGCACGCGTGCAGAGCCTCGTGCATCTCCAAGTCGGAAAAGACCGGCCACTCCTGCGGTGGGAGCGGATCGATCTGATCAAGCACCCCAACATCGACTGGGCGGTCGTTGGCAGCGTTGTAGGAGCCGTGGAGCCCTTCCCAGAGTTCCTTGAGAGTGTTGCAGGGGCGATCGCGATAGTGGACCGCCTTGCAGGGAGGCAACTTGCACGCCCTGACCCAATCCATCAGGTCCCAGGGGCGCTTGTTGGTAGAAGTAATTTCCTCGATGCGCTCATCAAAGAACCTGCGCTTGGCGGCCTTCCAGGTCCGCTTAAACGTGTGAGCATCCTCCCGGTCCCAAGACCGAGAATACACCGCGTAAGTGCGCAAGCACTCGTTGTCCCACCACGGCTTGGACCGTGAGACAACACAGATCTCCTTGGAGTGGGCTAGCCACGCCTCGGAGAAGATCGCAGAGATAGCCAGGGCCACCTTGTCAATCCTGTCAGATGAGCCCAGGTCTGGATAATCCAGGCCCGTAAGCCCCACCGAAACCTCAGCTAGGAACTCGGCCTCCTCGTCCGAGCCCCACTTCAGCGAGCGCCTGGGCACAGCCTCCTCGAAGGCTTCCAGAGGGATAATGATCCTAAGGGGGCAGTGGTCAGATTGACCCCGCAGATCGGGACACCGCGTGGGAAGCGGCAGATGGCCCATGGTCGCCCTTGCAAACACGAGGTTGATCATGGTAGAAGCAAGCCCCTCCTCAAAGGGGAAGTGCGTGGGGCCCGGGTTCTCAGGGAGCAAGAGATCCAGGCCCAATGAGTCCGCCGTTTCCAGCAGGGAGGCGGCAGCAGCGGGGTTGTGGGGAGCCCACGGATCCCACTGCGGCGAGCGGCAGTTGAAGTCCCCCCATCTCTGGAAGCTTCATGATCATGCCGAGTTATGGTATGCCACGCTTGCTCTGGGCCACCCCATTCATGCCCTCCTTGGTTGGGGCTACAGCAGTGATCTCTGGTCTCACATCTGGTCCATAGCCAGGCTCCCTTCCCACGAGTTAATCAAGGTGAAGGGACCTGTTATCAACGCTAATCAGTGTCTTGCTGCCCTATCCAGGTCTTTCGACACCGTTGCGCCGGAGGCTTGGCCAGGGCACCATCTCTTGGATGCGTACCTGGGAAGGGTCCACTTCCACTTGTACAACTGGGGGGCAGAGGACGCCCTTACGGCCCACATTGCGGCTCTCAACTGGGTGCTCACCTGGGTGCAGGCTGATCCAGGGGTTCTAGTGGCAGCGATGGATGCAAGTCTTTTACCCCACCAGGTCCACCAAGTGGTTTCAGCCACCCAGGTTTTCCAGGGGCTGGACTGCGTCCATGCGGTCCAGCTTCCAGGGGGGAAGGTTACAGCTCCTGAGGCCAAGCTTTTCGCCATCCGGCTGGCGGTGTCCAAGGCAGTTACTGTTGAGGGCACAGCTGGTCTGGTCCTGTTCACCAACTTGATGACCTTGGCCAGGCAGGTGATGGACCCATCAGTGCACTCTGCCCAGAGTCACTCCTTGGTGGTCTGCTGCCTTCTTGCTAGGTGGTTTGCTAGGAGTCCAGCCCACTTGGTGAAATTCAGATTACTTTACGAGATTGAAAACGAAGTTTGTTAACAGGTTTGCTAACTCTGACTTTATAAGTTCATGGGGGAGAGGTTGTCACAGATCTCCAGAAATATATTCAATTCTAGTGTTTTTAGGGTTTTGGTACGTTATTCTCTTAGTCTCCAACCAGATAGACAGTTGTTCTATCTGAATACAATGGGAACTTTGACGGTCGTTACTATATAATATGTTAACTAATATCTTCACGATTCAATAAGTCAGGCAAAACGCAAGCTTTCGCAATCAGTGAACCTCTGTAGACCTAGCAGACAACGTATTTTAACAGGCCCTAGCATACTATGTCCTTTTCTCTTGACAATACTGTAAATTTACACTACCCAGCGAGACAGGCTTTTGACAAGCTCCTGCAGTAAGTGTCTTTAAGCTAGTAGGCCTAGCAAACAGTGTTATCTAACAGGCCCTAGCGCACTACAGCTTCTGAACAAGGCAATGAAACTTTTATACTACTCAGCGAGACAGGCTGCTAGTGGCCCCAACCCAAATCCCGATCCCAGCGACCCTGGTGATCCCGACGACTACCCTGACAATGGGGACGGACCCCCGGACGACGACGAACCGTCAGACAACAACGACAATAATAACAACATTCCGCCTGGCAACACCCAAAATGACCATGACCAACTCCTGCTCTGAGTTTTCCAACGAATAGCCGATCAAATGGACGGCCGTGGGAACTCTCAACCCCCACAGCCTCCCCGAACCCCCCGTACCAAGGCTCGCGAACCTGACATCTTTACAGGTTCCGACCCCACCAAACTCAAACCTTTCCTCTTCCAATGTCGACTCTACTTCCGTACTAACCCGGCCCAGTTCGCTATCCCCGCCACCAAGGTCAACTTCGCGTTGACGTACCTTACCGGCGTGGCCCAGCAACACTTCGAAATCGGCCTCGACGAGGCCGACAACCACGGAATAATGCACGATTGGATCGAGGACTGGGATCAGTTCACCCTGGAACTGCAGACCAATTTTGGTCCCGCGGATCCGACCGGAGAAGCTGCTGAGCAGCTTGACTCCCTCCGAATGTGCTATGACGAAAAGATCGCCGTCTACAACGTCGACTTTCTCTGTCTGGCCAGCCAACTCCGCTGGGGTGATGAGGTATTCTGTCACCGCTACTACAAAGGCCTCCCCGACCACATCCAGGACATTCTGTCCAATCGGCCCGACGGCAAGCCCGACACCTTCATCGAAATGTGAGCAGCAGCGATGAAGATCAATGCTCGCTACTGGGAATGCCAACGCGAGAAGGCCCGCGCCAAAGCCGCTTTGGACCCGACCGCCTCTAGGAAACCTGGAGGCAACCCATCCCCTTCCACCGCGACAAACCATCAACCTGCTGCCAAGCCTGCCAACAGTAACAACAAAGGCAGCACCCCCAGTAATAACATCTTCAAGGGCAATCTGCCCAACCCGTCTGCCGGTCAGAAATCGGCCCCGCCAAAGTCCGACCTTACTAGTAAACTTGGTAAGGACGGTAAATTAACCCCCGAGGAACATCAACGACGTTTCAACAATAACCTCTGCCTTGTCTGCGCAGATCCCAATCACAGGGCTGCCAACTGCGACAAGAAGAAATTCCCTGACGCCAAGGCTAAAGGCCGACAGGCTCAGATTTCCGAGACAGACGCGCCGGCTCTCCCGAGCTCGGAAAAATAGTCGGCGGTCCTCAGGCCTCTGCACAGACTGAGGATCGCATTGAACTCTGCTGTGCTCCAGAGAGTTTCCGTCTCAATGCGTCCGCTCTTTCCGATCCAAACTCTCTTCATATTACATTAACTTCTCCTTTAGTTACTTTGTTACCCTCTGTTTCCACTCCTGTACTCTCCGCTTCGGACCCGCTTTCTACAACGGACAATGTAGTTAGTTCTGACTTTTCTTCTTCTTTTTCTCCTTTCAAAGCTCTTGTTGATAGTGGTTCTACTCACTGTTTTGTGGACTCTTCTTTCGTTCGTTCTCATAGTATTCCAACCTCGTCCATCCTGGCTATTGAACTTCGGTTATTTGATGGGACCTCAAACGCCTACATTACGGAGCTTGCGCAACTGCCTGTATCCTTCCCCTCCGGTGAATCTATCATTTTGGACACTTATGTCACCCAGCTCGACTTTTCCTGTTCTGTGGTCTTAGGACACAACTGGCTCACCCGCTACAATCCATTGATTGACTGGGCTTTGGGCAGTATTACTTTCCGGCCATCCCTACTCGAGAATCCTGCTTCCGTCTCTACCTGCGTCGCACCCGCATCAGCTCCGCCTATGGCCGCCCCTGACTCTCCTGACCTAGGTTCACCACCCCTGTCCGGGACCTCGTCCCAATCTGTCCCCCTTGCGAAACCGCACATCTCCTTGATAAACGCTCCTGCCTTTATCCGCGCTGCCAAGCTCCCTGGCTCCCAACAATTCCGAATCAATCTTTCCGCCGCCTCCGCATCGGCCGCGTCCTCTTCTGTCTCCGAGGAACCGCCTGACCTCTCGTCCATCCCCGAGGAATACCATGAGTTCGCTGACGTTTTCAGTAAATCGCGTGCTGACACACTTGCTCCACACCGCCCTTACAACCTCCAGATTAACCTAGAGGATGGTGGTCAGCCTCTGGTCGGTACCATTTACTCCCTTTCACAATCGGAGCTTGGAGCTCTACGTGATTTTATTGACGAACATTTATCTATTGGTTTCATCCGCCCCTCCACTTCCCCTCATGGAGCCCCGGTCCTCTTCGTCAAGAAAAAGGACGGCTCCCTCCGCTTATGCGTTGATTTTAGAGGTCTCAACTGTATTACCAAGAAGGACCGCTATCCCCTTCCGCTCATCTCCGACCTCTTAGACTCCCCTCGCAAAGCTCGCGTATATACCAAGATCGACCTCCACCATGCCTACCATCTTGTCCGTGTTGCTGACGGCAACGAATGGAAGACCGCCTTTCGGACCCGCTACGGCTCCTTCGAATGGATGGTTATGCCTTTCGGCCTCACCAATGCCCCCACCACCTTCCAGCGGTTCATGAACGATATATTCAAGGACATGCTCGACGTCTGCGTTACTATCTACCTTGACGACATTCTGATATACTCCGACAACCATAGTATCCATCGTGACCAAGTCAAGGAGGTCCTCAAGCGGCTCCGCCAACACGGTCTATACGCCTGCCCTGACAAATGCCAGTTCCACTCTGACACAGTGGAATATCTCGGCTACATTCTCTCCCCCGACGGCCTCCAAATGGACCAATCTAAGGTCAAGACCATCCAGGAGTGGCCTGAGCCTAAGAAAGTCAAGGACATCCAGTCCTTCCTAGGCTTCGCCAATTTCTACCGTCGCTTCATTCACGGATACTCCGACATCGTCAACCTAACACCATACCGCCCGATTGGATCCGCCGCCCGCGCCAGTTTCCATTGACGGTGAACCAGAATACGAGATTGCCCGCATCGTCGACTCTAAGATCGATCGGCGCCGCGCATGCAAGCTCCTCTATAAAGTCATCTGGTTAGGTTACGAAGACACTGAAGAAGAGTCCTTGTGGTTGCCAGCCACCAAGCTTGAACATGCTATAGATCTCGTAGAGGCTTTTCATTCCTCTTACCCTGCAAAGCCTGGTCCTCTTCACTCACTTTGAGTTACTGACCACACATCACACCAAGAAACAACCATGTATTAAACAAACCCAAAAAACAACCCCATACAACTACCTATCGGTGTCGTCTCCAGAGAGCCCGGGCGACCCATTCACTTCTTCCATCAAATCCTGCACCTCCTCCTCCGAAGCGGGCCCGACACCCCCCTCCGAACCCTCCGTCTCCGAAAAATTTCCACTCGACCAATTTCCGTCCACCTGAGCCTCCCAACGCCGTAGTTGCTCGTAGCGGCCAGCAAGCGACCCCATCTTGTCGACCTTTTCCCCCAACCGAGCGATGGACCGCTCAATTCGCACCTCCAGGATGTAGATTTTCTTGACGGTCTCCTGGTGCCTTTCTTCGATGAGCTGTTTCAACTCTACAAGGTCCATCAATTGGCATCCATCATAATACAGGATTCCTTACTCACCTTCGAATTGCTGGCCCGACAAACCACCGGCCCCACTCGGCTCCATCTCCTCTTGACCCCCGCACCGTTTTTTCATTTTGCTGCACCGATGGCAACTCCTGGTGTTACTAAGAAACTATCAGTATGTAGTCCGGAAATCCTCCAAAATGACTTACCCGCCGGCCACCTCACATGGGACCCCGTCTCGCTGGCACCTCCAGCAGGGATTCTCGCCCCCGAATACGTGCGCATTGCCCCGTCGCGGGGCCGCCCTCGCCTTTGCCTTCCCCTTACCCTTACCCCCTGAATCCCCGGAGTCCTCTTCCCCCTCTTCCTCCTCGTCCCTCGCCTCATCCCTATCCGTATATTCGGAATCCGACTCCTCCGTATCTACTTGCATCGGGTCTTCCGACAGACGGCTCGACGAGGCCCCTGTGGTCGTTGCAACGAGTCGGGCCCGAATCACCCGACGCTCTGCCTCGGCGGTTTCCTCCTGCTGCCTCCTGATCTCCTCCGCATATCGCTCCTTCGCACGCTCTTCCACTTGTCGCTGGCGCAGCTCTATGAGCCGCCGTCGCTCCTCCTCTTGACGCTCTATTGCCAGCCGCCGCTCCTCCTCCTCTTGCCGTTCCTCTTCTTCTAGCCTCTCGATTTCGAGCCGCTCTCGTTCCTCTCGCTCCGCCTTCTTTCTCAGTAATCGCGCCTTGCGCTCCGTAGCGGTCGGTTGACGGGATGGTTGTCTGCTCATGGGGGTAGGAGGTCAAGTTGTGTCCTCTCAAATTCGAATCAGTTCACCTTTTTTTTTATACCCTCGTGGAATTTTCCGGTGGGCCCCGGTCTAGACCGCCTTGGGCCTCGAGGCTCGGCCCTAAAGGGGGGGCACTGTCATATCCACACCAAACCTAGAGCTTAACCATTAGGCTTTGGCTTCTCGACTCCACGTATGCTCCACACGACAACCCTATGCCCTCCGACTCGGCCCCGACTGGCTCCGACCGCAACCCTTCGCCCCGATCACGCGACCTACCTCTACACGTGCCATGATCACCTGACCCTCGGTGCTCCCATTGTCCAGTTCTCCATTCTCCGTCCGTAATCAGAATACGTTACCAGTCTCCATACCCGTACCGGTCTCCATTCCATTCGAAATTATTCGTAATCCGCTTGTAAACCATATGGGTCTCCGCTTCGCTCCGCACGTAGTCAGTACGAGTCATAATTCGTCGAGCTAGTAGTATATATACCGTAGGCACTTGGCTTGTACTCCTCAGTCTGATAATCGAATTGAGCAGCGGACCAGTCCCCTGTTCCCTATCCTCCTCTCTCTCTGCCTCGCTCCGCTTCGGCCCCGACTTCCTGAAATACGGACTCGGACAGTAGGAGGGCACAGCACATAAGCTGAGGCCGCAAGTCCACTCTCCGCCTGAAGTACTCCGCCTCGGTCCCGCCGTCTACGTACTGATGTCGTCCCGTCCCCCGGTTACCTTATACCAAGGATACCACCCCGACCCTCCGCTTCAGTTCCGACCCGCACCGGCTCTAACAGGCATGTCTTACCTCCTCCAGCCTCCCCCATCACTCCGGGGGGGCTACATCTTGTCCCACAGCACTGGACTGGGTAACAAAGTGTGCACAGGAGCTCCGAGCACACCCCCAGCAAGTTTCAGCTCATTCCGAGCTGATCTTGCTGAGTTATCACACTTTTCATGTGTTTCTCCTCTGACCTCTCTGTGATCCTCAGATTGCGGAGCTTGTTCATAGCTCGTTCCTCAGCCATTCTAACTGAAACTTCACAGGACTGTAGGGACTCCTAGGCCCCTCCAGATCCCTTGTTTATACGTGGCTGTGCCCACGGGGGCAGCCTTGACATTCACTTCTTTAGGGGCATTCCCCCCAAGAAGCCTGTCTTCTGTGCATCTGCAGTCGTTCTGCCAGCCCCCTAGCTCGGCTGCTTCCCCCTTGCTCAGCGAAGGCTTGGGAGCATGCTCAGACCATTCTCAACGAGTTTCAGCCCGTTCTGGGCTGCTCTTGTTGATCTATCACACCTTTTATGGGGTGTTCCCTCTCTGACAGCCCTGCTTCTCCGGATTGCAGGGCTCGTTTAGAACTCGTTCGGTGGGCGCCTAGCCCCATATTTTACAGGACAGTAGGGGTCCTAGTACCCCTCCTATCCCCTTAATCACACGCAGCTGCGCCTACTCGTTTGGCCGTAATACCACTTTTTCGGACATGGCCCTAATTGCTCTCCGGAGTAATTGGGCTGTGTACCACATATTTCTTGGGCGCTTAGCGCCTAATTTTACGGGTGTGTAATGCACATTGGTGCACTTCCGTCCTATTATTTGCATGGGAACACGACCAGCAGTTCTCTTGCAATTTGCCGAGAGGTTGTTCCCTCTTGATTATCAACTTCCACCACCATGGAGTTCTCTCTCAACGATGACTATGATCCATTTTTGGATGATGCTGTCACTAATTTTATCCTGTCTGAGGCATCAGAGTGCTTTCTAGATCCCTCAATTACACACTCTATCCAGTTGCTGGACTCCAGTGACCACGATACTGTCTCTCTTAGATGGGCATTGCTGCAGGCAAATATGCAACATTTTGCATATTTGCTCTGTGATACTTTCATCAGCAACAGCTACTCAGTTGCAGCTGCTGAGCCATCTACGCTGCACTCCTAGGGTGTTGTACCCCCTGAGCAGGTGCATGCCGCTATTTCTCTCGTTGACCGAGTTACCCACTGGGTCCAACGCACTGCACTTGCAAGGCCCCTCCCACCAGGAGGTGCTGAGCAACTTACACTGGCAGCTATGGAACTTCTCCAGGCTGTCACGCACTTCCCTCAGGCTCTGCCACTGGTTGAGCAGATAGAGGCTTATGCGGCACAGCAGAGTTCTCCTCTGGTGGGGGACTCTGGCTATGCCTCACTTTCACCAATGCATGCATCAGAGATATGCCCTAGCGAGGGGACATCTCATTCTCAAACAGGATGCCAGAGATCCCGGCGTCACCGTCTCTGACCTATGTTAGAGGCGGTGTGTATTCCTGTATCAACCACTGATAAAGTGGATGGGCTTCCACTACGCCCAGGTTGCCCTTTGTCGCTGACATTGCTTTTTTTTTTTTTTTTTTTTTTTTTAAATCTCCAATTTATTACACGGGCCGCGTAGGGAGGCTGTGCACAGCTACGCACCACAGTACAAACGACTGAGCTGTACACTATGGGGTATCTGTACATACAACGCGTGACCACGGATGCGGGCATGCATTTTCCCATGCCCAGGATGAAGCCGCCCTGAGTAAACAGAGGCGGAAAGACGGCTGCCGCCCAGCGCACGGCATGGGAACAAAGCCAAAACGAGGTCCCCCCCCTCATCGGGGGATAGGGGTCAATTCCCACGTAAATCCCTACACGCCACCTGAAGACAGCGGGGGAATAACTAACGCCCCGGCCCAGACCCAACCGGGCGCCAGGCAGAGCTACTAGCTGATACCCCCCGGGGGGGGCCCGGCCCTCTCAGCAAATGTGAATGTGGTCGGGGACGCCTCGAGGAAAGCAATGAGAGCCTCGACCGTAGCCGGGACCCCTGTCATGGGGTGCCTAGGGCAGCCCCGGAACACGTGCTCACAAGTTTCCTCCCGAAACCCGCAGCGACAGGAATAGTCTTCCTGTGGGAAAAAGCGCCTCCGATAGCCCCCTATCGGTGCGTGGTTAAGAATGGCACGCGTCATCTGGGCCATTACTGACACCGAGTGAGCATGCGGAATCCAGGCTCCACCGTGGAGATACGTGGGCCGTCATCGTCCCTGGCGAGCTGG
Source organism: Lepiota brunneoincarnata (assembly GCA_023014365.1). NCBI lineage: Eukaryota > Fungi > Basidiomycota > Agaricomycetes > Agaricales > Agaricaceae > Lepiota > Lepiota brunneoincarnata. The sequence continues at coordinate 2,372,875 of JAEBUN010000005.1, forward strand.
AGGAAACCATGCCTGTGATGGTCAGGATCCTGGAACAAGTCGATCCAGCGGTCCTGACACGACCGTACTTCCTCTTTGCGGAGGTAGTCAAGCGAGGCCCGGGGACGAGCCCCTACCCCAACAGGGGGCAACGACTGAGCAAAGTCATGTACCTGAGTGTGGAAAGGCCACTTCGCATGCGAAGGGACCTCCCAGAAATGGACCGAGCGGGCCGGACCTCCGGTAAACCACCCGGCGAGAAGGCGGTAGACCGCCAAGGAATGACTCTGGGTGGAGTGCACCGACGGGTCCACCGCCCGCCTGGCCAAAGCCATTGAGTCGGTAAACAAGACGAGACTAGCGGTGCCCTCGACAGAAACTGCCTTGGACACTGCCAGCCAGATGGCGAAAAGCTTGGCCTCGGGAGCTGTAACCTTCCCCCCCGGAAGCCGGACCGCATGGATGCAGTCCAGCCCCCGGAAAACCTGGGCGGCCGAAACCGCCTGGTGGGCCCGGTGGGGCGGCAGACTCGCGTCCGTCGCTGCCACCAGAACCCCCGGATCAGCTTGCGCCCGGGCCAGAACCCGGTCGAGGGCCGCGACATGGGCCGTAAGGGCATCCTCCGCCCCACGGTCGTAGGAATGGAAGCGGACCCGCTCGGGGTACACATCCAAGAGACGACGCCCCAGCCAGGCCTCCGGCGCCACTGCATCAAAGGGCCCTGCCAGGGCAGCAAGACGCTGGTTAGCGTCGACAACAGGCCCCTTCACCTTGATCAGCTCGCGGGGAGGGAACCTGGCTATGGACCGGACATGGGACCGGAGATCGCCGCTGTAGCCCCAGCCAAGGAGGGCATGAATGGGGTGGCCCAGAGCAAGCGTGGCATACCGTAACTCGGCACGGTCACGAAGCTTCCGGAGATGAAGATGAATGGGGATCAGGCCTGCAATGGCCCCAACCCCCCCATCGGGTGATGTCCTAAAGGCGCCGGTGATCCAGAGCGCAGCCCGACACTGTATCCGGCGAAGGTGGTCCAAAGCGCCCTTACACCTGGCGCCCCGGTAATACCACAGACGAAAGCCGTACATGGCTATAGGAACCACGCATGACCGATACAGAAGGCGCTTCTGGTCTGGCAGAAGCCCCCGGACGGAGTTACCAAGCATCCCCAGTCGCTGACATTGCGGTTGACCCTTTTCCCTTCCCTTTGGGAAGTTTACCTTGCTTCCATGGTTATTGTCCACTTACATGGGCATTTGTGGTGAATTAACATTGTCGTGCTACGTGCATGGGAACCATGGACCCTTGTTTATTTAGTAGGTCTTCAGACCTGCCCTTCTGCATTGGGCTCCCAAGGCCTGCAGATTTTATTCCCACAGGAATTCCCTGTGGTCTGCGCTGGGCCCTTTTTAGGTTCCAGTATTTGTCTGGAGGGGAGTATGTACTACATACTCCCTGCTCCAGCCACTGTCCTCTGGGAAGGTGTGGTAGCAGAGTGGGCTACTAGGTGGGACCCCATGCGTCTGGTGCCCTTCGGGTGCAGGCATGTGCTAACCACTGGGTAGTCTCCCACTTGTTTCTCTGCTTCTTATGGGCGGTTCCCTCCTGAGCTTGGGGTGACGCAAGCTTGTGTTGGCAGGCATGCCAGTATGTAGGGTGGACTTTGTAGCTACTTGCCCCCTGTAGTAGGTAGTTGCACGCGGTCTCCCATCACGGCCCACGTTATAAATTGCAGATTTAAAAAAAAAAAAAAAAAAAAAAAAAGACGATCACCTGGTGAGTGGTGGAAGGTCAGAGATCCTCCACCTCCTGTCCCTGACAGTGATGATGAGGAGGAAGCTGATCTAGCTGTTGACGATGGCTTTCAAGATGTTGAGTTCGCTGGCAACACAGAGGACCCAGGCTTCTGTACCTTCAAGGCTGCAATGTCTGCACCTGATGGGACTCAATGGCAAGGTGCTTGCAATGACGAGATGATGTCTTTAATGGGTAACAACACTTGGCAAATTGTTGAGCTCCCTCCTGGCAAGACAGCTATCAACTCAGGTTGGGTGTTCTGAGTCAAGCTCAAGGCTGATGGCTCCATGGAGCGCTACAAGGCTAGGTTGGTCGCAAAAGGGTACTCTCAACGCCCTGGATTTGACTATACTGAAGTCTTTGCTCCCACATATCGCCCTGCATCCCTACGCCTCATTCTGGCCTTGGCAGCCAAAGAAGGCTATTCACTTTTTTTTTTTTTTTTTTTTTTTTTTTAAATCTCCAATTTATTACGTGAGCCATGTAGGGAGGCTGCGTGCAGCAACGTACTACAGTACAAACAACCGAGCCGTACACTACAGGATATCTGTACATACAACGCGTGACCGTGGATGTGGGTATGCGTTTCCCCATGCCCAGGACAAAGCCGCCCTGAACAAACGGAGGCAGGAAGATGGCTGCCGCCCAGCATGCGGCGCAGGAACCAGACCGGAGCAAGGTCCCCTTCCAAATGGGGGTTAGGGGTCAATTCCCACATAAATCCCTACATGCTGCCCGAAGGCGGCAGGGGAATAACCAACACCCCAGCCCAGACCTAGCTGGGCGCCAGGCAGAGCTACTAGCCAATACCCCCTGGGGGGGGCCCGGCCCTCTCAGCGAATGCAAACGTGGTCGGGGACGCCTCGAGGAAAGCAATGAGAGCCTCGACCGTAGCCGGGACCCCTGCCATGGAGTGCCTAGGGCAGCTCCGGAACACATGCTCACGGGTTTCCTCCCTAAACCTGCAGCAACAGGAATAGTCTTCCTGTGGGAAAAAACACCTCCGATAGCCCCCTATCGGCATGTGGTTGAGTATAGCACGCGTCATTTGGGCCATCAGAGACACCGAATGAGCGTGCAGGATCCAGGCCCCACTGTGGAGATACATGGGCTGCAGGGGATGGTCGTCGTCCCTGGCAAGCCAGAGGAAACCATGCCTGCGATGGTCAGGATCCTGGAACAGATCGATCCAGCAGTCCTGACACAACCGTACTTCCTCCTTGCGGAGGTAGTCAAGTGAGGCCCGGGGACGAGCCCTTACTCCAACAGGAGGCAACAACTTGGGGAAGTCATGCACCTGAGTGTGGAAAGGCCACTTTGCACACAAAGGGACCTCCCAGAAATGGACCGAGCAGGCCAGACCCCCAGCAAACCACTCGGCGAGAAGGCAACATATGGCCAAGGAGTGACCCTGGGCGGAATGCACCAAAGGGTCCACCGCCCGCCTGGCCAAGGCCATCAAGTTGGTGAACAAGACAAGACTGGCGGCATCCTCGACAGAAACTGCCTTGAATACCGCCAGCCGAATGGCAAAAAGCTCGGCCTTGGGAGCCGTAACCTTCCCCCCCAGAAGCTGGACCGCATAAATGCAGTCCAGCCCCTGGAAAATCTGGGCAGCTGAAACCACCTGGTGGACCCGGTGGGGCGGCAGACTCATGTCTGTTGCTGCCACCAGCGCCCCCGGATCGGCTTGTGCTTAGGCTAGAACCCGGTCGAGAGCCGCGACATGGGCCGCAAAGGTGTCCTCCACCCCCCAGTCGTAAGAGTGGAAGCGAACCCGGTCAGGGTACACATCTAAGAGACGATGCCCCAGCCACACCTCTAGCGCAACAGCATCGAAAGGCCCGGCGAGGGTGGCAAGACGCTGGTTAGCGTTGACAACAGGCCCCTTCACCTTGATCAACTCGCGGGGAGGGAGCCTGGCTATGTGGGTGAAGACAAAGAGGAGCACGCGCGCAGGGCCTCGTGCATCTCTAGGTCGGAGAAGACTGGCCACTCCCGTGGTGGGAGCGGATCGATCTAATTGAGAACCCCAACATTGACCAGGCGGTCGTTAGCGGCGTTGTAAGAGCCATGGAGCCCTTCCCAGAGCTCCTTGAGAGTGTTGCAGGGGCAATCCCGATAGCGGATCGCCTCGCAGGAAGGCAACTTGCACGCCCTGACCCAATCCATCAGGTCCCAGGGGCGCTTGTTGGTAGAAGCAATCTCCTTGATGCGCTCATCGAAGAACTTGCGCTTGGCAGCCTTCCAGGTCCACTTGAACATGCAAGCATCCTCCCAGTTCCAGGACGGAGAATACGTCGCATAAGCGCGCGAGCACTCATTGTCCCACCACGGTTTGGACCGTGAGATGACGCAGATCTCCTTGGAGTGGGCAAGCCATGCCTCGGAGAAGACCGCAGAGATAGCCAGGGCCACCTCGTCGATCCTGTCAGATAAGCCCAGGACTGGATAATCCAGGCCCATAAGCCCCGTCGATACCTCAGCTAGGAACTCAGCCTCCTTGTCTGAACCCCGCCTCAGTTCGGTTGGGAGTAGGCATGGTCCTGGACCATGTGGAAACCGACCACATCTTTATCTACACCAGCTCTGCAGGCTCCGCCCGCAGAGCTGTGGATCCCTCTGTGCACGCTGGCCAGGTTTATTTTTTTTATTTTTTTTTATTTTTTTTAAATCTCCAATTTATGGCCAGGTTCATTCCCTGGAGGTGTGCCAGTCCCTAGACCGCTGGTTGTCTTCCAAGGCCCAGCGGACTGTTACCTTTTGGCAGGTGCCTTCGGGCTCTGTTGCAGAGCTTCACTCCGACACTGTCGAGATGGCAAAGGAGCTCCATGTATTGCTGGGTGTCCGCCCGGTGACTACTATCGACTCTCTCTGGGCTGAAGTCACGAGGGGGTGTATCGACAAATGGGTGAATATGTTTCGCTCGCCCCTTTATAGAGGGAGGAACTTCCTCCCTCTGCTGGACTCCCTCGGGAAGCCAATCCAACCCTCGTACCTCTCCAGAGGTGCGTGGCTCCGAGAAATTGGTCCCCGGATGTCTGTCGCTGGTACAGCAAGGGCCACCCGCACTATACTCGGTCATGCCCCTATCAGGGAGTACCGCACTAGGTTCCATCCCCAGGAGGATCACTCCTGTCCTTGTGAGCTGCGGCTTGAAACCCATGCTCACATACTCACTTCTTGTCCGAAGTATACGCGGCGTGGCGGCTTACCCCGCAACCTCGACGTCCTTCTGGGCTTCCTGGAATGCAACCCTTCTGCGTTTGCGTTCCTATCCCAGCCCCAAGGGGTGGGATAACTGGGGAGGGCCTTTGGGTTATTCCCCCCTCACGGCTTTGGTCTCGAGGAACCGGTGGTTATTCGCCCTCCGCCCTCGGGCGGGGTGTAGCGATTTATGGAGAATTGACTCCTAACGCCCTTAGGGGCAGAGACCCGAAGTTCTTAGAGCCTTGGTCTGCGGGGTGTAGGGATTTACGGAGAACTGACTCCTAACCCCCTTCGGGGGGGGGGACCTGCTGGCCCTATCCACCCCTCGTCTGCCGCACTCTGGTTTCCGTCGGGGTAGTGGACTCTTCACCCACGCGCACTTCTCTACGGAGTGTAGTCTTTCAAGTCAGCGGGACTCTCTTCCCTACCTTTATTGGTAGTTATACCATGTACTAGTTACTTTGTTGTAGTTAGTGCATGCGGACTGCGTTTGAGCACCACGTTATAAATTGTTGATTTCAAAAAAAAAAAAAAAAAAAAAAAGAACCCCGCCTCAGTGAGCACCTGGGCACAGCCTCCTTGAAGGCTTCCAGAGGGACAGTGATCTGAAGGGGGCAATGATCAGATTGACCCCGCAGATCAGGACACCGCGTGGGAAGCGGCAGATGGCCCGCAGCTGCCCTTGCAAACACGAGGTTGATCATGGTGGAAGCTAGCCCCTCCTCAAAGGGGAAATGCGTGGGGCCTGGGTTCTCAGGGGGCGAGAAGTCCAGGCCTAACGAGTCTGCCGTTTCCAGCAGGGAGGCAGCAGGAGCGGGATTGTGGGGAGCCCACGGGCCCCACTGCGGAGAACAGCAGTTAAAGTCCCCTGACATGAGGGTGCACTGCGGGAGAGAGTCAACGGCATCCGCAAGATAGCAAATGCCTGACTGCCTATCGTCTGAGTAGACGTTAAGAAAGTACACAGCCTCCCCATGCAAAAACATGGAGATGGCCATGACGTCACAGTGGTCGACGACATCATGTCGAAGCGAGGGGCGGAGCTGCAACATCCAGTTATGTACATACATTATACCATAACCCGAGGAGGCTGATCCGGAGAAGGAGGGCGGAACAGGCACAGCCACTCCGGATGCTTGGGCGCCCCGACAACCTCATCCCTATCAGGGTCAAAGGAGGATAGAACACGACGAATGGAGCGCCAAAGCGGCTCCTGTAGTAGGAACATATCAACGTCATCTTTGAATTGTTCTAGCAGAGAGTCCACAAGAATGTAACTACGAAATACATTCTGTGACCATATATGACACGCTCTCCTCAATCTCCTAGGTTCCTGATGGTCCCTATTCATTGGGGTAAGCAGGGTTGACGCGGTGGGGAACGGACCCTTACTGGAGAATCGTACCAGCGCTCAATCCACTCCCGATCAAAGCGGTGAGCCCAGAATGGGCAGGCTGAAGCTGACGCAGCGTGAGTGCCGCTGCAATTCACGCACACAGGCGCATGAGGGCAGGGACGGTCAGCGGGGGTGGGGGCAATTGGCAGCCTATGATTGGGCTGCTCCTTGCAACACGATGCAAACACCCGATGGTTAGTCAGGGAATGTGGACCACTGCAGTGAGAGCAGCAGATAGCCTTGCATCAGCAGGCTAGAGAAGGGTGCCCCCACTTCTAGCAGTGCTGGCAGAGGGGGACACCGGGGTTGGCCTTCACAGGGATGATCCTGCACGGAGTGCCATCGATGGTGATGACGCATCGCGAGACCATCTTCACGTTAGACCCCTGCTGGGAGTCCCAGATCTCAAAGAACACGGTGGCTGTATCAGTGGCCCTCAAGTTCTTGACGATGTGAGGCCTGGTGGCCAGCACAAAATACTCAGACCATACAGAATGCTGCATGGCCTTGACAACCCTGTCAGGTGGGGGCCAGGGCTGCCTGCCCTGGAACATAGGCACATCGAGGAGCTTGAGGTAGCTCTTCGACCGAGGGAGGTTCGCATCCACGACGGCCTGGGGCCAGTTTGTGTGGACCGCGTTCCTGATAGTGCCAATGTCCAGTTCACTGGGCATGGCAGTGGTGTAGCAAGCTACATGGGCATCCATCTGCTGGACCTGCTCGATGCGAACAAGTGAACCCGCAGAAGCCAGAGCAGCAGCAGCCACCCAATGAATCTCTGCGCAGACGACGGGGCCCAGATTAACTGGGAGACCGCCCCCCGCAAGGGTGAGGCTATTCACTTCGTTCTGTCTTTTTTTTTTTTTTTTTTGAAATCAACAATTTATGACGTGGTGCCCGAATGCAGTCCACGTGCACTAACTACAACAAAGTAACTAGTACATGGTATAACTACCAGTAAAGGTAGGGAAGAGAGTCCCGCTGACTCGAAAGGCTACACTCCAAAAAGAAGTGCGCGTGGGCGAAGAGTCCGCTACCCCGACAAAAACCAGGGCGCGTACAGTGACCCACAAAACCATTCCAATGTTTTGTACTTTTGACTTAAAGTAGTAATAGCTCAGTAAATAAAATAGCCATATTTGTGAATATATTTATACACATAGCCAAATATGTCATATCTGACTCTGCCAAGTTGCATCATGTAATACTTCCAAATTAGGCAATTATGAATTTTGTAATCATTTTAAGTCATTGGAACAGTTTTGTCAATGACATATTATACTAGGCTATCCTATTATTTCTAGTACTTAGAGTAGCCCCCCCTGGCTTTGAGTACAGCTGCTACTCTTCTAGGCATACTTTTAATTAACTTCTGACACTCAGAAGCTGGAATAGCATCCCACTCCTTTTTTACCCTCTACCACAACTCCTCCATACCCTTGGGAGGAGATTCATACTCTCCCAACTTTCTCTTCACATATTCCCATAAGTGTTCAATGGGATTGAGGTCAGGTGACTGTGCTGGCCAGGTTAGGAGCCTAAAATGATTTTTTTGAAACCATTCTTTGGCCAGTGTACTCTTGTGTTTGGGGTCATTATCTTGCTGGAAGATAATATCTCAGGGTTTAAGCTTGTACCACCTGTTATGATCCGTGCTCCTTCTGTATCCGAAGATAACTGGAGATGGCCTTCAATCACTCTACAAGGTGTCCGAGACAGTTGGCCTTGCAGAGCTTAGTGGATTGTGCTTAATGAGATAACGAGGGAACATGCCAAGTGGCAGACTAGGGGTGGATAGGGCCAACAGGTCCCCCCCCCGAAGGGGGTTAGGAGTCAGTTCTCCGTAAATCCCTACACCCCGCAGACTAAGGCTCTAAGAACTTTGGGTTTCCACCCTAATGGGCATTAGGAGTCAATTCCCCATAAATTGCTACACCCCGCCCTAGGGCGGGGGGCAAATAACCACCGGTCCCTCAAGACTGAAGCTGCGAGGGGGGAATAACCCAAAGGCCCTCCCCAGTTATCCCACCCCTTGGGGCCAGGATAGGAACACAAATGTGGAAGGGTTGCATTCCAGAAAGCCCAGGAGGGCGTTGAGGTCGCGGAGTCAACCGCCACGCCGCGTGTACTTCAGACAAGAAGTGAGTATGTGGGTGCAGGTTTCAAGCCACAACCCACAGGGACAGGAGTGATCCTCCTGGGGGTGGAATCTAGCGCGGTACTCCCCGATAGGGGCATGACCGAGTATGGTGCGGGCGGCCCTCGCTGTACCAGCGATGGACATCTGGGGGCCGATTTCTCGGAGCCACGCACCTCCGGAGAGGTACGAGGGTTGGATTGGCTTCCCAAGGGAGTCCAGCAGGGGGAGGAAGTTCCTCCCCCTATAGAGGGGTGAGCAAAACATGTTCACCCACTCATCGATACACCCTCTCATGACCTCAGCCCGGAGAGAGTTGATAGTAGTCGTTGGGCGAACGCCCAACGACACACAGAGCTCCTTCGCCATCGCGACGGTGTCAGAGTAAAGTTCTGCAACAGAGCCCGAAGGCACCTGCCAGAAGGTAACAGTCCGCTGAGCCTTAGAAGACAGCCAGCAGTCCAGGGACCGACACATCTCCAGGGAGTGAACCTGGCCAGCATGCACAGAAGGATCCACAGCTCTGCGGGCAGAGCCCGTGGAGCTGGTGTAGATAAGGATGTGGTTGGTTTCTGCACAGCCCAGGGCCATGCTTACTCCCAGCCAAATGGAGTGGAGTTCCGCATCAGTGAGCAGAACCCTCCCCACAGCCTGCCTGGCCTGCCTGACCAGACGCCTGCCTGCAAACACGCAAGCCGCCGAGACAGCCTGCAGCCTCCTGCACAGCAGCCGGTGTGCACCAGCCGCTATACAAGCAGACGACGGGTCAGACTGTGCCCTCCGGATGGAGGCGTGTAATCCGTTGAGATGCCCTTGCTTTTTTTTTTTTTTTTTTTTTTTTTTAATCTCCAATTTATAACGCGGGCCACGTAGGGAGGCTGTATGCAGCTACTAACTACGGTACAACCGACCGAGCCGTACACTACAGGGTATCTGTACATACAACACGTGACCGCGGATGCGGGCATGCGTTTCCCCATGCCCAGGACAAAGCCACCCCAAACTAACGGAGGCAGGAAGATGGCTGCCGCCCAGCACGTGGCACAGGAACAAAGCCAAGGTGAGGACCCCCCCCTTATCGGGGGTTAGGGGTCAATTCCCACGTAAATCCCTACACGCCGCCCGAAGACAGCGGGGGAATAACCAACACCCCGGCCCGGCCCTCTCAGCGAACGCGAATGCGGTCGGGGACACCTCGAGGAAAGCAATGAGAGCCTCGACCGTAGCTGGGACCCCCGCCATGGAGTGCCTAGGGCAGCTCCGGAACACGTGCTCACGAGTTTCCTCCCGAAACCCGCAGTGACAGGAATAGTCTTCCTGTGGGAAAAAGTGCCTCCAATAGCCCCCTATCGGCGCGTGGTTAAGAATAGCACACGTCATCTGGGCCATCACTGACACTGAGTGAGCGTGCGGAATCCAGGCTCCACCGTGGAGATACGTGGGTCGAAGGGGACGGTCATCGTCCCTGGTGAGCTGGAGGAAACCATGCCCGCGATGGTCAGGATCCTGGAACAAGTCAATCCAGTGGTCCTGACACAACCGTACTTCCTCCTTGCAGAGGTAGTCAAGCGAGGCCCGGGGACGAGCCCCTACCCCAACGGGAGGCAACGACCAAGCGAAGTCATGTACCTGAGTGTGGAACGGCTACTTCGCACGTGAAGGGACCTCCGAGAAATGGACCGAGCAGGCCGGACCTCCAGCGAACCACCCAGTGAGAAGGCAGCAGACTGCCAAGGAATGACCCTGGGCGGAGTGCACCGACGGGTCCACCGCCCGCCTGGCCGAAGCCATTGAGTCAGTGAACAAGACGAGACTAGCGGCGCCCTCGACAGAAACTGCCTTGGACACCGCCAGCCGGATGGCGAAAAGCTCGGCCTCAGGAGCCGTAACCTTTCCCCCCAGAAGCCGGACCGCATGGATGCAGTCCAGCCCTTGGAAAACCTGGGCGGCTGAAACCGCCTGGTGGACCCGGCGGGGCGGCAGACTCGCGTCCGTCGCTGCCACCAGAACCCCCGGATCAGCTTGCGCCTGGGCCAGAACCCGGTCGAGAGCTGCGACATGGGCCATAAGGGTGTCCTCCGCCCCATGGTTGTAGGAATGGAAGCAGACCCGCTTGCGGTACACATCCAAGAGACGACGCCCCGGCCAGGCCTCCGGCGCCACCGCATCAAAGGGCCCAGCCAGGGCAGCAAGATGCTGGTTAGCATCGACAACAGGCCCCTTCACCTTGATCAGCTCGCGGGGAGGGAGCCTGGCTATGGACTGGACGTGGGACCGCGATCACCACTGTAGCCCCAGCCAAGGAGGGCACGAACGGGGTGGCCTGGAGCAAGCGTGGCGTACCGCAACTCGGCACGGTCATGAAGCTTCCGGAGATGAAGATGAATGGGGATCAGGCCCGCAATGGCCCCAACCCCCCCATCGGGCGACGTCCTAAAGGCGCCGGTGATTCAGAGTGCAGCCCGACGCTACATCTGGCGAAGGTGGTCCAAAGCGCCCTTACACCTGGCGCCCCGGTAATACCACAGACGGAAGCCGTACGTGGCTATAGGAACCACGCATGACCAATATAGAAGGCGCTTCTGGTCCGGCAGAAGCCCCCGGACGGAGTTACCAAGCATCCCCATGGCCTTGACCGTGGAGATAGCCTTGGTAGAGTAGAACCAAACATGCTCCTTAAACGTAAGGGCATGATCAAAATAGAAACCCAAGTACCTCCAATAGGTCTTGGGCCGCAGGGGAGTAGCGCCGGTAAACGGGGGAAACCCCAAGTCCACTGGGGGGTTCTCACCAGAACAATCCCGTGAGAAGTGGAAAAGTTTGGACTTGTCGTGCTCCACAACAAGTGCAAACCGGGTGAAGGTGTCATGGACAACCTCGTAAGATCTGCGGAGCAGGGCGCAGTTAGCGTCCAGGTCCCAGGCCTGCGCCACGATGATACCATCGTTGACGTAAGACAAGAGCGAAAGGCCTGGCTGAGGGAGCCTCCACTCGATAATGTACATGGCGGGAGCCAAGTAGAGCCGGACAGGATGGGTGAGAGGGCTAACCCTTGGCCCACCCCCACCTCCGCCCGAAACGGTTCAGACAGGAAGGAGTTCCAGACATAGCTGGTAAACCTCCCCATGAGATAAGAAGCAAAGAACCAGCCCACGCAAGGGGAGAACCCCTGCCAAGCCAGAACCGCGAGAAGCATCCCATGATTCAGGGATGGGAAAAACTGTGCGATGTCGAAGGCGAGAACACTCGTCTTCAACCCGCGGGCCCACCCGGCACGGACAAGGTGCATGAGGTAGGCACCAGCATCTTTGGTGGACCTCTGGATCACGCTGCCGAACTTGACAGCCTCAAACTGCAAGCGGCGCAAGATCATTTTCTCGATAAGTTTACCGAGAGTGTTGAGAAGGACGATCGGTCTGAACGCCTTCGGAGTGGCATAGGAGGGCTTGCTAGGCTTCAGTATGATAACTGACACGCTCTCCTTAAAGTGATGAGGCCAATGCCCGCACTCCATGCAGGCATCGGCGATCCGACAGACCAAACGGGTGACCATCGGGCCTGCCAGAACGGACTTGAGGTGCGTCCACGTGACGTGGTCCGGACCGGGTGAGGACAGAGAGGAGCACGCATGCAGAGCCTTGTGCATCTCCAAGTCGGAAAAGACCGGCCACTCCTGCAGTGGGAGTGGATCGATCTGATCAAGCACCCTGACATCGACCGGGCGGTCGTTGGCGGCATTGTAGGAGCCGTGGAGCCCTTCCCAGAGTTCCTCAAGAGTGTTGCAGGGGCGATCGCGATAGTGGACCGCCTTGCAGGGAGGCAACTTGCGCGCCCTGACCCAATCCATCAGGTCCCAGGGGCGCTTGTTGGTAGAAGCAATTTCCTCGATGCGCTCATCGAAGAACCTGTGCTTGGCGGCCTTCCAGGTCCGCTTAAACGTGCGAGCGTCCTCCCGGTCCCGAGACCGAGAATACACCGCGTAAGTGCACAAGCACTCGTCGTCCCACCACAGCTTAGACCGTGAGACAACGCAGATCTCCTTGGAGTGGGCTAGCCATGCCTCGGAGAAGACCGCAGAGATAGCCAGGGCCACCTCGTCAATCCTGTCAGATGAGCCCAGGTCTGGATAATCCAGGCCCATAAGCCCCACTGAAACCTCAGCTAGGAACTTGGCCTCCTCGTCCGAGCCCCGCTTCAGCAAGCGCCTGGGCACAGCCTCCTTGAAGGCTTCCAGGGGGATAATGATCCTAAGGGGGCAGTGGTCAGATTGACCCCGCAGATCGGGACACCGTGTGGGAAGCGGCAGATGGCCCGCGGTCGCCCTCGCAAACACGAGGTCGATTACGGTAGAAGCAAGCCCCTCCTCAAAGGGAAAGTGTGTGGGGCCCGGGTTCTCAGGGAGCGAGAGATCCAGGCCCAACGAGTCCGCCGTTTCCAGCAGGGAGACGGCAGCAGCGGGGTTGTGGGGAGCCCATGGATCCCACTGCGGCGAGCGGCAGTTGAAGTCCCCCAACATGAGGGCGCACTGCGGGAGAGAGTCAACTGCATCCGCAAGATAGCGAATGCCCGACTGTCTGTTGTCTGAGTAGACGTTGAGAAGGTACACGGCCTCCCCATGCAAAAACATGGAGATGGCCATGATGTCACGGTGATCGACGACGTCACACCGAAGCGAGGGGCAGAGCCGTATCATCCGGTTATGTACATATGCCATAACCCAAGGAGGCTGATCCGGGGAAGAAGGAGGGCGGAACAAACACAGCCACTCCGGATGCTTGGGCGCCCCAACAACCTCATCCCCATCAGGGTCAGAGGAGGACGGAACGCGGCGGATGGAGCGCCAAGGCGGCTCCTGTAGTAAGAACATATTAATGTCGTCTTTGAATTGCTCCAGCAGAGAGTCTACAAGAATGTAACTACGGAATACATTCTGAGACCAGACATGGCATGCCCTCCTCAATCTCCTAGGTTCCTGATGGTCCCTATTCATTGGGGTAAGCGAGGTTGACGCGGCGGGGAACGAACCCTTACTGGAGAATCATACCAGCGCTCAATCCACTCCCGATCAAAGCGGTGAGCCCAGAATGGGCAGGCCAAAGCCGAAGCAGCGTGAGCGCCCCCACAATTCACGCAAATGGGCGCGTGAGGGCAGGGGCGGTCAGCGGGGGTGGGGGGAATGGGTGGCCTGTGATTAGGCTGCCCCTTATAGCACGACGCAAACGCCCGATGGTTAGTTGGGGAGTGCGGGCCGCCGCAGTGAGAGCAGTGGATAGCCTCGCATCAGCAGGCTAGAGAAGGGTGCCCCCACTTCCAGCAGCGCTGGCAGAGGGGGACGCCGGGGTTGGCCTTCGCGGGGATAATCCTACACGGAGTGCCATCAATAGTGATGACGCGTCGAGAGACCGTCTTCGCGTTGGACCCCTGCTGGGAGTCCCAGATCTCAAAGAACACGGTGGCCATGTCAGCGGCCCTCGAGTTCTTGACGATGCGTGGCCTGGTGGCCAGCACAAAATATTCAGACCACACAGAGCGCTGCATGGCCTCGACTACCCTGTCGGGCGTGAGCCAGGGCTGACCGCCCCGGAACATAGGCGCGTTGAGGAGCTTGAGGTAGCTCTTCGACCGAGGAAGGTTCGCGTCCACGACGGCCTGAGGCCAGTTTGCGTGGACCGCATTCCTGATAGTGCCGATGTCCAGTTCGCTGGGCACAGTGGTGGTGTAGCAAGCTACATGTGAGTCCATCTGCTGGACCCGCTCGATGCGAATGAGTGAGCCCGCAGATGCCAGAGCGGCGGCCGCCACCTGATGAATCTCCGTGCAGACGATGGGGCCCAGATTAACTGGGAGACCGCCTCCTGTGAGGGTGAGCATGACCTGCTTGCGCGAGGGCCCGGATGTAGTCATCCTAGGCTTGGGAGCCTTGGGTGGCTGCTGGGCGGCTGCCGCCTGCCGATGAAACGAGACCACCTTATGGGAAGGCAGCCCTGGGAGAGCACACGCCAGGTCGACGAGACCCGACGGGGACGAGACAGCCGCAGCCGCATAGGAGCGGGGCGGGGAGCGAGGCTTGGTAGCCAAATTGATGCGTGGAGGGGGGGGACCAGGGGGAGGCCTCACAGCCAACCTAGCCCTGTCCGCCGCCGACAGCGGAGGAACGTTGGCGGCTCGCGCCGCCCTGATGTGAGATGGCCGCTGCCCCGCGCCAGGGTTGTGAGCCACTGGGACAGGATTGCCCAACCCCATACGGGCCGGACCTGTTAGGAGTGCCCTGTGACATGCCAGGATGTGCTATATGCACTCCTGTGGTGAGCAGTGTGCACTTGTCTTATTGTGCTCTGAACAGTCCCACTTGTTTGTTGTTGTGTTTGTGGACTTGTAGATAGGCCTGGACGCTTTTGGTAGCTAGTCATGTGATCTAGACATGGACTTGCACCTGTGGACGCTTTTGGGACTTCCAGTCTCTCACAGCTGTCCACAGGTGAGTAGTTAGTTCTATCTCCACTCCAGTCTCTCACAGCTGTCCACAGCTTGTTCCTTTTGTTTCTAGTCGTTCCCTTTGCGTAATATACTCGTTCCTTCGCTGTTAGGACTCCTTACCAGTCCCCCAATGCTCCTGCTTCAACAGGACCATACACCTCAGAAGCCCACTCATGGAGCCTCAGGGTGCGCTTGCCCTCCGTGAAGGGGATGTCATCCCAGTCATGCTCTTCCACCTCGTGAAAGAGCCTGGCCAGGGAGCGGGCAACCTCCGCGCTGCTGCTTTCAGAAAGGTTGCCGCGCTTGGCCCTCTCCAGCCACAGCATGACTACGTCGAGAGCGTCTGCCACGACCCCAGCCTCACCCTCTGCATCTGCGGGATTGCGGGAAAGGGCGAGGAAGGTGGGGACGAACTCGGGATCCTCCTCCTCCTCCTCCACAAACGCGGGGCCGGGGGACGGCTCGGCTCCAGGATCAACAGCCATCCTGGAGGAGCCGGAGACCGATTTGAGGTCGAGCTCCTGCCTCAGAGGGGCAGAGGGCTCGGGCGTGCGGGTGCGCTTGGGACGGGGGGTCACCGGGGCATCATCTGGGTAGATGGCGGACTTGCGAGGCCTCTTGGGGGCCTCGGCAGCCGGAGCAGGGGCCGCAGCCTGCGATGCAGAGCTGTAGCCAGGTCGAGAGGAGCCGGGGGGGGCAGCCTGAGTGCGAGACGGAGCCATAGCGAGGGGGTCCGGCGACGAAGGATCCGCCGGCGGAGGCGCCCCCGCTCCCTGAGAGGAACAAGTAGACCTGGGAGGCATGCGCGTAGGACTTTAAGATCGTTGATCAGACTACAAGAGTTTGTTGCAGAGGATAGTGAGTAGGGGTAGGCAGTGGCTGTGCAGCAAGTTTGTGGTGGTTGAAGTCCAAGAAGGGATGAGATGCCCTTGCTTCGAATCCCCCTCCGGATCAACGGTGTAAAGCTTAAATCTGATCCGCTCTGAGAAGCGGCCCAGAAGACGTAGACCTGGCCTGTTCTCGTCCGCGAACGGGAAGAACGGCTCAGTAAGCTGCGGAAGCACTGCTTGTACCTCCATAAGAGCACTCTTCACCTTAGGCCGAAGCGCAGGGGTGAGAGTCAAAATAGCCTGAGAATGCTCTAGAGAACTTCCCCTGAACTCATGGCCCAGCAGGGGCTGAAGCGGATGATTAGCCGCAAGAGTGGCAACCTGGAATATTGTTCAGGAGGCCAACTTCTTAAGATGCAGCCGGAAGGGCAGGAGGCCTGCAAGGGCCTCTGCCCCCCCAGTCGGGGATGTGCAAAATGCACCGATGATCCAATTAGCAGCTCGCTGCTGCATGGAGTTAAACATCTTGAGGATTCCCTTATTGCGGAAACCCTCGTGATACCACATACGGAACCCATACGTGGCAATAGGAACCACGCAGGACCGGTACAGGAGGCGCTTCTGGTCAGGAAGCAAACCCTGGGTTGAGTTACCAAGCATCCCCATCGCTCCAACCGTGGAGAAAGCCTTGGTAGAATAGTAGCGGACGTGCTCGCAAAAAGTGAGGGCACGGTCGAAATAGAAGCCCAAGTACCACCAGAACAGCTTGGGCCTCAACGGGGTATCCCCTGTGTACGGATGGAAGCCCAGGTCAATGGGCGGATTGGTGTCCCTCGGGTTACGAGAGAAGTGAAAGACCTCAGACTTGGTATGCTCAAGCGTGAGGCCAAAAGAGTCAAAGAGCCCATGCACGCAGTGGTAAGCTGCCTGCAGGGCAGTAACGTTGTCCTCCCATGTCTTGGTCTGGACTATAAGGGCCCCATCGTCAACATACGAAAGCATGTCGACACTGAGGCCAGGGGTCCGCTGGTAATACAAGTACACCAGGGGGGCGAGATACAAGGCAGACAAGACTGGGGACAGAGCAGAGCCCTGCCCCACGCCCACATCCGCCTGCCTGGGGCCAGATCGGAATGAATTCCACAAGTACGTGGTAGACCTCCCAACCAAATAAGAGCCGAAGAACCGCACCAACTCCGGTGCAAAGCCCGACCGTGATAGCACCGCCAGAATCATACTGTGATTCAGCGAAGGGAAGAACTGAGCGATGTCAAAGGCCACAACACTAGTCCGCAAGCCCCGAGCCCACCCCGCATGAACGAGATGGGTGAGGATCAACCCGGTGTCCTCAGTGGACTTCTGGCGGATACCGCCAACCTGGTTGGGATGAAACACCCCCCATTTGACACAATCAAACTGGAGGTGGTTGGAGATCATCTTCTCCACGAGTTTACCCAACGTGTTAAGCAACACAATCAGCCGAAAGGCCTTGGGGGTAGAGTATGAGGGCTTCCCCAGCTTAGGTATGACCACTGAGTTAGACTCCTTGAAATAATCAGGCCAATGCCCTGCCGTAAGGCAGGCATTGGTGCTGCACCCTGCTCCGCAGATCTTACGAGGTTGTCCATGACACCTTTACCTGGTTCGCACTCATCGTGGAGCACAACAAGTCTGAACTTTTCCATTTCTCACAGGATCGTTCTGGTGAGAACCCCCTGGTAGACTTGGGGTTTCCCCCGTTTACCGGCGCTACCCCCCTGCGGCCCAAGACCTATTGGAGGTACTTGGGTTTCTATTTCGATCGTGCCCTTACGTTTAAGGAGCATGTTTGGTTCTACTCTACCAAGGCTATCTCCACGGTCAAGGCCATGGGGATGCTTTCTTCTGCCGGACCAGAAGCGCCTTCTATATTGGTCATGCGTGGTTCCTATAGCCACGTATGGCTTTCGTCTGTGGTATTACCGGGGCGCCAGGTGTAAGGGCGCTTTGGACCACCTTCGCCGGATGCAGCGTTGGGTTGCGCTCTGGATCACTGGCACCTTTAGGATGTCGCCCGATGGGGGGGTTGGGGCCATTGCGGGCCTGATCCCCATTCATCTTCATCTCTGGAAGCTTCATGACCGTGCCGAGTTGTGGTACGCCACGCTTGCTCCGGGCCACCCCGTTCGTGCCCTCCTTGGCTGGGGCTACAGTGGCGATCTCCAGTCCCATGTCCGGTCCATAGCCAGGCTCCCTCCCCGCGAGCTGATCAAGGTGAAGGGGCCTGTTGTCGATGCTAACCAGCATCTTGCTGCCCTTACTGGGCCCTTCGACGCGGTGGCGCCGGAGGCCTGGCCGGGGTGTCGTCTCTTGGATGTGTACCCCGAGCAGGTCCGCTTCCATTCCTATGACCGTGGGGCAGAGGACGCCCTTGCGGCCCATGTCGCGGCCCTCGACCGGGTTCTGGCCCAGGCGCAGGCTGGTCCGGGGGTTCTGGTGGCAGCAACGGACGCGAGTCTGCCACCCTGCCGGGTCCACCAGGCGGTTTCGGCCGCCCAGGTTTTCCGGGGGCTGGACTGCATCCATGCGGTCCAGCTTCCAGGGGGGAAGGTTATGGCTCCCTCAGCCAAGCTTTTCGCCATCCGGCTGGCAGTGTCCAAGGCAGTTTCTGTCGAGGGCACCGCTAGTCTCGTCTTGTTTACTGACTCAATGGCTTCGGCCAGGCGGGTGGTGGACCCGTCGGTGCACTCCGCCCAGGGTCATTCCTTGGCGGTCTGCCGCCTTCTCGCCGGGTGGTTCGCCGGAGGTCCGGCCCGCTTGGTCCATTTCTGGGAGGTCCCTTCGCATGCGAAGTGGCCTTTCCACACTCAGGTACATGACTTCACTCGGTCATTGCCCCCCGTTGGGGTAGGGGCTCGTCCCCGGGCCTCGCTTGACTACCTCCGCAGGGAGGAAGTACAGTCGTGTCAGGACCGCTGGACCGATTTGTTCCAGGATCCTGACCATCACGGGCATGGTTTCCTCCAGCTCACCAGGGACGATGACCGTCCCCTTCGACCCACGTATCTCCACGGTGGTGCCTGGATCCCGCATGCTCATTCGGTGTCGCTTATGGCCCGGATGACGCGTGCCATTCTTAATCACACGCTGATAGAGGGCTATCGGAGGCACTTTTTCCCACGGGAAGACTATTCCTGTTGCTGCGGGTTTCGGGAGGAGACTCGTGAGCACGTGTTTCGGAGCTGCCCCAGGCACTCCATGGCGGGGGTCCCGGCTACGGTCGAGGCTCTCATTGCTTTCCTCGAGGCATCCCCGACCGCGTTCGCGTTCGCTGAGAGGGCCGGGCCCCCCCTGGGGGGTATCGGCTAGTAGCTCTGCCCGGCGCCTGGTTGGGTCTGGGCCGGGGCGTTGGTTATTCCCCCGCTGTCTTCAGGCGGCGTGTAGGGATTTACGCGGGAATTGACCCCTAACCCCCGATAAGGGGGAGGACCTCGCCTCGGCTTTTTTTTTTTTTTTTTTTTTTTTTTTAAATCTCCAATTTATTATGCGGTCCATGTAGGGAGGCCGCGTGCAGCAACGTACTACAGTACAAACAACCGAGCTGTACACTACAGGGTATCTGTACATACAACGCGTGACCGCGGATGTGGGCATGCGTTTCCCCATGCCCAGGACAAAGCCGCCCCGAACGAATGGAGGCAGGAAGACGGCTGCCGCCCAGCGCGCAGCGCGGGAACAAAGCTGAGACAAGGTCCCCCCCCTTATCGGGGGTTAGGGGTCAATTCCCACGTAAATCCCTACACGCTGCCCGAAGACAGCGGGGGAATAACCAACACCCTGGCCCGGACCCAACCGGGCGCCAGGCAGAGCTACTAGCCGATACCCCCCGGGGGGGGCCTGGCCCTCTCAGCGAACGCGAACGCGGTTGGGGATGCCTCGAGGAAAGCAACGAGAGCCTCGACCATAGCCGGGACCCCCGCCATGGAGTGCCTAGGGCAGCTCCGGAACCTGCCACGATGTCCTTCAGGTACAACCACGTAACATGGTCGGGCCCAGGAGCAGACTTCTTCGCGCAAGAACGCAGGGTGTCCTCAAGCTCCAAAGTGGAGAAGGGGTACCACGCTCTCTCTGCTTACGCAGGGAGAGCGTCCAACACTGAGGGATCTACAGCGCGGCCTGAGGCCACCTTGTAGGTCCCGTGCAGGGCATCCCAGAGGGAGTCCATATCATGACATGGCACGCCCTTGTGCTGTATCGCGTCACAAGCGGGTAACTTGCACTGCTTAACCCAGGCCATCAGGTCCCAGGGGCGCTTGTTCGCAGAGGCAATCTCCTCGATCTTCTCATCGAAGAACTTGTGTTTGACGGCTTTAGCAGCTCGTCGGAACTTGTACCACCCCTCCCTGGATGGGGAGGCCCAATATGCCCTAATGGCAGCGGTACAGTCGTCATTCCACCATGGGTTAGACCGTCCCACAATGAACACCTCCTCAGAGAAGGCATCCCAGGCCTGCAAGATGATCCAAGCCACGGCCGAGGCCGCAAACTCCACCTCCGCAGGCGTGTCCAGGGGTGGCTGCAACGCGGCCAGCCCCTCACATATCTGCGCCACGAACTTCGACTCCTCATCGCTATCGGGCTTCAGAACACGGCAGATCACTCCGGTCATAAAACGAGTGACTGGAAGAACCAGAGTGAGGGGCGCATGGTCCAAAGGACCATGCATCTCCAGATCGATCAGGGGCCTGAGATCAGGATCTCGAGCCATCGGGAGGAAGATGAGATTGATCACCAATGGTGACAGATTCGAATCATGCGGGAAGTGAGTTGGGCCCGGAACCACCGGGAGCACCAAGTCAAGTCCCAGATCCATCCCAATCTCCAGAAGAGACTGGGCGATCCCCGGACGCGAGACCCAATTAGGTGTTAGGAGTACCCTGTGACATGCTAGGATGTGCTATGTGCACTCCTGTGGTGAGCAGTGTGCACTTGTCTTATTGTGCTCTGAACAGTCCCACTTGTTTGTTGTTGTGTTTGTGGACTTGTAGATTTCCAGTTTCTCATAGCTGTCCACAGGTGAGTAGTTAGTTCTATCTCCACTCCAGTCTCTCATAGCTGTCCACAGCTTGTTCCTTTCATTTCTAGTCGTTCCCGTCACGTAATACACTCGTTCCTTTGCTGTTAGGACTCCTTACCAGTCCCCCAATGCTCCTGCTTCAACAGCGACTTCAATTGCCACTCGGAGTGGTGGGATCTGAACAGGGTCTTACATCCGGGGATCGCCCAGTCTCTCCTGGAGGCTGGGATGGATCTGGGGCTTGAGTTGGTGCTCCTAGTGGTTCCGGGCCCGACTCACTTCCCGCATGATTCAAATCTGTCACCGTTGGTGATCGATCTCATTTTCCTCCCGATGGCTCGAGATCCTGATCTCAGGCCCCTGATCGATCTGGAGATGCACAGTCCTTCAGACCACGCGCCTCTTACTTTGGTTCTTCCGGTCACTTGTTTTATGACCGGAGTGATCTGCCGTGTTCTGAAGCCCGATAGTGACGAGGAGTCGAAGTTCGTGGCACAGATATGCGAGGGGCTGTCCGCTTTGCGGCTGCCCCTGGACACCCCTGTGGAGGTGGAGTCTGCGGCCTCGGCTGTGGCTCGGATCATCTCTCAGGCCTGGGACGCCTTCTCTGAAGAGGTATTCATTGTGGGACGGTCTAATCCATGGTGGAATGATGACTGTACCGCTGCCATTAGGGCGTATCGGGCCTCCCCATCCAGGGAGGGGTGGTACGAGTTCCGGCGAGCTGCTAAAGCCGTCAAATGCAAGTTCTTCAATGGGAAGATCGAGGAGATTGCTTTTGCAAACAAGCGCCCCTGTGATGCAATACAGCACAATGGCATGCTGTGTCATGATATGGACTCCCTCTGGGATGCCCTACACGGTACCTACAACATGGCCTCTGGCCGCGCTGTAGATCCCTCGGTGTTGGATGCTCTCCCTGCACAGGCGGAGAGAGCATGGTACCCTTTCTCTTTTTTTTTTTTTATTTTTTTTATTTTTTTAAATCTCCAATTTATTACACGGGCCACATAGGGAGGCCGTGCGCAGCTACGCACCACAGTACAAATGACTGAGCCGTACACTACGGGGTATCTGTACATACAACCCGTGACCGCGGATGCAGGCATGCATTTCCCCATGCCCAGGACGAAGCCGCCCCGAGTAAACGGAGGCGGGAAGACGGCTGCCGCCCAGCGCACGGCATGGGAACAAAGCCAAAACAAGGTCCCCCCCCTCATTGGGGGATAGGGGTCAATTCCCGCGTAAATCCCTACATGCCACCCAAAGACAGCGGGGGAATAACCAACGCCCCGGCCCGGACCCAACCGGGCACTAGGCAGAGCTACTAGCCGATACCCCCCAGGGGGGGCCCGGCCCTCTCAGCAAACGCGAATGTGGTCGGGGACGCCTCGAGGAAAGCAATGAGAGCCTCGACTGTAGCTGGGACCCCCATCATGGGGTGCCTAGGGCAGCTCCGGAACACGTGCTCACGAGTTTCCTCCCGAAACCCGCAGCGACAGGAATAGTCTTCCTGTGGGAAAAAGCGCCTCCGATAGCCCCCTATCGGTGCGTGGTTAAGAATGGCACACATCATCCGGGCCATCACTGACACCAAGTGAGCGTGCAGAATCCAGGCTCCACCGTGGAGATATGTGGGCCGAAGGGGACGGTCATTGTCCCTGGTGAGCTGGAGGAAACCATGCCCGCGATGGTCAGGATCCTGGAACAAGTCGATCCAGTGGTCCTGACATGACTGTACTTCCTCCTTGCGGAGGTAGTCAAGCGAGGCCCGGGGATGAGCCCCTACCCCAACAGGAGGCAACGACCGAGCGAAGTCATGTACCTGAGTGTGGAACGGCCACTTCGCACGCAAAGGGACCTCCCAGAAATGGACCGAGCGGGCCGGACCTCCGGCGAACCACCCGGCGAGAAGGCGGCAGACCGCCAAGGAATGACCCTGGGCGGAGTGCACTGATGGGTCCACCGCCCGCCTGGCCAAAGCCATTGAGTCGGTGAACAAGACGAGACTAGCGGTGCCCTCGACAGAAACTGCCTTGGACACCGCCAGCCGGACGGCGAAAAGCTCGGCCTCGGGAGCCGTAACCTTCCCCCCTGGAAGCCGGACTGCATGGATGCAGTCCAGCCCCCGGAAAACCTGGGTGGCCGAAACCGCCTGGTGGACCCGGCGGGGTGGCAGACTCGCGTCCGTTGCTGCCACCAGAACCCCCGGACCAGCCTGCGCCCGGGCCAGAACCCGGTCGAGAGCTGCGACATGGGCCGTAAGGGCGTCCTCTGCCCCACGGTCATAGGAATGGAAGCGGACCCGCTCGGGGTACACATCCAAGAGACGATGCCCTGGCCAGGCCTCCAGCGCCACTGTGTCGAAGGGCCCAGCCAGGGCAGCAAGACGCTGGTTAGCGTCGACAACAGGCCCCTTCACCTTGATCAGCTCACGGGGAGGGAGCCTGGCTATGGACCGGACATGGGACCGGAGATCGCCGCTGTAGCCCCAGCCAAGGAGGGCACAAACGGGGTGGCCCGGAGCAAGCGTGGCGTACCGCAACTCGGCACGGTCATGAAGCTTCCGGAGATGAAGATGAATGGGGATCAGGCCCGCAATGGCCCCAACCCCCCCATCGGGCGACGTCCTAAAGGCGCCGGTGATCCAGAGTGCAACCTGACGCTGCATCCAGCGAAGGTGGTCCAAAGCGCCCTTACACCTGGCGCCCCGGTAATACCACAGACGAAAGCCATACGTGGCTATAGGAACCACGCATGACCAATATAGAAGGCGCTTCTGGTCCGGCAGAAGCCCCCGGACGGAGTTACCAAGCATCCCCATGGCCTTGACCGTGGAGATAGCCTTGGTAGAGTAGAACCAAACATGCTCCTTAAACGTAAGGGCATGATCAAAATAGAAACCCAAGTACCTCCAATAGGTCTTGGGCCGCAGGGGGGTAGCGCTGGTAAACGGGGGAAACCCCAAGTCCACTGGGGGGTTCTCACCAGAACGATCCTGTGAGAAATGGAAAAGTTCGGACTTGTCGTGCTCCACGACAAGTGCGAACCAGGTAAAGGTGTCATGGACAACCTCGTAAGATCTGCGGAGCAGGGTGCAGTTAGCATCCAGGTCCCAGGCCTGCGCCACGATGGTACCATCGTTGACGTAAGACAGGAGCGAAAGGCCTGGTTGAGGGAGCCTCCGCTCGATAATGTACATGGCGGGAGCCAAGTAGAGGCCGGACAGGACGGGTGAGAGGGCAGACCCCTGGCCCACCCCCACCTCTGCCCGGAACGGTTCAGACAGGAAGGAGTTCCAGGTGTAGCTGGTAAACCTCCCCGTGAGATAAGAAGCGAAGAACCAGCCCACACAAGGGGAGAACCCCTGCCGAGCCAGAACCGTGAGAAGCATCCCATGACTCAGGGATGGGAAAAACTGTGCGATGTCGAAGGCGAGAACACTCGTCTTCAACCCGCGGGCCCACCCGGCATGGACAAGGTGCACGAGGTAGGCACCAGCATCTTCGGTGGACCGCTGGATCACGCCGCCGAACTTGACAGCCTCAAACTGCAAGCGGCGCAAGATCATTTTCTCGATTAGTTTACCGAGAGTGTTGAGAAGGACGATCGGCCTGAACGCCTTCGGAGTGGCATAGGAGGGCTTGCCAGGCTTCGGTATGATAACCGACACGCTCTCCTTAAAGTGACGAGGCCAATGCCCGCACTCCATGCAGGCATCGGCGATCCAACAGACCAAACGGGTGACCATCAGGCCCGCCAGAACGGACTTGAGGTGCGTCCATGTGATGTGGTCCGGACTGGGCGAGGACAGAGAGGAGCACGTGCGCAGAGCCTCGTGCATCTCCAAGTCGGAGAAGACCGGCCACTCCTGCAGTGGGAGCGGATCAATCTGATCAAGCACCCCGACATCGACCGGGCAGTCGTTGGCGGCGTTGTAAGAGCCGTGGAGCCCTTCCCAGAGTTCCTCGAGAGTGTTGCAGGGGCGATCGCAATAGCGGATCGCCTCGCAGGGAGGCAACTTGCGCACCCTGACCCAATCCATCAGGTCCCAGGGGCGCTTGTTGGTAGAAGCAATTTCCTTGATGCGCTCATCGAAGAACCTGCGCTTGGCGGCCTTCCAGGTCCACTTAAACGTGCAAGTGTCCTCCCGGTCCCGAGACTGAGAATACACCGCGTAAGTGCGTGAGCACTCGTCGTCCCACCACGGTTTAGACCGTGAGACAACGCAGATCTCCCTGGAGTGGGCGAGCCACGCCTCGGAGAAGACCGCAGAGATAGCCAGGGCCACCTCGTCGATCCTGTCAGATGAGCCCAGGTCCAGATAATCCAGGCCCATCTCTCATAGCTGTCCACAGGTGAGTAGTTAGTTCTATCTCCACTCCAGTCTCTCATAGCTGTCCACAGCTTGTTCCTTTCGTTTCTAGTTGTTCCCTTCACATAATACACTCGTTCCTTTGCTGTTAGGACTCCTTACCAGTCCCCCAACGCTCCTGCTTCAACATTAGGATCCCACCACTCCGAGTGGCAGTTGAAGTCGCCCGCCATATATGTCATGGCAGGCAGAGAGTCCACCAGCCCTTGAAGGGCCAGAATGGCGGTGTGGCGGTCGTCTGAATAGACGTTCATAAGATTATAGGTGTGCCCCCCTTGCCACAGGGACACAACCATAATGTCGTGGTGATCGACCAGATCCCTCCAGAGGGACGGTCGCAGCATCTTCAGCCTCGAGTGGACATAAGCCAGCACTCGCAGGGACGAATCACCTGGCTGAGGGTTCCATATGCCATCGCTTCTTGATCTGATACCACCACCAGTAACGTGCACAGCCACACCCACTTCCTCGCTCAATGTCTTGTACTGCGCACCCCCACTGTTGGATTTGACCAGTGGTACCTTCAACCTTACATGTCCTCCTCGGCCTCACAACAGGCAGCGCGAGGAGGGGCGGATCATGGTGGATCCTGCGGTTCAGGCCGTGGTCCCCCCCCTACCCCCTCCACCAACCCATTGGACGTCCTGTCCCCCGGCTCCCCAAGGAGCCCTCTTCAAGAGCCCGCTGGCCGCTACGGTACAGTGGCAAGCATGCATGCTGCGGTTTCCCCACCTCGTGGGATGGCTGTCGACCCGGTGGAGATGCCGAGGCAGGCTCGACCTGTCTCCTGCCTCTCTGCATTTTCTAACGACTCGCAGTTGTCATCCAAGCGGCTGCGGCGTAATTCCAGTGAAGGGGGGTGTCCTCTCTTTGCCCCACCTGCGATATCCCCCCTGCGGGTTGACTTGGACGCCGCCCCGAGCGGTGACAGTCAGGCTGATCACCTGCAGGCGATAGCGGAGTCGTTTGATCTAGCAACAGAGTACTTGGTGAAACACACCGAGGTCCTCATGACGGGCCCCTCTTGGGAGAGGGCCTGGCACGCTTTTGATGGTCTTCTGTGGCGCACTGGGCGCTGCGGGTTCCTAGACTACAGGCTGAAGTGTGAGGGGAACGATGAGTCCACCCTCCGTCAGTCCATTATCGACGGGATGCGCCCCTTTGGGAGGGACATCTTGGACGTCCCTAAGGTAGTAGGGCCTCCCAGCCGGGTCAAACCAGCTGAGTCTGCCCTGCCCTCCCGACCGGCATTTATGCCAGCTCCCATGGATACAGCCCCCGACGCCAGAGCCTCCTCGGCCGCGCCGTCTGGGGGGGCTAAGTCCTCCAACTCCAAGGGTAAGGGCAAGGCCCCCCCTCCCCCTGCGCCGCCGCCCAACCCTAGGGGCCTGGGCCCGTTGCAAGCAGGTACGTCTTACGCGAGGTTGGCAGTCCCACCGCCGCCGCCTAAGGTGAACCTCTCCACCAAGCCCAGGGGCGCGAAGCGCTCCTTCGCTCAGGTGGCCACCGCCCCCCTGGTCTCAAGGGATGGCGATACGAAGGTTGCGGAGGCCATTGCCGCCATGGCGAGAGCCTTCCCACACCTATCCCCCGCGGATATCCTCCACACTGTTGGTAGGGGATCCCCCACTCTGTCGTCTGGGAGGCCTCGTAAGAGGCCTCGCAACACTACTGCTGGCCCTACCAGGTGCCAGATCATCATCCTGTTTGTGGGTCCTAGGCTGCCAATCAAGGATCTGTCTCAGGTCGTCGCAGGGGCTAATCGTGCCCTCCTCAACGCGAAGTCCTCCCTCAACGTCATGTCGGCCTCCCTGGCATACGATGGCATCTCCCTCACGACTGACCCGGTCACGTCCACGGCGGATCTTAACGTGATCCAGGACTGGGCTTCCCGGTTCTTCCCAGCGGGTTTGCAGTCTACGGCCACAGTCCCCTCCTCCAAGTCCTTCATGAAAGTGTCGGACGTCCCCTTCTTTGCTCCTGACGGGTCGCGCATCACCAGTCAGTGGATTGAGAACATCATGCGGCAGTCGTCGCATCAAGGTTTCCTTAACCTCCAGGGCCCCCCCAGGGTCGGGAGGAACTCCAACAAATCAGACACTGCGACTGTCTGGTTTGAGATTTGGGACTCGCAGACCGGGTCCACCTCCAAGTCGATGATTGGGAGGTCATTGGCCGTTGGGCCCCACGCTTGTCCTATAAGTGCGGCCTCCCAGCAGGTTGGGACGTCCCTCTGCCGCCATTGCTGGTGGTGGGGGCACCCAACTAATGTCTGCAGGGCGAGATTCCCGACCTGCCCCATCTGCTCCGAGCCCCACAGCAAGGACAATCATAGGTCGATGGCAGGGTGCTGCAAGGCCTGCCCCAACGTGAACCCACTGGTTGCCGGTACTGCTGAGGGCACTCCGTGCCCCCATCAGCCCCGTTGTAGGAACTGTGGCGGCCCTCATGCTGCCCACGACAAGAAATGCCCTTTTTGGCACAAGCGTTTTGAAGACGGTTGGGCCAAGAAATGATATCAGGAGGTACGCGGTTCCC
The DNA here is from genome assembly GCA_023014365.1 of Lepiota brunneoincarnata. Classification (NCBI taxonomy): domain Eukaryota; kingdom Fungi; phylum Basidiomycota; class Agaricomycetes; order Agaricales; family Agaricaceae; genus Lepiota; species Lepiota brunneoincarnata. The sequence continues at coordinate 2,400,670 of JAEBUN010000005.1, forward strand.
CTACCGCCCCCAGGTCTTGCTAACTCAGCCTAGGAGTAATGCCTAGGTACCTAAACGAGTTACGTATATGCTCTCAGAATGTAAACCGTAACTACATTCTGCTGGACTCTTACCTCGAATTGTATAAAAACGATTTTGACGTCTTTTTCGTGCAAGAACCCCCTTGGCGGAACCTCCGTAAGGCTCCCTCTTCTGTCTCTAGGGACGGTGAGGATGTTGTAGGCACCCCGCTCCATCCGGAGTGGGTGTGCATCTGGAACCCTCAGCCAGGCAATTCGTCCCCGCGAGTGTTGGCTTATGTCCACTCGAGGCTGAAGCTACTGCGACTGTCCCTCCGTAGGGACTTGGTCGACCACTGTGACATTATGGTTGTGTCTTTGTGGCAAGGGGGGCACACCCTTAATCTTATGAACATCTATTCAGATGACCGCCACACCGCCATTCTGGCCCTTCGGGGGCTGGTGGACTCCCTGCCTGCCATAATGTATATGGTGGGCGACTTCAACTGTCACTCGGAGCGGTGGGACCCTAATCGGATCTCGCATCCGGGGATCGCCCAATCTCTTTTGGAGGTTGGGATGGATCTGGGGCTTGATTTGGTGCTCCCGGTGGTTCTGGGCCCGACTCACTTCCCGCACGATATGAATCTGTCACCATCGGTGATCGATCTTGTCTTCCTCCCGATGGCTCGAGATCCTGATCTCAGGCCCTTGATTGATCTCGAGATGCGTGGTCCGAAGGACCACGCGCCTCTTACTCTGGTTCTTCCGGTCACTCGATTTATGACCGGAGTGATCCGTCGTGTTCTGAAGCCCGATAGCGACGAGGAGTCGAAGTTCGTGGCTCAGGTATGTGAGGGGCTTGCCGCTCTGCGGCTGCCCTTGGTCATGCCTGCGGAGGTGGAGTCTGCAGCCTCGGCCGTGGCTCGGATCATCTCCCGGGCTTGGGATGCCTTCTCTGAGGAGGTGTTCATCGTGGGGTGGTCTAATCCCTGGTGGAATGACGACTGCACTGCTGCCATTAGGGCGTATCAGGCTTCCCCCTCAGGGGAGGTGTGGTATGAGTTCAGGCGAGCCACCAAGGCCATCAAGTGCAAGTTCTTCGATGAGAAGATCGAAGAGATTGCCTCTGCAAACAAGCACCCCTGGGACCTAATGGCCTGGGTTAAGCAGCGCAAGTTACCTGCATGCGACGTGATTCAGCACAACGGCGTGCCGTGTCATGATATGGACTCCTTGTGGGATGCCCTCTACGGTACCTACAATGCGGCCTCTGGCCGCGCTGTAGATACCTCCGTATTAGATGCTCTCCCCGCGCAGGCGGAGAGGGTGTGGCACCCCTTCTCCGCTTTGGAACTCAAGGACGCTTTACATTCTTGCACGAAGAAGTCTGCTCCCAGGCCCAACCACGTTACGTGGTCGTACCTGAAAGATATTGTGGCAGATCATGTGTCCTGCCGCATGTTCGTCGATCTCGCCAATGCCTGCCTTACGGCAGGGCATTGGCCTGATTATTTCAAGGAGTCTAACTCGGTGGTCATACCTAAGCCGGGGAAGCCCTCGTACTCCACCCCCAAGGCTTTCAGGCCGATCGTGTTGCTTAACACGTTGGGCAAACTTGTGGAGAAGATGATCTCCAACCGCCTCCAGTTTGACTGTGTCAAATGGGGGGTGTTTCAGATTGGCTTCCCAAGGGAGTCCAGCAAAGGGAGGAAATTCCTCCCCCTATAAAGGGGCGAGCAAAACATATTCACCCATTTGTCAATACACCCTCTCGTGACCTCAGCCCAGAGAGAGTCGATAGTAGTCGCCGGGCGAACGCCCAATGAAACACGAAGCTCCTTTGCTATCGCGACGGCGTCGGAGTGAAGCTCTGCAACAGAGCCCGAAGGCACCTGCCAGAAGGTAACAGTCTGTTGGGCCTTGGAAGACAGCCAGCGGTCTAGGGACCAACACACCTCCAGGGAATGAACCTGGCCAGCGTGCACAGAGGGATCCACAGCTTTGCGGGCGGAGCCTGCAGAGCTGGTGTAGATAAAGATGTGGTCGGTTTCCTCACGGTCCAGGACCATGCTTACTCCCAACCGAATGGAGTGGAGCTCCGTGTCAGCGAGCAGAACCCTCCCTGCGGCCTGTCTGGCCTGCTTGACCAGACGTCCGCCTGCAAACATGCAAGCCGCCAAAACAGCCTGCAGTCTCCTGCATGGCAGCCGGTGGGCACCAGCCGCTACACAGACAGATGACGGATCAGACTGCACCCTCCGAATGGAGGCGTGCAGTCCGTCGAGATGCCGTTGCTTCGAATCCCCCTCTGGATCAATGGTGTAGAGTCTAAATTTGATCCGCTCCGAGAAGCGGTCCAAAAGATGGAGACCTGGCCTATTCTCGTCCGCGAATGGGGAAAATGGCTCAGTAAGCTGTGGAAGCACTGCCTGTACTTCCATGACAGCACTCTTCACCTTAGGCCGAAGCGCAGGGGTGAGAGTCGAGATAGCCTGCAGGTGCTCCAGAGAGCTCCCCCTAAACTCATGGCCCAACAAGGGCCGGAGCGGATGATTAGCTGCAAGAGTAGCAACCCGGAATATCGTTCAGGAAGCCAACTTCTTAAGATGCAGCTGGAAGGGCAGAAGGCCTGCCAGGGCCTCTGCCCCTCCAGTTGGGGATGTGCGAAACGCACCGATGATCCAGTTGGCAGCTCACCGCTGCATGGAGTTAAACATCTTGAGGATTCCCTTGTTACGGAAACCCTTGTGATACCACATACGAAATCCATACGTGGTAATAGGAACCACGCAGGACCGGTAGAGAAGGCACTTTGGGTCAGGAAGCAACCCCCGGGTTGAATTACCAAGCATCCCCATCACTCCAACCATGGAGAAAGCCTTGGTAGAATAGTAGCAGACATGCTCGTGAAAGGTGAGAGCACGATCAATGGGGTTTCCCCCGTTCACCGGCGCTACTCCCTTACGACCCAAGACCTATTGGAGGTACTTGGGTTTCTATTTCGATCGTGCCCTTATGTTTAAGGAGCATGTTCGCTTCTATTCTACTAAGGCTATTTCCACGGTCAAGGCCATGGGGATGCTTGGTAATTCCGTCTGGGGGCTTCTGCCAGACCAGAAGCACCTCCTGTATCGGTTGTGCGTGGTTCCTATAGCCACGTACGGCTTTCGCTTGTGGTATTATCGGGGCGCCAGGTGTAAGGGCGCTTTGGACCACCTTCACCACAACAGCTCCTTTACCAGCAACCATTACCATATTTGGTCAGGTTGCACCTCCTCTCGAGTTGGGAGGCCCATTCATGGCCTTCCTCTCGTCCGTTTTTCTTCTAATCTGGCATGGTAGTAGCGGCCCTGTGTGCCCTCCCATGTACCAAATTTCGAGTCGATCCGTCGAGGGGGTCACCAACAATTCGCCCTTTTTGTAGGAAACACTGTGGGGAAGGATTGGAGGCTCTGCAGGGTTCCGAATCGCTGGTCTGAGGTCTAGGTTGAAGGCAAGCACTATCAGGGTGTTCACACACCATTTCCAGTGGTTGTGCCAGGCTGTGGCACCTCCACTGACACTTTGAGCATGCCCAGGCATGTCTCACCTCCTCCAGCCTCCCCCATCACTCTGGGGGGGCTACATCTTGCCCCACAGCGCCGGACTGGGTAACAAAGTGTGCACAAGAGCTCCGGGCACATCCTCAGCAAGTTTCAGCTCGGTCCGAGCTGATCTCGCTGAGTTATCACACTTTTCATGTGTTTCTCCTCTGACCTCTCTGTGATCCTCAGATTGCGGAGCTCGTTCAGAGCTCGTTCCTCGGCCGTTCTGGCTGAAACTTCACAGGACTGTAGGAGCCCCTAGGCCCCTATAGATCCCTCGTTTATACGCGGCTGCGCCCACGGGGGCAGCCTCGACGTTCACTTCTTTGGGGGCATCCCCCCCAAGAAGCCTGTCTTCTGTGCATCTGCAGTCGTTCTGCCAGCCCCCTGGCTCGGCTGCTTCTCCCTTGCTTAGCGAAGGCTTGGGAGCGTGCTCAGACCATTCTCAGCGAGTTTCAGCCCGTTCCGGGCTGATCTCGTTGATCTATCACACCTTTTATGGGGTGTTTCCTCTCTGACAGTCCTGCTTCTCCGGATTACAGGGCTTGTTTAGAACTCGTTCGGCGGGCGCTTCGCCCCATATTTTACGGGACGGTAGGGGTCCTAGTACCCCTCCTGTCCCCTTAATCGCATGTGGCTGCGCTCACTCGTTCACCCGCAATGCCACTTTTTCGGACATGGCTCCAAATGCTCTTTAGAGTAATTGGACTGTGTGCCACATTTTGCTTGGGTGCTTGGCACCTAACCCTCTTGATTCTGTATGGGCTACTATTACAGTAGTCAGGGCTTCCCTTGACACCCAGGTTGCCCCTCGTCACTGACATTGCAGTTGACCTTTTCCCTTCCCTTTGGGAAGTTTACCTTGCTTCTATGGTTATTGTCCACCTACATGGGCATTTGCGGTGAATTAACATCGTCGTACTACGCGCATGGGGACCATGGACCCTTGTTTATTTAGTAGGTCTTCAGACCTGCCCTTCTGCATTGGGCTCCCAGGGCCTGCAGATTTTATTCCCACAGGAATTCCCTGTGGTCTGCGCTGGGCCCTTTTTGGGTTCCAGTATTTGTCCGGAGGGGAGTATGTAGTACATACTCCCTGCTCCAGCCACTGTCCTCTGGGAAGGTGTGGTAGCAGAGTGGGCTACTGGGTGGGACCCCATGTGTCTGGTGCCCTTCGGGTGCAGGCATGTGCGAACCACTTGGTAGCCTCCCACTTGTTTCCCCACTTCTTGTGGGTGGTTCCCTCCTGAGCTTGGGGTGACGCAAGCTCCCATTGGCAGGCATGCCAGTATGTAGGGTGAACTTTGTAGCTACTTGCCCCCTGTAGTAGGTAGTTGCACACGGCCTCCCTACGTGGCCCGCGTTATAAATTGGAGATTTAAAAAAAAAAAAAAAAAAAAAAAGACCACCTTTGCCGGATGCAGCGTCGGGCTGCACTCTGGATCACCAGCGCCTTTAGGACGTCACCCGATGGGGGGGTTGGGGCCATTGCGGGCCTGATCCCCATTCATCTTCATCTCCGGAAGCTTCATGACTGTGCCAAGTTGCGGTACGCCACGCTTGCTCCGGGCCACCCCGTTCGTGCCCTCCTTGGCTGGGGCTACAGCGGTGATCTCCAGTCCCACGTCCGGTCTATAGCCAGGCTCCCTCCCCGCGAGCTGATCAAGGTGAAGGGGCCTGTTGTCGATGCTAACCAGCGTCTTGCTGCCCTTGCTGGGCCCTTTGACGCGGTTGCGCCGGAGGCCTGGCCGGAGCGTCGTCTCTTGGACGTGTACCCCGAGCGGGTCCGCTTCCATTCCTACGACCATGGGGCGGAGGACGCCCTTACGGCCCATGTCATGGCTCTCGACCGGGTTCTGGCCCGGGCGCGGGCCGATCCGGGGGTTCTGGTGGCAGCGACAGATGTGAGTCTGCTGCCCCGCCGGGTCCACCAGGCGGTTTCGGCCGCCCAGGTTTTCCGGGGGCTGGATTGCATTCATGCGGTCCGGCTTCCGGGGGGGAAGGTTACGGCTCCCGAGGCCGAGCTTTTTGCCATTCGGCTGGCGGTGTCCAAGGCAGTTTCTGTCAAGGGCACCGCTAGTCTCATCTTGTTCACCGACTCGATGGCCTCAGCCAGGCGGGCGGTGGACCCATTGGTGCACTCCGCCCAGGGTCATTCCTTGACAGTCTGCCGCCTTCTCACCGAGTGGTTCGCCGGAGGTCTGGCCTGCTCGGTCCATTTCTGGGAGGTCCCTTTGCGTGCGAAGTGGCCTTTCCACACTCAGGTGCACGACTTTGCTTGGTCGTTGCCTCCCGTTGGGGTAGGGGCTCGTCCCTGGGCCTCGCTTGACTACCTCCGCAAGGAGGAAGTACGGTCGTGTCAGGACCGCTGGATCGACTTGTTCCAGGATCCTGACCATTGCAGGCATGGTTTCCTCCAGCTCGCCAGGGACGATGATCATCCCCTTCGGCCCATGTATCTCCATGGTGGAGCCTGGATCCCGCACGCTCACTCGGTGTCATTAATGGCCCGGATGACACGTGCTATTCTTAACCACGCGCCGATAGGGGGCTATCGGAGGCGCTTTTTCCCACAGGAAGATTATTCCTGTTGCTGCGGGTTTCGGGAGGAGACCCGTGAGCATGTGTTTCGGAGCTGCCCTAGGCACTCCATGGCGGGGGTCCCGGCTACGGTCGAGGCCCTCATTGCTTTCCTCGAGGCATCGCCGACGGCGTTCGCGTTCACTGAGAGGGCCAGGCCCCCCCCGGGGGGTATCAGCTAGTAGCTCTGCCTGGCGCCTGGCTGGGTCCGGGCCGGGGCGTTGGTTATTCCCCCGCTGTCTTCGGGTGGCGTGTAGGGATTTACGTGGGAATTGACCCCTAACCCCCGATAAGGGGGGGGACCTCGCCTCAGCTTTGTTCCTGTGCTGCGCGCTGGGCAGCAGCCGTCTTCCCGCCTCCATTTATTTGGGGCAGCTTCGTCCTGGGCATGGGGAAACGCATGCCTGCATCCGCGGTCATGCGTTGTATGTACAGATACCCCATAGTGTACGGCTCAGTCGTTTGTACTGTGGTGCGTAGCTGCGCACGGCCTCCCTATGCGGCCCGTGTAATAAATTGGAGATTTAAAAAAAAAAAAAAAAAAAAAAAGGATCAGACCGAAAGGAATTCCACAGATACATGGTAGACCTCCCCACCAGGTAGGAACCGAAGAATCGCACCAACTCAGGCGCGAAACCCGACTGTGACAGCACCACCAGAATCATATCGTGATTCAGCGAAGGGAAGAACTGAGCGATGTCAAAGGCTACAACACTAGTTCGCACCCTCGTACCTCTCCGGAGGTGCTTGGCTCCGAGAAATAGGCCCCTGGATGTCCGTCGCTGGCACAGCGAGGGCTGCCCGCACCATACTCGGTCACGCCCCTATTGGGGAATACCGCGCTAGATTCCATCCCCAGGAGGATCACTCCTGTCCCTGTGGGATGCGGCTTGAAACCTGCACCCACATACTCACTTCATGTCCGAAGTATACGCGACGTGGCGGCTTACCCCGCAACCTCAATGCCCTTCTGGGCTTTCTGGAGCGCAATCCTTCGGCGTTTGTGTTCCTATCCTGGCCCCAAGGGGTGGGATAACTGGGGAGGACCTTCGGGTTATTCCCCCCTCGCGGCTTCGGTCTCGAGGGACCGGTGGTTATTCGCCCTCCGCCTTCGGGCGGGGTGTAGCGATTTATGGAGAATTGACTCCTAACGCCCCTAGGGGTGGAGACCCAAAGTTCTTAGAGCCTTAGTCTGTGGGGTGTAGGGATTTACGGAGAATTGACTCCTAACCCCCTTTGGGGGGGGACCTGTTGGCCCTATCCACCCCTCGTCTGCCGCGCCCTGGTTTCCGTTGGGGTAGCGGGCTCTTCGCCCACGCGCACTTCTTTATGGAGTGTAGCCTTTCGAGTCAGCGGGACTCTCTTCCCTACCTTTATTGGTAGTTATACCATGTATTAGTTGCCTTGTACGTAGCTAGTGCACGCGGACTGCGTTCAAGCACCACATTATAAATTGTTGATTTCAAAAAAAAAAAAAAAAAAAAAAAAGAAAAGAGGGTTCCATATGCACACCCACTCCAGATGGAGCGGGGCGCCTACAACATCCTCACCATCTCTAGAGACAGTAGAGGGAGCCTTACGGAGATTTCGCCAAGGGGGCTCTTGAATGAAAAAGACGTCAAAATCGCTTTTATACAATTCGAGATAAGAGTCCAGCAGAATGTAATTACGGTTTACATTCTGAGACCATATACGTAACTCGTTCAGGTACCTAGGCATTACTCCTAGGCTGAGTTAGTGAGACCTTGGGGGTGGTAGGGGAACCGTGTACCTCCTGATAACGTTTCTTGGCCCAACCGTCTTCAAAATGCTTGCGCCAGAAGGGGCATTTCTTGTTGTGGGCGGCATGGGGGCCGCCACAGTTCCTACAATGGGGCTGATGAGGGCACTCCGTGCCCTCAGCAGTGCTGGCAACTGGTTGGTTCGCGTTGGGGCGGGCCTTGTAGCACCCCGCCATCAACCTGTGGTTCTCCTTGTTGTGAGGCTCGGAGCAGAGAGGGCAGGTTGGGAATCGCGCCCTGCAGACATTAGTCGGGTGCCCCCACCACCAGCAACGGCGGCAGAGGGACATCCCAACCCACTGGGAAGCCACACTTATAGGACAAGCGTGGGGCCCAACAGCCAATGACCTCCCGATCATCGACTTGGAGGTGGACCTGGTCTGCAAGTCCCATATTTCGAACCAGACAGTCGCAGTGTCTGATTTGTTGGAGTTCCTCCTGACCCTGGGGGGGCCCTGGAGGCTAAGGAAACCTCGATGCGATGACTGTTGCATGATGTTCTCGATCCACTGACTGGTAATGCGTGACCCGTCAGGGGCAAAGAAGGGGATGTCCAACACTTTCATGAAGGACTTGGAGGAGGGGACTGTGGCCGTAGGCTGCGAACCCGCCGGGAAGAACTGGGAAGCACAGTCCTGGATCACATTGAGATCCGCCATGGACGCGACCGGGTCGGTCGTGAGAGAGATGCCATTGTATGCTGGGGAGGCTGACGTGACGTTGAGGGAGGACTTCGCATTGAGGAGGGCATGATTAGCCCCCACGATGACCTGAGACAAGTCCTTGATCGGGGGCCTGGGGCCTACAAACAGGATGACGACCTGGTGCCTAGTGGGGCCAGCAGTAGTGTTGCAAGGCCTCCCAGACGATGGAGTGGGGGATCCCCTACCAACAGTGTGTAGGATATCCATGGGGGATAGGTGCAGGAAGGCCCTCGCCATAGCGGCAATGGCCTCCGCGACCTTTGTATTGCCATCCCTTGAGACCAGGGGGGCGGCGGCCACCTGAGCGAAGGAGCGCTTCGCGCCCCTGGGCTTGGTGGAGAGATTCACCTTAGGCGACGGCGGGACTGCCGACCGTGCGTAAGATGTGCCTGCCTGCAACAGGCCCAGACCCCTAGGGTTAGGCAGCGGCGCAGGGGGAGGGGGGGCCTTGCCCTTCCCCTTGGAATTGGAGGACTTAGCCCCTCCAGATGGCACGGCCGAGGAGGCTCTGGCATTGGGGGCTGTATCCATGGGTGCTGGCAAAATGGCTGGGCGAGAGGGTGGGGCATCCACAGCAGGCTTCACCCGGCTGGGAGGCCCTACCACCGCAGGGACGTCCGAGATATCCCTCCCAAAAGGGCGCATCCCGTTGATAATAGACTGACGGAGGGTAGACTTGTCGTTCCCCTCACACTTCAATCCATAGTCAAGGAACCCGCAGCGCCCAGTGCGCCGCAGGAGACCGTCAAAAGCGTGCCAGGCCTGCTCCCAAGAGGGGCCCGTCATGAGGACCTCGGTGTGCTTCACCAAGTACTCCGTCACCTGCTCGAACGACTCCGCTATGGCCTGCAGGTGATCGGCCTGACTGTCGCTGCTCGGAGCAACGTCCAAGTCAACCCGCAGGGGGGAAATCGCAGGTGGGGCAAAGAGGGGGCAGCCCCCTTCACTGGAGTTACGCCGCGGTCGCTTGGAGGACAATCACGAATTGTTAGAAAACGCAGAGAGGCAGGAGACAGGTCGAGCTTGCCTCGGCATCTCCACCGGGTCAACGGCCATCCCACGAGGTGGGGAAACCGCAGCATGCATGCTTGCCACTGTACCGTAGCAGCCAGCGGGCTCTTGAAGAGGGCTCCTCGGGGAGCCGGGGGACAGGATATCTAATGGGTCGGTGGAGGAGGTAGGGGGGGGACCACGGCCTGAACTGCGGGATCCGCCACAATCTGCCCCTCCTCGCGCTGCCTGTTGTGAGACCGAGGAGGACATGTAAGGTTGAAGGTACCACTGGTCGAATCCAACAGTGGGGGTGCGCAGTATGATGTCCAAGGGGTCGGTGGAGGAGGTAGGGGGGGGACCATGGCCTGAACCGCAGGATCCGCCACGATCCGCCCCTCCTCGGTGGTCATACCTAAGCCGGGGAAGCCCTCTTACTCTACCCCCAAGGCTTTTTGGCTGATTGTGTTGCTTAACACATTGGGCAAACTCATGGAGAAGATGATCTCCAACCGCCTCCAGTTTGACTGTGTCAAATGGGGGGTGTTTCATCCCAACCAGGTTGGCGGTATCTGTCAGAAGTCCACTGAGGATGCCGGGTTGATCCTCACTCATCTCATTCGTGCGGGGTGGGCTCGGGGACTGCGGACTAGCGTTGTGGCCTTTGACATCGCTCAGTTCTTCCCTTCGCTGAATCATGATATGATTCTGGTGGTGCTGTCGTGGTCGGGTTTCGCGCCTGAGCTGGTGCGATTCTTCAGCTCTTACCTGGTTGGGAGGTCTACCATGTACTTGTGGAATTCCTTTTGGTCCGACCCCAGGCAGGCGGATGTGGGTGTGGGGCAGGGCTCTGCTCTGTCCCCCGTCTTGTCCGCCCTGTATCTCGCCCCCCTGGTGTACTTGTATTACCAGCGGACCCCTGGCCTCAGCGTCGACATGCTTTTGTATGTCGACGATGGGACCCTTATAGTCCAGACCAAGAGTTGGAAGGACAACGTTACTGCCATCCCTTCTTGGAAGTCAACTGCCACCAACTTGCTTGCACAGCCACAAGCCAACCCCTTCATCGTTCTATACAACGAGCTCTAGTGGTCTGATCTTTGATCTTAACTTCCTACACGCATGCCTCCTAGGTCTACTCGCTCTTCTCAGGGAGCGGGGGCTCCTCCGCCGGCGGATCCTTTGTCACCGGACCCCCTCACTATGGCTATCTCCCGCACTCAGGACGCCCCCCCCGGCTCCTCTCGCCCTGGCTACAGCTCTGCATCGCAGGCTGCTGCTCCTGCTCCGGCTGCCGAGGCCCCCAAAAGGCCTCGCAAGTCCGCCGTCTACCCGGATGACGCCCCGGTGACCCCCCGTCCCAAGCGCACCTGCACGCCCGAGCCCTCCGCCCCTCTGAGGCAGGAGCTCGACCTCGAATTGGTCTCCGGCTCCTCCAGGATGGCTGTTGATCCTGGAGCCGAGCCGTCCCCCGGCCCTGCATTTGTGGAGGAGGAGGAGGATTCCGAGTTCGTCCCCACCTTCCTCGCCCTTTCCTGCAATCCTGCGGATGCAGAGGGTGAGGCTGGGGTCGTGGCGGACGCTCTCGACGTAGTCGCGCTGTGGCTGGAGAGGGCCAAGTGCGGCAACCTTTCTGAAGGCGGCAGCATGGAGGTTGCTCGCTCCCTGGCCAGGCTCTTTCACGAGGTGGAAGAGCATGACTGGGACGACATCCCCTTCACGGAGGGCAAGTGCACCCTGAGGCTCCATGAGTGGGCTTCTGAGGTGTATGGTCCGTCCAGGCCGAGCACCCCAACCCCTGCGCAAGGGAAGGGCAAACGGCCAGACTCTGCTGCGCCCGCCGCCCCTGTTGGGGTGGCTGGCAGTATGCACGCCCCCTCTCCTAGGGCCTCTGTGGCTCCTATGGAGGTGGATGGCGCTCCTCAGGTGGGTGGCTCATGCCGCACCCCTTGGGAGGGTAACCTCCCCCTGCCTCCTGCTCCGGTGGAGGATTTGGGGCGTTTCCCTGCTGGGTATGCGTGTCCTGCGCCTACTCAGCAATTTTTCAGGAACCTGGCCCGTACGGGGTTGGGCAATCCTGTCCCAGTGGCTCGCAACCCCAGCGCGGGGCAGCGGCCATCTCACATCAGGGTGGCGCGAGCCACCAACGTTCCTCCGCTGTCGGCGGCGGACAGGGCTAGGTTGGCTGCGAGGCCTCCCCCTGGTCCCCCCCCTCCGTGCGTCAATTTGGCTACCAAGCCTCGCTCCCCGCCCTGCTCCTATGCGGCTGCGGCTGTCTCGTCCCCGTCAGGTCTCGTCGACCTGGCACGTGCTCTCCCGGGGCTGCCTTCCCATAAGGTGGTCTCGTTTCATCGGCAGGCAGCAGCCGCCCAGCAGCCACCCAAGGCTCCCAAGCCTAGGATGACTACATCCAGGCCCTCGCGCAAGCAGGTCATGCTCACCCTCGCAGGAGGCGGTCTCCCAGTTAATCTGGGCCCCGTCGTCTGCGCAGAGATTCATCGGGTGGCGGCCGCCGCTCTGGCATCTGCGGGCTCACTCGTTCGCATCGAGCGGGTCCAGCAGATGGACTCACATGTAGCTTGCTACACCACCGCCATGCCCAGCGAACTGGACATCGGCACTATCAGGAATGCGGTCCACGCAAACTGGCCTCAGGCCGTCATGGACGCGAACCTTCCTCGGTCGAAGAGCTACCTCAAGCTCCTCGACGCACCTATGTTCCAGGGCGGTCAGCCCTGGCTCACGCCCAACAGGGTAGTCAAGGCCATGCAGCGCTCTGTGTGGTCTGAGTATTTTGTGCTGGCCACCAGGCCGCACATTGTCAAGAACTTGAGGGCTGCCAACACGGCCACCATGTTCTTCGAGATCTGGGACTCCCAGCAGGGGTCCAACGCGAAGACAGTCTCTCGACGCGTCATCACTATCGACGGCACTCTGTGTAGGATTATCCCCGCGAAGGCCAACCCCGGCATCCCCCTCTGCCAGCGCTGTTGGAAGTGGGGGCACCCTTCTCTAGCCTGCCAACGCGAGGCTATCCGCTGCTCTCACTGCGGCGGCCCGCACTCCCCGACTAACCATCGGGCGTTCGCATCATGCTGTAAGGGGCAACCTAATCACAGGCCGCCCATTCCCCCCACCCCCGCTGACTGCCCCTGCCCTCACGCGCCCGTTTGCATGAATTGTGGGGGCGCTCATGCCGCTTCGGCTTCAGCCTGCCCATTCTGGGCTCACCACTTTGATCGGGAGTGGATTGAGCGCCGGTATGATTCTCCGGTAAGGGTTCGTTCCCCGCCGCGTCAACCTTGCTTACCCCAATGAATAGGGACCATCAGGAACCTAGGAGATTGAGGAGAGCATGCCGTGTCTGGTCTCAGAATGTATTCCGTAGTTACATTCTTGTAGACTCTCTGCTAGAGCAATTCAAGGATGACGTTGATATGTTCTTACTACAGGAGCCGCCTTGGCGCTCCATCCACCGCGTTCCGTCCTCCTCTGACCCTGATGGGGATGAGGTTGTCGGGGCGCCCAAGCATACGGAGTGGCTGTGTTTGTTCTGCCCTCCTTCTTCCCCGGGTCAGCCTCCTCGGGTTATGGCATATGTACATAACCGGATGATGCGGCTCCGCCCCTCGCTTTGGCGTGACATCGTCGATCACCGTGACGTCATGGCCATCTCCATGTTTTTGCATGGGGAGGCCGTGTACTTTCTCAACGTCTACTCGGACGACAGACAGTCGGGCATTCGCTATCTTGCGGATGTGGTTGACTCTCTCCCGCAGTGCGCCCTCATGTCGGGGGACTTTAACTGCTGATCGCCGCAGTGGGATCCGTGGGCCCCCCACAATCCCGCTGCTGCCGCCTCCCTGCTGGAAATGGCGGACTCATTGGGCCTGAATCTCTTGCTCCCTGAGAACCCAGGCCCCACACACTTCCCCTTTGAGGAGGGGCTTGCTTCTACCATGATCGACCTCGTGTTTGCAAGGGCGACTGCAGGCCATCTGCTGCTTCCCACACGGTGTCCCGATCTGTGGGGTCAATCTGACCACTGCCCCCTTCGGATCATTATCCCCCTGGAAGCCTTCGAGGTGGCTGTGCCCAGGCGCTCGCTGAAGCGGGACTCGGATGAGGAGGCCGAGTTCCTAGCTGAGGTTTCGACGGGGCTTATGGGCCTGGATTATCCAGACCTGGGCTCATCTGACAGGATCGACGAGGTGGCCCTGGCTATCTCTGCGGTCTTCTCCGAGGCGTGGCTCGCCCACTCCAAGGAGATCTGCATTGTCTCACGGTCTAAACCGTGGTGGGACGACGAGTGCTTGCGCACTTACGCGGTGTATTCTCGGTCTTGGGACCGGGGGGACACTCGCACATTTAAGCGGACCTGGAAGGCCGCCAAGCGCAGGTTCTTCGATGAGCGCATCAAGGAAATTGCTTCTACCAACAAGTGCCCCTGGGACCTGATGGATTGGGTCAGGGCACGCAAGTTGCCTCCCTGCGAGGCGATCCGCTATTGCGATCACCCCTGCAACACTCTCGAGGAACTCTGGGAAGGGCTCCACGGCTCTTACAACGCCGCCAACGACCGCCCGGTCGATGTCGGGGTGCTTGATCAGATCGATCCGCTCCCACCGCGGGAGTGGCCAGTCTTCTCCGACTTGGAGATGCACGAGGCTCTGCGCGCGTGCTCCTCTCTGTCCTCACCCGGTCCGGACCACGTCACGTGGACACACCTCAAGTCCGTTCTGGCGGGCCCGACGGTCACCCGTTTGGTCTGTTGGATTGCCGATGCCTGCATGGAGTGCGGGCATTGGCCTCGTCACTTTAAGGAGAGCGTGTCGGTTATCATACCGAAGCCTGGCAAGCCCTCCTATGCCACTCCGAAGGCGTTCAGGCCGATCGTCCTTCTCAACACTCTTGGTAAACTAATCGAGAAAATGATCTCGCGCCGCTTGCAGTTTGAGGCTGTCAAGTTCGGCGTGTTTCATCCGAACCAGTTTGGCGGCGTGATCCAGCGGTCCACCGAAGATGCTGGTGCCTACCTCGTGCACCTTGTCCATGCCGGGTGGGCCCGCGGGTTGAAGACGAGTGTTCTCGCCTTCGACATCGCACAGTTTTTCCCATCCCTGAGTCATGGGATGCTTCTCATGGTTCTGGCTCGGCAGGGGTTCTCCCCTTGCGTGGGCTGGTTCTTCGCTTCTTATCTCACGGGGAGGTTTACCAGCTACACCTGGAACTCCTTCCTGTCTGAACCGTTCCGGGCAGAGGTGGGGGTGGGCCAGGGGTCTGCCCTCTTACCCGTCCTGTCCGGCCTCTACTTGGCTCCCGCCATGTACATTATCGAGCGGAGGCTCCCTCAACCAGGCCTTTTGCTCCTGTCTTATGTCGACGATGGTACCATCGTGGCGCAGGCCTGGG
This sequence comes from Lepiota brunneoincarnata, assembly GCA_023014365.1. NCBI lineage: Eukaryota > Fungi > Basidiomycota > Agaricomycetes > Agaricales > Agaricaceae > Lepiota > Lepiota brunneoincarnata. The sequence continues at coordinate 2,415,723 of JAEBUN010000005.1, forward strand.
ACCTGGACGCTAACTGCGCCCTGCTCTGCAGATCTTACGAGGTTGTCCATGACACCTTTACCCAGTTTGCACTTGTCGTGGAGCACGACAAGTCCAAACTTTTCCACTTCTCACGGGATCGTTCTGGTGAGAACCCCCTGGTGGACTTGGGGTTTCCCCCATTTACCGGCGCTACTCCCCTGCGGCCTAAGACCTATTGGAGGTACTTGGGTTTCTATTTCGATCGTGCCCTTACATTTAAGGAGCATGTTCAGTTCTACTCTACCAAGGCTATCTCCACAGTCAAGGCCATGGGGATGCTTGGTAACTCCGTCCGGGGGCTTCTGCCTGACCAGAAGCGCCTTCTGTATTGGTCATGTGTGGTTCCTATAGCCACGTACGGCTTTCGTCTGTGGTATTACCGGGGTGCCAGGTGTAAGGGCGCTTTGGACCACCTTCACCGGATGCAGCGTCGGGCTGCACTCTGGATCACCAGCGCCTTTAGGACATCGCCCGATGGGGGGGTTGGGGCCATTGCGGGCCTGATCCCCATTCATCTTCATCTCCGGAAGCTTCGTGACTGTGCCAAGTTGCGGTACGCCACGCTTGCTCCGGGCCACCCCGTTCGTGCCCTCCTTGGCTGGGGCTACAGCGGCGATCTCTGGTCCCATGTCCAGTCCATAGCCAGGCTCCCTCCCCGTGAGCTGATCAAGGTGAAGGGGCCTGTTGTCGACGCTAACCAGCGTCTTGCTGCCCTGGCTGGGCCCTTCGACGCGGTGGCGCCGGAGGCCTGGCCGGGGCGTCGTCTCTTGGATGTGTACCCCGAGCGGGTCCGCTTCCATTCCTACAACCGTGGGGCGGAGGATGCCCTTACGGCCCATGTCGCGGCCCTTGACCGGGTTCTGGCCCGGGCGCAGGCTGGTCCGGGGGTTCTGGTGGCAGCGACGGACGCGAGTCTGCCGCCCCGCCGGGTCCACCAGGTGGTTTCGGCCACCCAGGTTTTCCGGGGGCTGGACTGCATCCATGCGGTCTGGCTTCCGGGGGGGAAGGTTACGGCTCCCGAGGCCGAGCTTTTCGCCATCTGGCTGGCGGTGTCCAAGGCAGTTTCTGTCGAGGGCGCCGCTAGTCTTGTCTTGTTCACCGACTCAATGGCTTCAGCCAGGCGGGCGGTGGACCTGTCAGTGCACTCCGCCCAGGGTCATTCCTTGGCAGTCTGCCGCCTTCTCGCCGGGTGGTTCGCCAGAGGTCCAGCCTGCTCAGTCCATTTCTGGGAGGTCCCTTCACGTGCAAAGTGGCCTTTCCACACTCAGGTACACGACTTCACTCGGTCGTTGCCCCCCGTTGGGGTAGGGGCTCGTCCCTGGGCCTTGCTTGACTACCTCCGCAAGGAGGAAGTATGGTCGTGTCAGGACTGCTGGATCGACTTGTTCCAGGATCCTGACCATTGCAGGCATGGTTTCCTCCAGCTCGCCAGGGACGATGACCGTCCCCTTCGCCCCACGTATCTCCACAGTGGAGCCTGGATTCCGCATGCTCACTCGGTGTCAGTAATGGCCCGGATGACGCGTGCCATTCTTAACCACACGCCGATAGGGGGCTATCAGAGGCGCTTTTTCCCACAGGAAGACTATTCCTGTCGCTGCAGGTTTTGGGAGGAAACTTGTGAGCACGTGTTCCGGAGCTGCCCTAGGCACCCCATGACGGGGGTCCCAGCTACGGTCGAGGCTCTCATTGCTTTCCTCGAGGTGTCCCCGACCGCATTCGTGTTCGCTGAGAGGGCCGGGCCCCCCCCCGGGGGGTATCGGCTAGTAGCTCTGCCTGGCGCCTGGTTGGGTCCGGGCCGGGGCGTTGGTTATTCCCCTGCTGTCTTCGGGTGGTGTGTAGGGATTTACGCAGGAATTGACCCCTATCCCCCGATGAGGGGGGGGACCTCGTTTCGGCTTTGTTCCCGTGCCGTGCGCTGGGCGGCAGCCGTCTTCCCGCCTCCGTTTACTCAGGGCAGCTTCGTCCTGGGCATGGGGAAATGCATGCCCGCATCTGCGGTCACACGTTGTATGTACAGATACCCTGTAGTGTACGGCTCAGTTGTTTGTACTGTGGTGCATAGCTGCACATGGCCTCCCTACGCGGCCCGTGTAACAAATTGGAGATTTAAAAAAAAAAAAAAAAAAAAAAAAAAAAAATGATCAGAAGGTCGTTGGCTGTTGGGCCCCGCGCTTGTCCTATAAGTGTGGCCTCCCAGCGGGTTGGGATGTCCCTCTGCTGCCATTGCTGGTGGTGGGGGCACCCGACTAATGTATGCAGGGCGCGATTCCCGACCTGCCCCCTCTGCTCCGAGCCTCACAGCAAGGAGAACCACAGGTTGATGGCAGGGTGCTGCAAGGCCCACCCCAACGTGAACCCACCGGTTGCCAGCACCGCTGAAGGCGCTCCGTGCCCTCACCAGTCCCGATGCAGGAATTGTGGCGGCCCCCATGCTGCCCACGACAAGAAATGCCCTTTCTGGCGCAAGCGTTCTGAAGATGGCTGGGCCAAGAAACGTTATCAGGAGGTACGCGGTTCCCCTACCACCCCCAAGGTCTCGCTAACTCAGCCTAGGAGTAATGCCTAGGTACCTGAACGAGTTACGTATATGCTCTCAGAATGTAAACTGTAATTACATTCTGCTGGACTCTTATCTCGAGTTATATAAAAATGACTTTGATGTCTTGTTCGTGCAAGAACCTCCTTGGCGAAACCTCCGTAAGGCTCCCTCTACTGTCTCTAGGGATGGGGAGGATGTTGTGGGCGCCCCGCTCCATCCGGAGTGGGTGTGCATCTGGAACCCTCAGCCGGGCGATTCATCCCCGCGGGTGCTGGCTTATGTCCACTCGAGGCTGTCTTATGAACGTCTATTCGGATGACCGCCACACCGCCATCCTGGCCCTTTGGGGGCTGGTGGATTCTCTGCCTGCCATGACCTACATGGCAGGCAACTTTAATTGTCACTCGGAGCAGTGGGATCCTAATCGGGTCTCGCATCTGGGAATCGCCCAGTCTCTCTTGGAGGTTGGGATGGATCTGGGGCTTGATTTGGTGCTCCTGGTGGTTCCAGGCCCGACTCACTTCCCACACGATACGAATCTGTCACCATCGGTAATCAATCTCGTCTTCCTCCCGATGGCTCGAGATCCCAATCTCAGGCCCCTGATCAATCTGGAGATGCGCGGTCCTTCGGATCACGCTCCTCTTACTCTGGTTCTTCTGGTCACTCGCTTTATGACTGGAGTGATCCACCAAGTTCTGAAGCCCGATAGCGACGAGGAGTCGAAGTTTGTGGTGCAGATATGTGAGGGGCTCGCCGCTCTGCAGATGCCCTTGGACACCCCTGCGGAGGTGGAGTCTGTGGCATTGGCTGTGGCTCGTATCATCTCCCAGGCCTGGGACGCCTTCTCTGAGGAGGCGTTCATTGTTGGTCGGTCTAATCCCTGGTGGAATGACGACTGTACCGCTGCCATTAGGGCGTATCGGGCCTCCCCCTTGGGGGAGGTGTGGTACGAGTTCCGGTGGACCGCTAAGGCCATCAAACACAAGTTCTTCGATGAGAAGATCGAGGAGATTGCCTCTGCCAACAAGCGCCCCTGGGACCTGATGGCCTGGGTTAAACAGCGCAAGTTGCCCGCGTGCGACGCGATTCAGCATGGTAGCGTGCCGTGTCATGACATGGGCTCCCTGTGGGACACCCTTCACGGGACCTACAACACGGCCTCTGGCCGCGCTGTGGATCCCTCTGTGCTGGACGCTCTCCCTGCACAGGCGGAGAGAGCGTGGTATTCTTTCTCCGCTTTGGAGCTCGAGGACATTTTATGTTCTTGTGCGAAGAAGTCTGCTCCCAGACCTGACCATGTTACGTGGTCGTATCTGAAGGACATTGTGGTGGATCGAGCGTCCTGCCGCATGTTCGTTGATCTCGCCAATGCCTGCCTGACAGCAGGGCATTGGCCTGATTATTTCAAGGAGTCTAACTCAGTGGTCATACCTAAACCGGGGAAGCCCTCATACTCCACCCCCAAGGCTTTCCAGCCGGTTGTGTTGCTTAACACGTTGGGCAAACTTGTGGAGAAGATGATCTCCAACCGCCTCCAGTTTGACTGCGTCAAATGGGGGGTGTTCCATCCCAACCAGGTTGGCAGTATCCGCCAGAAGTCCACTGAGGACGCCGGGTTGATCCTCACTCATCTTGTTCGTGTGGGATGGGCTCGGGGACTGTGGACTAGCGTTGTAGCCTTCGACATCGCTCAGTTCTTCCCCTCGCTGAATCATGATATGATTCTGGCAGTGCTGTCATGGTTGGGTTTCGCGCCTGAGTTGGTGTGATTCTTCGGCTCCTACCTGGTTGGGAGGTCTACCACGTATTTGTGGAATTCCTTTCAATCTGATCCTAGGCAGGCGGATATGGGTGTTGGGCAGGGCTCGGCTCTGTCCCCCGTCTTGTCTGCCCTGTATCTCGCCCCCCTGGTGTACTTGTATTACCAGTGGACCCCCGGCCTCAGCGTCGACATGCTTTTGTATGTTGACGATGGGACCCTTATAGTCCAGACCAAGAACTGGGAGGACAACGTTACTGCCCTGCAGGCAGCTTATTGCTGTGTGCATGGGCTCTTTGACTCTTTTGGCCTCACGCTTGAGCATACCAAGTCTGAGGTCTTTCACTTCTCTCGCAACCCGAGAGATGCCAACCCGCCCATTGACCTGGGCTTCCATCCGTACACAGGGGACACCCCCTTGAAACCCAAGCCATTTTGGCAGTACTTGGGCTTCTATTTCGACCATGCTCTCACTTTTCGCGAGCATGTCCGCTACTATTCTACCAAGGCATTCTCCACGGTTGGTGCGATGGGGATGCTTGGTAATTTGACCCGGGGGTTGCTTCCTGACCAGAAACGCCTCCTCTACCAATCCTGCGTGGTTCCTATTGCCACGTATGGGTTTCGCATGTGGTATCACGAGGGTTTCTGTAACAAGGGAATCCTCAAGATGTTTAACTCCATGCAGCGGCAAGCCACTAACTGGATCATTGGTGCGTTTCGCACGTCCCCGACCGGGGGGGCAGAGGCCCTGGCGGGCCTTCTGCCCTTCTGGCTGCATCTTAAGAAGCTGGCTTCCCAAACGGTATTCCAGGTTGCTACTCTTGCAGCTAACCATCCGCTTTGGCCCTTGCTGGGCCATGAGTTTAGGGGGAGTTCTCCAGAACACCTGCGAGCTATTTTGACTCTCACCCCTGTGCTTCAGCCTAAGGTGAAGAGTGCTCTTATGGAGGTGCAGGCAGTACTTCCGCAGCTTACTGAGCCATTCTCCCCGTTTGTGGATGAGAATAGGCCGGGTCTCTGTCTTTTGGACTGCTTCTCGGAGCAGATCAAATTTAGACTCTACACCATTGATCCGGAGGGGGATTCGAAGCAATGGCACCTTGACGGACTGCACGCCTCCATTCAGAGGGCACAGTCTGATCCGTCGTCTGTCTGCATAGTGGCTGGTGCCCACCGGCTGCTGTGCAGGAGGCTGCAGGCTGTTTCGGCAGCTTGCATGTTTGCAGGCAGGCATTTGGTCAAGCAGGCCAGACAGGCCGCGGGGAGGGTTCTGCTTGCTGATGCGGAGCTCCACTCCATTCGGTTGGGAGTAAGCATGGTCCTAGACCATGCGGAAACCAACCACATCTTCATCTACACCAGCTCCACCCGCAGAGCTGTGGATCCCTCTGTGCACGCAGGCCAGGTTCATTCCCTGGAGGTGTGTCGGTCCCTAGACTGCTGGTTGTCTTCCAAGGCCCAGCGGACTGTTACCTTCTGGCAGGTGCCTGTGGGCTCTGTTGCAGAGCTTCACTCTGATGCCGTTGCGATGGCAAAAGAACTCCGTGTATCACTGGGCATTCGCCCGGTGACTACTATCGACTCTCTCCAGGCTGAGGTCACGAGAGGGTGTATTGACAAGTGGGTGAATATGTTTCGCTCACCCCTTTATAGGGGAAGGAATTTCCTCCCCCTGTTGGACTCCCTCAGGAAGCCAATTCAGCCCTCGTACCTCTCCGGAGGTGTGTGGCTCCGAGAAATTGGCCCCCGGATGTCCGTCGCTGGTACAGCAAGGGCTGCCCGCACCATACTCGGTCACGCCCCTATCGGGGAGTACCGCACTAGATTCCACCCCCAGGAGGACCACTCCTGTCCCTGTGGGTTGCGGCTTGAAACCCACACTCACATACTCACTTCTTGTCCGAAGTACACGCGACGTGGTGGCTTACCCCGCGACCTCGACGCCCTTCTGGGCTTTCTGGAACGCAACCCTTCCGCGTTTGTGTTCCTATCCCAGCCCCAAGGGGTGGGATAACTGGGGAGGGCCTTTGGGTTGTTCCCCCCTCACAGCTTCAGTCTCGAGGAACCAGTGGTTATTCGCCCCCCGCCCTCGGGCGGTAGCAATTTATGGAGAATTGACTCCTAACGCCCTTAGGGGCGGAGACCTGAAGTTCTTAGAGCCTTAGTCTGCAGGGTGTAGGGATTTACGGAGAACTGACTCCTAACCCCCTCCAGGGGGGGGACCTGTTGGCCCTATCCACCCCTTGTCCACCGCGCCCTGGTTTCCATCGGGGTAGTGGACTCTTCACCCACGCGCACTTCTTTATGGAGTGTAGCCTTTTGAGTCAGCGGGACTCTCTTCCCTACCTTTATTGGTAGTTATACCATGTACTAGTTACTTTGTTGTAGTTAGTGCACACGGACTGCATTTGAGCACCGTGTTATAAATTGTTGATTTCAAAAAAAAAAAAAAAAAAAAGACAAGTGCACACTGCTCACCACAGAAGTGCACATAGCACATCCTGGCATGTTACAGGGCACTCCTAACAACACTTGTGTCCAAGAACAATCAAGCCATGAACAGAACAGTAGCTGAGCTGTCAAAACACTTCAAACTCCGTGATCTTGGTCTCACCTCCTTTCTTCTCAACATCCAAATCGCTCAGGACATCCCCAACCGCACCATCTTCCTTTCCCAATCGCACTATATTGATTCTATGCTCAAACAGTTTGGTATGGATGACTGCAATCCTGTGAAGACTCCTATGAGTCCAGAAATTGACTTAGCCAACATCACAATCTCCCCTGCAGAACAAGACCAGATGCACTCTATTCCCTATCTCAGTGCTGTGAGTGCACTCCAGTACTTGGCCATGATGACTCGTCCCAACATTGCATTTGCTGTTGCTTATCTGGGGCGGTTTAATCACAATCCTGGCCTCCAGCACTGGGCAGCTGTCAAACACCTCTTCCGTTACCTCAAAGGCACTGCTGACTACAAGCTAGTCTACAAAGGGAATGATGATGACGAGTTGTTTATAACCTACTCAGATGCCTCTCATGGTGATTGCAAGGAGACAGGATGAGCAACAGGTGGATATGTAACTCTGGTGTGTGGTGGTGCTGTAGGATGGTCCTCAAAGCGTCAGGGATTGGTAACACTGTCTACTACTGAAGCTGAGTATGTTGCAGCAGTTGAAGCAGGCAAGGAGATCATGTGGATGCGCAACATTCTCTCGGAGATTGGACACATCATTTTCTTCCCTTCGACACTCTATGTTGACAACAAGTCAGGAATACAGGTTGCAAAGAATCCAGAACATCATGGACGAATGAAGCACCTAGACCTTTGACTCTACTGGCTCCGTGATGCAGTGGAGGCAAGAATGATTGATCCAGTGCATGTACCAACCACTGAGCAGTTGGCCGACATCCTCACCAAGCCTGTTCCTGTGTCAATTGTGGAGTCCACAGTACCTCCTTTAGGTCTGCAACGGTATGTCTGATGCAGTAGGACTTGTCAGATCAAGGGGGTGTGTTAGGAGTGCCCTGTGACATGCCAGGATGTGCTATGTGCACTCCTGTGGTGAGCAGTGTGCACTTGTCTCATTGTGCTCTGAACAGTCCCACTTGTTTGTTGTTGTGTTTGTGGACTTGTAGATAGGCCTGGACGCTTTTGGTAGCTAGTCATGTGATCTAGACATGGACTTGCACCTGTGGACGCTTTTGGGACTTCCAGTCTCTCACAGTTGTCCACAGGTGAGTAGTTAGTTCTATCTCCACTCCAGTCTCTCACAGCTGTCCACAGCTTGTTCCTTTCATTTCTAGTCATTCTCTTTGCGTAATACACTCGTTCCTTCGCTGTTAGGACTCCTCACCAGTCCCCCAACGCTCCTGCTTCAATAGCTGGACCCCCGGCAAACCACTTGGCGAAAAGGCAGCAGACAGCCAAGGAGTGACCCTGGGCGGAATGCACCGACGGGTCCACCACCTGCCTGGCTGAGGCCATTGAGTCAGTGAACAAGACGAGACCGGTGGCACCCTTGACAGAAACTGCCTTGGACATTGCCAACCAAATGGCGAAAAGCTCGGCCTCAGGTGCCGTAACCTTATCCCCTGGAAGCCAGACCGCGTGAATGTAGTCCAGCCCCTGGAAAACCTGGACAGCCAAAACCACCTGGTGGGCCTGGTGGGGCGGCAGACTCGCGTCCGTCGCTGCCACCAGAACCCCTGGATCAGCCTGCGCCCAGGCCAAAACCCGGTCAAGGGCCACGACGTGAGCCGTAAGGGTATCTTCCACCCCTCAGTCGTACAAGTGGAAGTGGACCCGGTCTGGGTACACATCCAAGAGACGGCGCCCCGGCCAAGCCTCCGGTGCAACCGCGTCGAAAGGCCCGGCGAGGGTGGCAAGACGCTGGTTAGCGTCGACAACAGGCCCCTTCACCTTGATTAACTCGCGGGGAGGGAGCCTGGCTATGGACTGGATATGAGACCAGAGATCGCTGCTGTAGCCCCAACTGAGGAGGGCCCGGGCCGGGGCGTTGGTTATTCCCCTGCCGCCTTCAGGCGGCATGTAGGGATTTATGTGGGAATTGACCCCTAACCCCTGATAAGGGGGGGGACCTCGCTCTGGTTTGGTTCTTGTACCAGGCACTGGGCAGCAGTCATCTTCTTGTCTCCGTTCATTTGGGGTGGCTTCATCCTGGGCATGGGGAAACGCATGCCCACATCTGCGGTCACGCGTTGTATGTACAGATACCCTGTAGTGTACGGCTTGGTCATTTGTACTGTAGTACGTTGCTGCACGTGGCCTCCCTACGTGGCCTGCATAATAAATTGGAGATTTAAAAAAAAAAAAAAAAAGATCAACAGTGTAGAGCATGAATTTGATCCGCTCTGAGAAGTGGTCCAAAAGTCGGAGACCTGGCCTGTTCTTGTCTGTAAACAGGCTGAATGGCTCAGTAAGCTGCAGAAGTACATTCTGTACCTCCATAAGGACACTCTTCACCTTGGGCCGAAGCACCAGGGTGAGAGACGAAATAGAACAAGGGTGTGCCAGGGAGCTCCCCCTGAACTTGTGGCCTAGCAAGGGCCGAAGTGGGTGATTCGCCACAAGCGTGGCAACCTGGAATATTGTTTGGGAAGCCAATTTCTTGAGATATAACTGGAAGGGCCTCTGCCCCCCCTGAGGGGGATGTGCAAAAAGCACTGATGATCCAATTAGCGGCATGCCACTGCATGGAGTTGAACATCCTGAGGATTCCCTTGTTATGGAAACCCTCGTGATACCACATATGGAACCCATACATGGCAATAGGAGCCACGCAGGACCAGTAAAGGAGGCGCTTCTGATCTGGAAGTAGCCCCCAGGTTGAATTACCAAGCATCCCCATCGCTCCAACTATAGAGAATGCCTTGGTAGAATAGTAGCGTACATGCTTGCGAAAAGTGAGAGCACAATTGAAATAGAAACCCAAGTATCACCAAAACGGTTTAGGTCTCAAAGGGGTGTCCCCCATGTACAGATGGAAGCCCAAGTCAATGGGCAGGTTGGCATCCCTCAGATTGTGAGAGAAGTGAAAGACCTCAGACTTGGCATGCTCAAGTGTGAGGCCAAAAGAGTCAAAGAGCCCATGCATGCAGCAATAGGCCACCTGCAGGGCAGAAACGTTGTCCTCCCAGGTTTTGGTCTGGACTATAAGGGTCCCATCATCAACATACGAGAGCATGTCGACCCCGAGGCCAGGGGTCCTCTGGTAGTAAAGATACACCAGGGGGGTGAGATACAAGGCAGACAGGACTGGCAACAGAGCAGAGTCCTGCCCCATGCCCACATTCACCTGTCTGGGGTCCGACTAGAAGGAATTCCACAAATAGGTGGTAGACCTTCCAACCAGGTAGGAGCCAAAGAATTGCACCAACTCCAGCGCAAACCCCGACCACAACAGCACCGCAAGAATCATATCATGATTTAGCAAAGGAAAGAACTGAGCAATGTCAAAAGCAACAATGCTCGTCCGAAGCCCCCGGGTCCACCCTGCATGAACGAGATGGGTGAGGATCAACCCAGTGTCCTCAGTGGACTTCTGGTGGATACCGCCAACCTGGTTGGGATGAAACACCCCCCATTTGACACAGTCAAACTGAAGGCGGTTGGAGATTATCTTCTCCACAAGCTTGCCCAATGTGTTTAGCAGCACAATTGGCTAAAAGGCCTTGAGCGTAGAGTATGAAGGCTTTCCTGGCTTAGGTATGACCACCAAGTTAGACTCCTTGAAATAATCCGGCCAATGCCCTGCCATCAGGCAGGCATTGGCAAGATCAATGAACATGCAGCAGGATGCTTGGTCCACCACAATATCCTTCAGGTACGACCACAGAATGTGGTTGGGCCCAGGAGCAGACCCCTTCATGCAAGAACATAGTGCATCCTCAAGTTCCAAGGTTGAGAATGGGTACCACGCCCTTTCTGCCTGCGCAGGGAGAGTGTCCAACACAGAGGGATCCACAATGCGGCCAGAGGCCGCATTGTAGGTCCTGTGGAGGGCATCCCAAAGGGAGTCCATATCATGACACAGCACACCATTGTGCTGGATCACATCACAAGCAGGGAGTTTGCGCTGTTTAACCCAGGCCATGAGGTCCCAGGGGCGCTTGTTTGCAGAAGCAATTTCCTCGATCTTCTCATCAAAGAATTTGCATTTGACAGTCTTAACAACTTGCTGGAACTCGAACCACACATCCCCTGAAGGAGCCACCCGGTACACCTGAATGGCCACAGTGCACTCGTCATTCCACTCAGGATTAGAGCGCTCCACAATGAACACCTCCTCTTTTTTTTTTTTTTTTTTTAAATCAACAATTTATAATGCGGTGCTTGAACGCAGTCTGCATGCACTAGCTACGTACAAAGCAACTAATACATGGTATAACTACCAATGAAGGTAAGGAAGAGAGTCCCGCTGACTCGAAAGGCTACACTCCGTAAAAAAGTGCATGTGGGTGAAGAGCTCGCTACCCCGACGAAAACCGGGGTGCGACAGATGAGGGGTGGATAGGGCCAACAGGTCCCCCCCCAAAGGGGGTTAGGAGTCAGTTCTCTGTAAATCCCTACACTCCACAGGCGAAGGCTCTAAGAGCTTTGGGTCTCCGCCCCTAGGGGTGTTAGGAGTCAATTCTCCATAAATTGCTACACCCCGCCCAGAGGGCGGGGGGCGAATAACTGTCGGCTTCTTGAGGCCAAAGCCCATGAGGGGGGAATAACCTGAAGGCCCTCCCCAGTCATTCCACCCCTTGGGGCTGGGATAGGAACACAAATGTGAAAGGATTGCATTCCAAAAGGCCCAGAAGGGTGTCGAGGTCATGGGGTAAGCCACCACGTTGCGTGTACTCTGGACAGGAGGTGAAAATGTGAGTGTGGGTTTCCAGCCGCAACCCACAAGGACAGGAGTGATCCTCCTGGGGATGGAATCTAGCACGGTACTCCCCTATAGGGGCGTGACCAAGTATAGTGCGGACTGCCTGCATTGTACCAGCGACAGACATCCGGGGGCTGATTTCTCGGAGCCAAGTACCTCCAGAGAGGTACGAGGGTTGGAGAGGCCTCCCAAGGGAGTCCAATAGGGGGAGGAAATTCCTACCCCAGTACAAGGGCAAGTGAAACATATTCACCCACTTGTCGATGCACCCCCTCGTGACCTCAGCATGGAGGAAGTCAATGGTAGTTGCTGGGCAAACACCCAACAATATATGAAGCTCCTTCACCATCGCAACAGCGTCAGAGTGAAGCTCTGCAACAGAGCCTGAAGGCACCTGCCAGAAAGTGATGGTCCGCTGAGCCTTGGCAGACAACCAGCGATCCAGAGACTGACACACTTCTAGGGAATGAGCCTGGCTGGTGTGCACAGAAGGATCAACAGCTCTGTGGGCAGAGCCCGTGGAGCTGGTGTAGATAAAGATGTGGTCAGTTTTGGCACGATCCAAGACCATGCCTACTCCCAGCCGAATGGAATGGAGCTCTGTGTCAGTGAGCAGAACCTTCCCCATGGCCTGCCTGGCCTGTCTGACCAGATGCCCGCCTGCAAACATGCAAGCTGCCAAAACAGCCTGCAGTCTTCCATATGGTAGCTGGTGGGCACCAGCCACTATACAAGCAAACGAAGGGTCGGACTGTGCCCTCCAGATGGAGGCGTGCAATCCATCAAGATGCCGTTGTTTTGAATCCCCCTCCAGATCAACAGTGTACAGCATGAATTTGATTTACTCCGAGAAGCGGTCCAAAAGCCGGAGACCTGGCCTGTTCTCTTCTGCAAATGGATTGAATGGCTCAGTAAGCTGCGGAAGCACGTTCTGTACCTCCATAAGAGCACAATGAACACCTCCTCAGAGAAGGCATCCCAGGCCTGGGAGATGATGTGAGCCACAGCCCGAGCTGCAGACTCCACCTCCACAGAAGTGTCCAAGGGTAGCTGCAGAGCGGCCAGCCCCTCATATATCTGCGCCACGAATTTTGACTCCTTGTCACTATTGGGCTTCAGAACTTAATGGATCACACCAGTCATAAAATGAGTGACTGGGAGAACCAGAGTTAGAGGAGCATGGTCCAAAGGGCCACGCTTCTCAAGATCGATCAAGGGCCTGAGATCTGGATTGTGGGCTATTGGGAGGAAGATGAGATCGATCACTGATGGCAAAAGATTTGAATTGTGTGGGAAGTGAGTTGGGCCCAGAACCACTGGAAGTGCCAAGTCAAGCCCCAGATCCATCCCAACCTCCAAGAGGGATTGGGCGATCCCCAGATGCGAGACCCAATTAGGATCCCACCACTCCAAGTGGCAATTGAAGTCACCAGCCATGTAGGTCATAGCAGACAGGGAGTCCACTAGTTTCCAAAGGGCCAGAATGGCAGTGTGACAATCGTCCGAATAGATGTTCATAAGATTATAGGTGTGCCCCCCTTGCCACATGGACACAACCATAATGCATCCCTTCTTGGACTTCAACCATCAACAACTTGCTTGCACAGCCACAGCCTTCCCTTTCATCATCCTCTGCAACGAGCTCTATTGTCCTGATCTACGATCTTAAAGTCCTACACGTATGCCTCCAAGGTCCACTCGCTCCACTCAGGGGGCGGGAGCTCCCCTGCCGGCGGATCCTTCGTCGCCAGACCCTTTCGCCATGGCTCCAACCCACACTCAGGCTGCCCCCCCGGCACCTTCCAACCCCGCTACAGCTCTGCATCGCAGGCTGCTGCCCCTGCTCCGGCTGCCGAGGCCCCCAAAAGGCCTCGCGAGTCCGCTGTCTACCTGGATGATGCCCCAGTGACCCCCCGTCCCAAGTGCACCTGCATGCCCGAGCCTTCCGCCCCTCTGAGGCAGGAACTCGACCTCAAATTGGTCTCCGGTTCCTCCAGGATGGCCATTGACCCTGGAGCTGAGCCATCTCCTGGCCCCGTCTTCACGGAGCAGGAGGACCCCAACTTTGTCCCCACCTTCCTCACCCTTTCCCGCAATCCTGCGGATGCAGAGGGTGAGGCCGGGATCGTGGCTGATGCTCTCAACATAGTGGCACTGTGGCTGGAGAGAGCCAAGTGCAGCAAACTTTCTGACGGCAGCAGCATGGAGGTCACCCGCTCCCTGGCCAGGCTCTTTCGTGAGGTGGAAGAGCATGACTGGGACAACATCCCCTTTCTAGAGGGCGAGTGCACCCAGAGGCTCCATGAGTGGGCCTCTGAGGTGTATGGTCCGTCCAGGCCGAGCACCCCCACCCCTGCGCAAGGGAAGAGCAAACAGCCGGACTCTGCTGCACCTGCCACTCCTGTTGGGGTGGCAGGCAGTATGCACGCCCCCTCTCCTAGGGCCTCAGTGGCTCCTATGGAGGTGGATGGCGCTCCTCAGGCAGGTGGCTCGCACCGCACCCCCTGGGAGGGTAACCTCCCCCTGCCTCCTACTCCGGTAGAGGATTTGGGGCGTTTTCCTGCTGGGTATGTGCGTCCTGCGCCTACTCAGCAATTCTTCAGGAACCTGGCCCGCATGGGGTTGGGCAATCCTGTCCCAGTGGCCCGCAACCCCAGCGCAGGGCAGCGGCCATCTCGCATCAGGGCGGCGCGAGCCGCCCTTGTTCCCCTGCTGTTGGTGGCAGACAGGGCTTGGCTGGCTGCGAGGCCGCCCCCCGGTCCCCCCCCTCCACGCATTAACCTGGCATGTACTCTCCCAGGGCTGCCTTCCCATAACGTGGTCTCATTTTACCGGCAGGCAGCAGCCGCCCAGCAGCCACCCAAGGCTCCCAAGCCTAGGATGACCACGTCTGGACCTTCATGCAAGCAGGTCATGCTCACCCTCGTGGGAGGCGGGCTCCCGGTTAATCTGGGCCCCATTGTCTGTGTGGAGATTCATCGGGTGGCTGCCGCCGCTCTGGTTTCTGCGGGCTCGCTTGTTCGCATCAAGCGGGTCCAGCAGATAGATGCACATGTAGCTTGCTACACCACCGCCGTGCCCAGTGAACTGGACATTGGCACTATCAGGAACGCGGTCCACACAAACTGGCCCCAGGCCATCGTGGATGCGAACCTCCCTCGGTCAAAGAGCTACCTCAAGCTCCTCGACACGCCTATGTTCCGGGGTGGGCAGCCCTGGCTCATGCCTGACAGGATGGTCGAGGCCATGCAGCGTTCTGTGTGGTCTGAGTATTTTGTGCTGGCTACCAGGCCTCGCATCGTCAAGAACTCGCGCGCCGCCGACATGGCAACCATGTTCTTCAAGATCTGGGACTCTCAGCAGGGTTCCAATGCAAAGACCATCTCTTGGCAGGTCATTACTATCGATGGCACTCCGTGCAGGATCATTCCCGTGAAGGCCAACCCTGGCATCCCTCTCTGCCAGCGCTGCTGGAATTGGGGACACCCTTCTCTAGCCTGCCGATGTGAGGCTATCCACTGCTCTCACTGCGGCAGTCCGCATTCCCTGACTAACCATTGGGCGTTTGCGTCATGTTGCAAGGGGCAGCCCAACCATAGGCCGCCTATTGCCCCCACCCCCGCTGACCGTCCCTGCCCTCATGCGCCTGTGTGCGTGAATTGCGGCGGCGCTCATGCTGCGTCAGCTTTGGCCTGCCCATTCTGGGCTTGACACTTCGATTGGGAGTGGATTGAGCGCCGGTATGATTCTCTGGTAAGGGTCCGTTCCCCGCCACATCAACCCCGCTTACCCCAATGAATAGGGACCATCAGGAACCTAGGAGATTGAGGAGAGCGTGTTGTGTCTGGTCGCAGAATGTATTCCGTAGTTACATTCTTGTTGACTCTATACTAGAACAATTCAAGCATGATGTGGACATGTTCTTACTACAGGAGCTGCCTTGGCGCTCCATTCATTGCATTCCGTCCTCCTCTGACCCTGATGGGGATGAGGTTGTCGGGGTGCCCAAGCATCTGGAGTGGCTGTGTTTGTTCCGCCCTCCTTCTTCCCTGGATCAGCCTCCTTGGGTTATGGCATATGTACATAATCAGATGAGGCAGCTCTGGCCCTCACTTCAACATGATGTCGTCGACCACCGTGATGTCATGGCCGTCTCCATGTTTTTGCATGGGGAGGCTGTGTACTTTCTTAACATCTATTCAGACGACTGACAGTTGGGCATTCGCTGTTTAGCAGATGCGATCGACTCTCTCCCGCAGTGCGCCCTCATGTCGGGGGACTTTAACTGCCACTTGCCACAGTGGGATCCAGGGGCTCCCCACAATCCTGCTGCTGCCGCCTCCCTGCTGGAAACGGCGAATTCGTTGGGCCTGGACCTCTCGCTTCCTGAGAATTCGGGCCCCACGCACTTCCCCTTTGAGGAGGGGCTTGCTTTTACCGTGATTGACCTCATGTTCGTGAGGGCAGCTGCGGGCCATCTGCCACTTCCCACACGGTGTTCCAATCTGTGGGATCAATCTGATCATTGCCCCCTTTGGGTCATTATCCCTCTGGAGGCCTTCGAGGAGGCTGTGCCCAGGTGCTCGCTGAAGCGGGACTCGGACGAGGAGGCCAAGTTCCTAGCTGAGGTCTCAATGGGGCTTATGGGCCTGGATTATCCAGACCTGGGCTCATTCGACAGGATCGACAAGGTAGCCCTGGCTATCTCTGCGGTCTTCTCCAGGGCATGGCTCACCCACTCCAAGGAGATCTGCGTCGTCTCACAGTCTAAACTATGGTGGGATGACGAGTGCTCACGCACCTATGCGGTGTATTCTCGGTCTCGGGATCAAGAGGATGCTCACATGTTTAAGCGAACCTGGAAGGCCGCCAAACATAAATTCTTTGATGATCGCATCGAGGAGATTGCTTCTACCAACAAGCACCCCTGGGACCTAATGGATTGGGTCAGGGCGCACAAGTTGCCCCCCTGCGAGGCGATCTGCTATTGCGACCACCCCTGCAATACTCTCGAGGAGCTCTGGGAAGGGCTCCACAGTTCCTACAATGCCGCCAACAACCGCCTGGTCAACATCAGGGTTCTTGATCAGATTGATCTGCTCCCACTGTGGGAGTGGCCGGTCTTCTCCAACCTGGAGATGCACGAGGCCTTACGCACGTGCTCCTCTTTGTCTTCGCCCAGTCTGGACCACGTTATGTGGACACACCTCAAGTCTGTTCTGGCGGGCCCAATGGTTACCCATTTGGTCTGTCGGATTGCTGATGCCTGCATGGAGTGTGGGCATTGGCTGCATCACTTTAAGGAGAGTGTGTCAGTCATCATACCGAAGCCGGGCAAGCCCTCCTATGCCACTCCGAAGGCGTTCAGACCGATCATCCTTCTCAATACTCTTGGTAAGCTTATTGAGAAAATGATCTTGTGCCGCTTGCAGTTTGAGGCTGTCAAGTTTGGCATGTTCCATCCAAACCAGTTCAGCGGTGTGATCCAGCAGTCCACCGAAGATGCTGGCACCTACCTCGTGCACCTTGTCCATGCTGGGTGGGCTTGCGGGTTGAAGACAAGTGTTCTCACCTTTGACATTGCACAGTTCTTCCCATCACTGAACCATGGGATGCTTCTCACAGTTCTGGCTCGGCAGGGGTTCTCCCCGTGCATGGGCCGGTTCTTTGCTTTTTATCTCATGGGAAGGTTTACCAGTTACACCTGGAACTCCTTCCTGTCTGAACCGTTCTGGGTGGAGGTGGGGGTGGGCCAGGGGTCAGCCCTCTCACCTGTCCTGTCCGGCCTTTACTTGGCTCCCGCCATGTATATCATCGAGTGGCGGCTCCCTCAACCAGGCCTTTTGCTCCTGTCTTACGTCGACGATGGCACAATTGTGGCACAGGCCTGGGACCTGGACGCTAACTGTGTCCTGCTCCACAGATCGTACGAGGTGGTCCATGACACCTTCACCCAGTTCACGCTAGTCGTGGAGCACGACAAGTCCGAGCTCTTCTATTTCTCACGGGATCGTTCCAGTGAGAACCCCCCAGTGGACTTGGGGTTTCCCCCATTCACTGGCGCTACCCCTCTTTGGCCCAAGACCTATTGGAGGTACCTGGGCTTCTATTTCGATCGTGCCCTTACGTTTAAGGAGCATGTTCGCTTCTACTCTACCAAGGCTATCTCCATGGTCAAGGCTATGGGGATGCTTGGTAACTCTATCCAGGGGCTTCTGCCAGACCAGAAGCGCCTTCTTTATCGGTCATGCATGGTTCCTATAGCCACATATGGCTTCCGCTTGTGGTACTACCGGGGCGCCAGGTGTAAGGGCGCTTTGGACCACCTTTGCTGAATGCAGTGTCGGGCTGCACTCTGGATCACTGGCACCGTTTGGACGTTGCCTGATGGGGGGGTTGGGGCCATTGCGGGCCTGATCCCCATACATCTTTTTTTTTTTTTTTTTTTTTTTTAAATCTCCAATTTATAATGCGGGCCGCGTAGGGAGGCCGCATGCAGCTACTAACTACGGTACAACCTGAGCCGTAAGCTACGGGGTATCTGTACATACAACATGTGACCACGGATGCGGACATGCGTTTCCCCATGCCCAGGAAGAAGCCGCCCCAAATGAACGGAGGCAGGAGGACGGCTGCCACCCAGTGCACGGTGCAGGAACCAGACTGGAGTGAGGTCCCCCCCCAAATGGGGGTTAGGGATCAATTCCCACATAAATCCCTACACGCCGCCCGAGGGCAGTGGGGGAATAACCAACGCCCCAGCCCAGCCCCAACCGGGTGCCAGGCAGAGCTACTAACCGATACCCCCTGGGAGGGGCCTGGCCCTCTCAGTGAACATGAACGCGGTCGGGGACGCTTCAAGGAAAGCAATGAGGGCCTCGACAGTAGCTGGGACCCCTGCCATGGAGTGCCTAGGGCAGCTCCGGAACACATGCTCACAAGTCTCCTCCCGAAACCCGCAGCGACAGGAATAATCCTCCTGTGGGAAAAAACACCTGCGATAGCTCCCTATCGGCGCGTGGTTAAGAATAGCATGCGTCATCCGGGCCATCAAAGACACCGAGTGAGCGTGCGGGATCCAGGCCCCACCGTGGAGATATGTGGGCCATAGGGGGCGATCATCGTCCCCGGTGAGCTGGAGAAAACCATGCCCGCAATGGTCAGGATCCTGGAACGAGTCGATCCAGCGGTCCTGACATGACCGTACTTCCTCCTTGCGGAGGTAGTCAAGCAAGGCCCGGGGACATGCCCCTACCCCAACAGGAGGCAACAACCAAGCAAAGTTGTGCACCTGAGTATGGAAAGACCACTTCGCATGCGAAGGGACCTCCCAGAAGTGAACCGAGTGGGCTGGACCCCCGGCAAACCACTCAGCGAAAAGGCGGCAGACAGCCAAGGAGTGACCCTGGGCGGAATGCACCGACGGGTCCCCCACCTGCCTGGCTGAGGCCATCGAGTCGGTGAACAAGATGAGACCGGCAGCGCCCTCGACAGAAACTGCCTTGGACACTGCCAACCAAATGGCAAAAAGCTCGGCCTCAGGCGCCGTAACCTTCCCCCCTGGAAGCTGGACCGCGTGAATGCAGTCCAGCCCCTGGAAAACCTGGACAGCCGAAACCACCTGGTGGGCCTGGCAGGGCGGCAGACTTGCGTCCATCGCTGCTACCAGAACCCCCAGATCAGCCTGCGCCCAGGCCAAAACCTGGTTGAGGGCCGCAACGTGAGCCGTAAGGGCGTCTTCCGCCCCTCGGTCATACAAGTGGAAATGGACCTGGTCCGGGTACACATCCAAGAGATGGCGCCCCGGCCAAGCCTCCGGCGCAACCATGTCGAAAGGCCCGGCGAGGGTGGCAAGATGCTGGTTAGCGTTGACAACAGGCCCCTTCACCTTGATTAACTTGCGGGGAGGGAGCCTGGCTATGGACTGGACATGAGACCAGAGATTGCCGCTGTAGCCCCAACCGAGGAGGGCACGAACGGGGTGACCCGGAGCAAGTGTGGCGTACCGCAATTTGGCACAATCACGGAGCTTCCAGAGATGAAGATGAATGGGGATCAGGCCCGCAATGGCCCCAACCCCCCCATCAGGCAACGTCCTGAAGGTGCCAGTGATCCAGAGTGCAGCCTGACACTGTATCCGGTGAAGGTGGCCCAGAGCGCCCTTACACCTGGCGCCCCGGTAGTACCACAAGCGGAAGCCATACGTGGCAATAGGAACTACGCACGACCAATATAGAAGGCGCTTCTGGTCTGGCAGAAGCCCCCAGACGGAGTTACCAAGCATCCCCATAGCCTTGACCGTGGAGATAGCCTTGGTAGAGTAGAAGCGAACAGCGCTCCTTTCCCTCTTACCATCATCATCCCCCTCTTATATTATTTTCTACTCCTAATTTACAGGCAGCCGTCCCGTTTTTAGTGGGTTGTCTACACTATTCCACCTCTCTTCACCCTTCTGGAGCGTCCCAGGGCTGTCTGGGGTTGTTGGGGAGTTGGGTGCGCCCTTGGCAAAGGTGCTTAATGGCTGGGCATGCTGGCTGCCTGATGAGCTGGCAATTCTGGGCAGTCTCTGCTGGGGTCAGTGGATCCCTGGCTGGCCAAAATGGGTTAGGAGTCCCCCTGGGCATGTCCTGGGCGGGTTCACAGTGGGACAACTGCGCTCCTCGCCAAGCTCTCGCGAAACCTATAGCGAGTGCGCTTCCCCAAATACCCCCTCGCAAGTAGGGAGTCTCCCGCTTGAAAACGAGGGCACGCCCACAAGGGACCGAGAGGATAGGGGACGGTAAGAGGGGGCATAGCCATGAAAACAAGTTGTCATATCCACACCAAACCTAGAGCTTAACCATTAGGCTTCGGCTTCTCGACTCCACGTGTGCTCCACATGACAACCCTATGCCCTCCGACTCGGCCCCGACTGGCTCCGACCGCAACCCTTCGCCCCGATCACGCGACCTACCTCTACACGTGCCACGATCACCTGACCCTCGGTGCTCCCATTGTCCAGTTCTCCATTCTCCGTCCGTAATCAGAATACGTTACCAGTCTCCATACCCGTACCGGTCTCCATTCCATTCGAAATTATTCGTAATCCGCTTGTAACCATATGGGTCTCCGCTTCGCTCCGCACGTAGTCAGTACGAGTCATAATTCGTCGAGCTAGTAGTATATATACCGTAGGCACTTGGCTTGTACTCCTCAGTCTGATAATCGAATCGAGCAGCGGACCAGCTCCCTGTTCCATATCCTCTCCTCTCTTCTGCCTCGCTCCGCTTCGGCTCCGACTTCCTGAAATACGGACTAGGACAGTAGGAGGGCACAGCACATAAGCTGAGGCCGCAAGTCCAACCCCCCGCCCGACGTACTCCGCCTCGGTCCCGAAGTCTACGTACTGACTTCGCCCTGTCCCCCGGTTACCTTATACCAAGGATACCACCCCGACCCTCCGCTTCGGTCCCGACCCGCACCGGCTCTAACAGTATTATCAGACTCAAACTCCTCCTGTCCACCACACTCTGAATTTTTCTAACCATGGTCTCTCGAACAGTTACCCGTACTTCGCACTCTGGTAACTCCAGCCGCTCGCCGTAGCAAACGCATCACTCGACAACCTCCTTCCGAGGAACTGCAACCCGACTCCCCGAGGGCTTCTCGCTCTCACCAACAATCGATCGCACCCTCGACCCCAGACCGTTTCTCTGAAGATATACAACCTTCAGTATTCCGGACTCCCGACGGCCCCGACAACGGCCCCGACCCCAATCCTGATCCCAGCGACCCTAGGTGATCCCGACGACTACCCTGACAATGGGGACGGGCCCCCGGGCGACGACGAACCATCAGACAACGGCGACAACAACAACAACATCCCACCTGGCAACACCCGAGACGACCATGATAGACTCATACTCCGAGTTTTCCAACGCATAGCCGACCAAATGGACGGCCGTGGGAACTCTCAAGCCCCACAGCCTCCTCGATCTCCCCGTACCAAAGCTCGCGAACCTGACATCTTTACAGGTTCCGACCCCGCCAAACTCAAACCCTTCCTCTTCCAATGTCGGCTCTATTTCCGTACTAACCCGGCCCAGTTCGCTATCCCCGCCACCAAGGTCAACTTCGCGTTGACATACCTCACAGGCGTGGCACAGCAACACTTCGAAATCGGCCTCGACGAGGCCGACAACCACGGAATAATACACGACTGGATCGAGGACTGGGACCAGTTCACCCTGGAACTGCAGACCAATTTCGGTCCCGCGGATCCGACCGGAGAAGCTGCTGAGCAGCTCGACTCCCTCCGAATGCGCTACGACGAGAAGATCGCCGTCTACAACGTCGATTTCCTCCGTCTAGCTGGCCAACTCCGCTGGGGTGACGAAGTATTCTGTCACCGCTACTACAAAGGCCTCCCCGACCGCATCCAGGACATTCTGTCCAATCGGCCCGACGGCAAGCCCGACACCTTCATCGAAATGCGAGCAGCAGCGATGAAGATCGACGCTCGCTACTGGGAACGCCAACGCGAGAAGGCCCGCGCCAAATCCGTTTCGGACCCGACCGCCTCTAGGAAACCTGGAGGTAACCCATCCCCTTCCACCTCGACCAACCCGCAACCTGCCGCCAAGCCTGCCAATAATAACAGAGGCAGCACGCCCAACACCAGCCTCAAGGGCAATCCGCCCAACCCGTCCGCCGGTCAGAAATCGGCCCCGCCCAAATCCGACCTTACTAGTAAACTTGGTAAGGACGGTAAATTAACCCCCGAGGAACGTCAACGACGTTTCGACAATAACCTCTGCCTTGTCTGCGCAGATCCCAATCACAGGGCTGCTAACTGCGACAAGAAAAAATTCCCTGATGCCAAGGCTAAAGGCCGACAGGCTCAGCTCCCCGAGACAGACGCGCCGGCTCTCCCGAGCTCGGAAAAATAGTCGGCGGTCCTCAGGCCTCTGCACAGACTGAGGATCGCATTGAACTCTGCTGTGCTCCAGAGAGTTTCCGTCTCAATGCGTCCGCTCTTTCCGACCCGAACTCCTTTCATATCACATTAACTTCTCCTTTAATTACTTCTGTATCTTCTGTCTCCGCTTCCGTACTCTCCGCTTCGGACCCGATTTCTACAACGGACAATGTAGTTAGTTCTGATTTCTCTTCTCTTTCTCCTTTCAAAGCCCTTGTTGATAGTGGTTCTACTCACTGTTTTGTGGACTCATCTTTTGTTCGTTCTCATAGTATTCCAACCTCGTCCATTCCGGCTATTGAACTTCGGTTATTTGATGGGACCTCAAATGCCTACATTACGGAGCTTGCGCAACTGCCTGTATCTTTCCCCTCCGGTGAATCTATCATTTTGGACACTTATGTCACCCGGCTCGACTCTTCCTGTTCTGTGGTCTTAGGACACAACTGGCTCACCCGCTACAATCCGTTGATTGACTGGGCTTTGGGCAGTATTACTTTCCGGCCATCCCTACTCGAGAATCCTGCTTCCGTCTCTACCTGCGTCGCACCGCATCGGCTCCGCCTATGGCCGCCCCTGACTCTCCTGACCTAGGTTCACCACCCCTGTCCGGGACCTCGTCCCAATCTGTCCCCCTTGCGAAACCGCACATCTCCTTGATAAACGCTCCTGCCTTTATCCGCGCTGCCAAGCTCCCTGGCTCCCAACAATTCCGAATCAATCTTTCCGCCGCCTCCGCATCGGCCGCGTCCTCTTCTGTCTCCGAGGAACCGCCTGACCTCTCGTCCATCCCCGAGGAATACCACGAGTTCGCTGACGTTTTCAGTAAATCGCGTGCTGACACACTTGCTCCACACCGCCCTTACGACCTCCAGATTAACCTAGAGGATGGCGGTCAGCCTCCGGTCGGTACCATTTACTCCCTTTCACAATCGGAGCTTGGAGCTCTACGTGATTTTATTGACGAACATTTATCTATTGGTTTCATCCGCCCCTCCACTTCCCCTCATGGAGCCCCGGTCCTCTTCGTCAAGAAAAAGGACGGCTCCCTCCGCTTATGCGTTGATTTTAGAGGTCTCAACCGTATTCACCAAGAAGGACCGCTATCCCCTTCCGCTCATCTCCGACCTCTTAGACTCCCCTCGCAAAGCTCGCGTATATACCAAGATCGACCTCCGCCACGCCTACCATCTTGTCCGCGTTGCTGACGGCGACGAATGGAAGACCGCCTTTCGGACCCGCTACGGCTCCTTCGAATGGATGGTTATGCCTTTCGGCCTCACCAATGCCCCCGCCACCTTCCAGCGGTTCATGAACGATATATTCAAGGACATGCTCGACGTCTGCGTTACTATCTACCTTGACGACATTCTGATATACTCCGACAACCATAGTATCCATCGTGACCAAGTCAAGGAGGTCCTCAAGCGGCTCCGCCAACACGGTCTATACGCCCGCCCTGACAAATGCCAGTTCCACTCTGACACAGTGGAATATCTCGGCTACATTCTCTCCCCCGACGGCCTCCGAATGGACCAATCTAAGGTCAAGACCATCCAGGAGTGGCCTGAGCCTAAGAAAGTCAAGGACATCCAGTCCTTCCTAGGCTTCACCAATTTCTACCGTCGCTTCATTCACGGATACTCCGACATCGTCAGTTCCGCTCACTCGCCTCACCCGCAAAGACGTGAAGTGGAATTTTACTGATGATTGTCGCGAGGCCTTTAACTCCCTGAAGGAAGCATTTATCTCCGCCCCCGTCCTCACTCCTTGGGTCCCCGACGCTCAGATCATTGTCGAGACCGACGCCTCCGACTATGCCCTTGCGGCAATCCTCTCTATTGTCACCGACGATGGGGAGGTCCATCCCGTTGCATTCCATTCCCGCACCTTTAACACGGCCGAACTCAACTATGACACTCACGACAAGGAACTCCTGGCGATATTCAAAGCCTTTCGCATCTGGCGGCACTATCTCGAAGGTGCCCCCCTTGCTATTGATGTGGTCACTGACCACAAGAACCTCGAATACTTCTGCACCACCAAGATCCTGACTCGCCGCCAAGCTCGTTGGTCCGAGTTCCTATCCCAATTCCACCTCGTCATCCGTTTCCGACCCGGCCGCCTCGGCACCAAGCCTGACGCCCTAACTAGACGATGGGACGTCTACCCTAAAGGGGGGAATAGCGACTATGCATCAGTCAACCCACACAACTTCCGGCCTGTGTTCACTCACGAACAGCTCGCGGCCTCCGTCCGTGCCACCACTCTTTACGCCCCTTCCCTTCGCGCAGCTGTAGTCATGGACCTCGATCAGCTACACCGCGATATTCTCGCCGCCCTACCAGCGGATCCGACCGCTTCCGCCCATCTTGCCAGCCCAGAAGGCCGTTGGTCAGTTAATGATAAAGGTTTCCTCCTCTTAGACGACAGAATCTACGTCCCTGACGCCGACAATCTCTGACTTCGGGTCCTCCAGTACAAGCATGATCACGTCCTAGCCGGCCACTTTGGTCAGAATAAAACGCTGGAACTCATCCGGCGCGAATACACCTGGCCTGGCGTCTGCACCTTCGTCAAGGATTTCTGTAAGTCTTGCGTCACCTGTATGAGGTCTAAACCCCAGCGCCATCGCCCCTACGGTCTCCTTAAGCAACTCCC
Organism: Lepiota brunneoincarnata; assembly: GCA_023014365.1. Taxonomy (NCBI): domain Eukaryota; kingdom Fungi; phylum Basidiomycota; class Agaricomycetes; order Agaricales; family Agaricaceae; genus Lepiota; species Lepiota brunneoincarnata. Next base: position 2,441,066 of record JAEBUN010000005.1, read on the forward strand.
CATCCCCGAACGCCCTTGGAATTCAATCTCCATGGACTTCATCGAAAAACTTCCCGCCTCCTCCGGCTATGACGCCATCCTGGTAATCGTTGACAGACTCACCAAACAATCCCTCTTCATTCCGACTTATGATACCGTCACTTCCTCCGACCTCGCCCACCTATTCGTCCTCCACATCTTCTCTAAGCACGGCGTGCCCGAACATGTTACCTCCGACCGCGGCTCCGAATTCGTCTCCCACTTCTTCCGCTCATTGGGACAAGCCCTTGACATGAAGCTACATTTCACCTCGGGCTACCATCCAGAAGGCGACGGACAAACGGAACGCACCAACCAGACCCTCGAACAATACCTTCGGGTCTATTGTAACTACCAACAGGACAATTGGTCCGAATTACTACCCCTAGCTGAGTTTGCTTACAACAACGCTCCTAGTGCCACCACCGGTATCTCCCCATTCTTCGCTAATAAAGGATACCATCCGAACATCACAGTTCATCCTGAACGCGATCTTGCCTCCGCCCGGGCCCGCCATTTTGCTGTTGATCTCGACGACCTACATACCACCCTGAAGTCCGAAATAGCGCTAGCCCAGCAACGTTATCAGACCTCCGCCGACGCCCGCCGACTCCCCGCCCCGGACTTCAAGGTTGGACAAAAGGTATTCGTGAAAGCCCAATTCTTCCGCACCACCCGTCCCTCCAAAAAACTCTCCGAAAAGTACCTTGGGCCTTATGAGATCATTGCACAAGCAGGTACTCACTCCCTTACACTCCGACTTCCCGACTCCATGCGTGGAGTACACCCAGTCTTCCATGTTTCCATGCTCGAACCAGCCACACCTAACACCATACCCGCCCGATCGGATCCGCCGCCCGCGCCGGTTTCCATTGACGGTGAACCAGAATACGAGATTGCCCGCATCGTCGACTCTAAGATCGATCGGCGCCGCGCGTGCAAGCTCCTCTATAAAGTCATCTGGTTAGGTTACGAAGACACTGAAGAAGAGTCCTCGTGGTTGCCAGCCACCGAGCTTGAACATGCTATAGATCTCGTAGAGGCTTTTCATTCCTCTTACCCTGCAAAGCCTGGTCCTCTTCACTCACTTTGAGTTACTGACCACACATCACACCAAGAAACAACCATGTATTAAACAAACCCAAAAAACAACCCCGTACAACTACCTATCGGTGTCGTCTCCAGAGAGCCTGGGCGACCCATTCACTTCTTCCATCAAATCCTGCACCTCCTCCTCCAAAGCGGGGGCCCGACACCCCCCTCCGAACCCTCCGTCTCCGAAAAATTTCCACTCGACCAATTTCCGTCCACCTGAGCCTCTCAACGCCGTAGTTGCTCGTAGCGGCCAGCAAGCGACCCCATCTTGTCGACCTTTTCCCCCAACCGAGTGATGGACCGCTCAATTCGCACCTCCAGGATGTAGATTTTCTTGACGGTCTCCTGGTGCCTTTCTTCGATGAGCCATTTCAACTCTACAAGGTCCATCAATTGGCATCCATCATAATACAGGATTCCTTACTCACCTTCGAATTGCTGGCCCGACAAACCACCGGCCCCGCTCGGCTCCGTCTCCTCTTGACCCCCGCACCGTTTTTTCATTTTGCTGCACCGACGGCAACTCCTGGTGTTACTAAGAAACTATCAGTATGTAGTCCGGAAATCCTCCAAAATGACTTACCCGCCGGCCACCTCACATGGGACCCCGTCTTGCTGGCACCTCCAGCAGGGATTCTCGCCCCCGAATACGTGCGCATTGCCCCGTCGCGGGGCCGCCCTCGCCTTTGCCTTCCCCTTACCCTTACCCCCTGAATCCCCGGAGTCCTCCTCCCCCTCTTCCTCCTCATCCCTCGCCTCATCCCTATCCGTATATTCGGAATCCGACTCCTCCGTATCTACTTGCATCGGGTCTTCCGACAGATGGCTCGACGAGGCCCCTGTGGTCGACGCAACGAGTCGGGCCCGAATCACCCGACGCTCTGCCTCGGCGGTTTCCTCTTGCTGCCTCCTGATCTCCTCCGCATATCGCTCCTTCGCGCGCTCTTCCGCTTGTCGCTGGCGCAGCTCTATGAGTCGCCGTCGCTCCTCCTCTTGACGCTCTATTGCCAGCCGCCGCTCCTCCTCCTCTCGCCGTTCCTCTTCTTCTAGCCTCTCGATTTCGAGCCGCTCTCGTTCCTCTCGCTCCGCCTTCTCTCTCAGTAATCGCGCCTTGCGCTCCGTAGCGGTCGGTTGACGGGATGGTTGTCTGCTCATGGGGGTAGGAGGTCAAGTTGTGTCCTCTCAAATTCGAATCAGTTCACCTTTTTTTTTATACCCTCGTGGAATTTTCCGGTGGGCCCCGGTCTAGACCGCCTTGGGCCTCGAGGCTCGGCCCTAAAGGGGGGGCACTGTCATATCCACACCAAACCTAGAGCTTAACCATTAGGCTTCGGCTTCTCGACTCCACGTGTGCTCCACACGACAACCCTATGCCCTCCGACTCGGCCCCGACTGGCTCCGACCGCAACCCTTCGCCCCGATCACGCGACCTACCTCTACACGTGCCACAATCACCTGACCCTCGGTGCTCCCATTGTCCAGTTCTCCATTCTCCGTCCGTAATCAGAATACATTACCAGTCTCCATACCCGTACCGGTCTCCATTCCATTCGAAATTATTCGTAATCCGCTTGTAACCATATGGGTCTCCGCTTCGCTCCACACGTAGTCAGTACGAGTCATAATTCGTCAAGCTAGTAGTATATATACTGTAGGCACTTGGCTTGTACTCCTCAGTCTGATAATCGAATCGAGCAGCGGACCAGCTCCCTGTTCCATATCCTCTCCTCTCTTCTGCCTCGCTCCGCTTCGGCTCCGACTTCCTGAAATATGGACTAGGACAGTAGGAGGGCACAGCACATAAGCTGAGGCCGCAAGTCCAACCCCCGCCCGACGTACTCCGCCTCGGTCCCGAAGTCTACGTACTGACTTCGCCCTGTCCCCCGGTTACCTTATACCAAGGATACCACCCCGACCCTCCGCTTCGGTCCCGACCCGCACCGGCTCTAACACAAGTCGACCAAGAGGACAGGCCACCCCCCTCCTGCATTCCAAGCGAGTAAAGCTCAGCCGGGTGCAGGATGTTACATAGTAGGGATCACCCAAACTCTGGGGCAGCTCTCACGCTGTGACTTCCATCCCAGTAGCAGCCCCTGCAAGACAGTAAGCCCAGACAGTTATACAGGGATCCGTGCTTATCGTGGATCTGGGCAACCGGATCTCGATCACGAACTGGCTGCTGGGTAACAGGAAGGTGGTCTGGGGGTTGCACCCTGGGTAGCCACTGGGCCATAGCGGTTCGTTCAGAGAATGGTGAACTGGCTCGAGAGATCAAGATCTGCTGTCAATCAATCCCGGGTAAGATCTGGGTTTATCAGTTTGAGTTGTTACCATGTCAGTGGTTCTAGCATGAGCCTGTGAGTTGAGTGGCGGAGTTTAGCCTGCCTTGTACACCCTTTAGGAAGGCCTTCTGTGCTGACCTGCTACCCCGGGGATTACCTAGTTGGGAGGGCAATGGGTTTGGGGTGTTCTGCATTTTTGCGCCGCCTCATGTAAGTCCGGCCCGTTGGCTTTAGTGCCGCACCAATTAGGGAGGCTGTTAGTGTGCCGACCCATGCCCCCGGGCACACCACCTATAGGGGAGGCCCCTGCCTGTGTCTATGGCGAGTAAAGCTCAGTCTGGCATGGGAGTAATGGGCGCCATAGCACTCATCTTACGCCAAGCGGGCCATATTGGGATCACATGGAGTTTGCCTGCAAGGGGCTCCTTGGACGGGCACAGCAGAGTTCTCCTCCGGTGAGGGACTCTGGCTATGCCTCACTTTCACCAACGCATGCATCAGAGATATGCCCTAGTGAGGGAACATCTCGTTCTCAAACAGGACGCCGGAGATCCTGGCATCACCGTCTCTGACCTATGTTAGAGGTGGTGTGTATTCCTGTATCAACCACTGATAAAGTGGATGGGCTTCCACTATGCCCAGGTTGCCCTTCGTCGCCGACATTGCGGTTGACCCTTTTCCCTTCCCTTTGGGAAGTTTACCTTGCTTCCATGGTTATTGTCCACCTACATGGGCATTTGTGGTGAATTAACATTGTCGTGCTATGCGCATGGGGACCATGGACCCTTGTTTATTTAGTAGGTCTTTAGACCTGCCCTTCTGCATTGGGCTCCCAGGGCCTGCAGATTTTATTCCCACAGGAATTCCCTGTGGTCTGCGCTGGGCCCTTTTTAGGTTCCAGTATTTGTCCAGAGGGGAGTATGTAGTACATACTCCCTGCTCCAGCCACTGTCCTCTGGGAAGGTGTGGTAGCAGAGTGGGCTACTGGGTGGGACCCCATGCGTCTGGTGCCCTTCGGGTGCAGGCATGTGCTAACCACTGAGTAGTTTCCCACTTGTTTCTCCACTTCTTACGGGCGGTTCCCTCCTGAGCTTGGGGTGACGCAAGCTTGTGTTGGCAGGCATGCCAGTATGTAGGGTGGACTTTGTAGCTACTTGCCCCCTGTAGTAGGTAGTTGCACGCGGCCTCCCATCACGGCCCGCGTTATAAATTGCAGATTTAAAAAAAAAAAAAAAAAAAAAAAAGAGTAGAAGCGAACATGCTCCTTAAACGTAAGGGCACGATCAAAATAGAAGCCCAGGTACCTCCAATTGTTAGGTTTTGTCCAGCTACACCTTATCTTATCTTATCCTCCCCATCATCTCTTATCTTATCTTATCCACTCCCTTGATTAGATTATCTCCCTTTGTTCCCTTTTTGGTAATCTCTTTGTTCCCATTTTAGTAATACCTTTGTTCTTCTTTTGGTAACTCCTTTATCCCTCTTTTGGTAGTTGTCTTGTGTCCTGTACATATATAAGGAGGCTTCCTCCTCTCCAATCTAACAGGACATTCCCTCCTTTTGTGTCAGTGTCAGTGTCTGAGTCTCCTTCTTCTAATACTCTCTCCTCTATATCCTTTTATCATCCTCTATTCTCTCACTCTTTTTGTGTTTCCTACACTCCTTTATTCTCCTCCCTCAACACCAATAGGTCTTGGGCCGAAGAGGGGTAGCGCCAGTGAATGGGGGAAACCCCAAGTCCACTGGGGGGTTCTCACCGGAACGATCCTGTGAGAAATGGAAGAGCTCGGACCTGTCATGCTCCACAACTAGTGCAAACTGGGTAAAGGTGTCATGGACAACCTCGTAAGATCTGCGAAGCAGGACGCAGTTGGCGTCCAGGTCCCAGGCCTGCACCACAATAGTGCCATTGCTGACATAAGACAGGAGTAAAAGGCCCGGCTGAGGGAGCCTCTGCTTGATGATATACATGGTGGGAGCCAGGTAGAGGCTGGACAGGATGGGTGAGAGGGCAGACCCCTGGCCCACCCCCACCTCCGCCCGGAATGGCTCAGACAGGAAGGAGTTCCAGGCATAGCTGGTAAACCTCCCCGTGAGATAAGAAGCAAAGAACTGGCCCACACAAGGGGAGAACTCCTGCCGAGCCAGAACTGCGAGGAGCATCCCATGGTTCAGGGATGGGAAGAACTGTGCGATGTCAAAGGCGAGAACACTCGTCTTCAACCCGCGGGCCCACCTGGCATGGACAAGGTGCACGAGGTAGGCACCAGCATCTTCAGTGGACCGCTGAATCACACCGCCAAACTGGTTTGGATGGAATATGCCAAACTTGACAGCCTCAAACTGCAAGTGACGC